>OX381617.1:10000000-12400000 GCA_947459985.1 Diloba caeruleocephala | reverse complement strand
CGCTCAAGTTTATTAAATTGATCCTCGTTGCGATCGAGATAGCTGGCATCGGCAAAGTCAAGGATAGGAACAAGAAGAGATTGTGCAAAATAGATAATTATCTCATTCATTATTCCAAGAAAATGTGGAAATTACAAATCGTTTTTATAATTAAAGCGATCCCTATCATCTCCTGATCCCCCTTAAAATGAAGTTCACTGCTTTTTGTAGGTACTTTTGGCCCACAGTGGTGTTGTATAGATGTTACAGGGACGGACCACCAAGGCTTGCAAGTGTCCAAATTTGGTCATGTATCAGGTATACGTAGAAGTATAAGTTTTTAGCTGAAAAACAATTGCTGTCCATCATATCAGCCACAAGTCGTCCACTGTTGAACAAAGGCCTCCCCCTTAGATCTCCACAACGAGCGGTCACATGCCGCTCTCATCCAACGACTCCCAGCGACCTTCACCAGGTCGTCTGTCCACCTCGTTGGAGGTCGTCCCACGCTGCGTTTTCCAGTGCGCGGTCTCCATTCGAGAACCTTTTTGCCCCAACGGCCATCAGTTCTACGAGCAATGTGCCCTGCCCATTGCCACTTCAGCTTACTAATCCTTGCAGCTATGTCGATAACTTTAGTTCTTCTACGGATCTCCTCATTTCTGATTCGATCTCGTAGAGAAATACCAAGCATAGCTCTCTCCATAGCTCGCTGAGTGACCTTGAGCTTTCTTATGAGGCCCATTGTGAGTGACCACGTCTCTGTTCCATATGTCATCACTGGTAACACACACTGGTTAAAGACTTTCGTCTTTAGGCATTGCGGTATTGTTGACGAAAAGACGTTGCGAAGTTTCCCGAACGCTGCCCAGCCGAGACGGATTCGACGATTGACCTTTTTCTCGAAGTTGGACCTACCTAACTGGACGGTTTGTCCCAGGTAGACATACTCGTCAACAACTTCGAGAACAGAGCTCCCAACGGATATTGGGATGGGCACGACATGGGCATTTGACATGACTTTCGTCTTGCCCATGTTCATTTTAAGGCCCACCTGTTGGGAAACCCTGTTGAGATCATCAAGCATTGCTGTCCATTAGGGTCATAATTCATAACAATAGAAATCAATACCATACATAACATAAAAAGTTTGTATTATATAAGAATTATCCTTCATAATATAGTACGGTTTTAAAGAAATGTAGTTGTGCCCATCCAATGGGAGTTTCAACTGAATACTCGAGAGACGACAACAATAGTTGTATGACGAAGAGCGATGCGGCGTAGAGTAGTTCGTTTTTTGTAACCAAACGGCGCGCGAGCTGCCTTCGGGTAAGTACCGAATACATGTTTTTAATACAAACGCGCTTTTGGAGTTTGCAGTCCAAAGTTGACCGAAAGTATTTAATCACAACAGTTAAGTATAACATTTAAGTTTAGACCCTAGAAAAAGTTTGTTATTATGTTTAAACAAGGTTACTCATATTATGCACATTAAGTTTATGCATGCATTAATGTTTTTGGTAGCGCTGCAATGAATAAGGTGTCCAGGTGGCACGGCCGACTCTAGTGTGATCATACGAGGACCTGGAGCCTCCCTTAGGTGCCGAAGATGACCGCTTCAGTGGTTTTAGCCGGTAGGAGTCCGGCATACCCCTTCGTCCTTCCCCGGGGCGAAGGAAGTTCATGCAGAATTTCCCCTGCGCACCAATAAAAAAAAAAAGGTGGCACGGCCGAAAAGCCAAATATTCGGCCAAACCATTCGGCTAAATTTGACGCAACCGGTTCTTCTTGAGTCTTGCATAGTCTCGGTATGGGTAGAAAATTACCATGGAGTATCTTGCCCGTTCTTCTCCATAGGAAATCTACACCTTAGTATGCGGCAACTAAAGTTTTGACTACTCATAAGTACCTATAAATGGTTTTACAATAATAGAAATATTTTCATCTTTATCTTATCTTTTACCCTTAAAAAGTTGATAAGACAAAGTGTACTGTGTACGTAGCAAAATATGATGCTTCACTAGTAAAATCAAACCCCAAGTCAACAAAACAATAGACAAAACCAGAAAAATTACTATTAACTTAATTCACTGGGTTGACTGAGATTATCATCTCAATTTTTTTTTATTAGGGCTATATGTAGTAAGGAAACTTAACAATTTGTTATCAGCAAGTCTATATACCATTGATATAAATCAATTCCGTCGATTTTAATAACAGTCTGTCTGTAACTTTGATTATGATGGTTTGGAAATACCTGCTCCATCGTCGACCGCATCAGCGATTAGCAAATTAACATCAGGTGACATAGTGGTCAAACGCAAGCCTTGTCAACGTCAAAATAATAACGTAATAACAAAAATTACAATTTATTTATTTTTCTCTAGTCATCAACCATTTTTCTTAATTTACATAAATCTTATATCATTAAGATCGTTTAAATAAAACGCGACATAAAATCCGTATGCTTTAGTTTCAATGCAGTTTTAGTTGTACCTATTTATATCATGTTAAGGAAGTACCAGGTGTGCTCTCATTAAAAAAAACAAAATTATAAAAAAGATCTTTCCTTTTATTTTACCTGAAATTAACTAGGAATGCCGAGTGGTGCTGGCTCAGAATGCCACCACCCCATTTAATTCCGTGGGTGTCGTAAAAATTTACTAAGGGATTAACCGGAGGATGGGCAGCAACGTCCTTCGAGTAGATTAACAACTCAATTACGATCGCCAACCCGTCTGCCAAGCGTGGCGGTTATGGCAAGACCCCCCAATGAGCACACAACACACCATATCGGTAGTTGTGGTGATCTTTGGGGGAGGCCTTTGTCCAGCAGTGGATTTCATTCGGCCGAAATGAATGAAAAAAAAAAATAGGAATCGGTATTTAACTAAATAGCGTTCTAATATACAGTATCCGGCCGAATATGGCTGAAAATGTGGCTGAACAGGCCGAATACCAAACAGTTGCCGAATATTAGATTTCGATTATTTTTGGTTATCTATCTGTTAGATCTATGCTTATTTAGGGTAACATTAGAATTTGGAAGATGACTACTGAAAATTATGAAAAACAATGCGTACGACTAGAAATATGTATATTATGTATGTATGTTAATATCATGTAATTGTAATAATGTCAATCATATTTTGACTAACGAAATTACATTTCCTTATACGCAAGTGACGTCGTAGATTACGTCCGAATTTATTCGTGTCTACGATGTTGTATATAAACGAATATAATTGTTGAAATTAATTTCCATGTTACGCGTTTAATAACATTTTGTATTGATAGACGCTTTTAACATAATTTGTAAGACACTTCCTGCGTTCATTATTTGTGTACTAAAAGGTTTTACATTACACACTTCTGGGAAGTATTTTGCAATAATTAAATCTTACAAACCCATGAAACTGTGTTTTACGCGAGCCGAGTAATGGGTAAAGTTTCATTGCGAGCTTTTATCTAATTTATTTTTATTGTTATATGAGCCAGTTTATGCCCCATTTTATATCCTTTGCTGTAGTTACAATCAAGAGTACTAAGCGTGATATGTATTGTTAATACGTCACTTTACTAATATATTGTTGTACCTACTTATATATTTTTTTGGATAATATCCGTTCATGATCAGAATAGGATAAACGTTTTATCTATCTCGTTTTAAACTGACGACCAAGCAAACCGGCCAGTGGGAAAAATTGCATGACGGTTTTTGACGTCACAGCTCACGTGATGGTTAGGTATCACAGCTTCCATGATGGCTAGCTTGGCTAGTTTCATTTAACTACGGCAAGATTCCATTTAAATTTGAATGCACTCGGATTCATCATATCGGCCATGCAACGTCCACTGCTGAACAAAGGCCTCCCCCATAGAATTCCACAATTGTGTCATAATATTTGGGGGAATTTGCCGGTACTCACAATGCTTGGCAGGCGGATTGGTGAGCGCAGAATGGCTACTTTTCCACAAAAGGGATGCTACTGCCCATCTCTTGGTTTAGAGTCCCTTAGTCGCCTTTTCTTGTATGGGATCTTATATGGGACTCCCAATGCTGATCACTACAATGAGCGGTCATAGGGGATATTGCCATATAATCACCGCACTTGGCTAGGCTTGGTGATCGTAGTCTGTTGTTATTAGCACACGGAAGTATGCTACTGCCCATCTTCTTGAAATGAATCCCTATGTGGCCTTTGATTACACCCATGGGTGTAATCAAAGGCCACATAGGGATTCATTTGGTGAGTGATTCATTCCAAGAGTGGTAATATTTATTTCGCCGTAACCACATGAAACAGCTGAATTGTAGAAATGTTATTTCGATCCTACTTTATTATAAGTATATTATTAAATATTAAATTCAACATTATACAATAATTTATGAGCCTCAAACTTTCTTCCAATATCTCTGGACTGGTCTCAAATTTCTAATAAAGATCATACCCGTCTTTCGTTTTTCTCAACTAGCAAGTACAGTTATTATAGCAATATATCTCAAATATATGGAAAACTTGCTGATGTAGACTTGAGGAGTTTGTGCTTAAGAATGCCATCAGCAGGTCGATGTATGAACGAAATAAAGCAGGGCTTCCACAATCAAGCTTTTTTTTTTTAAATCGTTGCCCCACATTAGGATTTCTCCTGTGTCGTGGGTGCGTTTAAAGACATAAATTCCACACACAATACACCCAGACCCGCAACAACTACTTGCAGATCATACAAATATTTATTCCGTGTGCGAATCGAACCCGCGACCCGGAGCGCAGCAGCCGACTGCATCAATCGCTGCGCCAACAGTGCCGTCATTGGATTGGATTGTTAGTTACGTATCGAGATTATGGGAACAGGGACCGATTAATGGCAGGTGAATATAAATTATGTTACTCCATAGACGTCATTCATATAAAAAAAAAAACATCATCGGCAGCTTGTAAGTTAACCGAATACTTCTATTTTTAAGCTGATTAATTATAAAACTACTAAATAGAGGTCTGTCTGTGCCTCGAAGAGCACAATAATTTTCCAGTCCTGATTGTTAATACAAATACCACTCATAATTATCAAAGGGAACTTGTCATTTACAGAAAATTTTCATCGAATGTTGTTGACCATCTTGCTACACGCATCATTACGCATATTCATCGACCTTCATTACATCACTCGTACGTTTTTATTCAAATAGTCTTTTCCTTGATAATCACTAAATCATTATCATATAACACGTTTAAACGGATTACATCGCATATAATATTGATTTTTGTTTTTCTTGACTTTTCAAACACAAATCAATAATATACGCGGTGTAATGTATGTATGATGTAAATAAATAATCACGTAATCGATTTACTTTCCCTTACTTTATTTGTATATTGATGTAACTCGTCGAATTTGTCTTTACCATAATTTTAATGCCAACCAAGTTTCAGTTTCACTATTATATTAAAAAAGAACGAATTGTAAGCGTTAAAAACTTCTTAGAAATGTTCAATAAACCCATACCTTGATGAACTGTGAATTAGAGATAATTCTGTGAATTATTAATTTGATGTACAGTTTTTTCGAAGACGAATAAGAACCGTTTCTTACATGAAACGTTTTTCAATTATACAAGTATTGTACAACCATAAATTGAAAATTGAATAGAAAAATGTGCGTAGTCGTGAAATCGTTTACGGCGACATGAAATTCGATAATATCGTTTAATAATAACACCTATATTTAAAAACACAATTCAATATATCAGCCAGTCAACCTGGCGATACTGGCATCCCAATTTACTTCAAAGGAAGCTAGACAACGAAACACTATCGAATTTTATAGCTCGAGTATATCCAAGGTACGTCAAAATTGTACTAGATAAGTGCAACTGCGTCAAATAAAATATGTGGCACTCTCAGGATTTATATTAGCGTTTGCCGCTAGCTTATTCGTGACTATAGGACAGGAGAAATATTTATTACTAGCTGTGTCCCACGATTTCACCCGCCGTCTAATTTAAAAGAAATTGGATTATGGATATCATGGGTTTTAATTTTATTCAGCAGTACCCTAATACGTTTTTCAGAAAATAAGTAGTCTAAGTTACCTTATAATATAAGCTATCTGCCAGTAAAGTCCCGTCAAAATCGGTTCAGCCGGATCAGCGGAGATTAGCCGGAACAAACAGACAGAAAGAGACCGACAAAAAAAAAGTTATTTTGTTTTAAGTACCGTATATATTATTATGACATTACAAACAGACACTTCAATTTTATTTATATGTATAGATATCGTGATCATGTATACAAAAATGTACTTATATGGTAGTCGGGACAGAATTATAACAGAAAACTCTATACAGATGCGTTCTGAATTTTCAGTGTAAAAATTGTGCGTATTATGTTTATTACTATGTTAGTGCATATTATGTACTGTCGTAGATAATATTTTATATCGTTGTAGTTCTTTTTCATTCAAATTCTGTTACAGCGTCCAGCGAATTGAAGAATTAACGGTGCTCTTACTAGTGATCCGTCAATGCTAGTGTATTTTTCAGTCCTCGACCTCTTCAAACTTCTTTCTCAACCTCTTCAAACTTCTTCGTTAGTAAAAAAAATGGTAGGAATAAAAAATAGAGCACGTGCAACTCAGTGCATGTGACAAAGAACTTGTCCGCGCATGCGCCCACGTAAGGTTACACATAAAAGGTTCCACTCGATGTTTCCTATTATTCTTAATATTTAACTCTCGTCGAGCCCAAAGAGTACAAAAAGTCTACAAATGAAACAATACACTGACACCAAAGTCAAATATTTTTATTTCAAATAAACCAACAGTGTGGTCACGCGCCGCCGTGTGCACAACATAGCACAGCGCACACTGAGGCTTCCGGTTATTTCCTCGGGGGGGCACCATTGAGTGGGTCTAGTGTGACCATACGGGGTCCTGGAGGAGCCCCCTTAGGTGCCGGAGATGTACCATTTCCACTAGACATCAATAAAAATGCATAAAAAAATGTGTAAATAACTTCACACCACAATAATATAATAATAAATTAATTGCTATGACAGTTAACGGTTGACCAGTACCGACAGACGGCGCCCGGTCACGAGGATGATGCATGCATCAGCATCTCTTAGCTCAACTATATTGTAGGGAACCTAACGACCCGATACACAACGCCAACCTCGATACCAACTTAAATCATTCCATAATCTCCGAAGTCTGTAATACTCCGCTTCGAATCGTTATCTTGAAGAAAACTGTTTATGATACAATATCATTTATATTTCTTACAAACATTGATGTATAACATAAAGTTCTCCAATGATTAATGCATACATTCTGAGTGCTTTTAAGTGCATCTCAGTACACATGACAGAAGTGAAAAGTGTCTGCGCATGTTCCAAACAAGGTTAGGTACACAAAAAACGTTGCCCTCTTTGACCTTGAAATTTTACTTTCCACGCGCGCAAAGATTACAAATAAAACGATACATTGATAACAATTTAAATCATTCTATCATTTCCGTCTCTATATTTCACTTCGAAACATTATCTTGAAGAAAAATGTTTTATCATTTAGGTCTTACAAATATTGGTGTACAACATAAAGTTCTACAATGATTAGTGAATAACTTCTAAGTGCTTGTTCTACGACGAGACGACGCAATAACTTAGAGAGAACCATCAACAGCACAACAATTGTTTAAAGCAATTTAATTTTTAAAATTGAAAATTCCAAGCCTTCCCGTTCTCCTTGCTCAGGGCTGTGAAAAACTATATTGCTTTTTTTATTAAAATACGAAGTGTTCCAACGAGGGGCAAACTGCCACTAAAACGTTATGGTTACTGCGGTGACATTCGCACGAATACCTAACTTATAAAATTGGTAATCCCCTACGCAATAGCCACCCTTCTTGGGTATCCGATAAAGTATTACCTACAATGTATTAGGGATTATTTCGGTCCCACGCCGATATTGTTTAACGTTATTCCGACTCGTTTTTGGTTTTTATTTCTATTATTACTCCTTGTTTTTGTACGTGGACATGTATCGTTGTCTCGTATGCGTGTTTGCTGACCTAAACATTTGAAATACAACTATGTAAACCTAAGATGTGGCGCACAAAGTAAAAACTTGATAATAAAGTTTTCTCGTTATCTTGTGAAGCACAATGCGTAAGTACTTAGAAGAGATATTGATATTGCGTTCGTAAGTACCAATTGTAGGCAAATGGAGTTAGGATACATGTTCTAAAAGTGCGATATCATTACGTTGAGCAGCTGACATGATATAAAAAGAATTCCAATGTTATTATTATCATCATCATCATATCAGCCAAAGGACGTCCACTGCTGAACAAAGGCCTCCCCATAGATTTCCACTACGACTGATTTCATGGCGTGTGTCGACATTTTAGGAGAATTTTCCAGTACTATAACTAGTCACTACGCTAGGCAGATGAGTTGCTGGGTGTATATTGGTAGCTGTTCGACAGAAGGGCGCTGCTGCCCATCCCACTGGTTTAGAGTCCCTTAGTCGCCTTTTTCGCCAGTTTCATGTGGATGGATGGATTGAGAAGTAGCACCACTCCCGTCTCCTCCTGGGATGCCGTAAAAAAGCGACTGAGGGATTCTAAACCAGTGGGATGGGCAGCATCGTCTTTTCTATGGGACAGTAGCTATACTGCGGTCACCGACCCGCCTGCCAAGCTTGGTGAGTACTGGCAAAATCCCCCCATAACCACGACTGATAGGAAGGATATCTGTGTGGGAGGCCTTTGTTCAGCAGTGGACGTCCTTTGGTCTTGATGGGTCGCCTTTTATGACGTACACAACGGGAGATGGAGTGGTGCTATATTTTTAACACGCTTTTATTATCTTGGTATGTATCTATGTATCTATATAACGCAATTTTTGAACTCGATTTTCATCCCCTTCAAAACGTCGGATTAATTTGAAACTTCGCACACTTATCAAGGACCGATGACAATACAACTTCGATTTCTACTTTTTAGTTCGGTTATCTACAAAAGCGTGTTTTTTAACTATAATTTTTTAACCCGGAATTTAATTTAGCTTACTGAAATATAATTTCTAACGCCAAACACAGATAGTTTCACTCATAATATGCATTATTCATCATACTTACATAGATATCTACCAGTGACAATTTCTGTAGTGGATCTGATCGTGAAACAACACATTTACATTAAGAGAGCCAATAGCTGCAGTGAACGTTACGCGAAATTTCCATTTGGTATGTAACAGTTTGTCGAGCGAAATTATTACTCCATTGTTTGGATACCATGCTATTGTTACAACATAAATGTTACGTTTGCGTTCATTGTCGACAAAAAGTCGTAACCAGACAATGAACGCAACGTAGTCGGGGTACTTATAACATAATGTCTGAGTGTCTTCAATTGCCCTTATCAGTTTGATGATGTACGACGAGTATAGTGATACTAAAAGTTTTATTTTCAATCCGATCTATGATAACGGTGTGCCGCAATTTTTTTAATTCAGTATTTGGATTAGATCAATCAAAGGAAACACACTTGGAAAAGCTTATAAAAAATATTACATAACGTATCAATTTTCTAAGCTGTAATACGTTTTTTTACTCTGCTTTTGTATTTTGGTGCCTGATGCGTCTTCTTTGGCATTTCGAGACACATGGTCGCCTTCCTCTTCCGTTCCACCACATGTCTGTAGCATGCCTGACCTATTCGTGGTTTTTTTACTCGTTATTAATTGTCTGACAATTCATTTATTCATAGTTTCAGATTATAATCGGACTACTGCAAGCTCGAACTTTAAAAAATAATTAATTTAATCCAGTGGAAATACGTCACAGTCCTGTAGTACCTCCTACCAGGCGAAGAGCCGAGGATCATTCCCAGCTCCTACAGACTAAAACCACTGGAGTTGTCATCTTCGGCCTGAAAGGAACTCCAAGAACTCGGAAAATCTCCATCTAAAGCCGCCATTATTGGCACGCTTTTAGTCAACCTCAATTTAATATAGCTTAATGTCGCTGCCCAGTGTCAAATCGTCTACATGTACTTAAGTTATCCTACAGAAAGAAATGTGGTATCTTTTTGTAGCTTAGTTCTTAGCATTCGTTGGTAAGTATTTGCAATTTTAATACACAATATCTCAATTTGATTCATAACCTTAACGAAACAAAAAGCTTATATATATTCAAAAAGTAACTTAATTTACAGTTTCCTTTATGATGCAGTGCCCTTTCAAAAACCGGTGCCCGGGGTGCTGTTCCTTTACATTTCGTCTTAAAAAGGCAAACAAAAAAGTTCATAAAAATTCAGCCGAGAGCGGCGGTTGTCCTTTTTTGGTCGCCGGTCCGCCGACGGGCCGACGTAAAAGAGTCCGACAGAAACTTGTTTGGAGAAGTCGATTTAAGTTACGAAAGGGGAGTACCTAAATTATATTTCTATTACAAATTTTCATAAAACAATAAAATATGGTACGTCCAATTATTTACATTTAGAGCGATGTTCATCTTCACTATCATATCAGCTGAAGGATGTCCACTGCTGAACAAAGGCCTCCCCCATAGATTTCCAGAACGAGCCGCGGTTACATGCCGCCCATATCCAATGACTTCCAGTTATCTTTACCAAGGTAGTCTGATCAAATACGCTTAAGTCACTTTATTTGATAAGATTTCGATACCACCAAATACCTTTACTTAAGTTGAAGGGTTCCAATCCGAGAATAACAAAACTTCGTAGACCTTATCAATTTTCGCTTCATTGATTAATATGTAAGAGAAGCTGAATACATACGTAAGTAAGGATAAATATATAATATATCTTTCCCATTGAAATTTGAGACCCTATTATTGTCATAACAACAATCCCAGTCCGCAAGCGACAATCATTATTTTCACACTTAACAAAGTACTCCTCACATAAAAAGCGTCCATAAGCATAAACTCTGCGAATTATTCGATTCATTTCAAAGGAATCCTACTAAAAGGAACGCGAGACTAACTCAAAGCTTTTATATCTCGTTTTGAGGCGTCTTATTGTCTTCGGCGGTATATGTATTAAAGCTTGCTTTCTCTTGCGTAAATAAAATCCATTGGAAAGAGAAGTGCTTGGAAGCAAGTGCAAGGGTAGGGGGCGTCTAGGTGTAATGCCTCATGCGAGTGTCGGGGACAATGCAAAGTAGATTGAATTGGAAAAAAGACTTGAACAGAATGGCGGCTTTCGGCACCCCGGGGAAAAAGGAAAACTCGCTCCGAAGGGTTAACAATGAGAACAGTGTCCATAGATGTTGCCGCTTTGCAGCGTTATGAAGTTCAGCACTGGATTCATTTTCCTATTACGAGTATATTGAGGAACATTTTGGCAAACATTTTAGTCTAAAACAAAAGTTCCATAAACTCTCATGAATTTTTCATTTTTTAAAGCTTAACGAAAGCTAAGGTATATTTTATTTTATCATAAATAATATACTAGTATTCCAAAGTTTTTTGGCTTCGATATACATTTTCATATTACCATCCAACCGTTAATCGGACAACAGCCATTTTGCATGGCATTACCATAATTTAATTCAACTAATCAATTTGAGCTGAGTACGCAATATTCTGTCCGTGTGGTGTCCGGATTAAGAATATAGCACCACTCCATCTCCTCCCGTGGATGTCGTAAAAGGCGACTAAGGGAATCTAAACCAGAGGGATGGGCAGCAGCGTCCCTTCTGTGAAACGGTAGCGATACTGCGCTCACCAACCCGCCTGCCAAGCGTGGTGAGTATTGGCAAATACCCCCCAAAATGATGTCACAGTTGTGAAAATCTATGGGGGAGGCCTTTGTTCAGCAGTGGACGTATAAATGGCCGATATGATATGATGATGACGCAATATTGGTAATAAGCATATTGTTTAGCCTATATGATATTTAAAGTTGATGAACAATACGAGAATTTAAAATAAGTAGAGGAATATTAATTTTGATAATAGATAGCTTAACTTAGGCATAAATTAATAAAATTAGAACATGGGTTTTGTAAGCATATCATTGATTTTATCCCAATTATCTCAGTCAAAAGATGTCCACTGCTGGACATAGGCCTCCTCCATAAATCGCCAAAACAATTGGACCTGCGCTACTCGCAGTGGAAGCGCATAGTTGCATTAAAAGTGATTACTTTTAATTTTTCTATTGCTACTGTATTTTCCTTGTATTACATTTTCAGTATGAACTGAAAGGTGCTTATTTATATTGCAACTTTAAAAAACCGAAATGCTATTTAAAAGAGAAATTCTTTCATATAAATAACTACTAGCAAGCCAGAACAACCTATGAGAGGTGCTTCAAATATTTAGTAGTTACCAGTTGCGAGCTTTTGCTTTGCGTTGAACTTTATTTAGAATATACACTACATGAATGCCAGTAAATGTTATGCAATTAACTTTAAAAATCTTTTAGCTTTGTCAATCATAGCTTATATACTGTTTTCGCGTGTAGGTAAATTATTACTTGACCATTGCCGTGTCATCTATATGTGTATCGTTCGCGATTGAAAGCATCAAACGCCCTAAGCCGAGGTTAGAGTGCCGCAGAAGGGCGCCCTTAGCTGAAGTTGCTTAATTTGTAAGTATTAATTTGGTAAGTTTGTAATATTATTTACTGGTGCTAGGTTTCTTATTGGAAGAGCCTGGCTAGGTAGGTACCACCCCAGCTAAATATTCTACCGCCAGTCAGTAGTGTATAATTTGAGACATTACTGAGCTCAGGTTTGAAGAGCACTGTAGCTAGTGAAATTACTGGGCATAAGAGAGTGAGGCCATAATACAATTGCTGGCTTTGATGAATAAAATCGTCCTGAAATAAAAATAATCCGCTAGTATAATGAAATAAATCTGTTTCAATACTGCCCTAAATCGAGTCTTGGCTACGCCCATGCACATAAATACTAATAATATGCGAATAAATAATGTAGGCGTGTCCGAACACAAATTAGTCACACAAACAACTGAATCATACGGCGCGATGACCATCATTTTGGTACGAGAAATCCTTTATTTTTGTCGTAACTATGACTAGTTATTATACTACATTCACAGTAATATTTGTTTAATGCCTTATTCTTTTCTTCCAAGGTACATTGTTGTGTGCAGAGTGTTTTTTTCGAGATCCCGGAGCCCTCCTTCGATGCCAAAGATGACCACCCAGATGGTTTTAGCCGGTACGCTTTACCTCTCTCCCCAGAGGCGTTGGTCGATGCATGAGCATTTTCACCGAGGCGAATAAATAATAATAGGTCTTTACCTATGACAGAAGGAGCGAGCGCGTAACCTACCGCCTGACGCAGGTATTTACCGGGCACGGTTGTTTTGGTGCATACCTGCACAGGATAGGGCGCGAGGTCACGGCACAATGTCACCATTGTAAAAGCGACCAGGATACCGCACAGCACACGCTTGTTGAGGCGTGTCCTGCGTGGGCGGCAGAGCGGCGGATCCTGGCCGATCGGATCGGGCAAGATCTCTCTCTGCCAGCAGTAGTGTCGGCTATGTTGGCAGAGCACGAAAACTGGAATGCAGTGGTCTCTTTCTGTGAGAGCGTCATGCTCCAGAAGGAGACCGCAGAGCGGATCGGCCTGAAACCCCCTACCGTTGCTTTAAGGTGGGGGACCTTTGGGTTAGCGGGTGCGTAGATAGGATAATCTGCGTGCCCTCACCAAGCGACCTAAGAGAAGACGGTAGCACGGATATGGTCACGCGCTGCCGTAGGATGCTTTGGGAGATTCTTTACAATCCCTCCGGGGGGGGACCGCCTTACAGTCACCCTCTCCGAGATGTGCCTATAGGCATGGCACCAGTGGGCGGCTCTAGTGTGATCATACGAGAACCTGGAGCCTCCCTTAGGTGCCGAAGATGACCACTCCAGTGGTTTAAGCCGGTAGGAGTTCAGCCTACTCCTTTGCCCTTCCCCGGGGCGAAGGAAGTTCATGAAGTATTTCTACTGGGTACCAATAAAAAATAAAAAAAGGTCTTTGCCTATAAAATTGCAGCTCTGCAATACTGGCCATTTCAAATAAAATAAAAAATACGCATCGAATTGAGAACCTCTTTCTTTTTGAGGTCGGCTAAAAATATTTTTTGTTTGGTTATGAATTCTAATTTCTAATTTATTTTATTTTATAACACAACATAGCTACTGATACTACTGCCGGCAGAGAGATCATGACCAATCCGATCGACCAAGATCTACCGCTCGGCATTCCACGCAGGGGACGCCTCGAGCGTGTGCTGTGCGGTGTCCTGTGGTCGCTATCATAATGGTCGCATTGTGCCGTGGCCTCACGTCCTATCCTGTGCAGGTATGCACCGAAACAACCATGCCCAGTGAGCACCTGCGTCAGGCGGTAGGTGACGCGCTCGCTCCTTCTGAGCCAGGCACCAAAGAGCGGCAGGATGGCCTCGATGACGCTCTTGGTCACAAACTGCATCCACAGGCGGTGACGCCACTTTCCAGGTGCGCGCCACCGTTCTAGCCACCTCAGCATATCCATCGCCACTGGAGGCGCGCCTTCGCTATTCTGGCGGAGGGAGCTTGTTTGATCGTAGACCCACGCATCCATCTCCGCCAGGATGTTGAAAGGCGGAATACGCGCCAGGAGGGCTGCCACCTCGTACAACACTGTTCGGTATCCTCGTGCGATTCGTATAGCCCACTCTGCGCTGCAGACCGTGAAGTTTGGTTCAACAGCACTGGGCGCCTGACAGTCGAGCTGATTATACAGGCGCCCCGTACAGGGCCACGGACCCCATAGAGCAGGCGGAATGAACTAACCTAGTGCTTACTAAAATTACTAGTTATATATAAGATTCTTACCCGATTTAAGCTAACTAGCTTCAATGGGTTCAAGCGGTATGGTATACGGTATAGAATTGGTACGCGATACCATTAGAGCTATTAAATAGTAAAGCTAGTTAGTAGTTTCACTGCTTTTGAGGTCAGTAAACCAACGAGACGCATTCTATTGTTTTCAACGATTAGAATCGATGTCTACTCAGGCGTAAATCTGATTGGAAATTGCTACTATTACGTAAGTAAATAAGAAGCGTACAAATCACGATATTTTCCGAGTTATTACGGTCTGGATGCGCCCGTCTCACCGGTATCAGCACCGTTTACAATAAAGCTAAAGTTAACGATTCAATCACTTTACCTTCATTACTAATTCGATGGTCAGGCTGAAAACAATAGAACTACGTAAAAGTTTAATAATGCATTTATTGGGAAAGGAGCATCATTTATTGATAATGATTTCTATTTACTATGATTTCGGGACACGGGTTTACAGACACAAATTCCACACACAATACCGGGACCCAGACCCGGAACAACTATCTGTAGATCATACAAATTTTTTTTCCGTGCGGGTATTGAACCCGCGTCCCGGAATGCAACAGCCGAATGTATCAGCTACTGCACCAACCATGTCTTCTTGTAGATTGATTATAAACAAAAGTGATAGAAAACTCCATAATTATCTCCATTTTTTTTTATATTCGTTTTCCTTAAATGTCTTAATTTTAAGTATGTTGTATGCCAAAATAAAACATATTCAATAAAACTATTTAAAATGTAAAATCTAAATCTGATTTCCAATTGTATTTCTCATACTTTGCTTTACTTATACTTTGACAGCTGGGTCCCGTTATTTAAGCCACGCCCCAGATTTTTTCAATTTCATCGTTTTTATTTTGATTTTATTATTTTAATTTAATTACGAAATGGAGGATATGTTACAAATTTCAAAAAAAATACACGATTAAAAAAATGACCCTGAAACTTCAAAATTACCATGCTTTTTTTTATTCCTTTAGTTAAATTAATATAATTTGTATGTAAACCTATTTCATCCCATGGGTGTCGCAAAAGCCGACTAAGGGATTAGACGGATGATGGGCAGCAGCGTCCTTCGAGTACATGTATAACTCAAATGCGATCGCCAACCCGCCTGCCAAGCGTGTTGATTATAGCAATACCCCCCAATGAGCACACAAATATCAGTCGTCGTGGTGATCTTTGAGGGAGGCCTGTGTCCAGCAGTGGACTTTACTAGGCCAAAATAATGAAAAAAAAAATTGTATGTTAGATACATACAATTTTTTTTTTTCAATATATCATTTTAAAAATACCCTGTGAATTTCAATATTGCAGTACTCACACCGAATAAAATTTTAGTAGCTTCCATTTACAGTTCTGATTGAAATGGAAACTTAATCTAAAACAATAAGATGTATTTGCTTACAGTTGGTCAAATTTAATTAGTATTACAAGATTGTGTTGCATGTGTATCAGAAACTTAAGAATATCTTGAGCTACTAAAATCCTTATACTGGCTACAAGTATCCATCCAATTCCAACTGAATATATTAACCCAAGAATATGTTGATAGTATATTCAGAGTAGCGGTTACTATGAAGCGGTAGAGTTCATTATGCACCACAATAGTCTGTTGATTACTTCGAACCACAAGACACTGCCGCTGTGACGTGTACGTCTTTATTAGAACGGACTCATGTTTTGTTTGATTGAATGTGCTGTATACTATAATTCATGTGATGATGAGTTATACTTATGATAGTTGAGTTGAGTGATAGTTTGGTACTTAAAAGGTATATTCATCTATGATAGTACTATGATTTGTATCAGTTTTGGTAATTTTGGGAATATTAATGCAATAGTGAGCACGTAAGGATGGCAACCTGTCCATTGACAATGGCAATTTATACGTTTAACAAGTTTTATTTTACCTATTAGAGATGGTATCATTGTTTACGTATTTATTAAATCGAATAACTCTAAAATAGGGTTTGATGCGTAAGCAGGTGGTAAGTATTCGCACTTTAATGTTAAAAAAGATTTTTACCCATTTCCAATCTGTTGTTTCATTAAGAATGTCGATTAATCTAGTATAGAAGTAATGGACGTTTTGCCATTGATTGGGAACATTTTATGGCAGACTAGAGGTGAGAGGTGATTCAGAAACAAGTCTAAGCGTGAACTTACGCTTCCATCTGTCAAAATCCACTACTTACGCTCATAATTGTATTCACAGACGATTGGAACACGACTTAAGCTTAGCGTAAACTAAGCTAAGCCAAGAAGTGAAAATCGACTACTTTGGGCGAGTCTAGCGCCACTAAGCCGGTAAAGGTGTGCTTGCAACGGGGACTATGAATTATGGATTTATGAGAAAATTGTTTACTTTGATTGTCATAATTCTCATTAGCTTTGTACTATGGAGGCTACATTAGTCCAATATGTTCGACTATTTAACAAAATATCGTCCTTACTTACTCGCAGTATAATACAGCATCTAAGAATAATTATGTATACTATAATAAACTTATCTGATTATTATATGACCTTGTTATTTCAGTCCACATCCCCAAATTTCTTTTTATTGAAGTCTGCGTTAGTATTTTCATTTCTAGTATTGTGGATGTGGAGTTTCGAATAGCCATTTTTACTCGTAAAATGTTCATATTCCTGTGATTGCAGCATTGAAGTAGATAGATTTGTGTTCGATGTTTTGTTTCGCTCATTCCATAGGCATTTCATATATTGCTATCCCTTTTTATTGTTATTTATGCCTGACTACACAGTTTTTTAAAATCGTATCTCACCGATAAACATTCTCGTATTAAAAACGGCCATAGAGAATAGAGTTCAAACTTAGCCAAGACCGACGTAAGTTTGAGAGGGACTGTGTCTTTGAATACGAATTTTGAAGATGCGCTTAGCCACTACTTGGCTTAGAGCGTTCTTAGCCCGTCTTACGTTCATGTCTCTGAATCTCACCCTAGGTCTATCTCAGCGGATTTTATATTAATTATTACTAGATTTCCATATATTTATTTCGTAATATTCGTATCACCCGTGTGGTGCCGGCTCAGAATACCACCACCACATCTCCTCCCGTGGGTGTCGTAAAAGTCGTCTAAGGGATTAGCCGGAGGATGGGCAGCAGCGTCCTTCGAGTACATTAACAACTCAATTGCGATCGCCAACCCGTCTGCCAAGCGTGGCGATTATGGCAAATCCCCCCAATGAGCTCACAACACACCCATATCGGTCGTTGTGGTGATCTTTGGGGGAGGCCTGTGTCCAGCAGTGGACTTCATTCGGCCGAAACGAAAAAAAAAAAAATGAAAAGTATTTATCATATAATTGGTGTCAATAGAATACTATGCGCAATTGAGCTCATGTAGCCTTGTGATAACGGTACAAACATAAAATTTTCAACAATACATTTAAAGCTAAACGAGAGGAAACGTATATTTTACTCAGCCTCGATCGCATGTTGTAAAGGACAGCTGAGTGGAATTTATTTGTATAGCACTCTTGGGCGGTGGGCAGTACGAGTTTCTGGTTAGTGTCGTGTTTCGTCACGAGTCGTGGAGATACAGATAATGCATACTTATTGGATTACACAGAAGGGACGCTGCTGTCTATCCCTCTGGTTTGGAGACCGACACACGACATCGACTGGAGGCGATGGAGTGATTCTATATTCTTAATCCGGACACCGCATGGATATGAGAAGAGAGGTACCTATATATTTATTCCTTTAATATAATTTTATTGACAACAATCCATATATTCGGTGCCCGTCAGTTACGCAACAAATAATTGCGGTCCTTATTAACGGGCGATACATTTCTGTTTTCTGTCCAATGATACAATATATTTTTATTAGTGCATTACTTTTATCATAATGTCTGTATTATTATCTGGGGTTATTATACTTACGAGTTTTGTAATATACAGTTACGTTGTGAAATGTAAACATTGTTTGAGTTTTTTATTTATAGTTATGTTAATTTTGGGGTATTTAAATAAATAATCAAGTTATGTTTATGTATTACTCGTTATGTATGTGTGTAAGTTAATTTGTTGTTTTTTCTTTTTTTGTTGATTTTTTAAAAACTTTGCCCCACACTAGGATTTCCCTTTGTGTCGTGGGTGCGTTTACATACACAAATTCCACACACAATACACCCAGACCCGAAACAACTACCTGCAGATCATACAAATATTTGTTCCGTGCGGCAATCGAACCCGTGACCCGGTGCGCAGCAGCCAACTGTATCAGCCACTGCACCAACCGTACCGTTATATCATATATCATCTACACACCATGTCTACATTACTTGGCTTCAAAGTTTCCTCTATCAGGTTTGCTGGAAGAGATTTCTTAAGGAAATATGCAGTCCTTTTGTACTTTTCTGCCCTATAGATATTTTGAATATATTTCTGTGTGTACATAATTCTATACTAAAATAAAATTATAGAGAGTTAAACTGTACATTGAATATTTTATGATAAACACCATATCCTGCTGGTTGCTCTAGAAACGAGACTGATGCCAAAACAGTTTTTTTTTTATTTCTGACATTTTGTCTGATTATATGTTTGATGGGAATGCCATAGCTACAATTTCGAATTTGTTAAAATTTGACAAAAAATTCTGAAATAGTTCGTGTCAAGTTTGAGACTACAAATCATCACGCTTTTACATGGGAGGAGAGTTGGATAACAATATGTCTACAAAGTTTATTTTACAGCGAATATTATAATATTATATATTAGAATATTTAATATATCCATGTGGTGTCCGGATTAAGAATATAGGACCACTCCATCTCCTCCCGTGGATGTCGTAAAAGGCGACTAAGGGAATCTAAACCAGGGGGATGGGCAGCAGCGTCCCTTCTGTAAAACGGTAGCCATACTGCGCTCACCAACCCACCTGCCAAGCGTGGTGAGTATTGGCAAATACCCCTCAAAATGATGACACAATTGTGAAAATCTATAGGGAAGGCCTTTGTTCAGCAGTCGACGTATGAATGGCCGATATGATGATGGTGATGAATATTATAAAAAGTTCACACAAGTGAACACATTCGTAATTAGTACGTAATATGAATTATTTAAAAATTAACCATGACGCTATATCTAAAGGGAAGCTCCCTTTCTACAAACTACAAATTTTAAGAATAATAACGCGTTTTTATAGCTTTTCGTAATAGGTTACGTGGCCTGCTGACCTCATACGTGGAATGTAGTTGTAATGTTACTTTTTTATGATTATGTTTTGTTAATTTTATTGTCTTGAAAAGCAATATCTACATTCATTATTTAGTCTGGTAAAGGTAGTTTTTATTAATTAATTACGTTATTATTTATTATGAGACGGGTACAAACAATAACCCGCAACCTCACTGGTTTAAGTCATTTGTAATATTAGGACATAAATAGGACATTAATATTATTTACCTATGTAATTGACGTTTTATACGAAATGAAGTATCGTGAATTTTTGCTATCTTTTTATTTATTTTAATCAAAGTATTCACCCATGCAATCGATGCATCTTTGCCAATGCAGAGGCAGTTTATCGATGGCCTTCTTGAAGAAACTATATGGACGGGAGGCGACAAATTCTTCAAAGGCATATTGTACGCTCTCTCGGATATTTAATTTTTTTCCTTCCAAAAATGTATCCAATTTCTGGAAAAAGTAGAAGTCTGTAGACGCAAGGTCTGGTGAGTACGGCGGATGACGGAGAACTTCCTACCCCTGCTCTTGTAGCTTGGAGACCATCTGTTGTGCAGTATGGGGTCACGCGTAGTCGTGCAGGAGCAGCGGGACGAGCGATTGATCAAAGCTAGTTGCAGATGTGCGAGCTTCTCCATCATAGTGTTCAATTCTTCACAGTATACATCTGCAGTAATACTCATCCCGTTTGGTAAGAAGCTGTGTTGAATCACACCGGCACTAAATCTGCATACAGTGACCATCATATTTCTAGGGTTCATTTTTCGTTTAGGGCATTGATTAGGTGCTGAACCAGGATCTAACTAACTAGCTGAGAGCTTGCGATTGTTAAACAGAATCCATTTTTTGTTGCCGTGTACAATGCTATTCTAAATTCGTACGTTTCTGTGCTGGTTGAGAAGCGCAAGTCAGGCCTCGACGCGCACGTTGCGCTGATGATCGTTAAGTTCGTGGGGCATCCATTTGTCAAAGCCATTTTACTTTGCCAATTTGACGCAAATGGGCCAGTATTGTTTTGAAGCTAACGTCGTAAGCTGCTGCAAATTCAGCTGTACATCGAGTATCATCAGCTTTTACAATCGCCTTTAATTCGTCATTGTCGAACAATATTTTCGGATGTCCACGGGGTTCACTTTTCAGATCGAAATTTCCAGAACTGAGTCATAAATTTTCATTTGTATTTCGCATAAATTGTCATCATGAAACAAACGTAGTTTAATAAGGTATTTGTTTACTGATAAGTGTTTTATTTATTTAACAGTGAAATAGTATTGATTTCGGTGCCATAAATTCTTTTTAACGATTTATTGATCATTTTCATAACTTCTCAATCCCCTATGCAAAAAAGCATACCCAAATATTTGTGTTGTTATTCTTAAATAAAGGATAAGATATTCTATTTATTACGACGGGAGACGTCGGTGATTTAATTAATTCGTAATTATTAAACTTATTAGTTTAAACACTTCTTTCTTTATAACTGGATGGCATTAACGTTGAATAAGATCACGCTATGGTTTCGTTGGCCAAAAACATGTCAAGGGTCAGCTTTGATTACACGTAAAGCTACTCGATCATTTTTTCCATTTGCTCTACGGTCGTGAACATGTTCGAGCACGTGCAATGCCAAGCCTCGCCTAATCCGCGCTGACCCGAAGGATACCGACGTCGCGGTCTCCACTCAGAGAAACAGGGGTTACCTTTGTTGTCTATTTGCACTTTCGTTTGAATTCTTTGACTGTCTTTTATTGATCAGTTAGCGATTCTTATGGACCTGTGTCGATTCATTTTCTTTTATTTGGCTGTTATTGATATCTGATTCAAAAGTATATTTAAGTAAAATTAGTAAGTAATTTTAAATGTGCCTCCTATAAAGCGGACGAGTCTCTCTGCCTCGATACTCATGAGCTTCTAAGATGCTCGATCTCTCAAAACTGCTGTCGTGCTTGAGACTAAGTTAGCTACTACCCGTAAGTGTAGCGCGCAGACTTTAGCTACAAAAAGTAGTACACAGTCACGGTTAAGTTTCCAATTAGTTCTCATTGATGTCTCTCGATCACAAGACGGTAATCAAGAACATGAAGCACGTCTCATAAGCGATCGGAAGCACCATTCTGCATCAAGCGCCTCAGAAACTTACACCAAGTGCGAATCGCGATTGAGCTCACAGAGTATCCGCACTACGACGTCTTTATACATGATCCATGGTAATGCATTTGGACGTCCAATGAAGAAGAATGGTTAGCGAATATGTTTACCATGAAATGTCACAAAGCGCATAGAAAATCCGGGTCAAACTACGCTTGTCGTTCTTTTTTACTGCCCGATGAGAATCTGTTCACCAAATTGCTAACGAATGGCTGCGTAGGTACGAGAATTAAAGAGTACTGTTTGACCGACGTGAACGTAAACGTGCAGAAGATGGTTTCTCGGGAGTTATGAAAACGCCAGGAATGGGTAGAGTTTCCAGAGTGCTATTTGTTGCGCCTTTAACCGCACACAGTGCGGGGACCGACATCGTTTGTGTTTTGAGGCCAGTTGCTGCTGTTAAGCTTTCCACGCAATAGCGTAGCCTGCGGAGTGCTTCATCTACTTGACGATGATAAAGATTGGGATGATACTCCCGAGGAGGCCGGCGTCGGCTACAGTCCTATTCATCTGCGGCATTTAGTCGCCGTCATGTTTGTCTTCACATTGTAATTAGTGATCTCAAACGCATGTCTGTATAACCTGTGCCACCCAGCACTGGCGGCGCCGGAAAACAGATTGGTCGCAATCGGCGCCCTGTATACTCGTTTGAATCAAGCGAGCACGCTTGAATTATGTTGTCTGTGAGACGGGAGCATGGTAATTTTCTTAATATTATAAAAGTATTGTACAACACACGACTTAAAGTTCTAATTTAAGTGACAAAATGGGCGGTGTGGTATAGTGAGTGATGTTCTTTGGACTGTTAATTCTAGGCGGCAAAAGGGCTAGCGTTATTTTCATCATATCCTGTCAAACAAAAGACGTCCACTGCTGAACAAAGGCCTGGGGGGAAGACAATAAATATCGCGCGGCCAAGCACTTGGCTGGCTGGGCTGGATGCAATATGCGGCAGGCCTATGGGTCGTGTCACTCGGAGATATAGCATGATCCCTCTACACCTCTTGCGCGTTCCTAATAAAAGCGCAGGTCATTATTGCATGTTTTCAACAACATGATGTAGATTTCCGAATTCCAGGCGTGCCAAGCCGATAAGCTAGTAAATAAATAAAATAGTTTTCTATATCGACCACGTAATCTACGTCATCGTCAAATTTAATTCATTTTCATTTTTTTTTTCATTCATCAAAACAATTCATTCATTCATTTCGGCCGAATGAAGTCCACTACTGGACACAGGCCTTTCCCAAAGATCACCACAACGACAGATATGGCTGTGTTGTGGGCTCATTGGGGGGGTTTTTCCATAATCGCTACGCTTGGCAGACGGGTTGGCGATCGCAGTTGAGTTGTTAATGTACTCGTAGGACGCTGCCGCCATCCTCCGGCTAATCCCTTAGTTGACTTTTACGACACCCATGGGAGGAGATGGGGTGGTGGCATTCTGAGCCAGCACCACACGGCAGCCTCATAACATTCAAATTCAAATTTTCAAAGAAGATATTTAAGATTGCAGAAATGTACAAAAAACATGTAAATTGCAGATTCTGTCATGATATTCATATTCAGAAGATAGTATATACGGTGTAAGTAACAACGTTCCCAAAACTTTAGGAAGAGGTTACACTTAGACCTTGACCTAACAAATTATTTTATGTAACCATCCAAATTTCTTACGGTGTGCGTGATTCCTGGCAAAGAATAGACCACCCCTCTCCACCCATTAGTGTCGTAAAAGGTGTTTAAGCTTTGATATAAAGAGGATGGGCAGCAGCATCCTCTCGTGATAACAACAACCTACTGCACTTGTCAATCAGCCTGCCCAGCGTGGTGATTATACCAATATCCCCTCATTGGCCGCTCATTGTAGTGATTATGGCCGACTCATGTTCAGCAGTGGATAGTTATGGGTAGAGGTGTGTATTTATATATCATGGTATTCCAATTTGTTTAAGAAGATTAGCAACTTGTCTGTCTGAATATTTTATTCAAATGAAAAAATCATCATCATTTCAGCCGAATAAAGTCCACTGCTGCCCACAAGCCTCCCCCAAATATCGCCTCAACGACCAGTCTAAGTGTGTTGTGTGATTATTGGGGAGTTTTGCCATAATCACCACGCTTGGTAGAAAGAAGTAGAAGAAGGGTTGGCGATCTCAGTTGAGCTGTTACTATGTATATGTGTATGCGAAGGATGCTGTTGCCCATCTTCCGGTTAATCCCAGAGTCGCCTTTTATGAAACCAAGGGATGAGATGAGTTGGTGCTATGCATAGCGGGCACCACACGATGGTGCATAAACAACTATAAATAAATTTTGGTATAATACCTACGTTTAGAATAATAAAATACATTTCTGTAACATTTTTGTACATGTCACTCCAGTAATTTCAGAAGTTACTTAGTTACAATATTTATAAATAATAGGGAAAATCTATAAAAACCTCAGGTATTTGACTACAGTAACATCAAAGTCAAATTAAAATAGTATTAAACACGCATCACTTACATAATACAAGAATTAAATATCATAATAATGTCTTAGGTTTTCGCGAGTATTACACATTATAATAAAACACTTTTAAACGGATTCTATCGCGTATATTTTAGATTTTTGTTTTTCCTGACGTTTCGAATACTTTGCAGGGTTCGTGGTGACGCCTGTCACCTTAGTCAGGATGACTAAGGTGACAGGCGTCGTTACAGATTTTAAAAAGTTATTTACAAGATTGACTGTGAGTGTGGGTTGTCATACATAGGGCAAACAAAGCCTACCATACCTAGGTTACCATACCAGGTTAAAAGAACACATAGCTGACGTCAAGCATAGACGCTCCACAAAGTCTGCAGTGTGCGAACATGCCTTAGATAAACCCAACCATTTTCTTCGTTTCGATCAACATCAAGTCCTCGCGCAAGAGAACCGATATGTACCAAGAATGTTTCGTGAGGCTATTGAAATTAAAAAACATCCTAATTTTAATAGAGAAGATGGCTGGCAGGTACCACCAGTTTGGAATCCTGTTATTAAAATAATAAAGTCCCAAACCAAATACCACACTAAAAAACATCAAGACACTGTGAGTGATTACTGCGTGCATCGAAATAATTTTTGATTATAATTGTACGGTAGATAAAATAAAATAACTTTTTAAAATCTGTAACGACGCCTGTCACCTTAGTCATCCTGCGACCACGAACCCTGCAAAGTGTTCGAAACGTCAGGAAAAACAAAAATCTAAAATATACGCGATAGAATCCATTTAAAAGTGTTTTATTATAATTAAATATCAATTTATCACAAGGATTACGCATCGGTAGCTTTTAGTTGATCAATTACAGCTTCAAAGAGAAAATCTTATCAAGCACCCACACCAAGCTCACCATTAGCTAACTGCAACAATTATCTTGGAAATAAAATAAAATAAAGTTAAAATAAATTCATTCCACGAACCACTAACACTAGTAGAACTATAAAAAAAATCCTAAAATTAAGTCTTCACCGCTCCCTGCGTTGTTGAGCCGAAACTTATTAAGCGTTATAAATATTATGAAACATATTAAACAACATATACGCCTAATTAGCTCTATAATAAAGCCGAAAAATACTATTCACGCACACAAAGATGACTGACCTTTTCGCTCCCTGCCGCCGTCATGTCTAAACACTATGGGTCGGTTATGTTCCCGACGCCACAGGACCGTGGGAGGCGGCACCCCTGTTGCGGTGCACGTCAATCTTATGCTGCCGCCCTCTTGTGCCGAGCTGCCCTCCGTCACACTGTCCACTATGTCCGGCGGGATCACCACGGATAAATGACCCATCTAACAAAAATAATTGCTCTTGTTAAATTTGATTAGAAGGTAGTTTTGTTTAGTGAGAAGCTGTTTATATTATGTGAGTAATATAATGGAATCGGGACTTTACTGTGCATGAATAAATAATATACTATGTTGGTCCCGGTTGCAGTCATCAGGCAGTAGTCTTTGAGCCAAGATGGACGCCTTTGGGCGGCTTGAATAACTCTGACACAAAGTTGGTCACTAACTACACGAAAACGTAAAAAAGGATGGAAAATATTAAAGCTCTCTGAACTTGGTGAAACAATTTTTATTATTTTGTAAGTACTATTATGTTCACAACATATTTTAAAAAGGAAACGAATGTAAACTTCTTGCCAAATGTTACATTGAATTTTAAGGTGCGCTTCACGAAATACCTTCTTTCTTTGTAAGCAAAGTATAGTAGGTGAGTGTAGTTTACCTGACTTTTCATAGGGTCTGTGTTAACTTGGCACATGTAGGTGCCAGAGTCGTTGGCTTGAACGTTGCTGACGTGCAACTTCCACGTGTTGTGGTTATTGTAAGTGACGCTCAGCCGAGGGTTCAACGCCACCATGTTCGTATGGATCGCCAGAATCGCCTTCGAGTCTGACTTAATCCACGCCACCTAAAATAATATTGTCATTATTTCACAGTTCGATCAAAGCCTTATTGGATTCCTTATTAGCCGTAGCGACAATACAAATATTGATAGTGAGACAATGGTACAAAATTGGTTTCATATTGAGACAGATCTGGAACACATTTTTATAAGAAGTTTAATCAAAACGAGAACACATGGAACACTCGGAAGCTAAATTTAACAAAGCAATTAGAGCATCCACGAAGTAATACGTTTCTGTACCGTTGCATACGACTGTGAAATTTCATTTTATATCTAGGATTAATGTCATAAATCGCTCGCATTTCCCCGGAGCTCTTGCGAGTTTTAAATCGTTTGTATTGTTCACAGTGAAGATGAAACTTAATGTGACTTAAACGCTGTGGCAAATGTAAAACTGAGGGTGTGACACGTGAAATTGTAGAGAGTTCCACCCGAGGAATGCACGGCGTCTCATCCGTGCCGCTTCCGAGCATTTTTCATGTGACATCTCGCTTTGTTGCGGTTGGAAAATAAATTAGTAACAATTCCATTGTTTGTGAGAATTATTTCCGACGAGTTTCAACGTAAGCGGTGCTAGTGCTGTCGTCTGAATGCGAACACACTTGTCGCAACTAACACTTTTTGTTACCACTCCCAAGTTTTTTTCTTTTATTATTATGTTTACGCACAGTCTCGTTTGAATAGTGAATACAAATTAAATTTTGTAATGTTCATTAATTACATAATGATACAAAATTATTCTTCTACGCAATGTTCCTATTCCAACATAATATAATATGTACTTTGAGATGAAGCAGATTTATTACAATGATATTAAATACGAAATAATAATAAATTCTAGTCGAATTTACATTGTATGTAAAATAAATATTATAATTTGACAGATACAATTATTGTAACTTCTACGCTGATAATAAAATTAATATTTTAACGAATTTGTTTACCTCTCGTGTAACTAAGAATATAAGTAGCTATCCGCCTCGGCTTCGCACGAGAAAATTATCATATCAATCAAAGGACGTCCAACGCTGAACAAAGACCTCCCAATTGCTGCCATTCCACGAAAGGGACGCTGGTGCCCATCCCTCTGGATTAGAGTCCTTTAGTCACCTGCTACGACATCAATAGGAGAAGATGGAGTGGTGCCATATCCTTTCCATCACAAGGACATGAGAAGATACTTCACGCATTTTCATTTGTCAAAATATTATTTTAATGAGGATACACACGACACGATATTTTATATAGTCTAAAACCTCTTGTGAACAACCATGCTATATAACAGTGAAAATCTCACTCAAATCCATTCGTTCACGTACGTACTCTTCCGCTTGAAACTCAGTGGGTTTAAAAGTAAGAACGCGAAAGAAACTCTCATTTAAAGGAGTATATAACTATATCAAATGAAATGCAGTAGTGACAGTGATTTTTAATATAGAAGTCACTATTTATTTCAATTTGAACAAATTAAATACACTTATGAAGAGTTTATCGACCAGATTTTTTGAGAGCCAATATAAAATGTGTTACTGACATAGGTGTATCACTATTATTTAATGTTATAGTGTATCTACTCGGCCACTGTGTACGAACAGTACACATATAAATCACATTACTATCTTTATCTATCTTATTTATATGTTAATGGTCAAAGAGAAGTTTTGGGAGGATTTGGACTCAGCGATGATGACCATACCGGTGCACGAGATAGGTGATGATTTTAATGGACATGTAGAAAGAGTGGGTGATGCTATTCGCTGCCGTAATTGATATGGCAGTAACCAACACTCGACCACCTACAAAAGAGGCATCATACAACGCAAACTGACTACTTTCACGTCAGGCGCACTAACCAGCACGGCAAAGACTGCAAAGTGCTACTGGGAGAATACTTGGTCTCACAGCACAGTCACAATTGTTTTTTGTTATTCAAGTTTCATAAAAATTAAGCAAGAGAAAAACAAGGAGCTATCCCCTAAATTAAATTGGAATCTGTTATCTGGCCGATTGTGCAAAGACATTTAGAAAGCGATTGGTAGACAAAATAATAGTCCGAAGTCCGAATAGTCTGAAGTGGGCACCTTGGATGATCGAAGTGTGAATTAATGTTGGGAGTGAGATGGAACACCCATGAGGAGTGAAGCAAAATATATTTTGGGAGGTTCAAAAGGGCACGTCACTTGAAAATATGTGAGGCCTAAGTTTAACAGTGGATGTTTTCGGAATGATAGGTGAAACTCATTTTTTGTTATTATTATGATATTAACCCACATATTTTTGCCAAGAATAGATATATAAATGTCTTGTAGCTGATATGATGATGATATCGAAAATCGAATCAGAAATGAGGAGACCCGTGGAAGAACTAAAGTTGTCGCCATAGCTGAAAGGACTAGTAAACTGAAGTGCAATGGGCAGGGCACATTGCTCGTAGTCGATTTTCGATATCATCATCATATCAGCTACAAGACATTCACTGATGAACAAAGGCCTCCCCCTTAGATTTCCACAACGAGCGGTTACATGCCGCTCTCATCCAATGACTCCCAGCGACCTTCACCAGGTCGTCTGTCCACCTCGTAGGAGGTCGTCCCACGCTGCGTTTTCCAGTGCGCGGTCTCCATTCAAGAACCCTTTTGCCCCAACGGCCATCAGTTCTACGAGCAATGTGCCCTGCCCATTGCACTTCAGTTTACTAGTCCTTTCAGCTATGGCGACAACTTTAGTTCTTCCACGGGTCTCCTCATTTCTGATTCGATCTCGTAGAGAAATACCAAGCATAGCTCTCTCCATAGCTCGCTGAGTGACCTTGAGCTTTCTTATGAGGCCCATTGTGAGTGACCACGTCTCTGTTCCATATGTCATCACTGGTAACACACACAAGAAATCAATCAAGAATATGCTTACACATATATAACTAACGAAAGAGATCAAGCACATTTAAGCTATCTATAGTTTACGTTAAATAAGGCTTTTTCTTTTTGTCGTGGGAAAATCCTTGTGGACTTCCTCCGCCTGGGAGCGAAGGGGATCTCTCTAAGAGTGTTACTGGCTAAAATCCAACGGTATCCCTTCACATACCTCTGGCTTTGCAATCAGTTAAAACCACACTATAAAGCCAGTTAATAAGGCACAGAATAAAATAAAAACGCTGGACATTTTATTTGATTGCAATCTGCAAATATGAGTATGAATGAACATCAGAGATCAGAGAGCTTATTGTAAAAATCTACTACGCTAAAAGGATTATTGTAATTCTTGTAGCTGCTGGTCTATGGAGCTGTGCATGTGTCCTTTTTTATTCTATCGGCTTATTACCAAGATTTGCTTTGTTTAGAGGTTGTGGTTCCAATAATCTTATTAATATCTATACTTTTTATTGTACACCAATTAGCAAAATATACAAAAACAGTAGCTCTTAAAAGTATGTTTTATAGCACAATGGGTGGGCCTTATATTAGCCAAAAAATCGTCCACTGCTGAACAAAAACCTCCCCATAAGACGACCGGTCACAGGCTGTGTGTCGTCATTTTAGGGAGAATTTTCCAGTACTCACCACGCTTGGCAGGCGGGTTGATGAGCGCAGAGAGTTACTGTTCCACTCAAATGACATTGCTGCCCATGCCTCTGGTATAGCCCCTTAGTCACCTTTTACGACAGCCATGAGAAGAGATGGAGTAGTGCTATATTCTTTATCCGGACACCACACGGACAATGCGGCGGCCTCATTGTACTCGGTGATTTCTTGGTACCTATCACAAAACAAATAGGGTATTCGATTTTTTTTAAAAACACCGATTAGTAACTCATAAGAATGTAATAGTGGTCTATAGTAGAGTATTCTTACCTTGATTTGGTGTGGCATAGAATAGACCACCATTCCGTCCATGGATGTCTTAAAAGGCGACTTAACAATCGATATCGAATATCGAGATGGGCAGCAGCATCCTCCTGTGTGCTAATGTGATCACCAATCCGCCTGCCCAGCTTGGTGATTATGGCAATATGGTAACTGCTCTCTGATAGCAATCACTGGGAGGTCCATGTTTGGCATGGCAGTGGACATTAACGGTGTATTATAAGGACCACAATAGTTGAAAAAAGTTACAGAGTTGAACCCGTTTAAAATTTCAGGGGGGATTTTCATCCCACAAACCAGTTTCTATAAATTATAATAAAACCATTTTATACGGATTACATCGCGTATAATATGGATTTTTGTTTTCCCTAATATTTCGTACACATTGCAGCTTTCAGACACTGTATGTCATGATGATGTCAATCATCCTTCGACCTAAGCACATTCAAAGTCAAAATCAAAGTTAATATTTTTATTCGTGTAAACCATTTGCAGGCGCTTACGAATAGTCCGAATTTAAATTGCACGGTTCCAAGTCGTTGGTCCTATGGAGAAGAACCGACAGAAATTCAATGGATATACTTTTTTAAAATAAATGACAGTGTAACAGTCTTAGTAATACAAAGAATCGTGAAAAAATTTCGTGAAGATAGTGCATGCCCAATGTTTGGGATAAATACACACATTCATCGCGCAAACCTAAGACATTACTAAGTTTCTATAAAGTCAATATGATGTAATTGGCCATGACGTTAAGTCACAATTAATCAACAAATCTCTGTCTATTTAACCATTGTGAAACGCTAAACCACATTTTTTTTATTACTACTATACTATATGTTTCTCAAAAATAATTGAGTTTTCTATCAAAATTGTAGCTATCAAACATTCATATACCATTCCTTCAAACTTGATATGAAAAGTTTTGAGGGTTATTGGATTTTGGCGGTATGATGTCATTATCTGTGCTAGTTATTGCAAGCAACCAACACAGGAAGTGATAACATGTGGCTTATTAGTAAACAAGGACCTAAAGTTCAGAGCATAACTCGGCAACTACTGGTAAATACGGTTGGCGCAGTGGCTAATTGATTGGCTTCTGGGTTACGGGACGCGACTTCGATTCCTGCATGGAACAAATATTTGTATGGTCAAAAGACCGTCTGGATATTTGTGGATCTGAGATTTATGTCTGTGTTTTGCAATATACTTTTACCCTAGTTAAACAAACTTAAGAATAATTTAATTATTCATTCTAAATTAAACTTTGAACCAATAGCAGTTTCTGTTTATTTTAGGCATTCGCCTTTCTGTCACAGAATAAAATTTGCTGTGGGAACCTAAAACTATAACTGTAGATAAAAAAAACGTATTTCTTTAAACTTCTGTCAAATTACTAGCTAGCCAACTCGATATATTTCTGTACTAATAGGGGAGTACAAAACAGAATCCTACATCTCAGATTACAAAGTTTATGATGGATGAAGTTCACGTTTCAGTTGCTGGATGAAACGGAGTGTAGACCACTTATTTCATGCTCGGCTTGTCATCTGGTGCACGTTGGTATTTGTTGGAAACAGGCTACAAAAGAGGCTATTATAATCCGTTAATGTTGTAGCTATCTTTATTATTAAACATGACGGGTGCAGCGATTAGATGTTACAAAAAAAAATTACAAGGTTTTCCGTATGGTGTCCGAATACCGTCTGGTGTCTCCGGGTCCGGTCTTTAAGGGATTAAGAATATAGCACCACTTCATCTCTTACCGTGGATGAGGTAAAACGGTGAGGTCTTTAAACCAGAAGGATGGACAGCAGTTTCTTCTGTGGAACATGAACCATTCTGCGCTCATCAGCCCGCCTGCCGAGCGTGGTGAGTACTTACAAATATCCTCCTAAAAAGACGACACTTGGCATGTAACCAGTTATTGCGGAAATCTATATGGAAGACTTGTGTTCAGCAGTGGACGTAATTCGTCTGTTATGATGATAGTGACAAGGTAAGATCCCTTATCCACCGTTATATTATTGATGTTGTTGGTGCCCAGTGGAAATTCTTCATGAACTTCCTTCGCCCCGGGGAAGAACGAAGGGGGGACTCCTACCGGCTAAAACCACTGGAGCGGTCATCTTCGGCACGTAAGGGAGGTTCCGGGTCCTCGTATGATCACACTAGAGCCGCCCACTGGTGCCACGCCTATTGATACATCTCGGAGAGGGTGACTGTAAAGCGGTCACCCCCCCAGGAGGATAGAAGGGATCCCCCAAAGCGTCGCACGGCAGCGCGTGACCATATGCGCGCTACCGTCTTCTCTTGGGTCGCTTGGTGTGGGCACGCAGATTCCCCAATCTATGCACACGTGAACCCAGAGTTCCCCACCTTATAGCAACGGCAGGGTTTTTCAGGCGTATCGGAATTAGGCGCCAGGGCGGTTGTTACCCCAGCGCCGTCTCCTTCCTCCGACGAAAACTGGAATGCAGTGGTCTCCTTCTGGAGCATGACGCTCTCACAGAAGGAGACCACTGCATTCCAGTTTTCGTGCTCTGCCAATATAGCCGACACTACTGCTGGCAGAGAGAGATCTTGCCCGATCCGATCGACCAGGATCCGCCGCTCGGCGGCCCACGCAGGGCACGCCTCGAGCGTGTGCTGTGCGGTATCTTGGTCGCTATCAGAATGGTGGCATTTTGCCGTGGCCTTGCGTCCTATCCTGTGCAGGTACGCACCGAAACAACCGTGCCCGGTGAGCACCTACGTCAGGTGATAGGTGACGCGCTCGCTCCTTCTGAGCCAGGCTCCGAAGAGCGGCAGGACGGCCTCGACGACGCGCTTGGTCGCAAATTGCATCCGCAGGCGGTGACGCCACTTTACAAATGCGCGTCGTCGAGCCAGCCGCCGCAGCCTGTCCAACGCCCCTGGAGGTGCGTTTTCGCCGCTCTGGCGGAGGGAGCGTGTCTGATCGTAGACCCACGCATCCATGAGAGCTGCCGCCTCGGGGGACGAGGCGCTGAAAGTGCTCTTCGAAGCCCAACGACTGCCCAGGGTGAGCCCCAGGTATTTCATGTACCAGCCCACCCCGATTCGCGCGTCACCAACGCGTATCCACGAACTGGGTGGTTCTCTGCTCCTCGGCAGTTTGTGGAACCATAGCGTCTCGGTTTTTTGAGGCGCTATCCGCATAACCCAGGGCGTGGATTTTGGACACCACAATTGCCACCGCTTGCTCCGCAAGTCGGATGGTTCCCTCGAAGGACTCCCCACTGGCCAACATCAGAGTGTTGTCAGCGTAACAGACTAAGCTGACGCCAGCAGGGAGAACGACACAAAACTTGTCATCCTACAAAAAAAACATGAAAAATCATGTAGATATTTATAGCAAAGGTAAAAATAGAAGCAAGCATATAGTATGAAGTGAGCAAATGCGTACCGCTAGGGAGTACTGTGTTTCTGGGTAGTTACAACCTTGGAGTCTTCAAGTCACGAGTGAATAGGTTTTTTTTTAACCTTGCCCCACACTGTGATATCTCCTGTGTCGTGGGTGCGTTTACAGACACAAATTCCACACACAATTCACCCAGATCCGTAACAATTACCTGCAGACCATACAAATATTTTTACCGTGCGGGAATCAAACACACGACCCGGAACGCAGCAGCCGACTGTATCAGCCATTGCACCAACCACGCCTTCTTTATTAGGTTACTTTTAGGACCACGTGCTCCATCATCAACCGCATCGTTACTTAACATCAAGTGAGATAAAGGTCAACCGTAACCATTTTCGATATGAAAATAGAAAACATAAATACCGAAACTAAGCATTAAGCATCTATTCTTTAGAATTTAATGTCATTGCCAATAATTTTATCTTTGCTACAAATGAATGTCAGCTAATTACCAAGTAATAAAATTGATGTAAATAATAAAAAAGTTCCCATAATAAATTATTTATAATGATTTATTTTATATAGGGCATATATCAATCATTAAAATATGGTAAGACTATATACTATAATGATATTATATTGTGTAAGTGGTAGTGCTAATCGTAATCGTAATTTTATGCAACGAAACTTTTAAATGAATTTGACATAAAATGATCTACAACATACAAATTAAAACATTGTCTTGTAAAACGCTCCATCGAAACAGTCTTCAAGAAACTTTCGGAACAATTCTAACAAACAGTCTTCTTGTACTCCGCTTTCAAGATAATCCCTTCAGAGATTTTTAAAGATATTTGAGTTCCTCCTGCAAATCCGTTTCAAATCCTTTCACCCAACGATATGCCACAATGCTCTCTTGAAAACGTTCCTTTGAAGCCAACAAGTAAGAAAACTCGATATATCCAAGGTTATGGCGTAAGTGGAACAAATAAGCACCAAACTGCCGATATTCCTACAATGGTAAAATGTTCCTCTTGCATTTCAATCCTTACATAGAACAAGCAGCGAGCAAGCTGCTGGCAAACTGCGGTCGTCAACCCACCGAGCGAAATTATTATGACAAAACCCCGCAATAAAACCCAGACTGGTTGTTATGGCGATCTTCAGGTAGGCTTCTGTCCAGCAGAGGAAAGTTATTAAACAAATCGTGCTGCATCGAGGGTATACTAATCAAATAAAAACAGATTATTTTTGGCAAAAAAAGAAAAAAGAACAGTCTCTCTCCCTATGCGTACAAAAACAGCATAGCGACGGACCGTTATCCATAAATAACAACTATATCAACAAGGATTGATACGAAAATGATGAACAAAATATTATGTTTACTTAGTTTTCATTAAAATATACCAAGATTTCAGTTCCGTCACTAATACATATCGGGATATTATAGATCAGATTAGGGCCCTCACCGCACCTCCATCACATGCACCTCTACTCACTCTCTATTTGAAGGTGCCTTTAAGATTACATGAGTCTAGATTTTCTAAATAGCTACATTAGAGTTGTCTGAACCGCAAAGCATTAGAACACTATGTTAATAGTGTACATGTTTGTCATTAACTTGGATACGCTAGAATTAGTTCAACATGCGAAGTTAATACTGCTTTTGCAGTGCTAATAACCTAACTTAGGATTCAATATGAACCTTTGTTAAGACTTATATTACTTCTGATTAACCATATAAATTAATAGGTACGAGATAGCATGAGTATATCGGATTTAGTCCATGTGCCATCCGGATAGTCCGTTTGATGTCCGGATTAAGGACACAAAGAATACAACACCACTCCATCTCCTCCCGTGGGGCTCGTAAAAGTCGACTAAGGGACTCTTAACCAGAGGGATAGGCAGCAGCGTCGCTTTTGCTGAACAATAACAATACTGCGCTCACCACCCCGCTTGCCAAGCGTGGTGAGTATCGGCAATTTTCCCCCAATATGACGACACAACATAAACACCGGCCCCCAGTTCCCGGTAGCCCCGCTATTCCTGGTCATGGTAGCGGCCATGGTAATGGCGGGGCAGGGGGTGCTAAGAATCTCTGGATGGAATCTAGCTACCACCCCAAATGAAAACTGGCCCTGCTAACATATAACGCACGTACACTAAGGGCAGGCGAAAATATCGTTGAAACAGATAAGTTGCACTGGGATGTCATGGGTTTATCAGAAGTCTGAAGAGAGGGTGAGGACATGATAACCCTGAAATCCGGCAACTTGTTCTACTACCGGGAAGGCGACCATCTGTCTCAAGGTAGTGTTGCGTTCCTCGTCCACATGTCCCTCATTAATAAACATACAAATATACCGACAAATTCACTTCTTCATTAACAACATTAGAAGAGAAAGAGATTATGACGAGTTTCTTACCCTGTAATTAGAGAGATGGTTGACCACGCACGTGAAGTGTACGTCTCGTCCTTGTGTCACTGTGTGGTTCTCAAGAGCCTGAAGAAACTCAGGTTCCATTTCCGCCTGGATTGGCATCTCACCTGCAAGAAACGTATTGTTAGAATAGGACCATATGGTCACAGCTAAAGGAAATTGTTAAAAACGGCCTATGGATCAACACATATGCAACCTATACAATCATTTCTAGTTTTTTAATACATTAATTATTACAATCGCACACTACAAACGGACACTTCACAATCTCGTAATGATTTAAAAAAATGGTGTCGCGACTTTAATTTCCATCTATCTCTCACCATCATATTCGGACGTATAGAATAACTCGCACTTTCAGCGCTTGATCTATGGATAATATTTTTTGCTGCAAAAATATGTATTAACGCCAAAGCAACCGCAAGCGCTCACTTGCCGAATGGGCGAGGTTATTACGAGTGATATTGACACTATCTATAAGTTGTTTTTGTTAAAGTAGGTATTTAGATTTGGATTCCTCAAATAAATAATTAATTCTAGACAAAAGTCTTTAACCAGTGTGTATTACCATGTCTTCAACATAGGGCACAGAAACGTGGTCACTCACTATACGCCTCATAAGAAAACTCAAGGTCGGTCAGCGAGCTATGGAGAGAGCTATGCTTGGTATTTCTCTACAAGATCGAATCAGAACTGAGGAGATCCGTAGAAAAATGTATATGGTTTGCTCTAAGAAAAGTCAACATTGAGTTAAGCCTATGTAAATAAAATTTTATTTGTGATTGCAATTTATCAATGTTGTGTGTACATACTACATTTTTTAAATTCAGTAGGTATAAGTAAAACGTGTTATTATTATTTTTACATACCTACGATATCTCACTGCAGGGATAATGCCTATTTGCCTCTTTCTACTTAACCCTGTCTAAAATGTTTAGTTATATTAGTTTGTATCGTGACGGTTCCGGCCAAGAATAAGCCCGTGCCTGAAACCGTGGATAGAAAAGGTTTGATAGTGGAAAATGCGACTAAAGCTGGGGCAGCAGCATCATTCGATACGCTCAAAAGTATTTGGTGATCCCTAATCCGCCTGCCAATTACGTGGGTCACACTAAAAGTTTTTAGAATTGGTCAGTAAGAAACGTTGCCGATGAAGAATTTATTTTAATTTCGATTAAATAAATCTTTAGGAAGCTGTAGATGTACTAGGAGGGATCAAAACGTAGTGAGAAAGATAAACTCCTTGGTGAGAAAAAATAATAATACTGGCAGGCATAGCTCAGATACATATTTGTAATATTAATAAAGAAAAAAATCTTCGATTCTCTTTTGTTTTTTCTGAATGTAGTCATTTGTTTGCTTCGTGTCGGAACGTGTTCTCGAAAATGGAGAAAAACGAAGTGCGAGCCGTTATTATATACCTCTGTTTAAAAAAGGTAACGACGCAAGAGATTCATTGCGATTTTGAGGCAACATTAGGAGAGTCGCCGTATTCCACTGTCGCAAGGTGGGCTTCTCAATTTCGACTAGGGAGAACGAGCACGGAAGACGAACATCGTTGCGGCCGTCCATCGACGTCAGTCACCCAAGAAAATGTTGTAAAAGTCGTGAAAATTGTATTGAGCTATCGAAGAGTTACCATCCGATACTTAATTCACGAAACGGGCATTTCATATGGAAGTATTCAATCTATATTGAAACAATCTTTGAATATGGGAAAGTCTCCGCAAGATGGGTGCCGAGAATGTTAACCGACAGTCAGAAACAAAATCGACTTGACATTTCGAAGATATTGTTGGACAAGTTTCAAGAAGATTCTGAAAACTTTTTGTCTCCTTTCGTAACAATGGACGAAACATGGGTCCATCATTTTGATCCCAAGACAAAACAGCAATTTTCGCAATGGAAACGGCCATCATCACCGACCCCGAAGAAGTTTCGTGTCGTGGCATCGGATGGCAAGGTTATGCCTCAATATTTTTGGACTCAGAATGGATATTGCTGATTGATTACCTGGAGCGTGGAACCACTATTACAGGCCAATATTATGCAGCTTTAATTCCCAAGTTGAGGAATGCCATCAAAGAGAAAAGGAGAGGGAAACTTCGAAGGGGCGTGCTGTTTCATCACAACAACGCACCTACGCACAGGTCGGCAGGTGCGATGGCTGCCATTCAGCAAGCTGGCTTTGAATTGATTGACCACCCCCCTTATTCACCAGATCTGGCGGCTAGCGTTTTTTATCTGTTCCCCAAATTGAAAAAATACTTAAGGGGAAACAGGTACGAAGACGATAACGAGGTGATGGATGCCGTGGAGAGCTTTTTGCAGGACCGAGACAAAACTTTTTTTGTGAAAGGGATTGAAGCCTTGGAAAAGCGCTGAACTCGGTGTGTAGAGAGACTAGGAAACTATGTAGAAAAATTAATTATAAAGTTATCAATAGTCATTATATTCTATCTCATTCTCACTACTTTTTGATCCCTCTTCGTACATACATTGAATTCGTATGTCATTTATTTTTACAAACTGACGGCAATTTAAAAAGTGCATGTTTTGCAGTGAAATGAATCTGACTAGAGAAAATTTTCACTCCATGATTTATTACAACTTTCATAGCGGTCTTAATCAACAACTATGTTACAATATACTTCGATTGGTATTTCATAATGAAGCTTCATCTCATGCCAGTACTTATAACTGTTTTAATGAGTTTAAACGTGGTCAACGCAATCTCACTGATGATTTGCGCGAAGGACGTCCTTCTACGGCGACCACTGAAGTGGCGACTACTGAAGCGGCGACCACTGAAGCGGCGACCACTGAAGATAGCGTGAGTGCTGTGTGGCTAATGATAAAAGAGTGATATATCAGCAGATCCGGGCAAGTATAGGCATTGGTATGAGTCAAGTCCAAAAAGTGTTACACGAACATTTAGGCGTCAGAAAGCTTGCACCAGATGGATACCTCATCATTTGACGGAAGATCAAAAACAGCGATCAAATCGTTTGGATTGGTGCCGCGAAATGCTTGAAAAGTACGAGTATAACGGAGGTGACTCGAATGCTGTGTTTGACATCGTCACAGGTAATAAAAGCTGGATATATTGTTACGAGACCAAAACCTGCCCAACGACAATTTGCCTAATGAAGGCTTCCATTCGAAGATTTGGCAACAAAAATAAGAAGGCCAGAAGTCTAGAGAACAAGGTGATTGCCTCATTCTTTGGATGGACTGATCTGTCAGCAATAATTGCGCTAAAGGATGAAAGGACTGTTACTGCAGATAGGTACGTGAGTTTACCGGTTGTCTTGGAAAAAAATCTACAGCAGAGCTCAAGAAATAGTATCCTACTCCATTAATACAACGCTTCAGCTCACTTTGCCAGACGTACCAATCGAATATTTGTCTATGATAGGTTCCACATCTATAAGTGAGTCGTCCTCTTTACCATCCCGATTTGTGACCATGCGACTTTTATTTATTCCTTAAAATAAACGATAAGCCCAGAAGTATTCGCTTTACTAACCCAAAAGGTGCCGTGGCTGCGTTCGAAAAACCTGGAAGATTTCCCTAAAGAAGAGCGGGCTCACTGCTTCAGTCAATGGTTCCATCGCATGCGACGGTGCTTAGAAAGGAATGGAGACTACTTCAAAAATCAATTTAAAAAAAAAAAACAGATTACTACCCCATTACGTTTTTGATTGTCTTAAAACTTTTTGTGTAACCCTTGTATGTTAGCTTTGGCAATATACCCCATTGCTATATGTCCGCATTGTTGTAATGGTAATCGGGAGGCGCATGTACACGTTTATCTAATATATTTGTTTATTACATTTACTTTTATTTTATTTGTGCCTGTTGTGTTTAAAGTTGATAAAAAACATTTCATTTACAATAATTATATCAAAGACGTCATAAGAATTTTGAGAGGCACTGAGCTATAATGGTGCAGACGTAGTCTAAGTGTTTGTAAGTTTTAAAGTATCTTAAACACTTTAATTAAAGCAACTTGTTAATAACTCCTTTACTTACTACAATGTACTTAAAATAAACTAAGTGGAATTAATACTTCGTGCTATGTTCTGTTTTGACAAGTGAACTCAAACTCAACAAATCAGGTCTGTATAAATGATAATTTTGTTTATATGGTAAACTTTGTATCACAATGAACTGAAACAATTGCACATTACTTTGATTCTTGAATCTTCTTACTTTCTTCTGCGCAAAACCAATGTAAAAATGCTTATCATTAATTTATTCTCCGCAATTGCGTAATTGGTGTGATTTTGCTGTTGGAAAGTCCTTATGGACTGCCTTCGCTTTGGAAATGCCGAAGGGGCATGCCGGACTCTTACCGGCTAAAACCCATGTTCCAATTAACTATGGCTGGAAGTGAGCTGTTCGCCTTGTAGGCACTCGACCACACTCCTCATAGTTATCGGCCCTTCGCTTGGTCTGACGGGCCCCTTCTACGGGAGGCGCGCGCAAAACATAACGCGCAGCAAACCTGTTTCTGCTAGATCGATAGACTGCCCTAGTTCGTCGCCCACAGGCCGCAACTCATGGAGGCCGGAGATCGTTCAGCGCTCTGCATCGGCACTCGCACCTGGTGCATTTTCTCTAGGGAGGATCAGGTTGCCTCCTCCCGTCCCCACTCTGCCGCCTTCTTTGCGTGCATTACGTCCTCACAAAAGGAGGCTCGAGGATCCCACGCGCTCTCGGTCTGGATGATAGACTGATTTACAGCCGGAAGTGAGAGGTCACCTTCTGCGTTTCCCAAACGGGGCACTCGTTCAGTGTGTGCTGTGCCGTGTTGTCTGGGCAGTTTCTGCAATGATGATAACTGGGCGCCTCTTTTCGGCGAACACATACCTCCCGGACCATGTGTGTCAGCCGCAAGGTGAGGGCGCCAAGTACCCTCGCCAACCTTTCCTCCATGACGGCTCTCATCACCACTATCGCAGCGAACCTTATACTGAGCTGCACATGTCATTCCTTTCATTCCGCTACCAGGATCCACTGAAGCTCGAACAGTCGTACTTCAATCTCAGGTGGAATCGGACCAACGTCCTTATAATATAATATGTTGTGTAAAATTATACTCGCACTTACCACCACTTGCCTTATTATTATATTATTTTAAGACAAACAAATAAATATAGATAAATGTTATTGAATTCGAACTAAATCCACTATTGCCGTAACATCTAAGCGTTTGGTTTTCAGTTAGTCACCGGGTATTAGCCGCGCACTCTAAATAAGGGTGAGCTTTAAACTGTAGGGTAGAGCAGTGTGGATAAAATCTAGCGTAGTACCGGGCGGATTTAGTCGGGAACAAGTAAACTCGACTAATAGGGGTTAATACCTAAGTGTCGAGCGAAACAGGTGTGGGTCGAGTGAGGTTTCTTCGAAAAGTAGCATTAACATATTCGGTGATTTTAGATCTCGTGACAGCTATTAAGTACAGCACATTTTATGTCTTATTCTAGATTACGTAAAGATTAAAAACTAGGCTAGATTGATCGTCAAAATCTAATTTGAGACAAAAACCTTTTATTTTCATTTGTTATTTTATTTTTAACGCAACTATTCTTATAATCTATATCAAAACTGCTTGATGTTTGAAATTCTGCCCGTGTTTTAAAAGTTTTCAAAAAAGCTGTTTTTTGTTTGTTGATTATGCAAACAAGGAGTCAGGCGGCTTTCCAGTGGCTGGCGTCTTAGTTAGGCCAAACCAAAGATATTGGAAGAAAGGAGATATGCTATGTAGTTCAAAATGTATGCGAGCCTAGAAATCCAGTTTTCTCTTACCATTTTTCATAAAAACACAGTAATGTACACAGTTACAAGTTCTCATCCAATGAACTGAATAAACACAACATTATAATTGCTACTCATACTAAAACACACCCACGACTTGAACTGCACTCGGTGGCCGTACCACGCAACGTGTAAGTTTACTGGGAGTACCATTCGCTGTTCTATTCACTGCGTTTGTTGTTTACCGATTGCTAGTTAAAAGTGGTAGATAAGAAGCATTGTATTTTGTACAATAATAATAATGTCGTTCTGCTCCATCAATCCAAATGTAACATGATAAAGAAAACAATAATTGTTAATTTATTATTTTTATAGACAAATACAAGAAAACTCTTTCACTTGCATATTGTAGGTAAAGCTATTATTTTCGCTTCAGTTTTTGCATGTTATCTCCGAACAATACAACACTAACAAAGTTTCACTTACGCGATCGAATCTCAACTGATGTTATAAAATGGCAATTTTTTCCGAATGGCCGGGATTGTGCATGTCGCGATTACGTCCCCGTACCACTTCTCCTTATTTCCTATTTTTGTGGGCCAGACGTTGTCATGGTAGGTTAAGTTATGCCAATGTCGCGAACAAATGTCTTTCTTATTCGTTGTGGTAGATTTATATTTGGTATCAATAGAACACTATGTGCAATTGAGCTCATATAGCCTCGTGATAACGGTACAACTACATAAAGTTTTCAATAATACATTTAATGCTTATACGAGAAGAAAAGTCGGTTTTACTTAGCCTCGGTCGCATGTTACATGTTGTAAAGGACAGCTGAGTGGAATTTATTTGTATAGCCCTCTTGGGCGATGGGCAATACGAGTTACTGGTTAGTGTTGTTTCGTTTCGAGTTGTGGAGATACATATAATGCATACTTAGCGGATTCAATGTAGTTTAGCTTCAAATGTCTCGTTATGGTTTACCACATATTTAAAATTTGCTGAAAATTAGCGCTATTATTTCTATTGGCGGTAAGCTGAACCGATATTTTTTTAACACTGATTTATTCACATAATATTCTCTTATTTACGTTTACAGCATAATATGTTTGATTTGTTGGTCCTTTGAAATGTAGGTAGTTTGATTTAGATATATATTACATTATTGTTTTTTTTTTTAAGTTGTGTGCTAGTCTTGGTTCTTAATTGACAATTGTAAAATAAAAAACTGATTAGTTTTATTTGTGTTTCTTTAGTAAATCGTGTGGTGCCGGCTACGAATAGCACCAACCCATGTCATCCCGTGGGTGTCGTAAAAGGCGACTAAGGGATTATCCGGAGGATGGGCACCAGCGTCCTTCGAATACATTAACAACTCAACTGCGATCGCCAACCCGCTTGCCAAGCGTGGTGATTATGGCAAAACCCCCCAATGAGCATACAACACACCAATGTCAGTCGTTGTGGTGATCTTTTAGGGAGGCCTGTGTCCAACAGTGGACTTTATTTGGCCGAAATGATGAATTCGTTAATTTTTTACTGGAATTATTGTTATATGGTAATTGCAAGGAATAATGTAAATAGGATGTACAGCAGGGTCCTCCGGTGTGCTAATAAATAACTTAAGCTGTGATAACTAAGTCGCCTGCTTGACCGTTGACCCATGTACCGCATTGAAGGTTGACGAGCTGATATGAAAAATAAGTTCGTTCACGGTAGCTTTTGCAAGTATAAATTTATTTTATTGTCTATACGAATAGGTGGATCCTTATCAAGCACTGGAGAATCTACGTCAATAATATTCTGCGAAATACAGTACTAAATATATAATCTCTTAATTATTATATCACATTTTAGCCCATATTTAAACTTGTTTGGATAGCTGATCGTCTAGTTCTTAGCAATACCGGGCCTCCCTCCTCCCCTTCCATTCATGTGGTAAAAAGCGAATGTCCGCTGCTGATAACCACTACTGCGATCACTAATTTGTTTGCCTAAGGGGCATGCCAGACTCCTACCAGCTAAAACCACCGGAGTGATCATCTTCGGCACCAAAGGGAGGCTCCAAGACCTCGAAAGATCTCCAACTAGAGCCACCCATTGGTGCCACGCCTTTAGGCACATCTCGAAGAATTTGTTTGCCTAGCGTGGGGATTATTAGTGCTTTAGCTATTATCTTTTTCATTTATATTTTTGTTACATTATCATCATCATCATGTCGACCAAAAGACTTGTCACTGTTCACTGCTGAGAAAAAGCCCTCTCCATAAACGACGGGTTAAATGCCGGGTGTCATTATTTTGGGGGATATTTGCCAGTACTCACTACGCTTGGAAGGGCGGTTGTGAAGCGCAGAATGGCTGCTGTTCCACGGAAGGTCGAAGGTCGCATTTTATTACACCCACGGCAGGAGATACAGTACTCCTACATTCTTAATCCGATCACCACACGGAAGATTACATGGTGAGCAATAAAGTGTATATAAATAAACAAATTATCATACATACCCGTGACAAATACACTAAAAAATGTGGCCAGCCACCAGGCCGCTTTCGTTGACGACGGCGAAAACATGTGTCCGTCAATGATCAGTCTGAAACAAACAGAAAGGCGTCGTTTGTAGCAAGAAGTATTATGATAAGGTGAAAAACAAAAAGCACAACGCGTCGTGCTTGATTTTTACCACTCGATGAGAGTATTCGTTCTTTAAGTCTTAACACCAATACTGTTATTGGCATTAGATGCAGGGAATGGACTGGATACGAAAAGTGGAGAATCGAGGGTTGTGACATACATATGGATGTATGATCTACAGCCTCCTCCGATCCAGAAGATAAGGGTGGCTAATAATGATACAGTTACAGTAAAGAAGATGGGTAATGTAAACATTCAAACCATTTGCAACAATGTGAATCATATTCAGGTGAGAGATGTTTTACTTATTCCTGAGCTTAGTGCAAACTTATTGTCGGTTAGTCAACTAACCAATAATGGCTGTTAAGTTGAGTTCACTGATATTGGCTGTAATATATAACTCTCAAAGTATATTAATAGCAACAGCAAGATTGACTAATAACATGTACAAACTTAATACGGTTTCTGGCAGTGCATGTGCTACATTCTCAAATGAGAGCAAAGCTGATTTAAATACCTGGCACAGACGAATGGGACATTTAAACATGGCTGATGTTAAAACATTAGAATCTTGTGCTGAGGGTATAACAAAAATGAATGACAATTCAGTTTGCATTCCTTGCTGTGAAAACAAACCAGACTTCCGTTTCCACAGTCAGGTTCTCGAGCTGATGGGTTATTGCAAATAATACACTCTGATCTGTGTGGTCCAATGGAGACTCTATCTACTGGTGGTGCGAAATATTTTATAACTTTCATTGACGATTACTCACGGAAAGTGTATGTGTATTTTCTAAAGAACAAGCTGGATATAAAGTCAGTGTTTGAGAAATTCAAGAATGAAGTGGAAAATGAAACAGAAAAGACTATCAAAATTCTAAGAACAGATAATGGAAAAGAATATTGTAATAAACAATTATCAAATTTTTTTGCAGATTCCGGCATTAAGCACCAGACATGCTCTCCATACAGACCAGAGCAGAATGGCTTGGCTGAACGCATGAACAGGACATTAGTAGAGCGTGCCAAATCCATGTTGTTTGATGCAAATTTGAAGAAAATATATTGGGCTGAGGCAGTGGCGACTGAAGCTTATGTGGTAAATTGATCACCATCTAGGGTATTAGCAAAGGTAACACCATTTGAAAAGTAGACTGGTAAGAAACCTAATATTTCGAATTTAAAAATATTTGTCTGTAAGGCTCTGGTACAAATACCGAAGCAAAACCGACTAAAGTGGGATAAAAAATCACAATTACTCATTTTCGTGGGTTACTGTGAAAATACCAAAGGATATAGGCTATATGACCCTAAAATCAGAAAGACTGTGACGAGCAGGGATGTAATATTCATTGAAAATTTCGAGAATGATGCACCAGTGCCTGTTCCATCGCCACCAGCCTATGTAATTCCTCTCAGTTCTAATGATGTTAGTTCAGATTCAAATAATGATCCTCAAGAGTGTGAGGAGAACATTAATATATCTGATAGGACACAAAATACACCTTTAAATGTCAATTTGTCTCCTCAGAGTTCAGATACATCGTTTGACAGTTGTGTCATAGATAAGGATGATGAAAATGATAAAACTTACTACCCGAGTACGGATGATGAGTATGACAGTAATGAGCTTTTCGAGAGAAACATAAAATTGAGACCACATCGGAAAACAAATGTAAAAAAAAAAAAAAATCTCTTGTATTGCACAGATTTCAGATCCGTTAACAGTTGAGGAAGCCTTATCTGGTACTGATGCCTACCACTGGAGAGATGCCATGAATAAAGAGTACCAGTCTCTACTGGAAAACAATACATGGGAGCTAACTACTCTACCCTCCAATAAGCGGGCTATACCATGCAAATGGGTTTTCAAAACTAAGACTAATGAAAATGGAAAAATTGTGAAATACAAAGCAAGGTTAGTTATAAAAGGTTGCTCTCAAAGAAAAGGTATAGATTATAATGAAGTCTTTTCACCTGTGGTCAGGCTGTCATCCTTGCGATATTTGTTTGCTATGGCAGCTAAGTATGATTTAAACATCATTCAGATGGATGCAATTTCAGCATTTCTTCAAGGAGACATAGAGGAGGAAATTTATATGAGACAACCACCTCTTTATGAAAAAGATAAAAATGTATGTCTGTTGAAAAAAACATTACATGGCTTGAAACAGGCTAGCCGGCTTTGGAACAAGAAGTTAGACTGTACACTAAAAAGTATGGGTTTACTACAGTCAAATTTGAATCCTTGTAAATATCATAAAATTATAGATGATAATAACATACTGGTTATTGCTATATATGTGGATGATTTATTGATATTTTCGAACAATAAACAGTCAATATGTCATATAAGGGAAGAGTTAAACAAAAAATTCAAGATGAAGGATCTTGGAGAGTTATGTTACTGCATAGGAATTCATGTAGAAAGAGACAAGGGCATCATCTATTTAGATCAAAGAAAATACATACTAGAAGTGTTAAATAGATATGGCTATGGCTGACTGCAAGTCAGTCAAAACTCCAATAGACATGAATAGTAAGCTACAAGCAAGTTCTGAAGAAAATGAAATTTTGAACGATGTCCCTTATCAGGAAATATATTGGGTGTCTACTATACTTGTCTCAAGTTACAAGTCCAGACATTAGTTATGCTAATAACTTGTTAAGTAAATTTAATAACAAGCCACAAATGCAGCACTGGAATGCTCTAAAGCGAGTCATGAGGTATATAAAAGGTACTCAAGACTTTAGACTTAGCTACAGGCAACATGCTAAGGAAAAAAATATGTATGGTTACTGTGATGCTGATTGGGCGATCTCAGAAGATGATAGACGTTCATGTACTGGTTATACATTCCTGTTCGAGGGAGGATCAATCAGCTGAAATTCTAGACGTCAGCCTACTGTGGCTTTGTCTACTACTGAAGCAGAGTATATGTCACTATCTTCATGTGTACAGGAAGCGCTTTGGCTAAAGCAATTTCAGGAAGATATTTGGCCACAACTGAAGAATGAACCAATGGTTATTTATAGTTATAACCAAAGTTCCATAAGACTTTCAGGTACTGATAGTTACCATTCTAGAACCAAGCACATTGATGTGAGGCATCATTTTGTTCGAGACAAAGTTCTTGGAGGCTCTATTGATGTACGATATATCCAAACAGACCTGATGGTTGCAGATGCTCTAACGAAAGCAACTTCACATACGAAGCTATTTTTCTGCGCTTCTAAAATGGGATTATGTCTAAGGGAGGATGTTGGAAGAATCTAATATAGACATTATAACATACCATAATTTAAAAAATAAGGTAGTTCCGTATCCTGCCACTTGTGGCACCTCTTACCTTCTTGTACTGAATACTGTTACGACCGCGCGCACTTTTTATTCTAATCCGTTTGCTATATAATAAATAAGTTATTATCTTGATAAAGAGTGTTATTTCCACAGTACTGATTGTTGTTAGTAGACGGCAATCATTTCCGTGTGGTGTTCGGATTAAAAATATAGTACCACTCCATCTCCTCCCGTGGACGTCGTAAAAGGCGACTAAGGAACTCTAAACCAGATGGACAGGCAGAAACGCCCCTTCTTTGAAACAGCAGTCATACTGCGCTGACCCACCCGCCTGCCAAGCGTGGTGAGTATTGGCAAATTTCCCTCAAACTGACGACACAGCTGTGGAAATCAACGAGGGAGGTCTTTGTTCAGCAGTGGACATTTTTTAGCTGATATGATGAGGCGGTAGTCATTAAGCCAAGTCGAAGGGCTACGGTCGGCTTTAACAATTGTGATAAAGGTTGGCTACTCAACAAACGAAAGAAGAAAGAAATATTCTATCATCATCATTAGTATCAGTATATACCGGTTCACTGCTGAACGTAGACCTCTCCACGTGCACCACAACACCCGGTTATCAGCTTTCTGCATCCAGCCCGATCGAGCAACCTTTTTCAGGTCATCCGTCCATTTGGCCGGTGGGCGTCCCACACTACATTTGGCCATACGCGGTCTCCACTCTAGGACTCGTCTGCTCCATAGGCCATCGGTCCTTCGACAAACGTGACCAGTCCACTGCCACTCCAGCTTGCTAATTTGGTGTGCTATGTCGATCACTTTGGTTCTCTTCCGGATATTATAAGAAAGATTTATTTGCCACAAACTAGAGGCATGCAAATAGTTTTACTCGGAACCGATATATATTTTTCTATATAGTCTCATTATAAACGACGTAGTTCCAGGCCCATTTCATGGCTTTTCTACGGGGACACCGTTATATTTTCCTTTTCAGATTGCGCTAAATGATAATCTCATGATATATTTCATATTTTCCTTGACTCCCAGATCAGTGTCAACGCATTCGTACGTGAGTTTTCGGTGTTAACACAGATACAAGGAATATTCCACATGCCTATTTACTTAACGTTTTACATACGGATGTTGATTTATTTTTGTATCCTTGTTTATTTATGTTTTCATGTTGATATCCGAATGGAATGAAAACAGAGCTTATGAGTTTGTCGTTTCAATGTTAAGTTGATCGAGAAAGTATGTTTCGAGCCTTTTTTATAGAGTTCTGTCTGTCTCTATCTGTGAGAATGAAACGATAATATTGTTTCCATCAACTGTATGAAACCTGCGGACTGTATTCTTCTGAGAGAAATGTGTTACTGTTTTGGTACTTTTTAAATAGTATTTCCTTTTGGTTTTCAGAAAATAACTAAGAGCATTATCCCATACAAGTGTTATGTATACATACAGCACACAAGAAGACAGAGTATCTGAGGTTTTGGTTCTGTGTGAACATTAGCTCGCCATAAACATACAATAAAGTTCTTGTCGCTACAGGCTATAGTACGTTTTAAAATAATATGGGAGTATTGTAAAATGTATATTGCTCCCCCATCGAATAAAATCGTAATGCACTATTACGACACTTGACGTTTTATAGCATATTTGTTATTTAGAGATTCGATTACATCTTGTAAATGCTTCATGGTTTGTTTTATGAATGTTTAAGGCATTAAAATTATCTTAATTAATGTATCATTATTATTCTATTATGATTTAAATATATATTTTGACCCGAAAAAAACAAGTTAAAGGCCATCACTGATTTTACAATGACAATTTTTTATCATAAATTACGATAACTTTAACTATCGAGTATAAATTAACAACGTATTTTTAGTAAAGTTTAAAACAATAATATTCGTTTCATACGTAGACACAGTTGTTTCAGTGTACATTGTGGTGATGACCAGGATACTGCATTGCACATGCTAGGCGAGTTCCTTGCGTGGACTGCCGTGCGGCGGAACCTAGTCGAACGGATCGGACAAGCTCTCGCTTTGCCAGCAGTAGTATCGGTTGTGCTGGCAGAGATAGACAGCTGTAGTGCAATGGTCTCCAAGGACCTCTATCTCTTCTTAGTTCCTTAGTTTTCTCTAGATATATATGGTCCATATGACATATATTCTCCTAACTGCACCATAATTACTCAAAGATGATTAAAAGTATGTCAGCGCTTGAGGTATTGGACTATTGTTATAGTTTGTATTGTAAAAGTAGTTTCATGTGCTAGAATGGCAATCCATAGTGGCGTGTTGTCGCACGTGCTTTATTTATTTATTATTTATTTATTATATTCTTTATTGTACACCAGTTATTAAAAAGTAAAATACAAAGTAACACTTTGAATATAGAGTACAATGGGCGACCTTATCGCACACGGCGATTTCTTCCAGGCAACCTTAGGATGGAAAAAAAAAATACTAGCCAAGATATGGGGTAGTCTATGGTGCACACAAATAAATATCCATAAACTTAAATAATACTATACTAAATATGTAAATAATGAAGATTATAAATACACTACATACATATATGGTAATATATACACATATAAAATATATAAATATACAAGTATAAACAAAATAAGTGAAATCAAAGATGTAACAAAAGGCAGAGTAAAAGCAAGAAAAATAATACTAATAATTACAGTGACAAGTAATGTTCTCTCACTAGTCTTTTGAATACCGGTAGTGACTGAGCCCGTCTAATTAAGATCGGCAATGCATTCCACAAACGAGCGGCCTGAACCGTGAAGGATTTATCAATAAAATTTGTAGAATGCATTGGCATCCTAAGCCTAAGGTTTTCTGATGATCTTAGGATTCGCGAATGAGTATCACCAAGGAATTCGAAACGTTTTTTAAGGTAGCAGGGAGTAGAAGGAAAGAACAGTACACTGTAAAGTAGTGAAAGAATATGAGTATTCCGGCGAAGACGAATAGGTAACCACTTGAGCTTAGTGCGGAATTCTGAAACGTGATCATATTTTCTTAAACCAAATATGAATCTAATACAAAAATTTTGAAGTCGCTCAAGCTTATCAAGTTGTTCCTCTGTAAGATCAAGATAGCTGGCATCAGCATAATCGAGGATCGGAAGGAGAAGGGATTGTGCAAGCGCAATTTTAGTATCAGTAGGAAGAAAGTTGCGTAATCTTCTTAAGGATCCTGCCGACGCAAACATCTTGCGGCTAACTTCTTGCAGCTGGGTAGTCCAGGATAGATTTCTGTTAATTATCACCCCCAAGTTCCTAATGTTTTCACTGAAAGGAAGTGAAGTACCTTCAAACGAAACCTGAGGAAGTGTGGTCCAGTCGATTCTAGAAATCATCCTGGAGCTGCCCACAACAATAATCTGCGTCTTCACCGGGTTCACTTTTAGACCATATCTCCTACTCCAATCACATATTCGGACCAGATCCATGTTAACAGTGTCAACAGCGTCTGATAACTTAACAAGGGGAGCTTGAAAGTAAATTTGAAGATCATCTGCATAAAGGTGATAAGAAGAAAGTAGTTGATTAGAGATGGAATTTATAAAAATTGCGAAAAGTAATGGAGATAAAACGCCACCCTGCGGTACACCGACATTAGTATTGGACCATGTAGATGAAGTGTCCTCAATGCAGATACGTTGTCGGCGACCAGACAGGTAACTACGAAACCAGTCAATTACTGGTGGAGATATATTAAGAGAGCATAGTATGCCAAGCAAAATATCTAAATCAACGGTGTTAAAAGCATTGCTAAAATCCAACAATGCTAGGACCGTTAGATTACCGATTTCCATGCCCGACCTGATATCATCCGTAATATTAATCAGGGCTGTGGTAGTGCTGTGACCAGCGCGAAAACCAGATTGATAGGAATTAAATAGATTATTCTGGGAGAGGAAATTGCTGAGCTGATTGTGGATTAAACGTTCAAGAATTTTGGAAAGGAAGGGTAAAATCGATATAGGACGAAAATCTGAAAATGATGCTGGGTTCGTTTTTTTGGGTAAGGGGATAATATGGGCTTCTTTCCATTGGCATGGAAAGATACCACTGGATATAGAGTAGTTGAGGATGTGGGATATCACGGGAAGGATAGCGTCTAGGATAGGGAGGATCATATTACGGCTGATACAGTCACTTCCAACTGCGTTAGAAGTACTCGATAAAATGCTCTTCTTAACATCACACGCAGAAAATTGATTAAAGATAAATGGTGAATAGCCGGGAGTCGGGAGAGATGAAAGATAATTTAATGTATTCGATTTAGTTGTCTTATCAAAGTTAGACGAGGCAGTAAAATGAAGATTAAGAACATCAATGTTTAAATCCTTAAGAACTGTTGATTCATGTCGAGATTTCCCGACACCCATCGATCTAAGAAATTTCCAGACTTTGGCTGGATCTCCATTTTGAACAGATTTATGGACATGTTGGCGTTGAGCGTTCCTACACTCCTTATTGCAGTGATTTCGAATTAAAATATATTTTTCCTTGTTGGTAACGGTAGGCCTACACTTAAATTTAAATTTTGCCATCGCTTTCTTGTGAATCAGCAATTTGATCTTATCGGTTAGCCACGGCGATGGTGAATGTTTGACTTTGACTGCTCGAATAGGTGCGTGACGGTCATAAAGTTGCACAAGAGTTGTTGTAAATGTTTGGACCTGGTCATCGACTGTATCAGACATATAGAGAGGTGTCCAATTTATATTGCGAGCATCCTTACGAAGACTATCGAGATCCATTCCACCAAAATTACGTTGCATGAGAATTTTAGACTTTGCCTTAGATGGGCGAATTTTGTAAGAAAGGAAAATTAGATCGTGATAGGAAAAGGCATCAGCTGGACATTGACCATGCTTAGCGACGGATTCTGAAGAAGAAACAACAATCAGGTCAAGAAGTGAGGGTGCGGAATTAGGAAAGTTGTGAGTAGCATTCAAAGGAAGAATGGACAGATTACTCGAATTAAGAATAGAATAAAAAGAAGAAGAGCGGTGATCTCTTTTCAGGAGGCATGTGTTAAAGTCACCCATGATTATGCTGTGTTTGTAAGAGGGGATTAGAGTTTCCAAGATATTTTCGAAAGAAGAGAAGTAATCGATGCGAAGGGAAGGGCAGTAGTAAACACCAAGAAGTATTTTAGAGTGATGCAACTCCACCTCGAGAAAGAGATGCTCGCCTGCGTTGGCCGGTGGTGGTTGTGAAGACGTATGAATAATTGAAAAAGGAATGTGTGTACGAAGGTATATAGCAACACCACCACCACCACCCACGGTGCGATCATTTCTAATGAGCTGGAAGCCGGGGATCGAATAGGATGTAGAAGGGAGACATGGTTTTAACCATGATTCGGAGACGAGAATGGCATGAATATACTTACAATCAAAGTTTGCCAACATATCAGGGAAATGAGCCGGAATACTTTGGGCATTTATGTGAATAGCGTTAAAATTTCTAGGAACATCAGAAAACTGGGCTGTGAGGGTATCTGCAAGAGAAGGAATACTTATGAAGCTATCGTCATCGCTAGATATTGTAACGAAGCTTTCACTGTCGCTAATGTTATCAGAAGACATATATATCTAATAATATATACGTATGCTTATAATATATAAATATACTGATAAATATAAGTAATATAATAATGCGTAAAATACCTATCTTTACAAACTTTAAAACAGTTAAATCCACCTGCCGGTTGCGTGTTTCATGAGCATAAAAAATTGTGAAACATTCATATAAAACACATATTAAAAATAGCACTTATCAGACAGAAAAAAAAAAAACGAATAAAAGAAACATTAGTAAATTAAGCCCAGGAATAACAGTCACTTGAAAAAACCAAAAAAGAAAAAAAAATTATATAAATATAAATTGTATTATGCTTAATAACTTCAATACTAAATTTTGGAACGCGATGCAATGACAAATACAAATTGACATTGACGTTACTTTAACACATGCCAAATCAATCAGACTGTCAGTGTCAACAAAATTAATAAAAAAATTGTGAGATGATAAATAAATTCTACAGAAGCCATAATCTAAGAGAAGAAGATAAATAAATCTTTCCGAAATTACTTAAATAATAATGATAAAAAGTAAAAATACTACTGACTGCACATTACCCAGACTTTGCATTAGATGGAACAATTTATCTTATTGGAAAATCACTTCTTTAAAGTCGCAGTACGCTTCAACCTCGTAGTAGTCGTCTTCTCGATGGTACTGGCTTTTTATCGGTTTCCGTTACTTTATATCGGTTTCCAAGTATTTTGAGCTTATACCGTTAAAAATAAGTCTTTAGATATATAGGATATATATCTTATACATCAGCTATTGCACTTTGATCCAAATGTGCAACGCTGATACTGATGTATAAGATGATGATATTATCATTGTAAATAATCTAAGGATATTTCAATATTCCAGAAACCTCATCGTAACTCAGAATAATATTCCACGAAATAATAGGAAACGGATCAACATTGTGCCCTCAAAGGAAACGAGTTGATCCCTACGTCGATAATTTGAGGTTTATTGAAATGGATGGCTTGAGAAATTGTAATTTTAAACAACATAATACATTGTACACTAAAGCTTTCCGTGTTATACACTTAATAAACCTAGGTGATGTATTTTGTTTCCTTTCTCTTTACTCGTCCAATCTTTAATGGTGTCATTACTGACAGCATTAAGCAGATACAAAGCTTTTAAACATCCAGTCTTGGCTGTAAAGACAGTGAGTTCTGGACTAATGGAATTAAAAACTTTTAAAGTTCGACGCTTTCCTTTACTGTTTGAAACAGTTGTTAAATTTAATAGTGTTCATTGTGTGGAAAAAGTCCAGATATCTACGGCAATTTGGTACTCTAATTGTAATTGAATTCTTTCATCCAGGTTTCAAACTGGTCTTGTAGTAAAATGAAATATACAACTTTTATTAGTAAATGTATGCCGTGTGGTGCCGGCTCAGAATACCACCACCCCATTTCCTCCCGTGGGTGTCGTAAAAGTCGACTAAGGGATTAGCCGGAGGATGGGCAGCAGCGTCCTTCGAGTACATTAACAACTCAACTGCGATCGCCAACCCGTCTGCCAAGCGTGACGATTATGGCAAAACCTCCCAATGAGCCCACAACACACCCGTATCGGTCGTTGTGGTGATCTTTGGGGGAGGCCTGTGTCCAGCAGTGGACTTCATTCGGCCGAGATGATTAGTAAATATACTTAATAACTTGATGTAGCTGTAAGAAAGCATCGGTGCACGAAACACTATGTAGAGCAGTAGATCACAAAAACCTATACTCAAAGTAAGTTTGTATGGATTTTAGTGATTCGTATTTGGTTATAGCAGAATAAAAACTTACGTGACCACCGAAATAGTTACCTGGATGTTTATTTTTTGAAGATAACATAAAGATAAAAATATTTTTATTCATATAAAACCATTTACAGGCACTCACGAATAGTCAGATTTTAGTTGCCGCGTTCCAAGATGTAGGTTTCCTATGTAGAAAAATGGGCAAGAAACTCCATGGTTACTCATTTTCAATCAAAATAGTTTTGTCATCATTTTTGACTACATTGTTCTTGAAATGAAGGTTGTGTGAGGACAATGTAGTTAAAATTACATAAAGTCTAAACAAGCCAGATTTTAATGTTTATTAAAGCTTCTGATTAAATTGCCATGGCTGTATTAAGCTGACCACTCCCAACAGACAGCACTCGTTCACGAGCATGACGTCATCAGCGTCGCTTAACTCAACCATATTGTTGCGACTCGATAAACGGCGCCACCTTAATTAGGACACTTAAGTGTGCATGACATGCCTAATCTGCCAGACAAATATCACGTCAATTAAACAAAATTAGTTAATAACCCACATGGTACTCGCACATACAGTATCAAATTTAAGTAAATAGTGAAAATATAAAAAAAACGTGTTTGTGTCAGCTCCGATGCACGACTGGAGGTTACTTTTTAAGTAAAATAATTGTCTCAGTAATTAAAAGGCAGTGAGGGTTAAAAAATAACAAGCACTTATGTTTATACATTCAGTCAAAAAGTATCGGGAATGGATGATTTGTTTATGGTACCAAATTTAAATTTTTGTTTTTATTGTTGTTAGATTGGCACAACTGTTTTCCATTTTGGCACGGAGTTTGAGTTGCATCTGTTATTTATATTAAATACAGTGTTGTTTTTAGTTATATCATATCTAGTGTGTAAGCAAATTTAATTATGGACAATAACACCGAACAAAGCTTTTGTCTTCAATTTTGCATCGCCAATGGAATTTCGTATTCGGAGTCACTGAAAATGTTACAGAAGGCTTACGGTGAATTGACTTTATCAAAAACACGTGCTTATGAGTGGTACAAAGCGTTCAAAAGCGGTCGAGATGTGATGGAAGATTTGCCACGCTCTGGTAGACCATAAACGTCTGCAACTGAAGTTAACATCGCAAAAGTGAAGGAAATAGTGACTGAAAATCCTCATTCAACTTTGAGAGAGATAGCCGCCGAACTTCCTGTATCTCACGAGTCGATCCGTACCATTTTAACTAATCATTTGGGTATGAAACATGTTACCGCTCGGCTAGTCCCAAAAGACCTGAATTTTCTTCAAAAACTCAATCGCATGACAGTCGCTGGGGACATGCTAGACGAGGCAATTCCGACCCAACATTCATGAAACGCATTGTTACTGGTGACAAGACGTGGGTTTACGAGTTTGACATGCGAACTAGTCAACAAGCTTCGGAGTGGTGCCTTCCAACTGAACCGAAACCGAAAAAATCACGCCAGAGTCGATCAAAAGTCAAAGTCATGTTGACTGTTTTCTTTGACAATCGCGGTGTTGTGCACTCGGAATTCTTGCCGGGAGGTCAAACGGTAAATAAAAAAAAATAATTGAGCGTTATGCGGCGTTTAAGAGAGCAAATTCGAAGAAAAGGCCAGATTTGTGGAAAGAAAATTCTTGGATTTTGCACCACGATAATGCGCCTTCACACACGGCCATCATTGTAAAAGAAGTTTTGACCAAACACTCAACAAATACCGAGCAACCGCCATATTCACCAGATATGGCTCCAGCCGACTTCTTTCTTTTTCCTAAACTCAAATTACCACTTCATGGCACCCGTTTTCAATCGGTAGAAGACATAAAGGAGAATTCGCGGCGCGAACTGAACTCAATTCCGGAAACTACGTTTAAAAAAATGTTTTGATGATTGGATTATTCTTTGGCGTAAGTGTATCGTTTCTGAAGGAGCATACTTTGAAGGTGATAAAATAAATTTGGATGAATAACAAACATTTTGTGTATTATTGATCTTTTCCCATTACTTTCTTGACAGAGTAGTATGTACGATAGATGTCAGCTGTTTTATTTTATTCTGGTGGTATCCATAATCACAGTTAAGCTTGCAGAGCCTCTGCATATTGTAATAAGATGTGACACTTCACCGGTTGAATGGATTGAAGGTTTTAATGAAAGCACGCTTTAAATTATGACCAATTCTGTTGATGGGAGTCATCGACAGAATTAATGAATGGTAAAACAGCATGTTTCAAGCGGTTTCTGCGACGCGGATGTGGCGCTCTCGAATTTTTATGTAGAAGAACTTCCTTCACATAGTGAGTCTGTGCCAGATAGTCGGCGTCGCAAGTTCGGAACGTTAGGAAAATTAAAAATTCATAATATACGCGATGTAATGAGTAATAATCTAAACCTAGAACATTATGATCGTAAATAATATTATCGAAGCGGCCACAAATTAATAGCGTTAACGAATTAGTGGAGATATAGTTTTTACACTGCAAAATAATGATTACTGCTACCACTGGTGCTGGCTTATTTTGATTGTTATGCAATACGGAACAGGGCCGGAAGTACCCTAGCGTCGTATGAGTAATAATGAATTAGGATGACTAACAGTCCCAGAAAGTTAAAACAGGGCCATAATAATATAATACCATTTAGATGTTGCAGCACAATGTTGTGAGATGGGATTATTCTGGCCTTGTACTGCTGCTTTCTTTTTAATGCTGTTTGTTTTTTACAAATTCCCCTAATAGTGCTAGACTGAAATGAATGTTTGTCTATTTTCCTTCACTTACGATAGTACATAATTATTTTATTAATCATTATCATTAAAATTGTTTCATTCCACTATGTTCCATTTTTTGCGCTAACTTTATTGCCCTTGAAAGAACCTTCCATAATAAAATTAAATAGTTTTTCTCAAATTAATTCTGTTTAAGCATAATATGATACCAAATATGTCGCTCAAACTCCAAATACGCTTGATTGAATGATAGGTAACATCTTTACTAGGCCACAGGTGCCAATTGAACCATATATAAAAAATTGGTAGTCTATATTGGTATCTACCGCCTATCTAAGATTAAATATTTATAAGTAAAAGTATCTCGTTACCCATATTTGTTTTTACGTGTACATCACGCTTTTTCTCTCACATTTTAAATAGACAAGCTTACACCCACGAACGCCAAAGTAATCCATTTCCCTCGGTTGACGGTTACAACTTGCTGAAGATAAGCACCATGTATAATATATACTGTTTTCCTTTTACACGTGAACCTGAAACTAGCATTTGTAACTTCACTTAGTCTTTCGTGTTTTATCTAGGTGTATGCTTTTAAAGTGGAGCAAAGTTCTCTATTTTCTTCAATCTGTTTCAGCGATATAAGGCAAAAATCTAATTGGACAATTATGTTCGTAATGGTATTTGAACTGAGCGTCTCCGTGCTTCGGAGAGCACGTTAAATCGTCAGTCCCGGTTGTTGTCATTAGACGGTAGTCGTTAAGCCAAATCAGATGCCTTTGGGCGGCTTGAACAAATCTGACACAAGGTTGATGACAAACCACACAAAAATAAGAAGAAGAAGAACGCTACCTTTTTGTACTTCGGGATATCCTCGTGAACTTACTCCACCCCGGGAAAGGCGAAGGAAGGCAAAGGCGTCTGCTGGACTCTTAGCCCCTAAAAATCCACGGTGGCCTTCTTCAGCACATACGGAGGAGCACCGGGATCTCAAGAGGAATGCATCGGTGACTAAATTGAGCTTCGCCGCAGCTCGTCACGGCGGAGACATTTCGGTGTTTACGGAAGCAGTAACTTTACCTCAAGGCTATATATATCTTCATAGTCGTTTTGATTGAACATTTGTACAAATACATCTAGTTTAGATTGAAGCTGTTGCCGATTAGCTTATAAAGTTTATTGTTGGCTCATCCTCATAGAATGGACGATAACTCACCATGAATCCATGTTTTTTGAATTTCACGGTCTTTCAAATATGTTTGTAAAACTAAAAATATGTCCAATTTTTTTTATTGATGCTCTGGAGAGTTAAATTTGATACGATAACAAGTCTATGAGAATATAGCGCAAAAGTGAAAACATGTTCCTACTGATATTTTCAGTATTAATTGCTGATCACCGGGTGTTGTGATACACGCCAAGACAGTAGACTAATATAGGCTGATGATGATGATGATAAATCTTTTTTTATATACAACCTGTAGGCATAGCATAACCATTTCAAAGTCTTTTCTTCTGAAGACAGACAATGCGCTCTCTACACGTCTCGATATCTCTTCTTCCCGAGCATGAGCCGACATGAAGACTCGGGTGTCTTCGTAGACATAGACATAGAAACCCCTTTCCATAGCAACGGAACTCCGCTAGTGACGTAGACGTTCCATTCAACTGTAATCATTCTTCGCGTTTCGTTACCAAAAAAATACGTCGAACAGTGAACTCCCTCACAGAGTTTCTTTCCGCCTTCCTCGAGTTCCTTTCAGTATAAAATTTGTTAAATAGTTATGTGTTATGACCCCGGTATTGCGTATTTACTATTTTGTGTTAACTATGTTTCCGTAATCCTTTAACGCAACGCAAAATCTTACGATATAGATACGAAGAAACTCTTGTCTACGTCTCTTGGGATGTAGACTATATGAGAAGAAATAACTCTATCCCTAAACGTCAAAGATAGACAAAATACGTTGGTCATGCTCGACAATGAAGACTTTTGTTAAGGGAAGCGTAGAAACTACTTTTTCTGTTCATTCTTGAGATCACCATGCTCGGAATGGTAGAGTTTGCCACTGTATACATCCAAATGTCATTTTTGTCTACTCTTCCGTCTGTCTATTCTAACCGGAGCACAGTAATGTCTAAAGTTTAATAATTACTGCGTGGCGGAGAATATCTGGCACTGAGGTTGTACTTACCTAGCTAGCCTCTTGCAATAAGAGAATTACTAAATCTATAGGGGAGGCATTTGTTTAGCAGTGGACGTCCATTGGCATATATGATGATGATATTTAGAGAATTTTTTATCATCACGAAAGGAACTATCTCGAAGGTACACTATCGTACTTTTGTGCTTAAAAAACTGCAATTGGCCATTGGTCCACCAGGGTAGGTGGTTTGGAAACGTCCCTATCCCCTTAAGGTTCATTGTGATAGTCATTGGTACGTTAACAAATCTTTTTATTCCTTAGGAAAACGACGGATTTCTCCTGTAACGTGGGTTCAGTTCGGAGATACAAATATCACTTGCACGTGCATATTTAACGTACCTATTATGCAATGTGGTTAATACTAACAATTGTTGGAAGGGAACTTTTTATTATTACACTAGCTTCCTAGTGTAGTCTCAACATCATTGACAATCTATGGTTAACAGAGATATTATCACTTTATGCGATATGATACTTATTATATAAAAAATGAATATGATGGCTGTTATATATTTTTTTATTATGTAATAGTACGAGTCTGCTATAAAGCCGAATTAAATACGAAATAAACACATCATGCAATTGAATATATCGATCAAGCAGACGCGGATTACGTAGTACCTACTACAATCGCGATAATATAGCATTACGCCCGAAGGCACTGACATATCCCCAAACTATGTTTGCTTATCTGATGGTACGTTAAGTCAGTAATTAAGTACATAATTCTTGTGTTTATTGTAAATTTTCGATTCAGATACAAGTTTTGGAACCAGTTTAAGATAATGACGGCTAGGGACGTCATTGATATGATTTATCATACTTATCACCAGCGCCTATGTATTTGTTCATATGGGTCTCACTGTGAACTATCGTAAGAGAACATTGCGGTTATCACCACAGTTTAAAAAAAATTGGCCTAAAATTTTTAAATTGCCAGGAAGCGCTACCAATTTCATGGCATATTCCTTCAGTTTTTGCTACATCAACGGCATAAAAGGGTGTTACTGATCTTCAGTGGCAACCACCACCTGAATCATATAGCCTGGCGAGATGCAACGTACCGCAGTATTTCTAACTTATCTATTTGTCGACTATAAATAACGGGCTCAGCTGTCGCTGAAAGCACCTTGACCGTTTTGGATGTTTTGTGCATTTTTTTACCTGATTCTTTCATGTCTAACTTACTAATTTCAAAGACTATTAAGATTAAAAAACATTAGGTCATTCGATAAACATTAAGCTGGGAGCTCTCTACATGCACTGGAATATAATGGTTTCTGTAGAAAGAGTTGAGCCGGTCAGCTATCATCACCAAATCGTGGATGGGGCTGGCCCACTGAAGAGCAGGGATGCGAATTGTTTGCAAATAGTGGTGCAAAAGCAGTCAAAGCAGCTTCTTACACAAAAAGTCTAACTGTATTGTTTCAATATTGATCTACGAGTAAAATATACAGATTGTAAATGCTACACATAGTGTGTTAGAAGTGTGAGTAATGAATAAATGCGATTTTCTGACGTGTTTCATTAAGCCTTTTTACAGGCTTAAGATCAGTAGCAAATCTTATTCACTATATCACGGTGGATAAACCATTTTATTTCAATCCAATGAATATGAGAAAACATGCATTATTCGAATGACGAATATTGGTCCCTATAGTAGGTAGAATTATCGTGATTAAGTTTACATAAATTTATTATGTCACTTACCTAGTTGTAGTCACCTTGAAGGTAATTTTCGGTAACATATGATATAATAATAATAACCGTGTAGCTCTGGTCACGAATAGGGCTACCCTATCTCATCACGTTAGTGTCGTAGGAAGCGACTAAGGAAGTTTGGATCCCGGTGCGTAGCATTAAGTACTTTGGGTTACATACAGGTGGTGGGTAAACCACCAACTCTAGCATACCCAATGAGGATTAGTGTCAGGCAGGCGGCCGACTGTAAAGCCCGTTTGCCAACACCTTTGCAATATTTCTATTGCGCCGACCAAATAACTTAGAACCAAGACAAGAGGAAGAAGATATGATGATGGTAGTATTAATTGCTTTTGTTCGTCAATTTACAGCAATAACCTTAAGTTTGAAGCCAAGTGCGATTCTATAAAAAAAACAATAAAAAGGTATCGATGCAATATTTTATGAGCGCTGCTCACCTTGATCGAAGATGTTTTTTTAAATAGGGGCACGTATTTTTTTTTCCTTACATCTAGTTTCATTTTGTGGTCATGAATATCTATTACCCCAATACTTAAATAACTACCTAGATTAGGTAGATGTCTTCAGTTTTAACAATCTAAGCGAAATGTAGACCTTCTTTTTTTATTGTTGCCCAGTGGAAATTCTTCATGAATTTCCTTCAGCCCGGGGAAGGGCGAAGGGGTATGCCGGTTTCCTACCGGCTAAAACCACTGGAGCGGTCATCTTCGGCACCTAAGGGAGGCTCCAGGTCTTCGTATGATCACACTAGAGCCACCCACTGGTGCCACGTCTATAGGCACATCTCGTAGAGGGTGACTGTAAAGCGGTCACCCCCAGGGGGGATTGTAAAGGATCCCCCAAAGCGTCCCACGGCAGCGCGTGACCACATGTGTGCTACCGTCTTCTCTTGAGTCGCTTGGTGTGGGCACGCAGATTCCCCAATCTACGCACCCGCGAACCCAGAGGTCCCCCACCTTATAGCAATGGCAGGGGTTTTCAGGCGTATCGGAATTAGGCGCCAGGGCGGTTGTTACCCTCCTTCTTCGAGCGGGATCGGCCCTCTCCCGAAAGCGCAATGCATACCTACTAAGTAACATTTCTTCCTGTCCTGCGGTTGACTACTCACTTTTAAGCGGCAGACGGTAATGCTATACGTGACTACAAACAGTATCACACTCGCGTCTTTGTTCTTTTATTGTCTACAGTCTCTTTTGTGTAGCAATAAGAGCCGTTAATACTTCCTAACCTTTGAATGTCGGGTTATTTGAGGCATTCGTTACATGAAAACCAACAATGAAAACATATTGTTTGCTAAGCATTGAAAGTCATATTTAGTTCTTGTCACTTGGGAAGGTGTATTTTACTTTTCCAAAGATTTGCATGAACGTTCGTTTGCAAGCCAGCCAGTATGGAGTACCACCATAGAATAACCGCGGCGTAGCAGTGACAAAAACTCGCCAGTGAGACAAAATAATCAAAAAGCTCAGTTTAAAGTAAAAATAAACACGATGTTGTTCTTTGAGATATGTTATTCTGTTTTGTTATTCTGGCAGATACCTACCGGTATCGCTACTTCAACGAATCCATATAACATGATTCCCTTGAACGGGCACGTCAAGTCCTCTTGGTTTGAAGTAATAACTCCATAAAATTAAAAATAACTTTACTAATGAGAGCTGCTGGCTTATCTACCCATACTAAACAACTAACTTAAAATAACTTCTAATAATTTGGTAAAGCCTTGACTTCTGCCATATACAGATAATATCAACAAGATTTGCGTGCGAAACACATATGCAATATAAAACACAAGTCACTCGTCAAAATCGACATGCATCGTCACCAAAAACATACCAACCAATAATCTTATTCATTTCCACGATAAAGTCGAAGCGAGCAGTTTTCATAAGCAATCGCGCCATTCGGCCGTTCACGTCGGACCCACAAGATTCAATTACGGGGGCGCTGACGTAGCGAGAGTGGCGTCAGAAGTTTAACCAGCGCCCGTCCTCGCTTGCACTCGAAGGGAAATACGACCGGGGACCTGAGGTATGAGGACTCTTTGAGTTATTGTAATATTGGCAAGCTGAAAGAATTTCGGGCGTTACCTATTTGATTTAGCAATTGTTTTGTGTTAACTTTTAGGTGATGTTGGTTGAGAATTGAATAAGGTTTTATTTTACTTGCAATTGACACCGCCATTTTCAAACTTGGTGTTTATGCAAGTCTAAGTAGAATTGAATTTTGTGCGCTCTTGGACAAACTTTGAATTTATTATCTTATAACATAACATAGTCTCTAGTGACACTTACGGCCGAATACTGAAACGCTGGTTAATGTTAAGTCCCCGCTTTAACTCTTTGAGCTGCCCAGCTTCCTACCGAAAACAGATTTCTAGAATAGTTAAAGCGCGACTTAATAATAACAGGCGTTTCAGTATTCGGCCGTAAAAGTTTTGCAATTTAAGTTTACCAGTTAAAGTTAAGTTGACTTCCTATCTATTCATGTGTATATTTCTTTATAATTATTGGTCATGGTGGACATACATCGACCCCGGGGAAGGACAGGGAGTATGCCGGTTTCCTACCGGCTATAACCACCGGAGCGGTCATCTTCGGCACCGAAGGGGAGCTACTAGGTCCTCGTACGATCACACTAGAGACTGATGACTATAAGGTGGTCACCCCTAGCTAGTGGAGAGAAGATGACTGTAAAAAGGCCACCCCCAGGCACTTTTCGGGGGGAGTGTAAAAGATCAATCGTAGCCTCCTGTACGTTTTTGTGCGCACACTGACTTATGTGTACCTAACAGCAAACACCAATTAAAACTGTATTTACATATTTATTGAGTAAAAAGTATATAACACTTTCTTAAATCAGAAAGAAAAAATAAAAACATTGATGACAAAAGAAAAGGAAATTAAATTAAATTCTCAGATATTCCAAACTCTGAAAATCAATTTAATGGGCTAAAAAAACAGCTGGATTAATTCTTTCAGCCGCAAATCGATGCAGGAATGTAGTTTCATTTGATCTGAATGGCAATCAGTAAACATGGGCCAAGAAATAAATATCCCGTGTGGGAGAATCCCGGGGGAACTAATTGCAGCCCTAGCTGTATTGATGGCACACTACCTACGCTCCGGGATCAATGTAAATTATCTATCCCGGATCCACAAAATGCGATTATCGTATATCACTCTTGTTTTATTTCGTTACATTTTTGTGTTATGATTTAAGTAGGTTTAGGGTTGTGGTTTCAAATTACATTTACTTATATAAGTTACGCACTAATGTAGACATTAAATTCCGATTTGCAAATATTGACCGAGGGATGAAAGGCCATGGTATAGCTTTTAGTGACAGACCAAAAATGTATTAATCCTAAAACTAACTAACTACTAACGGAAACTGTTCAACTGAATCAAGATTATGTTAGAATTATTATATCTATGTATACCTTCTTTTTCGCCTATAGGCACATAGGCACATTACTGAAGGGATGACTGTAAGTGGCCAGCCTCTGTAGCAGAGGGGAAGCGACTATAAAAAGGCTGCCACCCCCAGGCAAATCTCGGGGGATTGTTAAGGATCCTCCAGAAGCTTCGCTTTATGCTGTACTACGCACAAGGTGACACGTGACCACGTGCGCGCCACTGTCATCCCGGGGGTCACTCGGGGACCCCTGGGTGACTGCGCATTCACGACCCTGAAGCCCCCAGCATTGTGCGGTGACCTCGCGTCCTATCCTGTGCAGTTACGCACCAAAACAACTGTGACCGGTGAATACCTGCGTCAATCGGCAGATGACGCGCTGGCTCCATTTGAGCCAGGATCTGAAGAGCGGCAGAACCGCCTCGACAACGCCCGTGGCTGCAAACTGCAACCTAAGATTAACCATGAAGCGGGACCAACTCACGACAGGCTTACAGCGAGTCTTTGGGCAATTATTCGCTGGAATAGTTACGAAGCCTCGTCGAACAGGCAAATGGTACGGTACGCAGAGGGAAACTCCGGGCCATTTCTTCAGAAAACAACTCCGGCTTTCTTCTTGCCGGACGGGAACATACTGTGGTTAAGGCAGCTGGTAAACAGCTGCCTCAAGCGGCCCCCAAGTGACTGCAGTGCAAACACGTACGCTTGGCCCATCCGAGACCTCTGAATCATCGGTCCAGTCAGTGACACTCGGAGGTGGAGGTTGTCCCGGACCATTAGAAAGAGAGTAGAAAGTATTCACTCGAGCAAATCCGAGGCCTTGATTTCGGTCACGAGGGGGAATCCACGGTTGCAACTTCCACTACCATTCGTTAGGGTCTCCCCCACTGATCCAGTCCAGTTGCTCAAGTCCCTCCACGAGTTCTCTCTAGGACTGAGCGTCACTTTGCGGATGGCGTGCTGTAGCTACTTCATGGCTTCTGTAGTCTTTCCGGCTGTAGCACCGCCAGCCAACCAGCGTGGTCGGCTTCTTTAGTACCGGTGGCAGAACGCCAGGATATTTGGGTAAGCCCAAAACTACACATTATAAAACAAAATAGACGGCAATTACCAGTAATAAATAGGTATCTCTAAAAGGAAAAGCATTTGTGTCAAATTGAGGAGTAGAAAAAATAAAGACCTCTTTTACCATTTCAAAATTGTTACAAACGAAAATCTTACAAAGGATTACAAAACAGAATACGAAAAGGATCTTACAATAATTGTAAAGAAAAAACTGGACAGAATTATTATAGCTAACGAAGGTCTCCAATTAAAGGATTTAAACCTTGGGAACGATCGCCACGCGGGAACAGAACTGTAATTAAAACTTCGTTCCATAAACTATGATTAAAAACTCCGCGGGAACCATATTTTTTGTTTCAAACTTATGGCTTTTCTAACTTCATCGTTTTTATATTGTTGGAGTGTAATGTATTAACAGTGAACAAGTGACAATTATGTTGTACTCATAGTATCGTCTGTCTTTTCTCTTGATCTGTTTCAGATGATAATAACTAATCAAAATAACTGTGGTCAACTGTTGGTGACTAAGATATGTACATATGTATATGAAGTTGTAACGAATTTTGTTTTTGAGGAGTCGAACTAGTCTTTGTATTAAATCGTAAACTAGAACGATATGACGTTTTATCATCATAGATAGAAATATTTCAATTCAGTCATAAATAACCTCTCTATTATAACATTCACAAAATAGCTTTCTAGAGCAAAAATGACGAAGTTCCAATACAAGATTTATTTATTAAAAACAGTTTGTTAGACGCATCGAGCCAATTTAACGAGTCTATTAAATTTGTTGTCCAAACACGGTTTCTTTCATTCGATGTTTAAGAGCATAACGGTGTAATAAATTCTTGCGAGGCTTACCTTAATAAATACAGTTCGACTCAGATTCTCTAGCCGCCATAAATTGTTAAATAAATCGTTCGAACAACACAGAACGGATCGGCTGTGGACGATATCAAGTTGTAATTTGGGGACCCATTTTAACATCCAAGTACTTTTTAAATAAGGTTTAATGAGGCTTGAATGAAAATTCCTGATAAAATACGAACAATGGTTGGAAACAGTCGAAGTTTTTCAATACAGTGAGTTACAGTATTACGTACAACAGGTGAATAGAATAGTCTGCTGCAAATTACAATGCGTACAACAGGTGGATTATATAGACTATTCATAATATTATTTTTCACATTTATGAATATACTTAGTTTTCGTTATAAGCTATTAGGTAGTCCTGACTTTCTCGTGTAAGTCATAATCTAATTTCCAGTTTCTGGTATTGATTCGGCTACGTAGATTGAAAGAATTAATAATAACAACGCATGAATGCTATATCTCCTCTGGGGTTATCTAGCCGGAGAAGGTTATCGTTTTCCGTCCCGTAATTGACTAAAAGACAAACAGATAATATATGGCGCTACACTTGTTATCGTCTATATCACTTCTTACGAGTATGCTATAACATATATTTTGAAGAATCGTTACCGAATTTTGATCCATTCAAGTCGTTTTTATTTTGCATCTTCGCCGTTGCTTCATTCACCGATTTTTCTTGGAAATAATTTCCTCGTTGCGATAATAATTTTGAACGGCTTTTTATCGTCCTCATCCAATCACTTCCAGTTAGCTTCCTCGGTAATATACTGATCCGCCTATTTAGAGGAAGATCTAATGAACAAATTTGTTACACTAATTTTTTGGTTCTACTAGCATCAGAAGGTATTCTTTTTCTTGGAAATTTGTTTGAGCCGTCAAGGATTTCTATATTTTTTTATCATTGTTGAGAATTTCATAAGCCTGGCCGAATAAGAAGTCTAATAATCACGTCCAACAAGAAATGATTACATCATCATATTATGGGAAGTACACCAAACTGAATCGAGTATTTCAGTGTTTAGAGACTATAATAAATAATATTGCATCTAAAATTGTTCATGGCCCATTCTCGTTGTGCCGTTTGATAAAATTCCACGCACGGAACGCGATTTTGCTTTGTGTGAGTTATTTCATGTGGCAAGTACGGGCCCTGTTGAAAACTAAAAGCACTCGTAACTCGCTCCGTTAGCATAGTTTATGCCGTGATATAAACAACTACACACATATTAAGGGTCAGGGAGTATAACAATATTTAAACGTAGTGTCGGGTCAGTGGAGCTTATCCCGACAGTCCGCTGACAACCGGTCGCCTAACCATTATTCATGACGACAATCTTCCACGTGTCACTGGCAACCTTCCATAAATGGTAAATATTTTTTATGTTTTAGCACATACATTTAGTGACACTTTTAGTATATTCTTTTGTTGTTATTAAAAAATATCATACTCACTTATTGTAATAAATATACGTGAGTTGAAAAACCTAGCTCCGTTGAATATATATATATATATATATATATATATATATATATATATATATATATATATATATATATATATATATATGTGTATATATATATATTTGACGGCACGGATGGTGCAGTGGCTTATACAGTCGGCTGCTGCACTCCGCGTCGCGGGTTCGAATCCCGCACGGAACAAATATTTGTATGATCTGCAGTTAGTTGTTCCGAGGCTGAGTGTATTATGTGTGTGGAATTTGTGTCTGTAAACGCACCCACGACACAAGAGAAATAAAAGAGTGGGGCAACGATTAAAATGGTATTGTGTAGGCTTTAACGAGGCTTTATGATGATGTCTGCAGTGAAATTGTTGTTTCCTTTGACCTACATGTAACATTTAAATCCAGTCTCCATTCCAGATTAACATTTATGACTTTGGATCATTTTTCCAAAAATGCTTAAGGCCATATAGTTTACAAGTTGCTGATTTTGCGATTACCATAGATATAGGATTTCAACTTTAGTCTCTGTAGGTATAAATACTGTATCAACATATTTTTGTCGGGTACTATCTAAGCCATAACTTCGCAATCCCTAATTTTAAGTTTCCGTATGGAAAAGAATAAAGATGGGTGTCTTTTTCCACCCATGGTTGTCGCCTAAGCCGAATAAGGGTTAATATCAAAAGGAAGAATAGCAGCATTCTGCTGTATGTTAATAACAACAGACTGCGATTACCAATCCGCCTGCCAAGCGTGATGATCATGGCAATATGATCGCTAATTGTAGTGATCGTTGGGAGGCCAGTGCTTAGCAGTGGATGTTTATGGGCGTCTGTATATCAAGTGACAAAGGACATCGCCAAGTCGCCATATAGTGTGGGGCCCACATATATATTACGTACCAGTTATATAAATTGAGGCAGTGGAACAGACAGACTGAGATATTTTCATGTTTAGTTTACAGTTTAACGTTATGTTTGCGGCAGGTTAACTGACTAAGGTCCGTATTACAGAATGATCCTCACCTCCAGTTTGATCTTTAATCACCTGATCACTGTTTATGTATAGAATCTGTACTTGAGTATCGGTCATATTCCAGAACGGTAATCAATCTAAACTCAGTTGAAACGAGATTCAAATCACGCTTCAAGCACATATTACTCATTGTCTATGCATCAGCCTGTTTTCGATTACGATTTATTTTCATTACCAACTTTGTTGTCATATTGTCATTGAACACTTGAAAATATGTTATGTTGACAAATAAATGTAGTTTAATTTGATGTACACATTAATGATTAACATAATAACCTGTAGCGAAATCGTGTCGGCTCCTCCACAAAGTTAAAGAAAAGAAAGTATGACGTTTTTCACCACATAATGGCGAAACATGAGACTACCTCATTTAAAAAAACCAATTATACAAGTCAATCATATACATCTGAGAGGAACACTAAAGACCAAACTTCTTTTCGAATGATCGTTAAATAAATCATTGTAATAGTCGACTTCTCCAAAAATATCCATTTTGTGATAAATGTATGCTTCCATTCAATGACATTTTACAGATACTTTAATATATAATATAATTGCAGAGACAATTATAAAAACATCTTAGCTTGTATTCAACAACAATATAACCAAAAATCAATGCGCAAGAAACGACAAACATTAAAAACTGTGCTCAAGCGCTATCCGGACCACACTCACGTGATGTGATCACGTGAGTGTGGTCCGGATAGCGCTCAAATCAAATTCAAATCTCTGCTCAAGTACAGACCTATATCTGAGTGATGATTTAGAATAAATCCACGACTCAATTGAACTACGTTCAATAAATCTATGCTTGAGGGACGTTTTAAAATTAATGCTCAACTCAAAACTAGTTTTAAACTGAGATCAATGCTTGAGTTTCGTTCTGTAATACGGACCCTAGTCCTGTTTCGAAGCAGTGTATACTTATTAACCTTCTAGATCAACTACTTATTTTAGCCACAGAGTTATTATATCGAGAAGCAGATGCACACTCAAAATCCAGTAATAACACCAAGTTAAACATCAGTTATGTACGATCACGAAATAAAAGTCATCATTAACATGGCATTCATATTAACGTCAAGTTTAAATGTAAGTCTGCTGGTTAGTGAAGTACCAACTACGTAATAATTAATAATCACTTAAGCTTGAAAAAGACAAATTCCCAGAAATAATTGTAATATTAAAAAGGTAAGGTTTAGAGAGACGTCCGGCGTCCCCTTCGCCCTTCACCAGGGTGGAGAAAGTTCATGAAGAATTTCCACCGGGACCAATAAAAACAAATAAAACAAAAAGGTGTAGAAAGGTACAAAAAGTACTGATTACGCTGACAATAGTTTAGTAAACATGATTTTCTCCTAAAAGCATGCGATAATTCGATGTATCCGTTACATCGAATTAACGCATGTTTTTAGAAGCAAACAAATAAACAGTTGATGCAAAAACGTTATGGAAACAAATCGATATAACACAGCAGTAATAGGTTGAGTAGTGAGGGTTGAATGCTTGCCTTCTATAGGTACAGGAGGGTCTGAGTTCGAACACCGCCCGCACCTCTGAGTTTTCAGATTCATGTGCGGTTAAGGTTAAGAGTACCATCTATGCACGGGAGGATGGCTGTCTAGGATGTACAAAATGCCGGATTTTTCAGAAAAATATGAATGGCGTGAAATTTTATAGTCAGTTTCATCCGGGCGGGGAGGCCTTCCGTCATCATCATCTTCATGTCAGTCAAAGGACGTCCACTGCTGAACAAAGATCTCCCCAATAGATTTCCACAGAGTCCGGCTACATGCCACATGCATCCAATGGCCCCCAGTAACCTTTACCAGATCATCCGTCCATCTCGTTGGAGGTCATCCTACGCTGCGTGTTCCAGTGTGCGGTCTCCACTCGAGAACCTTTTTCCCCAACGGCCATCAGTTCTACGAGCAATGTGCCCTGCCCATTGCCATTTCAGCTTACTTATCCTTTCAGCTATGTCGGCAACTTTAATTCTTCTACGGATCTCCTCATTCCTGATTCGATCTCGTAGAGAAATACCAAGCATAGCTCGCTGAGTGACCTTGAGCTTTCTTACGAGGCCTATTGTGTGTGACCACGTCTCCGTGCCATATATTATCGCTGGTAACACATACTGGTTAAAGACTTTCGCCTTGAGGCGTTGCGGTATTAAGTATAAGGTATCTTCCATTGCAGCAGTGAACAGTTTCGGGGAAATTACGTCCCGCAGTCTTACACCTCTTCGCAATGGAATTGCCCTCATGCTCTGTTCATGTAGTCGGACCGACATGGTGGCGTTTCTGTATAAGCACTTCAACACTTCGATTTAGTAATAGTCAATGTGGCACCGCTGAAGAGACTGCAGCACTGCCCATGTTTCGATCGAATCCAAGGCTTTCTCATAGTCCACAAACGCTAAGCATTGTGGCTGATTACACTTCTCCGTCTTCTGTATAATCTTCCACAGCGTATGAATGTAGTTTATGGTACTAAAGCCTTTTTGGAAGACCTTGCGTGATATCGCGAAATAAAAAAACCTTTTTCAGTTTAGCACTGGCCGCACTTTTGTCTAAACTATTCTTCTTCTTCTCTTAGATTATGGCTTCTGTAGAATATTTTCCACAATTTCGCCAATGTCAAGTATAAGGCAACGTCGTACGGTATTTAGATTGATAAATCTTTACATATTCATAAAATATTTCTCAAAAATGAAAAATTCTAAAAAATATGTCGGCAACGTCGTACGGTTCCGTCTAAACTATAAAATCCCTATCAAATGCGGCAAATGGCTGTCAGATGGTAACCTATGTGCAGATCAGTATTTGAATATCACTTGTGTTAACGGTGAAGGAAAACATCGTGAGGTAACCTGCACACCTGGGAGGGCCCCAAAATGTTCTCAGTGGTGTGTGTAGTTCACCAACCCGTACTTGACACGCGTGGTGGACTAAAGCCTAACCTTTCTGATCGTGAGAAAAGGCCCATGCCCAACGGTGGGACAGTAATGTGCTGATTATGATGATACAATACTAGTTTACTACCATGCAAAAAGTTTTGTTTATTACGAAGCGTGTTTTGTGCAGTTAAGAAGCTGGTTTTGTATTGAACACTTTATTATAAGTTTGTACCGCATCCCATAAAATATTGGGGTGATTTTATGATTTTGAAATTCTGAGAGAGAGAATAGTACAAGACGTTACAAACGTTGTTGAACAGAACCGGGCTTAATCTTTTGAATATTTATCTCTATAGGCAGTATTTCATAAGTATTCTACAATAGTCGAATACTTACTGACACTTCATTAGCAAAAAAAATTGAATCCAGCAGTAAGAAAGTTATTTAAAATGACATTAACTTCTTAATAACACGTGTAGGCTAAGTTTATCAAGTCGCAGTTACAAACTGTAATTTAACATAGACACAGGAAGCGCTTTGATCAACTAAGTAGTGACATGTCATTCAAGTTCGTCTAGTGACGAAGCACTTACGATTTGTTCGTTCACATATACGAAAGTGTACCTCTAACCTAACAAAAACAATAAACTGCTTTGTAATAATGAAATAGGTAAGTTTTAGGTCGTTTCAGAATACAATGCGACTTTCTTTAATACCATTAATTTATACTATAAAAGAAAAAGTTTAACGAAAATTAAAATTGAATTTTCGTGTGGTACACTTCCTTAGTAGAACTCCTCTATTTCCTTGGTGTAATCAGTATAAATGGCAGGTATAATATCGTATTATTACTTGCTCACCGTCTTCTTATTTGCAATATCCGACCTGAGGTCGGATTCAAAATGTTCAAGTCTTATATTTTCTTAGCAAGAAATTACCTGCAAAATCAGCGTAAAAGAGAAAGCTTTAGATTTTAAGACGTTTATCTGAGGAGTAATCCAACAAGAACAATAGATTGAAACCTGGCTTTAAATAACCAAGCTTTGTATTGCGCGTTCAACCGCTTGAAACAAAATATATTTGTGTAAACCCTGGATATGACGCTCATCCGACACCCGACATCCGACAAGTCTATATTGCAATAGATGAAAAACAAACTACCGCAGTAGCTAAAGCTAAATTGGAAATTGCTTCTAAAATACACATACGCCGTTCACGAAGAAAAATCGTAAGAATTGTAAAGAGTCACCGATCTTGGCTTAACATTTTTGCACTCCGATAAAGACCTACCTGTTTGTACAAAGATAGTAAAAAAGTTCATGGACAATATTTCAGGGATACCCAAAACATTTACAAACGAATAAAGCGCGTACATTATAACACATGGTTGGACGTAACATAAATCCGACTGGCCTTCTACTGAATAAGCCGCAATTCTGCATAGACACTCCCCATTATTACACACCGCGCCGTTCGGCTTCACGTCTATTGTGTCAGTCAGAAAATCCATATCGAATCATAGCCACAGAAATCAAGGATTATTGATATTTTCGTACGGCTTATGTTTTGTGATACTCTTGACATAATATATTATAATTTCTTATTAGCCGCCACTAGATTCACTCACGAGGAGATTTTTATTTGTACTGATAAGAATCAACTGACGAATGATTTTTGTAATAAATAGTAAGTTGATTTATGTAGCGCTTTGTCCAATACATTCATATACAGTTCATTTAATGTTGCATAATTGTCGCTATCTTGTATATATTTTTATGTAGTGGCGGTTTATCATATCGTCATCATAATACCAGCCAAATGACATCCACGGCTGAATATAGGCCTTCCCTTTAGAAGACCGGCTACATGCCGTGTGACATCATTTTGGGAAGTATTTGTCGGTACCCACCACATAGGTGGGTTGCTGAGCACAGAATGGCTGCACCACAGAAGGGACGTTGAAGCCCACTCCCCTGATCAAGAGTCCTTAGTTGCCTTTTACGAAATCAACGGGGGATATGCGAGAATGCTGCTATCGTCTTAATCCAGACACCACACGGAACATTCCCAAATAACTTCAATTAAAGTTATACTTCCTTTGTAACATTTCTTTTCCCAACAAGAATTATCTTGCTATTTCATCTTAAAAGCAAAAATCTTAAATAAAATTAGTGACGACAACTAAAAATGTATATCGTTTTATGGACAAGAATTTCTTCCCTAAAGCGTTGTTACTTTATTAAAAAGTTTCGACATGGATCGAGATTACTTAAGAACTTTTGATACTTTCAAAAGACCTAAAATGAATTTAAAAAGTTCATTCTTTATATTCCATAATTTTTCGGTTTTATGTAATGCCCATTAATTGTTTGTACAAAGGAATTTAAATTATGTTTATTATGATTGGAGTTTAGATTAAAATAATAAGTAATTACTTTAAACGGTAACAACAAAACGAATATTGATGCACAATTTTGCTTCATGTGCACAATCAAGAAAGATCTATGTCCAAAAGTGGACTGTGATTGATTGATTTTTATGTTATCAATATTTGTATTAGCTATGTTTCATGTTCATTTTAGTTATAAGATCAATTTACAGATCGCTATAACAGCGCAATAAGTATCTAATATTAGCCCTGAACTGCTTCTGCACATACTTCCGAAAGCTGTGATTACGGTACGGTACGGTACGGTAAGGTATCTATCATTTAAACTTGTAATATACCTAATAAAAAAGTGCTATGTCATAAAATGTTGTGGAATATACGAAACCTGAAAATTGCTTGTTCAAAATCAGTGAAAGAATCGACTGCAATAGATTTTAAACAATGTTTACTTTGTGCCAAAAATATTTTTTTAATGATTCAAGTTCGACATTTAATACGTTGACCACGCCGGCGATACCGGCAGTAGATTAGGCAGGTCCGTCGTGCCGCTGCAACATAACAAGCCTATATATAAATTTGTGAATTCTCTTTTTTTTGCCCCGCCCTAGGATTTCTCCTGCGTTCTGGGTGCGTTCAAAGACATAAATTCCACATAGATCATACGACGGCGGCACTGAAAATTTCGGGAATCAAGGAAGTGACACAACATTACTATTTAAAAATGTATTTATTGCTTTTCAAAGTATTCTCCGCGAAATTTGACACATTTTTCCATACGATGGAACCAATCATTGAAGCAACCATTCCATTCGGAAGTTGGGGTCTCCAAAATGGCCGTTTTGTAGGCGTCCACAGCTTCTTTAGGTGATGAAAATCTCTGTCCACGCAATGTATTCTTTATTTTAGGGAAAGTATAGAAATCATTAGGGCTTAGGTCGGGGCTGTACGGCGGATGGTCTAATAACTCTATGTTTTCTTGCTCTAAAAACTCTTTTGTTCTGTGCGCGGTGTGAGAACTCGCATTGTCGTGATGGAGGATGATGCGGCGGTTGCAGTTCTCTCTACGGAGTTCAGAAACGACCTGTGGCAAACAAATGCTAGCATACCATTCTGCATTAACCGTTCTTTGTCCCTCAAGAGGAATAGTCGTAACATGACCGGTTTTGGAGACAAACGTGGCCACCATTTTTTTTGCAACACTCCGTGAACGAACAATCTTTGTTGGCTTTAACTCATTTTCGAACACCCAAACTCGTGACTGGTTTTTTGTTTCGGGTTCGTACGCATATATCCAGGATTCGTCACCTGATACGATGTTGTATACAGCATTTGAGGATCCTGCGTGGAATCTTTCGAGAGTTCTGACGCACCAAGTAACGCGAGCCGCTTTTTGCTCTTCACATAGCAAATGCGGTATCCATCGGGAAAACAACTTTTTTACACCTAATTGTTCATGCAAGATTATTTGTATTTGACTCATGCCAATGTCTAAAGTTGCCTGAATTTCGCGGTATGTCACATGTCGATCTTCCTCAATCAGCTTACGCACAGCATCAACGTTTTCTTGGGTGACTGCAGTTTTTGGACGACCTTGGCGAGGATCATCACTGAGCTTGACACGTCCACGTTGAAATTCAGCAAACCAGCGATAAATTGTGGTTTTGGATGGGCCTTCATCACCAAATGCAGAAATCATCCGGTCAACGCACTGTTTTTGTGTTAAACCACTTCGAAAGTCATAATAAATCATCGCTCTTGAATTTTCTCGAGTCAATTCCATTTTCTCAACGACTAAACAAGTTTGACAAAACCTTGTGACAATACCGTGAATCTTTTTTTAAATAAATAAATGGTATTCGATTTGTTAAACCAAGGAGTTTTCAATTAAAAAGATTTTAATATGACAGGAACAGTGGAAATATTCCATTCCCGATACTTTTAGTGCAGCCTATGTACAAATATTTGTTCCGTGCGGGAATCGAACCCACGACCCAGAGCCCGACTGTATCAGTCACTGCACCTACCGTGTCGTCAAATATTTGAATATTACATTACATTATATTACTTTGATTTTTTATACAGACTCTTCTACTGACTATCTTTTCGGGGTGTGTCGTGGGTTACTTAACAATAAATTCGTGAATTCTATTATGTTACTTACATGTTTTTTAGACTGTATTTTCTACTGGCCATCTTTTCGGGGTGTCTAGGCTTTTATATATGTTAGTAGTATTCTTTATTTAAATATTAAAGGTACAGGTACAAGGTAAATACCTGTTTACACAATTTGAGTAATTTCTATTACGATTTAAGTATTTGTAAATTGATTGTACACACGTAAAAGACCGATGTGTACAAATACTCTTCAAAACCAGTGTCAAAACCGCTAATCATAATTCATAGATTAATTATCAAATACTTATGTCATTATTATACTTTATAATTAGTATATATTTAATCTGAGGTTTAAGTTGTGGTTGGTACAAAGACTATATTTATATAGTGACGGCACGGTTGGTGCAGTGGCTGATACAGTCGGCTGCTGCGCTCTGGGTCGTGGGTTCGATTCCCGCACGGAACAAATATTTGTATGACCTGCCGGTAGTTGTTCCGGGTCTGAGTGTATTGTATGTGGAATTCATGTCTGTAAACGCACCCACGACACAGAAAAATCCTAGTGTGGGGCAAAGTTTAAAAAAAATAATTAAACCGGGTTAGTCGGAAAGGGTATACAAGGTCTTATTTTAATAATCCACGATATTTTGCATGCTGCCTTAGTAAATGCTAAAGATTATGTATTTCCCACAAATAATCTGATGGTATAAATTCGGTTCTTTCTGCCGCCACCTGTTTCGTTAGACGTTGCCGACTGCCTAATTCGGTCAACCGGCCGTGTCTGCCATTTTCTTACTAGATGCATGTGGATATTATTACTACTACGGGAATAAGTAAGTAATGAAATTATTGATTTATAAAATAAAATAAAATGTGACAAAAATAAAATCAAATATATCACTACAATTTTTTTAGTGATACCCACATTATCTTTAGCGTTCATTAAGGCGCCATGCAAAATACTTATCGTGGAATATTAAAATAAGACCTTATATACTAAGGGTGGTAATGAGCAACATTTGTTCTACGATTTTCCACAAAAAGTCATACCTAGAGTTATAGCTGTTCATTTTGTTCATGAAAATCCCCCCATCATCAGCTATATTTATGTTATGGGTATGTAGGTACATTGGAAATCAATGTCCAAAACCAATACAGCGATACAAATATATAAATTAAATAAATTAATATATACACGTATTTGTTTGTTCTAGAAGTCTTTAGGTAACAAACTACGTCAAATGATTGCTAAAATAAACAATAACTTACCGTACTTAGGAAAAAAGCTATCGTTATATAACGACATATAGGTACGTTTAAATAACAACAAAAAAGTCCACGTTATAACTTGACATATTTTGGAAAATTAACAAATCAGCAACGAAATTACGACACCTCTGTGGGGAGGACTTAATTAACCGAGCAGCAAATAAGATAAATGAACTGTCAGAGTCGCTAATGCGCCCACTGGATAACATACACACGGACGCGCTGGATAACTTACATGATATGTCATTTAGGGACATGTCGAAATAGTTTTGAACCATCATTACGAAATGTAATATTTCCACATCGAAAAATAGGAGGCCAATGTCCTGTTGTAAACGAATACGGACTTGCATGCTGATGAAAGACTTTATTGTACGGTTCTTTTGAAGTTATACTTTTTAGTTAAATTGGGAGCTGCGCGTGCATATTATCACGAAAACCCGACAGTATGTAGTTGACCTTCAAAGATGTTTGATGAGAATAAAATTGGGAGATGAGCGTGCATACGCAAATCTGATAGTATAGAGTTGGCCGTCAAAGATAATTAAAAGTGCATATTTTTTACTTAACAATAAATTAATTATTACCATTTTGATTGACAGTGTTAACTATTTAAATAAGTACATAAATAGATACATCGTTTGTAACGTCACATCAACTGTGTCATTATAAGGCGTCACAACAATCCAATACATTGATATAATATTACATAATACATGCTAATAAAAATGTGTATCATAAAACATAACATTATTGTTACCAAAAATAAATCTCAGAACTATGTTATATACAATTTTTTATGAAAATCTATATGAAATACGATCCCTATCTTTTATAGTTGCGATCGCAAGCGCAAACGAATGAAATCAGTAACATAGCTCATAGCGTGCAATAAAAGCGCCGAAAAAGTTCTATGACAAAAGTTTTTTATTTGCAATTTAGAGGACCTGTTCAGTCCTGAACATGTCTCCTAAATTGCAAATAAAAAACTGTTTCGTTTGATGACGGACATGTAGAAAACGTTCGCAACTCAACTTCGAAATACAGGAAAATAGGAATTCTACTTTGATTTCGTCCACCTTTGACTCTACTTTTCTGATCCATTTAATTTGCTTTAGCTTGAAGATATCGGAAGTACTGTTATTCTGTAAAGAAACCTTGGCCAGATGGACAGGTTTGATGAAGTAACGCCGCTGCCTATTGAACCACGAAACCGATAAGATGTTTCCAACCGATATGTACTTTAAAGACGTTGCTTAGCACTGGAATCAAACGTCTCTTTACAATGTTATCACTTTATGGTATCCGTCGGTCGTACAAATAATAATTAGTACATTCTATTAGATATTGTTACAAAATAAATTTAATGTTGCAATAATCACCACATCCGTTCCGGTCGTCAAATCATCTTCATTTGGTCTTATGCAAAAGCCCCTTGCTATATACTTGAAACTCTAATAAACCCAATTAATAGGTTGGTTAAATAAAATATACTAAATGGAAATCTTGCCTTGAATGTGCCTTATTTTGAATGTGTGAGAGATGATCAAAAGAAAAAAGAAAAGTCAACGTAAGTACGGACCTAAAGTTTGTGGTGTACAAATGCTTAATGCTTTAACTTTACTGCAATTGCTTTAACTTAGTGGAAAAATAAATACTGCTTTAGTGAAATAAATATCAATCAACGATATTATACTTATCTAGCTCTTCATTTGTTATGATGAACCCGTGTTTTATTTGTAAACAGTTTTCCAATTTCGTTAGGTGCACGTTCTGTAAGCACGTATGTATCAGGTGTGTGGGTCACGTCATGTGATGATGACGAATGCTAAGCTATCTCACTGGTCAGTAACGTCATTGCAGCGTGTTTGACTACGAGTTTACATCATCTATTTTAAATACTGAAGGCATGTCGATAGATACATTCGTTAGGTACATACATATTCGGTCTCCTTCTGTCTTCTTCTCCTCCAACACGTCGAAGCCCTCTGCCGTCAGTGCATGGTGGGGCGCCTCGGGGTCGCGGGCGCGCGGATTGGTGAGTCTGCGTGCTCATACCGAGTGACCCCCGGGAAGATGGTGGCGCGCACGTGGTCACGTACCGTCGTGTGCGTAGCACAGCGCACAGCGAGCTTTGTGGGCATCCTTTACAATCCTCCCCGATAAGTGCCTGGGGGGCGGCCTTCTTACAGCTGCCTGCCCTCCGCTAGAGAGGGTGCCATAGCTGAAAGAACCGCTCATGATTGGTATGCCAAGTTCAAAATCGGAAAGTTGACCTCAAAATCGCACATCGTTCTAGCCGTCTACTTGAGTCCAATGAAGAGTGATTAAACCAAATTTTGCGCGAAAATGCAATGATCGTTTACTGCTATAGAAAAAAGCAACGGCGGAAACTTTGTCGCAAACTTAGTTATAAACAAAAAAGCGTTTTGAATACATTATTTGTCTAACAACCACATTGCAAGCAAATTTCAGAGTTATTATAATATTTTAACAATTTCGATATACACTCACTGAGAAATTGTTAACTTACAGGTCAATGTATTTTTACGTTACGTCTTGTGCATAATATTTTCTGCATTATCTGATCCATTTTAATGTGTATATATATAATAATAATAATACGGCTTAAAAAGCATTTAAATTAATTATTCAGTTAAATTTAAATCTTATTCATCATCATCATAAGAGCTGAGGACGTCCACTGCTGAACAAAGGCCTCCCCCAAAGATCACCACAACGACCAATATGGGTGTGTTGTTTGATCACTAGAGGGTCTTGCCATAATCGCCACGCTTGGCAGACGGGTTGGCGATCGCAGTTGAGTTGTTAATGTACTCGAAGGACGCTACTGCCCATCCTCTGGTCGACTTAGTCGACTTTCACGACACCCACGGGATGATATGGAGTGGTGGCATTCTGAGCCAGCATACTGGCATAACGATTTAAAAACCAATATATCTGTAACGACCAAATACTGAAACGCTAGTAAATATTAAGTCCCGCTTAAACTATTCGAGACACCTGTTTTCGGCTGGAATAGTAAAGGCGGGACTTATTATAAATAGGCGTTTCAGTATACGGCCGTAAGGCCTCGTATTACAGATCGAGAATCAAAACTCAGTACAGCTTGAGTCGAGATTGCATCAATAGAATATTAATTCTGGGACTATTACGTAGGGTTCATATTTGACTAACGTAATCTCGACTCACGTTCTACTTGAGTATTGATTCTCGATCTGCAGTAGGGCCTTACAGTATGAACAGAGGATATATTCATATTCACGAAGATACAAAAATCAACTGCAAAGAAAAAAATTGATTGGGTTCACAATAAAATACAATCAGTTATCATCTGTATCATATCAGTATCAGTATGAAAACACCCATAATACGTCACCTGTCATTTAAAACTTGCGCTAGATGAGAAGAGCCCGATATAGTTACTTATTACACGAGAAACGTGTCTTTTACTCCTAGGCGAGCATAGAGATTATTCAAGCGCTTTCTTCATTAATTACATCATACGACAAGGGACGTTTTAATGAGCCTCTTGTCCATTTTATTAAAATCTTGTTACGTAATAAAGAGGCCAAGTATACCGATTATAACGTCAAAGAATTTTCATATCAACAATCCTGTCAATAAGATTCAGTAAGTATTAAATTACGCTCGATTATAGAAATATTTTGTTAGGTCTTATACGTTTAATGAAATCTCTTTTGATTTAATATAAACAGTATAATTATCTAGCTAGTTTGAAGCAATTTAATATTAATGAAGCTGGCTGATATAGTCGGCTGCTGCGCTCTGGGTCGTGGGTTCGATTCCCGCACGGAACAAATATTTGTATGATCTGCAGGTAGTTGTTCCGGGTCTGGGTGTATTGTGTGTGGAATATATGTTTGTAAACGCACCCACGACACAGGAGAAATCCTAGTGTGGGAAAACGTTTAAATAAAAAAAATAAAAGTAGGTTCCAATATTTAAGGATTAGGATTTAATTGCCCCTGTGGTGTCCAGATCAAGAATATAACACCATTCCATCTCTTCCCGTGGATATCGTAAAAAGCGTCTAAGGGACTCTAAAGCAGATAAATGAGCAGCAGCGTCCCTTCCGTGGAACAGTAGCCATATTGCGCTCACCAACCCGCCTCCCAAGCGTGGTGAGTACTGGCAAATACAGGGGGTATTTATACATATATATATACATATTCAGCGGTGGTCGTACTTTGGCTGATATGATGATGGTGATAGGATTTGAATTTGACGTTACGGTTGGTGAAGTGACTAAGCGATTGGCTTTCTGTGCTACGTGACGTGGATTGGATCCCCGCACGGAATAAGTATTTGTTTGGTCTACAGATAGTTGTTTTGGGTCTGGGTGTTTATGTATCTGAGATTTATGTCTGTACCCACTATAGAGAAAAAACAATAGGGGTATTGTTAAAAAAATCATTACTGGAAATCGTTGAAATATGTACATTTTTACAAGACAAATATCAATGTAAATTTTCAGTAGTATACTACTCGACCTCAAGATTTTGTGGGACTATATATAATGGTACAACACGTAGACAAAAGTAAAATACGGAACATCCTTGTGAAAATTTAAATCTTTAATGAATTAGGTCACAAAGGGTTAGCTATGGCTGCACTACTTGTTCACGGATTGTCTCTTTTATTTATGGATGAACAGCGTCTGCCTTTGTATCCTAGGTCTCGATATTTCTTCGAAATGTTCTTTTTATACAAACTTAGAAACAGAGACAAGAATCATATAGGCACCTAAGTATCACTCTAAAACAGAGACAAGAATCAAACAGGTACCCTAAGCAGGTTTTAGTTCCACAAAGCCACGAACGACAGTTGACATGCAAAGTCATCACTGCTTTTTTTCTTGTAGTTATAAAATGCTGTAAATCAGAGCCATAAAATCAAATCAAAGACATAAAAAATATTTTTTTCAACACTTACTTAGGTTGTAGGTACTGCTGGTGGTATGGTGCCGGTTAAGAATAGCACCACCCCATCTCTTCCTGTGGGTGTAGTAAAAGGCGACTATGGGATTAGCTGGAGGATGGTCAGCGGCTTCCTTCGAGTACATTATTTACAACTCAACTGCGATCGCCGACCCACCTACTAAGCGTGGCAATTATGGCAAAACCCCCCAAAGAGCACACAACACAAACCCAGATCGGTCGTTGTGGCTATCTTCGGGGAAGATTTATTCAAAAGTAGATTTATTTAGCTGAAATGATTACCAGGCTTTTCAGTATTGGGGTTTAAAAAAGGCTTGTTGTTTAAATACAACAATCAGTTATCACTGCATAAAATTTACTATAGTCAACGATAACTAACAAAGAACTATATCAGACAATTCCGATCAACACTAACATTTCTAATAGAAATTTTCTATTGCGAACGGCATTGGTTTGTTTGCGTGCAAAACTTCGTTGCAATTCAAAGTGCGACAGGTGACGAGAATGGGCTGTCATTTTGCCTCCCTAGCCCACTCTCACATTCACACGTCCTTTTTGTTCGATTCTGCCCGTAAACTGCCAATTCCTTGGGTTCTATGGAGGTTTCATTGGGTTGTGCGCCGAGTAATTGCGTTGTAGAGCGTTTAAAAAATACTGTTATAGGAAATAAGTGCATGATCATGTATATAAATCATAGCTTGGAAATATAATATTTCTTCTATCCATCTTTATTTATCCTCTTATCTTGTTATTTCTTTACCTTTATTAAATTGGTATGTAATGTTATTATTAAGAATTCCAACCACTGGCGTATAGAAATACGCCCGTGGTCCACGCTCAAAAAATTCTTAATATTTGCTTAGAAATGTAGATAGCTAAAAGGATAAATTTTTTATTAATATATTGAGGTACTTTTAGTAATAAATTCTAATGAGAAAATGTTTTTTTTTGGCTCTTCTCATAAATGAGTATACCCTATTAGTTTTATGAGCATTGTATAAAAATATGTACATTATTTTGATTGCTCCACCCAGAAGACTTGCTTAGTCTAAAATTTATAAACGGGTAACGTCCCCAGTAATACGAGGGTCACACTGAATGTTTTTAGAATTGGCCAGAAAGAAAAGCTGCTGATTATTTTTTAAATTAAGAACTCTTTCGGAAGCTGTTGTCATTTGTTTTTGCAAATTGGCGGCAATTTACAAAGTGCGTGTCGTGCGTCAAAATGAATTTGACTAGAGAAAATTTTCGTTCTATGATTTATTACGACTTTCGTTGCGGTCTTAGTCAACAACTATGTTATGATGGACTTCGATTATCATTTCATGATTAAGCTCCATCTCGTGCTACTGTTTATAACTACTTTTTTGAGTTTAAACATGGTCGAAGCAATCTCACTTTCGGAAGCTGTTGTCATTTGTTTTTTGCAAATTGGAGGCAATTTACAAAGTGCGTGTCGTGCGTCGAAATGAATTTGACTAGAGAAAATTTTCGTTCTATGATTTATTACGACTTTCGTTGCGGTCTTAGTCAACAACTATGTTATGATGGACTTCGATTATCATTTCATGATTAAGCTCCATCTCGTGCTACTGTTTATAACTGCTTTTTTGAGTTTAAACATGGTCGAAGCAATCTCACTGATAATTTGCGTGGAAGACGTCCTTCTGCGGCGACCACTGACGATAACGTGAGTGCTGTAAACCTAATGATAGAATTATAATAAAACACTTTTAAACGGATTCTATCGCGTATATTTTAGATTTTAGTTTTTCCTGACCTTTCGAATACTTTGCAGCATTCGTGGTCGCAGGAAACGAAAGGAATGCTGCAAAGTATTCGAAACGTCAGGAAAAACAAAAATCTAAAATATACGCGATAGAATCCGTTTAAAAGTGTTTAATACTCGCAAAAACCTAAGACATTACTAATGATAGCAGCTGATAAAAGAGTGACATATCAACGGATCTGGGCTAGTTTAGGCATTGATATGCGACAAGTGCCCAAAGTCTTACTGGAACATTAAGGCGACAGAAAGCTTTGCACCCGATGGATACCTCATAACGGATGATCAACGGCACCGTTGTTTGTATAGGTGCCGCGAAATACTTGAAAAGTATAATGGAGGTGACTCGAATACTGTGTTTGACTTCGTCATAGGTGCTGAAAGCTGGATATATTTTTACGAGCCCGAAACCGAAAGACATAGAATAGCCCAATGGATGTTTTCATTCGAATATTTTCCAACAAGAGCCACAAAGGGAAGTCCAGGGAAAAAGATGATTGCCTCATTCTTTGGATGGACATCTCATTTCACAACAATTGCGCTTGATGATAAAAGGACTGTTAAGGCAGATTGGTATTTTAGTCAATGTATACGGGTTGTCTTGAAAAAATTTCGACCAAGAAGCTCTTCGTCTATCACGATATCGCTCCAGCTTACTTTACTAGACGGCCTATCAAATATTTGTCTATGGAAGTTATGGAATTAGTGAGTCATCCTCCTTACAGTCCCGACCTGGTACCGTACGACTATTATTTATTCCCCAAAATAAAAGATACACTCAGAGTAATTCCCCCAAGATGCCGTGTCTGCGTTCTTAAAAACGTGGAAGTGATCCCTAAAGAAGAGTGGGCTAACTGCTTCAGTCAATGGTTCCATCGCATGCGACGGTACTTTGAAAGGAACAGAGCAGAGGAACAGAGACTACTTAGACAAACAATAACAACATTAACATTTTAGTGAGCATGACAGACCAATACAGCTAGGCAAAAGACAATCAATATAAGTACCTACTAAAAATAACATTGATGGCTACATGATACTCACACATTTACAGTTTTGTATGAATATTATAAATTAATGTTACAAGAACAATAACTAATGTTCAATCAATGCCATAATATTAAATTTAATATAAGTAAATAACATAAAAAATATGAAATTTTAAATTAATGAATTCAAATGTTAAGTAAATAACATTTAAAAAAAAATGTAATTTCGACTGAGTCAACTCAAATGTCAAGTTATTAATTATAAGTCAATAACATAAAAAAGCCATTTTAAATGAGTTATGTCAACTATCAAGTTAATTTACAATATTAATATAATTAATTCCAATTTTTAAACAAAGGTTTGAACCTGTGATTGCAAGTTACAACACTTGCAATCATACGAAATATCAAAAATTATAAATAAATGGTAAGAAATGCTGACAGTAAAAATGTCAAGGTTGAAAGAAAAAAAAAAAAATGTTTGAATAATAAATGTTCACTGAATTTAACTCACTCTGTAGATGTAATATGAGATTGTCTTGAGCTGGACACAGTGACCAACAATTTTTATCATCTAAATAATCGTTTACGGTGTAGTATGCCTTTTGAATAAGTATAGATTTAACATTAGTTTTACAGGAACTAATGGTAATTCTAGTAAACGATAGGGAAGTTTATTGTACACGCGAATTCCAAGCCCTACAAACGAATTATGCACTCTGTGTAATCTGTGGTAAGGAACGCATAATTTATGTCTATTTCGTGTATTAGTAGGAACTTATATTTTGCCTAATATATGTTATGTTAGTAAAAATAAATGGTGATGCAACAATGAGAATATTAATATTTTTGAAATAATCTCTCAGAGAAACCCTTGCACCTAACTGATATATAGCTCGAACAGCTCGTTTCTGCATAGTGAAGATACTTTCAATGTCTTGCTTTGCCCCATAACAGAATTCCGTAGGACATGATACTATGAAAATAGCTAAAATAAACCAACCGAGCTGTGTCTACGTCAGTAAGTTGCCTAACTTTTCGGACTGCATAAGCAGCAGAGCTGAGCTTTCCTGCGAGCCAAGACACTTGAGCGCCCCACTGGAGTCTTTTATCTATTGTAATACCTAGAAACAATGTGGTATCCACATTTTCGAGTACCTCATTATTGAGAACGATGTTGGGTCCTAGATATTTACATTCGGCATTGCGAATTTAATACACTTCGTCTTCTTGGCGTTAAGTACTAGGTTATTTACCGTAAACCAACGTGTAACCTGAGACAGAGCACTGTTCACTTCGTCAAAATGTTGTCTATTTCTCTCTACCTTGAAAATGAGGGAGGTATCATCTGCAAACAGTACAACGTCACAAATTTCCGTCAGGAAGTACGGCAAATCGTTGGATGTATACCAAGAACAAGAACGGCCCTAGTATCGAGCCTTGAGGCACGCCTAATTTAACGGGTAGTCTGGAAGATTTTTCTCCATTTATCTTCATACACTCAACCCTTTGATCCAGGTATGATTTGACTAGGTGAAGTGCTACATTATGGACACCATAATGACGAAATTTTCGTATAAGAGTGTCATGGTGCACGCAATCGAATGCTTTCGAAAGATCACAGAACACTCCAATTGCATTCTTAGAGTCCTCCCATGCATTATAAATATGTTTAACTAGAGCTACCGCTGCATCGGTCGTTTTAGAATTAACTTTTCAAATATTTTACTGAATGCTGGTAAGATAGAGATCGGCCTAAAATTCCCTAGATCACTTTTGGAACCAGATTTAAATAAAGGTATGACTTTACTATACTTCATAAGATCAGGAAAAATGCCTAAATCAGCAAGATAAGGGGCAACAATATCAATTATATTATTTATTAGTTTAACAGAAATTCCCCAAAAGTCACTAGTATTTTTAAGGTTAAGTGACTTAAAGACGTTAATTACCTCATGTGGTGTAATATGTTCAAATCTGAAAGAGGGATTACAGTCAGACACGCTGTCATACAACAGTTTTTCAGCGGCAGTTGAAGATGACTTTAAGGAACGAGTCGTAGTTATAGGTATGTTGGCAAAGAACTGATTAAAGACCTGAGCTACATCATGACCATTACTAACTAATTTACCACCGTGGATAATTTGCCAGACTTACCCATTTCATTATTAATAACTTTCCATGTAGCTTTTACTATGTTAGTCGATTATTGATTTTATCACTAATAAATTTTGACTTTGCCAAAGAGCAAACCTTTTTAAATATTTTAGAGTAATTCCTAACATAGTCTAGAAACGGAGCATCAAACTTGTATTTTTTCATACCATCTAACTCGTACAGTTTTGCTCTACTTTTATATATACCTTCAGTGGCCCATTGATTAAAAGGAGCAGTAGAACTTTTTATATTTATTGTTTTTGTTTTAAAAGTACTTTCAAATTCCTTTTTTACAACATCGAAAAGAGCTTTATAAATGTCACTCGGATTATTATGCTCCAACATCGAAGGTTTAATTTTAGAGGCAACACTGTTCCTAAACCGATTACATTTACTAACCGTGTACGGCCGGCATACTATTTTATGTAAATTGTTAAACAAAATATTGGGAAAACTAGCTATTTGTCCACAGTGGTCAGACGTCAGATCACTTATAATTAATTTATTTGTAGCATCACAATCACTATATATATTATCTAGACAAGTGGCAGAAAATGCTGTAATTCTGGTTGGTTCAAAAAATAAGTTGCTTAAGTTAAATGATTTAAAAAGGCTAAGTAGTCTAATACTAGTTGGGGAAACGTCTAAAATGTTAACATTAAAATCTCCACATACTATCAACTTTTTTTTACTGGCTTTTATTTTAGTAAGTATGTCTTCCATCACCAATTCAAATAAATTGAAATCACTTAAGGGGGGTCGATATACGCAAATAATAATGTATAGCTTGAGTTCAACACAAGACAACTCAACAGTACGCTCAATAGACAGATTGACTAAATCTAAACGCGGTTTACATTTGAGCTTATTGGATACAATTACCAATGATCCACCGCGAATTGCACTCTTTCTTACAAACGCACTTTGCACAGAATAATTGTCATTATTGACAAACAAAATTTCATGGCTTTTTAACCAATGTTCAGTTAAGCATAAAATCTGAACATCATAGTTTTCCATAAATAAACTTAATTCTAGCTCCTTGCCGGACAGACCCTGCATGTTTTGATGTACAACATTCAATTGATGCAGCCCACCCTTTGTACACCTAGTAGTTTAAACTACAAGGTGGGCCTTGTAGTTTAAACTACTAGGTGTATCAATGGTAATATGAGAATTAAAACTAGTAATAGCCTTAGGTACAGCACAGGTACCTGCGTCTGTTGGTATATTATATGCTAAGAGTTTAGCAATTAGTCTTCTGCAGCTAGTTGGCAGATACATTGTATCTTTTGTCAATTTAAAATTATAAATAAATTTATTTGTGTCAAATTATAAAATAGCTTCACTATGACGACAAGTAATATTAAAAATAAACATACTAAGATCATAAATATTTCTATTTTGTGACTGATTTAAGGTTGCTGAGTATGGTAGGGCACAGATAATAAATTTACAATTACTTTTTTCATTAATACCTAACATCAATTCTACATCTTCTAAAATGTCTTTCTCGGTAACTGTTAAACTATCTCCGCACAAAAATATGGCTGTAGATGTAGAGTTAAGACTAGTCATTTTAATATTATGTAATAAATGATTGTAGCTAGCACCAGGTAAACAAGTATTTATTACAGGCTTTTCAGAATAGTGGCTGAGTAATCTGCCAAAGCCTTTACCTAGTTTATCTGAGAAAATGTGTGTACTATTATTTAAATAACCTTTACTCTGATTAGCTATACTGGCACAGTTCCCTACAGGTAGAGGTAACTCAGGTGTGTGTACATAAACTGAAATTATCAGATTCAAGACTAATATAGGTAAACTCAGTATTGTTACAACTCATATTGATACAGTTCTCTATATTCTACCATATTCTAACAAAACTATAACCGTTACCAAAGGTAACGGTTTAGGTAGAAACATGTACCTACTCAAACTAAAGACAAGAATCTTGCAGCGTTAGCGAAATTTCTCACATTTGTTTATTGAGTATCAACTAAAGTGAAGTGGTGCCGGCTAAGAATACTACCAACCCATCTCATTCCATGGGTGTCGTAAAAGCCGACTGTAGTATTCATCAGAGGATAGGCAGCAGCGTCCTTCGGGTACTCTTACACCTCAACTGCAATCGCCAACCCATCTCCTAAGCGTGACGATTATGGCAAAACTCCCCAATGAGCACACAACATAAATCTATATCAGTTGTTATTCGTTTTTTGGGCCACCAGCAATGAACGTCTTTCATCTGAAATGATGATGATGAAAGTGAACCTGCTAATAAACGTACGTGAATAGGGAATTAAACTTCTTACTATAACGTAACGGTATCTAGTAGGTAGACTAGGGGACCGACTAATGAAATAATTAGAAAAGTTTCGCTTTCAAAACATTAACGAGGATTGAAAACGTACCTGTATCTTCATTAGGTGCCGAATTAATTAATCCACCCATTCAACGATAGCCTTGAAAAAGTAACAATTGTACGGAATTAACCACATTCCAAATACGTAATTGCTGGGTACTTTTGAGGAGTAATTAGTTTGCTGTGTTGGTTCACTTCGGTATATAAAACAGGATCAAAAGCTATTACATCCAGCAAACATTTACCTGTTTGAATTTATATAGTTGCCATCAAACGCAAATCGGCTTTTTGGGCACGGCACTTAGCAATACCGGTATAAACTACTCGTGTTCTGTTTGTGGTAAACGAAAATACAGTTTAAATACTGATACGTATAAAGTACGAAGGCCTATTTAACATAAGTGGTGTTGCAAACAATTTGTTTTAGATTTTGCTTTAAAAATGCACACTCTGTTAAAAATATGTTCGAATGTATTAAATTTCGTTTTTAGCGATTTTAAATGACCTTTTTAAAACGGTTTTAGAATTTTTCAAGCAAATACTACTTTGATAAAGTTTTGTTAAAGGATTTCAAAAGATGCAGTAAAGGTAAGAGAGGCTTAAAAATGTATGTAAGAACAATGTAGCTATACAAATTATATGTGTTGTCTTAGGAATTGATAAAATCTGCTGATCGTCCCTCAGAGACGCTATTATCTCCTTAGTTTAGACTCTTTGTCTAGACTCATTGTCCTCACATTACCATAATTTCGAGAACATTGTACCAATATGATTTAAAAAGAGTAACCATGGAGATTCTTGCCCATTCTTCTCCATAGGAAATCTACAACTTGGGACGAGGCAACTAAAGTCTTGACTATTCATAAGTGCCTATAAATGGTTTTACATGAATAAAAATATTTTTATCTTTATCGTATCATAACATATTGAAACATATTATTTTTTACGAAACATCAATATAACTGAATTAGCATGTATTCGAAGAGTAGATAACTAGGAAGGTCCTAGATTGGCTCCGTTATTTTCCAAAGTAATAATAGGATTTTCGTGTTAAAAACCCTAATTGACCTGAGTTTGAAAAAGTGTCCGATAAATGCCAACAGGCACACCCTCTATCACAATAAGCATTAATACTGTCAACGGTGAACCATACCTTTTTGCGACTGGAGATGTACCTAACTCTATATTTAAATAAAACTTTATAATCCGTAACCTTTTGATACCGTCATAAAATAAATACATAGCTCTTCTATTGTGTGTGTTAAGTTAATGACGAATAAAATTTGTCTACGCTTTAATCTAAAATCTAATATAATTACTATACTGTAAGAATTACCACCATGATAAAGTTTTAAACTGCGTCTTCAAGGAATTAGGCACAATGTAAAGCGGGATCGGACTTGCCCTCCTCTAGACGGACTAGAAGAACTAAAGCTGCTGACTTAGCTGAAAGGATAAGTTCGATATTCGATATCACTTTACATTTAATTAATTACAGTATTATATTGTTTAATTACAGTATTATTCAAGTTTATTGTGGGAGACTGGTGCCTAAGCTAGGCCTCCACCCCAGAAGTCATGTTTTGCTCTTTCATAAACTGTCAAGTGAAATGTGTTCATTTTCTTCTTCTTCGTGTATCTGATTCTATCAAGTTGTATTTTCTTGTTAAAGTTCTCTTGATGAATACTTTATTATAACTTTATTAGGCCCCGATACTGGTTGATTTTGTCCTTTAAATCCTAGTTATCATCTTGCATCCCATGAATGTACTTTCGCTGCAGACCACATCTTGATAGAAAAATAAACTCACTGTTCTACTAGGCGATAAAATGTGTATGTTATGGCTTTGATACACCCCAATATTAACGATTTATCAAAATGCATTTTCAATTTTGCTCATCTTTATTATACCTTAAGTAAGCTGAAGTAGCAGTGGGCGGGGCACATTGCTCGTAGGACTGATGGCCGTTGGGGCAAAAAGGGTCTCGAGTGGAGACCGCGCCCCGGAAAACGTAGCGTGGGACCTTCAACGTGATGGACGCATGACTTGGTTACGGTCACTGGGAGTCGTTGGATGCGAGTGGCATGTGACCGGACTTTGTGGAAATCAATGTGGGAGGCCTTTGTTCAGCAGTGGAAGTCCTTTAGCTGATATAATGATGATGAAATGACTGGTAACTGATTATTTGTCGGGTTGAACCGACTATAAAGACTTTCCATATCACAATGCAACTTCACAACAAAAAAGAGGATTTGAAGAAAGAACCGGCTGATTGACTTATTAACCATGACAAGAATATGATTATTTTTGAGAGAGAAATTGTCTTTTTTTTACTATACGTCAGGGGTAGGCGACCTACAAAAAGTCAGCTCACTAGAATCACTGTAATACAACTAGATATGTTTTTGTTAATATAACAACGTAATTATGTTAACAATGTTTTAGCTACCATTTTCCATAATTACCTACGTGGTAAAGCCTTTGGAGCAACCTAAATAATGTATGGTTGACGGAAAATATCACAAAATATTTTCCGCGTATAATTGTGTATCGAGTCAAAAACGGAACATTTAATGCTTTTTAATGATATACTTTTTACCAATACACGTGTATAAAACTAGTCATCTCGGTTGAAAATAAGCTTCCTTATGACTTTATTTAGACTATACGGTCTTAGAGGGGTATTTCCATGCCTTAATGCATTGCAGTCTGTGTGTAGCGGACTAAGGGCATTCCATGACCCGATAATTCACAGGCACGTGGCGTTTCCACCGTGATGATTTTAGTCGATATGAGTCCAGTACACCCCTCTACCTCTCCCAGAGTGAACGAAGATCATGGAGACTACCACACGAAGAGCCATTATAACCTCACTGCGCAGGTGGATTGCTGATTGCAGTTTAATGTTCTTACTAAATGGGGATCGCTGATGTCTATTCTCCTTATATAATCCGTGATTCACCACGATACGACTTCTACAACACCACCACTGAAATGATGCCTTCCATGACAACCATAGTTGGAGAGAGAATAGCAAGTAAACCACTCGGCGTTCATAGAACTATCGGATGAGATTGTGAGAAGTTGAGTTTGTAAAGGTGGACGCGTCATGTTCTATTCTATACATATTAATATTAATTAAAGCCGTATATATAGGACACATTTATTTTCGAATGTCGATGATAATTGTCTTATCACGATTTTATTTTCTTTTCGTATAAAACCACTCACCCACTTAAAGGCAAAATCTAAGAAAACTGCGCAGTGCAATTTTTGTACCATGAATGTATCAGGCCTTCGTGTGGACAAGAGATTATAAAATTTATTATACTCGCCCTACTCTCTTAAATCAGGAAAAGTAAGTAACTAACCGCAATTACTGCGATAAAGTGTGTAGAAGTGCTCAACGCCACTATATCTATAACTCCATCGATAACGGATAACCAGCTAAATTGAAAATTTCTTAAAACAATTAAAGTTAGAAAGTCGTATCAAGATTCTGTCTCCAAAGATTTAAATATTGAGTTGTTGAATCAACATTTCCTCTTATCGTCCAATTACAATTAGGACACCTAAAGATAATTCAGTAATAACATTTTATCGTTCATACTCAAATTATGGACTGTTTGCCCCTAATCGATTTTCAGCTTGGGATGTTAAAAAAAGTATAGCATCAATCACATCTCACGCAGTTAAAAGTGACTCACTGTGCAAAAAATTCTTGGCAGATTATATTATAAAACCATTGTTTTGAGAACATTAACTATAACACAAGCATTGTCTCTAAATCAGATAATGTTGATAAGCGCCTCTTATTTAAATCAATGCAATACCTTCCTTTACCTTAGTTAATATTGTGACTGTCGAATAACTGAAATGTGGTCACGTCTATCACGAAGCATGTTAATCAAAAAATTATTGTGAAAGTCTCTGTCTGTTTGAAACTTTTTTTGTTAATTCTCCTTAAAAAACTCGAAGTAATCTTTGTTGTTCTAGTTTCGTATATTTGAATTTTGAGTTGAAGCTCTCTTTCTGGTCTATGATCACTGTTTGCAGCGACACCTCAGGCTTATCGTTTTACGCAAAGCCGCCATTCCGCGCCACATTATTGGTACTATAGTATTCACAATCGTCTTACAGCACCATAGTGGTGATATCTAAACTGAATCTTAAATATTCGAACACTTAATGAACATGATGATTCGTAATAGCGTTTTCTGTGAGATTGGTTCAAATGGAATCAACTAAATTACTGAAATCTCAGAAATTCAACCAGTTAATTTCTTTTAAAATCTCATTTAAATAATCACTACTATAATTTACTACATTTCTTTATTTCTGTTGATAACGATGATGAGGAAAAACAGTATCCTGTCGACGTTTGTAACTTGCCACACTACGGATGGTACACTAATCATGCATGTACCATACATTTAATTAATATATCGTAATCCTGTAATCATTAATCAATTTCGCTTGCACACTTGCACCTTACAGTAATCTGTTTACAAATCTATCGTGAAAGCTGACCGCAACCAAACACACATATTAGTTTCAAGTTATTTTTAACTACGAACATGTACATATACCTAGCAGCGACCAGCAATCTTTTAGTGCAGTAGAAAGCCAAATGCACAAGGAAGTGGGAAAAACCTTTTATTTTAGAACACAGGTATTAAAAGAAAATCCTCCACATGAAGTATAAAAAATGGTAATAGCAATGAGGGCTGCATTCCTCCTACGCTGATATCGGTCGCGCACCGTTGGTCGCATAGGATACTGATCGTCAGCGAGAACAACTACAGTTGTCTCAACGTTCGGCAACGGACTAAGTACCACAGTGAACCACACTGAGGAAGCTCATAGTGTTCCATAGCGCACCAGTCGACCGAAGTACGTGGCGCTGACGAGCGCAAACGATGCGCGCGATACGTGGCGCATAGTAACCTATGCGCCGCTGACATCAGCGTGGCAGTGTGGAGCTGTACAGAAGACGATGTGTATTCATACCCGCGACGGCCATAAGCCACCGAAATTGGCGTAGGAGAAATTCAGGCCTCAAGGCTAAATGGCTTTGGCTCGCTACGTAATCTGGACGAGAAGAAAGCTGGTGGCCCCGGTGGGATTCCAGTCATAGTGCTTACAACATGTTGTGCGTTGAGTTGTCTCCAATCCTGACGTGCGTATTTCAACTCTCATTAAAGACTGGTCAAGTACCGAAAGCTTGGAAGATAGTTAAGGTGCAACCCGTGCTCAAAAAAGGTAGCTGAGTTGACCCTGTCAACTACAGGTCCATCTCAATAGCATTCATACTCTGCAAGCCTATGGAACGTGTGCTAAACTGTAGGCTCCTCGAATACATAGAAGCGAATGACCTACTCAGTGATCGGCACTGCGGCTTCCACCGAAACCATTCTACTGGTGACCTTCTTGCGTATGCCACTTACATCTGGAGCAAGGCCATCAAGAAACACGGGGAAGCACTTGCTGTTTGCCTTGACATCTCGAAGGCCTTTGACAGGGTTTGGCACGATAGCCTTATTAGTAAGCTTCCTTCATACGGCCTCCCTGCTGGATTATGCAATTGAATATCGGACTTCCTGACAGATTGGTCAATATATGTGGTCATTGGTGGCTGCTCGCCCGACCTATTGGTTATTAATGCCGGAGTCCCACAGGGATCGGTTCTCTTTTCAACGCTGTTATTGTTGAATATAAACGATCTGCTAAAGCTCGATATCTCTGGGTACGCAGATGACAGCACCGTTGTGGACAGATACATGTCCAATGCACGTTCCAGTGAGTCGCAGATCCAGTGACTTAGAGAATCCATGGTAAAACGCTTGAATTAATCCCTGAAGGCAGTCTCCGAGTGGGCTGATGCTAACTTGGTTAGGTTCAATGCTGCTAAGACCCACGCGCATTTTTTCCGCTAAAGGGAATCAATCTAACTGACACCGAATTTCCAAGATGTATTTTTTCCGATTATTGACTACTTCAAGCTTCTTGGCATTACTCTCACGTCAACCCTCAATTTAGCCTCCTACATGTCTTAAAAGCTCAACTGGCTACAAGAAAGATTCTCGAAGGTCAGGCGGTACTTCACACCGGGACAGCTGCTCATCTTATACCAAACGCAAGTTCGATCATGTATGGAATACTGCTCTCATCTTTGGGACGCTACCACCAAGTGCCAGCCAGCTTGAATTGCTTGAGTTGATTGACAGACGCGCTAAGAGGCTCATTAACAACGATGCAATTGTCCAGGCAGAGTTCCCGAGCCTTGAACATAGACGCAAAATTGAAAACTTATCGGTTTTTATCGGAGACATTAAGACGAGTGTAATTAATTACTTGTACGATTTAACTCCCTCAAGTCCATTCCATCATCGGACAACCAGACGAACGACATTGTACTTTATAACTTGGGAATATTCAAGTCACGAGTTAACAGTTTCTTTTAGGAAAGCGTGCGCCATCGTCAGCTGCGTCATTGCCTAACATCCGGTGAGATAGTAGTCAAACGGAAACCTATTCAATTTTTATTTTTAAATAGCTTGAATGATAAATAACATATATGTAATTACAAAATATGTGAATACTATGAATGAATAATGAAGCTGAAATGTTTAGTAATTGTTTTAGTCTTCCGTTTACCGTACTAAAGTTCAAATAACTCAATCCATTTAAGGGTGTTCATGTAAGTAAATAGATGTCTTGGAAGTTATGCCTTTGCCTAGTAACTAAGATTCATAGCCGACGCTTAGAGATCTAGATTACAATTTCTTGATTAGAATTTATCAATAAACTATGACTATTGTGCTTATATCAGATTGACTAGTATTGGCTATGTGCACGACTGGGGCGCCGCCTAGCAACCACAAAATTTAGGGACACGTGAATTATTTTGACAGTTGGATAAATAAGACATGTTTTGATAAAAATAATTTATTAGATAAAATCAATAAAAAAACATTGTAGTATTGTCGACATTTACGCGGTTTTCATATAAACCACTTAAGGAGATCAATGTTCAACCAATATTTTTCGAGTTTCTGAACCATAAATGATATTTGAGCTTACTGGCAAATTCCCCCCAAAATCACACAATTGTGGAAATCTATGGGGGAGGCAATTGTTCAGCCGTGGACGTCTTTTAGCTGATAGGATGAGCTTCCTGAGATTAAACACTTTGGTACAACATAACGCTGCCCGCATGCCATCAGTCGTTATAATTAGTTTGACATGAACCAATTAAAACATCTAGTGAGCTTTTAATTTCCCCAAATAACGTTAATTATGGATATACACCATGATAACGAGATATCGGAAGTTTAAATTAGGGCTGACACAAATGTGTAGGCGTGGACCGCATAAATTTTGTTGAAAAATAAGGTACGGAAAGTTGAACGTTATATTTTTTTTGGGCTTGTTAAGATGATGTGTATAATAAAACATGGCAACACTAAAATTATACGATTAATAATAATTTGAGACTTAGTAAAATTGAGAAGTGCCTTTTATAAAATATTTATTTTGCACTATAGTAAAGTACAGTAAACACTCTATTGAGCCAGCTTTTAGTCTGACCAGATGCAGTTTAATATCATAACTATAGAGTTATGATATTAAACTGCATCAGGTCAAACTAAAAGCAGAAAAAAAGGCTCAAATAGAATTGGTGAACATACAGAACATGACGAAGCACGTCAGGTAGTTTCAAACTAGTTCCAAGCACAACAAAAACTGCATTTAACCTATGGCACAGGTTTTGAGGCCTATGTTACGATTTTCCGAATAGAAAGTAATCAAAGGTAGTTCATAATCAGCCTACTACTGTCCCACTGCTGAGCACAGGGGGCCTTTCTGGTGATGAGAAAGATTAGGCCTTATTCCATTACGTTGGCTTTGTCCAGGTTGGTGGACTACGCGTGGGCCGCCGAGTGGCGTGGTGGTGGTCGATCTGATCGAGTAAGATCTCTCTCCGCCGGCAGTAGTCGGTGGCTATGTTGGCAGAGCATGAAAATTGGAGGGCAGTGTTCTCCTTCTGCGAGAGCGTCATGCTCCAGAAGGATACTGCAGAGACGGCCATCTCCCAATCCCGCACGGAAAAGGATGAGACGGCGCCGGGGTAACAGCCACCCCGGCTTCCAGGTCCAACACGCCAGAGTCCCCTGCCGTCGCTACCCGGTGGGGGGGCCTCGGGAGTCGCGGGCGCGCATTTTGGGGAGTCTGCGTGCTCATGCCGAGTGACCCCTGGGAAGACGGCGGCGCACACGTGGTCACGTGCCGCAGTGTGTACAGCACAGTGCACAGCGAGCTTGGGGGGATCCTTGACAATCCTCCCTGAGAAGTGCCTGGAGGGTGACCTTTTTACAGTCATCTTCCCTTGCCTAGAGGAGGCAAACGCTTTATAGTCATCCCCACCGAGATGTGTCTAATCTTTGATCCGTACATGAATCCGAAAAGTTAGAGGTCATAGGCAGAGAGAGCCAGGATCGAACTCCGACCCTCTTAATGTACGGAAACAAGTGTTCAACCAGTAGGCTATCACATACAGGATGCCCAGTAAATAGCATGACATACTGCAGGGGGTGACAGCTTCGGTCAATACCTACCAAAAAACACAATAAATGTTGAACAAAATCATACGGATTAACAGTAGTACAAAGTTTTCCGAAATATCGAAAAATCTCTACCTTGACACAGATTTTTAAGCATGTCGTAATGAAACATTCCTTTTCTAGTTTTCTTTTTACCTCAAATTATTTGTGAATAGTTACTTTATAAGATTGATAAGTCTTTATTCTATTAAATACTAAAATGTTTTCAAGAAATACAATTTTATTTAAATTTTCACAGTACAATTTTCTTATCGGTTAACCTATACTTTCACTTTACTACCGTAAATCCGTAAGATTTTGCTGAACATATATTATGTTTTTTTGGTAGGTATTGACCCAAGCTCTCACCCCCTGCAGTATGTTGTGCTATTTACTGGACACCCTGTTTATTCAAAGATAGTAAGATAATAGAAAGAAATGTAGTAGTACACCATACGGGAGATGCGCGGCATCTTAAGTCAGATTTTCGCCAAATTTTCACCGCTCCAGTCTTTACGCTCACGTTTGTCGTTTGGCATCTGTGAGTCAAACCACATCAACAGGAACGTAGCTAGTTTCTTATTGCTAGAAGAGCTGTGTAACCATAAACAAGAATACCTCTAGATACTGAAACTTTAGGTCTATATCTCAGGCCTTTTTTTTTTTTTTCATTGATCCGGTGGAAATACCTCATGTACTTCCTTCGCCCCGGGAAAGTAATATCTCAGGCCTGATGTGATGTGGCAGAAAAAGATGAACTGGACACAAGATTAAGATAAGAACAACTGTACCATCATGCACTGTATCAGTGCACGGTGTACAGTCAGCGTAGCGTAAACAAGGCCTAATAAACTAATTGGTTGTGTTTTATTATTATTTTAGAGCGTTTCACCGTCATAATTTTTAAGAGCCTATATCTTTATTATTTGTAAAAAAAACAACCGCAGAAAATGTGGTGACCCAGAGTAATCTCGCCACTTTGAGATTAGTCTGGGTAAATAGGCAGGCAAATAAAATTATAATGAAAACATGAATTCTTTTACGTCTTACGTAAATTTCTTCTACAAAACGTACAGTAAAGTATTTCAGGAAGCAGCTCATATTCATGTAGGTCCTAAAATACCCAATTAAACAATTTTTTTAGCAGATTACTAAAGTGTATGTATAGATATATAAAAGTTTCAATGTTAAATATATTTTTAGGACAATTATTTAATTTCACTAGTACTAACTTATAAATGAAACTCAGGAACAACTAGTAGAATTGTTATTATTCATACAACTGGTATCAGTTAGATACCAGTTGTCATATACTACTTTGGACCCTTATTTTGTCATATTTCAAAATAAGAGTCTAAAGTAGTCCCTGCCTTAACTTATGCCTATATATTACACATTAAAAGGCATTAAGTCCGCCTCTGTACATGTTTGTGCATAAGAACAAATAAATTAATTAAATAATATGAACTAATTAATTCTCGCGGCGGCCGACGGGGGCGTCATCGCTGATACCACGGTGCGGCTTCAACTCGAAGCGCGCTTGCACATATAAAAAGGTTGGCACCGCGCGTCGAACCAGTTAATGACCGGTTAAGTTAAATGTGGTTGACATTTCCCAGAAATGTACGCGAGAAGCCCAAAAAAAAAGAGACCAGTGTGGTGCCCGCCGCTGATGCGAATGGATGTGTGTTCCTTGCAGCTACAATATGTTCTATAAAATTTGTTTAACCTGGTAACTAAGAAGATAACAGATTATAAAACAAAGCTGGCAACCGTTATGTTCTCATTACAACTGTTGCATGTCTACTGTTAGAGCCAATTATTGTAGATGTATGTTTGAGACACTTCGACCACCTTTCCATGGTGTCTCCGACAATATGTCATATACGCTGAACGCGAGGAGACTACTGCAGGGATTGGCTGAGCCTTCATTACTTGACGGTATGCGTTCCATTTTGCAACTCATATTGGAGTACTAGCATGGATCGCCCGATTACGGGCTGTATACAGGTGACATTCGGTTCGCCTCGGCAGCCGTAAAGGGTCAAATGTGCGTTGGGGCTCGGGGTTGGACGCATCGCAGTCTAAACCGAACGACTATAGCGTAGTCCGGTAATAGTAATCGAGAGTATCGCTCTCACGTTTCGTCAGCACAAGTGACGTGAGACTTGAACCATGGTTATTACATCCAAATGATATCGTAAGTTATTGCATTTAAACAAATAGAAATAAAATTATTTCTTTCATTGGTGATACAATTGGGCTTAAACTACTTGACACATAAAACAGAATTAGCAAAATCCGTCATAGTTTAACTCTTGAGTTTTTACTTAAATTGTTCATAAGAATGTTATTAAATTTATTAAATTATTAAAGTAAACAGGAAGATTAAATCAAGTAAATCAAAATGTCCCAAGTGTTTGCCAGTTGCACGTTTGTGATCAATATTTTATTTCTCATAAAATATGTTTTATTAATTTTGTGTAAGTAGCAGCCCTGCGGTCAATGTTCCATTCAAACGTCGTCTTGCTTTCGCGCAACGTCAAAGGAGTCGAATCACTGTTATACATATTTCCACTCTGCTATAAGTAGTAAATAACAGTTGTACACTAAAATGTATGAAAGCAAAGTTTTCCATGATTCTATTTGAATTCTACTAGTCCGGTGTCAAGTGCGCTCGCCCATAATTTACCTGACGAGAAGCAAATATTGACCCTCCCTCCCTGTTCACTTCTCAACCTTTTCCGTTGGCTTTATTTGAGCTTTCTATAAATAAAATTGTTCATTTTCCTTATGTCGCACAATTTTTTCCGATAAATTGTTCTTTAGTTGAATACGTGGGATGTGTTCCTATTAAACGCTTTTCATATTTTCCGCTACAAACTGTCTTACGTGGGAATAAAGGAAAATATTAACTGTATCAAGCGCTTATCTTTCCATGTGAGTAAGTGACACGTGTAATATATTTAAAGCTGCTTTAAATGATCGATGAAAAGCAGTCACCATGTTGATGAAAGTAGCTTTTTGCGTTGTTACCTATGTGGTGTCCAGATTAAGAACATAGCACCACTCCATCTCTTCCCGTGGATGTCGTAAAAGGTGACTAGGGACTCTTAACCAGAGGTATGGGCAGCAGCGTCCCTTCTTTGGAACAGCAGCAATACTACGCTCACCAACTCGCCTGCCAAGCGTGATGAGTACTGCCAATTTCCGTCCTAAATGACGACACAATTTCGATTAGCAGTGAACATCCTTTGGCTGATATGGTGACGATGATGATTATAAGATTCATCTTTTCAAATGATGCCACTGTGGAACTGGTTCCGAAAAGAAAATATCTAGAAGTTGAGAAGAAGCATCAAAGTTAAATTCAAAGTTATATAGTAATAAATTTTTTTATGTAAGTAGGTACTTATGAATAGTCAGAATCAAAATAGTTGTACGTTTCCAAGCAGTCGGTCTTATGAAGAAGAAGCGGCTAGTACATGAATACTCATTTTGAAATACATGAAAGTGCATATTACAGTTTTATTATTATTACAATATAACTTATTGGTGAAAAGAGTTAAGCGAGAATAATGCAGGCCAATAATAAATACACCCATATGTACATTGAAAATTGATTTGCTTTCCAATAAGATTACCATAGGAGTTAACAGCTAATCAGTCTGGGGGCCTAGACAAAATACCTTTTCTGTAAGCGTTAACGCCAACGGAAAAACCAAAGTGTATGGAGTTGACATTTGCTGAAGAGATGTCACGTGACTGCTGCTAAATTGGTAGACAAAGTCATTATACCGCTTGCGGAAAGGAATGTTGAAGAGAGCCTGACACGTAAACGACAAGATTTGTATCAAAATGCTAGACAAGTGACAATTTTGACAACTCAAATGCTATTTTGTCGTTTCCGCAACACGCTTTATTAGCGGGAGCTTGGACCCTGCCGCTATCTCGTGTAAAAAGTAAACAGTGCCGTTCTTGTCTATTAAAATGCATAGTTTGAGATCATAATGGGCACCTAATAATCAAGTAGCATTGTAAAATATGAACAAATCGTCCTAAAACTGAGCAAAATGTGGGGATGCCGAATTGGATTTTGTTCATCGTTTTAGACTAAATATACAAACTTATTGTGGCAGAGTATCGTCTGACTGGCTGAGACTGCGATCGCCAACCCGCTAGCCAAGCGTGGTGATTATGGCAAAAACATCTTTGTGTCCAACAGTGGACTTTATTCGGCTGAAATGATGATCACCTTAGGGACGGAGTTTGGCGTCATTGTGATGATCTGTGGCATTTAACCTCATTAAAGTAAATAAGTTTACAAATCAAGGTAAGTGTTGACGTGACGTGAGCGTTTGGCGATGTCTTCGCTACCAGCAGCTACTGCCAACCTTTCTATCAACACAAAAGTTATTCCTATTTAGCACTTTTCCATCTAAGTTTGTTAAAACTTCAATTAAGCCACACTGATGTCCACTCTTTAGCCATAAGTAAACTCCAGCTTGTAGCCTTGAAAGATCACAATGTCTAAAAATTGTATTCATAGGATTTGTGCACAGTGAGAACAGGAGCAAGTAAACATAAATGTTCGTACTGGCATTCATATCTAATCTTTTTTTATTTTTTTTATTCGAGTTTATATCTATAGAGGAATAACAAATTTAAGAACCACAATCATAAGCGCACCAATGTGTGGTCGATGTTTACATTATGCATTCCATAATCTCAAGTAGGTACAATACTAGTTGTAAATGGGAATGAAATTAGGAATAAATTAATAGCTATCAGCAAAATCAATTGTTCAGGAGACGGACGAAGTCAATATGCAACCTGATTCAACCTAAAATAAAAATGTCAATGTTACACATCGCAGAAAATATATACGTAAATGTACTTCTTGAGTGGTTTTCTCTAGCCTTGGATGAGTCAACGGATGTGTCAGATACTGCTCAGGTGTTGATTTTTATTCAAGGAGTAGGATAAAAGCTATGAAGTAAAGAACTTCTTGATATTGATACTATTCACGGCATAACAACGGGGCAGATATTTTTAAGGGACTTGAAAAAATAACCCTCGATAGAAAAACTTGAAATCTATCACAACTGATGGAGCAAAAACATGTGTGGTAAAAATAAAGGAGTGGTTGCACTTATGCCAAAGGCTGTAGAATTTGCCAGTACTCACCGCGCTTAGCAGGAGGGTTGATGAGCGCAGAATGGCAGGAATGCTGCTGCCCATCTCCCTGGTATAGGGTCCCTTAATCGCGTTTTAAGACATCCACGGTAGGAGAGGAATGGCGTATCTTAATCAGGACACTACTATACGGATGACGTCTGTAATGTTTAATTGTAAAAAAAAATCTTAGCCTTTGAATAAAAACAATTTACAGAATATCACCTCATTAGCACACTCTTCACTTTTACACAAAAACGGGCGAAACCCGATAAATATGTAAAGAGAACTGTCGTCTGCCCGTCAGTCGCAAGTTGATGCGTCACGCAATATCAGCATGATTGATGAGGGCAGTCGTCCCCGAATCCCGGGTGACCACAGCTTTGTGAACGCGTGTGATACACTTCTGTTTACGTCCTGAATTAGTTTGTAAGCGGCCAGTCGCCTGGCAAAAATGGAAGTTAAATATCACGATGATGATACATCGGTACTATATTTCACTTTACTTGATTCTGATTTACATGAAAAGCTGTCTTTATTTAAGTCATGGTTTTAACATGTGGGTACCTACTATTCATTTAATAGGCACACGGACTTCATTTTGCTATTTACCCGGTAATGTTAATTAGGTGCATATACGTTCAAACATGGTACCTACTATTCATTTAATAGGCACACAGATTTAATTTAGCTCTTTACCCGGTAATGTTAATTAGGTGCATATACGTTCAAACATTTATTGATATTAGTGGTAACCGAGTTGTAGAAATTCGACCTTAATTCATTATTTTTTTAAGTTTATTTTTCAATCTGCTGTCCTTCTCCATATAAACTTTAACTCTATCAAATCTCAAACTCCTCAGCCCACAAAACTAAACTTAAAAATGGGTATAAAAGCTAGAAAAGTTCCCGATGTTTTTTTTTTTATTTCTAATAAAGAACTCTTTGAGAAGTTGTAGATTTAAATTGAATTCATATGTAATTTTTTTATTTTTTTTTATTTGGCTGCATAATAAAAAGTCCATATCGTACGTCGAAATGAAACGAGTAGAGAAAATTTTCGCTTCGTGATTAATTACGACTTTCGTTGCGGTCTTAATCAACAACTATGATATGATAGACCTCGATTGATATCACGATGAAGCCCCATCTTCTCTCTCATCTCGGAGTCTCCTTTTATAACTGGTTTAGAATAAAATAGAATAGAATAGAATATTCTTTAATTTATACCATTTTATAAACAACTACTAGGAATCATTTTATGAACAGTTATTGTACAATGGCGGTTATCGCTATTAGTATTTACTTACAGACAACCTTTGGGTGGACAAGAAAAATATGGAAAAAGACAAAGGGGATATTCCGTGGTGTACTTATTACATTAATATAATCAATCAATAAAAAAAAACTAATAGTGTATCTAGACAATTAAATGTAAGACAATGCATCGAAACTAATTTTTTGATTAAAATTGTACGGTAGATAAAATAAAATAACTTTTTAAAATCTGTAACAACGCCTGTCACCTTAGTCATCCTGCGACCACGAATGCTGCAAAGTATTCGAAACGTCAGGAAAATCAAAAATAAAAAATATACGCGATAGAATCCGTTTAAAAGTGTTTTATTATAATGTGTAATAATCGCGAAAATCTAAGACATTACTAAATAGGTATATATTCCATAAATTACTTCAATAATATGTACATATGTACAGCCATATATAATACTTTATACAATACATTATAAATAATCCATATATACATATATATACAACCATATACTATAATGAGTTTAAACGTGATCGAAGCAATCTCTCTGATGATTTGCGCGAAGGATGTCCTTTTACGGCGACCACTGAAGATAATGTGAGAGTTGTACGACTAATGATAGAACGTGATAAAATAGTGACATATTAATAGATCCGGCCAAGTTTAGGCATAGGTATGGGTCAAGTGCAAAAAGGCTTACACGAACATTTAGCCGTCAGAAAGCATTGCACCAGATGGATACCTCATAATCAGACGGAAGATCTAGAACGCCGTCGTTTGGATTGGTACTGCGAAATTCTTGAAAAGTATAACGTAGATGACTCGATTGCTGTATTTGACATCATCACAGTTGATGAAAGCTGGATATATAACTACGAACCCGAAACCAAAACACAATCTGCTAAGTGAATGTTTCGAAGATTTGCCAACAAAGGTAAAGAAGGGCAGAAGTCAAGGGAAAAAGATGATAGTCGGATTCTTTGGACGTACGGGTCATTTCGCAGCAATAGGGATACATAATAATAGAACTGTTTATCTATGGAAGGTGTTAGATTAGTGAGCCATCCTCCTAACAGTCCAGACCAGCAACCTTGAAACTTTTATTTATTTCCCCAAAATAAAAGATAAACTAGAAGAAATCAAATTATGAACCCCGAAATCCCGTGGCTGCGTTCGAAAAAAGTGGAATAGATGCCTAAAGAAGACTGCTCCGCGAAGAGTCACTGCTTTCGTTAATGGTTCCATTGCATACGACGGTGCTTAGAAAGAAACGGAGACTACTTCGAACAACAATAAAAATATTAACAGGTTCCTACATCATTCCGTTTTAGATTTTCTAAAAACTTTTAGTGCGACGCTCGTATATAGATGAGTGGCAAGAGACCACACACTCAATACCCAAATTAATTTAATGGCCGTACTAGTTGTTGGATAAATTTTGCATAGAAATTTACACGAACTATTTCAATATACTCACCCCGATAGACACGCATATCCATATACTGAGACTCTAACATAAGTAATAATGCACGGTTGGTGCAGTGGCTAAACGCTTAGCTTTATGCGCTACGTGTCGGTTCGATCCCCAAACGGAACAAATATTATTTTGTATGATCTAGAGATAGCTGTTTCGGGTCTGGGTGTTTGTGCATATGAGATATATGTCTGTAAACTGTATCCACAACACATTACAAATCCAAGAACACGGACATTGTTTTATTGTTTCAAAAAAGTACATTCATTTAAGATTTGAAAGATATCTATATATTATTATAGACTGTATTGTAAGCTTTGCCCCCGACGATGACATTAAAAGTGAACCAAGATAATGCTTGCTCCACAATCAATATCCTATAACTCCGTTTATGGTATTTATAGATTTGTTACCACATACTAAACAAGAGTAATCGATACATGTCAGTGTGTGAAATGACGCAGATGGAGCCAACGCATGACGCTGATTAGAACAAAACATATTCGAAAGCTTCTGGCCCTAATGGACGCGTATTTTGTATGCTCGTAATCATCACTTCAGCCGAATAAACTCCACTGCTGGACATAGGCCTCTCCAGATCACAATGACCCATAGATAACCCATGTGTACCCATTGAGGGGTTTTACCATAATTGCCATGCTTGGGAGGCGGATTGACGATCGCAGTTCAATTATTAATGTACTTAAAGGACGCTGCTGCCCATCCTCCAGCTAATCCTATAATCACCATTTACGACACCCACTTAGTGCTATTCATAGCCAGCACCACACGGCAAATATATTATATTGTAAATTTTGATTTATTATATTATATATTTTGATATGTTATATTATATTATAAATTTGCCGTGTGGTGTCCGGATTAATAATAAAGCACCACTCCCTCTCTTCCCGTGGATGTCGTAACAGGCGACTGTGGAACAGTGGCCATACTGCACACTTTCACATATACATGTATCCTCAGTGGATAATACCTATATTTACTGTAAGGTTTATATGTATCCATCTTCTATTTAAAATACTAAAAACAAAAAAGGGCATTATGATTTTATATTTGGATTAAAAAAGTGCCTATGTATCCTCTTTAAAAGCTGTAATGAAATAAAACCCTTCTTAAAAGGTAGGTTTGTTTTTCATTAACCAGTTAAAACTGTGTAATTGTTTTTTGAAGTAGGTGTGTTCCACAAAACTGACATGTGGGGTGATAAAATAGCTTCGTTAACAGGATTGCAGATGTGACGGAATTCAAAAAAGCCGGGCGGTACGGCCGATCTGTCGGGCATATACAATATCAGAGTGATAGATGGGCAGATGCCTCAGCCACACGTTCGGCACAGAACACTTGCATTTACAGATATCTGGCGTTTTGCAGACACCAAAAAATAGACACGGATTTGGGTGACAATAGTCTTTGTTTTGTGGTTATTTAAGCATTCGTTTCTCTTCTTGACATAAAATGAATTTATAGTAGGAAGTAGTTTATTGTGAACGTTTGAAATTAACACATTAATTTAACACATTGGGTGGTGTGCATGTGAAGAGGGCAGTTCATAAACAAAATTCAGTAAAAATTGCTAATATGCTCAAGAAAATAGCTTGGAGTCAATTCTTACACGTTAACTTACGAGTATAGTTGAACCAAAAATACATATTATTCGTTTTAATATAGAGGGGATTATCAAAGACCGGTCATCACGCTTAGCAGACAGTGAACGCAGTCATTTTTAATGTCATTGACGTACAAGTACGTTGCTGCATATCCTCCGGGATTGAGCTACGGGAAACACTGAACTGTCTTTATATTCGGTAGTAAGAATACGCTGAATATTATCTCTGCGAAAAATTCACTAAAATACACCAAATAGTTGTCTTCGAGGGATAGGATCTGATATGAGATTCTCCGAAGAAGAACCGAAGTATTAAACATAGTTTGCAGTCAAACAAAGCTGAAGTAGCAGTGGACTGGCCATTTTGTTGAAGAACCAAGCAAACGAGTCCTTGAGTGTAAATTACGAATCGGAAAATGTAGCGTGGAAACGCCCCCTAACCAGTTGGGCCAGTACCCTAAAGATTGTAGCTGGGGTAGACTGGACGCAGAACGTGGAGAATCGATGGCACGGTTGGTGCCGTGGTTGATACAGACGGCTGCTGCGCTGTGGGTCGTGGGTTCGATTCCCACATGGAATAAATATTTTTATGATCTGCTGGTAGTTGTTCCGGGTCTGGGTGTACCCACGACACAGGAGAAATCCAAGTGTGGGGCAAAGTTTAAAAATATATATATAAATATTTAAAAATATAAAATATAGTTTTATGACGTAACTTAGGACAGGCCTTTGTCCAGCAGTGGACTACGATAGGTTGAATTATAAAACATTTGTTCATCTTAATAGTTTTAGAGTAGTAGAGTTCTATGTTATAGCTTGACTATGCCGGTATTACATACGTTACTACACTCAATATTTTACTTGCCATTAATAAATAAATTATGTAAGCGTAGTTATATTAGTTTACTGGCTATTTCTACCATTCAGGTAGAAATAGCCAGTAAACTTTCCACAACAAAAGGCATTCCAAATTAAGCTAATTAGTAATGCATCAGTAATCACTAGATTGCTGTCATGGCCACTGACGCGGGTGCTTCATATCACCAGTTAGGCCGAAACGAACTTACCGTAAATGTATAAAAACAACTTACCACCACTTCTCCATAACTGTTCATCACCAACTTTTCCAGATAAAACTAAGCGGGTACAGGTTAAATAAAGCAGTTCTTTTTTTAAGTAGGCAGGACACACCCGACGTGTGGTGTCGGCTTAGAATACCAACACCCCATCTCCTCCCGTGGGTGTTGTAAAAGTTGACTAAGGGATTAGCCGGAGGATGGGCAGCAGTCCTTCGAGTACATTAACAACTCAACTGCGATCGCCAACCCGTTTGCCAAGCGTGGCGATTATGGCAAAACCCCCCAATGAGCCCACAACACATCCATATCGGTCGGTGTGATGATCTTTTGGGGGAGGCCTGTGTCCAGTAGTGGACTTCATTCATTCGAAATGATGATGATGAGGACACACCCATTGCTTAACTTCTCACCCAGTCAAAATCACTGGAGTGTTAATTAATCTGGACTAGCAGTCAATCGTCGAAAAGGTTAGGACAGTTGTTAAGGCTAACGTTGTTCCACCGAATATTTTTTCTGATACAAAACATTTCATAGTTTGAAATAATGACATAATAATAGACACATCGTATGTAAGTTTTCACTTATGGTCTGTTAGGTTGTTAATAAAAGATAGTTTCATAAACAATTCATAGTTATTAAAAGCTGCCTTCGCCCTTCGAGTAGTTAAATCCCAATGACACTGTTTGTATATAATCATTTTAATTGGACCCGGTACCTATAAGTCTGCTACGGGAAATTTATGATTTACAGCAATCTTAAATGTTCAACCCACGTTAAACATGTTATTTACGTAATTGGTTAGTTGGATGGAAGCGGTACAATTGTTTAGAGTTATAGGGAAATAATCACTGAAAAAATATAATTATTATTTTGGTCACATTTGAATAAAATACTATAAAAAAGTAAACTAAATGTTCTGACTACCAGATATAACGCTTACGTTTTTCTGTAACTTAATTTTAAATAATCCGATTAGTTGTTAATAATTAAAACTAAACTATCTTCAAAACTGAAAAAATTGCGTCAGATAATTAAAGATTATCCTGCAATATACTATTCAAATTTACAAGAGATCGTTGCCGTCTAATAATATTTATTATGACTGTAAATAACATAGCAGATCGGTTATCTGCTAGGAAAGCCTAGCTGTGAGTGTGTTCACATAACCTACTCGCCATAGCGATGAGATTTTTCATTATGTTCAAGCATTCTTAAATAAATACATTCACATAACAATATAATTAACAACTATGCACTATTATATCGAAAAAGAAGATTGTTCTTATAATACATATTTTTAACATAACTAAAACATAAAATGTTTCATTTCGCAATAAAAGTCCGTAAAACACATATTTGGCTGTCATCTAACAAGGGAAAGCTGTTCTGAATAGCTAGGAATAAATGAAATGGGACAATGGCGCGTAATACAATTGCAGTGAAAAGACACCCGGGCTGTGTGTTCTACTTCCAAACAAGAGCACCGGTGGCTCAGGTGCAACATGGCACAATAAGCGTTGCACGGAGCGGCAACAATGCGCCGCGGTGATTGCTGGATGCGCGCGATTGCACTGCGTCACGATGCTACATGACTGACAGATGTTTGGGCGGGACTATTTGTATTCTATATGTAGACGCTTAATTAGGTCATTGCTACAGCTTGAATTTTTGTAAATAGAAACGAATATAATATAACAGAATAGAATGGAATCGCTTATTCAGTCATTAAAGACACTTTTACAGATTATATTTAAACTTGGTGTTTGAAAGAAATTGGTGTAAATTGTATCTATCCATCATTGTTAATTCAATTGTATTAATATAGTTTTATTGTGAGAACAGTGTAGTCAAAGTCTTGATGAATTGGGCAAAATTCTGAATTCGTTTTGGCTCCTCTTTCTTCTAAGACCCATTAACATCAATAAACTCAACCATCTGCAGGGAACTGAAAGATCCAACACAGAATGCCACCATAAGCAAGACATTTTATTGTGTAGACAATCTGTAACTGCTAGGCAACTATTAAGTGGCCGTAATTTACGTAAATGGCCACGGTTCTATAGAACCATTAATTACATTAGAAACAACGATATTTTATTCATCCAGATATTTTGAATATAGATTTGATATTGTGATAATCTACATTACAGTAAATATTAACTATTTACACTAGATAGGTGGAAGGACTATTTTGAAAGACCGGTGAATGCAACGAATGAGTTGATTGGTGTGCGTAATAAGAAAACTTAGAATGGGGGACTAATAAGAAATATTAGTGTTAATGAAGTGAGAATAGCAGTAACCGCAATAAAAAATTGTAAAGCAATAGGACCAGCCGGAGTATGAAAAGTATATATGTAGTTGGTCCGCGATGTTCAGTCGATGTAGTACCAATACCAAGTCTGTTTCACAGTGGGCACTACTACCAGCTTCAATGTGGCTGTAGGCTTGTACCAGTAGTCGCCTCTCAGCTCTTACTTTTCCTGGTGTTAACGGATGCTCTTACGGTGGATTCACAGGAAGAAGTACCCTGGTATATGCTGTTCGCTGATGACATTGTGCTTACCTTTGTAACTTTGTTCCAGTTTGAAGTACACTATACATATAGCTAGTGAAATTACCGGACATAAGAGACTAAATATAACTTCAATCTTGAGATGATGAGCGCAGTGTCGTACCACGCAGTACTAGTCCTGTATAGCAATAAAATTGTTAAGAGCAGACGTGACGCTCATCATCAGGCGAAGAACTTAATAGTCTCGTGACTAAATCGTAAAAAGCCAATCAGATTTTTATCCTTTGTATTGATTTGAGATGTGGTGAATTGTAGATTGTAAAACATTGTGTAATATGTTTATCATAGGTTCATCGCATTCTTTATTCTTTCTTTCAAAGAGTAAATGATAAATCTAAGGTTGGTAATTAAGCCACGAATAGAAAAACCGAGACCGTTGCGGTGTTATGAAGAATGAATGCTCAAAACAACAACTATGGTTGAATGGCAAATACTAAATGAAAATAGCACGACGTTTTGGGTCCGTGAGGAAAGTCATGACCTTTTAGTAACTGTGGCATGAGGACCGTTTCATAAAGCTTCCCTATAAAATTAAATCGATGATATTTAATGAGATCGAATCAAAAAATGAGTAGATCTGTAAAAGAACTCAAGTTGCCGACATAGCTGAAAGGATAAGTAAACTAAAGTGGTAATGGGCGAGGCATATTGCTCGTAGAACTAATGGCTGTTGGGGTAAAATGGTTCTCGAGTGGAGACCGCGCACTGGAAAACGCAGCGTGGGGCGATTTCCAACGAGGTGGACAGACGACCTAGTGAAGGTCGCTGGAAGCCATTGGATGCGGGTAGAATGTAACGACTCGTTGTGGAAATCTGTGGTCAGGCCTTTGTTCAGCAGTGGACGTCTTTTGGCTAATAATTATAATGATTAAATAAAAATCAAATGTTAGTTTTCCTTTCGTTAAGTATGTCGAAAGAATGACGTTTTGTCGTTTTTCGTTATTGTCTAATATGTTTTTGGAAATATTTTACGTTAGATATGAATAATGTAATAATTAGGTACTTATCTAGTGCAAGTCAAAGATCAAAACCATCAATCAATAAACAAGAATCCAAGGTAAAACAATTCGTTAAAATTTTCATATTGTTTTCATAATTACGTGTTACCTTTACTATTATTTGCTTCCAATGTTCAATCAGTATGGTAATCAATTCAATTATATAACTGTATAACCAGTAACTCATTTTACATTTATACTACATTATTAATGTCGGTACGACCCGACATTCGCGGTCTGTTGTCTTAAACGCTAAGCAATCAATAGCATCTGTACAGTTTACTTGGTTCCAATCTCCGTTTGAAGCTTAGGTGTTGCATAAATAGAGCTTAATTGGAATCCACCGAAATTCAGCCACATATTAGCTGGACGTATCCTTAGGGCATAGGGGGGCGAGTGGAGCAGATTGGGGACAAAGTTACAAACTTCAGAGTAAGCACTGTCGGTCTCTAATATTGTGATTCGAACTGAATTCACAGTGGGATTAAATAGGACATTATGGTTGCTACACGTGGATTAAATTTGTGTCATCTATTACGCATGTATGCATAATTTAGAAGCATTTTGTAATTTTGGTGAACACATTTGCTCAAACGATTTGTTGCCTGGTTTTGTACCAAAAAAGCGGGACTTGACGTTAAATGGCGTTTGAGTATTCGGCTGTAAAACTGCTAATAATAATTGATGCTTATCTTGCTGCTTTATTTATCTCCTGCAATTAAGTCTTTATATCAACATCATCATCAGCCTATATCGATCCACTGCTGGACATAGGTGCGCCATAACGTCCAGTCATCAGCATTCCGCATCCAGCCGGACCCAGCAATCTTCTTCAGGTCGCCGTCCATCTGCACAGGACCAATTCAATTGTTTCTTTAAAAAGTTAAACACATACAATAAGACTACGAAGGAGTTAAGTTAAATTTTAGGCAGCCAAATAGTTATGAAAACTTTCGCAAACTAAGATTTTAAATCTTATCTTTAAGTTTATAATACGTATTTGCTTAATACATACGTTCTTGGATATTTTTTTAAAGTTTGTCTTTCCGAAGTAAAACACATGGATACAGTTTTAAAACTGTTCGCCAATTGTAGATTGCGCGCTCCGCCAACTGGAACTTTATCTAACAGCTGATTGCGACTCTTTTCTTCAGAAAAGTATCGTTAGAATCTATCCTTTCCTTTTACTTTATTTTTATTGTGACTGCAGCCAACTTAGTCCATGTTATACAGAACTGATCAAGTTTGTGTTTTGAGCATCGAAGTTAAGTCACATATTGATTGTGTCAATTATGTTTTGCTTTAGGAACCTCCCACACGTATCCTCAGCCTTCGTATAGTTATTTCAATAACAAGTAAGTGTAAAATAAGTTTTAATAAAAAAATAAGATTTCGTATTAATAATATTTCAAAGAATATTTTGTAAACGACATTGCATGGTAAAAGCTATGTATTATTTCGTACTAATCCGACGATAGCCTTTTAAAGCGAATAGAACTTACATTATCGAGTGTTACTTCGTCGCTGAAGCCCTGCATGGTACTTTGTTCCCCATTCCGGTCCACGTTCAAATGCAGCTCAAAATTTCAAATACACGAAACAGCTGGTGACGTTCTATTTACGAAGACGACGGCTTTAGTAATGATTGAAGCAACGTTTAACTTTAGCTGGGTTCACATTATACCGACTGTGTTTATTTTGTTTAAGTTCAAGTAGTTGATGTGATTTACATAGATAGCCCGTAAGCAGTTCCTTGGAAGCGGCTTATATTTAGTACTCGACAAACAAAGGAAACTTGTGGAGGTGTTGACGAAGTTACTGGCTGTAGGGCTTTACATTTATAGTCGTAACAGTAGTGGCGCCCGCGTGAAGATTTATACATTTTGGGAAATTTTAAGTGCCCAGTTTTTCTTCGATGTCAAGGACCTGTGTCAAATTTCATTACTACTTGTTTGGCAGTTTAATCATGATGATATTATAAATGAACGGACAGACTCACTTTCACATTTATATTAAAAATAGACATTAGAGGCTCTATTAATGAATGAATAGGTCATTATTTGGCCCAGTTGTTGTCCTAGGTTTCTAATAGCGAACATTTGGAATAAATGACAAGAGTTAATCGAGGCAGCCTTTGTGCCACGTAGACAGATTGAGGTTGACGAAAATATAATAATGAATGAAATGCATATAAAAAGAAAATTATAAGCACCAACTGAATACAATGTATAAATTTAAAAATCTGATTTTCGTGTCACAACAGTAAATGAATGAAAAAAGCGTAACGTTCTCAAAAAAGTTCAGATGAATGAAAAAATATATAAATTTAGAAAAAGGAAACATAATATCACAGATTAGTGGTCTGATATGAAATACCAACAACGTAATATCAGTTGGAGCCTGATTGTACTTAAATTCTTTGGGTGCAATCAGAGTAAACTTTCAAGGTTAGCATTTGAGTGCATTGTTTCGTGTGTAACGTTCTGTGTGGGCGCATGTTCGGGCATTAAAGATGTGGACGCTTGTGATAAGCTAGAGAGACGGATCAGTGTATTATACGTATTTCAACAGTGAGTAATATTTAGTGTTAATCAATATTAAGTATATTGATTAATTAATAACATAGATTTTATTTTTTCCTTACGTTTTAAGTAGAAATTATTATAGGGTATTTTTATTAATTTTGTTAGTATATGATTATTTATTTTTATCAAATGTCTAATTCATATAAATAAAGTTAGGATTCTCAAGTACTTTAAAAGGAATCAAACCCAAAAAAGCCCGTGCAATGTTACATATTATCTTGTTATTAGATTGCATAAACGATTTTGCAATGGAACGTTAATTAATATTCTTGAAGTAGCTGGGTAGGGATAAAATCAGTCGAAGTTGATTTACTTAACGTGTATTAATTGTAATCAAAAATCATGCTACAGTCGGTTTCCTGAAACAAAGAAGTTTAATTTCTAGCACATGTACTGAGTTGCACAAGTTCTACTTATTTTTCGCCAGATCTCAAATTGGGGTTTCTGCGACGGCAGTTAAATAACTGTTCACATATTTTATTTTGTGCGGTCGTGCAAGAATAAATGTACTTTCTTATTAGTTATTTTTCAAAGTTAACCTGACGTGACTAATTAATTGTAATTTTCATGACGCAGCTGATCGATCATGCATTATATTATCTTACTTTGTTGTGTTTATAGCTCATAGATATTGAAGTATCTGTCTCATATGGTTGCAAACACAGCTGCCGAATATGCCGTCCTTTTTTGAATTTTCATGACTTTTCTCTTTCGGAAATTCTTACAAGTTTTGAAATCTGCCCTGTAAATAGACGTGGTTGAATTGGCACCGCTGGATGCTGAAATATATCGAGGACCAATATATATATACACTTGGATGTGATGGTTGGTTCTCACACTTCTCACAGATGTTAATTATCATTACAGTTGCCAGCACTCCGTAAGAACTTTGAAATTTGGAACATAGTGTATTCCGATTAGATTACTCTTTGGTTTGTTTCAAGTCTGTTGGCTGACTAAATAATTATTATTACAGATAACCTGCTAAACTTTCCTTCCCTAGATCCTCACATCATAATTCACTAAACTACAATTTTTCAAAAGTAACAACATTAATTAGGTTTTATAACAAAATAATGTGAATTTACATATAATAAATTATATATCTAATGATTACACGGTTATGAGAGAGCTGTACCAAGATTTTACAATATTTATTTGACATTTGCCCCCAGCATGTGGTGCCGGCGTTGACTACGAAATATGAGATTCTGCGGTGTATATTATTACCTGAAATGTGAGGGATGACATTATTGCCTACGTATATATATATATATATCTGTACAATGTCGTCGTAAATATATGTCACCGTCAAAATATTGCTACCGGTACGTGCATGTTAGTATTGCGGGACACTACACCTTAGTAAAACGTTTGTATATAGTGATTATTAGTATGCATTAGATGTGACTATGTTTCTCATGTTAGTCAGTCAGTGTTAGTGAGTCAGTCGGAAGAAGGTAATAAGCCAATAAGGTATTCAATTACCCACGATAATTTTACTACAACATAATATATAGGAGACGTGGTCACTTACTATGGGGCTTAAAAGAAAACTCAAAGTCACTCACAACACGAGAGCTGACAAATCCTCAATCCCGATGCAGAAATTTTGGATTAGATTGATTATTAATTTTGGCCGTTAAAGAACACGAATCCCGTAGACGTTGTTTTTGGCTTCAAGACCGTTTTCGTTCTTTGACTCTAACATATGTTTATTTTTTGGCAATAGCACGTTTATCATATCAGCCATTTATACGTCCACTGCTGAACAAAGGCCTCCTCCATAGATTTTCACAACTGTGTCATCATTTTGGGGGGTATTTGCCAATACTCAACACGCATGGCAGGCGGGTTGGTGAGCGCAGTATGGCTACCGTTTCACAAAAGGGACGCTGCTGCCCATCCCTCTGGTTTAGATTCCTTTAGTCTTTTTTTACGATATCCACGGGAGGAGATGGAGTGGTGCTATATTATTAATCCAGACACAACACGTTTATATTAAATAATATTTTATAATACATTTTCTAAACCACAAAGATATCATAACAGTATTGTTTTATATGACGGCACGGTTGGTGCAGTGGCTGATACAGTCGGCTGCTGCGCTCCGGGTCGTGGGTTCAATTCCCGCACGGAACAAATATTTGTATGATCTGCAGGTAGTTGTACCGGGTCTGGGTGTATTGTATGTGGAATTGATGTCTGTGAACGCACCCACGACACAGGAGAAATAATAGTGTGGGGCAACGTTTTAAAAATAAATGAAAAAACTACTCGTTTTTGGTGTTGTGGTTGCAGTTATAACCTAACATAACCTTTTGCGTAATAATGCAATGTATAAAACAAACACTCAACATCTCGGCCTCACGGGGACGTCACTTTGCTTACCAACTTCATAGGTAACAAAAGTTCCACGAAATTAAAATAAATCTATTTGATCTTAAAATTATCTTTATATATTTATATTTATATTCGATCCTAGCCTATATAGTACGTAAAATATATACAGCAAGAAACAACAAGACTCGCAGTTCCTTTGTGGCTTTTATTACATTGCAGTCGCTTTTCATTCGCCTTTCAAGAAAATATGGCCGTCTGCAGTGGTTCAACGTAATCATATTTTAAGTTTACATGGTACAGCATACTTTATGTAAGGTACGAAATTAAAGGATTTATTAGCTTTCGGTACACAATAGTGCTGTGAATGAAGAATTTGATAAGTTCAGTGTTTTTCATGGCAACCATTATTTCCAGTTGCAGCGCAATGGCACAATCACGTGTTACGGTTCTAAATGAACCATACTACGTGATTTTAATGTAAACTTTCATTAAGGTTCTGTGTCCATATATATCAGCCAAAGGACGTTCATCGTTCATCATTTCGGCCGAATGAAGTCCACTGCTGGACACAGGCCTCCCCCAAAGATCACCACAACGACTGATATGGGTGTGTTGTGGGCTCATTGGGGGGTTTTGTCATAATCGCCACGCTTGGCAGACGGGTTGGCGATCGCAGTTGATTTGTTAATGTAATCGAAGGAAGCTGCTGCCCATCCTCCGGCTAATCCCATAGTCGACTTTTACGACACCCACAGGAGGAAATGGGGTGGTGGTATTCTGAACCGGCACCACACCACCAACCCAACCCAAATAGTTTTCCATATTTGTTATTGTTTTTTTTTAAATGATGCCCACTATTTTTCCACTTCCACTCCATCCTTCTCATCCTTCCAATCCACTTGGATTTCTCTTGTCGTGGGTGCGTTTACATAAATTTCACACACTATACACCCAGACCCGGAACAACTACCTGCAGATCATATAAATATTTGTTCTTTGCGGGAATCAAACCAGCGACCTGGAGCCGACTGTATTAGCCACTGCACCAAGCATACCGTCAAAAATGGTGTCATTATTGTGCCGGAAATTTTGCATTACTCACCACGTTTGGGGTTGTGTTTAGTAAGTGCAGTGTGGCTACTTTTCCACAGAAGGGACTCTGCTGCACATTCCACTGGCTTAGAGTCCGTTAGTCGTATTTTAAAACATCCACGGGAGGAGATGTATTGGTGCTAATTTCCTAATCCAGACACCACACTGAATATATACACAGTATGTATGTGTCATTTAATGAAATTACATAATGAAGTGTCAGTAGAATTGATCTTAGTTAATCTATTTAAAAACTACTAATTGTCCTGTAAATTAAATTTATTTTCAACCCTTGAATTTATAAAATTTATTTGTTTTAAATGATTTATACAAAAAAACATTTATAGATATAAATATTCACTATCAACATCATATCAGCTAAAGGCCGTCCACTGCTGAACAAAGGCCTCCACATAGCATCATTAATTTGCCAGTACTCATCACAATTGGCAGGCGGGTTGGTGAGCTCAGTATGGTCACTGTTCCACAGAAGGAATACCACTGTCCATGCCCTCTGGTTTAGAGCCTCTTAATCGCTTTATACGATGTCATCGCTAGGAGATGGAGAGTTGCTAAGTTCTTAATCAGGACACCACACTGGTGAACATATAAAATGACAGAAGCTGGTATAAAAAAAAAATGTTGACAAAAGTAATGTATTGAGAGATGTTTAAGAGCAACAAATATATACTAGGAATAGGTCATTCCTTAGTGTAAAATTAAATGACTTCATCGATTGATAGATTTATTTATTTGCGTAATTTGGATATATCAAGCTAGGTATAAACTATTATGTGTCGGCTATGTTGGCAGAGCACGAAAACTGGAATGCAGTGGTCTCCTTCTGTGAGAGCGTCATGCTCCAGAAGGAGAACGCAGAGCGGGATCGGGAGAGGGCCGATCCCGCTCGAAGAAGAAGGAGACGGCGCCGGGGTAACAACCGCTCTGGCGCCTAATTCCGATACGCCTGAAAACCCCTGCCATTGCTATAAGGTGGGGGACCTCTGGGTTCGCGGGTGCGTAGATTGGGGAATCTGCGTGCCCACACCAAGCGACCCAAGAGAAGACGGTAGCACGCATGTGGTCACGCGCTGCCGTGGGACGCTTTGGGGGATCCTTTACAATCCCCCTGGGGGGGTGACCGCTTTACAGTCACCCTCTCCGAGATGTGCCAATAGGCGTGGCACCAGTGGGCGGCTCTAGTGTGATCATACGAGGACCTGGAGCCTCCCTTAGGTGCCGAAGATGACCGCCCCAGTGGTTTTAGCCGGTAGGAGTCCGGCATACCCCTTCGTCCTTCCCCGGGGCGAAGGAAGTTCATGAAGAATTTCCACTGGGCACCAATAAAAAAAAAAGAAAAAAAAAAGGTATAAACTATTATATTGCTCCGTACTTCGACAACCACGTAAAATCGTCGGTCTCGGTTGTTTTCATTAGATGGCAGTCGTTGAGCCAAGTCAGAGGCCTTTGGGTGGCTTGAACAACTCTGACATAGGTTGGCCACTAAGCACACGAAAGAAGAAGAAGAATGACGTATGGTATGGCCTTATCCACATTTAATCATTTATTTATTTACACCACTTATTTTACACCAAAAATCAGTCACAGAACTTTTGAATTAAGTAAAAGTACATTAGGCGGCCTTATCGCTATCCGTGATCTCTTCCAGGCAACCTTAGGATGGAAAATGGTAAACAAAAGTAATGAAGAGGCAGTCTGAGGTGTAACTATATCTACTAATAAAATTAAATATTATTATTATATGGTATGCAAATATCATTAATTTTTTTACCATAGCAAAAATTACTTTAAATCCACTAATACATTAATCAAAATTTAGTAAAATTACATATTTTTATAGCAATGAGGAAAATAATAAATGTAGCTACATATTCTGTCAATTAGGAGAAAATAGTCCACAATTTAATTAAGTATTAATAATTTTAAATTACAAATATTAGAACTAAATTTTTTACTTAAAACGTCCATTCTGAATAATTTTTGTAGACGAACGTATCATCATGTTTTTATATTTCACTAACATTAAATGTAAGAGAAATATAAAAGAAATTACGGAAGTTTCTTAATGCGAAAATAATGAATTATGACAACAGGAGAAAATTTTATAATTGATGTCCCAAAGGGTGTTTGTGCGTGATGCTTTCAGTTCATACTAAAAGTTAAGTTAATTATGTTTATTGGCAAAGTTACACGGAAGCGTAAAACAAATTACAGCATTTTGTTTACAAAACAAAATTCTTTGAAACTCTTTTCTTGTCGTAAATTTTTCCGGAGTTCAGCACGAATAAATGTTAATCACAAATATTACTTTAAACTTTTTCTTTTAATTTAGTGAAAAATACTCATATTCATCGTTTTTTAGTTCTATGATGGAGATTTTAATTTAATAAATCATTGGCATAATTAACGATCAAAATTTATATGTTACATTAAATGCAATGCAATGCAAATTCTATTTTCAATTCATTCCGCGCCATTGAAGTAATAACAATTTTCATCGTTTAAAAATAGTATCGTACACATTACAGTACCGAATAAAATGAGTGAGTGTTATAGCTAGTTCTATAGCTGTTTTAAATCATTACTATATACATTTATTAACCTCTTAATCTTTGAAGTTATTTTAACTGAAACAGTAATTATAAAACTTAGTTAAACATATAAAATACTCACTTTCTCATACAATCGAAGACCTATATGACACGACACAATCATAAGTTCAAAGTAACTTTTTTATATAACTACACAAGTTCATTTTGACAGCACAATATTCCGATAATTTTACAAAGTGTACTATAACAACGAGTCATTATAAAGTTAATTATTAGTATGGTCCACGTGGCCGGCGAAGCGCGGGAAATCGAAATGTTTAGCGCCAAAATCGTCCTCCCCGGAGACTACCATCCCTTACCGTGTTCCACAACATACTGACAACTGTCACCGGCCACCCGACCGCCGTTTTGCTCGCTTTTACTACGGGCGCTTTTCCTCTTTTGCCCTATCTTGCTTTAACGAAAATTTATATACACACAGAAATGTACGTACACACACGGACTACAACTTATTCGACGAGATCCCATATTCTCTACGGATGTGTGTACTGATAGTGAATATGTGAGCATTGCTCGTTCAAGACGCATCTTCATGCTAACGCGCCAATGCGTTGGTGCACACAATTACTGGTGAACAGTTGCAATATGACACATATTCAAATGGTGTAAGGTTGCATTTTCCACGTTTAAGAAGCATCGCGTATATTCAGAGACAGCGCTAAAGCAGAATTGCGCATGTCCATTATCAATCTTATGATCGTGAAACTACGAAAACTATTTCCATCCTTATTTTTCTGTAACTTTTAGTCTGAACTTATAATGTAACCGTTCGGAATCGCGTATATATTTCTAGTTTATTATAATTTATCGAATTGTTGGGTAACTGAATTATATTTTAGTGTCTTTCTTAATTCCGAGATCAGGTGTATATGTTGTAACATTTTGCACTGTAAGAAAATTTGAACGTACGAGTTTTATAGCTGCTTTGGGAATTAATAATTGAATACAATATAATCGATGATTTTATTCAACAGGAGTAGTCATATCTACCCAGTCCTGGGTGGATATGACCTACTCCTGGATATATGGACTCCTCTCGTTCCAGCCACTTTTTTTCGTCCTGTGCAAGTCTTATCCCTTTCCACCCCACATGCCTGAGAACATTGTTTGATCATTGGGCTGGTGGTCTGCCTCGAGGTCTCTGTCCATCTATGGATACCTCATGGGACTGCCTTTGTCCACCGGGTTACAACTCGACTTGCCAAGTGACCTGCCCATCTCCAGCTTTAGCCTTGCAAATCTTGTGCTTATGTCTTCTACTTTCGTCCTACGTCGAATCAACAATCTATGAAGCTGATGCCTAATGGCATGATTTAATAATTAGGTTACATTCATAAAAGGATTATATAAATCATACTTATAAAATTACATTGCCATTGTATTTAAAGATAGTTCCTAGAACACATCACAATGGAAGTAAAGCTTCTTACACCAACTTATCATCTCCAACTAGTTACAAAAGGAACAAAGAACCAAGGAAAAATAATTTCCTTACAACTGTGGATGATATTAACTGAGAGATAAGAGCGTAAGAGTATGAGTGAAGTACTCTTTCCGAGCGGGTAGCGTTTATACAAAGCTATGAATAACAATTTACTAAAGAGCCAGGAACGCAAACACTTGAGCGTAGAAGTTTGTTTCGAAGTGCCCAAACTCACGAACAATACCGACACGATGAGTTACGAATGATGAATTAAAGCCGAATGTAATGAAACATTGCCACTTGGAAAATAGACGGAAATGTTTTTTCTTTGTTTCTGGACCAATGTGTATTCATACTTTAGTTACTTGCCAGATATAGTTTTGTCTTTGCTTTATCATTAGTATATATTAGTAATGCAAATACAATGTTTCGGTTGATTTTATCTCCTTATTAAATTATACCGAGTTTCGAGGTTGTAGAGATGTATGTGGACTTATTTATGAAGCACTAGGTTGCTGGTTCGAAATCTGGCTTGTACCAGTGTGACGTTTTTAATGTAAATATGTTCTTGCTTAGTTAATCTAAGTCACAACTGCCTAAAGTCAGTGAAAGGAAAAAATCGTATAGAAAAATGTATCTAATTAATGGTCTGAAATTGCCAACACGCAGTGAGCAAGCGCGATGATCAATACTCCTTTGTCTCTGTGACAAGAGGTCTTTCTTTATTACAGAGTGATATTACCAATATACATATACATTCGGTACGGTTACCACACTGGCTAAGCAATTGGCTTTCTGCGCTACCTGTCGCGGGTTCAATCTTCGCACGGAACAATTATTTGTCTAATCTATCGACATTTCAGATCTAGGTGTACGTCACTATTCACCACACTGGGATTTTATCTGTGTCGTGGGCACAGTTTACAGACATAAATCGCACACGCACATACACCTAGATCTGAAATGTCCGAATGTTCCTGTTCACTTTACATACATACATTAATACACACCTGTGGCCTTTCAAAATTTAGAGTTTTTTTATTTTACTTGTTTGATTTTAATATTGTTTTATACCAATTGTGTGTAATAGTAATAGTAATAGTAATAGTAATAGTAATTCTTTATTGGCATAAAAATCGATTACAAAGTAGTGAGGCCCTGACTCCCGTGCTAGGTACAATAACTGTGTTACAGGAGTCAGTGTCATTTCCCAATTGTTGTGTGAGCAAATTATTATGCAATAAGTTTTTAATTAAATTAACAAAGCTTATCATGAAATATTGAAATAAAATATAAAATATGAATATTGTGAAGAAAATATGTGTGATGATTTATGACTGTGGTTAAGTGTATATGAGGGTGTTTGTGCTTGTGTATAATGCTTGTGGTTTTTTGTAATATCTATATTAGTAAGTATTCGGTTTCATAGTAGTCCTGCGTCAGAAGCCATGATTTAACCTTAGTTTTTATTTCTTGGATTGAAAGAGGATTTATTTTAAGTGTTATGTTAATTTTATTATATAAATAGATGGACAAGTACTTGTGTTGCCTTCTAGCAGATGCAGTGTGACATTTAAAAAATGGGTAAACATTTCATGTGGTTCGTTTACTTATTATATCTTTATTGTATGGTGAAATAAGGTGCTGCTTGGTGACAGTATGTAAAATGTATATCTGCCTTACTGTTAGTACTTTACACTCCTCGTATAATTTTTTGGTGGGGAATTTGAAAGGCCTGAAAGTCATTACTTTAAGGACAGATCTTTGAGCCCTTTCGAGGCGAATCATGAGAGTCTTACACGCACCGCCCCAGACCCTAATACAATATCCAAGTACCGATTGTGCAAGCGCGTAGTACACCGTGCGTAATATTTCAAAATCAGCAACATCTCTTAGTTTTTTAAATATCCAAATTAATTTTCTAATACGTGCGGTAGTGAGGTCTATGTGCTGGCGCCAGCTTAGTCTTTGATCTAGTACAACTCCTAAATATTTTACAGTTTCTGATTTATTAATAGCTAGACAGGAGCAAGTCGTATTTTTAGGTGGTAAATTACATACATGTAATTTAACGTCAATATTCACAGGTTTACGATAGGAGAAACTAAATTGAATGAGCGTCGATTTTGAAAAATTTAGGGTTAGCAGGTTAGCTCTCAGCCAGTGGCTAACCCTAACTAGTCCCAGCTCGGTATTTTGTTTAACTTCCTCCCAGGTCTCTCCATGAAATACAAGTGCGGTGTCATCAGCATATGTAAAAATTTTACAATTTTCAATCGTTTGTTGACACAGATCATTAATGTAAATCAGGAAGAGACTCGGGCCGAGTATACTGCCTTGTGGTACGCCATAAACAACCCGGGCATCTGAGCTAATATGTCCTCCAATTTTGACTCTCTGTGTCCGGTCATTGAGAAAGTCTTTAAAAATCTCTAAAGCTTTTCCCCGAATACCAATCCGTTCCAGTTTGTCTACAAGATAAGGAATCGAAACGGAAACGTCTAAAACGGATTCAGAGTGGTGGAAACCTGGTGACCTGTAATACAGGTTTTAATTACCTACCACAGGCACCAGTGCCTCACAACTATTTTTTTCTTGTATACTTGTTTATGCCAAATTATTATAATTATATAAAGTAATTAGCAGACATCGCGTTAGAAATACTAAAAAAAATCTTTTTCTAATACTTTCTCTGTGCAAACAAGCATAAATAAGATAAAAGAATTGAAATAGTTTCAAATATTTTGGACATGTCTGTAACAGGTCAGGAACTCGTTATGTTATAAACAAAGATAATACAAATGTAAAAAAATATCATGAATATCAATAATATATTTTTAATAATAATTATTAGTTCACTGCAGGCTGCCCCTTGTGCATCACCAAGATTTCCATTCCTCCGAAATGGTTGTCTGGAAGAGATCGCCGAGATGCGATAAAACCGCTAATTGTACTTGCTTTCTATAATAATACCTATACTCTGTTTTTGGTGTGCAATAAAGTGGATTTATTATTATTTATCAATTATTATTGTTTTTATTAATAATTTTTGTCACAAAATAATACCGTCGAAATGTCAACATAATGAAACCTAAATAACGCGTATTTGTAGTCTTGCGTAGCTGGACTAGTATTTCGCCATTTTTTTCCATTATATAATCATCTTATTTATGATATGATTGTTTACATAGAGAAAGTACAACAAAAACTTTTTTTGGCATTTGTAACTCGAAGTCTGTTTAAAAAAAAAAAAAAATATTTGCATAAACAAGTTTACAAGAAAAACATATTTGTGAGGCGCTGGTGCCTGTGGTAGGTAATTAAAACCTGTATTACAGGTTTCCACCACTCTGAATCCGTTTTAGACACACAATTGTTAAAAACCAATATTAAAAACAATTCAAACACATAAAATCAGAAAACTTTAAATTTTGAAAGGCAAAAGGTGTGTATTAATGTATGTCAAGGATTTAATTTCGAGCTATGGTTGCACGTGTGTAGTCAATGAGGTTTGAATGAGTTAGTACGTGTTTCATAATTTTGGATGAATTAAGTCCACTGCTGGACACAGGCCTCCCCCAAAGATCACCACAACGACCGATATGGGTGTGTTGTGGGCTCAATAGGGAGTTTTGCCATAATCACCACGCTTGGTAGACGGGTTGGCGATCGCAGTTGAGTTGTTAATGTACTCGAAGGACGCTGCTGCCCATCCTCCGGCTAATCCCTTAGTCGGCTTTTACGACACCCACGGGAGGAGATGGGGTGGTGGTATTCCGAGCCGGCACCACACAGCAACGTACGTGTACGTGTGTGTACGTATTTATGTGTGTGTTATCATAAAATGTAATAATGTGTCCCATCAAAAAAGAACCCGACATTTTGGCTGTACTATTTTAGTTTTGAGTTTAGTATTATAGTTATGTCGATCACATTTTATTGTAACTTTTTTTTTTATCATAACAGATCTAAGTCCGAAAACTTAAATGTTTAGATTTTGGAATGGATTGATTATTCATTTCAGCCGTAGACCTGTACAGCTTCAAGCCAACAATGTTTTATTAAAACTGGCTTGGCTCATTCGTTGGCAATTCGCAATTATTTTTACAAGTTCAATACAACAATTTAACACTAACCAATATCACATCCTCTCCGAGTAGTATACCGCATCTCCGCCTTATTCAATTTGCGTGTTTCGCAGCTCACCGGGTCGACATTCAAGTATTTTGCCGCTTGAACCGCCTTTATAGATGTCACTTTGTCACACTCACGAGTTCAACCCCAGATAACGACTTCATATCTAAATATTATTTTGTTTACTGGCTGTCACTATGAAGGGCTCCCAATAATACATGTTATAGGGATATAAATATGTGAGTAAATTGTATGTAATATTTACCAGTTCCAATGCAGAGTGTGTATACGACATTATTTGGTAAACTGAGATAAAACAGATCGGCTTAATTAATTACTTAAATATGTTTATATCCGTAACTTCATTGGACTTCGTACTCAAACAGAAGTCGCCAGATGTTAAATTTGTTTGAAAGGCCTTTCCAAATGTTCAGCATGTGCTTATTTCTAAATCCGGACACCACACGGAAAATTAAATATATAAGTAGTGTTAATTAATTTATTTATTATTGTATTAAAATAATTATTGAAAGTGAGAATCGTCGAACTAGCAGGTCTTAGTAGGCAGGTGTTAGTATCGCCGGCTGCTGCCCAATCTCGAGGGACCATGTGAGGAAGTTCGCCGTCTCTACGGAGGAGTCGTGCGGTCCGTGGTCCTATACGGGGCGCCTGTATGGTCAGCTCGACTATCAGGCGCCCAGCGCTGCAGAACCAAAATTCACGGTCTGCAGCGCAGAGTGGCTATCCGGATCGCACGAAGATACCGAACGGTGTCCTACGAGGCGGCAACTCTCCTGGCGCGTTTTCCGCCTTTTGACATCCTGGCGGACACATGGCGGATCCTGGTCGATCGGATCGGGCAAGATCTCTCTCTGCCAGCAGTAGTGTCGGCTATGTTGGCAGAGCACGAAAACTGGAATGCAGTGGTCTCCTTCTGTGAGAGCGTCATGCTCCAGAAGGAGACCGCAGAGCGGGATCGGGAGAGGGCCGATCCCGCTCGAAGAAGAAGGAGACGGCGCCGGGGTAACAACCGCCCTGGCGCCTAATTCCGATACGCCTGAAAACTCCTGCCGTTGCTATAAGGTGGGGGACCTCTGGGTTCGCGGGTGCGTAGATTGGGGAATCTGCGTGCCCACACTAAGCGACCCAAGAGAAGACGGTAGCACGCATGTGGTTACGCGCTGCCGTGGGACGCTTTGAGGGATCCTTTAGGCGTGGCACCAGTGGGTGGCTCTAGTGTGATCATACGAGGACCTGGAGCCTCCCTTAGGTGCCGAAGATGACCGCTCCAGTGGTTTTAGCCGGTAGGAGTCCGGCATACCCCTTCGTCCTTCCCGGGGGCGAAGGAAGTTCATGATGAATTTCCACTGGGCAACAATAAAAAAAAAATAAAAAAAAATTTAGTATCGGTCAATTTAACAGTTTTGCCTCATATTAAGTGGTCGATATTATGTAAGGTCCGTGTCATTCCGGCCGAATGTAGTCCACTGCTGGACACAGGCCTGCCCCCAAAGATCACTACAACGACCGATATAGGGTGTTGTGAGCTCATTGGGGGGATTTTGCTATAGTCGCCACGCCTTGAAGGACGTTGCTGCCCATCCTCCGGCTAATCCCTTAGTCAACTTTTGCGACACCCATGGGAGGAGATAGGGTGGTGGTATTCTGAGGCAGCACCACACCGACTAAGGTCCGTGTGATGTCCCGTAAAAAAACCATAGCACCACTCCATCTCCTTAGTAGTCCTCCGTAGATGTCATCAAAGGCGACTAAGGGACTCTAAACCAGTATATACTATATACCATCTAAAACTATATTTGGATTCATTATTATTAATGAAGATATTACGTTAGATTTTTTGTTTTCGACATTGTATATTATTTGTTTTACACCTTTATAAAATCTATAACTACTGCAATCAGCAAAGTAATGTGATGGAAATGTCTGATCTCTTAAATAATGAGTATTGATGTTTTTATAATTATATAAGTAGTACGCTCTCATTCATTTTTGTATTTAGCATCAAAGTGCCCAATTAACTCGTTGAGAGGATCTAGTTGCTGGCTATTTTAAATTTATTGCTGTTTAAGTTCATGCTTATCTTCAAAAGTCAGATGCCAGACTGTTCTGTCTGTGTAACATTAAATATTAACATCCTGATCTACATCATAATTTATTTTCATATCAGCCAAAAAAAAGTCCACTGCTAAACTTAGGCCTCCCCAATAGACGACCGATTACATGCCGTCTGGCGTCATTTTGGAGGGAATCGTTGCTCTACTTAATCCCCACCTTGGATTTCTCCTGTGTCGTGGGTGCGTTTACAGATACAAATTTCACACACAATACACCCTGACCCGGGACAACTATCTGCAGATCATACAAATATTTGTTCCGTGTGGGAATCGAATCCGCGACCCGGAGCGCAGCATTCGACTGTATCAGCTACTGCACCAACCGTGCCGTCATTCAGAAGAGCCGTCATTCAAGAAGTCTATGGTCTTAAAATAACATAGTAAATCTTTCAATATTGTGCTTATAAACTAACATTAACTGCAGTTGGAATTTATGGGAGAACATGTTTTTCAACCACAATGTTAAGTTTGTTCTTGGGATAAATGATTGATACAAAGCAGACAATGGACAACATATTCAGCAATTTCCCTCTACAGTCTGGTATCATACATACTTTTCAAGTTACCACACACAAGTAAGGGTCGCATTAAAAAAAAACATAGTAGTTAACATATTCATCGTACGGAATCCTCTCCACGCGATTTTAACTCGCACTTGTACGGTTTTTTATATCCATTGCGCATAAATCAAAGAATACTCGGTAAGATATAAAATCTCAAATGGAAGGTCCACTAAACCGTTTACATTCTATTTATTGTCCCGAAAAGCGGCTGGAAGGGATGTTGTGTCAGCGGAAAACTTGTTAAAGTCCATCCACCAAAGAAAGAGTTATGAAAACGCCAACTTTGGGGTCCTCACAAAAAAGTGTAGACAGTTTGCACAACTTCGTTCCTCAACAGGATTTTATAAATATTAAAATCTAAGGCAGTCACTTTGAAAGCGGAAACACATTTTTTTCCTCCTTCACGAGGTATTCATAGCTTTTGTGAAAAGTCACTTCCTTGTCTTTTATAATGTTTTATAGAAATACCCACATAATAAATAACTTTTTTACTTAAGCATATCTTTTATTTATTTATATTTTATTGGTCTCCAGTGGAAATTCTACATAAATTTCCTTCGCTCCGGGGAAGGGCGAAGGAGTGACTCCTACCGGCTGAAACAACTAGAGCCGCCATCTTCGGCACTGAAGCGGAGCTCCAAGTCATCGTAAGATCACACTAGTGCCACTTGAACATATCTAAGTATTATTTGATGACCAGTCCCTTTTAGAAAGTATTTTATGTACCTATCGCAATTTAATTAAGATTTACAATTCACATATAAGTAAAGCTCTACTACTTTTCATGCGTCAAAAATGTTTAATTAGCTTTATCCGGCCAATATGAAGAGCCGTTTTAATTGAAAATGATTGTTGAAAGTCGTAGAAATTTACAATTATAATATAAATTCAAAAATCAATTCTTGTCAATTAATAGAACCTCTATTAACTTGGCAGGGAGACGATGGCTCTTGTGAAGTTATGCATAATAATTGCTTGCTCTTCAGCTCCAATTAAAGGCACTTCAATAATGACGAACTCCTTGCGGCTTGGTCTTAGACTGTCTGTGACCAACTTCGAACGTCTACTGAACCATGACGTTCAATACAATTTGCTTAGCTAATGTTTTACTATTTAGTTTAGTAAGGTCAGTCCTTTCATTCAAGTTAGTTTAATATATTTAAACGGAAGGAGAAGGATGGTTCAGAATATTTATGAATTCAATTCAGATCACTACGTAGTCTTGTAGAAGAATACGAGTATACTGGAAGTATGTTGCATAACCTTACACAAAAATACACATAGGTATTTATATTCATAAATTGTTATCGTTAACGTTGTTTTCCCTAATCATTTCAGTCATAGGAAGTCCACTGTTGAACAAAAGCTTTCCGTATATATTTCCACAATTGCGTCGTAATTTTGGGGGTATTTGCTAGTATTTACTATGCCTGGCAGGCGGGTTTCATCATTTCGGCCGAATGAAGTCCACTGCTGGACACAGGCCTCCCCCAAAGATCACCACAACCACCGATATGGATGTGTTGTGGGCTCATTGGGGGGTTTTGCCATAATCGCCACGCTTGGCAGGCGGGTTGGCGATCGCAGTTGAGTTGTTAATGTACTCGAAGGACGCTGCTGCCCATCCTCCGGCTAATCCCTTAATCGACTTTTACGACACCCATGGGAGGACATGGGGTGGTGGCATTCTGAGCCGGCACCACACGGCAAAGGCGGGGATGGAGTGGTGCTATAATACTTAATCCGTACACCAGTCAAATATCTTTGAAAAGTAACATGTTTTGAAATCGAATTCAACGCCAGCTATGTTATCTCATAGCCGCGAGCCATTACATTTACAGCCATTTACATTACACGCATTTATATCAAGTATCGGGTAGATTCACACTACAGCTATGATTTCATTAAACCTTACCCCTTGCTTTTCACCAGTTTCTGAATACCACATAGTAAGTGTATACAAGGTGTACGTGACAACGTATCGAAAACTTTAGGGAGAGAAATACACTAAGGCCTACGAGTATAACAACAATAGGAAAGCTATTTATCTCTCAAATAGGTTTGTCATTTTTAGCATGCAATGTATCGTATACAATGTGATCAAAACGCTACGTGATTATTGAATAATGTTGAAGAGAAACACAAAAAAACTATTTATGTGAAAATAAATAGTTTATTGTGTTTCTCTTCAAAATGGCGTTGGGATAGACGAATACAGTTACTTCATACTGAAATCAGTTAACTAAACTGGAAAAAATCTGAAGATTTATGAAAAGACCGACGTAAAATTCTAACGCTCAATGTTTCCAGAATCATGTACGGAATTTATGGTATCAATTTTCGTTATAATGTCACTTACATAGTTGTAACGGTATATTTAAAAGTATTATGACTGTTAAATTTGATGTCCCTCCGGGAGTATTTGTTTTTTTAAACGTTGCCTTCACTGTTCTTATGGCGTGAGACCAATTTACTGACATAAATATCACATATACAAGTACCCAGACCAGGAACAACTGCCTACAGGCCATGCAAGTATTTGTTCCTTGTGGGAATCGAACCCACTACCCGTATCCAGAAAGCCAATCGCTTAGCAACTGCACGAACCATGTCAACATGGCATATGAAACTTATTTTAGAACATTATAATATTTTATAGTTCTATGAGATTTTCTAATTACTTGACTGATGTTTAAGTTTGCAGTATTTTCATAGTCTACCTACGTCAAACCGAGTCTCTAACTTTAATTTGGGACCCATTTAAGGTTGAATATCGTACAGCAAACGTACACCATAAGATCTTTAAATTATAATATAACTTTTTTAAATAGTGAAATGGAGTTTCTTGCCGGCTCTTCTCCATAAAATCAACTTTTCCGAACCATGCACCTTAACTGCGGACTTTTCTTAAGTTTTAATTAGGGCCTATTATAATCAAAGCATTGAGTTTGAGTTTATTACATGAGAAACCATCCCTTTTTAACTAAAAATATAGTTTATTTTGCCCTTAACAGTATTTTAAGTATATATAAATTAAAAGCTAGAATCTTCTGATTACTTTTATTTCTACTTCAATTTATAGTCTTGTCCTCGTAATTTTGGTCAAGGAGTTTACCTATAAAGGTTATTGTAACTTAATACAAGTATGACAAGATGTCTGACTTTTAAAACTCACCTATTTGTCATTCGTGATTTACCTACTCATATCATTTGAGAGACTTGAATTATTTTTCTTTTTGTAACAATCATAAGTTTCTTGTAATACTGTAGTGCTCTTGTCAGACGGCGCTCTTACTTTCAATATACTTAAGTTTAGTAAACCTTTTATTAGTTTGTGAATTTATTTGTTGTATATCTTGTTTGCTACTAATAAATTCACTGTATTTGTTATTGTACCTATATTTTGTTAATTGAATCTGTTATCCGATGCAATGTAGGATGCGTTCAAGCTACTACTAGGGTAGGAAGGGTTCGGCATTAACACCAGTAGTATATTACTCACCTACGATTTGCCGACGACATCGTAGTCATGGTAAAATCGCTGCAAGAGCTCAGCTCAATGCTAGATCATATCAACAGAGTCTCCCAACAGTTAGACCTTAAAATGAACATGGGCAAGATGAAAGTCATGTCAAATGCCCATGTTGCGCCTATCCCAATATCCTTTGGGAACTCTATTCTCAAAGTTGTTGATGAGTATGTCTACGCGGGAGAAACCGTCGTGTTACATATAGGTAGGTCCTTCGAGAAAGAGATCAATCGTCGAATCCGAATCAGCTTGGCAGAAACTTCGAGAAACTTCACAACGACTTTTCGTTAACAAGACCGAAATGCCTCAAGACGAGAGTCTTTAATCAGTGTGTGTTACCTTAACTTGCAAGAAAGTATTCGTATCGTAACGTTAATGTGAGTGAATTTTGAATTGAAAATACTTGATTCGCACATATTTTAAATTTAGACTGAAGACTTTATTCATACCCATATATGATATGAATTGTGTTTGTCGTATACATTTAAGCAAAAATGCTATAGGATAGTTGTATTTAGATCCTAAATTCACTCATATTAACGTTACGATACGAATACTTTCTCGCAAGTTGTTCGTGCTAGGGCTACTGTTCTACAGAAGGGACGCTATTCTACATTTAGGGTCCCTTATTCGCCTTTTACGACATCCAAAGGAGGAGATGGAGTAGTTTTATATTCTTAAAACGGACAGTTTACGGAAAATGTGTAGTCGAAGAATAATATTATATAAAAATAAGTATACCTACAGCGTTAGTCTTCAATAACCAGTAAAATGTTCAGTGAAGGTTCAGAATTGAATTTTTTTCGATCTGTGTTTTATTTCTATTATAATATTCTTGTTCACTACTTAAAAACAGACATACATTTTAGCAACGCACGCGCGCACTACTCATATTCATGGGCACAAGTACCCAAAGTGCGGCGGCCGAGAGAATGCGTTTTTGACATGTGTTGAATAAATTCCATATGTAATATGATTTTAAAAGATAAAGACATTTTATTACCACACACACATAATTATAAAATAATAATAAAAAAAAAAATACATAAAATATTGTGTAGTATGGTAAAAAGGAACGGACTCAGCAATGTTGGCAGTGCCCAGTGATTAAACCACGCACTGGTCAACGCTGGTTTTCAGTCCGTCCCCTTTACTACGAATAATTATTAACAATAAGATTGCAGGTCCTACAAAAAACAAAAACACATAGAAATTCGAAAATAAAATCAAAACAAAAAGAAAAAGAAAGAGGTGTAACAAAATAAGCAAATAATACATAAGTAAAATATGTCTTGCTTATTTTGTGCAGTAGTTTGCCTGCGCATCATAATTACAAGATAAGGTAACAAACTGATTGCATAAAACCGGTCGGCCGCTCGCCGCACACCTGCATGTAAACAAAAGAAAGGTGTCCGGTCGCGGGGAGACGGTGTCATACGCGTCGTCAATCTCAATGTTTCTATTATCGGAATAACAGGTATGCCACTTCGATCGGATCTGCTATCACCGCAAGACCGAGTGAATTTTATTGGTTTATGCTCTTAAACCCAAACTATGCTGCTCACGGCTACTTTAATAGTAAGTAAGTAGTTACATTGATATTTATATAGTAAATACCCAATACTTTAAAACACTCGTATAAGTTATCGGTTGTATTTATCACGTAAAATATTTAAACATTTGAATTTTGGTTTTGTTTAGATCAGACGCTCGCCATGAAAATTTTCTTATTTGGAAGAGGATTTGACACGTGACCGCGATGACACCATAGGGCGCCACGCTTGACCGAAAATCCGCAAATACATAGCCCAGTGGCCATAACATAACATAACATTTATGTTATATTTTCATGTAGTAACGTCACCACACAATAAACTTAAATAGTTTAGCGTTAACGCGTTGTCTCGGCGGCCACACTACACTTTAAGTGGCAAGAGCGGTGATTTGTATACGTTAAGACATTTTTCGAACAGTTTAAAATGAATGTTTTTTATAATAGTTATTTTAATTTAACAATGTTTAAAACGCACCTTGGGTTTGATCGATAAATCTTTATTTATAAAAATAGGCAGGTCTTAATTGTTAAATATTTAAATAGTAGATAGAGTGAAATGAAAGCTTTTAAAACCAAGATTATGATGTTAAAACTCAAGTAGAAGAGAATATTATAATAAAAGTGTTAGAAACGTCAGGAAAAACATAAACCTACAATATACGCGATGCAATTCATTTAAAAGTATTTTATTAGAATGAGTAATTATCGCGAAAACCTAAGAGAAGATTATTCATCTTTTTACTGCACGCTAATTCATATTCAAGTCAAAACTTTAATAAAGAACTAATAATCCAGTTTAAAAGAATAAATTGATGACGTTAATTTCACTCAGTAAAACCGAGGGACTAAGTTATCCAAATACAATCCTAAAATTGACAGGTATTAAAACCTTCCGAGTTAATTTGTTACGCTAGTTTTAATCTAAGTAGGTTTATTAATAAGAGCGAGCATATTGCCAGTGTATGCGACCGCACTTTGTGACAGTGTGTGATCGTTTACACGACGCTACTAGAGAATATTACTACGGCGTAATTACTTGTCGTATTCAACAGATAATTATATAAAACAGCTGGATAAATAACAGTTATTTTGTAGTCAAATTGTGTAATGTATATCTGAGACGTAGTTTAGTAGTGTGTAGTGTATAGTTTTAATTTTGTGGTAGGTAGGTATCGTGAGCAAAAAGTGATACACGTCAGAGAGGAGTTATTTGTTATTGGATTATTTGCGAATGCATAGAAAGGACTAGAATACTGATCTCAACATTGATCAATAATAGAACTCACAAAATGTTCAGATATTATTAGACTAACGGCCGAATACTGAAACGCCGTTGTCCGCGTAGTGTCCGGATTAAGAATATAGCACCATTCCATCTCGTCTCATGGAAGTCGTAAATGTCGACTAAAGGATTCTAAGAGAATATGGATCGGCTTCTCCCGATCCCACTCTGCAGTTTTCTTCTGGAGCATGACGCTCATGCAGTAGTAGACCTCTGTACTCCAATTTTCATGCTGGCAGAGCATAGCCGTCACTACTGCCGGGAGAGAGAGAGAGCTTGCCCGATCCGACCAACCAGGATCTGCCAAGTAGCCCACGCAGTGCACTCCACAATCGTGTGCAGTGCGATATCCTGGTCGCTTCCACAATGGTGGCACTGTGCTGTAGCATCGCATCCTATTCTGTGTAGGTACGCACCGAAACAACCGTGACCGGTGAATATCAGCGTTAGGCGGTAGGCGACGCGCTCGCTCCTTCTGCACCAGACACCGAAGATCGGCAGGATGGCCTCGACGACGTGCTTGGTCGTGAATTGCAACTGTAGGCGATGTCGCCACAAGTGCGCGTCGTCGAGCCAGCCGTCTCAGTCTCGCCGTTTCGAACGCCCCTGAAGGCACGCTTTCACCGCTTTGGCGAAGGTAGCGTGTCTGATTATAGACGCATGCATCCGTCTCCGCGGAGAAGTATCGCCGCCTCATAGGATACTGTCCTGTATCCCCGTGCGATTCGTATACCCACTCTGCGCTGCAGCCCGTGAAATTAGTTTTGCAGCGCTGGATGCTTGACAGCCAGGATGACCATACAGGCACCCGGTAGAGGGTCACGAACCGCACGACCCTTCTGTAGAGACGGCGAACTTCCTCGCTCGGTCCCCCAAGATTGGGCAGCACCCGGTGTAATGCACCCACTACGCTCTTGACTCAGGGGACGAGGCGCGCGAAGTGCTCCGCGAAGTCCCAACGACTGTCCAGGGTGAGCCCTAGGTACTTCATGTACTGGCCCAAACAATCATTATCTAGGTCCATTTCTTGTGAGGCAGCTTTTGGAAAAAGGAGTTCATGACGAAGAGTCCTACCTTTTCCAAAAAGCCGGCCAGCTTCTGTCCCGTGTCGCTCCGTTGCCCATACCCAAATTGCCCCACTCTCAATTCCCATCGCATCGTGTGCCAAAACAACAGTGAAGTGTGCCTTGAAAGTATGTATGGCCATACATACTCAATACTTCATTATCTGGGTTTGTCGAGGTTGGTGCGTAGACTTGTATGACCTTAAACGAATACCTCTTAGATATTCTGAGTATAAGATACGCTACCCTGCTAGACACACTTTCGGTTACTATGTTGTTAATGAGGGATCTGCGTACGAGGAACCCGACACCACCTTGAGACAGATGGTTGCCGGTTGCCGGTGGTAGAATAAGTTGCCGGATTTCAGGGTTATCGTGTCCACGCCCTCTCTTCGAACTTATGACGAACCCATGATATTTCAGTGCAACTTATCTATTTCTTCTTCCAGCTCAATGATCTTTTCGTCTGCCCTCAGTGTACGTGCTTTATATGTCACCAGGGCCAGTTTTCGTTTGGGCTGGTAACTGGATCCGGAGATTCTTAGCACCCCTTGCCCCGACGTTAACATGGCCGCTACCATGGCCAGGAATAGCGGAGCTGTCGGGAACTGGGGACCGGTGCTTAAATTGTGTCGTCATTTTGGGTAGAATTTGCCAATAATCACCACGTTTGGCAAGCGGGTTGGTGAGCGCAGAATTGTTAGTGTTCAGCAAAAGAGACACTGCTGCCCATCCCTCTGGCTAAGAGTCCCTTAGTCGACTTTTACGATCTCCACGGGAGGAGATGGAGTGGTGCTATATTCTTAGTTCGGACACCACACAATATTACATGTGGTGTAGTTATTTTTTAAGTTTTATATATATTCAATAATATTTTCCTAGTTCGTCTGATTCGCATAAATAGTAAAGTTAGGAGGTAGGCCACAGAAAACTTAATAAATTAATGGGATTTATGTGAGGTAGACAGATGCAGTTACGACTCATTCATTTAGATCAAATAGAACATTGTTGATTGTTTAGTGACGTGTGGTTAAATCTACTAAGTGGCGGTGATGTGGTTATTAATTTTGAAATTCCATCAAATATAAACATATATATAATGCATTATTGCGCTGCGTAAAAGTGGATGATATTGGTATGCACAAACATTTTGACTAATCTAATAAAATCGGTAAAATAAAATCTATACAAATAAATAAAATTGAAGTGTCTGTTTGTAATGTCAAAATAACAGATTTTTACTAAATGCATATGAAAGTATATACGGAACATATAACAAAAATTGCATTTTAAACATTTTTGTCTGTCTGTCTGTCGGTCTGTCTGTTTGTTCCGTGTAATCTCCGAAACGGCTGGACCGATTTTGACCGGACTTTCACTGGCAGATAGCTGATGTTATAAGGAATCACTTAGGCTACTTTTATTTTATATACATACAAATAAATAAAATTGAAGTGTCAGTTTGTAATGTCAAAATAACAGATTTTTACTAAATGCATATGAAAATATATACGGAACATATAACAAAAATTGCATTTTAAACATTTTGGTCTGTCTGTCTGTCTGTCGGTCTGTCTGTTTGTTCCGGGTAATCTCCGAAACGCCTGGACCGATTTTGACCAGACTTTCACTGGCAGATAGCTGATGTTATAAGGAATAACTTAGGCTACTTTTATTTTAGAAAAATATTTAGGGTTCCGCGCAAAAATAAAACTCTTGAAATTCAATGTATATATTCTATTAAACGCGGGTGAAACCGCGGGTCTCAGCTAGTATCTAATAAAACCAGACTGACTGTGAGTGTTACGATTTATAAATACAAGTTAACTGTTGATTCTTTAAAATCAAGTTTAAAATTCATCATGAGTTGAAATAAAACAAAAGAAAAAGAAATATAATTTTAAGGTTACTTCTTTTAGATAAATATACCGTGTGGTGCCGGCTACGAATAGCACCAACCCATCACACCCCTTCGGTGTGGTAAACGGCGAATATGGGATTAACCGGCGGATGGGCAGCAGCATCCTTCGAGTACAGTAACAACTCAACTGTGATCGCCAATTCGCCTGCCAAGCGTGGTGATTATGTGTGGGTTCACAGCAATAGAAACCTTAGCGTGCTACTGCACTTTTGAACGCTTACTATACGTGGGTCCCACTGAAAGTTTTTAGATTTGACCAGTAAGAAAAGATACTGATGAAAAAACTATACGAATTTCAAATAAGGAACTCTTTCGAAAGCTGTAGATGTAAATTTAATTCATATGTTATTTGTTTGTACAAATTGGCAGCAATTTAAAAGGTGCGTGTCGAGCGTCGAAGTGAATTTGACTTAGGAAATTTTCGCTCCATGGTTTATTACGACTTTCGTTGCGGTCTTAATCAACAACTATAGGTATTATGATAGACTTTGACTGGCATTTCATGATAAAGCCCCATCTAGTCGCACTGTTTATAACTGGTTTAATGGATATGGTCAAAGCAATCTCACTAATGATTTGTCGAAGGTCGTCCTTCTACGGCAACCACTGACGATAACGGGATTGCTGTGCAGGTAATGATAAAAGAGTGGCATATCAATAGATCCAGGAAAATTTAGGCACTAGTATGAGTCAAGTGCAAAAAGACGTACACGGAAATTCGGGAGTCAAAAAGGATTAGTATAGTGAAATGCTTGAAAAGTATAACGAAGGTAACTCGAATGCTGTGATTGACATCGGCAATGAAAGCTGGATATGTTGTTACGAGCCTGAAATCTAAAGACATCTGCTCACTGGATGTTTCCATTCAAAGATTTGCCAACAAAAATAAAGAAGGGCAAAAGCCGAGGGAAAAAGATGATTGCCTCATTATTTGGACGCATGGGTCATTAAGCAACAATTGCGCTAGATGATAAAAGGACTATTACTGCAGAGTGGTATGTTAGTCATTGTTTACCGGTTGTCTTGGAAGTTGTTCGACAGCAGTGCCAAAAAAGCAGGATTCTCCTCCATCACGACAACGCCCCAGCTCAGGCCGCCAGACGGACAATTGAATATTTGTCTATGGAAGGTGTAGAATTAATTAATCATCCTCCTTATATTCCTGACCTGGCACCATGTGACTTTTATTTATTCCCCAAAATAAAAGATAAAGTCAGGGGAATTCACTTTACGAACCCCGAAGATGCCGTAGCTGCGTTCGGAAAATACGTGGAAAAGATCCCTAAAGAAGAGTGGGCTCACAGGTTTAGTCAACGATTCCATTGCAACGGTGGTTAGAAAAAACGGAGACTACTCCGAAAAGTTAGTACTTCCTGCATCATTCCATTTTTCATTTTCTAAAAACTGTATGACCCTTGTATATATACAAAGACCACAAGTAACACATTAACTCTTTCACATTTACACTATTCAATTAGTCTTGGCACCGTTATCAGCACGAGGATATAGCAATTTTTCAATAGTGCAAATTATCTTTTACTTCACCTAACAAGGATGTACCAATAATAGCAGATTACATCCAAATTGAAATAGTCTTTTGTTAGCATAAATTCACATGTTGCTGTAATGCCATCTGAGGACTATTTGAATAACTATAACATGGTTTTATTATAATAAAAAGTGCTCCTTGTGATATTACCATAACATAAGCTTAGTTTACAAAGTTTAAGTTTAATTGACAGGCACGGTTGGTGCAGTGGCTGAGATAGTCGGCTAGAAAATAGAAATGAATTCCACACACAATACACCCAGACCCGGAACAACTACCTGCAAATCATACAAATATTTGTTCCGTGCGGGAATTGAACCTGCGACCCGAGCACAGCAGTCGACTGGATCAGCCACTGCACCGACCGTGCCGTCAACTACTAAGTCTAGCGTCAAGACTAGCGGGATATAGATGTCGGCCTGTAACTGTAATCCACTGCAGAGCAAAGGCCGTTCCTTATAAAGAGAAGGAACGCTGGCTCGACGATCGGTGCATGTTGCACTGCGTTATGACGATTTTGGAAAAAAATATTCAGCTTTCCTCACTATGCTATCCTAAAGTCAGTGGTGAGTTCGACTAACAAAAAAGTAAAAATTACATAGAAAAGTCCCATTAGTACATGCCAGGTTTTAAACCCGTAAACTTTATTTATTGGTCGCCCAGTGGAAATTCATTATAAACTTCATCCGCGCCGGGGAAGGGCGAAGAGGTATATAATACGGTTATCTTCGGCACTGAAGGGGGGATATTCAGGTCCTCGTACGGTCACACTAGAGCTAAACTCCTAACCTAATGATTAAGTAGAGAGTCCGTGAATCTCTGGGCCATCAAGACGTTTAGACTACAAAGATAGGTAACCGAAAACATTTCTCCCTAACCAACACAACATTAACAAACGCTTCTATCACAACACAGACCTCGGTCGAGTAGCGAAACATTTCAACGATCCTTTTTATGGTTTACCTCTCGGTTGTATTATGAGGAGTTATTTGCTAGCTGCTCGTTAGCATGACGACATCCTGCATGTAATGACTAGCGGGGTTACTCATGAATCTCGCCAGATTATTACTTCAAAATTCATTCATCATTTTTATAAGAAACTCGACGAAGACTCTTAGATGCGTGTCATGTATTTTCCACAGGAACTCTATGGATTCTTTTTTTCGTTTTCCATCTTAGAAGGTCTATTACATGTTTAATCATGTTTAGGTATATATACTGTAGTAATTGTAGATATTTTTACTGTACTCAGATTTTTTTAAATACTATTTAATGACGAGACGAGCATGTATGCATCCAGGTAGGAAGCATCACGCCTACCCGTATCAATTGTGTAATGCTACCAAAGACTTGTGCTGCGTGGAACCACTCTGCACTCTATACTTCCAGATATCAGGTATTTATTTCTTCATCATATCAGCTAAAGGACGTCCACTACTGAACAAAGGCCTCCCCTATAAGTTTGTACCATCATTTTGGGGGGAATTTGCCAGCTCTCACCTTGCGGACTAGTTAGCGTAGAATGGTTGCTGCTCATTCCTCGGGTTTAAAGTCCCTTAGTCGACTTTTACGACATCCACGGGAGAAAATGTAGGGGTGCTACATTCTTAATCAAGACACCACACGGAATGAACTGTCTTAGACAAAAAAATCTCGAATGCCTAGTAATTTGCCTACACCAGCCTTCAAAGCAAACTGGAACACAATCATGTCTAAAGTTTAAACACTATTGTTTGGCAGCAGGATAACTGCGATGGCATACGGCTACATATCAAGCTATAGAAATCCAGTTTACGATGATCGGCCTATAAAATGCAAGATCATTTTATACTGGAAATGCATGGCTTGTTAAGCAGCCGTGCGTACCTACATATCTACCGGACTGGTTATACGATTGACCAATACCTAATCACTACTGCAAATTGACTTTGGTAAATATATAGAAAATTCATTTCGACTGAAATGTTAATTTAGTGTTAATAATTTATTTCAAGAAACTGTACACCAGTAACGTAAACTTAAAGAATGACTGCATAAATATATAAAACATACAACATGACGTATGTAAGTAGTATAGGTTGAACTCTGGTACCCAAGGTAAGATTCAACTTGTGTCATGGGTACCAGCGCTCTCACGTACAAAGAGCAGAGAGTTACATTGCATCCGGATGGAACGTGGTTTCAGGTTAATTTAATCATCATTATAACATAAATTAATAGCAACATGCAGGAGAAATTAAATATGTGATATGTAATAGAATTTGTGATTTTAAACAATTGGGGCATGGAATCAACAATTAGGGTAAGTGACAAAAAGTGCTAATTCATATTATTCGTTTCAAAGGTGCTACATTTAAAAACCCATTTCATTTCAAAAGTTCAATATGCCTACAATCGACGTCGACATGGTAGCTACGCTACACCATCTGACAGTCGACGACAAGCAACTATTGCCTATGTTGTGCCTAACACACGGTTGGTGCAGTGCCTGATACAGTCGGCTGCTGTGCTCTGGGTTGCGGGGTCGATTCCCGCACGGAACAAATATTTGTTTGATCTGCAGGTAGTTGTTCCTAGTCTGGATATATTGTGTGTGAAATTTGAGTCTGTAAACGCACCCACGACACAGGAAAAATCCAGAGTGGGGCAAAGTTTAAAAAAAAGAACGGTGATGGGATAATGGGTCTAATTTGCAAGAAAACCTTTATACCTTTAAATATGAACATTTGGGATGTATAAAAATTTAAAGAAACATTGATTAGGAAAAATAAAGTTGTCACAAAGAAGCTCAATATTTCAACCGCATCGAGGTTTTAGTGCAAAATGATAAGCCAGGTCTAGTGCACATCAAAGAATTTTTTACATATATAGAATCACAGCCTGCCCGCCGTGTGGTGCCGGCTCAGAATGCCACCACCCCATCTCCTCCCGTGGGTGTCGTAAAAGTCGATTAAGGGATTGGCCGGAGGATGGGCAGCAGCGTCCTTCGAGTATATTAACAACTCAACTGCGATCGCCAACCCGCCTGCCAAGCGTGGCGATTATGGCAAAACCCCCCAATGAGCCCACATCACATCCATATCGGTCGTTGTGGTGATCTTTGGGGGAGGCCTGTGTCCAGCAGTGGACTTCATTCGGCCGTTAGATAGATTAGATAGATAGAATCACAGAAATAGGAAATAAGGACAAGTGGTACGGGGGCGTAACCGCGCCACCGCGACATGCACAATCTGGCCCATCCGGAAAAAATGGCCGTTTCATAACATCAGTTGAGGTTCGATCGCGAAAGTGAAACTTTGTTAAAGTGTCAATTTGTTCGGGAAGGAATCATATACAATATGCAAGTGAAGGAATTATCTTGTATTTGTCTTTAAAAAGAATAAATTAAAAATTATTATTTTCTTTATTATGTTACATTTGGATTGATGGAGCAGAAACATTATTATTTATGTACAAAATACAATGCTTCTTATCTACCACTTTTGACTAGCAATCGTTCAATAACAAACGCAGTGAATAGAACAGCGAATGGTACTCCCAATATAATTACGCGTTGCGTGGTACGGCTGTCGTGTGCGGTCCGTACGCTCGATATGATTGGCTATCTACAAAGTCATGGGTGTGTTTTAGTATGAGAAGCCAATTATAATGTTGTGTGTATTCAGTTCATTGGATGAGAACTTGTAACTGTGTGTATTAGTGTGCTTTTATGAAGAATGGTAGTGGGAAAATGGATTTCTAGGCTCGCATACATTTTGATCTACATGCTATATCTCCTTTCTTCCAATATCTTTGTATAGAATAATAATAATAATAATAATCGCCTGCAGTGGTGGCCATTTAGGGGGCCCATATTGTGAGTAGCGAGTCACCGTCTGCCACAGAATTTCACTTTCAAGGTTGAAAGGCAGACGCCGTTGTTTCCGTCTGTAGAAGTATATATAATCCATTTAGCACCCATTACAATAGACCTTATAATTGTAGTTTCCATCTTAAACAATAGTTGTACACCTCCGGGGACAATCCGAGACTGCATTTTATAGTGTAGCCATGGAGAGTTCCCGGTTAGTGTCCCATTACATTTTAGATTAAAATTCTCTAAAGGGCCTCTGCGTGTTGGATCCATGTCCCCGCGTGAGCCTATCAAAACCCCGGGTTCCACCTTACAGGGGATATAAACCCGTGTAATAGAGAGACGTGTAGATAATAATAAACAATTTATTGCTTGAAACACGGTTAGATAAAAGTTGTTACATAAAAATAAGGCTCCACATGTTTCGCCGTTTTCTCCGCATGCAAAATTAGGTACATTAATTAAGTCATTGTTTATAAATTATAATAGTCAAAAGTTATCACATCACACCACAACAGTCTCAATAAATTAAAGCATTACATTCTAAAAATTTTCATAATTACAATGTCAAGTTATATTTACCAATCTCAGTTAATTCCATAACAATTTCAGTGTCGCAATTACCTTCATTACTTCTCAAAAAAATCTATTATATTGTAAAAACATTTCTCATTGAGCCACTTGGTCAATGAATTTTTTAATTGATTTCCTTGATTTTTTGAAGTCCCTTCAGTTTTTTCAGACGTTTTTGAGATCAGAAATAGTTTCTCCTCTTTTAGTTTTTCTTCTTTCCAGGATTCACTCAAATTACTGACACTAAATCCCTTATCGGTCTTGGTATATTATTATAAACTTTTATCGCCATATAATAGGAGTTTTTCTGAAACAGTGTGCTTTTATAACTGGGCACTAAAAGTTTGGTATGATCTCTAGAAAGGTGAATTTTGTGATCACTGGCTTTTTTAAATAGATGAGAATGTTTTCTTACGAATTGTCCTATTTCTAATATGTACAGCGAAGTAAGTGTCAGTAATTTGAGTAAATCCTGGAAAGAAGAAAAACTAAAAGAGGAGAAACTATTTCTGATCTCAAAAACGTAACGTTGCACAGAACACAATAAGCAGATAAAATAAAAATGATCTAGAATCTATGATTGAATACTGGCCAGAAAACTGTCAGGAATTTTACAAGTATTTGTATCATAATTAATAAAAATACTGGCATTTATTGATATGTCGTGGAACTTAGCCTCCTATGAACCCTATGAATGCATAGCTATTGTACTTTGACCCATTTCTTTAATAGCACTTATAAAATGCTGATTTTTATAAATGTTTTTGAAGTTAATGTTTCAATAATAGGTATGAATAAATGTCCTTTGAAATCGCCGTGTGCGATAAGGCCGCCCATTGTACTTTATATTCAAAGTGTTACTTTTAATTTTACTTTTTAATAACTGGTGTACAATAAAGAATATAATAAATAAGTAAATAGTTTCTGTATTTTATATATTGAATTTATATATTGCCGTGTGGTGCCGGCTTTGCCGTGTGGTGCCGGCTCAGAATGCCACCACTCCTTCTCCTCCCATGGGTGTCGTAAAAGTCGACTAAGGGATTAGCCGGAGGATGGGCAGCATCGTCCTTCGAGTACATTAACAACTCAACTGCGATCGCCAACCCGCCTGCCAAGCGTGGCGATTATGGCAAAACCCCCCAATGATCGAGAACAAATCTATATCGGTGGTTGTGGTGATCTTTGGGGGAGGCCTGTGTCCAGCAGTTGACTTCACTCGGCCGAAATGATGATATATTGAAAAAAACATTAATTATTTTTATTAGACAGTCTTATTTAATTTCTCATTGAAAGATGTATTGGCACTCAATTATCAATAAAATGTTTATGTGTGGATTATCTGGACTCTTGCAATATGAGATCTATGACCACAAACCACAAAATGTGTTTATAAAGACGGTAGTGAAACGGTAGATAAAAGGCTTAAGCGTTAAAACTACGAAGTCATATGAAAACAGATGTTTTATTATCATACTCAGCTTTTTGGTTACCTTAAACAAAAGTTGAGCATGCATCTACATTAACTTTTATATGTTGCCATTATATTCAAACATTTGTTTAACTATTCAAGCTAAAGTTTTGGTTTATATTTAGAACAGCATAATAATATGAATTAATGAACCTTAATTAACATTAAGTTTAACTATCTATATATATGTAATCCAGCCTTGTTAAATTTTATTTAAAGTTCAGCATAAACATTCATTAGTACTTAAAACTGTCCGATATATCACTACCAAAGCGAACTGGCATCACACTGGTATAAAAGTAACAATAATTGTTATTAACATAAACGTCAACCTTCAAATTTAATTTTAAAGATGAGTATTATACTCGTTCAGTCGAACTGTATGCGCAGTAATAAGCCGCTTTTGTTTGCATTTCTACGTATTCCAAAATTCAATTTAAATATGATGGCGCGGGGCACAAACATGAGATCGGCAGAATTAAATGACGAGCGCTATTTGTCTGAGTTTCACGTGCGTTGCCGTACCGTTGCCTCAGAGCTAGCCAATTCCCAAATTAATTGCTTTCCAATAGCTTTTTTACGCGAAATTTACTTTAGAGAGTTCTGTTTTGCGCTTTGATTAATAGGATAACCCTTAAGAGAAGCGTAAATTTTTCCGAAGCATTATGTTTTCAGCTATCTAACAGTATGTGTATATATGATAAGTATCGTTTGTCTGTAAGATATAATAATAGCGATAAGACCGCCCATTGTACAATTATTGTTCATAGAATGATTCCTGCTAGTTGTTTTTAAAATAGTGTACAATAAAAATATTCTATTCTATTTTAAGTACTATTTTTAAATAAATTATATTAATATCAAACGTCGTAACTGCGTGTTGAATTTTAAAATTATTTTAGTGTTTGGTTGGTACTTATATAGTGTTTTAGGTGGAATTAATAAAAAAAATGGCTAATATTTACCCAACAACCAGAAAAAAATCATTTGAATTGGAAAAAATTGTAAATGTCCACCAACATCGAACTATACTACTACATAAAAAAAGGACCCGAAAAAGTTAATATAAAGCAAGGATTATTATTTGCGGCATTTGGGAAATCCATGGACCACCGTCGCCGCACCTTAACCTGCTATGATAATATTTGATTCAACTTAGATCTGCAATCATAAATACTATGATTTACTTATGTAAATTTTGTCGCTAAGATTTGGTAGTCATCTACTTTTGGTGGTCATTATAAATAATAAAAACAGTTGATAGAAAGATCTTTCCATCAGTTTACGAGTAATTCCTTACCAATGAGACATAACTACACACTAATAAAGGCTCAAAATAAGATGTAATTGGCGACAAGCAATAAAAACACAAAATCACCGCTTAGATTTAAGATGTAATTGTTTGATTAACATATAAATTGTTTCCTTATATTTTGAAATCTATCTTTTTTTTTGTTAGTATTTAAAATAATTAAAAAGTAACATTTATTTTTAAGAAAACATCTATGGTATCTATGTCAACAAAGCAGTCGGTGTTAATGTAAAATTTTTAAGTGTCCTAAAATATCTCGTGTTGAATGTTCGAAATCTGATGTTTTCAGTTTTACTACCACGATAAATATATTCTCTGGCAGGCAATATACATTTTTCACTTTTACAACATAGACATAAGGTAGTGCCGCCATAAAGCCAGCAAGTTTGGCAGCGTAACTTACTATCTGTCCCTGTCGTCGAATATTATATTGAAATGTAACTTTAAATTATTTTCACACAGGTTGTGTTGTGACATAAAAGGGTACTATGGGATTAGCTGGAGGATGAGCAACAGCGTCCTTCGATTACATTAACAACTCACCTGCGATCGCTAACCCCGCTGCCAAGCGTGGCGATTATGGCTAAACCCCCCAATGAGCACATAACACACCCAAACCGGCCGTTATGGCGGTCTTTGGGAGCCTGAGTCTAGCAGTGGAATTTATTCGTCTGAAATGATGATGGTGAAAGAAAAAAACTACCTTAACAAGAGGAATATTAAATTCAACGGCAACACTTTACTTAAATTATTTTCAACGGTAGGATGTTTCCAGGGTACAATTTACAGACATATTTTATTATATATGCACAAACACTCGGACTTGAAATAGCGGTCTGTAGATGATACAAAAATGTGTTTTGTGCGGGGTGCACAGATAGCTAATCGTTGTGTCAGGCAACAACCGTGCCGTATATATATAATAAATCTTTGGATTTGTGATCAAAGATTTGCTTGTTTTTTTTTGCTTAATACAAAAACGGATGAAGTCAAAATCCTTAAATCGGAAACTTTTGGACTAGATTGATTATTATGTCATCCTAATAAAACCTTATTATGTCATCCTAATACCTGCATATCATACAAATATCTGTTTCGTGTAGGAATCAAACCCGCGACCCGGAGCGCAGCAGCCGACTATATCAGCCACAGCACCAAACATACCGTCAAAAAATAACTTTTTTATTCAACCAAATCCGTTACCGATAAAGGGCTGACTTGCATTCGCCATAGAACTTTAAATTGACAACAGGCAACTATGAAGGCGACAGCACTTATTAGGTATGTAGGGTTTCAGGTCTGACGGTTATATGTAAATACAGTGAGGCACTGGAGACAATTAGTTTGTAGGTCGCCAATTTACGAGACACGTAAACAATAAGGGAACAATTCCTATTAAGCAATTAATATGGATAAGCTCGAGGACCTTCATTATTAGTAGGACTCGGATTGCCTAATGAAAACTTGAATGGTGTAAGTCATTAAAATAACGATCATATGAATTGGAATTAGGGAAGTAAATTATACATTTCATTTGTTTGGTTAATATTGCATTATTATTATAGTTTTGAATCTGCTAACAGACTGCAGTGCGTGGAAGTATTCTGTTGGTAGACTTTATTTTTAAAATCTCTTCATCTATATTTACAAACCTATGCTGCTGAACATAGGCCTCCCAATGAGCAGTCATAGAGGATATTGGATATTAGTATCACCACGCCGTGATCTGTCCGTGTGGTGTCCGGATTATGAATGTAGCACCACTCCATCTCCTCTACGGAACTCTAAACCATAGGGATGGGCAGCAGCATCCCTTATGTGGAACAGTACCCATACTGCGCTCACCAACCCGCCTGCCAATCGTGGTGAGTATTGACAAATACCCCCCAAAATGACGACACAATTGTGAAAATCTATGGCCTCCCGCCTTTGTTCAGCAGTGGACGTATAAATGGCTGATATGATGATGACGATCACCACACTTGGTAGACGGATTCTTGATCGCAGTATGTTATCAGCACAAGGGTGGATGCTGCTGCCCATGTCTTGATATCAACCCTCAGTCACCGTTAACAACATCCACGGGTGGAGAAGAGTATTCTATTCTTTGCAGGGAATCACACGAACTTTATAGTTATTATTAAAAAATCACTTAAGACTGCCCCGTATATTATAGATAATTAACTATAGTTCGTTAATATGATATATGAATAATCAGAATAGGGACGAACTTAGCCAGAAAACTAAATCCTAGAATTAGGTACCTAGTGTATAAAAGACAAATCCAATCAAAACAAACCGAGGCGGGGTGGGTCGGGAGGAGTTTGTGTGGAGTGCAGCGAAACTGAAACAATGAATAAAGTTTGAAAGGATCCAGTTGCGATGGGGCACGGATTAATGGCGGCGACTCAGGTGCCGCTAGATGGCGCTCGGTGCGGCACGACAATTGCTTTCTTGTCTCCATTGTCACACGAGCTTTGGGCATACGACGGTTGTTATTTTGGTTACGTGATAAAAAACCGAGCCACAGACAATACTGTGGTATATAGTCAAGTGTATACGTTAACATACATACATACAGACTCTTCATAGGGCCGAGTGTGAGTCTTATTTACCGCGTTTGGCGCTATGGTTGGCCCGCTCCAAAGTGTACAGCCAATTGGAGCACCGAACGCGGTTACACATTCAAGTACAATAATAAGTTTTCACCCCCGCACGGTACAAATACTTGCATGATCTACAGATAGTAGTAGTAGTAGTAGAGTGTGACACTCACACTCGGGCCACAGTTTAAATTGCCAGTTCCTGTTTGGTTTTTAGTTTCGTAAATTGGTGCTATAGCTTATTTGCTACTCTACTGAACACTGACAGTCTGATCAACCTTTGGGATAATTAGATATACATTAAATAGTTAATTATAAGTAAGTCTTAGGTTTTCGCGATTATTACCCATTATAATAAAACACTTTTAAACGGATTAAATCGCGTATGTTATTGATTTTTGTGTTTCCTGACGTTTCGAACACTTTGCAGGGTTCGTGGTCGCAGGATGACTAAGGTGACAAGCGTCGTTACAGATTTAAAAGTTATTTTATCTACCGTACAAAACCAGTCAAAAATTGTTTCGATGCACGCAGTGATCACTCAGTGTCTTCAGGCTTTTAGTGTGGTGTGTTGTTTAGGATTTTATTAATTTAATAATCGGATTCCAAACAGGGGGTACCTGCCAACCATCGTCGCTATTAAAATTAGGATGTTTTTTAATTTCAGTAGTCTCACGAAACATTCTTGGTACATAACGGTTCTCTTTCGCGAGGACTTGAGGATCCTCAAATCGAAGAAAATAGTATGGTTTGCCTAAGGCATGTCCACACACTGCAGACTTTGTGGTGCTTGACGTCAGCTATGAGTTCTTTCATTCTGGTGACTATACTACGCTTTGTTAGCCCTATGTTAAAAGTGTTTTATTATAATATACATTATATGTAAATCCCTAAAGGTTCTACAACCACTGACAAAACAGTTTTTACTATATGTTCTTCTTCTTCTTTCGTGTAGTTAGTGGCCAACCTTATGTCAAAGTTGTTCAAGCCGCCTAAAGGCCTCCGACTTGGCTTAACAACTGCTGATTAATGATAACAATCAGAACCGAAGATTTTACGTTCCAACTTTTTATTTTACAAACACATTTTGTACTTCTATATACAAGTTCACTATACCCTCGCTAACCATTGTTCCACTAATTATGTATTAGTAACGCACTGTGAACTGTTTCACCTGCTGCTTGATAATGTGCGCAGATAGAACCTGTGTAGTGGCTACACCATTTAATGTACGTGACGTCACATGTCCGCTGACCGACCACTTGTCCACCTTGCTAGGCTATATTGCTTATATATGTAAAGTCGTACATGTCTAGTTGTTACGGTATTCCCTCGGTCGATTCATAGTTCATGTAGAGATACGCATTCTGAAGGATGGCATGTATATATACAGTAGGTATGCCTTAGTGAAATTAATTGAAATTACATTTAACACTGCTGGAGTGCTTCGCTACTCGCCTGCCAAGTGCGGTGAGTATTGGCAAGTTCTCCCCAAAATAGTGACACGATTGTGAAAATCTATGGGGAGGCCTTTTTGGACGATATTTGGCTAATATGACAACAATGCTTAAATTTAATTACAAACTAAAAAACAAAAATAAAATTCATCGTAGAACCAGCCGAAAAGCTTTCGATCAGTTTTAATTTATAATATAAATATTCATATAGTTATATTTAAGCCATAAAGATCATGAAGAATTCAAACGTGTTTAGATTAAATTTTGAATATCTTGAAAGTTAAAAAAAATGTATCCCATCAGCCAACCAAGAAAGAGATATATTATACGCGGCTTATAAAAAAAACAAATTAAATTAACGAGTGTGCACAACTTTTTAAGGCATTGTTCATTGGAAACAAATCATAAATATAAACGGTCTGCGTTTGAGAGATACCCGCACTGTGAAGGATAAAAGTTGGATTGTAAGTAGGAAAAGTTTTTTACTCCACGATGCTAAATCTGAAGAGTAGTAATGTTTCTTTCTGATGCACATCCTTTTTTATGTGCGTCTATTTTCATTACGAGCAAAACAAGAAGCGATATTTTTCTCTACCTTTACTTATGACTGCATACATGCATGCAGCTATCAAGCGTTTCCTAAAAAAAGATAAAAATAAACACATAAACCATTATCAAGCACATACTTATGAATATAGTCAAACTTAAGTTGCCGTGTTCCAAGTTTGTTAAAAAGAAGAACGGGCAAGAAACTTTATGGCTACTCGCTTAAATTACGTATAATATACTGTTAGTCATTTCGGCCGTATGAAGTTCACTACTGGACAGAGGCCTCCCCCAAAGATCATGACAACGACCGATATGGGTGTGTTGTGGGCTCATTGGGGGGTTTTGCCATAATCACCACGCTTGGCAGATGGGTTGGCGATCGCAGTTGAGTTGTTTATGTATTCGAAGGACCCTTGGCTAATCCTTTAGTCGACTTTTACGACACCCACGGGAGGAGAGGGGTTGGTGGTCTTCTGAGCCGGCACCACACGGCAAGTGGTGTTACAATATTATATTTATTAGTACATTCTTCTCGAAATGAAGGTTATGTGAGGACAATGTAGGAGAAAATAGTCTAAACTTCCTTAAAAGTCTACAGACATCTTTATCATCATCATATCAGCCGTAGGACGTCCACTGTTGAACAAAGGCCTCCCTCATAGAATTCCACAATTGTGTCATCAATTTGGGATTTGCCAATACTTGCTATGCTTGGCAGGCGTGTTGGTGAGCGCAGAATTGTTTCTGTTTCACAAAAGGGACGCTGCTGCCCATCCATTTGGGCTTAGAGTCCCTTACTCCCTTTTACGACATCAATGGGAGGAGAATGACTGGTGCTATATTCTTAGTCTGGAGAACACACGGACACCATCGTCGTCATATAATCAGCCAAAAGACGTCCACTGCTGAACAAAGGCATCCCCCATAGACAATACAAGCCGTGTGTCGAATTTTTTGCGTAAATTGAAAATTTTTAAAACTTTTGGGCTTAATTTTCCAGTACTCGCCACGCTTGACAGGCGGATTGGTAGCGCAGAAGGGCTGCGGTTCCACAGAAGGTATGCTGCCGCCCGTCCCTCTGTTTTAGAGCCCCTAGTCGCCTTTTACGATATCCAAGGCAGGAGATGGAGTGGTGCCATATTCTTAATTCAGCCACGACACACAAAATGCATGCATTACTATACTATCAAATAACAAACGAAGTCATTGCCCACCGGAAGACATATGCCTATTTTGATATAACGTGGACTATATTTAAATAACCTGCAATTAATCATAAAAATAATTATATACAAAAATTGCTGTTCAAAAATCCCGGTTTTCTAACAAAATATTAGCGTGGTGTATAACTCGCGTTTTCATATATAAAGACGTGTATGTGTTGTATGGAGATTAAGTGTGATAGTCCTTCAAGAGACGCGTTTTCTCACACGCAAATGTCTGCTTGCGACACATTTAATTAATTTTAAGGCGCTATGTACCCTCTACCATTATGTAAACAGCGTGTTTATACAATATTATAAATGTAGCATATTTATAATATTAACACGAAAATATGCTATGTATTCCATGCTATGTAATAAAAGCACATCATTATACCTTTCAACTGCTAAAAAGCCGATGCAATATAAAAATCTATTAAAAAGAGAACGGAGATGGAGGACCAAGGAGACAATGCGAGGATAATTATCACCATAAATAGATTATAAAAAAAGTTTCTGTTAAGTGCAATTCTATTTTTTATTACTTTGTTCAGGCGAGGGATCTAGGACATTAAATAATTTCTTACAAAACTTTTCTAGTTATAAATGCAACCAGACGTATTATTTTAAGGTGCTTTATTGTTATTATGTTTGGCATTTACGTTCTTCATAGACTTTGATTATTAAAAGTATTATTTATTTTATTTATTACCAGAGGACACAAAGATTTATAACCCCTATCCGACCTGCGGGATTGCGTGACTGAAACAGTTATAAATAACATCCTATAAAGATTGGATGAAAATGTTGCAAAAAAGGTGGAGATATTGGAACGTGTTTTTAGCATTTTAGGATAAGGTATTTTTTATACTGCGTTGTGATATTACGAGCAAGTCATTAGCCTGTTGTTAAGCGTCATGCCTACCCATGACAATTGTAATGATATCCAGGACTCGAGACAAAGTTATTTGGTCTCTTTTACCCAGTAATTTCGCTAGCTACAGTGCCCTTCTAATCGGGGAAAACACAGCAATGTCTAAAGTTTAAACACTATTGTTTAGCGGCAGCCGTGTGGTGCCGGCTTAGAATGCCACCACCCCATTTCATCCCGTGGGTGTCGTAAAAGTCGACTAAGGGATTAACCGGGGGATGGGCAGCAGCGTCCTTCGAGTACATTAACAACTCAACTGCGATCGCCAACCCGTCTGCCAAGCGTGGCGATTATGGCAAGACCCCCCAATGAGCACACAACAAATCCATATAGGTCGTTGTGGTGATCTTTGGGGGAGGCCCGTGTCCAGCAGTGGAGTTCATTCGGCCGAAATGATGATGTGCCACTGGGGTGATACCTATCTAGCCGGCTTCTTGCAATAAGAGACCTACCACCAGGAACGTAGTGTAAGAGGACAGCTTATTACAATGCAGTGCATGTGAGGCGATTGTTAGACAAGTTGTATTTATAAAGTACCATACTTGCTCACTGGCGATTTCAGGCCCATAGAGGTTTCTTCGCGATCTTTTCTTTCACCTACATTCAACCGTGTGGTGCCGGCAAACAATAAACTTACCCCATCGCCTCCTGCGACGCGACTATGGGATGAGCCGGAGGATGGACAGCAGCGTTCTTCGATTACATTAATTACAATTCAACTGCGATCGCCAACCCGTCTGCCAAGCGGGGCGATTATTGCATAACTTTCCAATGACCACTCAAGGCAAACTCAGATCGGTCGTTGTGGTGATCTTTGGGGGAGGCTGTGTCCAGCGGTGGATTTATTTGGCTGAAATTATGACAGTCACCAGTGTCTTAGATAAACTAAGAAAGTACATATGCCATAGAAAAAGTCACATTGCTTAAAAAGCGCGTTCGTAAACCTCCTGTCCACCACAACTATTATTAATACTTATATAAGTTTCAACATGTCCGTGTGGTGTCCAGAATATATCACCATCCCATCTCATCCCGTGGGTGACATAAAGGAGACTAAGGGATTATCTGGAGGATGGGCACCGGCATCCTTTGAGTACATTTACAAGTCAACTACAATCGCCAACCCGCCTGCCATGCGTGGCGATTTTGGCAAAACCCTCCCTATGACCGCCCAGCCCGGTTTGAGATAAAAAAAAAACCTCCGCAATAACAGCATTTGTATTACAAACTTATTATAGCACCACACAGTTTTTACGGTGTTAGTGGATCTATGTGTTCTTGTAAAAATTGAGTCAAAGTGCAGGAACCCGTGAAACGTCAGACCGGGCGATATTGTTGATTTCCTGCAGAGCGGTCAAATATATAGTAGTAGCAATCGAAATCGGCTTTCATATTTGAAAATATGCACGAAAATGGAAGAACCTATAGGAGCGTATGGGGATCGTATCCATTGGTATTCCATTTCTTTTCCGAAATAATTCATATTATATAAATATTTCAAGTTCATTAGGTACTAATAGAAAACATTGATAGAGAAGGGAATATGGTACGGTATATAAACAAACAATTAATTACATTGTTATATTAAGTACACAGAATCCTGTCAAGTCAACTTTGTTTTTTTAAACTTTTCCTCACACTAGGATTTCTCCTGTGTCGTGGGTGCGTTTACAAACACAAATTCCACACACAATACACCCAGACCCGGAACAACTACATGCAGATCGTACAAATATTTGTTCCGTGCGGGAATCGAACCCACGACCCGGTGCGCAGCAGCCGACTGTATCAGCCACCGCACCAACCGTATATTGTATATTCGCCTGATTGAATGGGTGAAATGATGTAAAAATCATTTTCTCATTAGGTTATTATTTCCTGATTAACATTAAAACAGATATTAAAGGCACCCTCCGATAGTTTAAAAAATCCAATGTTATATGTGTCAGTACTACCCCATTGTGTAAAACGTTATTCCTCTCAACTTTTATCTTTACTTTTAAATATTGTTGTTTCCGAACTCAGACTTTAAGTGGGAAAATTTTGAATGGTATTTCTTTCCAAACACATTAATTGTGCAAAATGTTAAAACTTATTTTTGGATTCGGTCTTGTACCAATAACTTATCCCAAGAACAAACATCGCAAACGTAAGTTTGTACGCACAATTAAGAAATTCGCAGAAAGATTATCATTAATCAATGTTCGTTTATTTTCTTAAATAACTTTAAAACTATATATTTTAAAATGATTAAATAAATATATTTGAGACCGTCACAATAAGCCCTTCCATTTCGTATATTACAGGGTACAGTTTGCAAAACTTTATTCTTTATTTTTTATGTTACACGTACATGTTTGGGTCGCATAAATTCATATGTGTACCAAATTTCAACTTAATCGGTTATGTAGATTCAGAGCAAATCGCAAGCTGTGACAGACGGACAGACAGACAAACAGACACACGAGTGGTAGGACCACGGCACGGCTAAGGGTTCTGAACGTCCGAAGGAAAAACGACAGCGTATTTTGCAGCCTGTCCGTTGCAACAATAAATAGTAAGCAATAATAAAAATGGAACTTAGAGATTTAGAGTACAGTTTTTTCTGGAATGTTTTTTCGCATGCATTTCAGAGAGACGTCGTTAACCGGGCAATCTGGCGAAGACGAAAGGGCCTCCAGCCATGAATTAAAACTGAAAAATTAAGTATCTGTAGCTACTGGCGTCCTCTGCGGGGTTCTGACCTCGTCTTAGAGCTGGGGGACCAAACTGAGGGACAGCTGGATCGGTGTTATTAGATATATTATAGGGGATATTTGAAGCTACTCGCTCGGCACGAGCTTTTTTGAGCAAGATTAAGGTAGACGAAATAGACCTCGACGGCCTGGCCGGCCTCGGTGGTGAGGATGGTGTACAAGTCTGTTTAAACGAAACTGCGAGTCTCTTCTAGTGTACTTCGTGAAATACGGTTATTTCACTGTCTGAAAATCATGTGTAAGAGAGTTAAATTCTGATGCCAGACAGATGGCATACGGTTTTATTACTGTAGATTTTCTTATTTACTGTTTTCTTAGGATACTGCGAGAAATATATCATATGGGACAACGTTGCGATCAGCGTCCATGCGGTGGTCGTCTAGGACTGAGAATATGCTGTGTGTTAAGGTCATTGCGAAGGGTTAATCTCTTTAAGGATAAAGAGATTAACACTTCGCAACGACGCCGGACGACCCGCGTTAGTCTGGGAGGGAATACGTATGGAAGGACACGTTCTGCCTAAAGGCTTGGGAGAGAGATTTAAAGTCACTGGAGGTTGTCACAAGACCCTGGATGTGATGCGTGCGCTGGGAAAGCTGTGATCAAAGTACATTTTGGAATCGTTGATCCATTTTGCAATGTCCTGTATGTACAGGGACGGATGAGAGAGCATTTTTCTCATGGTGTCCAAGAGATTGGCTTGGATAGGATGGGGAAGGAGGAGCAACTAGTCTGCGGGAAGGTAGTCGGGACTGGAGTCGGAGCTGAGGCTGAAGCTGAAGCCCTGTCCATTTTAATGGCTTTGGCGTGGGCTTGGCTGAAGGATTGGGCTTTCTGGCCCTTTTTTGCTTTTCCCAACGAAAGTGTAGCAGAAGATGCATAATCGGAAGCGGTTACACTTTTACTTTACTGAATATTGACTTATACATTAAATAAGTCAGACTTTCAATGGTCTTACAAATGGCCTGTTAAAAATAGTTTCTGGACATAAATGGACAATAAGTGCAACAGTCAAAAACTGTTGATTAAATGTAATTTTGCGTAAAAAGTCCAAATTAAAGATAATTTTTATTTCTGGACTGGCTTTAGAGAAATTTTATATTGCTACATCAACCCTGTCAAAAATTGGTAATGTTTGCTCAAAGTTTTCTCATTCCAAACGAAGAAATTGCCACAAACCAAATCCATGTTGTACGCAAACCAGTCTCTTAGTTCACCACACACGAATGTAAATTCCTAGTTCAAGTTTAAGAGTATGTTTCCACTGGGTTCGATAAGGTCGAAACTAAGTCCGCGGCCAGAGAACTTGGAACTTACATGGCGCATGTTAGCCGACTTGGTGCGACCGCGACGTGACCAGTCCCTTGAAACTTCAGTTATAACTTTATTATAACTACTTATTGCCTACAAGTTTTGAATCTGTGCAAGAGAACGGTATTGCGTAATTTATCATTATCAGATTTACATATTTTGCCAGGCGTTCTGTGTGGTTCCCGGCAAAAAAATTACCACTTTTCTCTACCCACGGGTATCGTAAAAGACCACTAAGGATTGACTTCAAGCGGATACACAGCAGCATCCTTCCGTGAAGTCCCATAATATGAATAACAATATACTACGATCACTAATCCCCCCCTTAAATTGTCTGCCTGATTATGGCAATATGGCATAGGGTGGAATGTGTGAACGTGCTATTTCTCACGGAGTGGTGCAGCGGTGATTTTGCATCTCAATGCATGTCATTTGTGTGAGAATGTCGACTACTAACATAATTTTTAAGTTTTATGTATTACTGACAAATATGCGAATTGTTACTTGATAGTAACCGATGCGACCGGTAGAGATCATTGGAATGCGTGTGTGTCAGCAGTGAACGATTAAGGTCTGATGTGTACTCATTTTGGTGATTATAAAGTAAAATAAAACGGTTTAACGTTGGATATATATAGTATAATGCTAAACTATAATATATCACAAATAATAACATAGGTATTTAATCAAACAACACGCCTACCTGTCTATCTGATTGTGAACACATGTCTACGTTTAAATATACTGCGAAAAGTCTGCTATTTATGTTGGTATAGTAAATAATATGATGATTTGTCAAAAAATATAATATTTAAGGCAAAAAGTGTTTTAGAAAGTGTTTTACATAAACACCTAAGCAAAGCCTAAACAACAGAATTAAAATGATCTTAATAATTATTCTTTGTCATGAACACTGACAAGATTATGTTTGCGCGTGCAGTTAAAATAATAATTTGTGATTAAATCATGCTAGGATAAATGCATTAATGAGACAGTCAATATCAGTATAAATATAACGCTGGAAAAAGGCGGACGCTGCACTCTACTCGTTCGACACGTATTGTCGATATAACGTTCATAATGACTATTTTTTTGGTGATATGGTGACATTTTCATCATGCAAATATTCTTCGTATCATTGTGAATCTATTTCGGGTTAATACAGTTCTGTTTTTATATGAACATTGTCACTATTATATATCTTATATTATATTCCATATTCCTTAACAATAAATAACAAATCACAAGCAGTCATAACAGATTATTTCTATTGTAACGTCAACAACAATTGAATTCGTATCGTTAAAATCAGGACAGCGACAAATATGAAATCGCGGTAGCGTTGGACATTCTGTATTTATTTTCCATTGAAGCGTTGTAACCATAATTCGTGCAGTTTCGTTGCATTTTTGATGACGGCGTATTTTATGTTACTGTCAGTGGTGACTGTGCCCGCGGCTCTGTGACAGATAGCGGATCGTGAGTTTACACTTGCATAACGTCAATGCCAAAATGAAAATATTCACCTCTATTTTGGTCATATACAAGTATGAAATAATAATAATATATTAATAGCAGCCTGTAATTCCACTGCAAAGGCCTTATCTAATCCCATACAGAGAAGGAATGAGCATTGCTGAGCACGTTTGCTCAGTGCGTGTTAGCGATTTAAGACCATGAGATTCCTACACGTAAAGTAAGTGGTGTCTTAGATTAATTAAGATGGTAACATATGACAACAACAATTCAAAAGTCGCATTTCAACTCGGAGTTCGGCCGAGGAGACGTAGAAACTTAATGTTTGAAGTTATTTTGAATACAAAAAAATAAACTGATTTGCGTTAGACTATATCAATCAATCATTAGTTTTGTTTACTATTAAAACAACACATCATCAGCTTATATCGGTCCACTTCCCTCCCTTTCCCTCAACACCCGACCGGTTTACCGCCCTCGCTGACGAGGATACCTGCCTCACCGACGTCGCTGAGGTCCATCGCCGCGACAACACCATTCTGTTCAAGTAGTAAATACTTCTCCCCAACCCCGTCCCTTGCTCGCGCCGGCCCTCAGGTGTACGTCTTTCCAAGAGCTAGCTAGCGATTTCCTTTTATATTTGACGTTTATTTAACCTGATGCAACAACATTTAGAGATCTAATGATGTACTGATCTTATGTAGATAACTAAAATAGAAAAAACAGAATTGGCAAAATTAGGCCTAATTCTACGAGCCAAGTTTTCAGGCCCGAACAAAGGATTTTAGGACTAACCGTGGTAACGGAATTCTATGTTTTAGCATTATTTTAAAGTGAACATAAACAAGTTCAATGCCGATGTTTCAGTTAAAAATGCTTGTACTATTTTCGCAGAACAATTAGATTATGGGAGCCATGCACTTTTTGTCGTTTTTTCATTACCCGAGATCCCCACTTATGTCGTCATTTGGGGGGAATTTACCAATACTAACCTCTCTAGGCAGGTGGCTTGGTAAGCACAGAATGGTAGATGTTATACAGAAGAGATGGCTATGCACATCCCTCTGGTTTAGTCTCTTAGTTGTCTTTTACGACATCCACGGAATTATATGGAGTGGTGCTGTATTCTTATACTGGACACCACAGTGAGGTGCTGACTAAAAATAGCACCACCTTGTCTCATCCCGTGGGTGTCGTAAAATGTGACTATGGGATTAGCCGGAGGAAGGGCAGGAGCGTCCTTCACGTAAGTTTAAACTCAATTACGATAGCCAACTCGCCTGCCAAGTATAGCAATGATGGCAAAACCCCCAATGAGCATACAACATAAACCAAGCCAGTCGTTGTGGCGATCTTCGGGGGAGGCTTGTGTCCAGCAGTGGACTTTTACAGCTGAAAAGATGATTTGATGAAAATTCTTACAGATGCTATATGTAAAACATGTTAAGTGAAATCGATTCTTGCCATTGTGAAGTGCACAATCACTTCTACATTACTTAAGAGTGACTTCATCCGTGATTCTATCATGCTGTTAACAACTTCGGCTCCAATCCAGTATTAAGTCGAAGCCAGAAGAGTACCTGCCTCTGCCTATCTTAAAAAGTGATGCATAATTAGAGATGGGCCCTTATTCTTTTTTATTAATTTATGTTTACTTTGGGTGGTTGAATTTCCTTTATATAAAACCAACCTTCAACGTAACATTGGCGATATGAGTGAACATATTGTATGTAAATATTATTAACGGAACTCTAGGCAACCATTCAGAAATTCTCAAAAGATGCGAATAACATTCCTTGCACACGGACATTCCGGGCAGTCATAATAATATGTTTCAATTTGAAAATTTCCTAACGGGCATATTTTTATCCTCGCATATAACATTTCATTCGAATAAAGTAACGGTAGCAATCAAATACCGTAGGATATGAGTTTTAGTAGTGATTCTATATTCTGTTCAAAACAAAATTATAGCAAATTTGGGCTTTAATTATTATTTTGCGGAATCTAGTTAATCACTCCCAGACAAGTGCACCTTCTCTGTGTGGTGTCCGGAGTAAGAATATAGTATCACTCCATCTCTTCTCTCTTCTCATGGATGTCGTAAAAGGCGACTAAGGGACACTTAACCAGAGGGATGGGCAGCAACGTCCTTCTTTTGGGACATTAGCCATAATAAAAATCGTCAACGTCAAGTGTCAATGTGCAACAAAAATATGAAAAATTGAAAATAAATTTTGATACATCGTCAATAATGGGTGTATCAAAGCCATAATATACACATTTTATTAAAACAGCGAGTTGATTTTTATATCAAGATGTTGTCTGCAGTGAAAGTGAATGCGCACATTCATGGGGTGCAAGATGATAACTGGGTATAAAGGACAAAATCAACCAGTAACCGGGTCTGATAAAGTTATAGCAACGTATTGGAGAGTACTTATCAAGAGAACCCTAACAAGAGAAAACAACTTGATAGAATCAGATACACAAAGAACAAGAAAATGAAAAAATTTCGCTTGGCACGGTTTATGAAAGGAATTGGACTTCTGGAGTGGAAGGCCTGGTGACCTGAAATACAGACTTCAACCTAGTTTAGATACCAGTCTCCCACAATAAATTTGTACTATAACAATATACGAATATATACAGGCTGTCCAGTAAATAGCACGGCATACTGCAGGGGGTGAGAGCTTGGTCAATAGTTTTTTTTTTTGTTTATCCTGTGGAAAATATAATATAACTACCAAAAAAACAATATATGTTCAGCAAAATCTACGGCGAAATTACGGGCAGCACCCATCCTCCAGCTAATCCCTTAGTCGCCTTTTACAACACCCACGGAAGGAAATGGGGTGGTGGTATTCTGAGCCGGCACCACACGGCATTTAAATCGAATCAAATTTTAACTGTGGTATATTATCTACATAGGCTGCACTGAAAGTATCGGGAATGGAATATTTCCACTGTTCCTGTCATATTAAAATCTTTTTAATTGAAAACTCCTTGGTTTTACAAATTGAATACCATTTATTTATTTAAAAAAAGATTCACGGTCTTGTCACAAGGTTTTGTCAAACTTGTTTAGTCGTTGAGAAAATGGAAGACTGGATTCTGGCCACAGAGTGTCATTGAATAACACGTGTGTCAAAAATATTTTGTTATTTTTGAGTAATTTTGTGACTTATCGTTTTGTATATTCCTGTTATCCGATAAAATATTTCTGTTTTGTGTATAAGTATTTATAATCGGTAGTCGTCACTATGGACAAGAACAAACCTCCCGACCCTCCTGATATCTCAAGACCTTCAACCCCTATATCTGGCTTCACCTTCATTGACGCAAATTCCAATCCCCCGAGTCAAATTGCTGACACCGGGTGTACAATAAGCGGATCACTAAGTCCCCAATGCCAACCAAACACGCGCAAACGTCCGGTTAATGAAGAGGTAACGTCAAATCGTCCTTCGAAACAACCCAGAAGTCAAGTCGGCCGGGAAATATATTCTGTGGTAGATAAAGCTCCATATATTGTACACGTGTCTCGCAAAGAGCAACAGTCAAATGCTGGCACCACTCTTCATCCAATAACTTTTGGCCTATTCTTGCTTAAAAATAATGTAACTAACATTATTCGTGATGGTATCAAGAAGGTAGGCAGAAATCGTATTTCGGTAGAGTTTGCATCCCCTGAGGATGCCAACTCATTTTTATCTAATAGCCTGTTATCAAAAAATAGTTTTGAGGCCAAAATACCAACATTTAATATTACCCGCATGGGTGTCGTAACTGGCGTTCCAACGGATTTGTCAGAAGAGGAGGCGAGGTCTTACCTAAATGTGCCTTCAGGATGTGGGAAAATCCTTAAAGTTCGGCGGATTAATAAAAAAATTGTAAGAGATAATACCACTGAGTGGCATCCGACAGAAACTTGTGTCATCACTTTTGATGGACAAGTTTTACCTAATAGAATCTTTTGTTGCTACACTGCCTTACCTGTACAGCAATATATTTATCCTACCATTCAATGTCGTAAGTGTTGTAGATTCGGTCACGTAGAATTTTTGTGCCGGTCCAAACCTCGCTGCAGCAAATGTGGCCGCGACCACCCTGGTGTTGGATGCTCTATTTCTGAAAATGATGCTTTTTGTGTGCTGTGCTCTGGCAGTCACTTTGCCAATAGCAGGGCCTGTCCGGAGTATGGTAGACAGAGAGCCATAAAGACTGTTATGGCTGAGAAGACTATTTCATATGCTGAGGCCAGTAAATGTATCCCTAATGCAACTCGCAGTTATGCAGACATCACAAAAACAACATCGTCTACATCTCAGTCATACCGCAAAACAATTTCCCTAAAGCCAAAGACTCATACTGCCCTTTCTCCGTCTTATGATAAAGCTGCTCATCAGCTGCTAACTAGTACCCCCCAATCTTCTCAGCCTAATGGATGCCTTTTCAACAATCAGCTCTTTGAAAATTCTGACAGTTTGTCTACTATTATTGAACTTCTCATCAAACTTCTGACAACTTTTATGTCTTCTAATATATCCCAATCACCGTCCAACGTTGCTGATAAACTTATATCATTACTTTTAAATATTAAAAATGGCAGCTTCCCAAGTGTTTCTGCAATGGAACGTGAGGAGCGTGTGGCATAAAAAACACGACCTCATATACCTACTCAATAAATATAAGCCATTGGCTTGTTCCATTGCGGAGACTTGGCTTATTCCAAGTCTTAGTTTTCGTATGCCACACTTTAATATCCTCAGATGTGATCGATCTGATGGCTATGGAGGATCGGCTCTATTCATAAATAATCGTGTCCCACTTGTGTCCGTGTCTATACCTCTGCTTGATATGGATATGAGTATTGTGGCAGGTAGGGTTGAGGGTACAACAATCATTTCTGTTTATATTGCTCATCCTCATCAACGATTTCTATCTATATTACGGGTTTTATTGCGCAGTATTAATGGCCCTGTCCTTGTTATGGGTGACTTCAACTGTCACCACTTTAGATGGGGCTCTGAACGTTGTGATTCTTTTGGGGAAGGTTTAGTTAACATTTTAGATGAGCTTAATCTGTGCATATTAAATGATGGTTGCCCAACTCGCAGAAGCCTTCCTGGTCAGCAGAAAAGCTGTGTTGACCTCACATTTTGCTCGCTTGATATTGCCGCCGCATCTCACTGGGAGTGTCTAAATTCATCTCATGGTAGTGACCACTATCCCATTATTATATCAATACAAGGAAAAACATATTTAGAAAAAATGTCTCCTCCACTTTTGAGGTATAATTTGTCCAAACCTAATTGGGCAGAATATGCATCAACTCTGGAGGATAAAATTGACGTGCTTCCAAATTTAGTTTCGGAAAATTTCGAGGACTCTGGTCACTGTTATGTTAAAACTTGTTATGAGAGTTTTGTTTCGGCCGTCACATCTAGTGCCGATTCCTGTTTTCCTCTTAAAAATAGTGCCCGTAATAAAATTCCATCACCACCTTGGTGGGACCAAGAATGCACCATGGCAATCAGGGAAAGAAATGAGGCGGAAAAGTTATATGATGAAGAGATGATCAATGAAAATCTGATTGTTTACAAACATGCTCTCGCAAAATCACGAAGATTACTGCGGAAAAAGAAACGTTCAGGGTGGGTACATTTTTGTAACTCCTTATCCCCATCTACGCCAGCGTCTGAAGTATGGAAGAGGATTAACAGATTCAGATGTGGATGTTTGCCTTCAATCTCTTCCCCTATAACTCGGGAGATAGCCGAACGATTTTTTGACAAAATAGCTCCGCCTTATGTACCATCTTCATCAGAAAGTTACCTCTCACCCGTGAGGTCAACAGAGGATCCATTTGATAAGCCATTTACTCTAGATGAATTAAATTCAGTTTTACAACATGTCCGTGATTCTGCTCCTGGTATTGATGGTTTAACTTATTCGTTTATAGCTCGTGCTGGCCTCAATGCAAGGAAATACTTTTTAGAAATAGTAAACTTTTGTTATTGTAATAGTTGGGTCCCAGACCAATGGAAATGTCAAATCATTATTCCTCTTTTGAAACCAGGCAAACATGCAGATGACCCGAATGGTCTTAGACCAATTGCTTTGTCATCAGTATTGGTAAAATTATTGGAACATTTAATAAAGAATCGATTAGAGTGGATTGTTGAGTCCAGAGATTTACTGCCGAACTCACAATATGGTTTTAGGAAAGGGTTCAGTACTATGGATAGCGTTGGTGTTTTACTAACGGACATTCGTATATCCTTATCCAAAAATGAATCAGTAGTCGCAGCATTTCTTGACATATCTTCCGCATACGATAATGTCCTTCTTCCCATTCTCAGACAAAAATTGCATCAGCTAAGACTCCCGGTCAAGATGGTGCAGTGTATATGTGCACTTCTTATGTCCCGTTCTTTGGTTTTAAGGGTTCAGGGTGAGGAATTTGACCCCAGGTTAACTTGGAAAGGGTTACCGCAAGGTTCCGTTTTAAGTCCTTTGCTGTATAACTTGTACACAGCGGATATTGGTACTTGCCTTAATATTGATTGCCACATTTTACAATATGCTGATGACCTGGCTCTTTATGTTACTAATGAATCAATTACTGATGCAGCTGTATCTCTCTGCCATTCTCTAGATTCTCTGAATCAATGGCTAATAAATCATGGTATGTGTTTATCTCTGCCCAAAAGCTCGGTAATAACATTTTCTCGCAAAAAGCGTATTCCTCAAATTTCAGTTGTTATCCAGGGACATACTGTACCAATAGCCACAAAAGTAAAATTTTTAGGTGTTTATCTGGACTCCAAATTGACTGGCAAGCAACATATAAATTATCTGGTGCAAAGGTGTGAAAGGATTATCCCAATTCTAAAAGCTCTTGCGGGCGTCTGGTGGGGTTCTCATCCCTATACCATGAAATTAGTATACAATGCCTTAATCCGAAGTGTTTTGGATTACGGAACGTTTCTTTTGATTCCATGTAACAAAGGAGCTTTGGCAAGTCTGGATAAGGTGCAAGCTAAGTGCCTTCGGATTATCTTAGGTTGCATGAAGTCTTCTCCACTCAATGCGTTGCAGGTTGAGTGTGCTGATCCACCTTTAGCTCTAAGGAGACAATATTTGGCATCTCGTTTTTTAGCTCGAGTAATCACCAAATCTACGCATCCTCTTCTACACAAACTAGGTGTTTTAGATGATATATGCAATAGTTCAAATTACTGGTATCGTAAAGACACCCCTCTGATTATTAAAACCTTTCGTCACTACCAGAACTTAGAAGATCCTATCATTCAATATCCCACTTTCCCTTTTCAATTTTGAATCTGATATTTTATGTTTCAAACCAGACATCCTTTTCGATATTGGTATATCTAAAAAGTCTACTACAGCGAATTCGGTCTTTAATGCGCTGATTAGTGAACGTTGGAATGGTTTCGAAATATTTTTTACAGATGCATCCAAATTGACCGATTCCAGTTGCACAGGAGCTGCGGTATACTATCAAAACTCCAGAATAATTTTAAAATTCAAATGCCCTAAGGAGGCTTCTGTCTTCACGGGTGAATGCGTGGCTATTTTGGAAGCATGCCTTTTTATAGAATCGCACAATATTATTAAGGGCGTAATTTTCACGGATTCCTTGAGTTGTCTTCAAGCTTTGAAGCATAGTCCTTTTAAGAGTAAATTAAACAGTCCTCTTCTTTTTCAAATAAAAAAATGTCTTTTCTCTTGCAAAAATAATAATAAAATTATTCAATTGGTTTGGATACCGGGTCATTCTGGTATCAAGGGAAATGAATGCGTTGACGCATTCGCAAAAAACGCGGTCACATCTGAATCTGCTGATCTCAAACATTATAGTTATTTGGGCTATGATTTGCTGAACCTTCCAAAAAGGTATTTGCAGGCTTCATGGCAAGTTCAATGGAATAACACGGGTAAAAATAAGGGTCGTTTTTATTATGCAATCCAACCCAGCATACCACTAAAACCATGGTTTTATCGGTATAAGAAGGTTTCTAAAACAGTTATATCTGTCCTTTGTAGACTCCGTGTAGGTCATTGTTGTTCTCCTGTCTTTTTACATAAAATTCATGTCAGAGATTCATCTCTGTGCGATTGTGGGTTGGAAGATGGTACTTTAAACCATTTATTTTTTAAATGCCCCAAAAATGATCCATGTCATGATTTATACAGTCATCTTCCTAAATTAAAAATCCCTATACCAATAAACTTTTCTTCTTTACTGACATATTCTTCTTCTGAGCTTTTAGAAGCTTTGATGATTTTTGTCCGTAGTAATGACATAAGATTGTAACTTGCTACTTGCCTAAAATATTCAATAAATTCTGTACATTAAGTCACGTTTTAATCAATTAGTTTTATTTAAAAATTATTACTACACACGTTCTTCCATGACACTACTGACATTGGCAGAATTGTCGACACCGGCACTGTTGCCATATTGAAAAATTGAATTGAATTGAGAAAATGGAATTGACTCGAGAAAATTCAAGAGCGATGATTTATTATGACTTTCGAAGTGGTTTAACACAAAAACAGTGTGTTGACCGGATGATTTCTGCATTTGGTGATGAAGCCCCATCCAAAACCACAATTTATCGCTGGTTTGCTGAATTTCAACGTGGACGTGTCAAGCTCAGTGATGATCCTCGTCAAGGTCGTCCAAAAACTGCAGTCACCCAAGAAAACGTTGATGCTGTGCGTAAGCTGATTGAGGAAGATCGACATGTGACATACCGCGAAATTCAGGCAACTTTAGACATTGGCATGAGTCAAATACAAATAATCTTGCATGAACAATTAGGTGTAAAAAAGTTGTTTTCCCGATGGATACCGCATTTGCTATGTGAAGAGCAAAAAGCGGCTCGCGTTACTTGGTGCGTCAGAACTCTCGAAAGATTCCACGCAGGATCCTCAAATGCTGTATACAACATTGTATCAGGTGACGAATCCTGGATATATGCGTACGAACCCGAAACAAAAAACCAGTCACGAGTTTGGGTGTTCGAAAATGAGTTAAAGCCAACAAAAGTTGTTCGTTCACGGAGTGTTGCAAAAAAAATGGTGGCCACGTTTGTCTCCAAAACCGGCCATGTTACGACTATTCCTCTTGAGGGACAAAGAACGGTTAATGCAGAATGGTATGCTAGCATTTGTTTGCCACAGGTCGTTTCTGAACTCCGTAGAGAGAACTGCAACCGCCGCATCATCCTCCATCACGACAATGCGAGTTCTCACACCGCGCACAGAACAAAAGAGTTATAGAGCAAGAAAACATAGAATTATTAGACCATCCGCCGTACAGCCCCGACCTAAGCCCTAATGATTTCTATACTTTCCCTAAAATAAAGAATAAATTGCGTGGACAGAGATTTTCATCACCTAAAGAAGCTGTGGACGCCTACAAAACGGCCATTTTGGAGACCCCAACTTCCGAATGGAATGGTTGCTTCAATGATTGGTTCCATCGTATGGAAAAATGTGTCAAATTTCGCGGAGAATACTTCGAAAAGCAATAAATACATTTTTAAATAGTAATGTTGTGTCACTTCCTTGATTCCCGAAATTTTCAGTGCCGCCCTCGTATGTACACTTTCACGTCAAATCACGATGGACCACGAGACAATTTCTAAGGACAGCATAATATCTTTTTAATCTCGTGACTCCGTTACTTTTGTGGGCTACTTGGAATTCAATGCGGCAACAACTTGAGACGCGACAACAACAGACTCTCGGAGACATATGCAGGAAAACGTGTTGTGTTTACAAATCCCAAAAAGGACGATCAGTGACAGATTGTTAACCTTGGTTAGTCTTGCCTACAGGCTAAGCGATTCAGGCTCCACGAATTAAGAATTCTTAGCACATCTAATTTCTTGACAGTGTCAGACGCTGTGTTAAGCAAACTATTTCGAATCAAACATTCATTTAATCAAATGAACATAACAGCTACGTGCTTCGCGTGCCAGTCTAATCAAATCTGGAGACTTCGACAGTGCGATTCTCGGTTTCATTAAGCCTTGGCAAATTTACAGGCGTGGTGAACATTTTGTATGCCACGCGTGTGCCATCCAAAGATATCATTAGTAGAGTAAGGACAAACATTATGGGGTGCACAACATTACATTTTATATTGTTTTGTTACGTCGTGTAATTGAAATTAACAATCTTTTAGGTTTCGTTTAATTTTAGAGGTGTGAAAGGCCGTTTAGGGTATGTTATAGAATGTGTATATGAAAGTCGTGCCTTTTGGTAACTGGGTTGCCTGTTTATTTTAGATTAGGATATAATTCTTCCCATACTGATTTAAAATAAATATAGTATTAGTACAATTTTATTGTCTGTCCCTAAAATAAAAATAAAAATTGTAGGTGCACATTATTTATATATTTAAAATTTTATGTACGTTGAGTATACACAAGGCGGACTTAATGCCATGAGGCATTATCTACCAGTCAACCTTTAGGTTTAAAAAGCACTTCGATAGAGGTACAAAAACAAAGCTGTAGATAATGTTGAAAGTTGAAACAGACTGAATTACAAATAAGAATACATACATTTACTAATATAAAAATAGATACTATACTATATAATTATAAATAGTTAGATAGAATACATGTAAATAAAATATTAACTCTAATAACAAAGACCGTATTGAATGATCAGGATTGTAACAATTTCAAGAAGTATTGACGCACTTTACGTTTAAACGTGAATTCACTCGGAACTTTCTTTATGCCAAGAGGAAGCGCATTCCAGAGTTTTATTGTTGAAACAGCTTAAAAAGCATTATCTCACATAGAACTTTGAAAGACGGCATGGTTGGTGCAGTGGCTGATACAGTCGGCTGCTGCGCTCCGGGTCGTGGGTTCGATTTCCGCACGGAACAAATATTTGTATGATCTGCAGGTAGTTGTTCCGAGTCTGTGTGTATTGTATGTGGAATTCATGTCTGTAAATGCACCCACGACACAGGAGAAATCCTAGTGTGAGGCAATGTTTAAAAAAAAAACTTTGTCTTGGTGAACATCTTTAAGTAATTATAAAAAGATATCGCGTGTTTTGTACTCTAAAATTACTAATGACTACTTCTGGAAATTATCTCTGTAGGTACTGCAGTCCTGCGTACCTAAGTTAATGCAAATAGTAATCCCTTCAAATATGCAAGGGTGTGTATTTGTAGATAAAAATAGTATTTATGAATTATGTGTGTATAAGTCCAATTATATTCAAACGTGGAGGGGTGCTAAAATATTCTCGTCACGAAACAGTCATTGATGTTACGAATGAATAAAATAAATAATAACAAAATCTTATTCATTGTAATTCTTCTATTCAGATACGTTCGCATCGCATTGAAAACTGTATCTTTGATGTAGCTTATATCATTATAAATTAGTGATATATTACTTTCTAAAGCGTTACAAACGGCACTGGTATTATAACGAAACATAATACGAAAATTCATTTAATTTCTTCGTACCAAAAGCCACACGTTCAAAGAAACACTTCAAACGTATGAGAATTTTTTTGCTTATTATTATTCAAAGATCAAAAGAAGTATTTAAAGACGTGAAAAAATAACAAGAAACGAATAAACAAGCGTTTGTATTAGCAAATAAGTCATATATTGCCCCGACGCGTCTCTTGTAAATGTTTTTATTTTATCTTATTTTTATCTACGCAGGAAAAGACACGTAACTTTTCTTTTAGAAACGACTTAATGGCGTTTATGTTGGACATGGTGAATATTCATATGTGTATGCTAATAGACCGTTTACGGTTCTTTACACACGCACAGCAATATAATTACGAAATGCTGTATTTTGTATAAATAACAAATATATGCACTAAAGCAAAAAAAGATATAGTTTTTATACTGCGTGATGACAACACAAGCAAGTCATTCGCCTGGTGGTAAGCGTCATGCCTGCCCTGACTGGTCCTGCGTGGCACCACAGCGCTCGTCACCTCAAAACTGTATTAGTTCTTTAGTATCTTAGGTCCAGTAATTTCACTAGCTACAGTGCCATTCAAACCAAATTCAAAGGATACTACCCTTTTTTATATCCTTCTATGTTTGTATCTGGGATGGTCGGCTTCGACACACTTGAACTCAGCCGAAAGTTTATGCACATCATGCACTATCTTTCGATGATAAATAATAAAGTAGATAATCCATCGGTACGGGAGCGTGTTAATTTATATGTACCAAATAATTATTTACGCGGATGTGGACGTCGACATCGCCGATTCCTAACTTGTCCCCCAACATGGCGCCTTCCGCAGCGCGGCGCAGCTAATAGCCCTACTGGGAGAGCTATTGAATTAATCAATAATTTTATGCAGAGCAGTCTAGATGCAGATATATTTTTCGACAAGTTATTTGTATTGATGAAATATGTAATGATTCATTTAAATACAATTTAATATTCAGCCATAACTTCTTGCCGTGTTATTGTTTTGTTTTTATATAATTTATTTCTCATGTCTCTCTATACCACGGGTTTATATCCCCTGTAAGGGGGAACCCGGTCTTTTGATAGGCTTACGCGGGGACATGGGTCCAACACGCAGAGGCCCTTTAGAGAATTTTAATCTAAAATGTAATGGGACACTAACCGGGAACTCTCCATGGCTACACTATGAAATGCAGTCTTGGATTGTCCCCGGAGGTGTAAAACTATTGTATAAGATGGAAACTACAATTATAAGGTCTATTGTATTGGGTGCTAAATGGATTATATATACTTCTAACAACAGAAACAACGGCGTCTGCCTTTCAACCTCAATAATTTATTTCCTTTATTCAAACTATAAACATATCAATTACATTTTTAAAATATATATCAAAATACATGTTTTAAAAATATAAAAAATAGTGACCAACCAGCATCGGGCACAGGGTCCAAGATACCGGTGGTTAGGACCCCAGAGAGAGGAACCTCCTCACAATACGTGCCGTGTCAAGAAGTACCGCTTTCTGTATCAAGCCCTTGACCCAGCCGCCTAACGAGAGCCTCTTGAGATGATAGTCGAGGCTCTTTGCCATTAGGCCATGGGCAGAAACAACTATCGGCACAATGATTGCCGTGTCTACGTTCCACATGTCAACAATCTCGTGTGCTAAGTCAAGATATTTAATTTCTTTATCTTTTTCAGCTTTCACGAGATTCTCATCATGTGGAACAGTGACATCGACAATCATTGCGCGGCGCTCTAATCGATCTATCACCACTATATCAGGCTTATTGGCAACAATAGTCCTGTCAGTGATGATAGAACGATCCCAGTACAAAGTGATATGACCATTTTCAAGAACTGGGTCGGGCATATACCTATAGTATGGCACCTCAGATTCCACAAGGTTGTATTTCAAAGCAAGTTGCTGGTGGATGATCCTGGCTACTTGATTATGTCTGTGCAAGTACTCGCCGTTAGCAAGACGAGAACAACCAGAAATAATATGTCTAATGGATTCTCCTGGACGGTGACATGCCCGACATATATCAGCCGTACCATCCTTGACAATATATTTGCGGTAGTTGTTCGTCATAATAACTTCGTCCATAATTGCACAAACAAAACCTTCGGTTTCCCCAAAAAGGTCACCAAAACGTAGCCAGGCTACGGACGCTAGGAAGTCTACATCGGGCCCATGAAGTGCCCGATAATAGCGTCCATGTAGCTCCTTGCTCTGCCATACTTCCCTGCGGTCGTTGGTTCCAAGTACAATAGGTATGCGCCAGTTCTGTTTAGCCAACGAGAGCGGGGTGAGTCCTTTGTCCACTGCGACCACATCCCGATGCATCCCCATTTCGGCACGGAGGAAGTATTCTCTGAGGCTGCACACCTCACGATTATGCAGGGTCTTAGCGTTCAAAAATCCACGACCCCCACACTTTCGTGGGATGTACAGCCTCATTACCGATGATCGTGGATGATGCATACGGTTTGCGGTCAGCAGTGAGCGAACTTTTCTATCCAGGGCGTCTAATTCGGTCTGAGTCCATCTGAGTATACCAAAGGAGTATATCAAGACTGGCATGACCCAAGCATTAAAAGCCCGCACTTTGTTTCCGCCTGACAAAAAACTTTTTAGAACTTTTTTCAGACGGCCAAAGTAGCGTTCCTTCAATGATTGTTTCATGTCAGCCTCACTGATACCTAACGCCTCTGACATACCCAGGTATTTGTATGTCTCAGTTGAGGAGAGAGATCTAAGGTATACAGAATCCGTGAGTTGTATTCCCGCGGATTCCATAATCCCTCCTCGTTTTACATGCATGACCGCACATTTGTCCACACCAAATTCCATCCTGATAGAGTTACTGAAAGTTTCTGTTACCTTCAGTAACTCCAGCAGCTGCAAATTGCTGGGGGCAAACAGTTTCAGATCATCCATGTAAAAGAGGTGGGATATTACCTGACCACCTCTTCTCAACCGATAGCCTAGCCCTGAACCCTCCAATAATGTACTCAGAGGGTTCAAGGCCAAACAAAACCACAACGGACTCAGACTATCGCCCTGGAATATTCCACGCTCAATCCGGATCGGTTCATTATTCCCTTGAATTTGCCTACATCCTGGATAGTGAAGGACTGTCCTCCATTGCCTCATACATGACATCAAGAAAGCACGTAGAATTGGATTTATTTTATACAATTCTAGTACTCTCATGAGCCATGTATGTGGTACTGAGTCATAGGCCTTCTTATAATCTATCCAACATGTAGACAGATCCTTTCGGGAACGACGAACCTGTTGGCTAATGGCCATATCAATGAGGAGTAGCTCCTTAGTACCTCGGGACCCATTCCTACATCCATTCTGAGAGGTGGACATAATTGAGTTATTATCAATATGATCAGTAATTTTAGTTCTCAGAATAGATGTAAGAAGTTTATAGACCGTTGGTAAACATGTTATCGGTCTATAATTTTTGGGTTCCGCGGTACTACCCGATTTATGGAGCAAATGGGTGACTCCTGTTGTCAAGAACGCTGGTAACGACCCAGATTCTAAAGATGACTGAAACTGAGAGGCCAAACGAGCATGCGAACTTCGTAACCATTTTAACCAGAAATTGTGCAGTCCATCCGGGCCAGGGGATTTCCAATTTGACATTGGATGGACTGCACTAGCTACGTCTTCAGGACCGATAGTTATTTCTCCCATCTCTTTAATCGATTCACATACTCGTTTGATCTCCTTCATCCAATCACCTTCGATATGAGCAACGGGCACCGACCAGATATTGTACCAAAATGCACTCGTTGCCTTATGATCTGGTAGGTGCACGTCAGTCACATCTTCATCCGGTCGTTCCCATGTTTTGTAGACCCATCTTTGGTCACTTTGAAAAACACGGTTCTGGGTAAATCGATCCACACGGCGCTTATACCTACGAATACGGTTTGCCCATGCATAAACTTTCTGCTTCAGAAAGTCGATGCGCTCTGTAACACGAGATATATAGTCTCGAGGACTGACATCAGTCCCCAGGAATGTTCGTCTTACAAAGCGCATCACTCTAGGGCGAATATTGCCCTCCCTGAAGCAGGTCAGCTTACCAATGAGTACCCTGGCCTCGTCGATACGACGTTCAATCCTATTCTGCCAAGCTGGTATGGTCGGTTTTGGTCGTGTAGCTCTGTCAGTGTTTGGAAATTTGACATGAGCTACACGACATGCCGTAACAGCCGCACAATATAGGATTGAATGTGTATCGCCAAGATCTTCGCTGCTTTCTAAATAGCTAGAAAGCAGCGAATCCAAGGTACTCACCAGCGCTTTATTTTTATTATGCATAGGCAAACGTGGTAAACGTGGCCTATGTTCAAGTGGTGTGAATCGATACTCCTGAATCGCATCTTTCAAAGCGCTCCTCAAATAATTATCATTGTACTGGTCAAAGGCAGAGTTAACCCATTCATTACCTTCATCATCTTCGTGATCAGTACGTTGAGACAGCGGTGTAGTCACCAAAGGTACCTGGGATTGTACCACTGTCTGCGGTAGCGGAGGAATGATATGATTACTCTGCGCTTCGGAGCGTAGCCGATCAAGTACGGTATTGTCCAACCTATGATTGCGTTGAATTACCCGCACCTGATCCGACAATCGTTGAGCCGAGACGTTGACAGCTGGTTCAAGTACCTGAAACAGAGCAAGCATCCTACCACGATACGCAGTGAGGTTAGTTCCCCCCTCTGTAGACCCGTAATATGCGCGCATGACGTTCTCATTTATTTCTCGAGTCCATTTCATGCGCTGCACATAACCACCGGCAGCGGGAACCCGGCTCGGGGCCGGTTGGCCCCTAGGTCCCAAGCAGATCGGTGGCCGAGTTCTCCCCTGCCGACGTACAGGTGGTGGCGACATCGGCGGAGAGAAAAACTCGTCGCTTGAGCTCGACGCAGTTACAACCGCCGGCGTTGCAGGTGGTCCGGGATCCGGCGGTTGCGAGGCGGAACTGGGCGACGAGTCCGGAGGTGGTGGGTGTGCTTTTTTTCTGGCCCTTGTCAGCATTTACATAGATAAATATTCAGTATACTGAAAATAAATAAACCATTTTTCCATTTGTGTTGTCACAGCGGGATGACATTTCATGCATGACAGCACTGTCATCTTCGGTTATTTGTATTTTCCAGTTTCATAACATTTTGTGCCATCTTTTATTCTTCATTTTTAGTTTTAATGGAGGTTCCAAACAGATTTTTATTAAATGATTAGTTTAATCACCAATTGGTACTGATACGGAATTTTTCGGAATATATTTTATATGGAACTATGAAAATGTTGACATTTGTTAGTAGTGCTGCCAGTATTATTTATAATTTATTTTATTGTTATAACTTACTTTATTATCACAATTTGTAATGTCTTAAATTTTGTTTTTATTCTTTAGGTTATTGATTTGATTTGTTTTTTAAAAGAAGTAGCATAACATATAAGCGTTTTGGTCCACACTATAAGCTTGTATTGTTTGAAATAAATAAATCCGGAACACAGTAATGCTTGAAGTTTAAACACTACTGCTTAGCGGTAAACTTCTGGTATTTGGGTGATGCTTACCCGGCCAGCCTCTTGCAATAAGAGACCTACCACGAGTTACATACAAGCCTGCTATGTTATAGTAACCCCGTAGTTTTGTACGTGGAGAAGTCCCCATAGATTTCCTCCGGCCTGGGGAAGGTTGCTGGACTCTTACCGGCTAAAGCCCCACGGTAACCTGCCTATCGCTGGGGGTGCGGAAATCAAAGCAGGAAAAACGATGACTCCTTAAAAATTCTTAATTAATCATCATTCGATGCTCGTAGTGGCCTAACTGCTGGATAAGTTTACTTACTTTTTTGGAAACCTATCCTCTCTATGCGACCAGTTCGGACCTTCTTCTTCTTTTTTAACCACATAACTTTTGGTTTTTGCATGCTTTCACTGGACGTATCATGCAAATAGCGAGGGAAAATGTTTTTTTTCAATTCGTAATAAATACAAGCAAACTCTGTTAAGTGTATTAAGACATGTGTCTTCAAGTGTCTATTAAAAATGGACTTTACCTGTTGTCTATATTAGGTCTAGTGTACTGTGTACAACTCCAGCACACTTTTATCTAGCTCTCCAGGGAACAGAGGTCTTCTTACTTCAACTTTTTTCTTTGCTTTTTTTGTATGATTTGTCGCGAACTTTGCGTTCGAGTTATTCAAGCCTCCCGGGACCGACGTTTTTACGAGCCCTCCGAAGCACGGAGATGTTTAGATCAAATACCACTTTGCAGTTACCCGTCCGCACCGAGTGTTGCTTAACCTCATCGATCGTTTACCGATCAGTGAGTGCAATTGGCTATGAGCACTTCACAGGGAGTACAGGTGACGTGATATTATAATTCCATTTTTAAAGTTATACTTCTTAATAAACAAAGGAATCCCAGTGGAGCAATCAATTAAATTGGGGTATTAACGGAACCGCATTACGGTATTACATAACGATGCCGCAGCTGAATATTACAACCAAATCCTAATTAGTCCCGAAAGCTGAAAATCCGAAATTATATGCACTCTAGATTACACAGACAAACGTTTGTAGTAAAACCACTTGGACTCAATACGCTAATCCAATTAAGGAAAATTCATTATCTAACATCGGGACGTGTTTCTCCGGCAATAGTGATCCGTTGAAAGAACCCTTGGAATCTTCTAAAGAGCCACTTGTAGACGATTAGTGCTGGAGCACACTTAACCCCCTAGTGCGGGCTATGTCGGTTTAGTCCCGCTCTTTGTTCGTGCGTACCCCTCGATTTCCAGTGTATTATTGGCTGGTAACAGCGAGTTATTACATTTGCTTTTAGATCCCGCTGATTATGAATAAAAGGAGCAAAGGAGAAGGTCACATTTCTTTTGTAAAACTAAGATGCTGTAGTTCATGTATTTCAGATTATCACTTTATCAATAACAGCTTGAGAACGACTATGTATGCAGCTTTCAATTAAATATTTTTAATTCCTACAATTATTTTACGGCATTTGTGGATTTAAAGTGTTTTAAGATTTATATTTTATTAAAAATGATTTTCTTCACATTTCTATTAATTATTATTAATAGTCGTCCTCAAGACTATGTAACGCAGCTTTCAATAACATATTTTTGTATCCCAACATTATATTACGGTATGTGCACATTTCAAAGTGGTTTATGTGTCTTTTGTTATTTATAATGTTTTTTTTTTTCTTTTTTTAAACGTTGCCCCACACTAGGATTTCTCCTGTGTCGTGGGTGCGTTTACAAACACAAATTCCACAAACAATATACCCAGACCCGGAACAACTACCTGCAAATCGTATAAATATTTGTTCCGTGCGGGAATTTAACCCACGACCCGGTGCGCAGCAGCCGACTGTATCAGCCACTGCACCAACCGTGCCGTGTCTTCACATTTCCACTAATTACTTAATTATTATTATTATTCCTTTCTGATACTTTCATATTCATTACATTTTTAAATATATATAGAAGTAAAAAACAAAAACACATACATTTAAAAATATAAAAAATAGAGACCAACCGGCAGCGGGCACAGGGTCCAAGCTACCGGTGGATAGAGCTCCAGAGAGAGGAACCTTCTCACTATACGTGCCGTGTCGAGGATTACTACTTTCTGTAGCAGGCCCTTAATCCAGCCACCTAACGAGAGCCTCTTTAGATGGTGGTCGAGGCTCTTGGCAATGAGGCCATTGGCTGTTACAACTATCGGCACAATGATTGCAGAGTCCACATCCCACATATCGACAATCTCGTGTGCCAAGTCAAGATACTTAATTTGTTTATCTTTCTCGGCTTTCACGAGATTCTCGTCATGCGGAATTGTAACATCAACAATCATCGTGCGGCGCTCTAATCGATCTATCACCACTATGTCAGGCTTATTGGCGACAATAGTCCTATCAGTGATGATAGATCGATCCCAGTCCAACGTGACATGGTCATTTTCAAGAACTGGGTCGGGCACATACCTGTAATACGGCACCTCAGATTCCACAAGGTTGTACTTTAGAGCAAGTTGCTGATGGATAATCCTGGCCACTTGGTTATGCCTGTGCAAGTACTCGCCGTTAGCAAGACTAGAACAACCAGAAATTATATGTCTAAGTGATTCACCAGGACAGTGACATGCCCGACAGATGTCAACGGTGCCATCCTTAACAATATATTTCCGGTAGTTGTTCGTCATGATAACTTCGTCCATAATTGCACAAGCAAAACCTTCGGTTTCCCCGAAAAGGTCACCGAAACGTAGCCAGGACACGGACGCTAGAAAATCTACATCGGGACCATGAAGTGCCCGATAGAAGCGTCCATGTAGCTCTTTGCTCTGCTATACCTCCCTGCGGTCGTTGGTACTGAGTACTATAGGTTTGCGCCAGTTCTCTTTACCCAAACCGGGCGGGGATAGTCCCTTGTCCACTGAGAGCACATCTCGGTGCATTCCCTCATCGGTATGTAGAAAATACCAACCGTTAAAGGCGCGAACTTTATTCATCATTTCGGCCGAATGAAGTCCACTGCTGGACACAGGCCTCCCCCAAAGATCACCACAACCACCGATATGGATGTGTTGTGGGCTCATTGGGGGGTTTTGCCATAATCGCCACGCTTGGCAGGCGGGTTGGCGATCGCAGTTGAGTTGTTAATGTACTCGAAGGGCGCTGCTGCCCATCCTCCGGCTAATCCCTTAGTCGACTTTTACGACACCCATGGGAGGAGATGGGGTGGTGGCATTCTGAGCCGGCACCACACGGCACTTTATTGCCACCCGATAAAAGAATTTGAATAATTAATTATTAATTACTTATATATGTTTGTAATAATTAATTTTAATTATTATTCATTATTAATTACTTGTATATGTTTATAATTCAATAAATTGTTTTCTTGGCAAGAATAGTATCACATCAATAGCTGTCCACGACTGGACAGTGGTAGTTATTATCCAAATACACAATTCTATTCAAGTTGCCGTCATCATATCAGCAAAAGGACGATCACTGCTGAATAAAGGCGTCCCTCATAGATTTCCACAACGGCCGGTTACGTGCGGCCCGTATCTAACCACCACCCCACGCTGCGTTTTCCATTTACATATTGTATAGATATATTTTTGATTGATTTGATTTAGATTAATCCGACCATCATTTGATATATACAATTACGACAAAACAATCTCTCCTTCTTCCTCTCTTTGACGTCTATTTTCTTGATGTATTAGAGGAACTAAGCAAAATCGAACGTCTGCAGAATTTATGTATCCGCTTCATTTTCGGTCTTTGAAACTACCTACTGGATCATATTCTTTATTTCATCATCGTCATCATATCAGCCATGGAACGTCCACTGCTGAACAAAGGCCTCCCCCATAGATTCCCACAGTTGTGTGATCCTTTTGAGGGGAATTTGCCGGACAGGCGGGTGGGTGAGCGCAGTATGATTATTGTTCCACGGAAAGGATGATGCTGCCCATTCCTCTGGTTTAGTGCTAGTGCTTTAGTCATCTTTTACGACATCCTCGGGAGGAGGTGGAGTAGAGCTATGTTCTAAATCCAGACACCACACGGAAATTCTTTATTTACTGTACTCTACTGTTCTTAACCTCCTCCCTCCAACCTCCTGTTTATCTTCGTGAGTGCCTTAAGTATCTTGTTCCTAGGGGAAAAACCGTATCGATCGGCTTCTTCTCTCCTTCCTTTACTATTCATGCTGTACGACTATGAAATTCCTTACCACATTCCCTACGCGACAGCAGTACTCTGGATGCTTTTAAGACAAGCATTTCCTTGCCATGTGACTTAAGTATGTTGTATGTCAATAAGTAATATATTTGTATAAAATATATACGTTAGTCTATATTATATATGTTTATATGCGCACCTATATTGTATATTTATGAAATAAATATCATTTTTTTTATACTTGTTCAATACAATTCACACGTGACTTTGCACTCTCTTTTACCACCGGTCTCTATCACTCAAAGGTTTTGCTGGTATATCGACTATGCGATTTATATATTTCATTGTACAATAAAAATAAAGAATATATACGGCTATTCAAGTAGAATGGCAGAAACTCGAATCCCGTATCCTCAGCGATAGGTCGATCGAAGTAACACCCCCCAGGGTGGAGGAAGTTCATTTCCAGACCTACAAAAAATGAATTGACATTTGCGGGCTGACAGATAAAGTATTAACATTGTTATTTTCGACCCCTCAGCCATACTACAACTAATTAACCAAAAAATGTATGTACTAAATTAATAAGGGATTTCTACCTAATTCGTTTTGGTAACAAAACTCATTTACTTGATGAACCCCTGAAATTTTCAAGTACCACCTAATTTATTTATTATTCATACTTGAATCGACTTGTTTTGAAAGTTTATTAATAGGACAGACCTTACCTAAATTGCTTTCTTCCGGGGAGAATTCATCTATCCGGGGTTTGCCGGCTAAGAAAAGTACCATCCCATCTAATCCCGTGGGTGGTGTAAAAGAGTACTAGAGGATTATCCAGAGATAGATTATATTTAAAACTCAACTGCGGTCTCCAATCCGCCTCCCAAGCGTTGCAATTATCCAAATCTCCCGAATGAACACAAACCTATACCGGTCATTGCGGTGATCTTCGGGAGAAGCCTATGTCCAGCAGTGGAGGTTTTTCGGATAAACAGATGATTACCTAAATTAATTCAGTTTTATTTATTTATTATGATCGTTATTATTTCATTATCGTCGAATCCAACTCGGCTGAGCAGCGTTCGGGAAACTTCACAACGTCTTTTCGTCAACAATACCGCAATGCCTAGAGGCAAAATTCCTTAACCAGTGTGTTATACCAGTGATGAATATGGAACATAAATGTGGTCACTCACTATGGACCTCATGGGAAGCTCAAGGTCACTCAGCGAGCTATGGAGAGAGTTATGCTTGGTATTTCTCTACGACATCAAATCTGAAATGAGGAGATCCGTAGTAGAACTAAAGTTACCGACATAGCCTTAAAGGATTAGTAAAATGAAGTTGCAATTGGTGGGGCACATTGCTCGTAGAACTGATGGCCGTTGGGGTAAAAAGGTTATCGAGTGGAGACCGTGCACCGGAAAACGCAGCATGGGATAACTTCCAACGAGGTGGACAGACGACCTGGTGAAGGTCGATAGGAGTCGTTGTATGAGGGTGTTATGTGACCGCTCGTTGTGGAAATCTAAGGGGGAGGCCTTTGTTCAGCATTGGACACCTTTTGGCTGATATGATGACAATGATGATGATTCATTTTTGTGCTGTATTTCGATGTACCTCTTTTATATAGAAATCCTCATTCTATATCTTCTGCCCTGGGGAAAGCAGAGGGGCATTTCTCCTGCCGGACTCTGACTGGCTAAAACTGTATCCAGTAGAAATTCTACATTCAATTTCCTTCGCCGCGGGGTAGGGCGAAGGGGTATGCCGGACTCCTACTGGCTAAAATCACTGGAGCGGTCATCTTTGGCACCGAAGGGGGGCTCCAGGTCCTCGTAAGATCACACTAGCGCTGCCCATGATGCCACGCGTTTAGGCACATCATCCGCCTTTAGGCACATGTCCGGTTTTATTTTACGTCTTTGCATTGCTGCTTGCTTTGCATCGACTTTGTGGTTTTTCTTTATATTATATATTTTATTTTTATTCTGCTATACAACGCGTGACCCTAAAGCTCTTCATATCATTAAGCAATCAATATACCGAACCTGTACAGGTTGGGCACGCACTCAACATATTAATAATAAAAATACATGTTGTGATCACGAAATTATAGGAGCAAAGATTGTACGCAATTATGATCTCGATGTTGGTAATAATAATGATAAAACATAATTTCATACTACTCTCATTAAACGATGCCATTTGTGGAGCAGGGACACAGGTAGGCATGGTATGCGGGAGCCGAAAACCAACTCAATTTAAAACGTTGCATTAGTAGGGTTGACACCAGACGCTGTGAAAATGACTTGCAGGGTAAATCGGAATATATTATTCTATTGTAAAGTTCCATAGTTAAGGTAAGAACATTCAACAGTATTGTCTTCGGTTTTCACGATTATTACATTATGATAAAGAAAAAACCAAAATCGCGTATACGCTATGTAATCCGTTTAAAAATGTTTTATTAAATTGTAAGAACACTCGTTACTTCGCCATCCGACAGAATGGTCAGACATTTTTTTTTTTTTTTTTATAGGTATCCCCTGCATACTAACAATTTCTAATCGTGTTTACTACAAATCTCAAAATGGATTTAAACCATTTCGCCCATATTCCCCGAATTATGATGGAATAATGGGTTAGGATTGTACAATCCGTGTGGTGTCCGAATTAAGGATGTACTCCATATCTTCCAGTGGAGGTTGTAAAAGGCGAATAAGGGACTCTAAGCTAGAGGAATGGGCAGGAGCATTCGTTTTGCGGTACAGTAGTCATTCTGCGCTTACCACCTTTCATTTTTATTTTTTTATTGGTGTCCAGTGGAAATTCTACATGGAACTTCCTTCGCCCCGGGGAAGGGCTGCTGGATTTCTACCGGTTAAAACCACTGGAGCGGTATTCTTCGGCACCGAAGGTCTACCAGGTGCTCGTACGATCACACTAGAGCCGCGCTTACCAACCTGCCTGTCAATCAGCATGGTGGCTCATAAAAATGGCCGGTCAATGTGGGAGGCATTTCCGGTCTTTTGGCTGATATGATAAATGAGTTGTACACTATTGTAAAGAAATAACAACTTTAATAAATTGTCACGTATTTACTGTGCTAAAATATTCATCCCCAAAAACAGACAGCCCTTGATACAGATAACGCAACATTTAAAGTTCACGTACAGTATTGGTGCCGGTACTTCCACTGTGCAGCTAGCCAATAAATTTGCATTGCGTTTTAATTAAAAATTAATGAATATTAAGCCATTTATTGTTCAATAAAGTTCAATTTCGGTAGATAATTCCTTAGATGACGAGGCGGATTAATAACGGATTCAAAGCGGGTTTGGGCAACTCTCATAGATGTTCACAACGACCGGTTACATGCCGCTCGTTTTTCGTTTACATATTATGTAGATATATTAGTGTTGTACCCATGTGTGTGTGAGTTACTAAAAAGAAACGATTTCCGTCTTAAATACGAGTAATGATATTTTATTTTATTATATAAAAATATATTCTATGAATAAGAGTTAAGATTTTTTTTTTTTTTTTTTTATCAAAATGTCTGGCGATTTTATCATATGTCACCATTTAGAAGGTCCACGGTTCTGTACCCGACTCAGTAAAACAAATAGTACCTTAATTTTCCACCAAAATATTCATTTATTTCCTAATACAGAGTCAATAGAGAACAGCTGGTGGTCAATAGCTTCATACGCCTGTCATATGATTGGCATGTCTAAACAGTCATATCTGCTGTGCTTGCGCTCGGTCATTGTACGAAACGGAGCATATGAAAGCTGCAAGTGTTTTGGATAGAGACTAGGTAATATATTATCGCGTGATTTTTTATTGTTACGAGTCTGAATTACTGTTTTATTATTATTAATGGGATCAGCACTCTACCGCATTGGAGTATTAAATATGATTGAAACGGCTTTCTGTGTTTTTATTGAACTTTAAATTAGTGTCGTACAGCGAATAAAAATAGTAAATTAAAATGCCTTTCATAGTTCTACGAACTAAAATATGTGACGTCATTGCACAATTGCAGGCCATTTTGTCTCCTAAGTCTCCTCGGCGTGCGTGGATGCTTTTAAGCGCCGTCGCTCTCCTCATACTATGCTAAATTACAAGCGAAGAAGCATGTAATTCGAATGCAGCTCACGATTTCCAAGCATAATGGGGCAATTTCCTAGTCATTTCCTCGCGACTGCAAGCAATCCGACGTCTTGCGGCGTCGTGAAACTCAGTTTTTGATGGTTGAAGACCGTGTTTCGTCAATGTCCACCGTCTCGTTAAAACATTATACATATTTATGGGTGGTTGCCTCTTGAGAATGGCCGCAGCAATTTAAGATTTTATTCATAATTTATTTTTTTGTTAAATAGTAAAATAATTTTTTTTTTCATATTATTATGGTCTATATATACATATGGTCATGAAATCATTCAAGTTTTCATTGTGTTGTAATAATAGTTCCAATTTTAGAGTCCAAGCAAATGGTTTATAAGACTAATAGTAGGTACCTACAAATCAATATTCCAGAAATATGTTTACCGTGCTTTTTGGATACTAACGACCAAAGGATATTTTATGAGAGGCATGTGTGTCCTTTCTATAGTACATATAATTAAACAGTTTCACTTCTCGTAGAAAAATCTTATCTCTCATCATAATCATCTTTTGACATAATATGATCTATACTGACCATTGTACTATACAGACGAGTAGAAATTATTGACGCATTTTATTTGCTTTTTGGTGCCATCAGAGCCGGTACAACTGTAGGCAAAACCAATTATTATTCCGTGCGGGCTTCGAAGCCACGCCAGGCAGTGCAAAAAGCCAACCGTTTAGCCACCCTGCGTCAGGCGTGCTGTCAGTGTTGAATGGAATAGACCACTTCGTCTCGCCACGTAGATACCTAAAAAGAAGGCAGCGGCATCCTCCTTGTTTTTCAAGAGTGCTATTAAAGCAATACTCCTTCACGACCAGTCCTCTGTTTAAGAGGAGATCCTTTTCGACGGTTGACACGTAACTTACATAAGGAGTCTGCCCATTACACCGGTCATACCTTGACCGTTACCGTATGGATACATCCAAAAAACTATTGTTTGTATAAATTAGTATGAAATGCCCACTAACAATACTGGCTAAAAATAGCACCACCCCATCTCATCCCGTGGATATCGTAAATGGCGAAGATGGGGTTAGCCGGAGGATGTGCAGCAGCGTTCTTCGAGAACATTTACAATTCTACTGCGATCGCCAACCTGTCTGCCATCATCATTTCGGCCGAATAATGACCACTGCTGATATATAATGATATCGGTGTATTGTGTGCTAATTGGGGGTTTTTGCCATAATCGCCACGCTTGGCAGGCGGGTTGACGATCGCAGTTGAGTTGTTAATGTATTCGAAGGACGCTCCTGCCCATCCTCCAGCTAATCCCTTAGTCGCCTTTTACGACAGCCACGGGATGAAATTGGTTGGTGCGATTCGTAGCCGGCACCACACGGCACCCGTCTACCATGCGTGGTGATTATGAGAAAACCTCCTAATGAACATAACACAAACCCATACCGGTCGTTGTGGCAATCTTTGCAGGGGGCCTCTGTCCAGCAGTGGACGTATATCGCCTGAAACGAATGCCCGCTAGACCGTTCCGTCACCGACCAACCCCGTAGCCTGATTTCATTGTATACGGGTACGATAAGTTGTTGATAGGTTCTAGTTGGTGTAGTAGTGTCTGTCGTGGAATTTTTGTACCTGATACGCTCATAGCACGTTCATAGTATGGACTAGTGTAATAGGGTAAGATGCAATCAGTTCCAAAATAAATTGGCCTAAATTGCTCTCAAAAGTAACTCATTAATTGACTACATAAGTAACTATCATCATCAACATCCTATCAGCCAAAGGACGTCGACTGCAGAACAAAAGTTTCCCCCATAGATCTACACAACAAGCGGTCACATGCCACCCTCATCCAACGATCTCCAGCGACCTTCACCAGGTCGTCTGTCCACCCCGTTGGAGGTCGTCCCACGCTGCATTTTCCGCTGCGCAGTCTCCACCAGTCTTTTTAACCCAACGACCAACAGTTCTACCAGCAATGTGCCCCGCCCATTGCCACTTCAGTTTACTAATCCTTTCAGCTTTATCGGCAACTTTAGTTCTTCTACGGATCTCTTCATTTCTGATTCTACCTCGTAGAAAAATACCAAGCATAGCTGCCTCCATAGCTCGCTGAGCAACCGTGAGCTTCCTTATGAGGCCTAAAGCGAGTGACCACGTCTCTGTTCCATTTAATCACTGGTAACACACACTGGTTGGACAAGACTTTCGTCTTGAGGCATTACGGTATTGTTGACGAAAAGAAGTTGCGAAGTTTCACGATCGCTGCCCAGCCGAGTAATATTATGCCGAGACAATAATATACTCAACTAATGATAAATGGACTGTATCCTTTAGTCGACTTTTAGGACTAATAGGAGTTGATTAGCCTCCGTATGCGCAGCACAGCGCACAGCGAGACTTGGGGGGATCGTTTACAGTCCTCCCCGAGAAGTGCCTGGGGGGCGGCCTTTTTACACACTCCGCTAGAAGGGGGTGACCGCTTTACCATCACCCCCTCCGAGATGGCACCAATGGGCGTTTCTAGTATCATCTGAATTGCGATATTTTTGTTGGGCATAACTGTGTTTAAGCTGAGGAGAAGAGACGGCGTAATAAACTCCCCAGCAACTCGTTAGTCTGTCATATACAATATTCTTAAATACATGTACACAAAAATTATAATAATAATGAAAAGTAAATGTCAAAAATGTATGTTAATTGAATGTCACAAATACAAAAGTGTATAAATAAAACAAAAAGTAAAAAAAAACTGTAGACTTAATATGTCAAAAACAAAAGCAGTACCTACTATAAATCCAAATTCCTAAAAGAATGTTTAAAATAAAAGATGTCAGTTTATGCATTGTTAATAACAATGTTGATTGTAGCTTTTTTTTTTGTTGATGTCCAGTGGAAATTCTACATGGAACTTCCTCCCCCCGGGGAAGGGCGAAGGGGTATGCCGGACTCCTGCTGTCTAAAACCACTGGAGCGGTCATCTTCGGCACCGAACGGGGGTTCCAGGTCCTCGTAAGATCACACTAGAGATTCAGTTGATTGTACCTAGCGAGCAGCTTAGTTGGGACGAGCTTTTGTTATCATCAAGATATAAGGAACCATTCCATCGAGTGAGTCTTGGTGGACGCAACCTGATATGTCTAGTGGATTAGGGTGAAAGTTACTCGTGTATAATATTTTACAAATAGGCATTATATGAAAACATACTTTGACAGGATGGTTAGCGCAGTGGCTAAGCGGTTGGTTTCCAGCGCTACGTGTCGCAGGTTCGATCCCCGCACGAAACAAATATTTGCATTATTTACAGATAGTTATTTCAGATCTGGGTGTTTGAGCATGAAATGAAATTTAAGCCTGTAAACTTTATCCACGGTATAAGATAAATTATAGTGGGTAACACAGTTTTTTTAAATAAGAAAATAATACTTGCAATCTCAAATATATATTTTTTTACTTAACCCTCCTCTGTTGTTTCTCATGCATTTTTGATAGAGTTAAATTTCTTAAGCGCAGTTACCCATACCCAAAAGAACTATCTGTAGGCGATACAAATGAATATATGTTACATCTGGGGATCGAACCCGCAACATGTAGGCCCAACACAAAAACTCCAAGCGATATGCTTTGCGCCATACGTACCGTCACCAAGAGAATTTGCAATTTACCTACATTTGGAAATACCCAGTAAAACAAGGCAAATGATATACACAAAGGAAGTCGGGACTAAGTTATATTGCGCAACTTTGCACCTTACGACGTTCTGCACTAGTGGCTGCAGTGAATTTTGAATATGTAATTGTGTATAATTTTGGCTCACGTATAATTGGAACGATTCTTAGAACCTCGGTATTGCACATTAAATAATACATATAACATCACCAACATATATAACATTGCTGTATGCCTGGCTGGAAGCTTTTTCGGCTTCACCGGAATTCTCGGTTAAGCAGCTACATCTCCCTCGGTATTGCACATGGAATAATAAATATAACATCACCGACTTAAATAACATTGCTGTATGCCTGGCTGGAAGCTTTTTCGGCTTCACCATAATTCTCGGTTAAGCAGCTCCTCCGCTCTCCCTGTGATGTCTGCGAGAAGACAAAAATAACTTTACTTCACATTGTTGTTCCGAATGGTTCATTCCATTGAAGCGTTAGTAAATTAGCAAACTTGGGGCCCATGGTGTTTGTACATGTGAGATATACCTATGTCTGTAAACTCTACCCACAGCACGAAATAAACCCCAGTGTGTGATATCGTTTAAAAAACTTTCTACAATACCGTCACATTTTTGTATCGTGCCACGCTGGTAATCTTAGAAGGAAGATTTTGATATGTTAAGTTTCAATCGAGAACTAAAAGTAAGTAGTAAATGAAAATTTATAAATCGACTATTATTAGCGGATGTCCGTGTGGTGTCCGGATTAAGAATATAGTACCACTCCATCTCCTCCCATGGATGGTAGACGGCGACTAAGGGACTCTAAACTAGAAGGATGGTCAGTAGCGTGGAACAGTAGCCATTCTACGCTTACAAACCAGCCAAGCGTAGTGAGTACTGATAAATTCCCCCCAAAATGCCGACACAGTTGTGAAAGGCCTTTATTCAGCAGTGGACGTCCTATAGCTGATATGATGATGACGATGATTGCTGTTATACATATTATGACATGTCATACATACTCGTAGAATAGTCAAATCTCTTTCCAGTAGATTATACATTTTGTATTTGTTCTTATAACCTGTATTTCGCTATGAGAATAACTCAGATCTTTTTGCCGGCGGATGTAACGGTCAACGTAGATTCAGTAATTTTAAAAAGCAACTGATGCTTTATAATTTGTCACCAACATATTATTTACACAATACATGAAATTATTTCTAATTAATTCTAATATTAACAATGAATAAATAAAAAATTATAATTACATAATTATAATTTCCGTGATAATATTGACAATGAAACCTTATAATAGTGCGTAAAATTAACAGATGGCGGTGCTATTTATATTTCTATACAGGGTGTAACTGACAACGTGCCGAAAATTTTGGGAAGAGGTTACACTTAGGCCTTTAATAAAATTAGGAAAGCAATTTATCTCGGAAATTATATGTCATTTTTGAGCACGCAATGTATCGTAAACAATGCGACCAAAACGCTACGTGATTGTTGTACTATGACATGAGATTAGTGTGCTACTGCGAGCGGTGACCTCATCCGTGAACTGTATAGCAAAACAACTTAACGTTTAGTATTTATATTAGAAAATAAATAGTTTACTATGTTTTATTCAAAATAGCGATAAGATAAACGAAAACAATTATTTTATACTGAAATCTGTTAAATAAACTGAAAATTCATGATAATACCGACGCAAAATTCTAACGCTAAATGTTCCAAAATCATATACTGACTCCATAGTTCCAGTTTTCGTTACGATATCACACCCGTTATATATAGGGTCTTACTTTATTAATGGAAAATATTTTAAGGCTAGGCTCTATGAATGGTATAGAATTCCTTTCAAATATCAAATATCGGTTTTACTGATAATAAATAAGTTAATATTCAAATACTCGACTAGCGAAACATTTACTAACTCTGTACTATTTTATAAAATAAAAGTTGATGCAATGTTTTTTTTTTTGCTAAAACGCATCATTGTCATCTATAGATTTACCTCCTAAAATATTTTCCATTAATAAAGTAAGACCCTATATAAGTTGTGTATACATCTTGCTCGGAGCAAAGCAACGACGACGCAGTGTCAATAGTTACTATATGCAAACAAAAGCGTGTTAAAAATATGAGTTCTTGAAACTTTTACTCGCGGTAGGAGTAAAACAAATGAAACGTTTAGTTAAATTAATGAAAAAATTACATTTCTTATCACCATTTTTTATAAAAATAATTGTTGATAACATATTTAGACTTCACTACAGTCAACTTCAAGTTGAGAAACTAATTCATATTTTTAAAGTTAAATTAATGCCTGGTTCATGTGGTGTCCGGATCAGAATATAGCACAACTCGCATCTCCTCCCGTGGATGTCGTAAAAGGCGACTGAGGGACGCATAGCCTGAGGGGTGGGAAGCAGCGTCTATTCTGTGGAACAGTAGCTATACAGCGCTCACCAAGCTGTGAGTATTGGCAAATACCCCCCAAAATGATGACACGATTGTAGAAATCTATGAAGGAGGCCTTTGTTCAGCAGTGGACGTATAAATGGCTGATATGATGGTGATGATAATGATGATAATAATATGATAATTATCACCATATCAGCCACAGGATATCCACTGCTGAACAAACGCCTCCCCCTTAGATTTCCACAACGAGCGGTCACATGTCGCTCTCATCCAACGACTCCCAGCGACCTTTACCAGGTCGCCTGTCCAGTTCTACGAGCTGTGCCCCACCCATTGCCACCTCAATTTACTGATCCTTTCAGCTATGTCGACAACTTTAGTTCTTCTACGGATCTCCTCATTTCTGATTCGATCTAGAGAAATACAAAGCAAAGCTCTCTCCATAGCTCGCTGAGTGACCTTGAGCTTTCTTGATGATAACTATATATACATTATATTAAATGGAGTCCGTGTGGTGTCCGGATTAAGAATATAGCACCACCCCGTCTCCTCCAATTGATGTCATTAAAGGCGATTAAGGGAATTTAAACCAGAAGAATGGGCAGCATCCGTCTGCCAAGCATGGTGAGTACTGGCAAATTCCTCCCAAAATGTAACCGGTCGTTTATGGAGAAGGATTTTGTTCAGCAGTGGACGTCTTTTGGCTGATATGATGATGATGATATTAAATGGACAGCGTTGATTTTTCCTTCGGTCAAATATTCCGCTGATACATTCCACATAATTCATAAAACTGGCGGAATAAAGAATTACATAAAGTAACAGGTGAAAATAACTACTTAAGCGGTGTCTACTGATCGATTTAATAGAGTGATCAAAATTTATTCCCTGGTACCGACAATAACTTCCCGGCAACATTGTTGCCGAAGAACATTGAAAAGTTTTCTTGTTAAAAGTTCTCTATTGCGGAATGAGAATAATAATTCTTGAAATCACTTCCTTATTTAAGAGAATATTACTATTTTATCTATTATGAGGTAGTTCTATTTATCACGTTGTTTCAAAATAAACCTTTAAGCATTGCTGTTTCCGTGAATACGTGGACATTTATTTTCTTTGTACTTTTATTAATGTGTAATGTTATGAAAAAATCTTGTTTGGGTTGTAACGGTGCCCGTTGGTTTGTACAAGATGCTCGGTGCAAACCAACTTTTCTTGTTTTTATTTTCATTTTTACTAACTTGTAGCGTATGTAGGAAGCGTAAATAGTTTAAAAATCGTTCTTATCGATATCCGTGATCGTTAGTGATCGAGCCCAACGATGCCATTAACCATTGAAAATCTTGCTGGGCAACGACTCACCATTCATAACTTAACTCTTTATGTGGCATATGTGATGCATAACGTCACGCGTTTCTCCTATGGTAGTAGGTAAAACTGCAGTTCTCTGCGTATTAGTTTGTAATATTGTTTGAAAATGAACATCAATCGAGAAACGAAAAGACATGCTGAGTAACGGTGTTGAACTGCCTCACATGCTCTTCTGTGACTTTTCACCGAGGTTTAAATCCTCATGGATTTTCTGAAGAAGAATAAAGAAGATACCGGAGCCGCTCTTTGATGCGATGCGCTTAGGCACGTCTTGGGCTGCTTTACTTCCTCTGGTAGAAGAGAGGAGACTGTGAAGAAGCCGCTTCCCACCAGATATATTCTGGGGGATTGTAAAGGATCGAACGGAAGCCTCACTGTTTATTAACCCATGCGCGCCGCCGTCTTCCCGGGGTCGCTATACTCACCGTAAGATGCCTATAGGCATGGCACCAGTGAGCGGATCTGGTGTGATCGTAAGATGTCCTGGAGCCCCTGGAACCTTAGGTGCCAAAGATGACCGCCCCAGTGGTTTTAGCCGGTAGGAGTCCAGCATGCCCCTTCGCCTTTCTTCGCGGCGAGTTCATGATGAATAATCCACTGGGGAACAAAAAAAACAAAAGGGTATGAGCACGCATATTCACAAATCTGTGAGCCCGTGACACCCATGGCTCTTCTGTGACCTGATAAGATTATTTTTGTATCAAGTATAAGTACCTATTTAAAATTTGCTGCTGAGCTAATGTGTTTTCAATTGAATATTTAATATTAAATTACCTAATAGACAAAGTAAAATGTTACCTAAAGTCGTCAAAACATTTCTCGGTCCCGTTATTTCGAATTTGTGGAAAGTACTCTGATTATTACGATTCAAACATTTTCATACTCATTGAACACAGTAAAGAGTCTGTAAAAGAATAAAATGATAATAAATTCCAGAAATTAGGCAAACTTTTGGAACTTAATCACCGCTTCGCGCTATCCGAGCTTTTTGAAAGACATCTAAAATTGTTGAGTAATCCTTTTCTTAGCAGTAATTTATTTCCGAATGGACCGTTAAAGGTTTTTTATCCATCATCCTTGATTTGAATTGAAGAACTGTTCGGTGTTGACGTGCTCAATACAACATAAGATTTATTAATCATAAGTGATTTTCATCTTCATCGGATACGATGAATTCTCACCATTCACGGTTTATGTCCAATTCCATCGCTGTCTCAACAATAAAACTCTGGAACGAGCTTCCCCTGGATATTAAGACTGCTCCGAGTAAATTCACGTTCAAACGCAAAGTGCGTGAACACTATTTAAAATCGCTGCAAACCTAATCATACAGAACTGTCTTCGTCATTAGTGTTAATATTCATGTCAGATATTTATATATGTTTATGTATTTTATTTATTGTATATAATGTAATTGTATAGTATGTATTTTTATATTATTAATATAATTTATCGCCTCTGTTTCACATAATTTGTGATTTATTAAGAAATCAATTAACATAATCTATAAGTATGCTTTGTGTCTGTACCTCTTTCGATGTGCTTACTATAACCCAAAGGTTGACTGGTAGAGAATGCCTCATGGCATTAAGTCCGCCTTGTGTACCATAAATGTACATAGAAGTTTAAATAAATAAATAAATACGATGGCGGATACGCCAAACGACATCCCAGTGGACTTAGACCTAGATTTCCACAATTACCGGTTGCATGCCACCCGCATTCAATGACTCCCAGCGACTTTAACCGGATCGAATGTCCATCTCGTTGAAGGCCGCCCAATGCTGCATTTTCCGGTGCGCGGGCTCCACTCACGAACTTTTTGCCCCAACGGCCATCAGTTCTACAAGCAATGTGCCACACCCATTGCCACTTCAGCTTACTAATAGTGGTATTATAATGAATTAATAATTTAGTTTTAGCTTTGTTTAAATCTAGAAGGGGTATAAAATAATGTAGGACTTAGGTATAACGTTTCCTTCGGCTCTAGTGGGATCATACGAGGACCTGGAGACCAAAGATGATTGTCTCAGTGGTTTTAGCCGGTAGGAGACCGGCATGCCCCTCTGTCCTTCCCCGTGGCGGAGGAAGTTCATGTAGAATTTCCACTGGACCCAATAAAAAACGGTGTAATGTTTCCTTGGCCATAAAAGATTTAAGACGCACATGAATCTGTACGAATCTATGGGGCGTAATATCAAGTGTTATTCCAACATTAGGTACAAGCTTTCGTATCTCCTCTTAATGACCACTCGTACCGATAATAAGCAATTTATATGACCCATTACAGGATCAGCTAGTCGTTAAGATAAACTTAAGGAAATTCCCTCACTAATTTAAGTACTTGCTCGCCAAATAAGAACACGGTATAAGACAAAGGTATTCGAATCTGCTTCAAGTTTCCTTGAATATACAAATACCATCTATCAGCAGGATTTTGTAATACTCCTGTCACATATAACATGCCAGGCATTGCCCCGGATGTCATCAGACCTCGTGAAGACAACCGGAAAATTAGAAAGTAAACTCTGACTCCCTACACAATGACTTTACAGCAGCTTTATGTGAAAAATAAAATTAAGTCCGTTTCTCGCGGAAAACGGATACAGTGTATGTAGATAATTACACAATAAGGAACAAATAAAGAGGTCTTTATTCAATTAAAAGAGACAAAGTACCGCAAGCATTCCCAGGATATACTCCCAAGGCTTAAGAGACAAATTTCCCTGGAAACAAATGCGATTCAAATTCAGACAAATAGTCCCGGCGCGGAAGAAGCCGTTTACCAGGAAATTTGTCCATCACTCCCGGGCCAAACAATTTTTGTTTTTTCTTTTCCCTTTGCTAGCCTCTATTACGAAATATCGTGTATACAATATCAAATGTGATTTATTAACAACATCTGGTTATTTATGCGGAGGATACGAGTGGATTTATAACCTCTGTTCGGTGTACCGTATCTTCAACTTATTATCCTTATTTGAGATTGACTTGTCTCATACAAACTTTATCTTTTGTCACTCACTCCTTGTCTTTATCCGTGTGACACGCTTGTGCTCTCAATAGCGTTTGGTCGTTTTGTTTTTCAGTGTCGTGTCGTCCGGAAAACCTATTCTGTCTGGTGCAATATCTACTCGCAACTTTGGCTAGAGTGTTAGGAGCCAAATCCTATTTATTTAAACAATATACGAGTGCTAATCTGCGGTTAATAAAAATAATGAGAAACCTTGTATTTATAGACCTTTTGCTCAATACCTCATTGATTTTGCTGAGGAATATATGTTCACTACAAGAAGTAGCTTTTATATGTCATTTAAAGCTTGGATTTCCTTGTCATTACCTAGTTGTTGGATCGTTGGAAATATTAAAACTTCTTCGCACCAAAGTAGGCACTTATGTTCCCGGCGAGCTTAATTTGAGAGCCTTTGATACTCCAGAATGATGGAGCAGAAAATGATCCGCTTGTTGGAACGTCCAATCTTTATGACGCCAAATTGGTTTTAACGTGTTGAGGTAGTTCGTATAGAATTTAAGATCGCTATATTCGGATAATATTTTTAATTTAATCTGGAAGTAAATTTATATAATTATTCTATTGCTAATTTTTTTATTACTTTTGAATTACTGTAAATGAATTCTAAGCTATGTTTTGGTTTTGAATATTTTACAACATTAAGGATACTACTAAGCCAAAAGGGTATTAATGTACCAATGATAAATTACATTTTGTATTAATCAAAAATCCCAAAAGTTACATTTTTTTATTTATTTATTTATTTATACTTTCATGTACAACAATGATACACAAGGCGGACTTAATGCCATATGGCATTCTCTACCAGTCAACCTTTCGAGATTAAGTATTCAAATGTGACATAGATGTGAAGATAATCATATAAATACTCGGATCCTACATCTGCATGCCTGAAATACAATTGTAATGGAAACATTTTTATTTATCCGTAAATAAATAAAAAAAATGTATTGCTTCGTTACAAATAAAACAACCATTCGTTCTATAAGTACACTTCACACATCAGAGATCGCAATATCTCCTCTCAAAAGCAATACTGATTTTAGTAACAGTTTGTCCTCGTTGAAAACAAATCCGGAAACTCATACGAATATCATTGCAATCGTACTCAAGCCGCATTCAATCAATTTCAATCAAGTCGTGTCAATACAAATTATGGATGGATAAATTTTCACTTGGTTGTATTTACGGTGGTGGATTAAAATTATATTATTAGTAGGCACCGTCGTAATGCCTCGTTGTTCTGAAAATGACAATTAATATTTTAATATAAAATGTAATATTCGTATGGATTTCCTACTCATGAAGTTCTGGGTTCGATTGCCAGCTCTGGAAGATGGATGCAAATGGTTTTTTCTTTGTAAGATTCTAGAGAAGGTTAGCTAATTAGTCACATAACAGATTATTATAAGAAATAAAAGAAATTGTACATTAATCGTACAATCATTATTTCATACCTTTCTATTAGTTTTGAAATAAAAATTAATCATAATTATAAATCTTTTGAGAAAATTCACTATGTAAATCCTGCCTATTCCGATGTCTGTGTGAGTTATTCTTAAAGTAGAGAGAAAATGTAATACTCGGAAAGTAACGAGTTGTCCATTAGATACATTGAAAATACATTTCGATGATTTAATACCACAAATTATCTACCATTTATTGGATAGAATATAAATACATTTATTCAGTACGGGACAGTGAAAGCACAAACAATAATAATAAAATTATTAAAAAATAAAATGATGGAACTAGACATCCCATTGTAAAGGTAGTGTTGTCGAGCATCAGATGTCTACTAACTCTAGTAATTAAAAATGTTCAAAATGTAGTTCCGATTCAGTCGCTATGTCGTAAATGTCACATATGATATTTATTACTTCTAAATTAACAAACAACGTCAAACGTGATATTGAGATGAGATCGATCCAAAGTAGCCTGAGAATAAATAATTTATTATTATTATACACTAAAATAATAAAAATAGCTATAATATAAATGTGTCAATCAGTAGCTGGATGTATAATGAATGTATGGACATCCAGTATACATCAGCTACTGATTGAAACATTTATATTACATTATACACTACATTAAGTAATAGCCATGACTAAGATTCTCGAGAGAACTTAGTTAAGAACTTACTAGTGTATTATAATATCTTATTACTATGTACCCAATCTAATCTACAGACATCCTGAGTTGACGCCAATCTCTTGTGAGACCAGCTATGATCTATTGTGACACCTCTAACAGTATTACGGGCTCCCCAAATAACAATCAAATCACAAAATTGATACAGCTTTAGTAAAAAGGAATTTATCTTTTCTAAAATTATGAATTACATACGTCTTGTGCGGTGTACTAATTGAAAAAGGCATTGGATATGTGTGGGAGTCTCATTCCTTTTGCGGCATAATCTTGCGACGGCTTTTTTTATACAGCCTAGCTACGAGACAAACACGTCATTCGTGTGATAACAAATTGTAATGCTACCCAGACTAGTCCTGCATGCTGCATGCCTCCACACTGCGCTCGTCACCTTGAGACATTCGTTATTTAGTCTCTTATGCCCAGTAATTTCACTACTACCGTTCCTTCAAACCAGAGCCGAATGTTTAAAGTTAGTAGTGTTTAACTATACTGCTGAGCACACTACACACCCATATCGGTTGTTGTGGTGATCTTTGGGGGAGGCCTGTCCAGCAGTGGACTTTATTCGGCCGAAATGATGATGAACTATACTTGGCTTTACCATTATAAAGAAAAACAATAATTTTTTTTTTTTATTTATTTACTTATTGCAGGCATACACCCATAGACAATTATCATAATACAATTTTATATACAAAAAATAATTGAAAAGATCTTTGACAAAAAATAATTGCAATCGGATATAAATTTGATTAATGTAAATTATGATTAGTCAAATTAAAATTGGAACGTTAATAGGGAGTGACCATTATATAATTATGTAACTTGAGTTTCATTTACCAAGAATATCAAGTTTTTGCTTTGCCTCGCGTCGCCAGATGAGGCGGACGTCGATTCTCGCAAATCATTTTCCAGCCCTGCAATAAACAGCTACAATCGTATAGAAGTTTCGCTACAATCGAAGCGTGAAAGGAACCGATGCGAGTCACCATCAGTCAAACGTCAAGATGTGTCGTGACTACATACCATTTTCCAAGTGCCTGGTTTTCGGGCCCAACAAATAGATCACGTTGCCGATACTTCGTGCGGGATGAAAGAGCGATCGTTTTTCTATGTGACTACAAAATATTGAAGGACAAGCAAATCACTGCACGAAACGGGAATAAATGTCTTGGAGATGTGACGGGAGCTTTTTTTATCTCTTTGCCATAGTTTTTGTATTGTGCCGAATGTTGTGGCCTTTCATAATAGCTAAGAATATAATACTATATGTTCTATGGACCATATAGTATGATAATCTCAGGTTGTTTACTAGGAAGTTTTTAGATTTGTTTTTGAAACATATATAAAATAAAAATACATAGAAAACAGTTTATGGAGTCCATCACTAATATTTTTTTAGAGGCATGGGGCAAAATACTTGGAACAAGGGGCTTGGGCCAAGGAGTAAGAAGCTTGAGGCAAAGGGTTTGAGGCAAGGGGCAAAGGGATTGAAGCAAGGGGCTTGGGCAAAGTGCTTCGGCTAAGCCGGTTGGGCTTTAAGCTATTGAGCTGATTGACCGATTTACGAAGATCTAGATTTAAGCCACGCTAGCTTTGCATTTTTAACACACCTAGACTCTATCCTCATCTAACTCCCCCTTGCCTCGCATACGACCTCGGGCATTAGTCGGAGCCTGTAAGTTTAACACCTTAAGATTTCGGTATAAAAATTACGGTATTAGAGATATATAAATATATGTATCTTATGATAAATTTACTTTCTGCATTACGAAAGAAATATTTGTATGAGCTACAGATAGTTGTTTTGGGTTTGGGTGTATGTGCATGTGAGACTTATGGCTGCCAAGTGTACCCACGGTAAAAAAAATTGTTGGAGATGAGCGTCGTAAAAAAGGGTGCCTGTTCTTATGTACGCCCGTTATTAGGAATTGTACTTCTGTATATACCAATATGTTTGTATGCGTCATCGTCTTGTATTCCGTAAAATGTCTAATAACGAAAGTTTGCAACCAGTGCGTCCTGCCTGTTCTGACCTACGGAGCCGAAACGGATTGGTCCACAGGTTTAAAGTCGCTCAATGGGCTATGGAACGTGCTATGCTTAGAGTTTCTCTAAAGGATAGAATCTGAAATGAGGATATCTGGAAGAGAACCAAAATGATCGACATAGCACACCAAATTAGCACGCTGAAGTGGCAGTGGGTTGGTCACGTCTGCCGAAGGACCGATGGCCGATGGAGCGTGTCGTAGAGTGGAGACCGCGTATGGATGAACGTAGTGTGGGGCGCCCATCGACCAGAAGGACGGATCTGAAGAAAGTTGCTGGGTCCGGCTGGATCTGGAAACCCGATGTCCGGGTGTTGTGGCGCACGCTAGAATTCTAGAATTCGCCTATGTCCAGCAGTGGACCGCAATAGGCTGATGATACCAATATGTACTCGTCTATATAATAGGAGACATTTGTTCAGAAGTATACATCCTTTGGCTAATATGATGACGATGATATAAAATTAAAAAAAACAATTCTTCTCAATTTCTGTTTTAAATGATAAAAACATGGTGCCAGCTGTCAAAAGGCTGACGACTAACAAATAACTTCATGGTGTGATATCTGTCTACGGTCGTCTCACTCTGTTTAACGGATAACTTTATTCAGTGAATGCCGTGTGTGCGCTAGTGTTTAATTTAATTTCAATGTCAACACACAATAAACGTAAATAGTTTAGTCCGAAATTAAATCTTTAGTATAACAGTAACTATACTAATTAACAGATGTCAGGAAAGCATATTCTCGGCGGCAACAATGTAAAAAAAAACTTACCTACAATTTCTAAAGAAAATATTTGAGCACTTAGCAAAAGTTAGGAAATAATTTACGCAAATGTAGAAAGACTATAATTTAGTTTAGGTCCCCGTATCAAACTTCCAAAGAAGTGTTAATGAAATAAAAGTGGGCAAGTATAACTTGTAAATGAATCACAATGGGATTAACTAACTTACAACAGTCATGTCGTCAAGTTAACGACAGTACGAAGTACCGTAGTGGCCCTTTTATATTATCTAACTATTTTTTATTCCAGTAGAATAAAAAAAAAAACAGTAGTATTTAAAACAGACAGACAGACAGTGACGTAAATATAAAATGTATGTGTCTACACACCTGAGGGCCGAGCGTGAGTTTCTTTTCGTAATCCAGTTGGCTGAAGAGTGGGCTGGCGAATCGTAGCGCCGAACGCGGAAAACACGTCGCACGCGTTTACTATTGTGAAAAGAAACTCACACTCGGCCCTAAGCATCCGTTCCATCCGCTCAGTACCCATTGAAAAAAAGAAACCTGGACAACGAATGGAATGTTACGAAAAAAGACTTTTTGTTGGGTTTCTCGCAGACCTCTCAGGGAGATGTTGCTGCTTAACCAGGCATTCTGGCGAAGCTGAAAGGGCCTCAAACCAGTAATAAAATTACAGACTACGCAACTGCAACTAAGGGCGCCTCCTGTGGGACACTCGAACCTCGGTTTAGGGCGTTGCTGGGGATATCGCTAGGGCCAGCTGGATAGACATTATTTATATATTCAAAGCTAATGGCTTGGCACGGGCCGTACGTGCAGTGATCTAGGGGAGGGATTACGAAGAAACTGTTACTTTTACAGACTTTATATTAGCTTGACCTGTATGTATGTGTATAATATGTAACTACTTAAGAATCTGATTAACAAACTACTCTATCAAATGTAATGAAATTTATATGGGACCAAATCGAAAGCATTCTGCACCAGCTTAAAAAAAGATTTGCTCAAATCGCTCTACAAATCTAGGGTTAATCGGTTTACACACATAAAAAAATACGCGTCGAATTGAGAACCTCCTCCTTTTTGAAGTCGGTTAATTAAGAATTATGTTTATTAATTAAGAATCATATTTATTAATTAAGAATTATATTTATTAATTAAGAATTATGTTTATTAATTAAGAATTATATTTATTAATTAAGAATTATGTTTATTAATTAAGAATTATATTTATTAATTTTCCATGTGGTGTCCAGATTAAGAATATAGCACCACTCCATTTCCTCCCGTGGATCTCTTAAAAGGCGACTAAGGGACGACTCTAAACGAGAGGGATGGGCAGCAGCGTCCCTTCTGTGGAACTGTAGCCATACTGCGCTCACCTACCTGCCTGCCAAGCATGGTGAGTATTGGCAAATACGCCCCAAAATAATGACACAGTTGTGAAAATCTATGGGGAGGCCTTTGTTTAGCAGTGGACGTATAAATAGCTGATTATGATGACGTTGATATTAATTAATTAATAAGTTTAAGAAAACTAATAAAACCACGTTTATACTAAAATGTAAACGACACAAAATAATTTTTATGTGTGATATAAAAGCGTTGGGTGTTCGATATCAAAGGTACCTAGTTTAATTAAAAGAATATAAGTATACCTAGAGAGCATTTCAGGCTTCCATTTCACGTAAAAAAATATTAAGTGCTTTTTAGTTCATAGTTCATATTGTATGGGAGGACAAGTGATCATGCCGGTGCCGTAAGCCATCTCACCGCCCATAAACTATATCCGCAATACCAGAAGATTCGCCGATGCGTTGTCGACCTTGAGCACAGACATATACTTTTTACTTGAAGGCCCACATGTCGTATGATATTGCGGGTTGGGCTCCTGGTATTTGTCACTCACCGGACGAAACGCAGCAACACCGCTACTAACTATGATACTTCTTCACGCTGGTATTCTGTAGCGACGTGGTACTTCCACGGTCGAGACAGCCTTTTTACAAGCTCTAGCCAACTAATGACTACAGCTCTCCCACGCAAATATTGTTCATCAGCTTCACATTTGCCCGGCAAACTATCATAGCTTTGCTTAAAGTAACTGGGCACGTGTTTGCTGATCAGCGCACACATTATTTTTATACATCATATCTACTACTAGTTTCGACTTTTAGACAGAGCAACTTGGAATCTGTCATATCGGCTAAGCAGGAAACAACAGCCGTGCTACGGATTGCATCTAATGTAGTGCCTTAAATTGGCTCGTGATAGCCCACATGGTAAAACTAAAGAATATAAAATGTATTAATTTGAATATAACATAAATTGCTAAAGCATATTACTCATAACTCTCCACAGGGTAATTACGTTCCTGTCGAATCTCCCGATCACAATCACGATGTTGTCTCCACGGTACGCGTCAGCGGACAGCTCCCAAGGATTATCCGCGAGCAATATGCCATCGTTTGGACATGCTATCGCTATCGGACGCTCGCACCCGCGTATTTACACTTCCCGATTATAATTTTAAACGGAGTTATGGGTGGGTATTATTTTTCTGTTTGTATTAATGTTGAACGGGTAATGAGTATTTTCTTTAACAATAATACGTCGTTACAGGAACCTACAATTAATGTTCATAGTCTAATATGTAAGACCAACAACTAGGTACATGAACGCTAGATCAGCCTACAATTTGCGATTGTGAATCATTTTTAAAATTGGAATGGAATGGTTTTTAAGATATTAATTTATTTCATCATAATTCTCAAAGATAATTAACGAAAATTACTTTAATAGCAGCTTTCTACTATTTTTGTTGTAAAACTTCTTCGATGAGCGTGATACAATTATTTTTTAGATATATAATTTCTATCGTAGCCTAATTGCTAACAATACGATACATCGTACAATTGTATGCAAGCATGTTACTATATGTTATCGATTTCACGTGATAATGGTTCTGTGCTCCAAATGTAATGTCTCTGCCTCTGCATGCGTCATTGTAAATAAGCATTGCAAATTACCCGCCTCTCTGTAATAGCTGTGTAACTTTACTTGTATGGTAATCTGTGGAACTGTTAAGTTTAATTAGTAACATGTGTTATACCCGTGAAACTGATTGCAGCTAGTTGTAATGCAAAACAAGGATGTATTGGCAAAAAATATCGAACCTTTTTAGTGCGGCTTTCACTAACATCGTATTTATTTTGCGAGGAAGATTTTGTCCAATAACACTAAGTACTATACAGTATGAATATATCACTATAGAATCTTTATCTTCCATTAATTTATCTAAGAGCTGATCTTAATTAGGTACATTATTAGCTCTAATACAAAGAAAACTCTAGTTAGTAAACAATTGATACAAGAAGCGTTTACGTATATCTTAACATCCTATCTCACAAAAGCTTATCTCAGAAGAAAATGAAAGTGTTCCATAATAGCCAATTAGCTGAAGAATAGATACCACACGGGACATTATAATGAGGGCATTAATCAATTTTAACCGCCACGAAATTCATAGACCCTACTGTTAACGCTATCTAGACAGTTTATGAAACTATTATCGTTGCCATAATAACACTTGATTCAACAGTAATTCTTTTCGTCACATTGTATTCGGACTCTTTTGTCATTTATTCGACGGAAAATGACCATTGACAAAAGATAGGTAACCCTGATATTATTGTTCGTGAGTGGACGCGGACGCAATGGGTTTTAATACTTTTATTATGTAGGTACCGTCTACAGAGTTACTTGTGTAATGTTGTGTAATCTATTTAATGTCAATTGTTAGTTTTTAGTGACAATGTTCTATTGTTAAAAAGTAGATCTCGAAATCTAGCAATTATTGTTTTTAAGTATAACCATAAAGTGTAATTACTAGCATTTAGGGTTGCCAGATGGTGGGGACTCGTCTGGATTCTCCCAACATTTTACATGATGTCCAGACTCCCGAAAAAATACAAAAGCGCTCGATAAACAGCTCATCGTTAACTTTTATGTTTAATTTATATTTTTAAATTATAATTCTTTTGTTAACACTTTTATATGGTCCAAATTAAAGGACTCGATAAGAACAAATACATGAGGCAAACAAAAATTATGCTTTTAAGCTATTCAAATTACATTGAGTATTACATACTGTTTGATACAATTTGATCAATCTCAAAATTATTTATCATTAAATAATGTGTAATTCATTTAAGAAAACTAATATAAACATAGTTTCAAGAATTATAAGTATTATTTTGATTCACATTTATTAATCCAGAAAAGAATGTCAAAACCCCGTAATTTAGAAATTCTGCCCAGATTTTTAGTTTTCCGATCTGGCAGCTCTACACGCAGTTGACCACCCGCACCGTCGGGCGGTTATTTAAATAAAGTGATAATAGTTCTTTTTTGTATAATTCAAATAAGAATAATTAATATCGTATTCTACGACATATCTGCCTCTATGCCGATTTTCATTAGATCCCGTTCAAACGGCTGAATGTGAGCGTGATATAGCCACAAATATACAAAGTGTGAGAGCACACTTAAAATAGCAGATAATAACATGTCAAAGTTATTAGAATAAAATGGAATGGGGTATGATTAATGAGATATAATCGATTTTTTCTTTAAGCTCGAAATATACTAAATGTAGGTTACATTAGTAGTAGGTACATACATGTTGCTCAGAAACTACCAATATTAGATTATCAGCCAGTATCTCATTGCTACTACATGGTATCGTTGGGCAGTCGCTAAATGCTTTGCTTTTGCGCTATGGTTATTGGATTCGATTCCCACACGGAAGAAATATATTGGGTGTATCAAAGCCATAGTATACACATTTTATTAGATCATGTTATATCAAGATGTTGTCTGCAGCGAAAGTGGGTATTCATAGGGTGCAAGATTAAAACCGGGTTATAAAGGACAAAATCAACCAGTATCGGGGCCTGATAAAGTTATATCAACGTATTGGAGAGTATTCATCAAGAGAACTTTAACAATAGGAAACAACAGTCACATACACGAAGCCAGAGGGACGGGTAGAAGTGTGTCTTCTGTGGAATAGTAGCCATACTGCACTCACCAACCAGCATACTAATCGTAGAATTCCCTCCAAAATTATGACACAATTGTAGAAATCTACGGGAGGCCTTTGTTCAGCTGTGGACGTCCACTGGCTTATATGATGATGATGAGGACTTCTTTATGAATTGAAATTAATATCTGGGGCTTTACTTGGTACTGTAACGTGTACTGGGATCAGATATTTGTGGGTGGTGTTCGGTACTATTAAATAATTGCTTTATTTTTAAATAGATGTATTTATTTTTTCTACTTAATACAGAGTTACAGACAACCGCACCGCTACAATTGCTTCTATAATAATATAATATTAACACGACATTAGTCCATTTGACAATGATATAGTCGTACAAATTTCAAAGCCAAGTCTTTTAAAAAAAATGTAATTATATGTTTTCTCTCGATTGCCATTAACCGCTGGCCGTCACAGCTACCTACTCTGTGTTTGCGTTAGGTTAGAAACGGAATATCAGTCGTATTGTTTGCCCATCAGCGAGCTGATTAGCTAAAATCAGCAGCAGCAGACGCGATAGCAGCTATCGTATAGCCAAGGATCCACCGGTGGCAAAGCGTCAAAAAAATTGCTATTACGTAAGGCATTCGCCCGCCTGTCGCTATTGTGGAAGATGCATAGTTACTAGCGCCAGTAGCCACCAGTGGAACTAAAAAGAATGAACGTTTTTAATTCATTGAATGTCCGACAGAGGCGCGTCAGAGATCTTCGCCTGTTTAGTCGCTATCGGCAAATAGGTAATGACAAATTGACGTTTGACTGCGTAGAAGTGGGTAATAAAGCTTTTTGCGTGAACCGAACCGAAACTATGTATTGGTATCCGATAAAGTGTTTCAAAACTATGTATTTTCAATAACTATTTATTGGACGATATGCGTATAAAGTGTTTATGAAATGATAAACATTTTCGTGTCGGTTCATGTATTTGCTTCGAAACATGCTATCAACACAAAACTATGTATTTACGGTAACTATTTATTGGACGAGATGCCTATAAAGTATTTATGAAATGGTAAACGTTTTCGTGTCGGTTTATGAATTTGCTTCGAAACATGTTATCAATAGTAAACAAATTCAAGTTCGCTATCAACTGAAAAAATGTATACTTGTCTGTGGTAAATGATTATTATGACTGGTAAAATACAATAATTTGACACAATTTAATCTAGTCTTATGCTAGTTCTTAAATGTAATTTATACTCGTGCCAATATAGGATGGATATACCTAAATAACGTGTCAAAGATTTGATAGCGGCATAAAAATCATTCCTAATAAATAGAATAAAAGGTGATTTTTTTTTATTATTTAGAATGACTAAAATTCATAAATGCGCGATCTCGCTTCTTGTTCGTGCGATCGTCAGTATCGGTCGGGTTTCAATCATCAATCAATCATTTCGGCCGAATGGAGTCCACTGCTGGACACAGGCCTCCCCCAAACCCTACACCACAATGACCGATATGAGTGTGTTGTGGGCTCTTTGGGGGGTTTTGCCATAATCACCACGCTTGGCAGGCGGGTTGGCGATCGCAGTTGAGTTGTTAATGTATTCGAAGGACGCTGCTGCCCATCCTCCGGCTAATCCCTTAGTCGACTTTTACGACACCCACGGAAGGAGATGGTCGGGTTTACTTCGGAATAACTCGGTCGGAGTCATTCGGCTAGTTTCGGTAACTGTTTATCGACGATCCAATGCTGTGTGAATAAAGTGTTTCGCCCGATAAATAGTTTCTGAAGAGACCAATACATAGTTTTAGGTATTGATAAAAAAAAAAAAAATTATTCATGTAAACCATATACAGGCACTTATGAATCGTCGAGACTTTAATTGCCGCGTTCCAAGATGTAGATTTCCTATGGAGAAGAACGGGCAAGAAACTCCATGGTTACTCTTTTTAAATCATATTAAATGTTACATTTATTTATTTATTTATATTTTATGAGCACATTGTTGTAAAAATCAAGGTTATGTGAAAACAATGTAGGAGAAACGAGTCTAAACTTCTTAAAAAGTCTATAAAACAAGCCTGAATGTATTTTTTTAAGGTTTTGATTCAGTTGTCATGGCTGCATTTGGCTGACCAGTCCCAACAGACGGCACCCGTTCACGAGCATGACGTATGCATCAGCGTCGCTTAGCTCAACCATATTGCAGGGAAACTTAGCGACCCAATACACGACGACACCAACAGCAGAACACTTGAGCGAGCATGACATACCTAAACTGCCAGACAACTATCACGTCAATAAAACAAAATACAAAACAACCCACATGGTTCTCGCACTGCCAGTACAGTAACAAATCAAAATAAATTGAATATTTAAAAATAAACAAGCCATTAAAGTAATTTAAAAAAATATTGAATAATTGAATGTCATTATATGAAGTAATAGAATAGATTAATCAAATGTCATTATATGAATTAATATAATCCATTATAGGTAATATTGACATAATTTAAATTTCAACATAAAAAAAATGGCAATTGTATTTGATAAATACATAAACCAAGAATGTCAGTATAAGCCTATGAAAATTAGAGCAGCTCAATCCCAAGCATATTTGTCGTCCATATACTCTGTAACTTTATAGAAACCCTTTCTACACAGCTTCTGCTTTATAATGGACTTGAATTTATTAAGACTTAATTTTTGAATATGACTTGGGATTTTATTGTAAAAACGCACAGATTGACATATAAATGATTTGGTTATCTTCTGGAGCCTAGTGGCAGGAACAACCAGTTTATGTTTGTTCCTGGTATTAATACTATGGATATCACTGTTTTTCACAAAGAGATTAATATTTTTATGTACATACAAAACATTTTCATAAATGTACTGAGATGGGAACGTCATTATATTAATCTCCTTAAATTTCTCCCTCAGTGAATATTTCGGGCTTAACTTATAGATTGACCGAATGGCTCGTTTTTGTAGCACAAAAATAGTTTGAATGTCGGCAGCATTCCCCCACAACAGAATACCGTACGACATTACACTATGGAAATAACTAAAATATACTAGTCGGGCGGTTTCTATGTCTGTTAAATTACGAATTTTCATAACCGCGTATGCTGCAGAACCAAGCCTTTTAGACAATTTAAGTATGTGTGGGCCCCACTGCAGCTTAGAATCTAAAGTGATACCTAAAAACAGTGCTGTGTCCACAAGATCCAACTCCGCACCATTCATTAGCACACTGGTTTTTACAATTCTAACATTGGGTGTAGTAAATTTAATGCACTTTGTATTTGACGCGATACATAGTTTCAATAACTATTTACGGTTTGCAACGCACACCGCTATGACTGCGGCGTTGGAGCAATTTACGCCTGTTGCAAAGCCTCTGCGACCTATGTAATCAGCCCGCCGATTGCTAATTTTGCGATTGCTTTTAAATAATTAAAAAATAAACCGCGAAAGCAGAAAACCGCATAATGACCCAGAGGATTCACAGGAAGGATTCCGAAGTCATTATCACCCAAGATAATCCTATAAAAATACCATGCGACAAAGCTATCTGTATAACTCGGATGAACATATCGTTAACAGTTACTCCTTAATAACTGCTAGATACCTCTCATATTAAAATTTTATTGAAAGATTAATCATCATCGTCATATCGTCCGCAGAACGTCCACTGCTAAACAAAGGCCACCATAGATTTCCACAACGACTGTACTAAAAGAAGGAATAGCGTTCAGTTGTGTTATTGGCTTTGGGGGAGTTTGTTAGTACTCAGCTCGCTTGGCAGGTGGATTGGTTAGCGCAGTATGGCTACTGTTCCAGAGAAGGGGCGCTGCTATCATCCCTCATTTGAAGATTAGATCTTTGGAGCCAGCACTGGAGCCTGTATGTTTTCGGATTCTAAAATAAAGGGTTGGCTAGTTGACGTATTATTTTAAGACAGATCGGCATGACGAAACAAAGTTGAAGTTCTGGTCAAAGTGAGGGCTTCCTGCTGAATAGAAAAAAAAAAATCTATTTTAGTTTGGACTTTTACATATTTAACTAATTAGTCAGTCAATGTTTGTTTATTTATATCTATTTTATTTTATATCACCTCCTACGTGAGCTAAAGAATACTGACACACAAAGAATATATTTGGCATAGCCTTTGTGTCCAGCCTGCTTCCAAAATGGAACGACCATTCACAACACTCAAACATACTCATATTATAGGATATCAATGCGCTGAAGCGTTGAGTTCATTTCACGGCTTCATTTTTCGAATCCACTTGATTCCGGTCAATGCGGACAAAGCTGTGGGTAGAGCCAGTTTATTCTATAAAAGCAATTGTACTGTCACAGCCAAAGCACTTTAAAGACGAGGCGACCCCGAACATTTTGATAACCACAAATACGTGTTTCGCGTTACAAGGGTATAGCGCCCTTAGACCGCAAAACAATGACAGCAATATACCAAGTTCGAATACTTAGAGTCTGTTTGGTCTACCTTCGTCATTGGGCTTTTAAAGTGTGCGGTTACGATATCGGCACTCTTAGTACGTCTGAACAACTTGAAAATGTTTTATGTCCACGAGAATTATTTAAATGTACCTACTTTTAACATACACAATGTTCTATAACGTGCAGTCTTATTGCAAGACTCCGATTAGCTAGGTTTCATCGCAGTCCAAAATATTTTACCACCAAGCAGTAGTGTTTATACTTTAAACATTACTGTGTGTTAGTGTTTGAAGGGAACTGTAGCTAGTAAAATTACTCAGCATAAGAGACAAAATAACTATTGGTGACGAGCTGTTATAATACAATTTTATTTTAGGCAATAGATAATCACTGAAGCTAATAACTTATGATTGTTATAAACTGCTTTTCATGTGAAACGAGGCAGCTAGTTAACCTGCAACTTTTGTCCGATTACCACTATGATTTTGTCCAAATCTTGTGCAGTGTAATTTGGTAATGTCTTTCAGCTAGTTCAAGGTATTTTATTTCCCACACAAATTAAAAGTAATCCTTCACATATGTGCTAGACTTTCCAATGAAGTTTTGAGAGTTTCTTCGCTAGATATTGTGCCAGTTCGTAAATTGGTGTATCAATCTGGCTTACTATCGCTTACTAGGTCGTAGGAGAACATTGTTTTTTGTGAATTTTCGGCAAACCATACAGCCGCCCGAAACCCACCATGGTTGAATGACGAAGCGTAGTATAGCCACTAGGTTAAAAGAACACATAGCTGACGTCAAGCATAGACACTCCACAAAGTCTGCAGTGTGCGAACATGCCTTAGACAAACCCAACCATTTTCTTCGTTTCGATCAACCTAAAGTCTTCGCGAAAGAGAACCGATATGTACCAAGAATGTTTCGTGAGGCTATTGAAATTAAAAAACATCCTAATTTTAATAGAGGTAGATTTAATAGTGGTACCTGCCATGCCAGCCAAGATAGCTGGCAGGTACCACCAGTTTGGAATCCTGTTATTAAAATAATAAAGTCCCAATCCAAATACCACACTAAAAAACATCAAGACACTCTGAGTGATTACTGCGTGCATCGTAATAATATTTGATTATAATTGTACGGTAGATAAAATAAAATAACTTTTTAGAATCTGTAACGACGCCTGTCACCTTATTCATCCTGCGACCACGAACCCTGCAAAGTATTCGAAACGTCAGGAAAAACAAAAATCTAAAATATACGCGATAGAATCCGTTTAAAGTGTTTTAATATAATGATAGAATATAAATTGTTCATAACTCCAATAAAACATTGAATGGTCATTCAATTCAATTAAACACGTGATCCGCGAATGAAACTTGCTGATACCAATAATTTTCCAGCCAGCAGTCAACTGTTCGTAATTAGGTTACATATTGTGGGTGGCGAAATTATAAATTTGCACAAGCTGTGCCACGAAAATCATTACTGAGCAATTTGTCGCACTGGACCGTAAATGCGCCGTTGATTAATTTATTAAAGGAACCACAGTTTTACATAAATTATGGCAATGACACAACAGTCGCACACCTCGTCGATGAAGCTGAAATAAATCCATAATAGTTTTGTTTATGTAGGTTTACAAAATGAAAGTGTGTGCTATGTGTGCTGTGCGCTGGAAGTGGGCTGGAAGGTACTTTCATAATATAAAAACAAAACTTTTCTTTAAAATACACGTTGTCCCACACTAGGATTTCTCCTGTGTCGTGGGTGCGTTTACAAACACAAATTCCACACACAATACACCCAGACCCGGAACAACTACCTGCAGATCGTAAAAATATTTGATCCGTGTGAGAATCGAACTCACGACACGGAGCGCAGCAGCCGACTGTATCAGCCACTGCACCAAACGTGCCGTCAATATATGTATAATATACTGCATGATCACCTCACCTTCGTGGAGTGGTGAAGACGTGATTCATACAGCTACGTCGAAGGTATAACGGGACATGTTGGGTCCACTGAGGACGCTACCGCAGTGATTACGGCGAGACGGCTTCTTGTTCTCTACTTTGATCAAGTCATCTTGAGATCAGCCTGTACTTTGCGTATTGCTCGAGGCAAGGCAAAGTGTTGATTGAATATTTTGCTGTTAAATCGCTGAATAGCCTGTTCGGAGAGGTAAAAGAAGCTTCAGTAGCAAAAGTAAAAAGGTACTTTGTTACCATTTTAACCGCTATCTATATATTCCACCACCTAATTCATTTTTCTCATATCCTACTTCATGTTTTCTTTTTTAATTTATTTTTATCTGTCTATCTCTATTAAATATACGAGACTCGTCCCCAAGTTCATTAACAAAATCAACTTAATAGTACACCATTGTATGCCTGACTCTACCGTTTTACCCGATTAAAAGCTATGTATAAAATGGCGTGGGTGCAAAGGGTCTCTGTTGAATTTTTCGCACCTAAATAGAAAAAAATGTTTAGCTACACAACGTCTAACTGACTGTGACACGAGCCCATAGAGGTTGGGCAAACTGAATCAATTTGCGAGCGACCGCCTACACCCCTTGCACTAATTGATTTACTTAGCAACGAGATACCGGCTTCAATTAAAAATCGTTTCCTTTAATTGACAATAACTGGAGCCAATAAAGTGAGTAGGCAATAAATAAACAATCCATTAGGCCGGAGTTTAAGTAATGTTTTAAAAATCTTAGTAATTTACGATAACATCATAAGAATACTTACAGTCTTATTACAAAAATCTTGTTACACTCAGGTTTAAACCAGAACTATGAAGTCTGGACTTAGTACGGAACCAACGTTAGTACCGTGGTTTAAACCCGTCCGTATTACAAATATCAAAATAAGTCAGGACTAGATAGTACCTGACTTTAGTTCTGGCTTAAATTAATTCCACAGATTATACACGGAATTCCTTGGAAACATTCATTCAATCAGATAGCATTCGGTTACATCGTTCCGTTTACCCAAATGCTGAATATTTATGTAAATTTTTTATAATAATGGTATTGAATATTTAACATATATAACAGGGTATTTAATGACGTTAACTATTAGAAACTAATGGTTGTTCTTGTTTCAATAAATGCCATTTATTTTCTTTCTGAGGAATACTTTTATGACATTTATTTCATGTCCGAAATATGTACTTTCAAACAACACTAAAGCGTAACGGAATGTCTATATCGCGCGGAAATCTTTAAACATAGGTACAACTATTCTGAGATTTGGACGTTTCTTCGTACTGATTATTGATAAGAAGTTAGGGAATATTATTAATAAAATAGAACAACAGAAAAAACGAAGAAGTGAAAACTGGAATTTTGAAGAAAAAGTTAGTACTTGCCTACAATTATTGTAATTACGGCACATTACTATCTTTAGGACAACGCAAATTTAAAATATTTCAGGAAATATTACAATATAACACACAAAAAGAAACCAAATCTAACCTCAAAACAATGAATTTGACGTATATTTGTGACTTAGACCAAAGGTTTATAAAGTTAAACTACCCCTTCAGGTTTATCTTTAGTACCATAGATAGTCCAAGACTAAGAGTTAAACCACTTTTTGTAACAAGAAATGTTATTAAACCACACTTTTAGTCCGAGACTATCGATAAACCATGTTTTGTAATAAGACGGTTAATGTTTGTATAAATAAATTGTGTGGTGAATAGTGATCGTTTTGCTCGCTATATAAAAAGTATAGTCAGTAACAAAAGTAGCTGAACATTTTAGTTTTAAAACATGGCAGTATTTGGAAAATGAATTGATACACAATAAAAGCTTTAAATATTCTAAAATAATCCAAATGTAGTTCCTAGGATATTAAAAGTTTCGTGGATCACTTCGTTTACCAGTTAATGCTATTTTTAAAAACTGAAATGTTCAGCAATTTTGCTTCTGAAGCTGATCGTACCAATTAGTATTTTAACTCATATAATACACCAACAACTACAGATAAACAACGTTGTTGAGAAAGATCTATTTTATTTTCTTTGGAAAAACCATCTCTTAGGGTGTGCACGGCCGTGCCAGGGGCGCGGTCTAATGCAGATAAAGCGTACACCTCACCGCCGGCTAGAGGTAAGAAGAAGGGCACCGTGGAGTTTTAGCCTTTGACTGAGCCTTTCCAAGGCGGAGGAAGTCCATGAGGATTTCCCCACGTTAAAGAAAAAGGTGTGCGCGGTCGTGGAATGCAGAGGCAGATATTGAGAGATCTGTGTCTAATATAGTATGTTATTGTTGCTTTATGTATTCAATAAATGTCTTGATGATTAAACGGAGACGAAAGAAATAATAAATAAAAGTTATCAGAAAACAGAAAACACAATTCCAGTTCTTATTTACAAGTTGCAAACTTATCAAATTGACGATGTATATTTTTTGTCCGATCTAAGAACCATATATTTTCACGGCGGCAGCTGATATAAATCTCAACTACCGACACAAAACATAGACCTGAGTTATATTGTTTATGAGTAAACTGAGCTCTGATTTGCACTGGCTCTCATTCAAAGTCGGAATGAAATTAGTTTTGCCACATGCGCTCCAAAACAGTGCAAAATAAACTGTGGCAAAACGAAAACATGCTCAGAAATTGCAACAAAACCATATTGATAAACCAGTAACTTAAAAATATATGATTAACTGCCGGCTAAGAATAGCTATAATAACCCATCTCATCCCGTGGGTGTCGGAGAAGGCGACTATAGGATTAGCCGAAGGTTGGGCAGCAGCGTTCTTTGAGTACATACACAACCCAACTGTGATCGCCAAGCTCCAATGAGCACATAACATACCCAGACTGGTCGTTGTGGCTATCTTTGGGGGAGGCTTGTTTCCAGCAGTGGACTTTATTCAGCCGAAATGATCATGCTGAACATCACTTCTGAAGGTGCTATAAGAGGGAACTGAGAAAGAAAATTATTGGGTGTCCACAGAATACCAGAGAAACAAAATTAATTCCAAATAAAAGCCTCTGAAAGAACATTGTTAAAAATGGCTTATGGATCAACACATATGCAACCTATACAATAATTTCAAGTTTTTTTATACTATAAATATTAATTATTACAATTGAACGGACACTTCACAATCTGGTAATGATTTTAAAAAGTGGTATCATGACTTTCAATCATATTCCCTCACGCCTTATTTGGACAAATACAATAATTGGCGCTTTCAGCGCTTGTACTATGAATAGCTATTGTTGTAGATGGAGTATTGTATAGATGACGCATAAAATCCAGAAATTACAAGGAAAAGAGATGCTTCTATACAAATAGATGTAGGAGTAAGAGGGACAACATCATGATGTTTTATCCCTTTCGGCATATACGTTTACTTTAGTAGTGGGGATTGTTTAGCTCCGACGAACTGGTGCGACACAATATAGTGAAATATCTTGGTGAATTGTATTTAAGCCTAATAAGTGATATTTTGTGTCGTTGTGTATATTATTGAACCCTTAATGCATGATGCACTGCGCTATTACAGGTTGTAAGAGCGACAATGGACGAAAAGAGGAAAGCATAACCTTTCATCGGTAAGTTGCATATTTTGTCGTTTAAATGACTAATTACAGTGTGCTATGGCTGTACTATATGGCTTAAACTTGATATTTTAGAGTCTACTTCCTCATAATTTTAGATTTAGAAGAATGTTGGTTTATCAATATATCCCCTTTAAATTTAGAGATCACACGAATATTAGCAGACAAAATTAACTGATGTGCATTTAATTTGGCCGAGTTACAGGAATACCAGTGAAGGTTTTTTTTTCCATAATTCACTGGTAATTTATATTTAGTATGGAATTGAATGTTTAATATGTGTTATGAGTAACAATTACAATATAATGTTGTAATTTGTGAAAATGTATGAATGTGTATCCAATCTCGTGTACTCATAATTAATAAAAACAAAAATATATTTGGGAACACCGCTTTACTGGAAAAACATGACGTACCTTTGAATATTGTAAAAACTTTCAAACGCCTTTATATTTTTGTTTCTAGGCTCAGCTAGACACAAAAAAATTATATCCAAAGTATTTGTCAGTAATAGAAGGTCAATTTCTGGCCGTAGCCGATTAATTGGTTATCACCACAATCTTCAACCAAAGCCAAAGATTTAATAACCCTTGGAAATACACAAGATTGGCTAAAAGTGATTAAAATAACGTTTTTATAAATGTTAATGGTGACTGTATATAAGCAACTTTAATCATCTCGTTAAGATCAGAATAATACTTCGAAAAACTACCATTTATAATATTAAATGCATAATTTTTATAAATAATCAGGTTTCATTCCATTTTATCCCGCATATATTTGTCCCGCAGTGCTGAATAATTGTTCACTACGAACACTAGCAGAAGGAGCAGATAAATATTTAAGTGCCGTAGATACTTATCTACTTTTCTTTACGTTTAATACAGACGTTTTTTAATAAAATTAAATAATTAAAGCTTAATATTATAAACTCAAAATTTGAAAGATTTTTGGATATTAATCAATTCTTTAAAGTGTCCATGACTTTAATTTAATTTAAGTCGAATGTAGTCGTCATTAAGAGCACATAAAGTAATTTTACGTGTCTGTTACTTCTTAGGCATACAATGTATGGCCGCAGAATAATGTCATTTCCAGAATTAAAGCGTTTGAACCTTCAATCAAATTGAATCGTAAGATTTAAACCATTAACGGACTGTCAGTTCGTTTAAGTCCATCAGGACTGTGAATTACGTCCAGTTTATAAAGCATTGACTCGAGATTAAATAATTCGAAGACAATACGGTATTTAAATACTACTTTGCGCGTGTACGCATATCCTAGCAAAAATTTGGTTCTACCAAATAAGAAACCGATAAAAAATATGGACCGATATTCTAGCTTGATTTCGCAGATATCCCAGATCAAAGTGCCCAGTCAATCGCATAGGTTATCATTTATTGTATCGAAATATGAGCTAATGTTTGTCTGTTATATTATCAAGTAAACACAGGCATACAAACTCTACAAATAGTGACAGCCAATTATTATAAATATTAAATTTATATTTATATTTTGTCAAACAGTAATGGTACACACTTTTCGTTCCAGCAAATACTTATTACATTATATAAATTATTTTGTTTTCGTTTGAAGTGAAATCAATTTGTTGTTTCATGTTACAGTGTAGGTTGACGTGTGATTTTTAATTAAAAAATTCACAATAGGCTGTCTTTAAATTATAAAAAATACTTCTGATGCCATTGTATTAAAACAAGGAATTCTTGTAATTTCATCACGCTTTTCAGAAATGTTCTTTCTCAGAAACGAACGTGAAGATGATGCTTTCAGAGGCTCAAAGTATCGACTATAGTTACAAAGATCGGACTAACTTACCTAGTGACGTCCGATCCTCAATTGTGTGAAGTAATCTCGTCCTCATTTAGTACTATGTAGTTTGCACCTTGCACAACTCACTGCATCACAATTTTAAAGATGAACACTTTCATCAAAATTTTTAATATAGTCTGTGGTTCCTACGCGCTCTTTCGCTATCTGTAATGTACATGTCATTAATTCAAAGCATAAGAACACAACTTTCAGCAGGAATCTAGATTGCAATTTTATAGAATTCTAGATTTATTTGGGATGGGTTGGGACTCGATGAGGACGAGATTACTTCACATAATTGAGGATCGGACGTCACTAGGTAAGTTAGTCCGATCTTTGTAATTATGTTCCGTAATCTCGTCCTCATTTAGTACTATGTAGATGTTCAAAGAAGAAAGTTGTGTTAATAATCAACCTTGTTTATTCGTTAATAAACATTATTACAATTTATTATAATTATTTATGAACCTCAGTCTTGTGTCCTCTAAGACTCATAGTAGATGAACAGGTATAAATAAATACGTTTCGCATTATTCATATAAAAATAAACTTGGCGGAAGCACTGCCGTACTCCCAAAAGTGCAATTCTTTGCATTTCTAATTTATATGATTATATGGTGTACTTATAATACCTATTCATCACATAAGTTGGTTCTTATTTTAGTTTGTGTTTATTATTTATTTAAGAAATATCCATATAGAACACATAGCTTGAGCCATTGGGATCATAAATAAACATTTGGCCTCTTGCAAAACCAAGCCAAGTTGAGGCGTTTCTTGCTTTTGTGTAGTATGCTGTAGATTTACTAGGGTCCAATCCATTATTAGTTAAAACTTACTTCAACCATCTGCTTAATAGATGCGGTGGAGGCGCCGTAATAAGGCTTCCTTAATGTAATAATTATGTATTACAGTTCGTCCTTTATTTTATTAACATCTAAATAACAAAGTAAGGTTGTTGCAGGACAAATATTAATGGCAATTATCTTTAAAATAATTGGTAAGAAATGCTAGTATTAAAAATGGTTAAGATCAATGGTAAGACAAAAGGTAAGATCTAAATGTTTTTACCATTTTGTAATTTTTATGTTGATATTATCTACTTTAACGGTAATTTTATCTATACAAATCAGCAACAAGGTTTGATCCCGTGTTTGGGTAATTCCACACAGGCTTGCATTGGGAAACATATTCAACAATAATTATTCTTAATGTTAAAGTCACATAGGTACAACATAATACTTAGGGTTTGTTGCCCTACCTTTAAACATTTGCTTAAAGAACTTTGTTCTTCTCTCATCTCTACTCAAGTGCGATCCTAAGTGTAGGAAGAGAGGAAAAAAAAAATTTGTTGACCTCAGTGTTGAGTGAGCTATAGGAAAACCTTTAATTATTAATTAAACTTCGATGCTAAGAATAATATAACCAGGGGATGCACATCATAACTTTTACAGTTGGGGATTCACTGATTATTGCAGATTAATATTGCCATCCTGTTTTGTTCTATAACGAAGCTAACATTTTGTCCGTTGAAGAGGATGGTATACTTCTTAGAAACGCGCTCTCCTGAAAATGTGGTGGCAATCAGTGTTAGAATCCTGTGTAAAGGATTGTGATTCCCTGGAAGGATACGACAGTAAGTCACGACTAGGTCGCAGTATATTGTATGTATATAGACATCTTTTTTTTTTTTTTTTATATACTAGGTCGCAGAATAATATATGTATATACACATCTTTTAGTTTTTATTATAGATATATATGTGTATATATATATATATATACATATATATCTTACTATACACCCATTTAAATATAATTACAATGCTCTGTTTTTATTTTCCGAAAAAATAAAAATCTACTATGAGTGCAAATGGAGGGAACACAGAAGAATGTCCCATGCCATTCAAGAGTAGAGGCATCTATGGTGTATCTAGGTCAGGAACCCATGATACATAGTTGATGCAATTAGCAATACATCCATTTGCAAACATCATTCTATCGTTCACCAAGATTAGCTATAAGTGGTTCAAAGGCTACGGCCACATAGTTCCATTTCAATTTCCGAATGAAACACTTTCATTCTTTATTAGCAATGGCATTCTACACATATAATATGACCAAACCACTACAAAACTACCACAGCTTCTTTGCCATTGAAGTGTGTGCCCATATCTTATTAATATAGGTTATGGTTCATATCTATTCCAAGTGAAATATTACCTTGTTTTATTTCAAAAGCAACTGGTTTCTGTGCTTATAAGTGTAGGTAAATTCATTTAGTTTTAATTCCTTTCAATATAGGAGGCCACCATTTAAGTATGTGCAAATGTATCCTATATACATAAGATTGCACTATTACTTTTTCAGGGCTACTGTTGTAAGATTTTTCCATGACATTGGTAGGTATAAAGTCAAATGTATTCTATAGCTGGGCCATGCACAATGTTAAGCTATGTTGAAACAAGGACACCTTTTGGTTGAGATAATTATTATTTTGCACCCGTTTATGGTTTCTCTAGAATTTAGAAATAAAATATTATCTTCTTCTGGGAGAGCAAGATAGAAAAAATTGCATGGAATCTAATATGGGTCCCAAATTCTGCTATTTTTGTTTAGCATTTAGGCATATTTTCTTTGATATGAAAACACCAAGATTTTCTAAGAAATTTTGGTTGGTGGACACATTTAGTTTACACTTTTCATAGGAGTCAGCAAGACAAGAATTATTATTGATAACCGATGCAATGATCTCATGTAAAAATTAGCAGTTTCATGATCTAGGTAAAATCATATGGTGCTGTACTAAGCCTGAAGGGATGGCATGTAAATTCATACAAATAATCTGGAAATAGGGAACATGAGTGTTTCCTATCAGATTCCCTTATTGACAGTACAATATGCATTTTTTTAAATCTTACAAAAAATTTGTTGCAACAATTTTTAAAATCTTTTCTCATTTTGATAAAAATTTACTCAGTTTCTGAGTAACCTGGTTATTTAATGGAGCAGTAGTTTGTACAGGAACATTAGTGAAAGGTATAGTATAACCTTTAAACCATTTGTGTATGGTAGGACTTTTAGTGATACCTAGTATAGCAGTAGTAGGAAAAGTATTTCAGTTGATTGGTATGTACCTTATTCATCATTGATCAGGATCCAGGCTAGGGCCTCAGCAACAGGGATAGTGGTGTCTCCGCCAGAATATCACGAAAACCACCAGCAATTTATTCACATATGTTGTTGGACTCGACATGGTTTTGCCCGCTTGGAAAGACATTTATAGCTGTTGTACTCCCCCCTTTTAGTTTCAAGTTTTAGGGGATTTTGATAGCTACTTACCTTCACTGGGAGTATTCTTTCATTCTCACCCAGATTTTGAACAGCTTTAATGGTATTTACTTTATCCTATAGTTTGTTCCCAAACAGGTATTATGAGATTGCAGGCTTCTCTGATATCAATTTATCAATGATGTGCAGGCTATAACTTCATACAATAAGTTGCATAGCAATCCAGTTGAATCACTGATTGCGAAATGTGGTTTTCATCTCATTGTGTACAATCATGTTGTTGAAAATCTTTTCAAGGGTTGAGATAGTACTAAGTGTCTCATAATAGCATTGATTTGACTTTTCCATAAATGCTTGTATGCTTTATTTATAGGGCCATGTTTCTTGATTATAGTGGATCTAGATCTTAAGGCCATTCTGCATGATTAGTCGTTTTTTTTTTTTGTATATTGCGTGTTATTCCTACTGAATTATCTCAGAGGTAGGCACTATTTTTGCAAGCCTGCCCCCCTCCTTTCTTTTATCTGATTTCATCACTAGGTGAGACACTATATTTGTAGCCACTTATGATAGGTGACGGAAAGGTGTTTGCACCTGGTTCATTAGAGCTTGACTGCATCAGCTCCGCTCATGTAATGAAAAACCTTGTCCGTGTGGTAAACTACCTCGGCTTCGACTGAAGAGGTCTTCGTAATCATCTAGGCTCCTGACTGCAAATCCAAGGCTAACCCCTCGTGAAAGCTCTAAGGATGCATCAAACAGCGTTTTATCTTGCTAATAAAAGATACTTAACTGGCTAGCCTCTCGTGGAAGCTCCCTCGTTCTTCGCTTGTAAACGAATACTGCACCGGCTTACCTCTCGTGAAAGCTCTATTGGTGGTGTCGTTTTAAACTTGTCACCGTTGACCTCGAGTTCATGCTTGTAAACGAATACACGACCGGCTGACCTCTCGTGAAAGCTCTATTGGTGGTGTCGTTTATTTTTAAATTAAGGCACTGTTGACCTGTCTTCGTCCTTGTAAACGAATAACTCACCGGCTGACCTCTCGTGAAAGCTCTATTGATGGTGTCGTTTATTTTTAAAATAAGGCACTATAAACTTCTCACCGGCTGACCTCTCGTGAAAGCTCTATTGGTGGTGTCGTTTATTTTTAAATTAAGGCACTGTTGACCTATTTTCTTCCTTGTAAACGAATAACTCACCGGCTGACCTCTCGTGAAAGCTCTATTGGTGTTGTCGTTTATTTTTAAAATAAGGCACTATAAACTTGTCACCGTTGACCTGTCTTCTTCCTTGTAAACGAATAACCCCCACCGGCTGACCTCTCGTGAAAGCTCTATTGGTGGTGTCGTTTAGATTTACGTGCATATAGTGTATATTGCTGCGGCACTGCGGATCCATATCCTGTGAAACATGTAGATAGTAACTTACCGGTACGGTCGTGTAGACTCCCGCTTTTTTTTGGGCTCCCACAATCGATTATTTAGCTTTTCTATTGCCTCATCCTTACTCCTCCGCCAGTGTTTCCCCATTTTTGAAGAAAAAGGAGGATAATTGGAAGATTTTCTTGAGTTGCGTATACAGCGAGCGGCACAAAAAAGTACAATGACATGTACATTACAGATAGCGAAAGAGCGCGTAGGAACCACAGACTATATTAAAATTTTTGATGAAAGTGTTCATCTTTAAAATTGTGATGCAGTGAGTTGTGCAAGGTGCAAACTACATAGTTCTAAATGAGGACGAGATTACGGAACATAATTAAGACGAGAGACAAACTGCATAAAATGGTGTATTGTTGACTTCATACAACTTCTTCCCAATTATAGTATAACATGTTAAGCTTAAATTAAAAACATTTAATAAAAACACTAATTTAAAATATTATTACGTTTTCATTTTCATCATTCATTTCGGCCGAATAAAATCCACTGCTGGACACAGGCCTCCCCCAAAGATCACCAAAACGACCGATCTGCGTGTGTTGTGTTCTCATTGGGGTGCCATAATCGCCACGCTTGGCAGGCCGAAGAAGTGGCGGCGAAGGACGCTGCTGCCCATCCTCCGGTTATTCCCACAGTCGCCTTTTACGACACCCACAGGATGAGATGATTTGGTGCTATTTATTCATTTATATATTAAATATTAAAGTAAGAAAGAAATAAAAGGAAGATATACCATACAACCAAATTTTTATTAGTGTCGACCAGTGAAATTTCGTCATGATGCCCGGGGGAAAGGCGGGGAAGGGCGAAGAGGTAACTGCTACTGCTACCGGCTAACGGGCGAAATTAATAATCGATCTAATCCAAAATCTTTGGATTTCGGATTACGGATATGTCTGTTTTTGTGTTAAAAGTTAATAGTGACACAACAAGAGACGAATTTCAAAATCTTAAATTCTTTGTCTAATTTTTTCTTTTTCTCAATAAAGATTTTGGATTGGATTGATTATTATTAATTTCGGCTGTGACACCACTGGAGCGGTCATCTTCGGTACCGAAATCCAGTATACCTAAAGCCACCCCCCGCTTTAGATATACTAGACATACCTACTGTTACGAGTAATAAGGCAGTTAGCGCTCTTTATTTATAAAGAGTTACCGAAAAAAAAACGATGCTCGATTGCCAAACTTTTTAAGACCGTATGCGACCGTATTGTATTGCTATCTAATATAGTTAAATATACAGCAATATATAAAAATAAAAACTTCTTCGACTTCTTATTATATCTATATCAGCCTTTCTATATGTAATTAATATCAACATCATCATAATATTCTGTTAATACGTTCACTGCTGCACAAAGGCCTCCCCTATAGATTTCCACAATTGTGTCCTCATTTTGGGGAGTATTTTCCAATACTCATCACGCTTGGTAAGCGGGTTGGTGAGCGCAGTATGGCTACTGTTCTACAGATGGGACGCTGCTGCCCATCCCTCTGGTTTAGAGTCCCTTAGTCACCATTTACGACATCCAACAGGAGCAGATAGAGTGGTGCTATATTTTTAATCCGGACACCACACGAACTGTACTTCTGCACATAGGCACATACCCACGTTAATATTTTATAGGTATACTGAAACTCTCCCATACGTACTTATATATTATATATTATCTACCACAGTAAAAGAAACACTAAAATAGGTAGTGTAGTTTCTGAAAAAATCGCGCACAGACAAACATACTGAGAAAACAGAAAAGCCTCCCTTTTTTGTCGGTTAAGAAAAAAGGAACCCACTAGAATGGACAGGACAGGACAAGAAAATCATAGCCGTGTAATCCGTGCAAGCGAAAAGTCTGATCGAGTAATATTTTACAGAACCTTAGTTAAAAGCTGAAACTAACTATCCAGCTCATTCCAAACCGTTATTTGTTGGAATGGAAGGCGTTTTAAGTAAAATAAATTACCTGTTACAAGATGAGAGTATGTGACCGAGCGGGGATCAGTGGCGGGCGAACGTTACGGAAATGAGAAATGAATTGTGGTGAGATCGAGCCGTGTGTTCCTCGCCTTCACCCGGTACCCGCCGGTAAAACTATCGTGTTTCTGAAAATGTGAACATTATCTGGGACAGCAGAATATTTTTAATAGTGCAAAAATATCTTTTAAATCTTTCACTACCGTTCACTCGACGGCAATGACGTTTTGCGGTTACTATGCCGATGTAAAAAAAAATCTTTTTTAAACGTTTATTATTAACCGATTTCATTAATTTAGATTTTTCGGTATACCTATACCCAGAAGCTTGAATTGTACCGTTAGCTACGGACCTAAGGTTGGACGACAAAAACAACTGAAGAGAATTTTTCTATTATGAGTTGTATTGTTACAGTTGGACCAACGACTTTGTTCACGTGTTTGTTTTATTTAACGCCATACATACATTTGGTAACAATAAAAAGTCATTTAGCTATGCGGTCGTGGTTTTGATGGGTGACAGTTCTTTCCGTTAGACATCTTGGCAGAGATGGATACGTGTGTCTACGATTAAACACGCTCCTCCGCCAGAGCGGTGAGAGTGCGCCTCCAGGAACTTTCGATGGCCTGAGGTGGTTGATTCGCCGACGCACACTCGAGTGCGCCTTAGGTTGCAGATTGCGACCAAGCGCGTCGTCGATGCCGTTCTGCCGCTCTTCGGAGCCTGGCTCAAAGGAAACGAGCGCGTCACCACCTGACGCAGGTATTCATCGGTCACGGTTATTTTGGTGCATACCTGCACACGATAGGACGCCAGGTATAGTTCGCGGGTGCGTAGATTGGGGAATCTGCGTGCTCACACCAAGCAACCCAAGAGAAGACGGTACAGACGGAGGTAGAACGCGTGTGGTCACGCGCTGCTGTGGGACGCTTTGGGGGATCCTTTACAATTTCCCCGGGGGGGTGACCGCCTTACAGTCACCCTCTCCGAGATGTGCCTATAGGCGTGGCACCAGTGGGCGGCTCTAGTTTGATCATACGAGGACCTGGAGCCTCCTGTAGGTGCCGAAGATGACGGCCCCAGTGGTTTTAGCCGGTAGGAGTCCAGCATACCCCTTCGCCCTTCCCCCGGGTGAAGGAAGTTCATGAAGAATTTTCACCAATAAAAAAAAGGTCACGATGATAGCGTCTAGCATACCGCACAATACACGCTCTAGGAGTTCCCTGCTTGGGCTGCCGAGCGTCAGAGCCTGGTCGATCGGTTTGAGCATGTTCTCTTTCTGCCGACTGTAGTATCGACTATGTTGGCAGAGTACGAAAATTGGAGTGGAGTGTTCTCCTTCTACGAGAGCATCATGCTCCAGAACGAGACCGCAGAGCAGGATCGGGAGAGATCCGATCCGATGATGTCTTAATAGTCTTAGTTTCCGATCCGAAACTCGTCAGCAAAGCAACCAGCATCGCGCAGTAAAATTAACCTGTCTGTTGAAGCTGGTTAAAAACCTACTTAATCAAATTTTTATGGGACCACCTCGAAAGCATTCGGCACCAGTTAAAAAAAATATTGCTCAAATCGGTCTACAAATTTTGGAGTAAGCGGTGAACACACATAAAAAAATTCGCATCGAATTGAGAAATTCCTCCTTTTTGAAGTCGGTAAAAATCATGGAGTTCTGACCGACTCTCTTAGAGAGTAAATATCGGAAAACTGTTCTAACCTGGGGATCTTCCTGGCTGGCTGGCTATCGCTCTTTGTAACATACTGATATAAGTACAGTATGATTCTGCCAGTCACAGCCAGACATGATATGGCCGATAATATAGCATCTTTTTTGAAAAACTTTAAGATTAAAGTAGAAATGTGTTGCTTTACTAAATTTATTCTTTAACTATGATAAAATTTATTCTTTAATTATGCATTTTCAATTTATCAAAGACATGCACAAAACATTCTCTGTCCTACCTTATTTTATTAAAAATATTTATAATATATTAGCAAACTTGCAAGCTGTCATAAAACACTAAAAACGTAAAATACTCATCACTTAATTTTAACGCTGCATTCAAAATGAAACTATAGAAATTTATAACATTCGTTGTGTATTTATTAATACTTCAGTATATTCTGTTTTACTTTAAATACGAGTAAATGTCAATGTTAACTTGAAGACACTCCAAAAGTCAGAAGAGTTTTGTTAAAAACTTAACAAACTTGGGCCTTGTTTGATGTGGGAATACGACGTCGAAGTTTGACTTAAAGTATGGAAAACTTCTGAACGAAAATAAAGGTAGCATTTCGTATACAAAACAAATAATGTCTCGGTTTATTTGTTGAAAATGTTTAAGTAGCTGTTGTTTAGAAGTGTTTATAGTTATAATATGCCCTAAAGTTCCCGACTAACAAACAAACACCTCTCTATCTTGTTTTTAAAAGTTGCAGCAGAGAGGCGATTTGAAAGAGATTGCTGTTGTGGACTTGATGTGATACGTAGGGCCGAGTGTTGTGGAACAACTAGGCGGAGTCCTGACCTGCAACGAACTGCAGTTTCATTATCATAGCCAGTTGTACTCATTGATCGGTAAACAATCGGTGATGTTAAGCAATGCTCAGCTCGGTCAGTCTATGGATGGGTGACCACATAGTGGTATTTGAACTTAGCATCTCCGTGCTTTGGAGGGCACTTAAAGCGTCGGTCCCGGTTGTTATCATTAGACGGCACTCAACATGCCAAGCCGAAAGCTTGAACAACTCCAACACAAGGATGGCCACTAACCACACGAAAATAAAGAAAGAGTATCAAGATGCATCTATCTGTGCTATGCAAGGTAGATGCACTTAGATTTTAATGGTATGAGATTTATTTATTTATTTATTCCTTTTTTGTTTATTAGGTTTGTAAGTCACCGCAAAAATCTTTTGACCTTCCGTAGGGCCATATTAAGTACATATTATGTAATAACTTATATTGTTTAACTTGATATGTAAACATGTCATCGCTGTGTTACTTTCAATTGTAACCCCGAAGCGTGTGGTCAAACTTTATATTTATATGCATACTTCATTCTCCCCTTGTGAAATCTTGTTACCAAATAATTCAATATGATTTCCTGCAAATGATTTGTAATTAGAACATTAAAACGAATAAAAATAACAGTGACAGAAAATAAGCAGTTTTACTAAAAGCATAAATTATGCTATTTGCTGCTTTTTATGACCATTTAGGTCTTTAAAATGCACTTAAAGAACACATTGTTAGAAAGCAGCAGCTTTAGTAACATATGCATTATATTTGAACAACGTCATTCATATATTTTATACCAGATACACGTTTTATCGCTAACGAAACATCTGACATCTGCATGGGATGTCATGTCATGGCAGGATATTTCGGTTGTTTTTGTTATTTTTTTACATTAATGATTTTTCATACTCAAATAAAACCAATGACAATAGCCCATAGAGCTATGGTGCGATATTATATAACAAATACTTAGACGTACAAGTTCAAAATATTTTTGTCCCACTTTCACTTTTGTACCAAAAATGTTTGAAACATGGATTTTTTTGTTGTACCTGATGGTTTCGCTCATTTCATTTACTGCATACATACATAGCCGTGTGGTGCCGGCTCAGAATGCCACCACCCCATCTCGTCCCATGGGTGTCGTAAAAGTCGACTAAGGGATTAGCCGGAGGATGGGCAGCAGCGTCCTTCGAGTACATTAACAACTCAACTGCGATCGCCAACCCGCCTGCCAAACGTGGCGGTTATGGCAAAACCCCCCAATGAGCCCACAACACATCCATATCGGTGGTTGTGGTGATCTTTGGGGGAGGCCTGTGTCCAGCAGTGGACTTCATTCGGCCGAAATTATTATACATACATATAATCACGCCTCTCTCCCGTAGGGGTAGGCAGAGACCACTTCTTTCCACTTGCACTTCATTTACTGTATAGTTAGATATCAACATAAGTGCACAGATCGAAGCAAAATTGTTGGCCCATGATTGAGTCGGGAGCTGGCTTGAATTTTTATTGAATTTAAGCTCGCTGGCATCAGCTCAAACACTACGTTAGCAGAATTAAATTATGGTAGCGCCAATTACAGCCGTTTTTGTACCGCACGATGGCCAATCTCCAATTTATGCGCTTATAAAGCTAGTTTCAGTTATAACATGATTGCAGCGCCCTATTGTCGAGAATATATTTAAGGATGTAAGGTGCCTCATTTTGATATTAATCTCAAGAAGAGATTTATGGATATGGATGAAATATCTGCTATATTCTCTATCATCATCATCTTATGAGCCAAAGGACGTCCACTGCTGAACACAGACCACCCCTATAGATTACCGCAGATGTTATGCTGATGACGTTCTTGTGTTGGCCAGCGGGGGGTCTTTCAAGGATACTCTATCTGGCTTGCCGAGTAAGTGGTGGCAATTGTCGTGGCTAAAATCCACACTCTGGGTCTGCAGATAGCAACTCACAAAACTGAAGCGCTATGGTTCCACAAACTGCCGCAGAGCAGAGAACCACTGAGTTCCTGGATACGCGTTGGTGACGTACAAATCAGGGTTAGCCTGAGGGCCAGCCATTTTACAGTCGCTCCCCTCCGCTAGAGGGGGTGACCGCTTTACAGTCCTCCCCTCCGAGATGTGCCAGTATAGGCGTGGCAACAATGGGTGGCTCTAGTGTGATCGTACGAGGACCTGGAGCTCCTCTTCGGTGCCAAAGATGACCCCTCCGGTGGTTTTAGCCAGTAGGAGCATGCATGCCCCTCTGCCCTTCCCCAGGGCGGACGAAGTACTTGGTATACATCAGTGGCTGATACAGTCGACTGCTGCACTCCGGGTCGTGGGTTCGATTCCCGCACGGAACAAATATTTGTATGATATGCAGGTAGTTGTTCCGGGTCTGGGTGTATTGTATGTGGAATTCATGTCTGTAAACGCACCCACGACACAGGAGAAATACTAGTGTGGGGCAAAGATTACTTAAAAAAAGAACTATCTTTCAGGTCAAATCAGTTAGTTGTACCATAATAATGAAAAAAGTTTAGTATATTGCTATATATCAGCTAAAACACATCCTTAAACATTTGAATAATAAAATAAACAATTGGTACTCAAGCACTACAAACGATACATAAAAAACTAGCTGCCCGCCCCAGCTTCGCATAGGCAGGTACATGCAAACCCGATTGCAGCTCCACCTACCGGGTCCAATTGTAAATCTAAACCATCCAGGGTCCTACTCAAACATACACACAAAATTTCATCAAAATCGGTCCAACCATTTAAGAGGAGTTCTGTGACATACACACGTACAGAAGAATTATAGATATAAGACTAGCTGCCCGCCTCACCTTCGCACAGGCAGGTACATGCAAACCCGATTGCAGTGCCACCTACCGGGTCCAATTGTAAATCTAAACCATTCAAAGGCACACCCATACATATACAAAACACATCAAAATCGGTCCAGCCGTTTAGGAGGAGTTCAGTGACATACACACGTACAGAAAAATTATATATATAAGATAGTTATAGCCTTTTACCTTATACATCAGTTAGTAGGCGGTATTATCTGCTGATATGTGCAAAAGTATAATGTTATCTGTTTGAGTTGTTCTGAGGTTATGCTTAAATAACTAGGACCGTTATGACCGAGCGTCATAGTAAAATAACTAAAATAAATATATCATGGGTAGCACGACCAGTCACTTCAAACTGCACCCGTTCAGGAGTATGACACAAAGTATAGCAAGCACATCAGCCATCATCACCCTCGCCATCTTAGAGGGAAGGAAGTGACCCAACCCATGACGCCACCGCAAGCAGTGACATCTCGGGGGCCAACCTGCTATCAAAGACTTCCAAACTAATAGCTATACCTCTAGTTGCCGAGATCACTAATTAACCACGTGACGACCATTCAATTCGTTTTTAACCGACTTCAAAAAGGAGGATTCTCAATTCGATGCGTTTTTATTTTATTTATGTACACCGAGTACTCCGAGATTTATATACCGATTTCAGCAATTCTATTTTTAACTAGTGTAGAATGCTTTCGAGTTGGTCCCATATAAATTTCATTACATTTGATTGAGTAGTTTTTGAACCACCTTCAATAAACAGGTTAAATTGACTGCGCTTATCTAGATGATATCTTAATAGTTTCGATTCATCTCAGATCAGAGGACCGATTTGAGTCATTCTTATTTCATGTTAAACACTGATACCAAATTGGAAAAAGTTCTTACATTTATTTACACTAAAAAGACACAAATAAAACTTCACAAATAATTTGTTTTTCCTTTTCAGTGGTTTTAATATTTTTATATCGAGTAGGGTTTTTGATGTCGGTATTTTTTGTTAAAACGTGTTTTATGCTATAATATAAAAGTAACGTATCTTCTTTTAAATAATCATACGCATGTCAACGCATATTTATTAACAACAATAATACAAAATTAGTAGTAAAATTACGATGTGATCGATGAATAATATCAATTATAAAAAGTTTTAGATTCACTCAATTCATCTCATTCCAATACATGTTATTTATGATTGTTTTGCGTTGGATACAGTGACTGGCAATTTTTATCATTGTTATGGTGTAGTACGCCTTTTAGTATCGATCGTACGTATCGATTTAATATTTGATTGAAAGTAAATGGTAGTACTAGTAAACGATACGAACGAATATTCATGGATTAATTTAGTCAAGACGTGTGTGTGTGTCGACATCCTTGTTCCTTCTCATCTTTCCAGTTCGGCGGGCTGTGCTGGCGATGCCGCTGCCGCTACAGAGACTCTCAAACGGCGCAAATTCAGTTACCTCGTTGGAAATTACGTGTTTGAGCCGTTTGGGATTAAAACGCTGGGGTCATGCACGTCTCCTTTTTAAAGACATTGCTAGACGCTTGGTCAACTCTTCACGTGACTAGAGGGCTGGCCTATTCTTTGGACAAAGAATTAACATTGCCACCCAACGTGGTAATGCTACCAGCCTCCTGGGTACGTTACCAGACGACAGCGATTCGGAGGAGTATTTTGACGCTTAGGTGTCTTTTGAATATTCTTTATTATCACCTTTTTATATAGATACCTTATTTGTATATAGATATTTTGTCTTATATATATTTTAATATGTAGTGTCATTAGTTGTAATGTCAAGACGTGGGAAATTTATAATTATAGTGAACGAAGGTATCACTTTATATGTTAGATTCAGGATTCTTTGATATCGTCGGAGAGTTGCGATTAATGTTCAAATAGATGTCGCTGTAAGTTGTAGTTAAATGGTGGCGATGTAGGTGACGCCACATGTATATAGTCAATTTAATAAAACATGATTTAATTTTGGAGAAGTGAAAAACATTGTCGGTTACTCTTGAAACCGTAAGTTCCGGTTTACCCCCGGTCACTCAAAGATCTTTGATCTTTTTCTAACCGTGTGGTGTCCGTATTAAGAATATAGCACCACTCCATCTCTTCCCGTGTGTGTCGTAAAAGGCGACTAATGGACTCTAAACCAGAGGGATCGGGAGCAGCGTCCCTTCTGCGAAACATAAGCTATACTGCGCTCACCAACCCGCCTGCCAAACGTGGTGAATACTAGCAAACTCCCTCCGAAATGACGACACAATTGTGTGTATCTATGGGGGAGGCCTTTGTTCAGCAGTGGATATCCTTTCGCTGATATGATGATGCTGATGAAAGATCTTTAATGTAGTTAAGTCTCGAGGCAACGAAAGCTTTTCTAGGCGATTCGTTTAAAAATGTTTGTTTTATAGGTAAGATGGGCTTCCGTCCAGTCATGAATAGCTTATTTTCTTAATATAAAAACTTGTAAAAATAAATTGCTCTAGAAACAACGAGACACAAGTCTTAAGCAGTTTGGTGTTGAAGATTTAGATACAAACTTTATTTGTATGTATGTGGTTTTGCAGGAAACGTGTAGTTTTTTGATAAGACTGTTTTAGGGGAAGCGTTACATAGCATTTGCATTCTTTAATGCATGGAGAGATTTTTTTAAAATTATTATTAGATATTATTTATGTACACACAACAGTACACTTAAGTACAAAGTTACTGCTCATTTCTAAAGAAATTTCTGCCAGCAAATTACTCGTATACTTAAAGTGAAGATCTTGACGAGCAATTCATTCACCTGGTTGTAAGTGACACGCCTGCTCATAATAATTGTAATGCTACCCAGAACTAGTCCTACGTGGCATCAAACTGCACTCGTCGCCTCGAAGCATTGGGTATTTAGACTCTAACACCCAGTAATCTTACTAGCTACAGTACCCATAAAACCTGAACACAGTAATGTCAAAAAAATTACACTACTACCCATTGGCACTGCGGTGGTATCTACCTAGACGGACTCTCGCAATCAGAGACCTATCACCAGATCTATGCTATTATGATGAAAATAAAGCACAATAAATCCGCCCGGCGCGGATGCGAGTTCGTAGTAAAATAATGTCAGCTGTTGTCTGTCAAATATTATTTCAAACTAGCTGGGACCCGCGGTTTCACCCGCTGTTTAATTTAAAAGAATGTGAATTATTTATCTTTAATTTAGAGTACTTCGGCATAGACACTTGACGTTATATTGTTCATGGGTTTTATTTTTTTGCATGGAATCCTAATTATCCTAGCCTTAGTTATTTTTTATAACATCAGCTATCTTTCATTGAAAGTCCCGTAGAAATCGGTCCGGCCGTTTCGGAGATTAGATTATAGTGTGTTCCCACACAGACAGACAGATAGACAAAAAAATACAAATAGCTTTTTTGCTGTAGGTACCGTATATACTTTCATATGCATTTAGTAAAAAGCTGTTATTTTGATATTACAGAGAGACACTTCAATTTTATTTATTTGTATGTATAGAAGATAATTTGTCACTTTTGTCTAATAAACGGAACGGACGCATTACAAACAACTTTGCAAATGCACCTTGTTCCCCACCATTTCCTGTATCGTTAATCAAATCAAGTGTTAAATGATCCGTTGAGTGGAAAGGGCCATGTGTACCAAAAGTGAGATATTTCCCGTCTTTGCCGACTTACTGATGATATTCTTTGACATTTTTTTTCTCTTAGAACCAATGGAGTTGCTAACACGAACAATTTGTCAGAAGTCTGCTTTGTCTGTTTAGATTTGGGTTGTTTATCTTTCACTTTGAATTGGCTTCGAACTTGTCACTTATAATTTGTGCGTTCGTACATCACCTACACGTGTTTTGGTTCTGGTGCCAACGTTTACTCTGTAATGGTGTTGTGTTAGTATCGTAAAAATATACAAAGAAATGAGAGAACTATTTGCATGAAATACTCTGAAGTAGAAAAGGAGGGAAGTTTTATTATTAGGTAGATTATTTAACTCACATGACTTTTTTTACCGACATTATCTATCACGGATAATCAAGGACGGTTTGGAAGAGTAATATTCTGATAACACTTAATTCAAGGTCATTTTATGGGCGTACGCGGTAATAAATCAAATGCTCCTGTCTATCCTCGTGATACAATCACTTTTGGCCTCTAACAAAACCAACGTAAGACCTACAATTGCTTGATTGTTCATCAATTCAGTCAAAGACGTGCACTACTAGACATAGGCTTCCACCAAAGTTCGCCACAACGACCGGGCTGGGTTTGTGTTGTGTGTTTTTTAGGGCGTTTTTTCATATTCGCCACGCTTGGCATGCGGATTGGCGATTGCAGTTTAGTTGTAAATGTACCCGCAAAACGTTGCTGTTCATCGACTTTGACGACCTTTGACTAATCGCATAGTCACCTTTTAGGATACCCACATGATGAGATTGGGTTGTGCTATTCTCAACCGGCACCACACGGTCTTTGATTGTTATACGCAACCAAATGGTGAAAAGATAATTAATAACGGTCCAATTACGTTTGAAAGTAGCAAACTGAGCCTGGCAATTCGTTTACTGACTTCTCAAAACTATGATGTTAATTTATCCAGTCCTATCGGCCTAAACAACAGATGTTTCTTTATTGCCACATAATAAAAAACTTCCGTTTCCGCACAACAATAACATCAAAGCACAACATCTTAGGTATACAGGTAGCTGCGTGGTTTGCTCGACCATATCAAACGCTGTTAGAAAGGAGGTGGTAAATGCCAGGTTCCAGGAACGTTACCTGCAAATAGTTGCATAGCCTACCGACGAGTATATACCCCGACAACCCCACATCGCAACCACAACCTTCTAGTTGACAATGTTAGTCTTGCACAGACATTTAGACTATGTGAATTATCCTTTAACCACGACTATGAAGCATAAATTTATTGACATCGCTTCTATGAGAGGAATTCGATGGAACGTGTCGGATAAGCGAAACTATTTTGCGTCGTGTTGTCATTATGCGCTTAATACTCGTACAATAAGTTCGTTCATGTAGTAATACTTGGTTTTGGAACGGAGTTCCTTATCGCACGTTATCGTTCTGATTGGTTTGCGGGCTGAGGGGCTAGACCGAAAAAGGTGTAACAATGAAAAACGACACCAAAAACCGACCTGTTTTTGCAGGGACTTTTGAGGCACTTCCCGATCCCTTAGGTAACTAAAACTTTTTCAATCGATTCAACTTGCCGTCAGGTTTGAGAATATGTAAATATATTTATAATTTTAACGTTTAAATACCCTTCTTTATCAATATAAATTATCATACTTCAGTTACCATAAACCACTTATTACTGCAGTAGAATGTAATAATAATTAAAACTACAGTTTTTGTATATTTATAATAAATAATAAAGTAGTGATATATATTTTTTACTAACTTTCCAGAAATTTATTTGCAATACCAATTTTATTCCCATTTTACGATTCGTTTAATTATTTTATACTGACTATTTATTTTTTATTTAATTATTACTTAATACAAACACAAAAAATATATAGCGAAAGGAACTCCGTTCCAACCGGGTGACCATATTTTCTTTATTATTTAATGTATCAAACGTTAAAAACATTTGGCATTTTTAAGCAACTGTGTAATATAAACAGATCAACCTAATTTTCCATTGGGAACCGAATTTAAATTTAAACGACCCCAAGAATAAAACAAAACAAATCCTTAAGGGCCTTAAAGCGTTGGCGTTGTACAAAGGCTTTTAAAAAGAAAGGGTTGGCCACGAACGAAAATTAACGTCAAATTTTACCAAAAAACCCTAACCACTTAGCGGTAAAGACCTAGCCCACGTTTAATGCACTATATACGAAACATTAGTATTCCGTCTATTGTCTTCCTTTTTTCAAATGGACAGATACTGTTGGCCTCTTCCGGCCTTTATAGCATCACTGGGCTTAAGCAGGCGAGCACTTAAGACGCTCAGCCTGTAAAAAGCAAGGGGGGGTAACAAGATGTCTAATGGTACCTTAGGGAGGAACGAAAGCTCAGAATTTTGCGGTACAAGAAGTGCGAAATGTTTTGTCCTTTTATTATTTTCAGACATGTAGGTTTTTGTCGATATCGAAAAAGATACTCACTGAAGTTTTGTAAAGATCTTTTTATCTCTAGTTTTAGCTATCTTGAAAAAATCATTACAATAAACATAAATTTATAATACAATACAATACTCTTTATTGTACACCAAAGGTAACAAAAATAAGATCCAATTTAGAATCCCTTTCCATCCATTGGTGACTTAAAAGGCAAATGAGTGTGGTCCTTCTGAGTTCTAAGGATATCATTCTGTGTTCACCAATCCATTTTGACGATTATTGCAATTTTCTCTATGAATGTTCATATGAAGCGGTCATGGAAGATTAGGTATGGACTGATGTAAGGAAAAATAACTTCAATTAAATATAGCTATTCCTAATACGCATACCCACCACGCTGAACGTGGGCCTCCGAACGATCACTAAAATGAGCGGTCATAGGCGATATTGCCATAAACACCACGATTGGCAGGCTGATTGTTGTTTGTTGAAATTACATAATTTTTTATGTTATTTACTTATATTCAATAACTTGACATTATCTTGAACAAATTCATTTAAAATTTCATTTCTATTAATGTTAGTTTCTTATATTTAATATTATGACATTGACTATTAGTTATTGTTAATATTGTTCTTGTAACATTATATTATAATATTCATACGAAACTGTAAATGTGTGAGAATCATGTAGCCATTGATGTTATTTTTAGTACTTATATTGATTGTCTTTTGCCTGGCTGTATTGGTCTGTCACACTCACTAAAATGTCTTGCTGGCGGTGGTGTTGTGTATCGGGTCGTTCGGTTCCCTACAATATGGTTGAGCTAAGCGATGCTGATGCATGCGTCATGCTCGTGAACGAGTGCCGTTTGTTGGGACTGGTCAGCCGTTAACTGCCACGGCAAATAATTTATTATTATAATTTCATTGTGGTATGTTCCATCTTTACACATTGTCCTACATTTTTCTCGGTATATATATTACAATAATTTGTATCAATCAACATTGTAATCTCAATTATTTTAAAAGAGTATCCATGGAGTTTCTTGCCGGCTCTTCTCCATGAGATCAACTATTTGGAACCGTGCAACTTAGATTCTGACGTTTCATAAGTGCCAATATTTGGTTTATTTGAAATAAAAAATTTTGACTTTGACTTTGATTGTTGATCGCAGTATGTTACTATCAGAATACTGGTGGATCATATCGGTCATTTATACGTCCACTGCTGAACAAAGGCCTCCGCCATAGATTTTCACAACTGTGTCATCATTCTGGGAGGTATTTGCCAATACTCACCACGCTTGGCAGGCGGGTTGGTGAGCGCAGTATGGCTACCGTTTCACAGAAGGGACGCTGCTGCCCATCCCTCTGGTTTAGATTCCCTTAGTCACCGTTTACGACATCCACGGGAGGAGATGGAGTAGTGCTATATTCTTAATCCGGACACCACACGGAAACTCGACTACTGCAGGATGCCGCTACCCATTCTCTGTATTCCTCTCGATACCAATCAAGTCGTAATACTACCAACGTTCTAATACCGGAATCTAATGACCGGAGAGGTGTGTTGTATTTTTTGCCGGGAAAACCACACGTAACATAATATTTGACGGCACGGTTGGTGCACTGGCTGATACAGTCGACTGCTGCGCTCCGGGTCGATCGTATGATCTGCAGGTAGTTGTTTCGGGTCTATGTGTATTGTATGTGGAATTCATGTCTGTAACCGCACCCACGACACAGGAGAAATCCTAGGGTGAGGCAATGTGTTTTAAAAAAGAAGTAAGAAATATTCCTCATATATGTTTTTTATATAACTTTTTTATATGACAGGACGAGCAAGTCATTCGCCTGGTAATAAGCGCCATGCCTGACCCATTGAAATATTATGTACTACGTACTAGAGAAGACACCGCACTTCTTTACGATGTCCCATTCAATTGCGGAGATTTCGCCGCGCTTCACTGACAGCCGAAATTAATAATCAATCCGATCCCAAATCCTTATATTTGAGGTTAAGGATTTCTGTTTTTTGTATTTATAGTGATCCTAAGACAAAAGTGGATGAGGTTTAGAATCTTAAATCTAAAGATTTTTAGTGAAGTGCGGCGAATTAATAGGACATACACGTAATGAAGTGCGGTTTCTCCTCTAGTACGTACCTACTACATAATAGTATAAAATGACCTCTAATTAGAATTCTACCCACGACAAGTCCTGTGCGGCCTCATACAGCGCTCGTCAGCTCGGCCGTGAAGTTGTTTTATTATCTTAAGCCCAGTAATCTCTCTGGTTACATCGCCCTTCTAAACGGAGCACTTTTCAAGTGCGCGTCACCGAGCTAGCCGCCTCAGCCTGTCTAACGCCCCTGGAGGCGCGTCTTCGCCGCTCTGGTGGAGGGAGCGTGACTGATCGTAGATCCACGCATCCATCTCCGCCATGATGGGTGGTACTTATCCAGCCGGCCTCTTGCATTATGGGACCTACAACCAGTGGCAATAATTGACTATGTAACGAAGTTAATGCGTCATAAAAGGAAGTTGATTTTAATAAAATTCCACTGTATCAGGCGTCGTGCATTTATGCAGTATCGTAAATATCGTAGCTCACAGTGGCTTTTAATAGCACGTATACAAACTTTTATTGAATTCGCTCAATATATTTTGGCATTGGCGCAAATACGATGGTTGCTGAATTAAATAATGAAAAGGCCGTTTCCCACAGGTTTTAAACGGCTGAATGGCAAAGAGCCAACGTTTGTGTTTCACCTATCTATCTACACATCTACAACCAATAGACATATTTTTTGTCAGTACCAGATGGTGTCATTGTGGTTCAGATTGTGCTGTTATATTTTATCCTTAATAGATTTCCGATAAGGATAAGTAGAATGATGGTTGTGGTAACATACAATTTATAGATAATTTATTTTCAGCTTAAATTACTTATCAGTACAGAGGAAATTTGCGCTCATAGCTTATACAGTTTAAGCAATGCTCGGCGTGGTCAGGCTATGGATGGGTGAACGCATAGTGTTATTTAAATTAAACCGTGCTTGGGAAATAATATCATCGGTTCCGACTTCCGGTTATTGTCATTAGATGGCAACTGTTAAGCCAAGTCGGAGGCCATAAGGCGAACAAAACTAACCAAACGAAATAAGGGAAGAATATAGAGGAAGGGTTTGTGGCTAAATGGCTACAACGTAGAACGGTCGATCAGAGAGGTAATGCTACTCTTACTGCGGTTGGGCTTTGGATTTGTGATCATTTTTTCCACAATACGACCCCGCCGTGCCCCGGAGAGTACGCTAAGCAATCGGTCCCTGCAGTAACCGCCAGAAATTGTGACTATTTGTCAAAACCATTCCGAAACGATATCTGTGTACCCCAGTAATTGGGTCGCGAACGTCAGATGACCTTCACTCCGTTTAAATTACTGATATTCGACCATATCTGATTAGAGGGAAGTCGACCTCAAGATACTTGCGAAAAGACTAACTATAATGACTTAGCTATCATTAGAGAGTACATGCGGTCCGTGTGGTGTCGGGATTAAAAAAAAAGGTAGCACCACTCCATCTCACCATATATTATTTGTAACAGGAAACTACCCTTAGATCTACTTCTAGGGACTCTAAGCCAAAGAGATGAGCAGCAGCGTCTCTTTTGTGGAACAATAACCATACAAATAAATAATGATTATGATTATGATTATGATTATACTGCACACACCATCTCGCCTGCGAAGAGTGGTGCGTCCTGGCAAATCCCCCCAAATCTGACGACACGTGGCATGTAAGTGGTCATTTATGATCATCTGTTGGAACTGATCATCCTAACGCTACCAAGGCAATCTAATCATAAATTTTAATAAATAACACACTTCACATATCCTTAATTTCGATAGCAATGCACTCATAAATACTGTAACATATCTATACAAATAAATAAAATTGAAGTGTCTGTTTGTAATGTCAAAATAACAGCTTTTTACTAAATGCATATGAAAGTATATACGGTATGCCTACAACAAAAAACTATTTTATTTTTTTGTCTGTCTGTCTGTTTGTTCCCGCTAATCTCCGAAACGGCTGAACCGATTTCCACGGGACTTTCACTGGCTGATAGCTGATGTTATAAGGAATAACTTACTACTTTTATTTTAGAAAAATAATCAGCGTTCCGTTAAAACATTAAAACCCAATATATATACTCATGTCAAGTGTCTATGCCGAAGTACTCTAAATTATTTATAATTAATCAAATTTCTTTAAAATTAAATGGCTTGTGAAACCGCGTGGCTAGTATACTATTAAAATCTTATGATCTTATTTTATCTTTATCTTATGGAGCAGTCCTTTGTTCAGCAGTGAACGTCATTATCTGATATGATGCGAGAGTACATTATTGGACGTTCACATAGCCTTGGTCTTGTATTAGTTACTAAATAAATGATATAATCAGGTATTCCACATTCAAGAAGCTGATATCACGTCAGTTTTCATTGAGTTGAATATAAAATAGGAATTATTATTATATCTTCAGCCAAAGAACGTCCACTGCTAAACAAAGGCCTCCCCCATACATTTCCATAAATGTGTCATATTTTTTTATGGAATTTTCCAGTTCAGACCACGCTTGTCAGGCGGGTTGGTGAGCGCAGTATGGCTACTGTTTCAGAAAAGGGACGCTGCCGCCCATCCCTCTGGTTTAAGAGTCCCCTAGGCGCCTCTTATATTATCCACGGGAAGAAATGAAGTGGCGCCATATTCTTAATCTGGACATCACTCTCAGAGAGATGTTGGAAATATCTACATTTTTCTTTTTACGATAGTACAGCAACTGGGCAACTACCTTCCTGATGAGAAGTTGCTACTTGCTACCGAACCCATGGACATACACAATCTTTTGATTACTGATGCGTTGCGGACCTAGAGTTGAAGCTGGAATGCTTTGTGTTCTGGTAATTTCGCGGCCTATAATAAGTCGCGAGAAAAGTCTCTGTAAATCTTCCCAAAATTCCAAATTAATTTTTCACGTCCTTCATTTTGACGGAGCGACCACATTCTAATATTATCCATTACAGCAAAACCAACAACTTGGCAAACTGTACACAACACATTCTGCACAGTGCCATTTATTAGCCGTCATAAATTGCTTCTGCGGGTTTACTCAGTTTCAATTAACGTGACTACTATTGGGGTTATGTTCACAGTAACTTTGGTAGTCGATTACCGTTGTCAAATTTGACATCAACGATTTTGTTAAGTATGTACAAGTTTTGTTATATTTTGAAAATATATATAGCAGGGTTGCTTTAATACGGTACGGTTGGCACAGAGATTTAACGATTGGCTTTCTGTGCTACTTGTTGGGGGTTTGGCACCCAACAAATATTTATATGATCTACAGATAGTTGATTCGAGTCTCGGTGTTTATGCATGTGACATTTATCTCTGTACGCTGTACCTACGATACAGGAGAAATGCGTCGTTTAAGAAATGGTAATTTTTCAGTTTTTCGAAACTCTTAGCTCCATCTTTATATTAATTTAATAAATGCGATGTATGATGATTTCTCTCAATCACGCTGAATCACCGCTGAAACAACTGAACGGATTTAATTGAAAATCGGCAGAGAGGTTTATTATTTTATATAAAATACGATACCATACGTTTTATTATGTTATATAGTTCCCTTAAACACTAAGTTTACTTCAGTTTTTTCAGGCCGCTCGTTTGCTATCCTCCGGCTAATCCCATAGGCACATTCTATGACACCCAAGAAATGAGATGGGGTGGTGCTATTTTTAGCCGGTATCACACGGCAATAGAACTAAAACTACTAAACTCACTAAAAATAATTTTAAAAGTTCAAGGTCAGTTCTGTTATGCCATTGCTTAATCCGTTTGGTTAATAACTGCGATTTGATTTATATTTGAATAGTAGTAGTAATAATAGGTACTATATCTACACAGTGCATAACATATTGATGCTCACGCCTCGAGAGCTCATGACAAGCGCTGTCAAGACGATACTGACGCGCGTGATTGACGAATGGCCTTGTGTTGATATTGCGATATATAGCCACACAATAACTTTAGGATAGCTTAGTTATACTCATAGTGGTTGATCAAAGTGATTTTTACTTTTACCGCCGACAAAAGGATTGCATGTTTTTTTAAATATAGCCGAAGCAGCTATAGCAATGACATTTCACACATAGACTCGCCATACACGAACATTATTAGACTACGAAACGGCGTCGGGCCGGCCGCCGTTAGACCGCACAATAAAAAATAAAACAAAATACTACATTTTATTTACAATATCGATTTACGGTACGTGTTTATTTATAAAATAAAACGTCTTTTTCTCTCACAGTTGCAGTATACTTCGTGCATCGTCTATAAATACAGGATGGCATTATTTTTTTGCAATATGTTGCTGAATTACGCTTATCACGTCGATCCGCGACACTGGTCGGCGCGTGACTATGTGAACTCCGGGCAATTACCTTACTTTCATGTGACCATCGCAGAGCGCAACGCATCTACACTTATAAAAAACATCTTAGAGCCATAATCCAGAGCCTCACGGCTCTCCCACCCAATGCAATGTTGACATGAAACCACTCCTAATATTAACACGTTCAGACTGTCAAACTCAAAGCATTTATTTCTTAGAGGGCTTAGTAGGCTTTGAAGTCAACACATTCACGCTTTGGATAATTCAGTATATCACCTATGGAGAAGAACCGGTCCTCCGTCTTTTAATATGATATGTAAAAGTGTCTGTTAAGGCCTTATTACTGATTAAAGGATTCTGTTCTATTCTATTACAAATCTACAATGTACAATTTACTGCTAGTAGGTCACTTATTGTAAGAGGCCGGCTATGTAGGTACCACCACCGGGGGGTCGCGTGCGCGCAGATTTGGGAGTCTGTTTGGAAGACGGCGGCGGCGCACATGAGGAGGAGGCGCTAGAGGAGGTTACCGCCTTAGAGTGATCCCTTCCAAGATGCGCCTAGTGTGTGTATAGGCGTCTAGTGTGATCTACAGGACCTGGAGCCCTCTTCGATGCTGAAGATGACCGCTCCGATGATTTTAGGCGATAGGAGTCCGGCTCACCTCTCGCTTTTCCCCAGGGTAGATAAAGTACATGATAATACATGATGTATTACCACCGGGTGACTAATAACAAAAAGAAAACAAATATAGGTACCACCCCAGTGCCAGATATTCGCCGCTAAGCAGTAGTGTTTAGACATCACTGAGTTCCTATTACAAGGGCGTAAGGCACTAAATAACTTCATGTCTCAAACTTGACTAATCTTGGGTAAAATTTTAAATGATATGGGTATGTGAATGGGTAAGCATGACGCTTACCACCGATTTAATTAATTGCTCGTCTCGTCACCATATTGTAGGGAAAAAAATCTAGTTTTCTTAAAAAAATGAAATAATAGTAATGTCTTAGGTTTTCGCGATTATTACTCATTATAATAAAACACTGAAACGGATTACGTAGCGTATAGGAGATTTTTGTTTTTCGTAACGTTTCGAACACTGCAGCGTTCGTTCATTTATTCTGCGAGGACGTTTAAGTGTTTTTATTATGAACTAAATAATGTCTAACTAATACTTTTGATAATGTGGTAGAAAAGAGTGATCGTTGGTAAGGCTAAATATTGAATTCCCACTTAGTTAATTAAGAGAAGTACTTTAAACAAGAGGGATGGACAGCAGCGTCCCTTCAGTGAAACAGTTGCTATTCTGCGCTCACCAACCTACTAGCCTAAAGTGGCGAGTACTGCACGTTCGTCCTAAAATGATGGCATGTTGTGTAAATCTATAAGGGAAGACCTTTGTTCAGCAGTGGAGGTCCTTTGGCTGATATGATGATGATGACCTTGACGTATCCTAATAATCAATTGAAGTAAGGGCGTTTTTTAGATAGGGCGTATTTTCGGCGCGTATAAGCTCGAATAGCGCACGCTTCCAAGCGCGTTTATTTATAATCGAACGCTCGTACACAGTATATGCATAAACAAGCATGATCGCAAAATTGGGTCAGTTAGTAGCATTAATTGTGGACTCCGACGGCGTTGATCGCATCTTGCGTTTGTGCGATCATTTAGGCGCATTTCATTTTGAAGCTTGTGTCGCCGTTGCGCGCATTTACGTGCTTTCAAAACCAGCTTATACAAAGTCAAAGTTTTTTATTTCAAATAAACCAAATATTGGCACTTATGAAACGTCAGAATCTAAGTTGCACGGTTCCAAATAGTTGATCTCGTGGAGAAGAGCCGGCAAGAAACTCCATGGATACTCTTTTAAAATAATTCAGATTACAATGTTGATCGATACAAATTATTGTAATATATATACCGAAAAAAATGTAGGACAATGTGTAAAGATGGAACATACCACAATAATATTATAATAATAAATTATTTGCCGTGGCAGTTAACGGCTGACCAACAGACGGCACCCGTTCACGAGCATGACGCATGCATCAGCATCGCTTAGCTCAACCATATTGTAGGGAACCGAACGACCCGATACACAACGCCACCGCCAGAAAGACATTTTAGTGAGTATGACAGACCAATACAGCCAGGCAAAAGACAATCAATATTAGTACTAAAAATAACATCAATGGCTACACGCCGAAAATACGTTCAATGTGAAACCACCCTTATATTCTGACGCTGTATGGCTTTCTAAACAAATGATAACCTATAGTAATCAGACCTCACTGCTTCAAAACATAGGTAAGTATGTTTAATTAAATACCTAAGATTGCCTCTTAAATACGGTAAAGAATTTTATTTTCCTAAAGAAGCATAATTAAAAGATTCGTTTAATTAAATTCAAAAGCTTTTTCAACGGTGAAAAGAAGATAAAATTGTTAAGACTTACATGAAACGATTTTTGCTGGTGCTTTGGGCAAATAAAACAAAGGTAGTGGAAACCACTAAACTGAGCGGGGGCTGTGAAGAACACAAACAAAATTAAAGAAAAACTAAACAGCAAGTAAACATCGACGAAGCATGTCCGGTTGGGGTAAGCTAAGCTAATACTTGCCAGTAGAAGTTAAAAGCTTCGGTGAATCCGTTTCTATCTATATTCAGTGTATACTAACAAACACGTTAAAAGTTTCACAATGAATTCCGACTTTTACAGGTAAATGTGTTTTAACATAAAAGATAAGAGCAAGTAATGAAAGGAAAATGATAAAATAAAAAAAAATATTACATAGTTCGTGAGAAAATCCTCATGGACATCTTCCGAAATTTCGGCACGGCTGCCGCAGTAGCACAGCAATTAGCTTTCTGCGCTAGGTGTCACGGGTTCGATCCCCGCACAGGACAAATATTTGTATGATCTACAGATAGTTGTTTCGAGTGTGGGTATTTGTGCATGTGAAATTTATGTCCGTAAACTGTACCCACGGCACAGGATAAATCCTAGTGTAGGCAGCGCTCGTCACCGTGAGACATTATTTAATTATTTACGGTCGAATACTGAAACGCCACCAATATTTAAATCCCGCTTAACTATTAGAGATGCCCGTTTTTGGCACGAAGTAGGGCATCTCATATATTTATTTTATCCGATGGACATACATCATATTCCTACTTCCTCTGCTCTATGAAACATGGAATAGACCGGACTGCTATCAGCAAGAATCACTGGAGGGACATCTTCGGCACCGAAGCAGGACTCCAGGAACTTGCAAACAATCACACTGGAACCGCCCATTCTGTGGGCTCCTTCTGACGTATGACGCTCTCACAGAAGGTGACCACTGGACTCAAATGTTCTTGCTCTGCCAGCATAACCGACACTAGGCAGAGAGATCTTGTCCGATCTGACTGACCAAGATCCGCGCATGCGCAACGTAATGCACAATACGTACTTAATAAAATATATAAACATTTGACCTTGAAAGGAAATTGTTAAAAACGGCCTATGGATCAACACGTATGTTGACTAACCTATACAATCATTTCTAGTTTTTTAATACTTAAAATATTAATCATTACAATCCAACGGACACTTCATAATCTCGTAATGATTTTAAAAAGTATTATAAATTATTTGAGCCTGAAATCTTGACCCGTTTGGTAAGCGTGGCGATTATGGCAAAACCCCCCAATGAGCACACATCACAAACCCATACGTGGTGGCAATCCTTAGGTCTCTTTCTGTCCAACAGTGAATATTTTTCGACTAAAATGATGATGATGATGAGGTTCATACTATGCAATAGGTATAAGTTAATGTTTGTGCAATATTCAGAAAGCTGGACTACAGTGAATTTGGAACTAAGTTAATGTAAACATACGAAAAACGGGATCGAGCCACAGGGCTTCACAGGCGTCACAGCCGAACAAAAGTGCGGGAAAAAGCGGGAAACCCCGACATAACGAGTAACTGATGGGAAAGCAAAACCCTACATCCATCGAGGCTGAAAGAAACTAACTGCGAATTAATGGTGCAGTTAGGGACCCGTTCAAAAGTACGCGCCAATGTTAGGCCGATTTAAATTCATACTTTATTATACCCAGCTGGTCACATTATTTTCTGTTTTCAAGTTAGTTTTGGCTATTACTTGTTCGGATACTTTAATTGAAATAGTTTGTGTAAATATGTAGGTCAATTTTGATCCTTTTGAATCCGATCATCTATTTTTTGTTACAGCTTACATCTCCAAAACTAGATGGCAGGACCGGTAAACCGAGGAAGGTCCATCCCATTGTCCCTCACCCTAAGAGATTGGCAACCACAGAAATATACCAGGATAGAACGAAAAAATGGGCGGGACACGCGTGTCAACATTAAGGAATACAGTGCCTACTACTTAAAATGTTTTTTCAGTAAGCGCTGAGACTTGCTGCTAAAAACATCTAGTATAAATCGTGAAAATGCCATTTTGCGCAAATTCCAACTGCAGAATCAAAAGCTGTGAAGTTAATCTAAAAATAGGAGGCATTTTTTACCACTCAGTATGAGAAAAGAATAGCACCATCCCATCACATCTCGTGGCTGTTGTAAAAGGCAACTATGGCTATGGGATTAGCTGGAGCATGGGCAGGAGCGTTCTTAGCGTAGGTACATTTACAACAGAACTGCGATCGCCAACCCGCATGCCAAGCGTGGTGATTACGGAAATCCCCCCAATTTATTTATTTAATTAGTACAATGGAGTACATACACAACGTGCTAACCCAAACCCGTCGTTGTGGCGATCTTTGAGGGAAGCCTATATGTACCCATCAGTAGACATCTTACGGCTGAAATAATAATAAGCATAGTTAACGTAATAACTATACAAATAAAGTATGATATTATCTGACGCAAGCGACGAATATTTCGATCATACTTTCCCATAAAAACCTTTTATTATGGAAGTAATTAATTCGGAAGAATGCTAATTTTTCTTTTAATCGCTTCTTTAGCGCCGCAACTTTTATCTACTTTGTTTGAATTACTTTCGGCCGAGCAGTTCGCGGCAAGTTTTGAAACATTTTTATACTAAGTTATAACACTTTTATTATAATACAAAGCCATTGTTTTAAAAACAAATTTCTAAATGAAGTTAAAAATGTACGTAAATATTATTATGTTTGTGGGAAAAGAACGGACCCTCCTTTTTTTTTTTTTTTTTTTTTTTTATTGATGTCCAGTGGAAATTCTACATGGAACTTCCTTCACCCCGGGGAAGGGCGAAGGGGTATGCCGGACTCCTACCGGCTAAAACCACTGGTGCGGTCATCTTCGGCACCGTAGGGGGGCTCCAGGTCCTCGTAAGATCACACTAGCTAACCCAAACCCGTCGTTGTGGCGATCTTTGAGGGAAGCCTATATGTACCCATCAGTAGACATCTTACGGCTGAAATAATAATAAGCATAGTTAACGTAATAACTATACAAATAAAGTATGATATTATCTGACGCAAGCGACGAATATTTCGATCATACTTTCCCATAAAAAAAAAAAAAACCTTTTTTTTTTTTATTATGGAAGTAATTAATTCGGAAGAATGCTAATTTTTCTTTTAATCGCTTCTTTAGCGCCGCAACTTTTATCTACTTTGTTTGAATTACTTTCGGCCGAGCAGTTCGCGGCAAGTTTTGAAACATTTTTTTTTTTTTTTTTTTTTTTTTTTTTTTTTTTTTTTTTTTTTTTTTTTTTTTTATACTAAGTTATAACACTTTTATTATAATACAAAGCCATTGTTTTAAAAACAAATTTCTAAATGAAGTTAAAAAAATGTACGTAAATATTATTATGTTTGTGGGAAAAGAACGGACCCTCCTAGACTTCGGTATGGTCGTTGGTGGCATGTAACTGGTCGTTATGGAAATCTAAGGGAAAGGCCTTTTACAGCAGTGGACGTCCTTCAGCTGATACAATGATGATGATGGCAATGATGACAAACATTTACCTGGTGCACTTTAGTTTTTATTATTTATTAAATTAATTACTTGACCTTATTTTTTATTTAGCACACTTGTACTGCAATATGGAATCACTGTGGTTTTTAACACGCTTTTATTCACTTTACTTATTAGTAACGAACTACGAACTAGTTACGAACAAATCTTGGAAGTCGATTATAACCTACTTCTAATTGTCGTATCCATTTAAAACTGCACGTTCTCGTAGTTATAATCTGGATGACAATAAAACCATTTGGTACCATTGAACTGATTTGACGATGGAGCCAGGAAGTGGATAGTCATCATTAGGTATATCAGCCAAAGAACGTCCGCTGCTGAACAAAGGCTTCCCCATAGATTTCCACAGCGGTCAGATACATGCCGCCCGCATAGACTTCCAACTACCTTCATCAGGTCGCTCGTCCATCTCTTTGGAGGCCGTCCCGCGTAATGTTTTCTGGTACATGTCTGGTCCTTTTGAGAACCCTTTTGCCCCAACAAAAATGTGCCCTGCCCATTGCCACTTCAGCTTACTACTTAATCCTTTCAGCTGTGTCGGCAAATTTAGTTCTTCTACGGATCTCCTCATTTCTGATTCAATCTCGTAGATAAATACCAAGTATAGCTCTCTCCATAGCTCGCTGTGTGACCTTGCGTTTTCTTACGAGGCCCATAGTCAGTGACCACGTCTCCGTGCTATATGTCAACACTGGTGACATACAATGTTTCCGTATTGAGGCACTGCTGTATTGTTGACGGATAGACATTACGAAGTTTCCCGAGCGCTGAACTGGTCTGTGGTACTAAAACCTTTTCGAGAAGCCGGAAGTCATCAAACCTGTGGCCGATACGATTGGTAATGACTCTTGAAGACAGCTTATAAATATAGCTCAGAAGCAAAATGGTTTATCAACCTTTTTGAAGAAAAGCATCAGCTCGCCTCTGTTCCATGATTCCGGCGTTGTGCCCTCTAGTAAAACAGAATTGAATAACTTCTGAAGGAATTTAAGTAACGGTGTTGCAGCCACTTTCAAAAGCCCTGTCGTAATTCCGTCATCACTCGCCTTGTTATTTTTAAGCTGTTTCAAGGCTATCCTAATTAGTGTACAGGCTGATGTCCGTGATATCTTCGGTATAGTGTCGTGTTCATTTGGGGTCTTTGTGGGAAGGCAATGGTAAGTATAGTTACCCAGGTGTATAGCTGTCGGTAGAACTTCTCAATCTCACTCAAAACCTCTGGCTAAGCCGATGTTACACTACCGTCCTCGGTCTTCAGCTTCATAATCTCACTTTGTCCAACAGACCTCTCTCTCTCTCTCTCTAGTCTCTTGTGAATACTTTGGAGCCCTGAATCCGCTCATTCGTCTCTTTAACACCATTGGTGTTCAAGGTACGAATATTGTGACGTGGCTTCCACATCCGTCTATTATGCAGCCGGTTTGCCTCAGCATCACCGGAAGACTGGAGCGTCATGGCAATGTTCAGAATGGCCAAGTTCTCCAATTTGCCTTTAATTTTATGGTTAAATTACATAAACACGTTTATTACCTCATGTGGTGTAATAATATATACAAATCTGAGAGATTCAGACACGCTATGATGCAACAGTTTTTCAGTGGCAGTTGAAGATGATTTTACACTGACTCGTGATGACAGGTATGTTGGCAAAGAACTGATTAAAGACCTGAGCTATATCACGTCTTTTGCCAACTAATTTATAATTTGTCGTGGATAATCTCAAAAACGCGTACGCGGTCTTCCTGTCCGAGTGGACAAGCCTTTATTTATGAAAGCTATTCATGAAGGTATGTCACAGTGAAATACATCAAAATATCCAGTTACTGCCCGCCAATGATATTATATATTAAAATTGCTGCCCGCGATATTTATTGTTTACAGTCCCTAAAACAAACACAACACCATTCTCCCTTTAAAACACTGCTGCAATTTGAATCAGAAACAGAATCCGTAATGTATACGATCGATAAATTCGTGACTACTAAATGCAGATCAAATATGAGCCAAATTGGATCCGTACACAGACGGACCTCCGAAAAATGTTTGTAGCTTCGTAACTAGGTATTTCATTCGATACACTTGGAAAAAAAGTACAAGGCAACCCAGACAAACCGTTTCTGGGCGATACCATGAAACTACCAAATAGTTTGTGCATGTACAATTGTCCACCCTACTTGTAAGTGAACATGGGACTCGCTTTGAATTGAATTGGTTCTACATTGCTCATTGTTTGAGGTTTGTTTTTTTCAATGAGCTCTTGTATAGAAATATAGTATATAACTAGAGATCAGATAGATTTGTTCCAGTGTATTTATAGAAACTGAAGCTGTTTAATCTTTTTGTACATCATAAATGCTGATTTAATGTTGTTTTTTAACTGGTGGTAGATCTTTTCTTGCAAGAGTTCGGCTGGTGGGTAACAGATATTCTGCCACAAAGCAGTAGTAGTGTTTAAACATTAGTGTGTTCCAGTTTGAAAGGCATTGCACCAACTGAATCTAGTAAAATTACTGGGGATAATAAATAACTAATGTATCTAGCTGATTAGCGTAGTGTGGTATGCAGGAGTAAATTGATCGGCGCTAGTGTGATCTTACGAGGACCTGGAGCCCTTCAGTGCCGAAGATCACCGCTTCCCTTCCCGCATACCCCTTCGCCCTTCCCCGGAGCGAAGGCAGTTCATGTAGAACTTCCACTGGAAAAAGGAGTAAATAAATTGTTATGGGTAGGCGTGACACCAGATGAATGACTTGGTCTTCTTGTCACTAGGTAGAACAAAAAAAGCAGGTTGCGTTGTTTTCATTAGCTGCACCTTTAAATATATAGGTATGGATGGCAATGATAGTATATCTGTGTGCATCATTATATTAACCGCCATGATAACAATCTAAATTATCCTACATGTCAATATAGATACGATCGCTGGTCAATTAATCAACCACTAACCAATCAGAGCCTAAATATCTGATTTTGATACATAGAGAATTAATTGAAATTAGACAGGTTATGGCATTCCTCTAAATAAGTGATGCTTCACATAACACGATTTTGCTCATGATTTAACCACATGATTTTAGATGTATAACTTCTAATTGCCGTGTGGTGCCGGCTGCAAGTAGCACCAACCCATCGCATCACGTGGGTGTCGAAGAAGGCGACTATGGGATTAGCCGGAGGATGGGCAGCGTCCTTCGAGTACATTTACAACTCAACTGCGATCGCCAATCCGCCTGCCAAGCGTGGCGATTATGGCAAAACCCCCCAATGAGCACACAACACACCCTGACCGGTCGTTGTGGAGGCCTGTGTTCAGCAGTGGACTTCATTCGGCCGAAATGATGATGATGAGATGTCCGAGTTTTTACCTACACTTTTTTCTTTTATTTTCTACATACCGAGTGTTTTATTATAACTTATTAATATTTAATAATAAAATTATATTTGTTTGAATTTGCAGCACTACCATGATTGTGTGATATTCGAATGCTGCAGTGCCACTGGTGAAGCGAGTTGGCCAACTGCTATTTTTCGGGCAAGCAGGTCTCTGTTAATTATTTCATTCGAACAGACGTTTGAGTTTGATACATCGATATTCGTGTGCTAACTATTTAAATTTACGTTATATTAGTATTATAAAGTCAAAAACACTTAAGGGAATAATTTCATACATCACTGTCACCGAGTAGTCGGTAAAGCATCCGTGAAATTATTCTGTACTCGGCTTCAGCGCAGACTCGACAGACACACGTGCGAGAAATTAAATCGTTTGGAAACTAAAGTCGCTTGGAGGATAATGTATTTTTTAATATTTTGAGCTCTATTATCAGAGTTGACTAAAATACGACCGTGACCGAAACCATGACCCCGGATTTGCTGGAGTGAATGCTTTCTACGCTGTTTCCGGTAGTAAGGGACGGTCCTGATCCTTTTCTACTCTCGATTACCTGGAAATGGGCCGAGGACTGGGGGCTCTGTAAGGGGGACCAAGCTGTAGGCGGCCCGAAGGCTTGCAACACCGCGCCCGGCCCGGATGGTATGCCGCCGGGCCACATGTGGGTGTATGCACTCCACTCATTTGGAAACGGCTTCAGGCAGCTGTTGGCAGAAAGAAAGCCGGATTGGTTTTCCTGCGAAAGGAAGGAAGGGTCACAAAGTCTTCCTCCGCGTAATTACCCACTAGCCTGCTCGACGAGGCTTCAAAGCTATTCGAGAGAAAAATTACCCGAAGACTCGCTATCTTAATCTAAAAATCTAAATCTAACTAGAAATAAGAGTTGGTTACCTACATAGTAATGTCTTGGGTTTTAATTTTTAATAATACAATTTTAAAGGGTTTTACATCGCGTATATTGTAGATTTTGTTTTTCCCGACATTTCAAACACTTTGCAGCATTCGTGGTCGCAGGATGACTAGGTGACAGGCGTCGTTACAGGTTTTAAACAGACGGATTATACTATGGAATTGGAGGATAACAAAACCTTGGCCTTTTTGACGTATTTCTCATCGATAACCTTGATCATTCTGTTAGGTCACACCGTGTATAGAAAGCCTACCCATACAGACAGGTACCTTAACGGTGAATCTCACCACCATCCTTGTCAGTTAGCTACCGTAGTTAAATCTTTGTAATAGAGAGCATACGGCATCTGCCAGTCTGACTATCTGACAGAGGAACTTCACTATATGAAGGAATTTCTTCAACGTAACAATTTGAGAGCGCCATATCCCCGTTGCAGAAGCTGACTGATATCTACGGTTGATCGACGGTCCGCTGTTTTACCATTTATTAAGGGAGTCACCGACAGAATTGGTCATACCTTGGAGCGTGCTTCCATTAAAACCTACTTCAAGCCGCATTAGAAGATTAGCCAACTTGCTAAACCAGTGAAGTGTCACATGCCTTTACAAGATGCAGGGGTCTACAAGATTGACTGTGATTGTGGGTTGTCATACATAGGGCAAACAATGCGTAGTATAGTATAGTCACCATAAGAAAATAACACATAGCTGACGTCAAGCATAGACGCTCCACAAAGTCTTCAGTGTGCGAACATGCCTTAGCCAATCATTTTCTTCGTTTGGATCAACCTCAAGTCCTCGCGTAATTGAACCGATATGAAATGTTGAAATTAAAAAACATCCTAATTTTACAAGAGAAGATGCCTAGCAGTTACCACCAGTTTGGAATCCTGTTATTAAAATAATAAAGTCTTAAACAAAATACCGCACTAAAAACATCAAGACACCATGAGTGATGACTGCGTGCATCGAAATAAATTATAATTGGAATTGTACGGTAGAAAAAATAACTATTTAAAATCTGTAACGACGCCTGTTACCTCATTCATCCTCCGACCACGAATGCTGCATTGAAAAGTGTTGGAAACGTCAAAAATCAAAAATCTATAATATAGCGTATATTGTATGTTACTGGTTTAAAATTGTTTTATTATAATGGCTACCTACAGAAAATGTAAGTAAATATTATATTTTTTGCAAACGGAACAGAAACTACAGACTAAACGGTGAAAAAATATAATTATTATTTCACCGTTTTACACAACTCGTCGAGAACAGTAACAAGTAACTCCATCTCTTACGTTCTGCATGAACTACCAAGATGCCCTGAGACAGTCGGGAAAATTATGCCTTTTTTTTTTTCATTGGTGCCCAGTGGAAATTCATCATGAACTTCCTTCGCCTCGGGGAAGGACGAAGGGGTATGCCGGTCTCCTACCGGCTAAAACCACTGGAGCGGTCATCTTCGGCACCTAAGGGAGGCTCCAGGTCCTCGTATGATCACACTAGAGCCACCCACTGGTGCCACGCCTATTGGCACATCTCGGAGAGGGTGACTGTAAAGCGGCCACCCCCCCCAGGGGGATTGTAAAGGATCTCCCAAAGCGTCCCACGGCAGCGCGTGACCACATGCGTGCTACCGTCTTCTCTTGGGTCGCTTGGTGTGGGCACGCAGATTCCCCAATCTACGCACCCGCGAACCCAGAGGTCCCCCACTTTATAGCAACGGCAGGGGTTTTCAGGCGTATCGGAATTAGGCGCCAGGGTGGTTGTTTCCCCGGCGCCGTCTCCTTCTTCTTCGAGCGGGATCGGCCCTCTCCCGATCCCGCTCTGCGGTCTCCTTCTGGAGCATGACGCTCTCACAGAAGGAGACCACTGCATTCCAGTTTTCGTGCTCTGCCAACATTGCCGACACTACTGCTGGCAGAGAGAGATCTTGCCCGATCCGATCGACCAGGATCCGCCGCTCGGCGGCCCACGCAGGGCACGCCTCGAGCGGGAAAATTATGCCTATGGTGCAATCCCGACAGACAGCACCCTAGATTACTTACTTAGAACTAGAGAGTTGCTCGGCGTTGCTCATCTCAACTATATTGTAGGGAAACTCAGCGAATCGATATATGACGCCACCATCAGCAGGACACTTGAGTGAGCTTGACATAGGTACATAAACTGCTAGAAAATTACACATAAATTAAAGAAAATAAATGAATAACCCTCGCGGTATCGCACTCAAGTATCAAACCTTAATAGATAAAATATGATTAAAAAAATAAAATTAAACTGAAGCAATTAATGTGATTTCAATAAATATAGAATAATCAAATGTCACAATACAAATTTACATAATCTATTTTTAGAAATGATAAAGTAATTAAATGTCAAAGACAGGAAAAGGTATTTGATACATACAAAAGCAAGAATGTCAATATAAGCCTACAGACATTAGAGCAGTTCAATTCCAAGCATTTTGGTAGTCCAGATACTCTGTAACTTTGCTGATGCGCGCACAGATAGCTTTGCAGCTATCTATCAAGCAAATGCCTTTTGTATGATATGATGATGGTGACACACACATCAGAGATAAGATAAGATAAGATAAAAATATTTTTATTCATGTAAAACCATATGCAGGCACTTATGAATAGTCAAGGCTTTAGTTGCCGCGTTCCAAGATGTTGATTTCCTATGGAGAAGAGCGGACAAGAAACTCCATGGTTACTCTTTTTAAATCATAATAATTGTTACAGTATTTTTGGTTACATTGTTCTCAAAATAAATAATGCGAGGACAATGTAGCAGAAAAAAGTAAACTTCTTTAAAAGTCCAGACTAAACAAGCCTGATATTTATGTTAAATTATGATTAAATTGTCATGGCAGCATTAAGCTGACCAATCCCAACAGACAGCACTCGTTCACGAGCATGACGCATGCATCAGCGTAAATATAAGTAAAGTGAATATAAAACAAAAACAACCAAGTAATTGGTGTCACTTAAACAAATTGAGGATGAAGGATAATCAAATGTCATTAAATGAATTAATATAATCCATTATAAAAAAATGTCAAAATAAATAAAAATTAATGGCAATGGTATTTGATACCAATCCCAAGCATTTTTGTCGTCCATATACTCTGTAACTTTATAGAAACCCTTTCTACACAACTTTTGCTTTATAATGGACTTGAATTTATTAAGGCTTAATTTCTGAATATCACTTGGGATTTTATTGTAAAAACGTACACATTGGCAATTAAATGATTTGCTTTTGCTTTCTGAAGCCTGGTAACAGGAACAACCAGTTTGTGTATGTTCCTAGTATTAATATTATGGACATCACTGTTTTTTCTAAAGAGGTTAATATTTTTATGTACATACAAAACATTTTCATAAATGTACTGGGATGGAACGGTCATTACATTAATCTCTTTAAATTTCTGTCGGAGTGAATATTGAGGGCTTAACTAATAAATTGATCGAATGGCTCGTTTCTGCAGCACAAAAATAGTTTGGATATCGGCAGCATTACCCCACAACAGAATAGCATACGACATTATACTATGAAAATAACCAAAATATACTAGTCGCGCTGTTTCTACATCTGTTAAATAACGAATTTTCATTACTGCGTATGCTGCAGCGCTAAGCCTTTTCGACAATTTTAGTATATGCGGTACTGCAGCTTAGAATCTAAAGTAATACCTAGAAACACTGCGGTGTCCACAAGGTCCAACTCCGCACCATTCATTAGTACAGTGGCTTTTACTGTTTTAACATTAGGTGTTTTAAATTTCATACATTTAGGTTTTTTCTCGTTCAAGAGTAAATTGTTAACATTAAACCAGTTGACCACTCTGGAGATATATCGTCAGTTGCCGGATGTTGGCGTTTGAGTTTAAATAAAAGCGAAGTGTCATTTGCAAACAACACTATCTCATGATTATCCCCTACAGTAAGTAGTCGTATCGTATCGTATCGTCGTACTGTAAGTAGTAAGGCATTTATATATATAGGAAACAAAAATGGGCCTAGAATTGAGCCCTGTAGTACTCCCATTTTAACTAAAGACCCAGGAGATATCTTACCGTTAATTTCTACTTTCTGAATCCTATTACTCAAATATGAAACAAGAAGATCCAGTGCAGAGTCCCTAATACCATAGTGTAGTAATTTCCTGATCAAAATTTTGTGAACAACACAATCAAATGCCTTAGACAAATCACAGAAAATGCCCAAGGCATCATGTGAATCCTCCGACGCACCGAAAATATGTCCTAAAAGTTCATCAGTTGTTGAACGACCCTTTGTAAAGCCAAATTGCTTGCAATGTAATAAATGATAGTTATCAAAAAAGCTTTGCATTTGTACCAAAATCAATTTTTCAAAAATTTTACTAAATTTTGGTAGTACTGAAAGAGAACGTACACTGTTGAACAATGATCACTGCAATGGACGGTCATATGGACTTTGTACTACTATGTATGATAATATATGTACCCATGGGTGGAGAGAGATGTTCTATTCTTTTCCGGGAACCACACCGAACTCTTAGTTCTAAATTATCTTTTAGCTATATCAGCTTCATAGTCAGCAAAAAATTACAAGATCATATACCTTTTTTTTATTAGTCCCCTTTGGAAATTCTTCATCAACTTCCTCCGCCCCAGGAAGGACGAAGGGGCATACCCACCGGACTTTTACCAGCTAAAACCAATGGAGCGGTCATCTTCGGCACCGAAGGGGGCTCCAGGTCCTCGTAAGCCATCCATTGGTGTCACGCCTTTAGGCACATTTTGGTGAGGGTCTGGCCACCACCCAGGCACTTCTCGGGGAGGATTGTAAAGGATCCCCCCAGGCTCGCTGTGCGCTGTGATGTGCACGCGGAAGATCCTTGAGCTATATTTGGTCTACGAAACAGTTCAACCACAAGAGTTTGTCATAATTGTGCCAATTTGGATATCTAAACTATTCTTCTAACTATAGCTGTATTACACGGAGACCTTAGTATTTATATATATCCTAAGGTAAACTGTTAGCTGAGACCAAATTTCAAGAACCGAGTTATGAATGTTGCTAGAACTTTTAATGGACTGCATGCAGTTAGAGCTCTATGCAAAACTGCGCCATTTCATGCAGAAATACAATATTAAATCTTAGCACACATCGCATAGGCAGCGTTTGTATTTATCTAGGGAATGACGTGTAGGTAGTAATTTTGAAATGTTACTATTAAAGGAAGTTAACGCGAGAAGTTAGTGTAAATTCCCTTGGTGTTGTCAGTTTATATAGATATTCGTTCTTTTAAATTTATGGCAGATTTGTAAAATTATTGAACACGCTGGACACAGGCCTCCCCAAAGATCACCACAACGACCGATGTAGGTCTTTTGTGGGCTCATTGGGGGGTTTTGCCGTAATCGCCACGCTTGGCCATAATCGCCACGCTTGTTTCATCATAATGCAATTTAATACCATTGAAACAATGAAGCTCGCTGTATTTGTTTAAAGTACAATAACATTTCATCCCAACATTACACCTAGCCTACGTTATTCCTAGTAACAAAGCAAAAATTACACTAGAAACAAGGTGAAACTGAGAAATTAGAATCGGTTTTCTTAATCGGCTGAAGTAGGAGCGAACCGCGCTTGGTTCAATTCTGTCGCTTCCGAAAGCTGGCTGTTTTCAATACACCTCCAAATTGCCCCATTAAAACTTCTGTAACTGCCTTCAAACCGAATTGTTAACGCTTCGCGTACTGCTGAATGTTGGACAATGACGGGTATAGCCATAGAATATCCCATTTAGAAAAATATTTGGAGGAGCTAATGCTACATATACCGATTAAAAAAATACATAATTTAAAAAAAAATAGATTATCACTAAGTAGCAGTTAATAGCTAAATTAAAAAACCTGGCAATAATAACAGGGTATAAATAATTACGTTTTATCCATCCTCATAATGTCATGGTTAGACATATTTTTCCTAATTATTTAGTAGTTATTAGCACAGATATTATAATACACTAGTATTATTAGTATCTTCTGTTTCAAAGTCGCTTCATATATTCAGAGGCATCCAAGAAAAATTTCTCAACGCAGTGTAATCATTCACTAGATACCTACTAGGAGCGGTAATCTTAAAACTACTATTTGGCACAATCTCGAACCTGCACCGTGTCTGCCACAGTCTGTGTAAATTTTTCTCTTTTTGTAGTTACCTAAATTAAAACATGTAATTCGCTCTTTCCATTCTATTGTTGTACGAGATGCACCTGAAAGGTGTGTGAAAAATAGCACACATCTTGCCTAAAATAGAGGAAAGCTATCGTAAATATCACCGCGTAGCGCCAAAGAGACTGTTCAATGAAACAAAAATTACAGCTTTATAGGTACTTCCTTGGAAATAATGAAAATGTAAATCTGAATTTTGTTGCATGCTCTCTTCGGAAATTAAATCCTTTGACTCGTACCATCTATCTATTCAAAAAGCATAAAAATTCTACGAAACGTTGGCTCTTGTATAAAAGACCCGGCACTAATGTTTGTATAAATCGTACTTACCTGGCCTGCCTCGGCATCCAGTACGTTAGGTGTTTTGAATGCGAGGCCAAATTGACTCCATTAAAAGTTTTGAAAGCGCTCGTAGCTTAGATAATTTACCGAGAGAGTTATGCCGTCTATAAAAGCATACGTGGGTACTGAAAACTAATGAATTTATGTTTGTGTTTATATTTTCGTACTTTGTTAAGTCGAAGCTTAATGTTTTAGGTGGTTAATGAATATACTCGTATGTTTTCCATTGATATAATATAAGAAGGTCGTCTAACTACCCTAAATGACTGTCGTAGAGAAAGCTAATGGGTACTCAAAGTTTATTCCAATCGCTTAAATGGTACTTGTGTAGCCGATATCGGGTCTTTTTAAAAGAAGATATTTGACATTCACAGACACTATAAAATAATACGTTTTTGCAACAGTCACTTTTAAACTTAAAGCATCAGATTAATTAAAGTTAAATAAAAGTAACGTGATTTAATGAAATCCAAAAGGAAATGTTCCTATCTTCAACATACCGTAGACAAAAAAAAGTGCTGTCATATTATAAAACATAATTGCAGAATAAATTGTCCAATAGATTAGAGCTCCTATATTCTATATACACATACCTAATCATATGTTTCAGCAAGTGCAAACTTTTCCTTTGTAATTGTGGTGATCACACAGGACCCCATAATTGATAAGAGACCACGGGGACACAGGACGCAGTAATTAGAGAACGGGGAAGCAATTAAGACTTTAATAGGCGTGCTATGCTCGCGGCCCGTTTGCTCCTTAATAAAGTTATATGTTGCTTCGTTAAAAGCTTAAATTTTATAAAGGAACTATTGCAAACAAACAAAACCACATTATTGGTTATTATAAAACCAATTTAATGAGACTCCCTAGCATTCATTCTATTATTCTAACTAGTGTTGAGATTAGCTTGCGATATGCGAGGCGATAAGACCCGTTATGGAGGAATGGTTGGAGAGGCAGCATGCCCTCACCTTCCGGATGACGCAGGTATTCTCGAACCATGGGTGTTTCGGGTAGTATCTGCATCGAATAGGCCGAGAAAGGACGCCCAGTTGTTATGACTGCGAAAACTGCCCGAAGGACACGGCGCAGTACACGTTGGAGAAGTGCCCAGCTTAAGCAACGCAGCGCCGTGATCTCGTCGCAGTGATCGAAGGGTGTGACCTCTCTCTTCCGGCTGTGATTCAGTCCATCGTTCGGAGCGAGAGCGCATAGGATGCCGTCGCCTCCTTTTACGAGGACGTGTTGCAAGCAAAGGAGGTGGCCGAGCGGGGACGGGAGGAGACCACCTCTGATCCCCACTGCAGAAAACGTACCGGGCGCGGGCGCCGGAGGAGGGTGCTGAACGATCTCCCCGGCCACCATTGGAAGCGGCCTGCAGGCGACGAACTAAGTCCGTCGCCCGAACAGAAACAGGCCCGAGATGGGACCGCAAGTGGTCTACGCGCGCCTCACTGAAGGATATGTGCGGCCAGCTAGCGGTTAATGGCCTGATGCGCCTATGATAAGATATAGTATATACAAAATAGTCATAGGTCCCAAAAATCTCGAGTGCGACCGAATGCCTAGCGGACACCGCGTCCCCAGCCAAAGGTAAGCAGAAGGAACACCGTGAGTACAAGTATTTTGGATAGATGAGTTTGAATCTACTTGATGTATTGCAGATGATTAAATAGGCTTTCTATATCATCATCATATCAGCCAAAGGATGCCCACTGCCCACCGGCCTTGGTTCAGACAATTGACTGGCTGATGCCACGCGCTTACATTTACATTAATTCAATTACTTAAGTCTATGATGATGTTATGTCTTAAGAATTAGCTTTTCTCTACCGGACTTCAACCTTATGGTCAGAATAACAAGTGACGAGAATCAAAAGTCAATTAGAATTCAAATTGAGATTGCGATAATCAAATACGAAACCTAGGTAATAAGTTGAGCATTTATTTATAGCCTATATGTTCTTCTTCTTAGATTATGGCTTCTGTAGTGTATCCTCTACAATTTCGCCAATGTCATGTGTAAAGGCAACGCTCTTCTGTGTTCAGATTAAACGATATAATAATTTTATTTTATCAAATTGTAAATAGTCAGCTAATAACGTAAGCATCGTAAGATTGAATATCAAGTTGTGCGGTTACGCTAGGGTCTCAATTTCTCAATCTCGCGGAAGGAGGCGGCGGAGCGGGTCAGGGAGGAAGACGCCCTTGCTGACCCGATCCGCCGCAGGCGGACAGGTCGGCGCAGACGGCATAACGGCATAACGTCCGCTTGATGCCGCCCTAACAATAGCCAGCGGGCGGCAGTTCGGGGAGTCTGCCGTCCGCATTGCACGGCTCTCTAGTTGCGGCGATGTCTTAAAACATCGCCATAGGTGCAGGTAGGCACACACATGGGCCAACAGCCGATGGGCCGCGAAAGTAATACATATGCAGTACTCGCGGTCCATCCAAAGGCGGACGCAGGTGAAACGGCGGAGTTTTTAGTGGGTGCAAACCCCACATAACCACGCCATGCCCCCGGATGGCGTGGTATGCGTCAGGCATTATCTCCGCCTAAAAAAAAAAGAGTCTCAATTTGTAGAAATCTCACTATGTTATAGGTATTGTTACCTAGTAATGTCTTAGATTTTCGCGATTATTACACATTATAATAAAACACTTTTAAACGGATTCTATCGCGTATATTTTGATTTTTGATTTTCCTGACGTTTCGAATACTTTGCAGCATTCGTGGTCGCAGGATGTCATCCTGCAAAGTATTCGAAACGTCAGGAAAATCAAAAATCAAAATATACGCGATAGAATCCGTTTAAAAGTGTTTTATTATAATGTATTGTTACCTGTTGTAATTATTTTATGAAATAAATCTTTAAGTAATTACTTATGAAATGTTTCAATTTTTTTTTAATAATCTACAAAAAATGTCAGTGACTTCGTACAGTTTTCTAGCCTATATCTGCATATTTATTACTTTGTACATTTTTAGTATAATTTATGTTATTTTTATTTTCTCTCCGTACCCATTTTTTTAACGTGGGGAAATCTCCTTGAGCTTCCTCCACCTTGGGAAGGCCGGGCTGAAACCGGCTTAAACCCCACGGTGTCCTTCTTCTTACCTCTAGCCGGGGGCGAGGTGTACGCTTCATCTGCACTAGACCGCGCCCCCGGCAGGTATCGGCCCGTCAATGTTTCATGGAGCATAATCTAGGATAAAGTATGAAAAGTAACATACTACTATAATATAATAATAATTCGCATGCACCAGCGTCGCTTAGCTCAACTATTACTAGATTTATTAATTAGTGTAATAAATTCTCACATTCATACTCACTCTCACACTCACTCACTCACTTCGGTATAGCATGATAGAACGTTGTTATCTACTTTTTTAACACTGTAAACTGCTCTTGTCGGTGATGGTCTTGATGGCGTTTGGTCTTTCTGAACATTTCATTTTTGAACATTTCTGAACATTTCAGTCAAAAAAGTATCGGGATTGGATGATTATGGTTACAAACTCAAATTTTTGTTTTTATTGTTGTTGTTAGATTGGCACAACTGTTTTCCATTTTGGCGTGGAGTTTGAGTTGCATCTGTTATTTATATTTAATACAGTGCTGTTTTATATCTAGTGTGTATAGCGAATTTCATTATGGACAAAAACACCGAACAGTTTGTCTTAAATTTTGCATTTCCAATGGAATTTCGTGTTCGGAGTCACTGAAAATGTTACAGAAGGCTTACGGTGAATCGACTTTATCAAAAACACGTGCATATGAGTAGTACAAAGCGTTCAAAAGCGGTCGAGATGTGATGGAAGATTTGCCTCGCTCTGGTAGGCCATCAACGTTTGCAACTGAAGTTAACATCGCAAAAGTGAAGGAAATAGTGACTGAAAATCCTCATTCAACTTTGAGAGAGATAGCCGCCGAAATTTCTGTATCTCACGAATCGATCCGTACCATTTTAACTAATCATTTGGGTATGAAACATGTTACCGCTCGGCTAGTCCCAAAAGACCTGAATTTTCTTCAAAAACTCAATCGCATGAGAGTCGCTGAGGGCATGCTAGAACGAGTCAATTCCGACCCAACATTCATGAAACGCATTGTTACTGTTACGAGACGTGGGTTTACGAGTTTGACATGCAAACTAGTCAACAAGCTTCGAAGTGGCGCCTTCCAACTGAACCGAAACCCAAAAAACCACATCAAAGTCGATCAAAAGTCAAAGTCATGTTGATTGTTTTCTTTGACTATCGCGGTGTTGTGCACTCGGAAGTCTTGCCAGAACGTCAAACGGTAAATAAAGAATATTATTTGAGCGTTATGCGGCATTTAAGATAGCAAATTCGAAGAAAAAGGCCAGATTTATGGAAAGAAAATTCTTGGACTTTGCACCACGATAATGCGCCTTCATACACGGCTATCATTGTGAACGAATTTTTTACCAAACACTCAACAAATACCATTGCGCAACCACCATATTCACCAGATATGGCTTCAGCCGACTTCTTTCTTTTTCCTAAACTCAAATTACCCGTAATAAACCCGTTTTCAATCGGTAGAAGACATAAAGGAGAATTCACGGCGAGAACTGAACTCAATTCCGGAAACAGCGTTTAAAAAATGTTTTGATGATTGGATTATTCGTTGGCGTAAGTGTATCGTTTCTGAAGGAGCATACTTTGAAGGTGATGAAATAAATTTGGATGAGTAACAACCATTTTGTGTATTATTGATCTTTTCCCGTTACTTTCTTGACAGAGTAGTATGTGGAGACCCTTTCTTTTCTGATAAAAAAATATAATTATTTGTTTTTTTTTTTACTTTGAATTATTTCGAGCTAGACGTGACATTAAGCGACGTCACCTTTGGGATATTAATTAATAAGTGGAGAATCTGCATCGTCCATCAATCTGTAGAGTTCACTGAAGAAACGTACTAACTGTAAAAGCCTGCTATATTTTACTTAGCTTTGTTTGTAAAAGAGATGGTTGCAAGTTTCATCGTACATTCACTGTACCGGAGACAGTGGATGATGACATCGAAATGCCAGTTCGCCGATCAGTCACCGCGAGAGATATATTAAAATACTACTTTATAGACGAGGAGGGAGCTATACCTTGGCATAACAATAAAATATAAATTTGTAAATATATACTCAGCAACGAAAACATATGTATAAACCTTCACTCTTTGTCTGTCCGCTTTTTTCGGCGAAATTTGGTACATATTTTAGGCATGATTCCTCCCAAGCTTTTTTCTTGCCTCGGTCACTGTAGTCATCCGAACTAAGGTCCCAGACAGGTGGACGCGTAGGATAGTAGGAACGTATCCATGCTGAGATTCACATACACCTTCCTCAGCGCTGATAGCAAGACTGATACCGACCTGTCGCATGCAACTGTTGTTGGGTGTGCGCATGCACCGTCATAGTGGTGTCGCGTGCCGCTGCAATTGTGCGTCTGGGTGGTTTAAATGTTCTGATAAACAGCGAGCGCGTCGTGTAAAGGATCGCTTCAATTAATAAATAAATAAGAAAGAAACATTTATTAAGTCACAATATAAAGAGACACCAAGTTGCATAAAATAAAAATTAGGGACGGCCATCATGAGCAGCGGCCTGCGGGCGACGAACCAGGGGCGGTCCGCCGCCCGAACAGAAACAGGCCCGAGATGGCGCGGAACACGCGCGCCTCTCTAAAGGATAGGTGCTGCCAACAAGGTCGCACAGAGAAGGGGCCCGTCAAACATTGACGGGCCGATACCTGCCGGGGGCGCGGTCTAGTGCAGATGAAGCGTACACCTCGCCCCCGGCTAGAGGTAAGAAGAAGGACACCGTGGGGTTTAAGCCGGTTTCAGCCCGGCCTTCCCAAGGTGGAGGAAGCTCAAGGAGATTTCCCCACGTTAAAAAAATGGGTACGGAGAGAAAATAAAAATAACATAAATTATACTAAAAATGTACAAAGTAATAAATATGCAGATATAGGCTAGAAAACTGTACGAAGTCACTGACATTTTTTGTAGATTATTAAAAAAAAATTGAAACATTTCATAAGTAATTACTTAAAGATTTATTTCATAAAATAATTACAACAGGTAACAATACATTATAATAAAACACTTTTAAACGGATTCTATCGCGTATATTTTGATTTTTGATTTTCCTGACGTTTCGAATACTTTGCAGCATTCGTGGTCGCAGGATGTCATCCTGCAAAGTATTCGAAACGTCAGGAAAATCAAAAATCAAAATATACGCGATAGAATCCGTTTAAAAGTGTTTTATTATAATGTATTGTTACCTGTTGTAATTATTTTATGAAATAAATCTTTAAGTAATTACTTATGAAATGTTTCAATTTTTTTTTAATAATCTACAAAAAATGTCAGTGACTTCGTACAGTTTTCTAGCCTATATCTGCATATTTATTACTTTGTACATTTTTAGTATAATTTATGTTATTTTTATTTTCTCTCCGTACCCATTTTTTTAACGTGGGGAAATCTCCTTGAGCTTCCTCCACCTTGGGAAGGCCGGGCTGAAACCGGCTTAAACCCCACGGTGTCCTTCTTCTTACCTCTAGCCGGGGGCGAGGTGTACGCTTCATCTGCACTAGACCGCGCCCCCGGCAGGTATCGGCCCGTCAATGTTTGACGGGCCCCTTCTCTGTGCGACCTTGTTGGCAGCACCTATCCTTTAGAGAGGCGCGCGTGTTCCGCGCCATCTCGGGCCTGTTTCTGTTCGGGCGGCGGACCGCCCCTGGTTCGTCGCCCGCAGGCCGCTGCTCATGATGGCCGTCCCTAATTTTTATTTTATGCAACTTGGTGTCTCTTTATATTGTGACTTAATAAATGTTTCTTTCTTATTTATTTATTAATTGAAGCGATCCTTTACACGACGCGCTCGCTGTTTATCAGAACATTTAAACCACCCAGACGCACAATTGCAGCGGCACGCGACACCACTATGACGGTGCATGCGCACACCCAACAACAGTTGCATGCGACAGGTCGGTATCAGTCTTGCTATCAGCGCTGAGGAAGGTGTATGTGAATCTCAGCATGGATACGTTCCTACTATCCTACGCGTCCACCTGTCTGGGACCTTAGTTCGGATGACTACAGTGACCGAGGCAAGAAAAAAGCTTGGGAGGAATCATGCCTAAAATATGTACCAAATTTCGCCGAAAAAAGCGGACAGACAAAGAGTGAAGGTTTATACATATGTTTTCGTTGCTGAGTATATATTTACAAATTTATATTTTATTGTTATGCCAAGGTATAGCTCCCTCCTCGTCTATAAAGTAGTATTTTAATATATCTCTCGCGGTGACTGATCGGCGAACTGGCATTTCGATGTCATCATCCACTGTCTCCGGTACAGTGAATGTACGATGAAACTTGCAACCATCTCTTTTACAAACAAAGCTAAGTAAAATATAGCAGGCTTTTACAGTTAGTACGTTTCTTCAGTGAACTCTACAGATTGATGGACGATGCAGATTCTCCACTTATTAATTAATATCCCAAAGGTGACGTCGCTTAATGTCACGTCTAGCTCGAAATAATTCAAAGTAAAAAAAAAAACAAATAATTATATTTTTTTATCAGAAAAGAAAGGGTCTCCACATACTACTCTGTCAAGAAAGTAACGGGAAAAGATCAATAATACACAAAATGGTTGTTACTCATCCAAATTTATTTCATCACCTTCAAAGTATGCTCCTTCAGAAACGATACACTTACGCCAACGAATAATCCAATCATCAAAACATTTTTTAAACGCTGTTTCCGGAATTGAGTTCAGTTCTCGCCGTGAATTCTCCTTTATGTCTTCTACCGATTGAAAACGGGTTTATTACGGGTAATTTGAGTTTAGGAAAAAGAAAGAAGTCGGCTGAAGCCATATCTGGTGAATATGGTGGTTGCGCAATGGTATTTGTTGAGTGTTTGGTAAAAAATTCGTTCACAATGATAGCCGTGTATGAAGGCGCATTATCGTGGTGCAAAGTCCAAGAATTTTCTTTCCATAAATCTGGCCTTTTTCTTCGAATTTGCTATCTTAAATGCCGCATAACGCTCAAATAATATTCTTTATTTACCGTTTGACGTTCTGGCAAGACTTCCGAGTGCACAACACCGCGATAGTCAAAGAAAACAATCAACATGACTTTGACTTTTGATCGACTTTGATGTGGTTTTTTGGGTTTCGGTTCAGTTGGAAGGCGCCACTTCGAAGCTTGTTGACTAGTTTGCATGTCAAACTCGTAAACCCACGTCTCGTAACAGTAACAATGCGTTTCATGAATGTTGGGTCGGAATTGACTCGTTCTAGCATGCCCTCAGCGACTCTCATGCGATTGAGTTTTTGAAGAAAATTCAGGTCTTTTGGGACTAGCCGAGCGGTAACATGTTTCATACCCAAATGATTAGTTAAAATGGTACGGATCGATTCGTGAGATACAGAAATTTCGGCGGCTATCTCTCTCAAAGTTGAATGAGGATTTTCAGTCACTATTTCCTTCACTTTTGCGATGTTAACTTCAGTTGCAAACGTTGATGGCCTACCAGAGCGAGGCAAATCTTCCATCACATCTCGACCGCTTTTGAACGCTTTGTACTACTCATATGCACGTGTTTTTGATAAAGTCGATTCACCGTAAGCCTTCTGTAACATTTTCAGTGACTCCGAACACGAAATTCCATTGGAAATGCAAAATTTAAGACAAACTGTTCGGTGTTTTTGTCCATAATGAAATTCGCTATACACACTAGATATAAAACAGCACTGTATTAAATATAAATAACAGATGCAACTCAAACTCCACGCCAAAATGGAAAACAGTTGTGCCAATCTAACAACAACAATAAAAACAAAAATTTGAGTTTGTAACCATAATCATCCAATCCCGATACTTTTTTGACTGAAATGTTCAGAAATGTTCAAAAATGAAATGTTCAGAAAGACCAAACGCCATCAAGACCATCACCGACAAGAGCAGTTTACAGTGTTAAAAAAGTAGATAACAACGTTCTATCATGCTATACCGAAGTGAGTGAGTGAGTGTGAGAGTGAGTATGAATGTGAGAATTTATTACACTAATTAATAAATCTAGTAATAGTTGAGCTAAGCGACGCTGGTGCATGCGAATTATTATTATATTATAGTAGTATGTTACTTTTCATACTTTATCCTAGATTATGCTCGTTATATGTTTTACCCTCATTGGTATCAATCAACATTGTAATCTCAATTATTTTAAAAGAGTATCCACGGAGTTTCCTGCCGTCTCTTCTCCATAGATCAACTATTTGGAACCGTGTAACTTAAATTTGACGTTTCATATGTGCCAGTAATTGGTTTATTTGAAATCGATTTGAAATAAAAACATTTGACTTTTTCTTTATAAAATGAGGCGAACAAATTCTATTTTTGATAGAAAACTCATTTTTTATTCCCGTGGCATCTATCTATTTCTCTTTCACAATTAAATCCATTAGAAATATGAAATGTCCTCTATCGAATGATTTTCAAGTGATTTTAGCCGTATAGTATAGTTGAATAATTATACTATTTGCAATGATATTATACCATAGATATGTTACGTCCATAATAATGGCGCGCAAAATACCGTCTCGCTTGCACTACCATGTCGTGAGAAAGAAGATACAAAAAACAACAAAAGTAAAAGAGATATCTATCTAGGCGAACCGATTGCGAGGTGCTACAATTGGGGGAGTTTTGGTTCTTACTTTTGGCACGCATGTAACATATCTACTTATTTTTAATATATAATATCATTGACTATTTGGCAAAAATCACAAAGGAATTTGCTTCACTGACAAATAAATAAATAAATTTATTATTTGGTTAAATATTGACTGACAGCCATGAATTATGGGGCACGTATTTTTAAAATGATTTTGTATTGTAAATAAATAGTCCCGAGTGACAAGAATCGTTTCATTTTTTTAGATTCACTTCGCAGCTTTTGCTTCTGCATTTGGAAATAGCGCAAAATGTTATTTCACGGTTTTATACTAGATGTTTTTAGCAGCAAGTCTCAGCGTGTACTGAGTAACCGTTTTAAATAGTAAGGACTGTATTGCCCAGGCTGACACGCGTGCCCCACCCTCTTTGCCGTTCTATCTTGATTCATTTCTGTCCTATGCAGAAGATCCGGCAAGAAACAACTTTAAAGTATATCTTATCATATATACTTTAAAGTTGCTTTTTGCTCGTTTCGTTCCGAAGCTATTTTTTTCGTACCACCGTACTTTAATATAAACATTTATTTTGTTGATAATTGCATTGATTGGCTTTCTATTTGGCTGTTTTATACAGTTTATGTATGGTACTGCTATTATTTTCACATGTTTATAACGCTAATCGTACTTGAAAGAAGGGAAGTTCATTTAATTATAATAGTACGTATAGGTTTGTGCATAACATTCCATAGCATTTTATACACAACACCGCATTATGTTAATGTTATCTGTAACCCTTTATTGTTTTTAGTGTGTCACTCTTAAGTCTAATTGTTCTATCTTATTTAAATGCTTAATATTTACCATCAAAATGTACGTGGCTTGCGGACAAAAACAACGAGTTTCTTTAGAAACCTGTGCATGAATAACTATGATGTTATATGTTTAACTGAGACGTGGCTAAAAGAAGACTTTAACAATAATGAATTTTTCAATGATCGTTATATTGTATGGAGACGCGACAGAAACTATCTGGATACAAATCAGACACTTGGTGGGGGCGTTCTTATCGCTATTAGACGTGAGCTCATTGCAGAGGAGCGCACGGAATGGCGCTCATCTGCTGAAGACTTATGGGTTACTCTAACTCTGAAGCGTTTCAGACCTAAAATATCATACAAATTGCACATTTGTACGATTTATCTTTGCAAACAAAACTTAGGGCACTCATTATCTACACAGTTCGAATGTTTTTATACTAAATTAAATGATATCGTATTAAATAACGTAACTGATACTTTTATTATCTTAGGAGATTTTAATTTACCGAATTTAATCTGGAATCCGACTGATGACGGGTGTTCTTTTTATCCTGGAAATATTCATGGTACAAATCAAACTGACTTTTTTGATATTTTAAATTCTTGCAACTTACTCCAGTTCAACGGTCATAGGAACCCGTCTAATGACCGTATCTTGGATCTAATCTTTTGTAATAATCACTTAACCGTCAACAAATGTTTAGACCCCTTAGTCTTCGAAGACCCGCATCACGTAGCTCTTAGCATATTTGCAGATTTTGTTGAGTATCATGCTCTATCAGTTCAGCAAAGAAAAAAGTACATCTATCAATCAGCGGATTTTTTGTCAATAGCGAAGGAACTCGATGGTTTTGACTGGCACGGTGATTTTGGTAAAGGAACGGTGGAGGATGCTTTATCATTGTTTTATGTCAGACTGGATAATTTATGCAAAAACTACATACCCACTAAAATTGTAAAATCGATGTCTAAATACCCCCCTTGGTATAAAACACCTCTAATTAAAATTTTAAAAGAAAAATATAAATATCACTCCAGATTTAAGAAATATGGTAATTTATCGGATCATGAATCATTTTTATCTTTAAGAAATCGTGCAAAATTATTAGAAAAGGAAATGTATGATGTTTATATAAATCTAGTCGAAAATAGTATAAAACAATCACCGAAAGCCTTCTGGTCGTTCGTAAAAAGCAAGCAACAATCTTCAAACTCTTATCCCGCGATTATGAAATACGGAAATGGATCATCAGGCCAAGGAAATGATATATGCAATATGTTTAGTGATTTTTTTAAATTTAATTTCCTCCAGTATTCGAGTTCCGATATTACTGAGTTGGATAGCAAAATGCATTGTCTTTATGAAACCACTGGCTCGGATATAAGCTCAATTGAAGTCCGCGAGACTGAGGTGCTCAAACTCCTTAGAGCTATGGATCCACAAAAATCCGCTGGTCCGGATGGTATTCCTGCAGTGTTTATAATTCGATGCGCAGAAAGTTTGTTTCTACCTCTTACCTTATTATACCGGCGTTCTCTCGGTGAAGGAGTGATCCCACAGCTCTGGAAGACAGCCTTTGTTACCCCCATTCATAAAAAAGGTCCAAAAGACCAGGTTGAAAATTACAGGCCAATATCCAAACTATGCTTATTCGCTAAGGTTTTGGAAAAAATTGTTTATTCTTCGGTTTACCATGCTATCAAACATTCGCTCAATAATTATCAACATGGCTTCCTGAAAAATAGATCTATAGTATCTAACTTGCTGGTCTGTTCTGACTATTTGACCCACATTATGTCTGAACCCTCTCAAGTCGATGTAGTCTATACAGATTACAGTAAGGCATTCGATAGAATAGACCATATTTGCCTTTTACAGAAATTACTCGGGGTGGGTATCAGTGGTGACTTGTTCAGGTGGTTCACTTCCTATATTGAGAATCGCTGTCAAACAGTAGTATTGAATGGATATAGTTCTGTAGCTGTTCAGATACCTTCAGGAGTCCCACAAGGGTCCCTTTTGGGCCCATTGCTCTTTATTATATTCATTAATGATATTGGCTCTTGTTTTACTCATTCTAAAATTATTCTGTACGCGGATGACATGAAAGTTTTATGTCCAATATCAGAGTCTCGTGACTGTATTGGACTCCAACAAGATCTAGAAAGACTGGAAAATTATTGCCTTGCTAACAAACTGGAGCTAAATGTATCCAAGTGTTTTGTCAGCACCTATACTCGTAAACCAAACCCGGTTACCTTTCAGTACAAGCTGCAGAATACTATTTTAAATAGGATGAGCGCTGTCATGGACCTGGGTGTTACTTTTGATTCCAAACTGCTCTTTGATGTGCATATCGATAACATTGTAAGTAAGGCATCCAAGGCACTTGGGTTTATTCTTAGGTTCTCAGCTGATTTAAAAAAAGTGAAAACATTTGGAAGCCATCCGCAGCCATTTGGAATACGCCTCACAAGTGTGGAACCCAAACTATAATATTTATATAGACAGAATTGAGCGCGTTCAAAAGCGTTTTTTACGCTTTTTGCAATATAAAACGCGAAAATATACCTCAAATTACATAGTGCGGTGTAGGAAGTTTCATTTATTACCTTTGTATGAGCGCAGACGTATTGCAGATATAACATTTCTTTTTAAAGTCGCAAATGGTACTATTGACTGCCCCGAGATGCTAGCCGGTTTAGGATTTGTAACACATTCCAGAGTGTTGCGCAAGCCTACCTTACTGTTTGTCCCCCCTGCTAAGTCTACATATAGGCAAAATACATTTTTAATACGCGCCTGTAGATGTTTTAATAAACTCTCTTGTGAACAAGATTTGGATATATTCAATACCAGTGTTTCTCGGCTAAAGCATTTAATGGCGAAAAATTTCTTTACTGATAATTAACTGTTTGGCTTTGCATAATTTAATTTTATAGTTGTGTTAAGGTTCACTTATTTACCGACTTTTGTAGATTTCTATTAGTTAGTGTTTATAAGTGTAAACTTGTAAATGGCCTTCAATTTTGTATTTTTTATGAATATTGTTAGTTACTAGCTGTAAGTTTTCCGAATAGATAAAAATAAAATAAAATAAAATAAAAACTTCATAGAAACTCTCAATTTTTTTTAATTAGAGATTAAATAATTGACATTTACAATGTTGATTAGTATAATTTATTATTGTAATAGTCTAATGAGAAAGATGTAGGTTAATGCGTAAAGAAGGAACATACTACAATAATAATATAATTAACTTATTTGCCACGGCCGTTAACAACACACGGCACCCGTTCACGAGCATGATGCATGAATCAAACTCGCTTAGCTCAACTATAGACTATAACTAGTGGTGTTCAAAAACGCTATATGGCAATAGCGCGCTACAGACTATTTGCTATAACAAAATAGCGCGCTATTTTACACGCTAAAATTATAACGAACTGGGCGTACGCGAATGACGCGATATAAGCGCGTTGAATATTCTCGAATCACGCTAAATGTCGTTAGACAGATAGCGCGCTGTGTTAAGACAGCACGCTTTGTATGTACAACGCGCTGTTTTCGATATATTCTTGATCTTGAATACGTTATAGTATATTTGATACATAAAATAATATTTACCAAAATAAAAGACAGTAGTAGGTAGTAAAGAAAAGTTAATGAACTTTTCCTCATACTTGGCTTGGGATAATAATTTTTTATGTTACTTGTTATTTTTTAATGGCGCGATTTTCATAGCCTCTGGTTGGAGCCCGCACAGTATGATGGTAAGTTCTATAGAAGACCGCGGTGCCAAAATCGACCGAACGCCTTCGCTACATCTAGGCTGACAGCTTGTGCCTCACCTTGACTCTCAATGGAAAAACCCCAACGGTGAGTGAGATACATTAGAAGATCACCAGCTGAACGACTACGACGATAGATATATTAGCGGTCGATTATCAGGTCATGATCCTCTAGGTATCCCAGAAGCAGTATTTTTATCACACGCTCCATCACTTTATTTCAGAGCTAGGAGGTAACTGTAATCCGTATTTATGTTTACAACACTGCGTGTTATACCTGAGGCACGATGAAACTGGCATATACTTTTTTGCATAAAAGTCCATATTTTTACTAATTCTTATTATAAATGTCAACGTTTGTATGTATTCTTGAATTGTTTTCTTCTTCTTCTCTTAGATTATGGCTTCTGATGAGTATCTTCCACACAATTGTATTTCAAAACGATTGAAAACCGTATGACGTTGTCGACATATTAGATAGACTCTTAGATTTTTTTTTTAAATACCTATTTTATGAATATGTAAAGATTGATTACTCTGAACACCGTACAACTTTGCCTATACTTGACATCGGCGAAATTGTGGAAGATACTCTACAGAAGCCATAATCTAAGAGAAGAAGAAGAAGATGTATATATATTTTGAGACTTCATCACGCCCAGACGCCTAATTGAATTAACAGAGTATACAATACTTATTATTTAAATATGACTATTATCACCAGATGTTAATTTATGCTCAGAGAAGGAGGCGGGTAAAGGCAAGTAAAACGAGTAAAAGAGATTTTGTATATATCATTTATGTATGTACAAGAAGAAATCACCAACACGAACGCAATTAACCACTGTAATTGAACGTCGCACTCGATCCCAAGTGACATTTGAAAAGCTGCGGTTTAGCTCTGCTCGGGTAAACGAGATTAAGTTTGTTATGAAATACTAATTTACTTTACCCACTATAATTACTTGTATTATACAAAACTCGATGTTTTTAAACGAAAGCGGAATGCTGGTTTCCGGATTTTATACAATAGGGCTACTGGGAAAGGCTTGCGGTAGACTGGGTTGATTGAAGAGTTAATGACTCGTTTTATCTACAGTTTACATACATAAATCGCACGTGCACAAACAAGGCTTTGAAGCTATTCGAAAGAACTCAACGAGTCTTCGGGTAGGTAATTACCTACCCGAAGACTCGTTGAGCACCTGTCGCGAGTTCGCCCCGACCTGGTCGAAAGTCAGTATGGCTTCCGGCAGCAGCGGTCCGCCTTCGTCGCGATTCTTCGCATCCGCTCGCTGTCAGAACAGGTAGTGTCTCAGCGGGGTGGGATGGCGTTGGTGGTCAGTTTAGCCATCGTCAACGGCTTCAACTCCATCCCGTGTGGCGCTATTAGGGGGCACTAGTCCATCACCGGTGCCCCCCCCTACGTGCAGGGCATCATAGGGGCCTATCTGCGCGATAGGCACATTCACTACGTGGGCTAGGACCGTAGTTACGGTCTCGGCCCCCTTTTATGGAACATTGCCTACGACGCGGTCCTGTGTGTCGTTCTCCCTGCTGGCGTCAGCTTAGTCTGTTACGCTGACGACACTCTGGTATTGGCCAGCGGGGAGTCCTTCGAGGGAACCATCCGGCTTGCGGAGCAAGCGGTGGCAATTGCTGTGGCCAAAATCTACACCCAGGGTCCACAAACTCCCGAGGAGCAGAGAACCATCGAGTTCGTGGAAACGCGTTGGTGACGCGCGAATCGGGGTGGGCTGGTGATATGAAATACCTAGGGCTCACCCTGGACAGACGTTGGGGCTTCAAAGAGCACTTCCAGTGCCTCGTCCCCCGAGTCGAGAGGGTAGTGGGTGCACTACACCGGCTGCTGCCCAATCTCGGGGGACTATGTGAGGAATTTCACCGTCTCTATGGGGGGGTCGTGTGGTCTGTGGCCGTCTACGGGGCGCCTGTATGGTCAGCTCAACTATTAGGCACCCAGCGCTGCAGAACCAAAATTCACGGTCTGCAGCGCAGAGTGGCTATCCGGATGGCAAGAGGATACCAAACAGTGTCCTAAGAGGTGGCAACTCTCCTGGCGCGTTTTCCACCTTTGGACATCCTGGCGGAGATGGATGCGTGGGTCTTCGATTAGACACGCTCTCTCCGCCAGAGCAGCGAAGGCACACCTCCAGGGGCGTTGGGCAGGCTGAGGCGGCTAGCTCGGCAGCGTGCACTTGGAAAGTGGCATCACCGCCTGCGGATGCAGTTTGCGATTCAGCGCGTCGTCGAGGCCACACTGCCGCTCTTTGGAGCCCGGCTCAGAAGGAGCGAGCGCGTCACTGCCAGACGCAGGTGTTCGACGGGCGAAGTTCACTCTGCGAAGGAGGACATAGAAGGGGCCCGACAATCATTGTCGGGCCGATACCTGCCGGGGGAGCGGTCTAATGCAGAAAAGCGTACAACTCACCCCCAGCTAGAGGTAAGAAGAAGGACACCGTTCGTGGTGGGGTATTAGCCGGTTTGATTCCGGCATGCCCCTCAAGGCTTCGCAAGGCAGAGGAAGTACAAGAGGATTTCCCAAAGTTAAAAAAAAAATGGTGTTCACCGGGCACGGTTATTTCGGTGCACCCAGACCAGGACACCGCACAGCATACGCTCAACGCGTGCCTTGTGTGGGCCGCTGAGTGGCGAATCCTTGTCGATCAAATCGGGCAAGATCTCTCTCTGCCGTAGTCACGACGATGTATCGATAACCGAAACATCGATATTTGTGAACGTTGCATCGATGTTTTGTAAACATCGATGCTTTGTAAACATCGATGCATCCCTATACCTATATTTTAATCATTTAATGTGTATTCTGTGGCGCAGCCGCCGTGCTTTTGAAAGAAATAAACAATATTAGCGATTGATCTTCCAGGAATTATAATCTAGAAGATAGCGAGAAGCAGAATTGAATTTTTTAGTATTCATCATGACATACGGCAGCGTACATAGATTATTTCTAAGAACAATTGCTAGTCAAGGTGTATTATCTATCACAGACGCCCAAACACTTTTAGATAAATTGAACGGTTAGTATTTGTTTTTCTTTAGTAACTACTCAAGACAAGTAGTTTTCTGTAACAAAACAATCGCAGCACCACGATAGACTACACACAAAAATTAAGAATCAGAGCTGAAGGGGGCATCCCCGTGTTTGGCCGAGAAACTAAACATGAGAATCTGTAATCTTTCAGACGAAGAGCGAGTATCGGTTCGGGATGCAGTGAAAGCTATTAACGACGAAATACGGCCATTTCAACAAGAAATTAAAATAACAAATGACGAGGTCACTAATGATGAAGTTATTGTGTTCTTATCCCTTGGCTATGATGATGCAACAAAATCACAAAATATATTTTCTGTTACTGAACTGGAGTATTTCAGAACACTCATTGAGCAGATCATGACTACTGAATCAAGGCAAATCACAGGCATACATGCAATCAATTTAGTTAGTAAGATGAAATCCACATTTACCAAAACAGATGCTCAGGTAAGTTTTTATATCATTTAATAATAGGCATAATATGGTTTCTTATATACACAAGTCACATTAAAAAGCATGCCTAAGTACCTAATTATTAATGTAATATTAGTTAAAATTACACTGATTACCATCATCATCATCATGATGATAATGATCATGTGAATCAGTGTCAGTGATCAGCCAAAGATGTACTTTGGCTGATCACTGCTGAACAAACGCCTCCTAATAGATTTTCACAACAACCGGTTACAAACTGCCCACATTCAATGACTGTTCTATAAGCAATGTGCTGATTAACATGAGATTGTAAATAGCTTGAGTAACTGGCTTTGAGCAATATATTTGCAATAATCACCAGGATTGGTGAATATGTTGGTGATTGTGGTAGACGCTGGTCCCTTACCTTGTAAATTTAAGGAAACTCCATAGTAAGCAAGAAGGTAGCATATTCTAACATAATCTCAGAAAAAGAAAGAAAGAGCCAGCCTTCCAGATAGTGTACACTAAAGAAACTTATTAATATACTTGTAGAACAAAATTAAGCATTATGCTACTTGAATGGGAGAGAGAAGATTGTAGCTCATAAATAATAAATATATTTTATTTCATTTGTGATGTACCTATTTAAATATCAAAAAGATTTTGATTAGGGTTAATCAATATGCACATTACATCTTACTAGCCTGGTTACCCTATGCATCACAAGGCAGCAGTGCATGCACCATGGCTTTGTATAGAGTGGGGTGCACTCATTCTCATATTTTCTGAACTATCCCTACTGCACAATTTATGCACTGCTGGCCTTATAGTGCCTATGTGTATATAGAACAGCTTCAAAATGCACATGCTACATCACCTTACTATATTATTCATTATAATAGATTATACTATAGTAAAATACACATTCTGTTATTCTGGTTTATATGGAATGAGGATGATGACTAATGCATTTGGGATCATGCAAAGTACTACAATAACAGTACTTAGGGAAATTCACCTAGAAAGACAACACATGTGATCATCCTAGGATTTGTCTAAGCTAAGTAGAGTGAAGATATTGTCTATAAATATGTTGTTCACACATACACACTTTACTTTTGCATCAGTATACAAAGAAAAGTTCATGAATAAAATACTACCTACATAACAAATAACTTTTACTTACTGTTAAAATAAACACATAATTATGTTATAAAAAGTTCATCTTAAAGTGCAGCAGGTGTATCAATATAGCGTTAGTGTTTGGCATAGCCCATGTACCATAAAAAACTCATAACATGTGATTAATAAATAGCCCACTGTTGTGCACCTGTGGTGCCACAGCTACAATAATACTGCAATATATCACATCACCACTCCAGCCCTCTTAACTACGATACATGTATAATAGGCCTTGCCTCCTTCATGTCAAAAAATGCAAATCCAGACTCCTAAATACCATGATGAGCATTAAAGCTGCACATCCACTGACTTGGTATTAGAGCGAATGGATTTTATTTATTTTGTATTTATTCTTATGGAACTGCATTCACTAGATTGGCAAATCCACACCAGACGTCGGCATATTTAAGCCTATCCTGGCTGGAACTTGGCTATGTCACCCCCTGACTCAATGGCTGGGTCTGCCCTTGCATAGACAATGCTACTGCCCATCTTCATGACACCCATGGGTGGAGAGGCAATATTGCAGTTTCATACTATTTAATTAGGAGACTAGACATTTTCAACTCTTCTATTGCCTGCTATATAAACATTAACAAAGCAAAGACGCTTGACAAAACTTGTCTATGTGAAACTAAGTTTATCATTCTGGTTTCAATTTACAAAAATTTACTATGTGGGGAAGACCATGTTATGGTGTAACCTGAGATAGTACTTCGTCCAGATATGGACTTAAGCCTGTATAACTGAACCAAAATATTATTTTAATTAAAACTCAAGTCCAGGATAGCAATAATCAAAAACTTACTATATGTAACAGGTCAAGGATGCATGTTTTATTAATGTGTTCTTTAGATTTGAAATATAGAACTAGGACTAAGTATCTGGCCGAATAGAGTGAAGTAAGATGAGTAAGAGTTACTTGTGTTTTTATTACAAGAGGATGGGTCAAAGCGTTCTTCTTTTGCACTATTAACAGCTCATGTGATGACCGATTTGATAACCTTTGATGTTCCTCCTTACCAATTTGATAACCTTTGAGGTTCCTCCGTTGTTATCCTATGTGGTTTCCAGATTAAGAATATAGCACCACTCCATCTCCTCCCGTGATATCGAAAAAGGAGACAAAGGGACTTTAACTAGAGGGATAGGCGACAGCGTCCCTTCTGTGTAACAGCAGCCATACTGTATTCACCAACCCGCGACGCCTGACGCCTTTGTTCAGCAGTGGCGTCCTTTGGCTCATGATGATGAACTAAATTTGGTAAATATTGTGGTGCAACTGCCTGTAATCTGTATTTAACTGTGGACACACACAGGCCGTTATGAATGGTGGTGTATGATACTGATTTTAGATTTTAACATCTCTTTCATAACATTCCAGAAACTGCTCAACACTTGGTGCAGAATGTGGTACTTAGACAAGGAGGAAAATAACTATGCACTTGGTGTAAGAGCAATCCATGAATTTGAGGGATACCTGCGGCAGAACATGCCAGACACCATTGAAGAGTGTTGCCTTTGTAAACAGATTGTTTTCAGAGTATGTGCATTTATTATCATATTCTTATCTTCTATTAGAGCTTTTGATACACGTGATGTCTATCTCTTCTTCAAATAAAATAATATTGCTAAAAGAAGAATAGGTAACAACTGTATGGAGAGAGGTTATGATATACATCCATGAAGCCTAATTCATTTGATAGTTCTTGATAAATAGACAACTTACTGGCATAAGTTATCAGCATATTCATCTATGAAGTAATTTCAAAACCTAATCAGTTTGTTGCTTGCAATATCAATCCTTTGAATTGTCGAAACCAATGTGTTACTCATTTCTTAAAGCTCCAATAAGTGTACCAATTCATTTTCTGAACAAAGCATATGATTGAATTGTAATTATGATTATTTGTTTAGAACACTGGCTTCTTACTATGTAAACTTTACTGGTCAGGCCTCACACAAACACGCGTATGACGACACGCACGAATAGTACTCTGTGTTGTTAATCATTATTATGTTGCACCCCTTGTTCTTTGTAAATAATAATAATTGCTCGGGTGATTTCAAATTTAATTTCGCCGCGTCACGCCTCCTGCGCTCCTCCCTCGTGAACTCTAGGATAAAACAAACCAGTCACGGGCTGACCATTCCGGTCATAGTAGTGTACCGCTTCGCAATTGCTTAAAGCGTGAATGCAAAATTAGCGCGAATCAAAATTGAATACCGCATAAAAAATATATACATACGGCTGAAATTAATCACCAATCTAATTCGAAATCTTTTGCGATTGCGATTGAGGATTTGTTTGTTATTGTTTTAAATGTTATTTATTTATCTATCACAACTATCATTAAATGTGATCTCAACACCAAAACAGATCAATGTCAAAAAAAAATAATTTAAAGATTTCGCATTAGATTAAAGTCAAATTGTTTTTATTCATGTAAACCATTTGCACTGGCACACAGGCACTTAGGAATAGTCAGAATTTAAATAGTTGCAGATTAATTATTAATTTCGGCCGTCAGTGAGGCTTCAACACTTCAACAGATAAAAACACTGATTCAATGCAACCATTCTTTAAGTCCTAAAATAATAATTCGATGCCTATTTATATTCTCAATGAAAAATTAAGAAAGTTATATTCCAGCGTTTTTGAAAAATCAACGTATCAAGTAAAAAGAAAATGCTGTAAAATTTCTATCCATTTTTTTTTTCTGAGAAGGCGAATTGGTACCGAATTAGGTTTTATGAGTTAAAAGTAGTTGCAATGAATCGGTGTTTTTATCTGTTGAAGTAATACGTGATTCAGTGTTTTTATCTGTTGAAGTAATACGTGATTCAGTGTTTTTGTAAAAATCAAACTTATCGCCCTCAGTAAAAATATTATGAAAGATATATTTCAGCGTTTTTGAAAGAATCCACATTTAAGGAGGTAAAATAGGGGAAGAAAGTTTGTATAGAAATCTATCAGATTTAACACGCTTTTATTAGCTTGGTATGTATCTATGTAACAGAATTTTTGAACGCGATGTTCATCCCCTTCAAAGCGTCGGATAGATATGAAACTTCGCACACTTATCAAGGCCTGATGACAATGCAATAATTTAAATAGTTTGTCCCATTGTCCTTGCCAGGATCCACAGGAATATTTTTTCATCTCTGATACACGGAAAAATGACAAATTCATCAACACACAAACTACAAACAATATGACATACAAAAAATATTTCATGGTAAAAAAGCGTGGGGTGCTTGATGTCAATTGTTGAAAATATTTGTAAAAGTAGCGTCATCATGAAAATATCTGATAAATTGTACAATTTTTTTTTTGTTTTTCACAGTTTTTTTTTAAAGTTATAAAAAAATATTTTCTACTTTTTAGTTCGGTTATCTATAAAAGCGTGTTCTTTGAGTTTTTTTAAACTATTATTTATTTAGTTAGATCTAAGAAACATGATATTTGGCTTTTTGGTTGGTCACGGTTGGTCCAGTGGCTGATATAGTCGGCTGCTGCGCAACGGGTCGTGGGTTCGATTCCCACACGGAACAAATATTTGTACGTTCTGCAGGTAGTTGTTCCGGGTCTGGGTGTATTGTGTGTGGAATTTGTGTTTGTAAACGCACCCACGACACAGGAGAAATCCTAGTGTGGGGCAACGTTTTAAAAAAAAAAAAGTCTTGGAAAATCAATCCTTAAAACTGTTATTTAAAAACAATACAAAATTTTTTATTCATTATAAAAACTCGACATGTTGCTGCAATTATTTGATGGGGAAGAAATGGTGTACAATTTGATACACTCAGTGGTAAAAATGATGAAGCTGTTCATTATCCAGTTTCAACACTTTATCCGATTTATAAGATCCCGTGGATGGATCTCCCGCATCATACGATTGTACTGCGGGTGGGTACTTCTATAATGTACATGTTCTGAGAAATTTAAAGCCCCCGCTTCATTCAAACCTGGCCAAGTTGCAATTGGACATTTGCGTAATAATTTGTGCGCAGTGATTTTGTGCTGACCCATGACTAAATGTAATAAATTATTATCTGAGAAGCTGATCATTTGTGTGGTAAAATTATTTTAAATATAATTCTCGGTTATGTTACAAGACGAATGATAGTAATCTCTAATAACTGTAATTTTGAAAAGAATGTGTATGTGTTAACAATATAATTATGTGTGAAGTGATAAGGACATCAACTTTGTTTTTCTATTAATCCTGGATTATATATTAGATATATGATGCCATTAAAGTGTGAATTCTAGGCTTATTGAATCCACATTTAGGGAACATGTTAACACTACTATCATGTTTAAATGCTTTTAAAATCTATGTGATATTGTATCCTTGTGCTTACTTTAAAGTGATTGATGGTCTGAATGTTTTGGCTGGAAACATCGTGGCCAGTAAACCTAGTTGGAAAATTATTTGCATGTATTTGATAAATTCTTGATATGGAATTATTTTAGAAAAGAAGAAATAATTTATTAGACCATAAAAAATACCACACCAATCAAGTAAAAACATAAAAGTAGATATAAATACAAAAAAATCCTATTAAAAATAAAAACAAGAAGTACACACCGAAAAAAAACATGATATATGGGACACAAACAAGGCGTCCTTTGTACATTTATATCTACGTGTCGTAGGAGGGTTCGATGTGGTATTGCGTGTTTAAAAGGCCTCAGCTCAGCAAGTGATGCATGTAACTGCAGTGCTGATTTTCAGCGAAGCCTCAGATGGCTGATGGACATTAGGCAAATAATCATAATAAAATAACTATAATCATACAGACATTGCACAAAATTTTTATAAAAATAAATTAAAAAACACTATGTATGTGGGACTGGTAAAAGGATGACCTTCTCTTCATAATAAATAATAATTATCCTATTATAGATTATAATAAAACAATTTTTAAACGGATTAGATCGCGTATATTATAGATTTTGTTTTTCCTGACGTTTCGAATACTTTGCAGCATTCGTGGTCGCAGGATGACTAAGGTGACAGGCGTCGTTACAGATTTTTAAAAAGTTATTTTATTTTATCTACCGTACAATTTTAATCAAAAAAATAAGTTTCGATGCACGCAGTAATCACTCACAGTGTCTTGATGTTTTTTAGTGCGGTATGTTGTTTGGGACTTTATTATTTTAATAACTGGATTCCAAACAGGTGGTACCTGCCAACCATCTTCTCTATTAAAATTAGGATGTTTTTTAATTTCAATAGCCTCACGAAACATTCTTGGTACATATCGGTTCTCTTTCGCGAGGACTTGAAGTTGATCAAAACGAAGATAGTGGTTGGGTTTGCCTAAGGCATGTTCACACACTGCAGACTTTGTGGAGCGTCTATGCTTGACGTCAGCTATATGTTCTTTTATTCGGGTGGCTATGCTACGCTTTGTTTGCCCTATGTATGACAAGCCACAATCACAGTCAATCTTGTAGACCCCTGCATCTTGTAAAGGTATGTGACCTTTCACCGGTTTTAAAAGTTGGCTGATCTTCTTATGCGGCTTGAAGTAGGTTTTTATAGAAGCACGCTTCAAGATGTGACCAATTTTGTCGGTGACTCCCTTAATATATGGTAAAACAGCGGGTCGTCGATCAACCGTGGTGGGTTTCGGGCGGCTTCTGCGACGGGGATGTGGAGCTTTCAAATTGTTATTTTTAAGAACTTGCTTCACATGGTTAAGTTCCCCTGCCAGGTTGCACAGCCGGCCCGGCGTCACAGATGCCATGTGCTCTCTGCAACAAAGATTTGGCCACGGTAGCTAACTGACAAGGATGGTGGTGAGATTCACCGTTAAGGTACCTATCTGTATGGGTAGGCTTTCTATACACAGTGTGACTGACAGAATGATCTGGATTATGGACGAGAAGTATGTCAAGAAAGGCTAAGGATTTGTTATCCTCCAATTCCATAGTAAACTGAATTTTACCATGTATTGAATTTAGGTGTTTTAAGAATGCAGAGACCCTATTGTGAGGCAAGATGGTAAAAGTGTCATCTACGTACCGTTTGAACATCTTCGGTTTAGCCGGGGCTGTCATCAGTGCTCTCTCCTCAAAGTCCTCCATGAAAATATCGGCGACTACAGGAGAGACCGGTGAACCCATGGCTACACCGTCAGTTTGCAGGTAAAACTCAGTGTCCCACAATAGGTAGCCATTGGTAAGGCAGTGTTCAAGTAACTCTGCATATTCTAGGGGCATGTCATGTTCACTTAACCGTTTCTTTACAACATCCAAACAGTCCTTTACAGGTAAGTTGGTGAATAAGGACTGCACATCAAAACTGACCATCACTTCGCTTTCAGCCAGTTGTAGGTCTTTTATTTGGCTGACAAAGTGATTGGAATCCTTCACATATGTGTTAGTCTTTCCACGAAGTTGTGAAAGTATCTTCGCTAGATGTTGAGCCAGTTTATAAGTTGGTGTATCAATCTGGCTTACTATGGGTCGCAGTGGAACATTGTCTTTGTGAATTTTCGGCAACCCATACAGTTTTGGTGGTTTCGCGCAAGATGGAATGAGTTTTTTCACGTCTAATTCTAAGGTGTCGGAGTGTTTACAAATTAACTCGGAGGTCTTTTTGAGAATTTTGTTGGTTGGATCTTTGTTTACCTTTTTGTATGTGTGTACATCCGACAAAAGCTCTTGAATTTTTCGATTGTAATCAGACGTGTCCATTATGACCGTAGCATTACCCTTGTCGGCACGGCCAAATCTTCTTTTTTCACGTTATTTTTCGCGCTAGCACCCAGAAAAATCCTTTATGAAGATATAATATGCAACGTCGAGGACTGTCTGATAAAAAGAAGATTTGGAGGCGATTCGTCAAGACATATCAGCAGTGTTACGTCGAGGCAAACTGCCCAAACCGAATCTTTCTCGCGATGAATATCTTGCGCTAAAAACCGTTAATAAAGACCCAGACCTGACTATCCTCCGTGCCGACAAGGGTAATGCTACGGTCATAATGGACACGTCTGATTACAATCGAAAAATTCAAGAGCTTTTGTCGGATGTACACACATACAAAAAGGTAAACAAAGATCCAACCAACAAAATTCTCAAAAAGACCTCCGAGTTAATTTGTAAACACTCCGACACCTTAGAATTAGACGTGAAAAAACTCATTCCATCTTGCGCGAAACCACCAAAACTGTATGGGTTGCCGAAAATTCACAAAGACAATGTTCCACTGCGACCCATAGTAAGCCAGATTGATACACCAACTTATAAACTGGCTCAACATCTAGCGAAGATACTTTCACAACTTCGTGGAAAGACTAACACATATGTGAAGGATTCCTATCACTTTGTCAGCCAAATAAAAGACCTACAACTGGCTGAAAGTGAAGTGATGGTCAGTTTTGATGTGCAGTCCTTATTCACCAACTTACCTGTAAAGGACTGTTTGGATGTTGTAAAGAAAAGGTTAAGTGAACATGACATGCCCCTAGAATATGCAGAGTTACTTGAACACTGCCTTACCAATGGCTACCTATTGTGGGACAATGAGTTTTACCTGCAAACTGACGGTGTAGCCATGGGTTCACCGGTCTCTCCTGTAGTCGCCGATATTTTCATGGAGGACTTTGAGGAGAGAGCACTGATGACAGCCCCGGCTAAACCGAAGATGTTCAAACGGTACGTAGATGACACTTTTACCATCTTGCCTCACAATAGGGTCTCTGCATTCTTAAAACACCTAAATTCAATACATGGTAAAATTCAGTTTACTATGGAATTGGAGGATAACAAATCCTTAGCCTTTCTTGACATACTTCTCGTCCATAATCCAGATCATTCTGTCAGTCACACTGTGTATAGAAAGCCTACCCATACAGATAGGTACCTTAACGGTGAATCTCACCACCATCCTTGTCAGTTAGCTACCGTGGCCAAATCTTTGTTGCAGAGAGCACATGGCATCTGTGACGCCGGGCCGGCTGTGCAACCTGGCAGGGGAACTTAACCATGTGAAGCAAGTTCTTAAAAATAACAATTTGAAAGCTCCACATCCCCGTCGCAGAAGCCGCCCGAAACCCACCACGGTTGATCGACGACCCGCTGTTTTACCATATATTAAGGGAGTCACCGACAAAATTGGTCACATCTTGAAGCGTGCTTCTATAAAAACCTACTTCAAGCCGCATAAGAAGATCAGCCAACTTTTAAAACCGGTGAAAGGTCACATACCTTTACAAGATGCAGGGGTCTACAAGATTGACTGTGATTGTGGCTTGTCATACATAGGGCAAACAAAGCGTAGCATAGCCACCCGAATAAAAGAACATATAGCTGACGTCAAGCAGACGCTCCACAGTCTGCAGTGTGTGAACATGCCTTAGGCAAACCCAACCACTATCTTCGTTTTGATCAACCTCAAGTCCTCGCGAAAGAGAACCGATATGTACAAAGAATGTTTCGTGAGGCTATTGAAATTAAAAAACATCCTAATTTTAATAGAGAAGATGGTTGGCAGGTACCACCTGTTTGGAATCCAGTTATTAAAATAATAAAGTCCCAAACAACATACCGCACTAAAAAAACATCAAGACACTGTGAGTGATTACTGCGTGCATCGAAACTAATTTTTTGATTAAAATTGTACGGTAGATAAAATAAAATAACTTTTTAAAAATCTGTAACGACGCCTGTCACCTTAGTCATCCTGCGACCACGAATGCTGCAAAGTATTCGAAACGTCAGGAAAAACAAAATCTATAATATACGCGATCTAATCCATTTAAAAATTGTTTTATTATAATGTGTAATAATCGCGAAAACCTTAAGACATTACTATTATAGATTTATAGGAATCATTTCCAATGTCAATAAAATAAAAGCTACAGTATAATAAAGCATAATAAAATTCCCATTTTATTATTTTATTTATTTATTATAATTTTAGGGCTACAACTGTCCAGCATGCTCTCTGGCAATCCATACCAGATGTCTGAAGCGTTACTTAGAAAAGGTGGAGAAATGGCCATGTTGCAAAGTTGATTTCAATCAAGAACAATTGGAGCGCCTTAATAGTGAAGGGTATGTTAAAGTAGTTCTTTTTGGTTTTTGTTTATAATATCGCAACTGGATCATTCATCACTTGGAAGACTTGTTTATAGTCATTTAATTTAAATAGTAATTTCTTAGTAACTATCAACTACTAGTGATAGTCCAATGGTCCTGATATCATATTTATTAGACTTGCATGGTGAAGCTTTGCATATAAGCAAGATAGAAGAAGATTGTGGAAATCTAAGGCGGAGGCCTTTGTTCAGCAGTGGACGTCCTGTGGCTGATATGATGATGATGATGAAGATAGAAAACATTTAGATTAATTGATTTGAATTTTGAATCAAATCTATTAATTTTTTTGAGGTTTACATAAAACAATACACGAGTAACAATTGATCTTATTTGTTCTTATATATTGTGGCCCACTTAAAATATATTGTAGCCCACCTTGTATATACAATGTTATGTTATTACGGTGTTGTTATCCCGCAAACGCGTATCCAATCCTGCGTGTCAAAATATAAAACACCATTTTATAATCAGTTCCAGATTATCGCAAACACAACCCATGGACACTACACGCACTTCTGAAGAAAACGCTACTATCGCAGAGCCAACAGAAATCCAAGAGGCGACTGAAGACATTAATTGGACTCAAGAAGTCATACCTGAGATCTCACAGAGAGTGACTAGAAAGAGGAAACGACATAATTAATACGTACGTCTGTTTGGTAAGACTAAGATTATCCTAGATTTGATTTTGATTTGATTAGATTTGTATTCTGTAGAATATTTACTTTTTTTTATAATTGATCGGTAGAAATTCTGTAATTACAATAGAGCCTCGATAATCCGGATGGGCAAAATACCAATCTGGCAGATGACTAAGTCGTCCGGACTTTAGTTTAAAAAAATGCACCCATTTATAGCTAAATGTGCCTAGACGATGAGATTTAAATCTTTTTATACGCCCATAACCTCGCCCACTATGCTCCTGCGCCAGCGTCCGGATTACGGCGATCACCGGATAACAAAACGGCCGGATTATCGAGGCCCTTCTGTATTTATACTTTTAGTAATTATAATTTCGCGATAATATTGGTAGATGTCGTCATTCCTTCTACTCTTACACATGTTATAGCTGTTCATTGCGTTCATTGTTCAGCATACGAAATTGTTTTGTTGGTTACAAATAAAAGCAAGCAAGCAATTACAACATAAAATTAATTTTAATTATTCAGACTGTAGTCTATTTATATTACTACTTTATATTACTAAAACATACCAACAAATTATTAAATAGCTAGATACACATTTTCGACCTTCCTTTGAACGATTTTAGAGGACTTCGGATAATAATCTAGCAGATACTTCCATTGGTCTAACTTTAAATATACGATATCGACCACAGTACGCGCTCGAAAAGAAAAGTGATGGGACACTCCCACAAACAAACCCTGGAAAAGAATAACTATTTAATTCTATATTTAAGGTATTTTTATACATTCTTGTTATTAAACGAGCTAGTCATTGGCCTGGTGGTAAGCGTGACGCTTGCCCATAATAACTGTAATGCTAAAATGCTAGGCTAACTTTTGCGCGGCTCCTGTGCGCTAGGCACTTTGAGACATTTCGTTACTTAGTTTATACCCAGCAATTACACTAGCTACATTGCTTTTCAAAACGGAACACAGTAACGTTTTTAATGTAAGCACTTACTGATTGTGGCAAAATATCTGGAACTGCGGTAATACCTACATAGCCAGACTTATTAACCCTTATGTAATCCATCATGGACTTCCTCAAGATCTCTAGAACAATCGCACTGGAGCTGTCCGCTCATGCCACAGCTTTAGGCACATCGCGGAGGGAATGACTGTAAAGCGGTCACCCTCTCTAGTGGAGGGGAGGTGACTGCAAGGAGGCCGCCCGAAAACAATAGGTCTACGATGGAACAAGCGCACCCAGAAGATGCCTATGCACTTTTACTTAAAGATTAACGGGCTATAAAAACATTAGCCGTGTGGTACCAGTTCAGAATACCACCACCCCATTTCCTCCCGTGGGTGTCGTAAAAGTCGACTGACTATGGGATTAGCCGGAGGATGGGCAGCAGCTTCCTTCGATTACATTAACAAATCAACTGCGATCGCCAACCCGTCTGCCAAGCGTGGCGATTATGGCAAAACCCCCCAATGAGCCCACAACACACCCATATCGGTCGTTGTGGTGATCTTTGGGGGAGGCCTGTGTCCAGCAGTGGACTTCATTCGGCCGAAATGATGATGATGATGAAAAACAGACGCTGGCAAGGAGTCCCACAGTTTGACTGTGCGCATAATGATGTTTGAAGAGTAGCGCTGAGTACGACATATCGGGTGATCAACCAAGTGCGGATGGTGACTGCAGTACGTCTGAAAGTCCAATGGTATATATAGCTCTTGCGTACAATCTGTAAAATACTGACAGATAATCAATGTTTCACGGATATACTAGGCTGTAAGCTTGGCCACCAACGTCTCATCGTCTTGAGTCTTATAATTCTGTGTTCTGCTGAATCGAGTGTAGCAAGCTGCTGGTTCGCTGAGCCGCCTCATTTATGGCTGTAATAATCCATACAAAATCGGACCTATGCCTTGTAGAGATTAAGACGCTGTCCAGGTATCAAGTATCGCTTCACTTTATTTAGGACTTGCTCCGTGTGGTTCCCGTTAAAGAATGGTTAACCCCTCTATCCATGGTCGACATAACAAGTTGACTAAGAAAGAGGATGGGAACAGCAGAATACCAATACCCTTGCCAACTATGGTGATCATAGCAATATTATAATACCGCTTATTGTAGTGATCATCGGCAGGCCCATGTTCAGTAGTGGACGTTTCCGGGTTGATATTATCTTCGCCCCTCTGGGAAACGACGTTTAAGATCGAATTTGTTCGCTTCACCATGACCTCTTTAAGAGATGTCCACCCTCTTTAGTCTTGCACTAGACAGCTTTCTATGTAAGACTGCACTGTCATCTGCGTACACGACTACTCCTAGCGAATGAAGCAGGTCATTGATACACTCGAACAGAGTAGCAGAAAGAATAGACCCCTGGGGAACAAAATCAATAATGAACAGTCATCTAGGACTACTCTCATTGACCGCTCCCTCAAGAAGTTAGATATCCAGTTGCAAAATACTGTGGGGATGCCGTATACGGAAAGCTTAAGAAGCAGATTAGCATGCTAAACCACGTCAAAGGCCCTTTAGATGTCTTGGTCAATAAGACTGTAATTACAGAAAAGATTGGAATTCGGCCAGTTGGCAATAAGACAAGAGTGCGTAGCGTAGTCTGGGAAAAACAAGTGGAGATTAAGCCAAAACAGTTATTTTATAAATGGCTTCAGCTTATCATGTTAGCTATAGGACGTCCACTGCTGAACAAAGCCCTCCCCCGTAGATTTACATAATGTGGCATCATTATCGTCTTTGGGGAAATTTGCTTTTACTCACCATGCTTGGCAGGCGGATTGGTGAGCGCTGTGTAGCTACTGTCCCACAGAAGGCACGCTGCTGTCCATACCTAGTTTAGAGTCCCGTAGTCGCCATTTACGACATCCATGGAAGGAGATGAGGTGGTGCTATATTTTTAATCCGGACACCACGCGTAGTGGCTTCGGCTACTTTTGTGATACTGGAGACTGCAATTTGAAAGGGACACAGCAAGAGGTTCCCTATGCTTCCCAATGGATTGGCCCATAAATGCGAAATATACACAAGAAGATCCCCAGTTGACCAGCCACGACTGAAGCCATACTGATGCCACTGAGGAGCTTATTGTCTCGGTATGATAGCAGCTTGTGGTTTAGTACCATTTCCATGACGTTGCATTGTGTGGAGGTTATAGTGATGGGTCTGTAGTTGAAAGGTTCGGCACGACTACCCTTCTTTGGTACCGGCTGCACATTAACAAACTTCCACGACCAGGGCACCACTCCTCTAAGAGAGAGGTGACACAGGCGTGTCAATACAGGAGATAACTGAGGCGCACAGTTCCTCGAGGTCTACTGGTATTCCGCTCGGTCCACTGGGTCTGTACATTAAAACCAGCCCAGATAAAAAAGGAGTATATTATAGGCAATTTGATTGTAACAACTATTGGTTTCCTTTCGTCCCCGTTCTTAAAGTTTTCATGCACACAACTAATAAAAATCTTAAATTATTGCATACTACCTGGGCAATTCCAAAACTATCTTCAGGTCCTAACACGTCGTAAATTGATTCCGTCAAGTTTGGATGCACTGTTAGTACTTCAACCTGAAAGTAACATTCTCAAATGATTGATTGAAATTTATGGGTTTTCAACTATATAATGAATTGATATTACATTGCTGATGATATCATTATGGACATAAAAGATTGACTCATTCATACTTGTCCTCTATGTATAAAGTAAATACATTGATCTGAGTCCCCGCACTGCACGATGTAGTTGCCGGGGAAGAATACACAGTGCTTCATCCACATCGCTAACATTCTTCTAAAGTCGTCGTCAGTTTTGCTGAATATCACTGAGTCTCGGATGTGAGATCCGTATACCGCCTGCATCACTTGGCAGCGGAGGCGGAATGGTAATTTGTACACTAGTGAAGGCATCTGTGTATTTGAAATGGGTACCAGTTTAATGCTTTTCTAGGCTTACCGATTACTTATCAATTACGTATGTTGTACAGCTTGACAAATATGGTGAAGATTCAAAACAATCTGGTAAGTATAGTAAAAAAAACAAGTCATATGGTACAACAGTTGTACTAAATCATTATTTTGTATTGTGTGAGATTGAAACATATTACAGTTATTATAATTCGGCGTGATATTTATATGTACATAAAACGTAGAAATCATAATGGACTTCACCCTAGGTATAGGGGTGCGCAAGTATCTTGCCGACTAAAACTATCGTGTCGCTTCTCCGAAATATCCGTGTTTGAGGTTTGAGTTTGACAATTCTCAATGTTGTGTGTGCATGATGATTGAGAATGTTGTGAGTTAATTTTTATTTTCATAAAATGACCGAACATATTAGAATACGGCTAATTGACAATAAGACAAGAGGTCGTATACGGGTTGAAAGTAACGGACATTTAGGGCGATAATTGGTTTCGGCCACAGGACGTCCACTGCTGAACAAAGCCCTCGCCCATAAATTTACTCAATGTCTCATCCTTATCGTGTCAGAGAAATTGATAATACTCATCGCGCTTTGCAGTCGAGTTGGTGAGCGCAGTGTGGCTACTGTCTCACAGTAGGGACCCATCCCTCTGGTTTATTGTCCATTAGTCGCCTTATACGACATTCATGGGAGGAGATGGGGTAGTGCTATATTCTTAATCCGGACACTACGCGGAGTGGCTTTGGTTACTCGCTCACAACAATCTGTTTATGCAGCTCATATGTGCGTACCACACGGAGGTGATGATACACAAGTGAGTGTTCTATTTTCGTTTTCTCTACCTTGTTTTCTCTTGTATCTTACAGTTTACAGATGTAAATCTCACATACACAAACATCCAGACCAGAAACAACTATCCCTATATTTGTTCCGTGCGGGGATCAACGTGTAGCGACACGTAGCGCTGAAACTCAATTGCTTAGACCAGCCGTTGTCCATTATGACTGAAACATAATATATGGTGACATAGATTAGGAAAGACGATCTTCGTGCATAAGTTACCTGTTTTCCTTGCTGTCTATTCCATAGCTCACGCACATAGTCCCACATTTTGCTCATTTGGTGAACACTTAGATCCATATCACGGAGTCCGTCTCTTAATTCGTTGATATCATAGTCGTACGCTATACGAGATGAGGAATGAGCTGTTATCATTGCTGACATTTCCGATATCAGAAGACCTGAAAACCAATTGTAGTGCATTATCGGTACACCAATGGTTTTGCACGCCTTAGTGTTGTTTCGGGTCGTGTCCTAAAATAGGGTTGACGCGATGACTGATTTATGTGAGCCATCTACCGGGAAGACTCAATTCGAAACTAACACAAAAATATTTTAGAAATTTAAAAACGACATGATGTAGGAACCTGTTAATATTTATATTGGTTTTCGAAGTAGACTCGGTTCCTTTCTGATCATCATCGCATGCAATGGAAGCACTGACTGAAGCAGTGAGCCCCCTCTTCTTAGGGATCTCTTCCACGTGTTTTGCTAACGCAGTCACGGCATCTGAGTTCTTCAAGCATTAGCTTAGCTTCCTCCGAGTTTATCTTTTATTTTGGGGAATGAATAAAAGTCGCAATCTGCCAGGTCGGAACTGTAAGCAGGATGACTCACATATTCCACACCTTCCATAGATAAATATCCTTTAGCACGATTCTTGCGAAAAGAACCGTCTGTCCAAAGAATAAGGCAATCATCTTTTCCCCTTGACTTCGTTCTTTACTTTTGTTGGCAAATCTTCGAATGAAAACATCCATTGGGCAGATTGTCTTTTGGTTTCGGGCTCGTAACAATATATCCAGCTTTCATCACCTGTGACGATGTCAAACACAGCATTTGAGTCATCTCCGTTTTACTTTTTTTACAAGCATTTTTGATCGAAACTTATAAGGTATTCCGTAAAATTATAAGGTGTCCATCTGGTGCATTCAATTCCGTCTTACTCGAGGGCACAACGCCTGAAGCACGTAACAGAGGCGAGACGGTGCTCTTCTTCAAAAAGGGTGCAACACCCTGTTGAAGAATTATAGACCCATCTCGCTTCTGAGCCATGTTTATAAGCTGTTTTCAAGGGTCATCACGAATCGTCTCGGGCACAGGTTTGATGACTTCCAGCCTCCCGATCAAGCCAGTTTCCGATACGGTTGCAGTACCACAGACCACATACATACGCTGCGGCAGGTTATACAGAAAACCGAGGAGTATAATCTGCCACTATGCTTGGCGTTTGTGGAGTATGAGAAAGCCTTTGATTCGAGCGAAACCTGGGCAGTGCTGTCTTTGCAGTGGTGCCACATTGACAATGGGCACATCAAAGTGTTGAAGTGCTTATACAGAAACGCCACCATGTCGGTCCAAGTACATGAACAGAGCACGGGGGCAATTCCATTGCGGTGAGGTGTGAGACAGGGGGACGTCATTTCCCGGAAACTGTTCATCGCTGCAATGGAGAATGCCTTCAAGGTACTAGAGTGGAAAGGATTCGACATTAACATCAGTGGCGAGTATATCACTCACCTTCGATTTGCTGATGACATCGTAGTCATGGCAGAATCGCTGCAAGAGCTCAGCACAATGCTCGATGATCTCGACATAGTTCCAATAGCCCAGGGCCTTAAAAGGAAATGAAATGTCAAATGCCCATGTCGTGGCCATTCCAATATCCATTGGGAGCTCTATTCTCGAAATTATTGACGACTATATCCTGGGACAAACCGTCCAGTTAGGGTCCAACTTCGAGAAAGAGGTCAATCGTCGAATCCGACTCGGCTAGACAGCATTTGGGAAACTTCGCAACATCTTTTCGTCAACTATACCGCAATGCCTTAAGACAAAAGTTTTTACCAGTGATGATATATGAAACTGAGACGTGGTCACTCACTGTGAGCCTCATAAGAAAGCTCAAGGTCACTCAGCGAGCTATAGAGAGAGCTATGCTTGGTATTTCTCTACGAGATCGAATCAGAAATGAGGAGATTCGTAGAAGAACTAAAGTTGTCGACATAGCTGAAAGGATTAGTAAACTGAAGTGGCAATGGGCGGGGCACAGCTCGTAGAACTGATGGCCGTTGGTGCAAAAAGTTTCTCGAGTGGAGACCGCGCACCGGAAAACGCAGCGTGGGACGACCTCCAACGAGGTGGACAGACGACCTGGTGAAGGTCGCTGGTAGCATGTAACCGCCCGTTGTGAAAATCTAAGGGGGAGGCCTTTGTTTATCAGTGGACGTCCTGTAGTTGATATGATGATGATGATGATGATTTGGTGTAAAGCTTTCTGATGCCTAAATGTACGTGTAAGACTATTTGCATTTGACTCATACCAATGCCTAAACTTGCCCGATTCTATTGGTATGTCACTCTTTTATCAGCTTCTATCATTAGCCGCACTGCACTTACGTTATCTTCCGTGGTCACCGTAGAAGGACGTCCTTCGCGCAAATCATCAGTGAGATTGCTTTGACAACGTTTAAACAATTTTCTTACTGGTCAATTCTAAAAATATTCAGTGTGACCCTCGTATTAACCTTACATAGGAAATTGCCGAAATAATTTGGGCTGATATAAAATTTAAAACTAATTTGTCATGTCAAACTGACATGTTGAGGCGCCGATAGCACTGATTGGTAAACGATCGATCGACGATGGTTAAGCAACGCTTGGCGCAGTCAGTATATGGATAGGTGACCGCATAGTGGTATTTGAACTGAGCGTTTCTGTGTATAGGAGGGCACGTAAAATGGTCGTCGTGTCGTTCTTTCCGGCTGGTTTTCTTTTTGCACGGCTCCTAAGGGTCATAGCGTTATGTTAAATCGCCTATAACCTTCTTTAAGGCTACCAAATGCAAAATGATTTTTTCAAATCCGACTTGTAGTTCCAGAGATTAGTGCGTTCAAACAAAAAACAAACATATCTTATCTCTTTAAATGAGCAATTCTTGTATGTAATTAGAATCTCGGAATCGGCTCCAACGATTTACATAAAATTTAGTATATAGGGGGTTTCGGGGGCGATAAATCGATCTAGCTAGGAATCATTTTTAGAAAATGTCATTTTATAGGTGTTTGAGTAGTCTCAACTGAAAAATATGACTCTTCCTGACATCTATTGGCGAATAATAATACTATTTTTTGTGAGCAACTAATTGCTTTAACGACACAACAGCAGATGGCGTTGTTAAGTAACACGAAAATACCGAGCAAAGCTCGGTCATCCAGGTATATTAATAATCGAGCATAACACCATGTTCATTTTATACTATAATGTCAAGTATTATTTCACATTATAGTATAAAAGTTAATTATAATGGAAGTATTATAATTTTGTTTAGGTACCACTGACATTCAATATTAAATACTTTGTCCAAAAAAATTAATTTGGAGAAGTAGCATCTGTTACATACTCTAAGAACTATTTTATGAGGTTAGCTATGTAGTCTAATTTTGAGACAATGGAGTGCTTAGTGGTACCACTACTGCCGCATAGATGGCGCTAAACTCAAAATATTGAAGTTCAAGTTTTCTTAATCTTATATCTTTAAATTTGAGTAGTCTCAACTGAAAAATATGACTCTTCCAGACATCTATTGGCGAATAATAATACTATATATATATACTTACGTAATTGATTGATAAACTGTAAAAAATTAAGTATTTGTTTCTAATATAAGATTAAACTAATTGCACTCATGATTTTTTTCTTTAAATAACCAGTTCATATTTTTTATTATTCTATCGGTAAGATCGAAAAATATTATTCATATTTCATTATTTTATTAGTAATTCGTACTTAAATATAATTTCCAGAAAACACAATTTAAAAATAAAAAAATACCGAGCAAAGCTCGGTCAAACATCTAGTAGATTTATTATATTAGTATTCATGTAGCTTACAGTATAGAACCAAATCACGTATATTGATTGTTTTTTAATTATACTAAAATATGTAATGTAATAATAATAAAATACGTATCAAGAATCTAAATAAAATAATACATAAGTATATAAAGAGTATTATAATAAAAAAAACTGATAGGCCTATCTAGAAAGAAAGAAGAACAATTCGAAGCCGAACGTTGTTTTCAGTAGAAGTCAATGTTCCTGAAAATATTTGTTAGGTTAACTAAGCTGTCCTTGACGAACCTGTACAGAACTTGATGACGATGATGATTATAATGGTCTCGATGACCTCGAAACTATTTTGCGATGACACATCTCCTGTTCCAGTTATCGTCAGTAAGTTGATCATGTACCACAGTGCTGCCACGTACAAGGCAAAGAAATTGCCCTAGAAAAGAAAACATATGTTTACTTGTAATGTATCCAACGCGCAGTGCCTAAGCAATTGGCTTTCTGCGCTACGTGTCGCAGGTTTGATCACCGCACAGAACAAATATCTGTATGATCTTCAGATTCTAATTCGGATCCGGTTGTTTGTGCATGAGAGATTAAACTGTAACCCACGACACTGGAGAAATCCTCGTTTGGGACTTTAAATGTGCATAGTAAATTTAAAAAAACTTAGGGTAGTTTATATTATATTATTTGCCGGGGGCATTTGAGTTTACGGCACAGTTGGTGCAGTGGTTGTCCCGCACGGAAGAAATATTTGTCTGGCCGATTGATAGTTATTTCGGTTCTGAGTGTTATCTTTGCGAACTATTCATGATACAAGAGAATACTAGACTTTTTTTTCGTATCGATAAAAAAACGAATGTCTACGAGTTTTCAGTTCTTCGCTTTCCGGATGGCCTGCGAATCAATGCATTGATCTAACATTATATAAATGAAAGTTTGTATGTTTGAATTTTGAATTTTTGAAGCTTCATAAAACCCAAAAAAGCTGAACGGATTTTAATGAAATTTGGCGTGGAGGGAGATTATATAAGTATAATAACCTCTGTATATTTAGCCCGCAAATTAAGAGCTTCCTTCGACATCCAATTAGCTGACGTACAGTGCACAGGAGTCAGGCACGATAACTTAAAGAAAAGGCAAGCGTTCACGTGCGACAGTATCGATGCCCATATGGCAATTATTCTGGAAATGTAAAATTAGTTTTATAGCACAGAAACAGTGTGCATAAAAATGTTTTCCATTAAGCCAGGTCTGCTGCGACCATGTTTTTGTTAGAAATGGGTCCTAAAATATTTTTGTAACTAACATGCTAACATGTTATCTGAGACGGATGGATAACCCCTGCGTGGGCCGTAGGCTGTAAACGTTACAGAAAACGAAATCGCGGTAGGTCATACGATTTAATTCGATATCGCTTTCTTTTTCTAGTATGAAAATATCTTTTTCCTCGGCCAAACTAATTTTAGTTTCGTTTGTTATGTTATTTAACATTATGTAACTTTTTTGGCTTTTTGTTTATAAAGTTGCAACAGACCGATATCTTTGCCCACATGCTCGCTTAACATGTTTTGTCAGATTGTGGTGCAGTAGATCCGGCTTTCTGCAAATAGTTGTTGTTGCTGAAATGGTCAAAATAATGGTTATATTTTTATCGCCAGATTTTCAAATGATGTAATTATACTTACGTCAACTTAAACAATAGATTTGCAGATCCTATGCTGGTTTTTCTATGTGTTTTATATGTAAACAAATATGATATTCTAGTTAGTTGGGGCGACCTTGTATAGCAAAACAAAGCCAGTTTCATTGTTTCTGACAAAGATAAGGCGAACACCAGGTAGCATATCAGAAAATTTGCCAAAAAGTCGCGTCTTCGAAGAAAAATATTTGAGAAGTACCTGGTCAGAAATAAATGTCATTTTAAGGTCTCATATTCAAGCTTCAAATCTCAGCGCAGGACAAAACTTGACACGACTAATATATTTTAAATATACTTTAAAAAAACGTTATTAAATTAATGTCCAGTTTCAACGGCACACAAAATTATGAAGTGAATATACAAAGCACTCACATTTTCCTGACCTTCTTTGGATTCAAAACATAATCTCCATATCTATTCATGTACCCGCTATGCACGTCCAGAAACACTTTAAATAAAAATAGGAGGTCGAATATGACGCAAACGTGGAAGAAATACTGCACTGAGAGAAACGCCATTTGGTACACAAGTAACATGAAATCCATGTATGATATCAACAGAATGAGGTATTCTGGAAACAAAATTATTAACAACCTAAGAAATTAACGCAATATATCCGATAAAACACATGCATATTTAAATATTTGCGTGGGAGAGCCTAGCTTTAGTCATCGGTTGACTAAAGCTCGTAAATGGGCGGGCTCCCTCGGGGAAGTACTACGCCCTCACAGAATACAACTGAAGTAGCAACTTGCTGTGTTTCGTACGGTGAGTGTCGGACACAGGAAGCCCAAACCCCAAAAATATGGCAGACACGTCGCAACACATCAGCAATTCTCCTAGTGTTGCCGATGTTTATGGCGGCGGTGATAGCTTAGGTGGCCAGAATTCTCGTTTCATCATCATCATATCGGCCATACAACGTCCACTACTGAACAAAGGCCTCGCCTATAGATTTCCACAACTGTGTCATCATATTGGTAGTACCACGCTTGGCAGGCGGGTTGGTGAGCGCAGAATGGCTACTGTTCAACAGAAAGGACGCTGCTGCCCGTCCCTCTGGTTTGGAGTCCCTTAGTCGCTTTTTACGATCTCCACAGGAGGAGATGGAGTGGTGCTATATTCTTAATCCGGACACCTCGTTTGCCATCCTCAAAATATTAAAATAAAACATTAAAGTTCGTTTCTTACCCATGAATGTGACCAATTTGCTATCTGGAATAACGCTGCTACGGAACCATCTGAATTATAAATTATTACTATTTGTAGTAGTTTTTATTGTTATTTTCATTAAATTAAAGTTTACAGTCTATTGCCACAAAACGATAAATGATAAACACTATAAGAGTGTCTTGCAAAATCATAGTAACTCAGTGGAATTATTGTAATTAAAATGATATTGACGGCAAAATGGCTGTGAAATGTATTCATACGTATATCTACACTACAAGATAATAAAGCTACGGTAGAGTTTAGCGTACAACAAAGACCTGTGTGGTTTGAAAATCAGAAGTGCAGCTGGAGTGTAATCTACGTTTCCCGATGATGTTATAGACTTTGAGCCGTGCGATTCCGCGGCACTTCTATCTGGACTCTAAGACATTCAGAGTGAACACTTAAGGAATATTAGATAGTGGAATGCTGTTCTATTAAAAAAAAACGATGTCCTACTCTGTGATTTTTCCTGTGTACAGTTTACATACATAAATCATGCATTCTTCATGCACAAACACCCAGACCCAAATCAACTATTTGTAAGTCATACAAATATTTGATGAGTGCGGGGATAGAACTCGCGACAATTCATAGCCCAGAAAGCCAAGCGATTAACTACTGCGCCAAATGCGACGTCAAAATCTATTTTGTTAACGATTAACTCGATGACATCAAACATATAATACACACTAAAGCGTAGAGGCAGTGTTTTAGAGAACCTGCCTTCAATAATTCAGTATCGGGGTAGGTACATTTTTTAACCATGTAAAAATCCATATATATAAATCGATGATCGAATCACTTGGTCGTCAGGTCGCTGGCAATAAAAGCTGTTTGCAAAATTTCGTATCAGTGTCGGGCACATACTTGTAGTACGGTACTTGTAACTGCACGTGATTCTGTTTTAAAGTAAGTCGTTGGTGAATGAGTCTGGCCACTGTTTCTGTGCAAGTTACTCGCAGTTAGTAAGACAGACACCTGTACCCCGATTCTCGTAAAAACAAACGAAGTTCTATCCAAAGTTGGTATTCACATGTTCCTTGAACGCTGTTCGATAGGACTTTAACTGGATCGGATCAATACTAAACGGTTATTCAACGGCTTTTAGCCAGTATTTTATTTTTGTTTCTGTCAAGTTATTTCATCAGTTGTTTTACTCTAAATATTGTGATTTTCGTCATAATGATCAAATAAATTAAATGTAATGTGATGTAATGTGAATGAACATAAGCTGTAAACAGTATTTTTTATTTTAATTATAATAGTTGGCAGAAAGTTGGAGTCTACACATTAACGACTGCCGTCTAATGACAACAATCGGGACCGACGATTTTAGGTGCTCAGTTCAAATACCACTTTACGGTCACCCATCCATAGACTGACCGCGCTAAACGTTGCTTAACCTCGCAGATCGTTAACCTATCAGTGAATGCAACTGGCTATGCCAGTGACAAACAATTGTTCGATTTAATTAAGAGCTTAGACTGAAAAGGTTAATTTTATTTATAATTTCAGTTTATTGAGTTCTAATCATTGTTTTGTTGATGATTATTTTTGTGTGCATAAGAAGCTTTAGAAAAGTAGTCATATGTTATAAAAAATATGCTAGTCCGAGGCTCATTTTAAGCCAGTACTAATTATTTAATAACCACAGAAACACTTAAGCGTCTCAATTATCAAACTTATCAAAAAAATTAGCTGTGTGACACTCGGCACCCTTGGTGCTCACCTTTTTTTAATACACCGCTGAAAATGCATCATGTACTTCCTCCGTCCCGGGGAAAGGCGGAGGGACCCTTGTTGTCCCTTGGGCCAGCTGTGTGAGATTTTACGGGAAAGCTAGTTTCCTCGTCTCTCTCTTTGCATTACCTGTGAATTGATATGCGAATAGCCAATTCCCCCAGTACCGCTAATTGGGCAGAAGAGTACCTACCAATGCTGAGCCGCATCCGCTGCCTCACTAATGCGTTGTTTGAGGCGGGTTCTCTCTTTATTCCCGCTCTGTGAACGGCTGTGTAGACACACAGGCATAAATTATCTTTTTTAAGCCTGTGTCCACCAAAACCCAAAGCGAAGAGAAGCTGGGATTTTCAAGATTTAGGAGTCGCCGGTAGCAGATGTCATCCCGGGCGTTTAGGCATACCTCCGCACGTGGTTTGAAGTTCTGCTCTAGGGTAAACCCTGGATATGAAAGGTAGGAGACGTCTGACGGACATCTGACCTGGTTTTAAGTCTTAAGGTGATGGATTGCGACGAGATTAGAGTCAGACCTCGCCTGCCGCCTGCACCATTGGGGGTTAGTCTGGAGACTGCGGGGACGCCCGCGCTCACCCGAGTTTGTCCATCGGGCCATCGTCCGGTCGCCGCTCGGTACAATGGCGCATCCCGGGATTTTTCACAGTTGGCGGGGCGACCTTTCTATGTGGTTAGTATACTACTTGGGCCCCCATCTACTTGAGGTTAGCCAGCGCACCGTGCTTCTGATCTCTCTACCCTCCATAGCCAGTCTCCCGATGCGTCAATATTGCGCATGTTCGGTTGATCGACCTGCAGTAAAACAACTATTTCAACCCATTCTCTCATGAGGCTAAACGGAGCATCGTTCCAGAACACGGCTAGGTCGGTTGGCGGCTCGGTGTTAGTCGCAAACCGGTGACCACGTGCAGGTACTCTCCTACAGACGTGGGTGACTCGACCCCCATATTGTTTTAGCTAAATCAGCCATTCTTAACAGTTAATATTAAATACTACAAAAATCTATGAAAAACATGATCTTGTGGTCTTCCATGAAACTAACGTCGGCGCTGGGTCAATGTGTAGTCTTAGGGGAGACATTCTCCTCGCCACTGACAACAATCTCTAGCTTTTTACGGAAGAAGATTTTCTAATTCGATCGAGAAAGACTAAGATAGTGATGATGATCATCATTTCAAAATGTTATGTATATAAGATACACGATTCACCACCGCATTGGGTTTTCGACCTGTAATGGTAGATATAAAATAATGATGTAAATAAAAAGTATAAGATACCTATACTTTCGATATAGGTTATGATAATTTACATTTGATTGAACCACGTTACCTCTATCAATATACTTGGATCTATCTCGATCTCCTCTTCTTCCTCATCCTCGCCGGTTTCGTAGGATAGCGGGAAATTACACATTTGCTGTAATGACAACCATAAACGTTTTTAATACGGATTACATCTAGTAAAATAAACAGTATTAATGAGAGGATGAAAAATCATAAATAACAAAAATAATTGACCATTTCTCGCATATTATAACACATGAATTCAAGAAAAATTCAATGTAAAAATCAGTTTTGGCTATTGTTTAATTTCCTAAATACGCATATTCTTTTACTCTTCAAACCTTCTATCCCCTTTTACCTTAAAGAACGTTTTGAGTTCCTTAGTAACACACGTTCTATGTTCTTGAGATCATCAGAGAATTTTCGTTGACAAGTCGTTCACCGTTCAAGCTGTCACAATCGCAGCCCGTTTTAAAAAAGTTAGCGATGGAATTTATTGGTCACATTAATTTGCTATTCCTTACTCATTCCTCTTCATTATTCGTATTTACGGTTTTATATACACATACAGTATTTATTTGTATATATATAGCATTTATTTATTTTATTATACTATTTTCATTTAATTATTATATTTGTGTAATATAAAATATGTACAACATCGTATATGTACACCTAGACTGCCTGTTATCTTTTTCCTATTTCGCAAATCCTTCCAAAGGTTGTCTGGAAGAGATCGCTGTATGCGATAAGACCGCCCATTGTGCATTGACTATTGTGACCAACAGTTTTACCTTGTTTTTGTTATGTGGTGTACAATAAAGTGTATATAAATAAATAACATGAATAAATAAATGGTAATGTTTCCTGAAAATATTTCATGTTTGGCTACATATGGTTATCACAGAAATTGCAGTAATTACAGAAATAACCTCCCTGTGTGTAACCAAACATTCACACACTGTATTGGTATTAAATATAATAGCAACAGGAATTACTTCCTAATAATCTTTTAGAAATACTTAAATTAAATTCTACGCAAAAACAGTTGCATAGCTAAGTTCAATAAAATAATTACTTCAGCACTGGTTCTTTCGGAGACTACTGTCGGTAAGACGTAGTCTTTGGGTGCAGATTCAACGGACTGCCTTACTTTTCTTAAAACTGCTGGATAACTCTGCAATCAAATAAATTAGTATAAGACCTGTATGCTGTAATGAGTTGATTTAGGTTTCAGACGTAGATTTCCACCTTCTCTGCCCTCCCTTGTTTGAGCGCGTGCTGTTGAGATATATGTAGAATCATCATCATCATCATTTCGGCCTTACATCGTCCACTACTGAACAAAGGCCTCCCCCATCGATTTCCACAGCTGTGTCATCATATTGGGGGGAATTTGCCAGTACTTGGCAGCCGCTTTGCAGGCGGGTTGGTTAGCGCAGAATGCCTACTGTTACACAGAAAGGACGCTGCTGCCCATCCATCTGGTTTAGAGAGTCCCTTAGTCGCCTATTACGACCTCCATAGGAGGAGATGGTGTGGTGCTATATTCTTAATCCGGACACCACACGGATATGTAGAGTCATTACCTTTAAAAGTGCGTAGAATTCCCGTCCTTGAATGCATAGTAAGTCAATGTTTCTAGACGCGATGGCATTTGACATTGTTAAATATTTAGTTGCTCCTCTTATGTTTCCAAATATTCCTCCAGGTCCCATACATGCTTCCACTTCGTTTATATTCGATATTATATCCACCTGTTTCAAGAGAAAAAAAACGATGTAAGTATTCAATATCATGTTAAATGAGTATACCGTGTGTTTCCCGGCAGATAATAGACCACCACTTCCCACCTATGGCCTTCGTAAAAGGTGACTTTAATAAGGGTTGATATCAATAAGATTTGTGGCAGCATCCTCCAGTGTGGTAATAAGAACATGCATGCGATCAGCCGCGGTAGTCTGCGGAGTGTGGTGATTATGGCAATATCACCGCTCATTGTAGGGATCATTGGGAGGCCTATGTTCAAGGAGCGTTAACGGGCTTATTAGTGTTCTGTGAAGATTTATTAGAAGAACTATTACTTACTTTTCCTCGATAAATTATATACATTGTATCCATCACCTCATTTGACCTCATAACCATGTATCCTTTTTGGAAGTAGTTTTCCCTCAGTTTCTTGGCGAATGCTCTAAAGAACGAATACTCCACGTCTTCAAATAACGGAATTTCTCTTAAAGTTTTTTCGTACATGTATAACACTGCGTCTTCGTTCAAGTTCGCATGTAGTTTACCAATTATGGATTGGTGCTGCACAGAAATATTTGGTATCGTGATCAAAGATTTATTATTATCTACATCTCTCTCTTTTCAGGGGCCTCTGCAAAGAGGAACCCGGTGTTTTGATAGGGTTTACGCGGGAAAATGGGTCCAACACGCAAAGAATTTTAACCTAAAATGTGTGACACTAACCGGAGACTCCATGGCTGCACTATAAAATTGAGTCATGGACTGGTCCTGGTGGTGTAGTACTATTAAATGAGATGGAGATTATAACGATAAAATATATTGCAATGGGTGTTGTATGGAATGAAAACTTTAAGAAAAACGGGAACAACGTCGTCTGCCTTTCAACCTAGTAAGTGAAATTCTGTGGCAAACGGTGACTCTCCACTCACAAGATGGGCTCCCAAATGGCCACCAGTACAGACGATAGGGAGCAACACGGGGTGTCGAGTGTTGCGGCACCGGTTTCACCATCGCGCGTCTCGAAGATAAAACGGACAAGTTATGTACTCTGTGCTCGAAGATACGGGGTGGGTTTCCCGTTATTTCGCCAGTAGACACTTCCACCCCCGAGCATATGGCTCTGGTGGCCCCCTTGACCGGCCAACTAGGGCAAGCCAGAGTTGAAAGTCCTGCGGGGGCACTCATGGGGTTCCACTTCAGCCGACCAATAAAGGTAAGCCGGAGACCAGGCCCGGATCGACTCTCTGGAGCACTCGAGTAGTATCGCCACTAACATTCAGCTCGCCACAAGTTGTCTTGTGTTCTGTAAGCTTCTTAATAGATCTCCTTATGACATATTTTTTTTTGGTATCCAAAGGGAGGAAGAAATGAAGCTAATCTGCCCTCCGGGATTACGTCATCCTATAGTGAGATGACAACTGGCCAAAGGGAATGTGTGGCTTTGTGACAATGCACAAGTTAATGAGGTAAGCATTGATAGACTGATACCTTTAATTTAGAAGCTTTTACCTTACAAGGTATACGACCGTAATCATCCCTTCAACTACTAACACTCTTTTACGTAACTAAATACATACTTATTACAATTATAAATAAAGAAATGTCGAAAATATTATTTTGTGAAGAAGCAAGTTATTGGGTAATAAATAATTAGAATGCACAAGTTTCATAATAATGAAAATAATTGCGTACCGACCAACCTCCTGTTCTCTTCCACTGGTACTTCCAATATTCTATAACTGTTTTCTTTAGTGTGAATGGTACTTTTTCTCTATTCAGAAACATTTCTAAATGTTTCAAATTCTCTTGAAATTTAGTGACCACTTGGTCGGCCATGGCCTTTAATGATGCTACTCTTGCGTACACATATCTAATAAAGAAAAGAAAAGATTATTTTAAAATAACGTCTATTTGCTTCTTCAAACCGCCACTCATAAAGTCCAAGGCTCGGTAGAGGCGTTTACGAAGTTTACTTGCACCTACTAAATTCTTTTTGTAGATTTTTGCCTGATGAAATCTCTAACCAATTTAGGGACGGGAGGGGGGGGGGGACTATTTGATTTAGGGATGATATATTAACTTCGTAAATGTTTGCTCCCAGAGCTTAGATCTTTAAAAGAGGTGCTTTGAATTTTAGGTAGGTATACATTTAAATATTTTCTGTAACATAATATACTAACTGCAATCGCATACTGCAATAAGTGTGTAAATGTAGCGATAAACTTACCCAAAAAATAAAACACCATGTATATTGACGCAAATACACAATATCATATGAACTACATTTTGCGGAGTGATATCGCCAAAACCGGCACCACCAAAACTGGACGCTGTCCAATAGTATGCAAGTAGATATACTTTTGTCGGTGACATGTAGTGGCCCTTTATTATTATGACTCCATCTATCCATGAACCTATAAATATAGTGTGTGTTTGCGTACAGTACTTCGATTATAAGCAATACTTCCCTATTACTTTATCCCTAGTTTTGGCTCAATGTTTTGTACTGTGTGTGGTCTACGATACCTATATTTGATAAACAAATTATTCTTCCTCATATAAATCTTAAAATAAACATGTGATTTCTAATAATCATAATCGATCCAATATTTACTGACTTTATTAGAATTTGGTAGATGTTGCAGCATTTTTTTTTTCATCTGCATATATTGTGTCGTCATAAAATTCGCCAGTACACTCTACGCTTGGCAGAATAGCTGCTGTTCCACAGAGGGTCGCTGCCCGTCTCTCTGGCTTAGAGCCAGGTGCCTTTTAAGACATCCACGGGAGGGCGGAGATGGACTGGTGCTATATTCTTGGTTTCACCCGCGTTTAATTTAAAAGGAATTTAGAGTACTTCAATATAGACACTTGACATGGAAAATATATATTGGATTTCAAGGGCTTTTATTTTTTTGCGCGGAACCCTAAATATTTTTCTTAAATTAAAGTAGCCTAAGTTATTCCTTATAACATCAGCTATCTGCCAGTGAAAGTCCCGTCAAAATCGGTCCAGCCGTTTCGGAGATTACCCGGACAAACAGACAGACAGACAGACAAAAAAAAAAATGGTTTTTATGTTATGTGTCCCGTATATACTTTCATATGCATTTAGTAAAAAGCTGTTATTTTGACATTACAAACAGACACTTCAATTTTATTTATTTGTATAGATACGGATACCACACGGTAATATTATTAATTTGAAACAAATATTTTATAAATATTATTTGGGTGGTGGTGTCGGAAAGTATTTCTGACTCATTTAATACTTGCCTTCCTGACAAACCATATTGCCATTAGGGTGGAAATCTGTCTTCATGTAAGGCACTTTCTGCGATAATTTTGACACTTTATGTTCAAAGTCTTCCGGATCTACAGCCATTACGTATCTACAGGATAATGTGACCAACAGAGAGGTATACAGGTTCAAGAAGAATAATGATAGAAGAAGAAAGTGGACTACACTCATGAAATATGCCTGAAAGTAAAAATAAGGCAAAAACATGTTTCCATAATAGCAGTAGTGTCATAGTGGTAAAGAACGGGTAAGAGAATGGGGAACAATCGTTAGAAGTTCACTACGTACTTGAATACAACGCCGTACACCATGTGGAGTAGGCAAGCTGGTGATAGCGGTATTTGTTATATGTGAATACTGCTCTTTCTTATTTAAATACGAGGAGGGATCAAAAAGTAGTGAGAATGAGATAGAATATAATGACTATTGATAACTTAATAATTTATTTTTCTACATAGTTTCCGAGTCTCTCTACACACCGAGTCCAGCGCTTTTCCAAAGCTTCAACCCCTTTCACAAAAAAAGATTTGTCTTGGTCCTGCATAGAGCTCTCCACGGCATCCATTACCTCGTTATCGTCTAAAAATACTTAAGGAGAAACAGGTACGAACCTGTTTCTCCTTAAGTATTTTTTCAATTTGGGGAACAGATAAAAATCGCTAGCCGCCAGATCTGGTGAATAAGGGGGGTGGTCAACCAATTCGAAGCCAGCTTGCTGAATGGCAGCCATCGCAACTGCCAACCTGTGCGCGGGTGCGTTGTCGTGATGAAACAGCACGCCCCTTCGAATTTTCCCTCTCCTTTTCTCTTTGGTGGCATTTCTCAACTTGGGAATTAAAGCTGCATAATATTGGCCTGTAATAGTGGTTCCACGCTCCAGGTTATCAATCAACAATATCCCTTCTGAGTCCCAAAATATTGAGGCCATAACCTTGCCAGCCGATGCCACGACACGAAACTTCTTCGGGGTCGGTGATGATGGCCGTTTCCATTGCGAAGATTGCTGTTTTGTCTCGGGATCAAAATGATGGACCCATGTTTCGTCCATTGTTACGAAACGAGACAAAAAGTTTTCAGAATCTTCTTGAAACTTGTCCAACAATGTCTTCGAAATGTCAAGTCGATTTTGTTTCTGACTGTCGGTTAACATTCTCGGCACCCATCTTGCGGAGACTTTTCTCATATTCAAAGATTGTTTCAATATGGATTGAATACTTCCATATGAAATGCCCGTTTCTTGAATTGAGTATCGGATGGTAACTCTTCGATCCCTCAATACAATTTTCTCGACTTTCGCAACATTTTCTTAGGTGACTGACGTCGATGGACGGCCGCAACGATGTTCGTCTTCCGTGCTCGTTCTCCCTACTTGAAATTGAGAAGCCCACCTTGCGACAGTGGAATACGGCGGATCAGACTCTCCTAATGTTGCCTCCAAATCGCAATGTATCTCACGCGTCGTTAACATTTTTAAACAGAGGTATTTAATAACGGCTCGCACTTCTGTCGAGAACACGTTCCGACACCAAGCAAACAAATGTACAAAATAATACTACAAATATGTATATGAGCCAGTTTTTTTTTTCTTACCAAGGAGTATGTCGTTCTCACTATTTTTTGATCCCTCCTAGTATAGTTGTAGTTTTTATATTACCTCGTAATAAAAATAAACCACTGGAACACTCATCTTCGGCACCAAAGGTCCAGGTCCTCGTAAGATCACACTAGAGCCGCCTATGATGCCTTTAGGCACATCTCGGAGGGGACGACTGTAAAGCGGTGTAGCGGCGGGAAGGTGACACATGACTACGTGCGCCCCGCCGTATTCCCGGGGATCGCTTTGTATGAGCACGTAAAATCCCCAATCTACGCACCCGCGACCCCCGAGGACCCCTGCCATAAAACGACGGCAGGGGGCTCTGGCGTGTTGGACCTTGGTGATCGTTACCCGGGCGCCGTCTCTTTCTTCTCTATGCGGGATCCGCCCTCTCCTGATTCCGCTCTGCAGTCTCCTTCTGCAGCATGACGCTCTCGCAGAAGGAGACCACTGGGCTCCAATCTTCATGTTCTGCCAACATAGCCCGATCCGATCGACCATAATCCGCCGCTCGGCAGCCCACGCAGGGCATTCCTCGAGCGTGTACTGAGCGGTATCCAGTTCGCTTCCGCAATGGTGGCACTGTGCCGTAACCTCGCGTCCTATTCTGGGCAAGTACGCACCGAAACAACCTTGACTGGTGAACACCTGCATCAGGCGGTAGGTAATGCGCTCGCTTCTTCTGAACCAGGCTCCGAATAGCGGCAGGATGCCCTCAACGACGTGCTTGGTTGTGAACTACAACCTTAGGCGATGTCGCCACATCTCGAATGCGCGCCGTTGAGCCAACCGCCTCAGCCTGTCCAACGCCCCTGAAAGCACGCTTTCGCCACTCTGGTGGAAGGAGCGTGTCTGATCATAGACCCACGCATCCGTCTCCGCCAGGACATCGAAAGGAGGGAAGCGCCAGGAGAGTTGCCGCTCCGTAAAACACTGTCCTGTATCCCCGTGCGATCCGTATAGCCACTGTGTGACAGACCGTGAAGTTGGTTTCTGCAGCGCTGGACGCCTGCCAGCCAAGATATCTACGTACTGGATGGCTCTACTACTCGGCAGTTTGTGGAACCATAGCGCCTCGGTTCTGTGAAGCGCTATCTGCAGACCCAGTGCGTGGATTTTGGCCACGACAATTGTGGTCGCTGACAACTGACTGGCGGAAGACGAGTGCTTTATGGACAAAATCCAGTGTTTTATGTGAATTGTGGCGGACTGGTAGTTATAGGGTATTTCACTTTCTTTATGAAGTAGACCTGTGTCCGGCTTTGGATTTTTATACAAAGCTAGGGTTCAGTAGGTACTCAAATGTAACAAAAATTACCCGTCTCAATGCACCTATGGATTCCGCCCAGGAGGCAGCGTATAGTTTAATTACTTGTAAAACGTTTATCATTCTCAATGCACAATGAAACATATGGTGATTAATTTCGTGGTCCTCTGCGGTATGGTCCTCATTGTGTTTGGGTACAAAAAGCTTCCATAACGCGTACCAAGGGAAGCATGTTATAAAGTCTACCACGAATTGCCCCTGAAAGACGAAAGATATATTAATCTTTAGTAACAGTAAACAAAGAGTTCGTTACTGGGATTTTTTCTTTTAGTTTAGTTTCTACAGTATGCATATAAAATATTTACAATTTTTGTGGCATAATAATAGGCCTCATTTTAAAAGGCTCTAATATGAAAGTTTCGGGCACATCTCGGAAATAACTGGGTTACAAGCATCATAATACTTTATTATCAGTGTAATTAAATGCAAACATTAATAGTGCTTCATTAGTTCATCTGACGATAGAACACATACCTACTTGTGTTAAATATGACATTTTTGTTGTTAAGTCAGATTTAGCGTTCTTACAGAGACGCAGTGCATGGCGTGGGATGACCCAGCCTTGCCCAAGTCGATGAGGTGGGGAGATCTTTTACTGCCACTCACACTCATACAAAATATGGATGGATAAAATAGTTTCAGTAAAACCTTTTTCCTTTTTTTAAACATTATTAATCAGCCTTCAACTCAGATGAGCCTAAATTCGAAGAGTCTACCAATAACCATTTCAAAGTTAAGATATCCATAATTCTGACTATCATCAGACCCACGCTGAGAAGTAACTAAAGCTCATCATGACAAAAAAAGCTCTAAGTCGACGGCTCTACTATTAAACATTCAGCTCGTTGGTACTATGACTTGCTATTGATATCAAAGATTAATTTATTTGGGAAATTGGAGCCCAATCGGGTTAAAAATCGATTACAAGATTAGACTAAGCTGCAGTGAAATTTAATAAAATTTTGTTGTTTAGTAAAACATTGCTTGATGGTAACATCAGTGCTTACCTGAAGATAATGTTTGGCTGTCATATAAGGATGATATATCAACTGGTTTTTAGAGCCGTAATATGCTACATGGAGCATCAAATACATATCTACATAGCAGATGGTTTCTAAAATCATCAGTGTTACATTGAATGATCCGAACTGAGGCGCCATAGACACAATCACCTTGAAATTTTAAGAAAAAGGAAGTTGTTTAATATCTTACACGGATTAAGATTGACTGTGTTGTAATAGACACCCACTTGGGTATATAACTAAATACCTATTTAGACATAAATAATGTTTCTTATATGTTGAATTGAAGATAATTTCTAGGTATATACCTAGTGTATGAATTAATCATTAAAATAAAACGTTGATTTCAGATAGGTTGGACGTCAATTGTTGTGAGTCGTACCTATATTTTCTTTATTCAAATCAAAACATAGTAGCTACTGTATTTGAATACACTCTTTTCCAAAAAAACGAGCACCTAAGGAAATTTTCATTCTAAGGGATTTGCGTTCATTAAATGAAATTTAATTGTTTGACATGAGCATGTCTGGGATGATCTAAAGAGACTGGTAAGATCAGTGCAACCTGCTCCACAAAACATCACGGAGCTAAAAAGAGTCATTGCAGAAGAGTGGAAACGTATTCCTCAAAACGTTATTTAAAACATCGTGGAAAGCATGCCCAGAAGGATTCTAGCTGTGATTTTGGCAAGAGGAGGTCACACTCGTTATTAGGTTTTTACATTTGTAACTTTATTTATTTAAAAAAAAGTAAAAAATCTTTTTGTCGTTATCGCCGACCACTTCTTATTGTTTGACCGTGTACATCGGTTTTAAAGAATTCAATGATTTTGTTTTTAATTTGCCTGAATTCACTTCACGCGTATTAATTTACACGATCATAAGTACAGACTACGACAACTAATAAAATTTCATTTAATGAACTTAAATCGACCTTAGAATGTAAATTTCCTAAGGTGGCCGTTTTTTCGCAAAAGAGTTTATCTCCCATTTTACGAATAAAGAAATGTACTAATACATTTGATAATTTCTCTAAACGTAGATATGTAAACAGACAATTTCTTTATTCTGAATGTCGTAAATATATCACAATATAATCTTACTGGTATCAGTAAACATAACAAAAATGCAGTAGCAATACGAATTATTGCCCACGTCTTTATAAATATCCCGTCTGGTCTGATGACGATAGGCATCAGTAAATATGGAGCAATGTTCTTAAAAATTTGAAATTGTTTGAACGATTTCAAGTAGCTTTCTTTGTTTTTCTTGTACTCCGAAGCAACGTCTATAAAAGAGTCTGAAATAAGAAAGCAGGCAAATTAGAAATATTAGTACTTATACTAATAACTCGCGCTTACTCGGCTTCGCAGTAGATACACGCATAAAGTTCATTTGTCGTGACATTTTCCTGAAGTAAAATAAAGCCTATCCTTACCGGGGAACCATGCTATGCAAAAGTAATAACCTCATTCAAATTAATTCTCTGATTTTGGAAGAGATGTGTAACAATTATATTTATAAAGGTCGCAGGATGACCGTGAACCTTGCAAAGTACGGTTCGAAACGTCAGGAAAACAAAAATCTATAGTATACGCGATGTAATCCATTTAAAAGTGTTTTATTATAATGTGTAATAATCGCGAAAACCTAAGACATTACAACGTACAAGTGTAACAACGCGAAGACAAAGTCTCTATAGTCACATTTCTGCTTTCTTTAGTCTTCAGTAGAATGCGTTACTACAAGCCATTAACTCGAACCGTGTAAACAATTATTATAATTACCTACGGTCAGTAGTTAGACAGTTGAAGCAAAGACAGTATATCCAGTTAGGCGATTCGGAAACATACCATCAACTTAACTACATTTTTTTAAATACACATTAAAGACGCACATTGCTGTGTGCTGAAGAAAAGTACGTTCGATTTTAATTTAAGCATACTAACTGATAAACAATTCTTGCAGTAGACTGGTTATTTTGACTTTTTGTTTTTTCTCAATTAATCGATTGTAATGCTGTAAATAAGAATCAGTTCTCTGCGATTTAGCTTGCACCTCTACGTTGCGTAGTTCTTCCGGTTTCACGAGACCTTCGTGTTCTTTCATATCAGGGAATAGACTTAGTGCCGATGTGTATGCGCAGTGGCTAATGCTTACTAGCTGGAAATGATTTAAACTGTAAGCTTTGTCCTATTTATAGCAGTTTTTGTCTCTGTACTGTAACATTAGGATAGGTCATTTATTTTAGGAAATCTGAGTGTTCATACCGAGCGGCTCTCATGAAGACGGCGGTGCGCACGCAGTCACGTGCCGTAGCGAGGCTTATGGGGGATCAACCCCACCTAAATGTTTCTGGGGGACGGCCTCTTTACAATCGCTTCCCCTCCGCTAGAGGGTATGACCGTATTACAGTCATCCCCTCCAAGATGTGCCCAAAGCCTGTGGGACGGCTGTAAATTGCGATTTTTTGGATTCCTGGAGCCACCCTTTGGTGCCGAAGATGACCATTATATTATATTATATATTGATAATATTGTTCAAGCCAAGCAACATATTGTGTGGGAAGACAATTTGATTAGTTTGGCATTATATTAATGAACCAGTACCTACTTCGATCATTTCCATATAGATATGGTCATCCAATATATATTATTCAGTGACAGCTGTAAAAGGCAATTCAGGTAAATGAAGTACTGTTTCAATCGTTATGGACGTCCCAAGTCCGATTCTTTCCTTCCAAACTGTTATCGGTTCTTCGAGAAATGATGTCTTTATATATATTACTATAAGGTATTACATACTACTAAGCTTACCTTGCAGTGAGTCAATGTAACCACAGTGCTGGGCGTAGGGACACCATACAAAAGCACCAGCAATCCTACGTGGTTGCCTGGACCTATAACGCGTTCAGATTTGGTCTCTCTCATTTCGTTAGACGTCACCAAGCAATAACCGCTCTCTATTATATAAAGCTCCCTAGTAACTATGCCCCCGTAGAATACTATTTCACCAGGCGGTAAAATGATGTCTCTCGCTGCTGTAAATAATAATCTTTACTGTAATAATAGGTGTGAATTACATACTTCGGGCTTCGGCCCGCCAGGCATAACATCCGCCTGGTTCGAGGATCCTCCCTTTTCTATGGAGCACTACCACTCCTTGTTCCCATACTACGTTCCTAGTGTTACTATACACTCATTAATGTTCAGGGTAGGAGCCTGGTGATCCGTAACACAGGATTTCCTAATTATGAAATCCAGTCTCTCGCAAATCATATTAGTACGAGTACTCCATATATTACATATTATATCGTAAGATTTTCATACTAATTAGAAAATAAATAAATTTAGCCTTCACAGCAATTTGTCTGTAAGATAGTACGTGTAGTGTGTAGTAAGTAGTATGGGCCTGCATTTTTTATTCGTTCATCGTGCAAATTTCGATAGCTTTATAACAAAATGAAATCTTAGTTTTTTTTTTTTTTTTAAATCGTTGCCCCACACTAGGATTTCTCCTGTGTCGTGGGTGCGTTTACAGACATGAATTCCACAGCCAATACACCCAGACCCGGAACAACTACCTGCAGATCATACAAATATTTGTTCCGTGCGGGAATCGAACCCACGACCCGGAGCGCAGCAGTCGACTGTATCAGCCACTGCACCAATTCAAAGTACTTATTTTAGTGTTGCATAGTCGATTATTTTATTATATACAAGAATACCAACCCTCCGTCAGCGTATGAATATAAGCTTTATTTTTAACTTGGAAGAACTTGATAGATGTAAGCGTTTTAAATCGAGCTTGATGCAAAACTTTCTTTCGCAATTCTGAAGGAACAACAGTCTTCTCTAACCAGTTGTCATCTGTCAGTTCTACGCCCTAAAGTTGAAATTAGGAATTAACCATTTATCGAACCTCTCAATCTTACGTAAATCGCAAAAGTACTTTTTAGTTCATTCAATCAAATCTGCTTATTACAAGCGACAGTCGGACATAGGTCTGTCCCAAATCATGTCACATTGTACACCCGGTCCTCCGCTGTTCGAATCGACTACTGTCTCATCTGTCTTTGGAAACTCATCGATCATTTTGGCTTGGGAGCGTCTCACAATATGCTTGCGTACTACACTATTTTATATCTGCAACATATATTTTTACCGAATTGTATTGCCACTGCAGTTCATAAAACGCCATAATTCGAGATTTGATCGCTGGATGCATGTTATTTTCTTTCATGAATTTGTCTATAGTTATGATCACTTCCAGAAATGCTGTTTTTGTTCTGCATAATTGAAGATTTATTTAATTCAAGTGATTTATCTGTTATTGCTCACCAAACTACACGTATTAAAATACATTAATCTACAACTGATTTCTAACATATTGACTTAATATATCTTTACAACGAGTAATTGTTGGCTATTTTATATATATTCTCATGTGGTTAGTTACCTCGACGAATGGGTAACAACTGCGGAAAACTCTGACACACAATACCCGGAGAGTAGCACTCCGTAGAGACTAAGAAAAGCTATGAATGCCATGTCATAGATATCTCCGGGCGTGTAGTCCCCGTAGCCGACGGCGAGCAGGATAGTTGTGGCAAAGTACACGGAGGTTATAATTGGATACTTAGTTCTGTAGAAAAAGCACGTGGCAGTCAAATAAGCGGGCAGAAATAAGTACCTAAAAATGTGATAGGAATGCAAGTTGGAATTTTTTGATCCAACAGGTTTTACGAAGTAAAAAGTACCACCCTAAACCTTAAGGTATTGTTGACCTTGACGTCATTCAACCGCATAGTGACCGCATAAAAGTTCATTAAAATATTGCAGCTCTTTACACGCATTGGAAAGTATGAACCTGCTTCTGTATATGACTTCTCGGTCTTTGCTGTGCATGCCTGTGTGTTTGCCTGTTTTAATGCATGTAGTACTTAGGCACTTTATCATCACCGATAATAATGATAATAAAGCAGTTGTTATCTTGCCACGGGATACCGCAACCCCGGAGGGCAGATTAAAGCAGCTTCCTCATTTCTTCCTCCTTTTGATACAGAAAAAGTAGGTATATCATAAAGAGATCTAGTAAGAAGCTTACAGAACGCAGCGTAGTTTGTGCCGAGCTGTATGTGAGTGGCGACCCTTCGTACCCGAATGCCCCAGAGAGTCGGCCAGGCAGGGCCTCGTCTACGGCTTGCCTTTATTGTCGGCTGGAGCCTCATAAGTGCCCGAACGCCTTGCAACTCAGGCTTGCCTTAGTTGGCCGATCATAGCAGGGTCGCCAGAGCTATATGCTCGGGCTGGAAATGTCTAATGGCGAGTTAACGGGAAACGGAAACCTCCTCCGAGTTTTAGAGACGCCCGATGGTGAAACCGGTGCCCCACCTCTCGACACCCCGAGCCACTCACGTGTTGCTTCCTATCGCTTGCAGTGGTGGTCATTCAGGGGGCCCATCTTGCTATGCTAGCAGAGCATGAAAATTGGAGTGCTGTGGTCTCCTTCTGTAAGAGCGTAATGCTCCAGAAGGAGGTCACAGAGCGGGATTGGGAGAGGGCTGCCAGGAGGATGAGGACACGGAGCCGGGGTAACAACCGCCGCAGTGCCCGTATCCAACACGCCTGAGCCCCCTGTCATCTTTATATGCCAGGGGGCCTTGGGGGTCGCGAGCACGCTTATTGGGAAATCTGCGTGCTCATACCGAGCTACCCCCAGGAAGACAGCCGTGTGCATGTGGTCACGTACCGCTGTGTGCGCATCACAACGCATAGTGAGGCTTCGGAGGAAAATTTTACAATCCCCTCGAGAGATGCCTGGGGGGGTGGCCTCTTTACAGTCGCCTTGCCTCCGCTAGAGGGGATGACCGCCTTACAGTCATCCCCTCCGAGATGTGCCTAAAGGCGTGGCACCAATGGGTGGCTCTAGATGGAGATCTTTCGAGTTCCTGGAGCCTCCCTGACTGCTGACGATGGGATTGTATTGTATTTTATTTTTGTTCTATTTTATTGTACTCTTAAATATACTTATAAGCACTTCTGTTTTTATTACCTTTAACGATTGGTGTACAATAAAGAGTATAATAAATAAATAAATCAATCCGATGGTTTTAGTCGGTAGGAGACCGGCATGCCCCTTCGCCCTTTCCCGGGGCGAAAGAAGTACATGGAGGGCCAAGACAAGAGGGCCCATCTTGTGAGTGGTAACTCACCGTCTGGCCACAGAAAGTAATGTAAAGGTGGAAAGGCAGACGCCCATTTTTCCGTTTTTTAAAGTATTAAACCAATTAAGCACCCATTGCAATAGACCTTATAAATGTAGTATATTGATACATACAATAGTTTTACACCCCTGGGGAAAGTCCGCGAGACTGCGTTTTATAGTGAAGCCATGGGAATCCCCGGTTAGTGTCCCATTACATATTAGATTAGATTAAAATTATCTAAAGGGCCCCTGCGTGTTGGACCCATGTCCGCGCGTAAGCCTATCAAAAGGCCAGGTTCCTCTTTTTTGAACCCGTGAACAGAGAAAATATAATAAAAATAAAATTGAAATGAAATAATTGTGTCTCACACTCAAGAACGTTGTGTAATTAATCATGAAGGTACTTAATAATTATATGTTAAAAATATTGTTTTTTTTCTGAAGCAAAGACTACAGAGTCGAGATTCGAGTCGAGATCGAGACTACAGAAATTTTGTTGAATTAGCAAATGTATAAAATAATACCCAATCTGAAACGTTATATACCTACATTTCATAAGCCTTCAGAATTTATAACGACTGCTGTCTTTGAAATGAGTCATAAAAATAAATCATTCAGTGGAAATGTTTAATGGAGAATGAATGCTAGATGAATCATGAATTTGTGATCCAAAATAATGTGTTACGTAGTCTATGTATTTCATGCAATATTGCATTTTGGTACCAAAAGCTGTAGGCGGATTGTGTAATCGTTCTAAATAAAAAGCTCAATTAAATCATATTAGTAGAAACCGTGAAACCTCGATTTCGCCAGTATGAAGCAGTTTATGAGTAGACCGCCCATATGTACACTATACAAGATTAGGATATGCTTACTTACTTTGACAATGTAATGCCGTTTTTTTGTTCTTCCCAAGTTAATGCTCTACTAAACCATGAGTTCTCCGAACATCGGTTTACAAAACAAGACTCCATGTATAGTATTACGCCAGACCAATAGCATAGTAAACATATATAGACACAATATTTCACAATCTGGAATTAGTAAACCAGATTTCATAATGATGTTTGTACACTGTTGTCTGTTCAAGAGATAATGGCTCAGTGTAAGAATCAAGAAAATCAAAATAAGCTAAGCCATATTTCAATGTAGTTCATATGAAAGTTCAAATCCGCAGTCACCTTAACAAGAAGCGAATTCAACAACAATTTTCGTTCCAAATTTTCAAAGAAACTTGACAGCCTCCAAACTAAGCAAAGCTTGATTCCTTTACATAAATAAAATAGGTGATCTCTGTAGTTATCGTGATATTTTACAGTCTGATGTATCGTGACTATGTATTCGAACGGTATAACCGCCATGACATCAAGGTAAAAGCCAAGAGTGTTCATTCTATAGCTCAATATGCTTTTAAAATCTTTTATGTACTTTTTCTTAGTCTTGACAGTGGTTACAGACGTCATGAAAATATTTAATATCAGCGTAATTGTTATGATTATCTGGGCATAGTAATACATTCCATCGGGAAATACTCTCTTGAATCCAATAAAATAAGGATATACGAAGCAGATGTAAAATACTATAAAGAGCATATATAGCTCCCAATATTTGACCAGAGGGCAGTCTGCTTCTAATATCCAAGGAAACTTAGATTTTAAACACGTGAACATGGTCATTTTCTTCTTAACGTGTTCCGACAAAATATATAGATCCAAACAGTTTTCATCAAGATGGTCTTCTTTTGTCAAGGTATCAACTTCTATTGTGCCTGTAAAAATGAATAAATAAATTAAAAATGTTCTATCTGATTTTAAAATATGGAAGAAAAATCTCTAAGCTACCTTGAATATATCTTAATTTATCTTTCAAACATTTAATACTGCTCTTCTTGCGATCTTTAGAAGCGTAGATATTCAACGAAAACTCAGCTCGTTCCCCTTGATTTATTTTCCTAAGTCGACTCCTGTTGATTCGCTCTTGTATTTCATTACGTATCGCGTCAACGAGGTCTGGGTAAGTGATCATCAGTAGTATGAATTTGGTTTGTTCTAGGACTTGGCATTCGACGTAAGTTGCTGCTTTGACTGTGCATCGTGCTATAAGCATAAAAACGAATGTAAGTTTTTATGTACCGTTTTAAAGTTTCTATTATTTATCTAGCTTAATTTTTTACCTGGTATGTTGTAGACTAAAGAAATTTCACCAAAACAAGTCCCCTTAGCAAACGAAATCATTGGACTCTCATCATCCTCGTCTGAAAGTAATTCTAATACGCCACTAGTGACACATACCTACCGCAGTAATGCAGTAATTAGTTAGTGATCTTATTGTCAAGTAGCTCATTACTATTTTAAATAGACAATATACATGCATCCTTACCATCATAGTCTTGTTCTGGTTATGGCTATACACAATGTCTCCAGGCAAATAAAATTGATGACTCATCTCTAAAGATAGTCTCCTGAGGAATGCTTCCGGTAGCTTCCTAAATATCAAGGAGCTATAGAGTGGAACAGCATTTAAATCATAGCATATTTCCATTTGTAACGGATAAGGCAGCAGTCCAAGTAGCTTTGGTTTGAATACCCCTGATTTTTGATACCAGAGATCTTCATAATACCTGTGTAGGAAGAAAAAATATAATTTAAAGTAATTGTTACGAAGCATCAATAAGAATGAATCTGATGCTTACCCGATAATACGCTTTGTGGTGTCCAAATCCATTTTAATCAACCTAAGATGGTTTTTTATTTTCTTCAGTTGTCTAACGTATTTGGAACGTCTTGTTGTTATTGTTATAAACTGCGAAGTTAAGGAACCCACAAACACAACAGTTGTCAGAAGAAAACCGAGTAATGTTGCCAATATGGCTATGACTCTTTCTGCAGTGGTGACAGGGTATAAATCTCCTAGAGCATTCGTAGTGAGAAACATGACTGACCAATATGTACAAACGTAATACCAATCAATTGTCTCCTCAGTCGGTAAGTATATTGCTGCTAGTGACCACGATGTGCGGATTTCGTGTATATTAAAGCTTCTGTTCGCAAACAAATACCAAACACAAGCCCACGTATGCACAGACAGGAAGAACAGTATCAGATACTGTGTCAAGAACGTAGTCCACTGATTGCTGCCGGCTTGCGAAGATCTGTTGTAGAAATACTCAATAATTCTATATACTCGTATTGTAGCTATTAATGGAGCTATTGCATAAAAATTGAACTGTAGCACACTATCGTCCACTAAATAAAGGAATGAGTATGGAACAGCTAGTATGATGTTGAGCACTACTTTAACTGTATCTGGTTCTACAAGGTTAAGAGTTGTCCTCCATTTCCTGAAGAATTTCAGTCCTACGATTATTACGACGTCGAAAGTAAATATGAAATTGAAACATAATAAAATGACAATAGCCCAAAACGGTCTTTGTCTTGATTCGCAGAATGTATAAACACAAGTATCTAAAATATATGCGATAAATAGTGTTGTAAGTATGAATAGTTTCCAAGCAGGTTTAGAGTATACAAGCAAAATTGCTCGCAGTTTGCTGTTGTTAGAAAACTCTGATCGGGCTTCTTGTAATATTGCATAAGTTTTATGGCGCTTGTCTTCATCAACTTCTAATCGGACGTTCGGAGCACTGCCTGTGGCAATTTTCGGCTGGTTTTGAGCACTAGGGATCAGATCTGTTCTGGTGGATCTTCGTCTGTATTTGTAAATATCCAGACGTGCTTGTTTAGCGTCTTCTTTGTCCGCTAACCAAAGTGTTTGATTATGAAAAACATTGATTTTTATAACAAATATTCAAAAGAAATGAAATGGGTAAAACTTACACATGTTTGATCCAATATTTTAACCATTTACTATATCATTACATGTCATAATGAAATATTAATCATCTAGATGGTTTCTGAAGACTAAACAAACAAGTAGGCGTATTTTGTGTAATAATATTAAATGTGACGTTGATTTACGAAGAACACAGGAAATTAATAAGAAAGTTTATTAAAACGTATACATTTTAAGAACTTTGTATTCCGACAAGGCGTTTTTGTGTCATCGTTTGGGTAAGATCAAAGATGGGAAACTTGTAGTAAATGGTCAAACGATGTTTCGGTGACGCAATATTTCCTCGCCGCATAAACCGTAGGCCGAAAGCCGGACATGTAGACGCAAAGCTGCGCACGGCACTCCAACCTACATACATGAACATAAAAATTGTTGCGGACTTGACGTTATATTAATTTCATATTGTGCACATGCTGTTTATTAGACAAAAAACACAATGTAGGTAAATGACTGTAATATACCGACGTTTTTACGATGCGCAGTCTATCAATAATAAACGTTAAAATATTTATTGCTCGCCTCTGTAGTCGTTAGGAAGTCTAATTTACTGTAATGGAAACTGTTGTTTTATAAGAGTTTGATATGTGCATTCAATAAAGAAATGATTTGCATGTACGAACATTCTAATTTATAATTATGTACCGTGTGAGTTTTATCTTGTGCCTTTAATACAAAACGATTGACGAAGTTCCTATTACAATATGCAAGAAGTTTGAATTGCTCTTCTAACATTTGCAATGTAATGTTTTTATTATTGGTAGAGAGTTAGATACTTGACGATGGCATTAGTTCGCTACCTTTTTCGTATATCCAAGTTCCATAGCGCCTAGATAATTAGACTCCGAGCGACCTGCCATAGGCGGAGTGGCCGCATAATCGCGATGCTTTTATGGAAGTCGAGCCCGTGTATCGGTGGAAAATGTTGTCATAAAACGATTTTAAATACTTATAGCATTTTGCAGCACATTTAATTCACTCTAAGCAATCTCCTTGTTGGTTTATTATGTTAGGTATTACTTATTTAAGGAAAATTTAAATTAAATGAATAGGTTCATCTTCAGTATGACGTAAACTTGGCTGCAACGAGTAGGTAAATTGTAATTCAATGTAATTGCCTAATAATAAACGTAGTATACGAATGATTTTCACCGAAGGATTTTATGAAAATATAATAGGACTGGTTGTTGATATTACTTATAATAATACATTTTGTTTAGATGATTTTGTTCCTAATAAGTTTTTGCAATAAAGCAAAGGTAAATAATACAGCTGTACAAATCATTATATAAATTGTGTATCCCTTTGAGCTAAAATATGTAATAAACCTTTCAATTCAGAAATAATAGCGGAATATGGAGCGTGGAACTTTGTGTGCTTAATCCGTTTAATTCGATAGATCCACAAGACCATCGTATAGGGGTCAATTATCCTTTTATCCATTTAACCGAATTGATAAAACGTAACGATCTTGGGTTATTTTAATTGATCCAATGTGCTGGCTTTGTTAAAAACGAATTTCGACGTTAACATAAAGTTTAATTTTTATCAGACCAATTGATGCTTTTAGAAGAAGTTTAAAAGTAGTTCTAGTCTAGCCTTTAGAAGTAGTTTTATGAAACAATCTGCCTAGCCTGATGTTAAAATGTTCAGTTTCCGGCACAAAACGCGCATCTCCTTTTATCTGTGTTTATCGTAAAGGGCAATTAATGGACTAATGAATTGCATGAAAAAATAGAAATTGTCTATGTGCCGTTAACAATATTATTATCTAAGTACATACTTACCGAGATAACTATTCCGTTTACTCGTGTGGTTATGGCATAGACCTGATCAACCAATGGATCTTGATGAACTTCTTAGATGTGTTTTGAAACATTTCGGTCCACTGCTGAACAACAGCCTCCTGCATAGATTTTCACATTTGTGTCGTTATTTACGGGGAATTTGCCTCTACACACCACGGTTGGCGGGTTGTTGAGCGCAGTATGGCTGTTGTTGCACAGAAGGGACGTAAATGTCCAACCGTCTGGTTTAGAGTCCCTTATAAAATGGAGCGGTGCTATATGCTTAATCTAGGCACCACATGGAAGCCCTAGGTAGTACGTGACCTCTAGTGTGATCATACGAGGACCTGGAGCCCCTCTTAGGTGCCGAAGATGACGGCCCCAGTGATTTTGGCTGGTAGGAGTCCGGCATGCCCCTTCGTCCTTCCCCGGGGCGGAGGAAGTTCATGAAGATTTTCCATAGGGCCCAATAAAAAAAAATGGTAGTACGTGACCAACCTGCTCATAATATAATTTGGTACTTATTTATATATCTCTTACCGTTCATGTTCTTGAATCACTGCATAAAGTACTTAGCAAAACAATTTGCCAATCGCCCACTATTTCCATTTATGTAAAAGGAGAAAAAACTACTTTATAACTGAACAAAATATAGTGTGTCTGCGTTAAGAGTTTTGTTGTCGTATGGTTCCCTGAATATGCCAAAGGCAGCAGCGGCCCCTGTAGTCTGAAGAATTTCTTATAAAACTTAAAGAATTTCTTCTTGAAGTGACGTGTAAAAATGTGTTAATGGGGACCGAACTACTGAATAAATGATTCTATTCTATTCTAACAACATACTGCGACTACTAATTCTTCTGCCTAGCTTGATATTTCTGGTATTACCTCATAAAACTGTTCATTTTAGAGGTTATTAGGAGGCCCATGTTCAGCCGTGAACAAATACGTTTCAAGTTTTGCGCCGATACGACATACTTAGGTCTAGGCATTTAGTTGCAATTTAATCAATTTTACTACAACGATCATAAGTATAGAACTTAGTATTATTGAAAGTTTGAGGATGTATCAAGCTCAAACGGCTGAACGGATTCAAATGAAATTTGGCATAGAGATATGGCTTGGAATATGACATGGGATATCAAGTTATCTTAAGTAGGACGTGGGCCGTGTTGCGGTTAACAACTAATAACCCAATAAATAATATAAAAGGTGAATGTCTAATTACCGTCGCCACAAAAATTCAATTAAAGGTTGTAAAGCAGACGCTGTGGTTTCTGTTTATTCCAAGTTTTCAGTCCATATAACACCCATTGTAACAGACCTTATCATTTGTAGCTTCCATCTTATTTAACAGTCCTACGTCTCCACGAATAATCCGTGATAGTATTTTTACAGTGCAGCTATGGGTAGAGACCCTGATTAGTATCGCTTTATATTTCAGATTAAAATTATCTAAAGGGCCTCCGCGTGTTGGACCTGTCTCTGCCTCACTTTTTTATTGGTCTCCAAGGGAAATTCATCATGAACTTCCTTCACCCCGGGGAAAGGCGAAGGGGCATGCCGGACTCCTACCGGCTAAAACCGCTGGAGCGGTCATCTTCAGCGCCGAAGGAGGGTTCCAGGTCTTCGTTAGATTACACTGTCTCTGCCTACCTAAGCCTAATTTGAACAGCCGCTGGATCCCGTGAAGAGAAAGACTGACTTGAAAAAAAAATACAATACCAAAAAGGTTTCATTCATTTGAGTATGTGACTGGCGATTTAGTGTAGTAAGTGTCGCAGCGTATAAAAAAGTTCGTTACAAAATCATATTTAAGTCTTAGGTCTTAAAAGAAAATTACTTCTTTTTTTTTTTTTGTTCTGAACAAGATTTATTTATTGTTTTGTTTATTTATTGGACCCCCAACAAAGGATATACACAAGAAATCACATATCATAACTACATAGTTTAGACAAGTGTACTCCCTCAATTAAAGGAGGCCACAGCGTGCACAAAAACAGTTATAAATTAAACACTACGCTATAATATAAAATATTATGTCTGATGAAACAAGTTAATGTATGATCATTTTGACCATGACAGATTACAGTGGTGGAAAGAACCCGACCCCAATCCCATGCTAGGAATTAACCTGTGTTATGGGTACTAGGATATTGCTTGACCATCGCACGTGCAACTTACTTAGTCACATCAGTCATCATTAAGGTAGTAATAGTAGTAATTAAGTAACTTAATTACAAGATTCCCAAAGTAGGCATGCCTGTATTTTGGGAACCAGTATAAGGTAAAAGATAAATAATAATACAGTTACATCGCATGCATAATAAATGTGTTTGCGTTCGAAAAAAAAGCATGATCTTGTGTTTGTGGATGTGTAGGAGTAAGATGTGTGTGTGTGCATGTGTATTTAAGAGTATCTGTTTGTATTCGTTATGTATGTAGTAAGTGTATGTGTGTGGTGATATGATTTTGTGTGAGAGATGGAGCTAAATGAGAGATATATATTGCAGTAGGTTTTATGGGATGATTACTGGTTGGAATATGTATATTACAGCCCAAGTTTATTGTGCCAGTAAGAGGTTTTCAGTATCTGAGTAATTTAGTTTTTGAAGCCACGTTCTTAATTGAATTTTGCAGTCAAATCTATTCAAGGAGTACAAATTTAGTATTTTATTAATTTTATTATACAGAAAGCAGCCAATTACCATGTAATGTCGTTTAGCCATAGTTGTTCTGTGTCGGATTGTAGGGCACACTTTATCTGATCTTCGTTTATTTATAAAGATAAGTAGGATCAAATATTAAGGTCGTGTGTTTCTTGAGAGTTATGTGTTGTATGAAGAGCTGTCTTACAGTTAAAACTGAAGTTTCAGTATAAAGTTCTGTTGTTGGATACCGAAAGGACTTGTTGGTCATAACCTTGAGAACAGCTCTTTGTGCCCTTTCTAAGGGTAGAAGAATAGTCTTGGCAGCTCCACCCCATGATGTGATGCAGTACGAGATTATGCATTGGCATAACGCATAATAGGCCATCATAAGCGTATTTGAGTCAGCGGGTTTACGAAGGAGGTTAAATACATAAATAAGTTTCCTGACGCGTGAAGTTAGGTAGTTAATATGTTGTTGCCATTTTAAGGATTGGTCTATGTTGATACCTAAGTATTTAATATTAGTAGCTCTGGTGACCGAGACACATTCACAGTCAGTTGTAGGATCTAAGCACGAGTGAGCTCTCACGGAGAAAGAATCCGAGGGCGGGAGCATAGATTGTTTCTGCACGCATGTTATAAAATTTGTTTTTTGAGTGTTGAGCGTGAGTAAATTAAGTGACAACCAAGACATGACTAGACTCAGGGCTTTCTCCGCAAAAATCTTTACTGCATCCCAGGTGGGACCGTTAATAAAAAGTGCAGTGTCGTCTGCGTAAGCAAAGACTTGGCAGTTGGGAGATTTTAATTCACAGAGATCATTTATATATATGGTAAACATTGTGGGGCCCAAGATACTCCCCTGTGGCACTCCAAATTCCAAAATCTCATCTCCACTGATGTAATCCCCAATCTTAACAGCTTGGGTTCTCTTGCATAAATAATCTTTGAATAATTTGAGTGCCGCGCCTCTTATACCAACTTTTTCCAACTTCGTCACAAGAATGGGGATGGAGACGCTGTCGAATGCCTTTGAAAGGTCCAAAAACAACCCTAGACACTTTTCTTTTTTATCTAAACTATCTACCACTCTATTAACAAATGATATTGTGGCGCTAATTGTTGAAAGTTCTTAACTGTACATCCGTTTTAGATTTCCTTGATATTTTTAAGCCTTGATAACGGTAACGGTATTTAGCGGTCTCCAAAATGGTTGATAGGACTATAACAGTCAGCAGAATTATAGCGGTGCTTCAGGAAGGTTGTAGTCAATTTGCGTCCCAAGGGCTAAATTTAAGTCGCTCGACAGTCCAGGGACGTAGCAGCGATATGAAGAGACCGATTTCGTCAATAGGAGGTCTGGTACTAGAAGGAAACCATGCACCGAACCACGGGATGACCGCTTCCTGGTGAGTTAGCCTCAAAAAAGCCAGGATATCTCGTATGTGGTAAAGACCGACGTCCATGAGAATGCTATGAAGACAAAGAAAGCGCTTTGGAGGCGTGTTTTGAATTAGTCACCGCTTTTGGTAAGGAATTTATGGACCTTACGGAGTTAGGTTTTAAAGAAAATTTCTCATTGAATGCACAGTGGTACATATTGGATGTCGTATCATATCACGCATAGCCGGCATTCACTGATGATCTTGAAGACAATTCGATTTTTATGAATGACGAAGCTCGCGCCCGCCGTTCTAGCGACGTGGAAGCATAATTATATTAAAAGAGGTCGGAATTCGTCGTTTGGATTAGCCAGGCCAAAGTCCGGACCTCAATCATATAGGATGTTCTGAAGTAGTTAGTAAGATCAGTGCACCCAGCCCCGCAATACATCAGGGAGCTAAAGAATGTCAATGCCGTGAAATAAGAACGTATTCCATAAGAAATCATTAAGAATATCCTCGATAGCATGCCCCGACCAATGTTAAATACACTATACACTCGATATTATGATGGAAATAATAAATAATTTTACTTTTTTTACTTAACGAGCTGGTACACTACTGGCCGTTTGGGCTTTGCCATAATTTTTCATTGATTTATCATTTCGGCCGAATAAAGTCCACTGCTGGACACAAGCCTCCCCCAAAGATCACCACAACGACCGATATGGGTGTGTTGTGAGCTCATTGGGCGGTTTTGCCATAATCGCCACGCTTGGCAGACGGGTTGGCGATCGCATTTGAGTTGTTAATGTACTCGAAGGACGCTGCTGCCCTTCCTCCGGCTAATCCCTTAGTCGACTTTTACGACACCCACGGGAAGAGATGGGGTGGTGGTATTCTGAGCCGGCACCACACGGTTCAATCAAAACTTAATTACGAAAATGATAGAAACTACTTTCTACTTATTAATTCACAAAATTTAGAGGGTACAGGCTACTTAAAATAATCAAATTAACTGAAGGTGACGATGAAATATGTTATAGTAATGTCTTAGATTTTCGCGATTATTACACATTATAATAAAACACTTTACGCGATAGAATCCGTTTAAAAGTGTTTTATTATAAGATGAAATATGTTGTTTGCTAAGGTGCCCGCAGAGTTTGTATTACCTAACATCAGCCTTTTTTTTTTTAACGTGGGGAAATCCTCTTGGACTTCCTCCGCCTTGGGAAGGGCGGAGGGGCATGCCGGGATCAAACTGGCTAAAACCCCACGGTGTCCTTCTTCTTACCTCTAGCCGGGGGTGAGTTGTACGCTTTTCTGCATTGGACCGCTCCCCCGGCAGGTATCGGCCCGTCTATGATTGACGGGCCCCTTCTGTGTGCGGCCCCGTTGGCCGCACATATCCTTCGGAGAGGCGCGCGCGGGACACGCGCGCCGCCATCTCGGGCCTGTTTCTGTTCGGGCGACGGACCGCCCCTGGTTCGTCGCCCGCAGGCCGCTCCTCGTGGTGGCCGGAGATCGTCCAGCGCCCCACCCCGGCGCCGACGCCCGGTGTGTCTTCTGCGGAGGGGATCGGAGATATCCCTCCGTACCCGCTCTGCCGCCTCCTTTGCTTGCATCACTTCCTCGCAAAAGGAGGCGACGGCATCCCACGCGCTCTCACTCCGGACGACCGAACCACGGCCGGAAGCGAGAGGTCAGCCCCTTCGACCGCCACGACGAGGTCACGGCGCTGCGCTGCCCAAGCTGGGACTCCTCCAACGTGTGCTGCGCCGTGTCCTCCGGGCAGACCTAATATCAGCCTGTAACATAGAGAGAATGAACGAGTACTTATGATAATATACAGGTCTTCTAACGATGTTTTCTTTCGCCATTTAAGCCAGATATCTTAGATTGACTAAGAAAATACCGAAATAGTTATGACATTAAAAATCGCATTGGTTCAGGGTAGCTTTTGAACCCGCAACCCATTGCTGAAAAAGCAAGTAAACCTTCGGGCCACCGCGACATCTATAAATAACCTGTCTGTGGTGTTATTTCTCAGAATAAATCGTATCCAGGAGCAATCCTTAAACGTTCACTGCTGAACATAACCTCCCATCGATTACTACAATGACCGTTCATAGGGAACATTGCCATAATGATGCTTGGTGGATTGGTGATCGCAGTATCTTTACATATATAATTAATTGTCTTGACTGATTCATCAACGCAGAGCCAAAACCGTTGGTTGGTATGGTATGGTTTATTAGAAATTTTGTCATTTGATGCCTTTAATAACTTAGCCTCTATCCACTACGGAAGAAGTTCTAGAAATTTCACCCCTAAGGTGGTAAATTAGGCGTTGAAAGGTTGTATGAAACTCCGTCATTGTGAAAATTGGTATTTAGCTTTTTGGTTCAAAATAAAGAAATATGTGTTTCGGTGTTTTTATAAATTGTACCCTTGAGGGTGGAAAAGTTTGTATGGAGTATGCGCTATTTTTGTAACGCGGATGAAACCACGGGCCACAGTTAGTACTCTTATAAGAACACAGGAGAATTCTGCTGCCTATCCTCTTGATATCAACACAAGGGCAGAGAGGGTGGTCTATTATTGCCGGGAACCACAGAACGCGCAATGTGCAATCATCTGTAAGATATTTATTTGCTAAGGATATGGTATACAAGTTGTTATATTTGGGTTAATCGACACATCCTTCATAAAATGGAAAAGTATATATTAGCCTATTATCTCTTATATTGTTTTTTAGTATGTTGCCAAAGTTTTAGAACAAGCAAAAGATCCTAATATCAGCAGTGCGTTTAAGAACCTCCATTTGTATTTCGTTTTTTTTTTTATGTAGGCACAGGTACGGTTTCGAGGTAGTTGAGAAAGAGAAAAGAGGGATGTAACTGAAGACCATATTTGCATTTTAGGTAGATATATCGATGGATACTTACCTAAATATATATTTATTTGTTTGTCTCGTATGCGTTCCTATTCCATTTATCCGATTGCGATGAAACTGTGGTGAGTAGTGTTGCGCAAAACCGCGATTTTTTCCGAAATGAAAATAAAAACTGAATTATTGAAAGAAGCATTGCAACGACTGGCATTAGCTAGTTAATAATAAAAATACTAAGGAAGAAGAAACTTCCCAGTATTTGGTGAGCCTATGAATCCGCGAATATTATGAAAGTACTTTTTTGTGAACAGAAATGAGCTTTTTGTGACGAGAGAGGATGGTTAGTATCCAGTCGAATATATTTTTGATTAAATAATAGTAATAAAATATGAGCATAAATTTATATTTAATAACTTTTATTTTTATTGGGCCCAGTGGAAATCTTTATGAACTTCCGCCGCCCTGGGGAAGGGCGGAGGGGTATGCCCGACTCCTACGCCACTCCGCCCACTGGTGCCAAGCCCATTGGCACATCTCGGAGATGGCGACTGTAAGGCGGTCACCCCCCGCCGGGGAGATTTAAAGGATCCCTCCGAAGCCTTACTGTGCGCTGTGCTATGTTGACCATATGCGCACCGCCATCTTCTCGTGGGCCGCTTGGTGTGGGCCCGCAGATTCCCCAATTAGCGCGCCTGCGACCCCCGAGGCCCCCGCCATATAGCGATGACAGGGGCTCAGGCGTATTGGACCGGCGCCATCTCGTCCTTCTCCGTGCGGGATCGGCCCTCTCGCGATCCCGTTCTACAGTCTCGTTTTGGAGCATGACGCTCTCACAGTAGGAGACCACAGTACTCCAATTCTCATGCTCTGCCAGCTTAGCAGGCAGAGAGAGATCTTGCTCGATCCAATCGACCAGGATCCGCCGATCGGTAGTCAACGCAGGGCTTAATATAATACCTACCTAACTTAAACTCACTATAATTTTAAAATGACTTGTTCTGTTACCCCCCCTTCTGTCAATTTTAGTCATCTTGAATTTAAATCAAACATATATTCTGAGCATACTGGTCTGTCCGAGTCCGAATCCGAAGAAGTATGTGATTGAGAGATATTCCATTTATAAGTAAGAACTGGCCTTATAATATTTTGAAGTAAGATTTTAACCGGTTTAAAGTTCTCTTATGTCATAGTAGGTAAAAAATAGCAATTCTAAAACAATACTTCTGTTGCTTCGTCATACATAGATGAAAATAACGTCGTGAATAGTTATGGTCATGTCAACCCATATCATTATAGTTGTATCTAGGTTGACTAGATGGCGACTGTTTCGCGTTTATTTTCTGTAGAGTTGGAGCGAGACCAACAGAGTGCTCAGTATAGTGCGAGCGAGAGCACTATATGTTATTATTACGCCTACACAGTGGACAGAAGTCGCACGCGCTCACAAAAAAACCGTTCGACAAGAGCGCAGGCGCAGCGCTATATTCGCCCACAACTTCACATCGGTCAACTTCGTCATTTAGTGGTGATCGAAACTTCGATGTGTGTGGAAGTGGATTTAACTTTTCTAACATAATCTCACAAAAAATAACAATAATCAGTAACTAAAGTACAATATCTTATTTTGATCGTGTTGGAATAAACATTTAACGTGTCATTAGTTGTATAAATAGTATTCATGATGTGTGATAATAACAGTCCTTCGACGCAAAGTATAGCGGACTACTTAGCTCAGTTGCTCAAAGACAGGAAGCAACTGGCTGCGTTCCCGAATGTTTTCATGCACATGGAGCGACTTCTGGATGAAGGTAGGTCAAAATCGTGTCAAACTATTTATAATACGTCGGCAGCAGAAAGTACTGGTTCCTATAGTCGATGCTTGTCACCGAGGCGATCATAAATTGGATGCGTCGACAAATGTTACAACGCAAACGATATTAAGTTTATTTTTGTCTTCGCTCGCTCAGTAATGGTCCAGTGATGTTTGTAATGCGATCCTTCATTTCGAAAAGCAGAATTGAGATCGTCTCTGTGCCGATTTACGGTCAGCGCTTGTAGATTGTCGCCGACGAAAGAGATCGGTGAAATGTACATGTACTAAACGAGTTTGGTGACTACGTTTGAAGTGTTTCATTTCGCTGTCCATGCAGCTGTTATAGATAAATCTTTAATGGGTTGAGTTATGATTTTGAGGTTATAATTTAAATGGGGACGCGCGAGATGAGGGATCACAATTCACTAGTCCGGGGGGTAACCTGTTCGCAGGGCCGTATTCTTACATTCCGTGCGAGTTGGTGGAATGTCGCCACTCTGTGTAGGTACCGTACGTCCACGGCCCACCATTCTCAGTCATACAAGATTTGTACGTAGCGCGACGCAGGCGCACCGCTCCTTGTGCGAAGTATAGCCTCGTTTTATTACCACTCGTAACCAGTCCACGGATACTATGTTGCCCTTATCTTTGCTACTGAGCGCCTGCTAACTATCAGACTCACTCGATGTTTGCAAAATGAGTTTGAAGGCGTTTGGATATGGAATGTATTTCAATGTAGATATATGTACCTACTCACCTATTTGTATAATAAGTAAATACGTATTCAATGACTCATTTGAATAAGGTATACATTATTAACGAAACACTTTCCTATTCCAATTTTAGATTAAGTAATTACTAATATGTATTATGTTATTTAGGCATCAACTAGATCCATGTGAGATTATTGCATAAAAAAATAATTTGACTGATGAGAGCAGATGAAACTGCGAGCTTACTACTATTTAAGCTAATGTCTTAATTCTTAGATATGCGAATATCTTAATTATGGTTATTTATTAGTTATCATTTGTTCTTTACTTTTTGTGTGGTTAGTGGCCAACCTTGGCCAGGAGTTGATCAAGCCGTCCAAGGGCCAACGACTTGGCTTAACGACAGCCGTCTTTTGACTCAACCTAGACCGACGATTTTACGTGCCCTCCGAAGTACGAAGACGCTCAATTCAGATACCACTATGCGGTCACTCATCTACAAACTGACCGTACCGAGCGTTGCTTAACCTAGCCGATCAATAAGTGCAACAGGCTATGAGCGCCATTTGTTATTATATATGTAATAGCATAGATAACTAGGTAGGTATAATGTGTGCAGCGTGTTTGACTTTTCCCGTTCTAATGAGAAGAATCTAAATGCTAGTAGGTATCTACATAGGTACCTATTCGCTTGCTAGTGATACTCATATGTCCGATATATTTCAATAACAATCTGGTTTAAAACACTGGGACCATATAAGTGAATGTGTGCACTGGGTACTTAGGTAGTTAGGCCCGATCGCTAACATAAGTCCTAATTGATATTACCAGCCCGCCGATCAGTAGTACATCTTAATCTGTGTAGTGTAGTCTGTGTTTATTATTGTTGTAGGCGAAAATACCTATGCGTCCAGTTTGTCAGGTAGGTAGTGCCTACACAGTAAACATAGTAAGTACACTGCAATAAAACAAACCAAGTACAACCTACCTATGGCATGAAAGATTAAATAAATTGCATAAAAGAATAATCTAAATCTTTTTTGTAAGAATTGCTTCTTAAGTACACACCTAGGTCATCTATACCCACTTTGAAACAATTTTAAACAAATATTCTTAAAACAAAATATTCTAAAATTTATTGAAAAGACGACGTGTTACTTCAAGTTTTAAAACACACACATTAGCAACTCAAGTCACGTCTCGTTGCAAAGCAAGGTCTATTCGACCGATACCTCTACATGTCATAGTGTCTCAGCCATAACGCTTTACTGTTAGGCGTTGCCCTCTAGGATTAAAGGGTATATGAATACTCGGTACGTTATAGTTACCTAATCCTTTAAATACTATATAGTTACACCGCGGACTATCCTTATCTTTTGCATACGATTCTATCCATCCAAAGGTTGTCTGTAACTTGTTAGGGATCGTTTATAGCGATAAGACTTATTCCTTCATTGTAACTCTCTTTTATTTTTCTTTTGTAAGCTCAGTGTTCAAGAAAGTTTATTGTGTCGATCCTGCATCAACCTTAATAGGTATTACGCAAACATTTATCCAGACGTTTATCTCTTTTTAATGATATTATTTTTTGTTATATTAAACACACGTAACTTGTTCTTAATCATTGAGCCACGATAGTGAGTTAGTGATTTGGATGCCTACTGCGCAAGTACTATGCCTAACTGGCACAGACTTCAGTTCTATTTCGAAGAAGTAATGTTCTGAATATAGACGCAAATATAAAGTAGACAAACAGTTTATGTTATAGTGGATCATCAGCAGATGTCCTCATGTGCTCGTTGGTCGCATATTGTCCAATGTTTACTCGCATTTAAATGAGCACTTACGAAATAATGTCACTGGCACATGAATCTAATAAGATTGGTCTCGGTATAGCCCAAGTGGATTGAAATGTTCCATATCCAATGCTTTGTACTTACATGTTTTTATTAAAAATGGCGACAACGGTACCTATTATACTTAAATTGTCTGAATGTAGGCAATTTTAAAACACGTGTTTCAGTGTGCCACCACACGCACAAACACCTGGTAAGTAATATTCTGCTTGCATCATTCTCGAAAACTTGTTGATATAACATTTGCCTTAAAAAGCAAGAGCTCTCGACTCGAGGGCTGACTCTTTAATTTCGTGCTGATAAGATTGGTAGGTAAGGTTTGAGTCACCCGAGGCAGATTGAGAAATGTTGAATTTTTTGCATTGATATTGCGCGAAACTTGATTTTTCAAATCCTCTAAAATTAACGATCGATGTAGTCTCTACTACAACGATGTGGTTGAAGTTTTATGGTTTATTTGACATGTCACGCCGGTCCACGGTGGGCACTGGGCACTGACGACTTGACGAAAATATCGACGGCAAGCTGACAGCCGACAGGCGTGGCGTATCGAGTTACGCCGAACTAAGAAATTACGGCGGCTATTTTCGTTAGAAGCTGGAATAATAGACATAATATGAGAAAAACGTAGTTCACCACAGCGTCAACATTTTCATGTAGCAAAATTTAAATATATAAAACCAACAGTGAAGACAATGAAGACTTACATTAATATTTACAGAAGAGTACCAAATTCAAATAAAATTATGAACATGGCATAATGTTAAATGCTATTAAAGACCATGTTTTGACTGATGGAATTTAAAAGTTCATCTATAATAAAAATAATAGACACGAGTTATCCATATGTAACTGCTGACATTTTATAACACGGAATATTTGATAGTCACAAACAATATACACCGATCAATGTTTACATATTGAATCAACTATTTGGCTGTTTGCATTCCAAGAAGAACAGTAAGCATCGCTAGATAACAATGCGCTAACCAAAGTAAACATACAAATTCGTCAATCAAAACATTAAATACAGATAAAAACACAGATACATATATTGGATATGTATTACAAGATAATGGAACATCAATGAAATATCGTTTTAAAACTTTATCATGCTTGATATGAACAATATAAGTGGATAATAACGAACACCAGATTTATAGATAAATTTTATCAAATATGTTTACACACACTTGATTTGCAGATTAAATCACGATAAGAGATAAAAATGAGTTTAATAGCCTTTAAGCATTGTTCTTATCGGAAAAATATCCAGAGCAGAATGATTCCTTAAAGAAAAATGACGATCATATTGTATTAAACTATTTCTTTCTTTCTTAAAAGTACGTGCCACACTTTAAAGCTTTGAGATAACTTATCTCAAGGCGCTGCTGTCGCAAAATCATTTAATACAAGTTCTAGTGACCCTGTTTAAATGAAGTCAAACTACACCATGCGAGAAGGGTCATACGTACTTAATAATGCAATTATTGCGTTTTGCTGCGTAGGCGCCACCTACCTTTGACGCCGTCGCTCGGTTCCGCAACCCTGTAGCAAAAGTGAGTCTTAGTTGGGCCATTATAAGGTTGCTTAGTTTGTATGTGATTAGGCGGGTGCGCCTACGTCGATGACCAAATGAGGGTAGTCGTGGGTAGCGTGGAGGTGTAGACGCCAAGGTTGTTCCAGTCGCTTTCCGAAACGTTATAACTTGCTGTGGGTTGCTTAATTGCAGAGATTCAAAAAGCCATCGTTGATGTTATATTATACAATCAATTTTGACTGTCAACCGACCTTACCCGAAGCCTTCCATATAGGGAATTATTCTGATTAATAGGTACCTACGTATACGTTTTCCTTTTGGAATATATTTCATGTCTTTAATACGTTAAAATAGTAGGAACTTCTGGAGACAATGAAAAATATAAACATATAATGTTTGGGGCTTGCCGTGTGGTGCAGGCTTTGCCGTGTAGTGCCGGCTCAGAATACCACCACCCCATCTCCTCCCATGGGTGTCGTAAAAGTCGACTAAGGGATTAGCCGAAGGATGGGCAGCAGCGTCCTTAGAGTACATTAACAACTTACCTGCGATCGCCAACCCGTCTGCCAAGCGTGGCGATTATGGCGAAACCCCCCAATGAGCCCACAACACACCCATATCGGTCGTTGTGGTAATATTTGGGGGAGGCCTGTGTCCAGCAGTGGACTTAATTCGGCCGCAATGATGATGTTTGCCACCAAAACAGAGCTTGAAAGATTGACTAGAACTCCAAAAGATTTTGACCGCTTATGTAGGTAGGTACTATTATTGATTGGTGATGACTTTAAAAGGACTAGTGACCGTATATGTTTATGGAATGCAAATAGAAGACTTGAATCCTTTCAGAGGATTTTCAGACATTTAGAGGAATGTTCATTGTAGTGAACCGACAGCGACTGTTCCTGAAGATAAGACTTGAACCATATAATTATAAAAGAAAGGACGAAGAAGATAAGAAAAAATATGTTGTTATCGACTCAACTGTTATCAACTGCGTTAAATGTTCTCCTCATGTCCAGTTGAAGGAGAACTCCTTAAAATAGGTATAGTAAGTACGGATGGATGTCATCGGTGATCTTAACAAATGCTGTAACAGTGCTGTGGGCAGGACGAAAACTCGATTGGTATTGACTTGGTTCATTCCAAGATAGAAAATAAGATTTGATTATTTGAAGTTGATTGTGAATGACGCTATCAAGGACCATTGACAGGATTCACAGAATTCATATAGGAAGCATCCGATAACAACAAGGAATTCGCCTTAAGGAGGCTGCGGGAAAGGAGCTTAGCTCTAGAAAACTAATTTTATTCCGGGCAATGACAGAAATAAGATCGTTTAGGATGGGAAGAAGGACTTAGTATTGAATGCTATTATCGACTACCTCTTTCTTTCGTGGAGATGGATTTGTAGGATATCTTAATATCTTTATTCATACCTAATTGATTCGAAAGAAAATGTAAAAGTACTCAGTGACAATGGAAGTTTAGAGATTTCGTAAACCAGATAAGTTTTAAATGTTATCTCGAGATTTTGAAAAATACATAATCAGTTAAAGATAAGATTGCATTACAACAAGCGGCGTGGGGCACATCTGCCCGCCCGGTTATAATAAACTGCCAATCAGTATTGAATGGTAGGGACTGTCTTATTGTTATCTACAATTCAAGTGAATTTTTTGGAAAAAGATAGACTGTCTTTCAAAATACATGAATATGTAATAAACCTATATATATATGCATTTATATTTAATGGTTGATTGAACTTACCTAGTGAAGTTCAACCATAATTATGCGAGATGTTGCATCCGAAGAGATTTATTCAATTGTAGTCCAATTCTTTTGGTACTGCGTCTACACACATTTTAGAGCTATACAGATCCTAAAAAAAAAAGGATTTGTTATCTGTGGTTTTACTTGGTTTGACCACCCTTTTATATGTCACTTGCTGTCAAATCATTTAGTTCAGAGTATATTTGTAAGCTGCAACAAAAAACTGGGTAGTTATCGGGAGGGGGGGTGATAAATCTCTTCGGATGCAACATCTCGCATAATTATGGTTGAACTTCACTAGGTAAGTTCAATCAACCATTAATTATACTTCAATGTTGCATCCGAAGAGATTTATTCAATTGTAGATGTTTAGAGCTTGTTGCAGATTATTACAATAAGAAAAAAAAAAAATGTGAATAATCATTTGTAGTTTTATTGAGCTACACATCACAATATTATTTCTTATAGGTAACTATAAATACTGATACTTAAAAAATAAAATTAGATCAAAATAAAAGACGATTTAATAATATTATAGATATCTGACAGTATAGATTTAATCAAATAATGCCTCAGCAAAGGATGTGACTACTGTATCATTTAGAAGTGGTCTGTTATAAAATTTTGCAAAACATTCAGAATTACCCGTCCAACCTGCTGCTTTCTTAATTAAGTCAATAGAAACCCCGTTTCTACTTGCTGCAGAAGTAGATGCATGCCGGGTGCTATGCGAGCTAAATATATTAATATCGATGCCACTATTACTTAAAGTTTGTTTAATCCAGCGGCTGATAGTCTGAGGGGTCGCATTATGTATAGGTTTACGCATTGTTAGGAAAAGTTTTTCAGTATTAGGTAAAGACCTAAGGTTTTCTGTTGTTTTAATATAACAGCATAGTGTTTTTGCTGGGCATATTGATTCTTTTTGTCTAAAGAATGGTATTATCAGTCTTGGATTTGCCCTATTAGGGGCAGATGTTTTCAGTATATCACTAATTTCAATGGTAATACAAGTTTCACTTATCTTAATATCTCTTAAATTAATCAATGATAATGTCTGCACACGTTGTGCAGTGCATAATGCAAGTAACATTACAAGTTTATAAGTAATTTTTTCAATTGACAAATCATCATTAGGAAAATATGTTGATAAAAAATCTAAAACTATATTGGGGTCCCATGTTGAATGATATTTAGGAAAATTTGGTTTAATCCTAAAAGCCCCTTTAAGAAATCTAGCAATTAAGTCATCATTGCACAATTCTTTCCCCAAAATTAAAGATAATGCACTTCTAGCTGAATTAAGTGTAGTGTAGCTGGACCCCTTTTCTAACAAGTCAGTAAGGAACTTTAATACTAATATAACAGATTTGCTAAAACAATCGACTTTATGTGATTTACAAAAATGGAACCACTGTTTGTAAGTAACATTATACTGATTCAAAGTATTTTGTGATAAGGACTTAACCATAACGTTTACAGTATTTTCAGGTATATTACTTCTCACATATGCTTCCCGGATAACACTGCACACGCCAGGGTAAGTTTGGGCCATAAAGGATGTTGTTCTCTGGAAGGAGATAATAAAAGATTTTTATTGGGTTTGAAATAAATTATTTCTGAGCATATTAAAGATTTAAATAGTGGAAACCAGACCTGGCTAGGCCAGAAAGGGACAATAAATATACCTGTTGCCTTGTCATCAATTATTTTTCTTAAACTTTTTAGTATTATTGAGAATGGTGGAAAGGCATAAAAAAAGGTATTCCACTGTAAGGTGAAAGCATCAATATTAAATGCCCCGGGGTCACATTTCCAGGAAATGTACTTTTCACACTTATAATTTAACCGTGTAGCAAACAAATCTACTTCAGGTAAACCAAATATGTCAATAATTTCTTGAAATTTAGTCTGATCTAAGCTCCATTCAGTATCAGTGTTGCTATATCTAGAGGCCTCATCTGCTTCAGCATTATCTTTTGATTTTATGTATGAGGCAAATATGTAAAGTTGTCTTTGTTCACACCATTGCCAGATTTTACGTGTTATTTCATTTAAATGTGGAAATTGAACCCCGCCCATTTTATTAATATATGCAATGGCCGTTGTATTATCTATTCTTAATAAAATTTCACAGTTCTGAACATTTTTACAAAAGGACTGTAACCCCATTAAAACAGCTAATAATTCTAAATAATTTATATGAAAAAGGGACTCCTCTGTTGACCAGAGACCTCTAGCTATTTTTCCAATATAAGCAGCTCCCCACCCAGACAGGGAAGCATCTGTGAATATTTCCATTTGAAAATGACCCTTACGAATAGGATTATTTGTAATTTTGATATTTGAAGCCCACCAATTTAAGTCAGGTTTAATTCTATTCATAATTAACATATTTGAGTCATAACAATCACATTTTAATAATGTAAGATATTTCTCACGTTCAAATAACTTAGTGTAAACCCAACCATAAGATACCGCTGGACATGCAGCGGTAAGTGTACCTAAAAATTTTGCAAATTCTCTGACGCTTAGATGGTCCTTTTTTAAAATCATGTTTATCATATTAAAAATTTTGGTTCTTTTATCTATTGGTAACTCTAAAGTCATGTCTATTGAGTTCAAATTAAATCCAAGGAATTTACATATATTGTTTGGAATAAAATTACTTTTTTTATAGTTGATAACAAACCCTAGCTTTGTAAGGGCTTTTACAACTTTATTAATAGTCTGTTTGCATTTTATAAGGCTGTTTTCAATGCATAATATGTCGTCTAGATAAGCTACCAATTGACAATCTTGAGATCGAAGATAAGATAAGATTGGTTTTAAAATTTTTGTGAAAATTAATGGTGCCGAGCAAAGGCCATAAGGAAGACATGTAAATTCATACAATTTACCCATATATCTAAATCGCAAGAATTTTCTTTGTGAGGGATGGATGTTTATTAAAAAATAAGCCTCCTTAAGGTCTATTGTGGCCATGAAGGAGCTAGGTAGCATTAACTTAGTTGCAGTTCTAATATCTTCCATCTTGAAATGTTGATTAGTAACAAATTTGTTAAGCATTTTAAGGTTTAAAATGAACCTGAAGGAACCATTAGGTTTAGGTACTAAAAAAATTGGTGAAATAAATTGTCCCAAGCAATCTATACATTGTGTGATCGCTCCTAGGTCTATAAGCTTTGATATTGCTTTGGACATGTCTTTCTTAGAGAAAGGAGGGTTAATAGGTTCTCTATTTTGGTGTATAGGTTTATGAAATGGAATTTTATAACCCTGAATATAATCAAGTACTACGGCATCATTACAAATTTCTTGCCATTCAGCAAGAAAATGTCTGATACGACCAGCATGGAATACCTTTACTGTTGAGTTCGTCGGTCGTAGACCTTGGCTGATGTTGTTTGTCGATTGTGTTGGTGTGGTTGAAGTGTTGTCCTCCTCGAAGAGTTCAGTGTTTGACTGTTGCGTTGGAACCGAGCTGCTGGTGTTCTTTTTATTGTGGTTTGTTGACGAGGAGGACGATGAGAGTTTCCCTGTTGAGGTGTACTTCTCTTTGTGTTGGCAATTTGTGTTAAAAAAGGTTTCTTGATTTGTTGACTGGATTTTTCTATATTCTTAGAAATCTTAATGTTTTCCCCAAGTTCATCACCAAATAAGTACTTATCACGTTTTACATTTTGAATAATATTCCAGAAGTTTTTATCTAACAGTGGAAGGACTGACTTCCTTCTGTTAACAGTTTCTTCATAATGAAGATCAAGTAATATTTGTATTGTATTGGACAATCTCTTTATAATTTCAATTTTATCTATGTCCTCAGTTATTAAATCTTTGGTCAGATTAACTAATCCAGCTATACCAGAGCCTAACTGGTTTTGAGATTTTTCGAGACGTTTATCTCGATTCTTTGCAGGCTCTGAAAGAACTGCAGATACCTCCTGGTTAAGTTTTGGTGCCTGTGATAGAGTAAAATTTTTTGGAATTAACATCTGAGTGAGAAGGGCTTCTTTTTGTTCTTTTGCCAGACCATGTGTTAGTATTTTACTCCAACGTTCAGAGATCTCCTCAGGGATTTTATCTCCATATGTAGTTTCTACTTTCCTCGCCTCACCAAGTATTGCAAGAATCTCATCTGGGACAGCGGTTTCTAATTGTGCAGGAGGTGTTGAAGAATTCACATGCATTGTTTCTTCTAATTCCTCATAACTTATTTGAGGTATTGTCAGCGGTTCAGACGTAACATCTATGACTTCGACAGGTGATTGATTTTCATCTGTAGACCAAATGAAACATTTACACATAGGTGGGATACTTTCTGGATGCCATCGCGTGACACCACTTTAGGAAAGTAATTTAAGAAAAAAACACTTTCAGGATGTCATCTCGTGACACCACATCAAGAAGTGTGTTGTTATTCTTTAGGATGGTATTACATACCACCACATTAAAAAGAATTACGTATTATCGTAGGTTACCCAATATTTTGTATTAACTCAATATTTTCGAATAATATAATATTTTAGTTTATACATTCACGGGAAAGTACCTTGAAATATATATCTGAAAAATTGTATAAGTACATACCAATGTCCTTTCGTCAGATGATGAATTATTTTTACGAAGACGCTTTTCTAAACGTCTAATTTTTCGTCTAATGTGTTCTTCTTTGCTTCGGCTTCGTTTTTTACCCATTTTTGTTAAAGAATAGCACTAATTTTATAATGAAAAGACTTAAAATAAATATATTAGTGTTGCAGACGCGTACACAAAATATTGAATGATTTGACAGCAAGTGACATATAAAAGGGTGGTCAAACCAAGTAAAACCACAGATAACAAATCCTTTTTTTTTTAGGATCTGTATAGCTCTAAAATGTGTGTAGACGCAGTACCAAAAGAATTGGACTACAATTGAATAAATCTCTTCGGATGCAACATTGAAGTATAATTATATATGTAACATATCTATACAAATAAATAAAATTGAAATGTCTGTTTGTAATGTCAAAATAACAGCTTTTTACTAAATGCATATGAAAGTATATACGGAACATGTAACAAAAAAAGCATTTTAAATTTTTTTGTCTGTCTGTCTGTTTGTTCCGGGTAATCTCCGAAACGGCTGGTCCGATTTTGACGGGACTTTCACTGGTAGATAGCTGATGTTATAAGGAATAACTTAGGCTACTTTTATTTTATGAAAATAATTAGGGTTTCGCGCAAAAATAATGAAACCCTTGAAATCCAATATATATATTCTATGTCATGTGTCTATGTCGAAGTACTCTAAATTTCTTTTAAATTAAACGCGGGTAAAACCGTGGGTCCCAGCTAGTATAAATATAAATGCATAAATATATTCTTGTCGAATGGTAGGGCAAGCCAATTCGAACAGGCGGAGTTGTCTAGGTAGGTACCTATGAAAATTATGTGGAAACGCTTTCTTACTTCCTTTGTATGAGCGTTAGGTACCTACTTACTTCAGAAAATGTTACAGAAATTAAATATTGACACGCAACTCATTATCGCGTCGACCTCGATAAGGCTACACTGCATCTCTGTAGAAAACTGGATCATACGAGACATCTATTCTTCGTTCGTTCCCACGACACTGCGGCTACGTATCTACGCTTTATCTTAAGCAACGTGATCGTTCTGCTAATGAGAGATACTTTTTCTAAGGCCGTGAAAATGTATGTACTAGTAGTACTAAATAACCGTTACCTACGTGCCGCAGCTGTGTAATTATTTGGTACATAACACAAAATGTCTAAACGTGTTGGATTGTGCTTATTTCTTCATAATTAAGTTACAAAAATCCTGGGCTAGGGACACATTTATTTCAATTTTAACATCTTGGAATATTAACGAAAACTAGAAGGCAACCATACTTTGTACTTGAACGCACAAAGCACGCATTCGTGATGAGTGTGGGTTGCGCGTGAGCACTGTAATTTGAAATGAAAATCGATCGCTTCAGAATGTAGAGGGAACCAGTCCCGTAGGCGTGACACCGAAGCCTACGCGTAGAGCCGAACAATTCTTCTAACATTGCTTTTATATTTTAATTCCATAATATCGCCATAACACGATATTGGTTCTCCTACGCGGTTCATGATTTATTGAATCTACGTACAGTTTGAAACATTTCATTTTTATTAATTGTAATAAAAAGCAGACAAAACCAGAAACACGATTGTAAATCAAAATCGTTGGTATTGTTGTCCATTACTCAATTAATATTGCTATGTAGCTTCAAGTATCTACCTACTAGTTCTATATCAATCTGAGGTACGCACAAAGCTGGCTCACCTTCTGAGTTGCACGACAACTCTATCTAAACATAATTTAAGTTTATGTGCTCTCCCTAACCACCGCTTAGCATATGTGAATATTCAGCAACTATGTAATATGAATAGAATTAGACGGATTGCTAACTGGTGCCTTAACAAAAAGGTCGGAGTCAAAGCGTGGGAGCTGACAGCCCACGGACAGAGGTAACTTGGGTGGACCTACTTTGTGTAATTGTGGCCCTCAACGCCTACAGAATTGCTAGATGCTTGCCAATCAGTCTTAAGTCAACATATTGGTTAATGTAAATGCATGATATGATTTCGACTGTGAAATTAAGCGATTCGATGCTCGTTTTATAAAGTTCTGTATACGTCTTAAGACAAATTCGTATACTCGTAACTTAAAAATCATAAGTTTAAAACCGGCTATTGACAAGCAAGGAACTTCCCTCTACTGAACCTTCACACAATCCGGCGGATGTCTTCTTTATCTCTTTTAAACAAATAATTGTGGGTGTGTTATGGGAACTGGACTTAAGCGCTTGAGGCTTCGATTTTTAAGGACTTGTTCTGAAACAATTGGAAAATTTTGGAAAGTATAATATGCTCACATTTTAAGTATGTATGCTGTGCATGTATGTTACGCATAAACTTGTTTGTTACTCGACAACAATATGAAACAAGTATCTAGGTAATATATCGACATCTGAGACCAGATTTATATAACTTTTAAGAAATAACTCCTTATACGTTGTAAATATATAAGCCAGTTATCATGGCTGCAAACATCGCAAAATATGCAAACAGGTCTCGCATCAACCATCAAATGTCAGTTTCTGGGTATGTTTATGTTTAACATATTTGGGTTTACTTCCTTGTGAGATAACATTTTTTTAATGTTATATTCTGTTGGTACCTATTCCATGGTCATTATTTGGTGTGCTAATGCCATGTTACTTGTAACATAAAAATATCTTGACATAAAGTATTAAAATGAATCGTACATCATTTTATAAATCAGATATAAATTCAGACATCAGATCCAACACAGTGCTTGACGAAAATATGCTGAAGCACATAGATCTTGTGTGAAAATAAAATAACCAAAAGTGTTAGCTGTTTGATTAGACTTGAAGCTTTTACTGGCTTTATGCATTAGCAGTTACAACGTACCTACTTTGTTAGTGGGAAACGTAAATATCGAATGGACAGATGGAAAATCGTTGACCCACTTAGGACAATAGGCCAATAAATCTTCTTGTTTTGACAAAAAAGGTTTCTGTTGTAGGTGAGCCGTGTTTGACTATTGATTCTTAGTTATGTGCACCTCTGGTCCACATACAATTCCCAGTGGTGTAATTTAAACAGTAGGCATTCAATTTTATTGAATATTTTACTGACGTTTTTTTCATTTCAATTATGTGCACAATTTTGTTTATTGTATGCTTGATTGAACTCTCAAAAAAGGTATCTAGCTATTTCCTTTTAGGTTTGCTATGATTTCGTTAGCGAGAGAGAGGTTTGCGAGTTTGTATAAATAGGTACTAAAAACATCAGAATTACTCGATCACTTGAATGCAATTGATACATACCTAAATTATTATTATATTATTATTATTAGGCCCAGATATATCAGATTGGATAAAACCGCTGCTAATACTAAATGATTTCGGTAAACACAATGAAAGAAAAACATTTCCTATCTCTACTAAACGAGATTAAAATTCAATGTTAATAAAACAAAGTTAAGTATTGTACAACTGATAGTTTTGCATAATCTGGAAAATCCCATTAGATACCTGACCCGTAGAATAGGATTGTAGTTAGAAATGTTGTTCGGTTCTAGTTACGTATCTACTTTGTAACTACAACAAACAAATGCAAATCTTATGTAATGCTCATGAATCCTATTGAATAAGGCAATAAAAATAATGTTCTTATTGTAATAAATTACTTCAAAGTCCAAAGGCATGCCAGTTTATGCTATTAATTTATAGATCTGCAGCTACATCTTGGCATACGTCAAATAATTTTACATTAATATATACATAATATGAGAACTAAGAATATGATAATTTATCTCTAAGCCCCTATAAATTGTGTAAAAGATTACAGATTGTTGTCTCTGTTGCTATATTAATATTTTGTATAATGATTTTTTCTTCCTCTATAGTCTTTTAATATTTGTAAGTACATGTCCTACTACAACAGGGAAGGCCTCATTTATGCAGATTGTGTAGACCTTGCGGGCAAAAAACTCCATGGTTACTCGTTTTAAATCATAATGGTACAATTTATTTTAACTACATAGTTCTCGAAATGTGGGTAATGTCAGGACAATACAGGAGAAAACAGTCTAAACTTCTTAAAAAGTGTACACTAAACAAGTACCTGGACGCGATGGTATCGAGGGAAATGAGAAGTCTGATGAATTAGCTAGGGCTGACTCACAAACGCAGTTAGTTGGCCCTGAACCCTTCATAGGCATTCGTCACGGAACCTATCATGATGCATTATAAGTACATGTTAGGAAAGAGCAAGCAAAGGAATGGAAGGAGGCCGTAGGCCTAAACCACTCCCAAGACCTTCTCCAGCACAAGAAAAGACTGTGGAGTGAAATTATTAAATTTAAACAGATCATAACTGAGACGCCTTTTAGGTGCACTCACCGGGCACTTCGGTTAAGGTGAGCACGATGGATACATGCAGATTCTGCAGGGGTGAAAAAAAGTCAATGCTACACATATTGTATAACCGTGACGCTCTTGCTAGGCGTAGGAAGAATCGCCTGGGAATAGCTTATCCTGTACCAGATGATTACGCGGAGTTCCGTGCTGGCACAATCGCAGGGTACCTTTTTTTGGTCTCCAGTCGAAATTCTATTCATGTACTTCTCACGCCCCGGGAAAGGGCGGAGGCGTATACTCCTACCGACTAAATACTGGAACGGTCATCTTCGGCACCAAAGGCCCCCTCTAGGTCCTCGTAAGATCACACTAGAATCCCCATTGATGCCACACCTTTAGGCACATCTCGGAGGGGATGATGATGGGACTGAGAAGTTTTATTTATAATCCGTGCTTCAATTTTTTATAGTTCTGTTTTTGTTATAATGTTATTATTATTTTGGCTGAAGAAAGTCTAGTTTTAAGTCTTGTGTTAAGTGTTGTGTGTGTCAATTGCGCGTAGAAATAAAAACTTTTTCTTTCTTTCTTTTCTTTTCTCTTTCTAAAGCGGTTACCCCCTCTAGCGGAGGGAAGTTGACTATTTAAAAGCCCCCCCAAGCACTTCTTGGGGAGGATTTGAAAGGATCCCCCCAAACCTCGCTGTGCGCTGTGCTGCGCACACGGCGGCAAGTGACTACGTTCGCGCCGCCGTCTTCCCGGGGTTCGCTCGGTATGAGCACACTTAATTCCCAATCTGCGCGCCCGCGACCACCGAGGCCTCCACCATGTAGCTACAGCAGGGGGCTCAGGTGTGTTGGACCTGGGAGCTGGGGCGGTTGTTACCCCAGCGCTGTCTAGTCCTCCGTGCGGGATCGGCCATCCCGCTCTGCAGTCTTCTTCTGGAGCATGAATCTCTTGCAGAAGGAGACCACTGCACTCCAATTTTCATGCTCTGCCAACATAGCCGACACTACTGCCGGCAGAGAGATCTTGTCCGATCCGATTGACCAGAATATGCCGCTCGGCAGCCCATTCAGGGCATTCCTCGAGCGTGTGCTGTGCGGTACCCTGGTCGCTTCCACAATGGTGGAACTGTGCCGTAACCTCGCATCGTATTCTGTGCAGGTACGCACCGAAACAACCGTGACGGGTGAATACCTGCGTCAGGCGGCAGATGACGCGCTCGCTCCTTCTGAGCCAGGCTCCGAAGAGATGGCAATAACGGAATAGAGGGTTAGGGTCAGCACAAAAGACCCACAAGGGTGGAGGTGCGTTCAGCGACAGCTGAGCTTTACATATAGCCGACAATAAATTTGATTAGAAGCACATTCACTTTGTTTAGATTTAGAATTCGAGGACAGCTTGATTTGCTTCATCAAAAAATAAAATACGGGTTGCACTCCGGGAGTGTCGACAGAAGTGAAAACAATTTTTTTATTATAATGTTTGACACTAGGGTTTTGCAAATCTCTAGTATTTTATCGTTTTATCATGTTTTTCATTATCATTTTCTGTACAATGCGTTATTTCTGCCGTTGTTTGCGATTTAAATTATTTTAATCGAGTTAAATATATTAACAGCGTTATTTCATTAAAATGATACAATTTTATTGTTTACTCTAATATTGCTATAATAACGCCTGCCCGGCCTTCACGCTCCACATTAATCGCGACCTATGCAGCGCAAGCGCATGTTATCTGACCTGTTATTTAATGTTTACATTGGTGACAGTTTCCAATGATAAAATTGGTTATGTGACAGTTTCCTATAATAAAATTGGTTATTTTTCTATGCTGGTATGCATTTTATTATTACTATACTTAAAATACGGATTTAAAAAATACTGGCATTATCGTAGTCAGATTTAAGTCAATTTTGGCGTTAAATTCTGGACTGGGAAAGTCATACACCTCACTGAACATTAAAAAAGCGTGTAATTTCTTATATACTTCGTAATTCATCTAAACTGGGACGTTCTAGTTCGTCAACTTTCTACAGAAGCATGTAGGTGGCGCCCGACATTTAAAGACGAGTCTGTCGATGACAGTTTAATGTTAAAACACAATTATAATAGACAGCTTACTTTGACTTAAGATATACCCCCGCGAATGTTTAAACAGTAATGTAATTAGTGTTTGTTGGACGCAACCGAAAAAGTTATGACATCAACATTGAGTATGGCCACCGCTTGTTCACATAGACTTCTGAGATTCGATTTCTATAATCGATAGGCAAGGCGTTACTAACAAGCAACACAAACATGACGAAAGTGGCTCCGTTGCGACTTGCGCCACACGTGTGGGATGCGCAGGCGCCGCTCTGCCGTCAGTTCTAGTGTAGACGGCTTAAGGGTCCCATTCATTTCGCATTAAGCAATTTGGTGAACGCACAGCGTTCACCGGTTCATTCATGCGATTGTGCAATTGTTGATATGTGATTTTAGCCGCACACATAAAACGCTGGTGATTACTGAATAAATATCCGATTACTGTTGAATACAGAATTTTTATTTAGCCGTGACTACATTCCCTCTAAGTACTTAGGTATTATTGATACAAGGTCAGAGGAAATCCAAACTGAGTTTTATTAAGATATATTATTATATAATAATTATTACCGGAAATACAGTTAGATTGATCTCAGTTTAAGTATTTTCTGAATCGATTAAAATATTCTGTATTAGATCATATATATTTAAAAAAAAAACAGCGATGCCGTGACTCAGCGGCGAGAAGTCGTCTGCTTATGTCTTTACTTTTAGATGCTGATAGATTAACATGATCTCACTCCTACTCGCCTATTAGAGATATATCTGTCACTCTCTAGCTCGACCAACACTTCACGACGTGCGCTTGCCGGCTCACCCACGCGACGTCATGTGTTAATTTAATTACTCCTACTTTATACCATTTATAAATGTAGACAACATTTTTTATAAGATTTTAAATGCGCTTAATGAACCAAATGCGACTTCCCCGCAGAGGTAAATATTTAAATTCATGGAACCACACTTGTGTAAAACGGCGTATAACACATAGGCAATTATATATAGACTGTGCCATTTCGCTACGAAATGTTATCTTAATTGAATATTTCAAATAACAGTAGGTGCTTACCTACATTTAAATTAATAGAGTAGGTAATCGCAGCGTGGAATTTCTAGGTATGTACCTACCTACCTAAGTACAATAAATTCCTTGAGCGACTTTGGAAGTAGGTTAGGATGATTGTAAAACACTTGTATTATGCACGTACCTAGTTACTGTTTATCTTATTAACGAACCTGCTTATAGATGAGAAGATTGTAGTGTTAATTTAAGGTCAGTCGGTAGTCTTCGAGTACCTATGTCTAATGTACACTTTATTATTTGTCATTTACGTAATTCTGTACTAATGATGATAATATTACTGCTTATAATGTAGTTTCTCCACATCTCATACAACAAGTCGTCAAGACAACATTCAATATAATTATGAAGTGGTAGGTAGGTATGTGTGACTATGATGATTAAAACGGGGTACAAAACTGAGCTAGGCATATTATATGAGTATAAACTGATAATTTAAATAGAGGGAACTGCATCCAGGCTTGTTCCCTGGATTCTGTCCAACTTCATCTAATTAGGTCACTGGTATGCATTCCTAGAATTACTCTGATACTTTCGGTAGAATATAAATTACGAGGGATTATCTGAATTATGATATTACCAAATAACATCACTAAACGTCATTTTATTGCATTTTCAACAAAAATAATTGGCCAAGCTTAGGACCCATTAGAAAACTTTTGATATCTGTGCTCTTAGAGAATTAAGTAAGCAGATGCAGGCACTTACCTAAATATACTCATCAGAATGTTCATGTTTCATGTCTACAGAAACATCGACGAAGAATATGCATATTAAAGTCATGCTCGTGAACGAGTGCCGTCTGTTGAGAGTTTAGGACTGGTCACTGGTCAGCCTAATGCTGTCATGGGAATTTAATCATCATCATCGTCATTTCAGCCGAAAGGAAAGTCCACTCCTGAAAAAGCCTCCTACCTCTCTCGCAAAGATCGCCACATCTTTCTTACGGGCCTTAGTCGCCTTTTATGACACTCACAGAATGATATGTATTGGTGCTATTCTTAGCTGTTCATCATTTCGGCCGAATAAAGTCCACTACTGGACACAGGCCTCCCCCAAAGATCACTACAACGACCGATATGGTTATATTTGTGATCATTGGGGGGTTTTGCCATAATAGTCAGTAGCCACGCAGGCGGGTTGGCAGCATGCATCGCAGTTGAGTTATTAATTTACTCGAAGGACGCTGCTGCTCATCCTCCGGCTAATCCCATAGTCGCCTTTTACGACACCCTAGGGATGAGATGGGTTGGTGCTATTCGTACATTGTAATGTATTATATTAGAATCAGGCTTGTATAGTAGGTATAGCTTTTTTAAGTTTAGACCTCTCCTACATTGTCTTCACATAACCCAAATTTATAGGACAGAGTACTCATGAATATTATAACACATGATGATTTAAAAAGAGTAACCAGAGTTTCTAGCCGGTTCTTCTCCATAAGAAATCTACATCTTGGAACGCGGCAGAGTCTCGACTATTAATAAGTGCCTGTATATGGTTTAAATGAATAAAAATATTTTCATCTATATCTTAAATTATTATTGGTTTTTCTGACTACCCTTGAATTGACACATACGCAATTTGCTTTAAGATGATTGCTATCAACGTTTCACTGATCGTCGTAGTCGTACAGCGTAACTCAAAATTCTAAATAACATTTCCTTAAAAAAACCAACCGTTATAAGCAGCTATTAATTTTTGCTTCAGGCCCGCATGCGTCCTCATCGATCTATCCTGCATTATTTGATTACATTTGACGAGGACTTTATAATTTGCGCTTTGTGTAGGCGATAAAACTCTCCCCTCTGAATATCAAGTAATATATTGTTGGTTATTATTCTGCTGCATTTATGTTATGCTATTTTAAAGAACCGTAGCGCCTAACTGTGCTATATTAATATTTTGCACTAAGAAAATGTTTAAATTACTTTGAACTACTTGCAAAATTTTCGGTCTAGGTACAATATAATTAGGCTGGTGAATCGTAAACTAAATTTTAGTTTCATGCTCTAAATAAAAATATTCTTAGAGCAAAAATATCAAACGCTGCCGGAACCCTGTAACGACTTACACAGCCGCCTTCTTGATATCTCTGGAAGCAGCATTCCACAAACGCAAGGCTTGTGAACTTTGTACATTTGAACTTAAAGTCTGAATTCGCTTGAAAGTGGTATTTAAATAGGACTTAATACGAATTAATTGGGTATTTTTAATGTCATGGCGTTGTGTATTTATAAACCATCTGGAGGCATGTTGGTTCACGGATGCGTTATTTGAAAATTACTAATTCTGTTGCCTGCGATACGTATGGTAAATATAATTTTATGTCTTCTTGTTTCAGGTATGTTGCCGGGTACAATTTCGAGGTTATACTGTCTTTCCCTATTTCAGTGTAAGTCAGTTTTTTCGATGAGCAATAACATCTGTATCTATTTGTCTATTTATCAATATAATCATACAAATGATATCTACTAACAACTGAAATTAATCATGGAATTGTCATCAAATAAAGTAATGTCTCATCATCATATTAGCCAAACCACGTCCCAGCTGAACGTAAGCCTCCCCCATAGATTTCCATAATTGTGTCGTCATTTTGGGGTCAAGTTGCCAGTACTTACCACGCTTGGGGTTTACCTAACCCACCTGGGGTTGGTAAGAGCAGAATGGCTGCTGTTTCACAAAAGGGACGCTGCTGCCCATCCCTCTGATAGTCTCTTAGTCGGCTTTTATGACAGCCACGGAAGGCCACAATATTCTTAATCCGGACACACAAAAAAACAAGAAAAATAATGTTTGCCGTATCCAATATATCTTATAGTCAGTAACACGAAACAAGAATACAGGCGGCACGAGCGTACGCTCATTAAACCCCACAACAATGCAGGGCGGGGTTGACTACGTAATAAAAATTATAAGACGCTCAGGATGGGAGCGCCTAAATGGTTCCTTACTTGTCTCCGGTCACGATAAATCTGGCCAACTCATTGAATCTAAAGCATTCCACAAAAGGATGGCATTTTTTTATGAATATTTCATAAAATTCCTAAACTATGAATATATAAGAGGTGCAGGCTGGAGAATAAAAAAATTGGAAATATCTGCAATTTTTCAGTGATTTAATTTTTTCAATGGGTGGTATTTACATAGACTACTTGTTTGTTTGTTTTGTTTAAAAAAAAACGTTTCCCTATACTAGGATGTCTCCTGTCTCCACACACAATACACCTAGACCCGGAACAAATACCTGCAGATCATTCAAATATTTGTTCCGTGCGGGAATCGAACCCGCGACCCGGAGCGCAGCAACCGACTGTACAGTTAGCCACTGAATCAAACGTGCCGTTTGCTGTTGCTACTCTCAAAAGATTATATCTTGAAGGCGATTTATAGTTGGCGATTGTGCCATGTGTGTCATGAATGAATAGTGGCGTGGCGATGGTGGCCAAGTTTTAGGCCGGCAGACGCGAGCCAATGACGCGAGGTTCCGCTAAGCTTCCGCCGCGCCCGTCCCGTCGCACTCGCGCGTAAACAATAGCCAGATTCGTTCGTTGTCCACCCCCCACCGAGTTATGTATCAGCTACGGCAATATAATGATGAAATTTAGTTGTAACCAATGTTATCTATCGTACACAATGCTCCTGGTTAGGTTTCTTGGGTCAGGTAATCATGATTCCGCTGTCTAGAAACATGCTAATGGATGGATATTTGAGGGATGTGTTTTCATAAATCATATGTTTGAAACCACATCCCTCAAATAATGATGACAAATTCTTATATAATATTATTTCAGTTCCAACCAGATGCTTGTATTTATTTCAGGTTATTTTATAGTATAGATTTTTTTTATTAAACTATTTATGCTACAGATTCAAAAGATGTAAATACTGAAATTATAAGGATTCCATATAAAACTCCAGAATTCAGAAAAAAATGCGAATGAATTAATGAGATTAGACTTGTGTGCATTGTACTGAGGTTGACATTGCACCTGTCAAATATAGGTTCCGATGTATGGTGACCCACTGTACGGATAAATATAATTATTTTGACCTTAAACAGTTTTCTCCTGCACAGATCGCGTTTCAAGTTACGCAACGAGAATGCGTCGGCGCAGATTTCGTCACCGCGGAAAGCGCGCTGGCCCATTAAATTGTTTTATTATGAACTCGACGCCATCTTGTGTATTTTTGGCTGAGGTTTAGGTGTTTATCTGGTTGGGACTCCGTCCAAGCAGTAATTAGTCAGTGTAACTTTATTTTCGCTATCCACGAACACATTGGGCGAGAAAATATGAATTTTATCCATTACGAACGGGTAATGTCAGTTCTGTCCGGTGCCTATCAGTCGTAGAATTATATGATAACAAAAATGTAGACGGACACATACCGATGTTAACTTTCTGTTTTTGAGAATTTGAAACTAACATAAACATTTATGTATTAATTCCAGCCGCCAGAAAACATATTCTTCCTGTAGAGTTGAACGACCGAAATTGTTTGTCATCCCACATCGTGTCTTCACGCAACTCCTCGCATCACCTGTTTCATTTTTCACTATCGTCGTAGACGTAAACGATTGCTATTTTAATCCTCACTTGAAAAATTATGAATGAGCCGCTACAAATGACACTGGATCCGCATTCTATCTTTTTAAATATATTTAAATAAATCTATTCGTTGTTGTCTGGAAACATATTGAAATTCTTGAAATTTATTGTCGTTTTAAGTGTATCTCGTCGTATATTTTGTTAAGTTACTACATATTTCATTCATAATACATCACTTTGAGTAGGTGAAATCAATTTCTTCAGAAATGGGGTAAATCTTAATTCACTGGTTGGTGTAGGACTCGCAGGTCAAACTTTTCCTGGATCGTCAAATCTATTGGCTGCAGAACTTAATATGAGGAGTTTGAAAAGTAAGTAATCAAATCATATAGACCAATAAGTATCTACCTACTTTGTGTTTATAAGCAAATCCTATAGACAGGCCCGTCTTGGGCGTTTTTAGATCGAGTACCCTAAAACTGCCGCCCGCAGGCCGCAACTCATCGAGGCCGGAGATTATATTCCGGGGTCTGGTGTGTCTGCTGCGGCTGGAACGAGAGGTAGTCGCCTCTCTCTCTTTTCACTGCCTGCTTTGTGAACATCATCTCCTCCGAAGGCGAAGGCTTCCCACACGCTCTCACATCAGATAATGATCGGCCCGAAGCGAGGGTCATTCACTTCAACTGCCGCAACGAAGTCACTGCGTTGCGTTGTCCAAGCTGGTCACTTCTCTAAAGTGTGCTGCGCCATGTGCTCCGGGCTGCTCCACAGTGGTGACGCCTGGACGTATGTTCTCGACCTATGCAACAGATTGTTCCTGAAACATTGGAAACAACAATATATCATCCGGAATCTGAGGGCGTCATGCGATCTCTTTAGCCACTCGTCAATAACGGGACTTAATATCGCTACCGTGACATGTCTTGTACTAGAGTCCATAAATCGCACCTTTCATTTTGCCACCAGTAACTGACAGCGCGGACCGTTGGACGTTGTTTTTTCGTGACTGACAATTCACTTTGTTTCAGCACCTCACCGCGCTACCGATGTAGTTAAAGGCCATCCTCTTCCCCTACAACAATAGTCATCTTATGGAATTCTATTACCCTAGAGCAATAGCATCTTATGAAATCCTTGCCCCCAACAGCAATAGTGGTGCTATGTTTATCTTGAGGTTCTGACGTGCAAAACGTATATGGGTTAACAGTTTTTATTTAATTACTATGCAAAACTTTTTTTTATATAACCCAATGACAACAAGCAGCCATTCGCCTGGCAGTAGCATCACGCCTGCCCATAACAGCTATGCTACCCAGCGCTTGTCATTTCGTGATATCAGTTAATTTATCTATTAAGTCCAGTAATTTCACTAGTAATTCGTGTATTAATATTATTAAAAACTCTTCCGTACTGTACATAAGTAAGTTAATTGTTGTCGCCACCGTTTTTGTGACTTTGCACATTGAATTGCACCTCTTTTTCGTCTTAGAGACATTGTGTGTTATTTGCATATCTTTTTTTTTTTGTCAAATGACTCAGTGTTTGGACGTTCATACTGTTCGTACATATGATGTAATCTACATTTTGGGGATATTGAACATAAGGGTCATAAAGTAAGTAACTACCTCCACGTACTGAACGCCGTAATAGGCAAAGCACGAACTGAGGTTGCATTAACGAACCCACTTACCTGCTTTCCAGTTTCGCACAATCAACATACTATTATTATTGTGTTTACATGAATCAAATTGTACGCCACTTCTTATTCTATTCTCTTCTGGTAAGTGTTAGCAAGGCTTTCGTACAAAAATGAAGTAGGATACATTGATGATTCATTCTGTTTAATCAGGGTTCATCTGTATAAAAGTACACTGCGAGTCATGAATGTATTTATATATCCCTAATCAATCTCCTTTTAATTATAGATAGACAGATATTTTTCTTCAATGTCCTCGTATTAAAATCATTGGTTTTACATTTTAGCTGCTGTCAAACCATTTTCTTGTTCACGATAACAAATATCTTTTACTTGAGTCTGACAGCTAAAAGTTATGTGCTCCACTTTGTACGCAACTGGTATCATAAACCCCTATGTCAGAATAATTTTCGTTTTCTCGAAACAAGCTAAGATATATCATTGTTTATTGCTATGCCAAATAAGCATCTATGTACACAGCCGACCTATTTGTTTGAGAAGCTCTATTTTGCTATCGATCAGATCTGATTTATAAGGACAAATCATGAGTTTAATTGAAATGATAAATTGGAATCCAAATAAACTTAGTAATTTAGATTTTCGCGATTATTACACATTATAATAAAACACTTTTAAACGGATTCTATAGCGTATATTTTTGATTTTCCTGACGTTTCGAATACTTTGCAAATAAACTTTATATTCATTGAGTGACCTTTAAAATCTTGGTTTTTACACCGATTACCATATGCATCAAAAATGGTTTTGACTCTCAATATGTTTATAACGTTAACATTACGGATTGTGACATACTGAGATAAATTTTTAATGCTAGCAGTAGATATGTACTTGTGATATCTTAGATGTTCATGCGAATAGTGTTTCGTCGTGTAACTGATTTGTAGATCCATCGCACCGGGCAGGCGCGGCGTGGGAGACGCACGAGGAACATCGACCCCGCGTGAAACTATAAATATACAACACACTCCTTATCCATGCATCAGAACATCCTTGATACACCTCTTACATGAGATGGAGTTGATTTTCAGAAATTATTTATTTATTTCGTTTAGTTAAGGGACGTAGATGGTAAAATAGGCGTGTTGTAGATATATTTTTCTTCAATACCTTGGAATTATTAATTATCACTAATCACGTAAACTATGCTATCTCTTCTAATAGGTTGTTTTGAAAAGAAATGTCACTTCTGCAAGCTTTGGTATCTACTAAAATGTGTTCCGGCTTAAAACTTTTTCCGTTATAAAGAACTCGCTGAACTCACCGTCTGAACATGCCGCACTTACAAGCCGGCTGATACAAATTGTTTCGACAAAGTTCAATGCCACCTCTACATGGGTGATAGCAATTGAATCAGTTCCACTTGCAACGAATTAACGTTCATTAACAGGGAATGATATGACACAGTTGGCTATTTTGTCTCTAATAATGAAACTAGCTTCTCGGGTTGATCTACTAAAATAAGGTATGTCTTATTTTAGTAGATCAACCCGAGAATCTAGTTTCATTATTTGACGACCTGTTCAATGGCATCAGTAGTTTGATTTCTTAAGATATTTTACCACATCGATAACATATATAGTGTTCATTCCGATAATGATAAAGAACTGTAATACATTGTCTTTTTGATTGATCTGAATGCTGGGCTCGGCTTGGGTCGTGAAACGGAACACAGTCGTCCCTGATAACTTTCCCGGCACTAGGTCAGTTTTGCACGGCTCGCTTAACGGTACAATCAGGTTGTTGCCGTCCGTCGACACGTAACAATGTGATTGCAGTTTTGAAACGTTCATCGTAAGCGGTTCGTTACGCTCATGACCGATGTAAACTCTAATGCTTTGATATAAGAACGGTGCAGATTGCTGTGTCCGCTTCCAAAAGCCTTGAACTTGGCGATCGCGTGGACTTAGTTTGCATATATCGCTAATGTTATATTGTGGAATAAATTTAAACTGAGGATGAGTGGAACGCAAATAATGAAATATCAAAACAATTACGTGTTTCCTAGTCAGCTATTAGTACTGTAAATTTGTGTCACTAGACAATTCGTTAACTTGACTGGCACGTTTGATTGTCACATTGGTCATTGCATTTTCTAAACGCGTCGCATGTATTGACGTTTAGTATCTAAGTTTTAGTTCGGTGTATGTTGTATGAATATCATAGCCGTCTTTACTAAAGGAGTAAAACATACGAATTACAATACCTACGCCTTTTACTGCTTTATGCCATAATATTCTACATTTTGCTAAAGTAATTAGCGTAATACAGCGCTATTGTGACAAAATGACATTTTTACGATGCCACGAATTTGGAGTTTGATTGATTATAGGCACCCATGTTCCAACCTAACTAGACTAGGAGACAACATATTATTACGACGACAAGTGATTTGTTTCGTTCACTTGAGATTCAGAAATAAATCTTTTAAAGGCGGAATCTATTCCACGAAGACCCCGCATACTTTGTGTCAGATACCGCTAATAATGCGGTAAGCTGGTATTACGCTTATTGAATGCTCATTTCTCGTGAGTTTTTCTATTTCCACGTCATGTGACTTCTAAGTATGGGACGGATGGGAGCTTGTGTTAGTCGGAGCATGACATCACTTCTCGGACGGTAAAAAGATTAGTAATAATGTAAACAAACATAGTGTCTTACGTTTTATAAGCAGTGCTAGAACGTGTTTATTTTGCTATATCGAAAGAGGATCCAAAATATCTAGTGTGTTATAAATTTAAATAATCCATGACCGGAAACCAATGCAAAGACTGTCTGGATAAACTTTTTAATTCAGAGAGAACGCAGATAAGGTGCTTGGATTAATGAATGCTCGGTTTCTCCAAAGCTTCGGGTGTGATTTGCAATATCGCCGGCTTTAATGTTTATAAAATTCATCAAACTGAGACGTTTTAGTGTATGCTAATTTATGTAATCATGAAAATGAACATATGCAGAAATTCGTAAGTTATGCAAATACATAATTTGTTTAATAAATTATTCCATGATATAACTTATAAAAAATGAGAACAAGTTGCACCTGTCAGATTATAACAGTACCTGTACCAGCGCAGGTTCACTTTTGTGTTGATCAAAGGGACCCCTATTATTCAATCGCAATTCCTTTGTTGATGACGTCAGTTCTTATGAGGGGCGCCGTAGTAGGTATGTAGGTATGAGGTAATCTCCAAACGTCCTTTTACAAAAAGTGTTAGGTTACTTACGTTACTTTTTGTGTTGTAAGATATAAGATTACGGAATCGCATTAGTCATTAGGTTTTATTAAATTCTTTTAATTCTAATGTCTGCTAATGTCACTGCTGTTTTACGACAGTCCGAACCCTAGCCGTAAATTTCTTAATTCAAATTATTAACGGTGTAGTAGACGATCGTTTTGAGGTGCACACAGAATACTTAATTTGTTTGCCAATACTGTCACAGCGACACTGCGACACGGTTAAGATATTTTATATTTATTAGTACACCTTGGATTTCCTACTGAAAGCTCTTGCACGCAGCAGTACGTATTTTTTTCGTTCTAATTACTTATATTTTACAGAAAAGCCTCAAGTCTGTGGTCTTAAAATATCATGGTAAATCTTTCAATATTGTGCCTACAAACTTAAATTTGCTTAAACTTAAACTATAATGTTAAGTTTGTTCTTGGGATAAATGATTGGTATGTACAAGACAGAATTCAACAATAGAAAATAAACTCACCAATTTTCCTCTACATCCGGTACCATACATTACTTTTTAGTTGCCACAAACCAATTTAGGTCTGATTTAAAAAACACATATTCATCGTACGGAACGAAACCCTCTCCACACGAGTTCAACTCGCACTTTTCCGGTAGAATCAAATATCTTAGAACAGTATAATATATGGTCTACAAAGCATTGTTGTTGATTTGTTTATTCACATATGTGGGTACGCGAGCAGAATTCAGCCTAGTACGGGGTGCTGTAAAACTGTTAAAAGACGCCACAAATAAAATCACTAACGTCCGAATACTGAAATGCCACTCAATATTTAAGACCCTCTCAACTATTTGAGACGGTCGCTTAAATACCGCAAACGGGTGTCACAACTAGTTAAGAGGGTTTAAATAAAAGGGATCGTGTATCATTATTCGGCCGTTAGTAGCATTAATAACGCTAGTCATTGCATTTAGTTTGAAACATTACCTTAATTTTTGACTGTTGGTAATTTTATATTACAAAATGACCAAATCATTACTATTATTTTCTGTTAACAACGTCATGTTATAATGTAATATGTAATAATTTAATGAGGAACCTAACGTATATTATGACCAGTTATGCATGTAAATAAATGTTGTATTCTCTGATATGTCCTTTACGAAAAAAACACTGAAGCGGTCATCTTCGGCACCGAGGGTCCTCGTAAGATAACACTAGAGCCGCCCATGGTGCCACGCTTTTAGGCACATCTTGGAGGCGATGACTGTAAAGCGGTCACTCCTCTAGCATAGGGAAGGATACTGTAAAAACGTTGTCCCCTCAGGCACTTCTCGGGGAGGATTGTAAAGGACCCCCCAAGCGTCGCTGCCCCTTTCGACCGGTGTCACAAAAGGTGACGAAATATTTATATTAACAAAATGGGCAGCAGATCTTCCCGTGTGCTAATAACAACATTCTGCCTACCTGCTCTTGCGCTGCGTGGTGATTAAGTATAACAATAGGGAATATTGCTACAACCGCTCATAGTGAGTATGACATCCCGATGGCAATTAGCTTATTTATGAATGTTTTGAGAAACGGGTAATACCGTGTTAAATCTTTCATTAAAATTATAATTATTTTGTAGTATTGAGTGATACCTACTTCGTACCCAATAATCCAGGAAAAATTTGACTCAACAGTAAGTGGCCTAGAATCAGCTGATCACGAGAACTCGTCTTAATTAGGTTAACGTCGGACACTTACTGTAAAATCAAGCTACAGAACAATTTTGTGTTGCTTTTCCGTTCGTTTTTATGCTTTTATCATCTGCGCATTTGACGAATAATATTTATTACGGTGCAGTGGTACCTACTTGGTACGGAAAACGATGATGTCGTCTTAAAGCATTCATCCTTTCAAGTTTTTATCTCATAATATCAGCCATAGAACGTCCACTGCTGAACAAAGATTTCCAGTTTCCCCAGCTGTTTCGTCGTTTAGGGGAGAATTGCCGGTACTCACCACGCTCGGCAGGCAGGTTGGTGAGCGCAGTATGACTACTGTTCTACAGAAGGGACGCTGCTGCCCATCCCTCTGGTTTACGAGTCCCTTAGTCGCCTTTTACGACATCGAGATAGAGTGGTGCTATATGCTTAATACGGACACCGCACGTAAAGATTCATTTATCTATTTATTATTATATAAATACGACTATTAACGGAAATGTTATTTAAATAAACAGATTTCAAGGATTCCGTTGTCAATCAAAGAACCCTTATAGTTTCGCCATGTTCGTCCGTTTGTCTCTCCGACTCTCAGTTACAGCTATTTTAATCGCAGTATGCTAGTGCTATGAAGTTGCTATTTAGCATGGGTATGCATTCTTATGACGCCGCCAAAGTTTAAGAAAAGGTTTTTAGTGTTTGTATTGTATTGGTCCCCAGTGGAAATTAATCATGAACTTCCTCCATCCCGGGGAAAGGCGAAGTGGTATGCCAGACTCCTACCGGCTAAAATCACTGGAACGCTTATCGTCGGCACCGAAGGGGGGCTCCAACATATAAAGAGGGGGTGGCTTTTTTTATTTCGCGTATTTCATTGAATAGGGTATCGTTGAATAGATATTTAAAAACATAAGGGGTTGTCTTAAAATACTTATACGATTGAGTGTTCCGTTTACGAAATATTAAGGTTTGAAGTGGTCATTTTTGTTAGAGTTACGTGTTCCCACCCCCGACAGCCTTAACCACTATCCCTGAGCACTTAAAAACAAGCCAGCTTATTAGCAAATATAACGAATTCAAAAGTAAATCTATCACGGATGAGTAGGCTTGTCCAGTTTACGAGTAATAATCGACCAACTTAACCATGTAGTTGAGCCTGTAAAAAGTTCATAGGACTTGAATATAAATGAACTGCAAAATTAACATTGAATTAAAAATAAGTTCTTAGTAAAACTGCGAATGAGCGTTAAGACTGTAAGTTGTAATGTAATGATTGTATTTACTTTTATTTAAATTTTGTATTGTTTTCAAATAATAATGTATTTTAATTCTGAATTTATAGCAAACAAAAAGCAAACTAACCTCAAAACAAGTTATAACCATACTCTTTTGTAGTGAAAGAGAAAAAGTGCAATTCAAAAGGTACGTAAAATGAAGGGTTTAATGTTATGGTTGTGCGAGTTTGGGCTGAAAAGATGAAAGAGTTCTATATAGGTATTATATACTGACAACGGAACCCTACCATGTGCGCGGTCCTACACACACTTGACCGGTTTTTTATAATTACATTTCCCGACCCCACCCTATAATAAAATCCATTTCCTGATACGTTTAACAAAATGCATATGTATGTAATCACTGAATGACAATATTGGCATACAAACAAGTGTAGGCAGTTTTTACTGCATTATCTTTGTATATTGCAAAACAGTATTCACGTTACTCAATGGTCTCTTCTACTCTTCAAGACAAAAGGAAAAAAAAACAACGGTCACCGTTGTTTTTTTCCCTTTTTTGTCCGTCCCATGCGATGCGTAGTCTTAACAAACGTTTCTCTTGTTTCCTGTCGTTGTTCCACATTTGCTTCTAATGTACTGCCTATTGTTGCCTACTGAAGAATTTTAATGACAATGGGCTGGCCTAAGAAACATGTTAAAACACAGCTTCAAAGCAACAAACGTACATTTGTTAAAAGTCTTCGCAGTGACAGAGTATCGATATGTATTTAAATTGCTGGACCTTTGACACAGTCGATGCGAATAAGAGGCCACTGGAGGTATGACAGTCATCCGGCCTTTAGTCGACGCTACAAAACGCATGTATGAGATGTATGAGAATCATATTTGTTAAAGTGTAGAATAATGCATGACCCGAAATATTTTAATCAGTGACAATAAAGTTACTGTTCTACTCATTATGACTTAACCGCAAGTCCTGTATAGAATACATGCCCTTCGTTTTCACAACGCACTATCAATCAACAATAAGCCTAAGTGAGCTGCTTTTAGAATCTCATATTAAGTAAAATATTCCACATTGAACAGTGTAATATCATTTGCACCGACATTGAATTCAATTGCTCTGGTAATAAAATCTATTTTTGATGTTCGGTTGTTTATATCATGTTAAGTGTGTCGGCAGTCGGAGTGGTTGCAGACATCTCGTGTTACAAAAGCGTGGTCGATGTTAGCATCAGTGATCCACCTCTTTGTGGAACGGATGCAATTCACCAGAGGCATCAACTTTTGACCATTGTCGTTAGAGGTCTATTTGAATTCATAATTTAAAAATGTGGTGTATCTTCAACTTTGCATATTTGTTTGCTTAGGACAACGAAGATGTAGAAATGTAAAGTTAAATGGGACGAACTTGTTTGAGCTAACAATTTTCGTTACCCAAGATATAAATGCACGGAACGCAAAAATATTTTATGCACGTCAGTTTAACTTTAAAATTATGATTTTAGAGCCAATGTCAATCTTGTTAACACATTCCTTGAAATACATTTAATATGCTAATCCAAAAATTATATTATCTACAGATTGTGAAGTGCTGACCGTTAGGATAAAATCAGTCCATAATTTCGTGACAAGTTCTGGGCGCGTTTGAGGTTGCAGTTTACTTTCAACACTGTCCACACGTATGTTTAAAACATGAATGCTTACAAACAAGAAAGGCTATTAAAATTAAAAACATGGCAGGCTGTTTCGTGGCTAACAGTGTGCGTAACGTTGACAATATGCGACCTTGTGTAGCTACTGATCCTTTTATCTACGTTATGATACTCGGTTGTGTCGTAATTTATTAGGTATCTAGTTTAAAGCATAATATAAAGCTTATTACTAAGGTGGGTCTTAAGGTTAACGGGACTGTTAAGACAAGAATCATGGCGCCCGATGATTAATAACTGGAGAGGGAATATAATGTGACATATCTGGAAAGCCTATTTGTTGTGTTGACATTTCTATCAGCCTTATTTTGTGAGTATCAATATTATGAATAATGATTAATTAATTAAATAAATAAAAGCACAAAACTAACAGTTGCACAGTTATGAATAACAGTGCCTTTAGGTAGCTGTTTTTTCTATTCAATTGAAGTGGATTGGTCTTCTGTAACATGCTTATAAAATGAATAACTTTATATAATATATATAAAAAAGCGGACATTGCTTTTCATCTGTCAAACGCGTATTATCTAAATCAAAAGCAGTGTAACGTTAGCATTACCTGTTATTAATTTATTTTCTATGACCTGAATACTACAAGATCGACGACGCAAATTCCGACTTCATTGCGATATACATTATTGTCATCGAAACTTGTGCGCCTAGCAGTCGTAATTTGTCACAGGGCTAGATACAATGGGTCATACAATGCATGAAATATGATCTTGTGGCCACATGCATCAGCTACGATACTTCGCCATCGATATTTCATATAATCCAATCTAATATATCAGTGTTCACAATCGTACAAAATTGGGTAGGTACTTTAATGGGAATTTCATATTAAAAGGAAGCCTTGGCCTCTTTATATTCCCCCTTTATATATTTGAAATAAACCACTCTCTTATTACAGAAAACTGATATATTCAGTGGAGCTCTATTTGTATTGTGTCACGCGGATTACACAGAAATAGTGTAATTGCCAAAAATGAGCATTTCTGGATCCCTTGAATTTTCAATTTAATCAAATATGAAGATCAGACAACAAATTGTCAAGCGGGATTAAAATTTTAAGTGGCGTTTCAGTATTCGGTCGTTCATAGTCTAACAGCCAAAATTAATAATCAATCTAATCCAAAATTGCTTGATTTTTTAATTTTTTATTATATGCGTTTTTGTGTTAGGATCACATTTAATACAAGAAAAAGATAAATCCTTAATCTGAAATCCAAAGATTTTGGATTAGGTTAATTATTAATGTCTGCGATAAATAGTCTTTCTGTGTGAACTGAGTTTCTTTATGAGAGTGATAATTATCTTTAAACCGATATTATTATTAAATATAAACGACAGCTCCTATCCTGCGATTCTTGTTTGTGATCAGTGATCACAAATATATTTAGTTAAATGCTTAATTAAAATATTATTTAGGTACGTGAATATTACTTTAGAGCTTCAACAGCCACATAAGCTTTTTTTCTTGTAGCGTTTACTGAACTAAAATTGTCTTGCCAAATATTTTCTCATGCAAGGAGCAGTAACTTTGTTGAAGCTAGATTGGGTATTTTATGATTACAATTCGACAATAGTAGAACTTATTTTAAGATCTTTAACGAAGAGTCTTTAACGACACTGAAAATGTATTTCGGCTTCGTAATGGATAATCAAATGTACCAGCTCCCAATAAGCTTCGCAGCATCATCGCATTTAAACTGTTTACTTTTACTGACATTATTTGCTACGGCAATAGCCCAGCAAGCAATTTGACTTACTCAAACAGCGCTCTGGGCGTGTATTCACAATGTGTACCCATTTCTATACGATACCATTTAAGTATGTACATTTGTACGAACTACCTATACTGAAACCGTTCTTAAACAATTTGTTTAACCCATTTCTCTTTACTATTTTAACATTGAAAGCCTTTATCGAATGTCTGTTAACCATTATTCTCGGATTAAACCAATGCGACGTGAACATGAATTATAATAACACAATGCAGTCACGATGTAGCGATAATTGTAGGCATTGTTTTTTCTGTCTCATCGATCTTAGCTTCTTTCTTGTTCTGATCAGTCCCGCGTATACTGAGAAAGCTGCGGATAGGTTTTCCTTTGTGAATCACACTAGATCAAATGTATGCAGAATTTAATTCTTTTACATAGATATGTACTGTTGTAGTATTTTTATTTGACATGAGTCATTTTATAATCTGGCTACTGGTAATGTAATCAGTGATGTCTATATTTGTTGGACAGGCGGATTCGTGGAGCCCCAAATTGGTCTCATATACTGGCACCTTTAGGTGTATCGATAGAACTTTTCATAGCGCCATATAAGAGCAGGGGCCGGGTTCTAAGTGCTACCTACACAGAGCTGTACAAATGTCCATATTCGTCATTATGGGCGTTCTGACTAAGACTGCCAGCGAATCGGCTACCTTTGTTAGATGTAAGCTGATGACTGTAGCCTTTGCCGCAGCCGTGGGCGGCCGATTCACCTTCGATATAAAGATTATCTTATTCCATGTAGGTGGTAGCTATCTACATCTTATTCTTGAGGATACTTAGGAAGTGCGTAGTTTCGATTTCGTAATGTTAGTTCCGATACTAGCGGCGTGGGCCGCTTAATGATGGAGCATAACCTAATCTACAAATTACATATTTATTTAACCTTATTTTATAAGTGACAGTAAGTACTTACGACATCTAAGTGACCTTCTTTTCGACAGTGAATGAGTGATTTCAGTCAATTGCTTGAATTTTGGTTTAATGAGTCTTGGCTCGAAAGGAAATGATTCTAGAACTCAATACTAATCGAAAAGAACGGTTGTTTTGTAAGATTTCTTTGACAACGTATTAATATAAATAATATCACGTAATAAATTACATAATCAAAGCATTACTGTCCCACTGCTGGGCACGGGCCTTTTCTCACGGTAAGAAATATTAGGCCGTCCTCCACCACGCTGGCCTAGTGCGAGCTGGCAGACTACACACATCGTTGAGAACATTTTTAGAGCCGTCTCAGGTGTGCAGGTTTCCTCACGATGTTTTCGTTCACCGTTGGTGCAATGCACATGGATCCGAAAAGTCAGAGGTGCGGGATCGAACTCAGACCCTCTTATGGAATAGCAAGCGTTTAACCACTAGGCTATCATTGCGATACAATAAACTTGTATTAAAATAATCGTAAATAATCTTATTTACCATAAAAAGTACAGATATCACGTTCTGGTGCAAACAATTTCCTAATAAATTCAGTATTGTTTTCCATAATTAAATTTGAGCGAATTTTCGTTTACTCATATTCATAAACAATAAGTTCTAAAGGTATTCAATTACAGTTAATAAATACGTTGTTAACAATTGTATATTGTTTAAAAAAGCAGTAAACAACGTTTGCAGTTAGTATCAACATCAACCAAATTGCTAGTACTCGGATCGAAATTATTTAATGCATGGAATTAAGTATTAATCGCGTTTGTAACCTATCATTTTGGTTCACCACTGAACATTGTTTTATCTCGTTTTAGCTACCGGCGCGGCGCGGCGTGAGATCAAGACCACTAAGTAATTAATTTGTTATTTTAGGGCTGCATGGATTTAAATTTATGCTATGTCTTGAACTGTATGTTCGCTCTACCAAATTTAAAATCGGTTCGCCGGTTTATCCAAGAAGATGTAGTTTACAACACGCATACAGCCTCACTTATCTATGCTTTTCTATAATAAGAATTTTTCAATATCAGTACTGATTTTAAATTATTTAAGGTTTAGATAGAGACCACTATGTGATAGATTTTTGGGTTATATTAAGGCTGACATGTTAGTTTTAAGAAGAAATTTTATTAAATTGTGTTTTGTCCTGGATAGCAAATACCTTCCACTAAACTTAACCAATATCGGTTCGGTAGTTTAGCCACGAAGCTGTTACAACTTTCAACACGTACGCAGACTCACTTTTTACTATCTATGATAAATTATTATAGTAGGAATTTTTCGACATCAGAAACGATTTAATATTATTAACGAACTTAAGTCTTTTGTTTAAAAATAAGCACGATGAAATGATATTTTTTTTTACATTTACCTACACTACTCCTGCTCCTCATGTCATCATGTGTCTTGGTTAAAAATAATTGATTCACAGTATACATACACTGTCCGTGTAGTGTCCGGATTAACAATACAACATCACTCCATTTCCTCCCGTGGATGTTCTAAAGAGACTAAACCAGATGGATGGGCAGCAGCGTCCCATTTGTGGAACAACAGCCATTCTGCGCTCATCAACCCGCCTGTCAAGGGTGTAGTGACAATTGGCAAACTCCCGCAAAATGACAACACACGCCATGTTACCAGTGGTTTATGGGGGAATCCTTTGTTCAGCATTGGACTTCTTTTGGGTGATATGGTGATGATGATAAATGTATTTATATTAATTAACATAAATGTCATACAAAATTTTAAGCATTACTAAAACACATGTCATTATATGGGTATTGAATAAAATTATTTTAAAGTCATGATGTGAGATAATTTCCTAAGAATATCTTACCAGAAGAATGAGTACCATATACCCAACCCTATTTTGAGTGTTGTATGGCACCGATGCAGCTATTTTAATTACCTTTATTTAGATTTGAAGTACGCACTTGAGAGTTTTATGTCTACCTTTAAGAGTCATGGTCGAAACGTTCATACTTATTTATAAATAGATGACATAATTGTATGCAACATAAAGCGAAGCAATCAATCAATGTTTAAAAAATAAAGTATTCATTTTAACATGACACAGCCAAATTACTTTAAGGAATTTCGAAGAAAGTGTTGAAAATGTAAGATTTGTGTTTTAATAATTTACGTTTCCCCCATACGCACGTAACGTTTTTCTTCCACGGTTTATATGCGTACCGCTGAGGAACTCCTAGCCGGAATCTGTATCTACTTGAAAATGTTTAAATAGTAAGTGAACAGCTCTCTTCTAGGTAGGCATACCATGTGATGCCGGCTACGAATAGCACTAACCCATTTCATCCCGTGGGTATCGTAAAAGGCGACTATGGGATTAGCCAAAGGATGGGCAGTAGCGTCCTTTGAGTGCATTAACAATTCAACTGCGATCGCCAATCCGCTTGACAAGCGTGGCGATTATAGCAAAACACCCCAATGAACACACAACACTCACATAGGTCGTTGTGGTGATCTTCGGGGGAAAGCCTGTGTCCAGCAGTGGACTTTATTCGGCCGAAATGATGAAGCGTGCACCATCGTCGACCGCGTCATCGCTAACATCAGGTGAGATAGGGGTCAAACGAACGTCCATTCAAGATAAAAACAAGATATCTATCCATTTTATATTAGTGGTCAAGCCAAAGACGTGTAATTACGTACTTTATTAACTTGATTGCTCAATATATTAGTAGCTCATCAATATCCGTTTAGGTGTATTTATCAAGCCCATGTTCATTTAATTCACGATGTAGAGCTGTAGTTTTAGTTTACTTCAATTAAACTTAAATGATGCGTTGACTTCGCTGTAAATATTAACCTTACTTAAGGGCTTCTACTCGTTAGGAACGGACGTAGAAGTTTTATAATGGCCGGCATGGATCTTGAACGCTCAGGAAAAGAGTGAAGATCGTTTTGCGCATATCACCAAACAGACCAAAAAATCTGTTCTGCGCTGTGTCGGAGGGGAAAGTTAGCGCTAAATGTAAGTGCCAACTACAATTTTGTTACGTTTTCCTAGGTATCTAACTAAACTAACATTGCAAATATATGAGAATAGATTATCATTATCATGCCAGCCAAAGGACGTTCACTGCTGAGTGAATGCGTCCCCGTAGATTTCCACAATTGTTTTGTGATTTTGGGGGAAATTTGTCTCTTACTCACCACTCTTGGCGAGTTGGTGAGGCGCAGATTGGCTGCTGTTCCACAGAATCGATGTTGCTGCCTCTGTTTTAGAATGCTTTAGCCGCCTTTTATGACATCCACAGGATGAGATGGGAGTGGTGCTATATTCTTAATCTTGATACCACACGGATAAAAGTGAAAATCTACTGAAACTTATTTAAATTGTCACGTAGGTAATGAAGCAATCTAAATTTGAAGGCTGTTTCTCACTGTACTTAAATTCAATGTAATTAGATATTCAGAAAATGTAACTAATAAAACCACTAGCCGTAACAAAATACTCTTCCGACAAGAGATGACGAATTTCACAAAAAACTTTAAAAAATTGATTGATATTTAATCTAGGGACCTTTGAACTTTCTGTCGTGTGGACAATGGACTCTACACTCAATTAGATGCTAGGCCTCCGTGGGTGGTCCAATGTATTCCTTTGCCCTATAATCAATAAAAATGTGCCTTTAGTGTTCATGTCAGTTGAAGTGACGTTTTGACGGAGCCGGTGTCAGATGGTACCGGTTTTGTAATGGATATCTTGTAGCCCGGCGCCAAACTTACATTTTACATTGTATTCGTTCTATTATCCGCGGATTCGATGTAAAGATCACATTCCTTCCTACGCTGGAATCGTTATGTATGTATTGTCATGATGTTTCTCTTTATGAGAGAACTAAACTTAGAACGCTCTCGCAATGTAGTCGGTTCAGCTAGTCGAAGAATTTCGTGATTAGAACATGCTTTAACACTTCGGTTGTTTTCCAGTCGGAGACATATGCAATAATTGCCAGCATAAGATAATTCTAACCAAAAACGCGAATCATAAAACCGTATACATACTCAGTGACAGTCAAGCAGCCTTGAAGGCACTAATCTCCTACAATCTCTTACAAAATAAACTAGGGAAACACAAGGTGGTAGTATTTTGGACTCGTACAAAAGGATAATGACAACTAATTATTAACAAAATAAAATATGACTACAGTAGTGTTGTACGAGGCCAATAAACTTTTAACAAAAAAAATCCGACTTCAAAAACCCTACACGGTATAAAAATATTAAAACCATTAAAAAGAAAATAAAACTTTATTTATGAATTCTAAGGGTATGAAATATAACTTCTCGTTGGTCTGCACGAACCATGATTGGGGCATACCTGGACTTCCGACTTCATAAATAAAGTTTCTTTTTCTCTTTAGTGGTTTTAATATTTTTATATCGTGTAGGGTTTTTGAAATCGGTATTTTTTTAGTATTAAGTTTTATTTGTTTCTTTTTAGTGTAATTAAATGTAGGAACTATTTCCAATTTCGTAACAGTATTTAACACTAAGAATACGAATTACTCAAATCGGTTCTCTAATCTCGGAGGAATCGAAATTGTTAAGACATTATCTAGATAAGGACAGTCAAATTAAACCTGTTTATTGAAGCAGGTTATAATACTACTCATAGAATAGAATAGAATATTCTTTATTGTACACCATTTTAAAAACAACTACTAGGAATAATTTAATGAACAGTAATTGTACAATGGGCGGTCTTATCGCTATTAGCGATTTCTTACAGACAACCTTTGGATGGATAAGAAAAAGATGGATAAAGACAAAGGGGTATTCCGTGGTGTTCTTATTATATTAATATAATCAAATAGTGAATCTATTAAATATAATAAAAATAGGTATTTATTCCATAAATTACTTAAATAATATGCACACATATACAACAACATATTATACTTTATACAATACATTGTAAATAATCCATATATACATATATACAACCATATACTATACTTTATCCAATACAATATAAATAATCCATAAGAATATTGGATACATACATAAACATAATAGATATATGGTAAATACACAATCAGAAGAAAGTACTATATTGGTAAATACAACAAACAATTAAACAGACAAGTAATATTCTTTTACTAGTTTTTTAAAAGTAACCAATGACTGGGCACGCTTGATTGACACAGGCAGTGCATTCCATAATCGGACAGGCCGAATGGTGAAGGATTATACTCAATCATATGTAATGAAATTTATATGTGATAATTTGAAAGCATTCTGCACCTATTAAAAAAATAATTGCTGAAATCGGTTTACAAATCTCGGAGTAATCGGTGTACATACATAAAAAAAACCTCCTCCTTTTTGAAGTCGGTTATAAAAGGTCCATATCAAAGCTTATGCTGCTGTTATTTCTGCTGCAGTGCTGGTTTTCTATTTGGGCCTATTTGCCACATTAACTCCGCAAGGGCACTGGAAATTCTTTAGCTGTTCTGTCATTGTTGAAGTTAAATATCTTAGTACGTTTAAAAAAAAAGTTGTCACACACTACAGTATACATTTTTAATATTATTAACATTTATATCATTATGTTAAAAAATTAACCACTCCTGTACCTACCAGTTCAAAAATAGATACTTAAATAATAAATTTATATAAAATATAAATGAAATGTATAATATTGATAAGTATTTAGTAGCTGTGCCGTTATAATAATTTCTACCTATGGTAAGCGCAGAAGACAAACAGCATATCCAGGGCAGTAGCGTTCTTCTGTTTGCTAGAACAACATACCGCCATCACCTATCCGCCTGTCATTGTCAGGGCCATGTTCAGTATTGCACATTTGCATTTCCTTATATTTGTAGTGATGGTGGTGAATTTTGATTATGTTGATGTACTATTACTATACGCTGTTATTCTTCTTGGCATGTGCACTTTACTTTTAACAATCAAAATATCTATACAAATAAATAAAATTGAAGTGTCTGTTTGTAATGTCAAAATAATAGCTTTTTACTAAATGCATATGAAAGTATATACGGTACCTATAACAAAAAAAAACAATTTTTACATTTTTTGTCTGTCTGTCTGTTTGTTCCGGGTAATCTCCGAAACGGCTGGACCGATTTTGACGGGACTTTCACTGGCAGATAGCTGACGTTATAAGGAATAACTTAGCCTACTTTTATTTTGGAAAAATAATCAGGGTTCCGCGCGAAAACAATAAAACCCTTCAAATCCAACATATATTCTATGTCAAGTATCTATGTCGAAGTACTCTAAATTTCTTTTAAATTACACGCGGGTGAAACCGCGGGTCCCAGCTAGTAGATAATAAAGTAACAAAGAACGTCATACTATTGGGCTCGTTTCTATCACGACGTGTGCACTATTGTTATTTTCAGCAATATTCAATTTGCCTTTGGCTATCAAAATGTAGAGAAATAAAACAATAGAGAAAAGTACGCACGTTCAGCAAGCAGGCACGTTCTATTTCTTAAATAATTGACATGCGGTTCGTAACAGTCCAAACGTTTGGATAAATCGTTTGCGTCAGATTTTTCAGCACAATTCTCACATTTTCTTCTATTGTATCGTTTTAGTAACACATTAAATATACCTTCGTTAAAAAACTGTGCCTGTGCGTATGGTGCTAGCTAATAGCACTGCCCCATCTCATCCCGTGGGTTTCGTAAACGGTGACTACGGGAATAGCCGGAGGATGGGCAGCAGCATCCTTCGAGTACATTTACAACTCAACTACGATCGTCAACCAGTCTGCCAACCGTGGAGATTGTGAAAAAACCACCCAAGGAGCACACTAATCCATATCGATAGTTGTGGTGTGGTGATCTGGGAAAGGAATATGCCCAGCAGTGGAAGTTTTTCCGCTGGAATGATGATGAAAAACTATGTTATAGTCATATCATGCCTTTATTAAAAAGCACTATTGTTTTTTATAGTTTCACCTAATGTATTAACAAAATTTTCTTGTTCTAATCTGAAACCACCCGGTTACAATCTCTTATAGTCAACTCGTATAGGTGATTCCACGTATTATTAAACAGTTTTGCGTTAGAACACTTAATTTAAGATATTTACGGCCGAATACTGAAATGCCACTTAATATTAAGTCCCGCTTTAACTATTCGAGGAACACGTATTCGATAGGAAACCGGGCTGCTCAAATAGTGGCGTTTCAGGGGCGCAATTCCTTAAGCTCAAACATCCATACATCCTTAAATACAGAATAGAAATAACGGTGTAAAACCAATTTTGGTATTCGCTAAGTTATGATTGAATTTATTCCAGGACACGTTACAGAAGGTAAGCCACGAGGACCAGTCTTAATGAATACCAAATCGGGTTATCACCATTATTTAAATTCTGTATTCAAGGATGTATGGATGTTTGAGCTCAAGGAATTGCGCCCCAGTATTCAGCTGTAAGTCGTTGCGGTCCTTTCATAATCAGCCCATTACTGTCCCACTTCTGGGCACCAGCCTTTTCTCGGGATGACAAAGGTTAGGCCTTAGTCCACCATGCTGGCCTAGTGCGGGTTGACAGGCTACACACACCATTGAGAACATTTTTGTATGCAGGTTTCCTCACGATGTTTTCCTTCACCGTTAACGCAAGTGATAATCAAATTCAGATCCGCACATGAATCGAAAAGACAGGTGCGGGCCATGATCGAACTTAGACTCTCATGTGTGGAAGGCAAGCGTTCAACAACTATGCTTGCGGTCCTTTAATTAACGATTATTTTTTAGCACACGGAAGGATGCTGCTGCCCAATCTCTTGATATTAACCCTTAGTCTTTTTACGACACCCATAGGTATAAGAGGGGTGGTTTATTTTTTGCCAGGAACACTGAGATTTCAGAAACTTTGATCTCTTTTTGAATCCTGTCGATGGCGAATACAAGCTTAGTGACAAAGAACTTATAAATAATCAGCAAATCCCATTCTTTGATTGATTGAAGATACTTACTTGCTTCTATCCATGACCTTGTCCAGTAGAATTAATCAGACTATTATGTTTGCGTTGTTTAAGACTGCGTATTATAGATATCAAAGCGTACCTCAGGATCTACCTAACCGATAGAGATGAATTGGACCTTCAATTTTAAGTTATTCTATAAGCTATACCACTGAAATCTACCTGGCCATTAAGTGATCAGTCAACAAACAGACGAATACTCTCACAAGTACTGTCCCGACTTTGTGTGTGATAATCGACCGAAAAAAATAACTTCTGAATAACTTTATCCTACTAAAAGTTTGCAAGTTTGAGGGTCCGTCACGCTGAAATGGATTCAAGTAAATGACATGGAATGGGATATATGATAGCTTTATTACACCATAATACAATAAAACCACGCATATTGCCCACCGAGCGGATGGGTGACGGTTAGTAATACATAAATAGGAGTATACTTTACTGGTGATAAATCACTACTGCAAGAGACCGGCTAGATGGGTACTACCCCAGTGCTAAATATTCGCCATTAAGCAGTATTGTTTAAACTAATTACTGAGTATAACAGACTAAATATCTTTACGCCTCGAGGTGACGAGCGCAGCGGGATGCCTCGCAGGACTATTCCTGGTTAGTATTCTAATTGTTACGGGCAGGCATGTCGCTTACCACCAGGCGAATGAAATGATCATCTCGTCCCAAGGTTTATAAAAAAAAATGAACATGAACAAACACAACAAAACATGCGAAAGTGTCTGCCTTAGTAATAACAAGTCAATAAAAGTTTTAGCTTCAGGTTCGTTGGGCCGTCTACTACCGTCTAGGTGAATCTCGATGTCGAGATATTTGTAAATCGAAAGTGACTGGTCGAATATAAAACTGTATTTATTTTGGATGTTAACAGAGGTAGATGAACGCGGTTACAAATTGGCCCACACCCAATCGTTATTATTATTCAAGTAGTCATTACTATCATGTAATGTAGAATTTTAATTTATGAAATAATTAGTACTATAAAGGACAATTAATTTCAATTTAAAATGCTAATATGTTATCATAATATTAACAGGTGTGTAATTTGAGTCAATTTAAATAAACTTGTATTTGTATTCAGATTTATTCAACGATACACATCGAATTTGTTAAACAGGATTTCCCATGTAGCAAACAATATTCTATTATCAATAAAAATCGAGTGACTACAAAATGTATTTTCAGCTTTCCCATCAATTTTCTTCAGTTTATAAAAATTATACATATTTTAATAAAATGTTGGTACAAAATGTCTGTTTTTGTAACCGATTACGACTATGAATGAATGCTTTAGGAATTCTATAATTGCTATGAATAACTAATAGTAACTTTGGTTTTGATGGTTTTCACGTGGTGTCGTATTTCAAAGCTTCAAGCTTAATATAACAAAACGCTAGGCGATGAGATTAACCGATTATGCTTCAAAACATTGTCAGGTATAGGTACGACAACGCTAACATCATTGACAATAAAATTATAGGCAATATCAAAGTTAGCGCTCGCTTCTTGCTATTTTAATGCTGCATTGTGAGAGGTCGCAACATGGCCTGTTAATTAAACCACCCACTAAATATCACAAATTATGTGTTTTCACGCATAACTATTTAATAATATGTGCAATAAATACCTTTATGAGTTAGCTATAAGAGATTGTTTATAAGAACTATAAAAGGTTCGTCAAAAATACCACAATGCCTCAAGACGAAAGTCTTTAACCAGTGTGTTATCAGTGATGACATATGGAACAGAGACGTGGTAACTCACTGTGGGCCTCATAAGAAAGCTCAAGGTCACTCAGCGAGCTATGGAAAGAGCTATTCTTGGTACTTCTTTACGAGATCGAATCAGAAATGAGGAGATTCGTAGAAGAACTAAAGTTGTCGACATAGCTGAAAGGATTAGTAAACTGAAGTGGCAATGGGCGGGGCACAGCTCGTAGAACTGATGGCCGTTGGGGCAGAAAGGTTCTCGAATGGAGACCGCGCACCGGAAAACGTACAGCGTAGGACGACCTCCAACGAGGTGGACAGACGACCTGGTGAAGGTCGCTAGGAGTCGTTGGATGAGGGCCCCTTGTGGAAATCTCTGGGGGAGACCCTTGTTCGGCAGTGGACGTCCTTTGGGCTTATATATGATGATAAGAGATTGTAATCGGGATATAGAACTAATAGCTAATTTTGCTAAATACATTCGCTGAAACTAAATAAACAATAGCGCTTGCAAACATCAATCCGTATGGCAGGGTAATATCCCCATGGCCGTTCATTAGAGGGACATGTTCAGCAGTGGACGTTTACGGACTGATGTGACATGTTGTAACTGAAGTAAAATGAATACAGTTGGTATTGTGCCGGCAATAAATTATGTTGTATCTACTCACGGCTACATATCAAGCTGTACATTTCCAGTATAAACTGACCTCACACTGTAAGCCGGCTCAGAATGCCACCACCCCATTTCCTCCCATGGGTGTCGTAAAAGTCGACTAAGGGATTAGCCGGAGGATGGGCAGCAGCGTCCTTCGAGTACATTAACAACTCAACTGCGATCGCCAACCCGCCTGCCAAGCGTGGCGATTATGGCAAAACCCCCCAATGTGCTCACAACACATCCATATCGGTGGTTGTGGTGATCTTTGGGGGAGGCCTGTGTCCAGCAGTGGACTTCATTCGGCCGAAATGATGATGAGACTGTAAGGAAAGCCTATAGAATAATACGAGGGCAGTTTATTCTGGAAAATTTAGCTTGTTAGATAGCCGTGTGTATTTGAAGAATTTCATCGAATTCAATCCAACCACACATAAAATCTCGTTTTGTATTGTAGGTATTAAGATTTCTTTTAAATACATGCGCGTGTCATCGCCGCCCGTGGTGCCTCGTCACTTACGCCGACGAATTTTCACAAACAAAGCGATTATCGAGAATATTTTTTCTCTTAACGTTTTTTTATTGCACTGTTTTCATTTTGCGTGTGCATGTACTGGAACTCTTTGCCAAGAGTCTCACACGTTAACAGCCACAAAGAAAATGGAGACTGTTATTTCTGACTGTCACCTCTACATTGCGTGTGACCGCTACACGAGTGTTGGAGCTATGAATGAGTTCTCTATTAATGTATAAACATAATTATTTCATCTGTCATATCATATAACATTTGATACTTCTAATGACTTTGAGCGTTGTTCAACATAGTACATAGAACGTGCTTATGCTTAACAATACACGTTATTTGTCTATTGGTATTAACATTATCATATTACTATATGAACATTATGTCATTACTATTTTTATATGATACGTGTTGTCAACTGCCTTTCGATTTAGCTGTAATATATACTTTAATATAGTACAATGTCTCCAGCTCAATAATATATAAATTGATTACGCATTCTTGATACTTGAATTAGAGCAACTAATTTCTAAATTTCTTCATATACCTATTCGATTAAAAAAAAGTCGAACAAACTGGTGTATTTTATGCGAGGTGGATGTCCCTGTTTCATAGTCGAGTCAGTATTTACAAAATCGTTTAACAGTTGCATCGAAATCGGCCACGCCTAATAAATAATGTCAGACAAATACTAAAACATTTTAAAAGCAAACGTTCACTTGCGTCAGGGGGCTAAGCCAATACTTTATGTTACACAACGCTGTGAAAACTGTTAGAATATTTTTGAACATTGCATTTGCGATTATAGATGCGGTGCAATATAGTCTTCTGTTGTCTGTATAATAGGATAATAGGTCGGCTGATCTGGTGTAGGTCGCTGGGAGCCGTTGGATGCGTGTGGCAAGTAACCGGACTTTGTGGAAATCTGTGAGGGAGGCCTTTGTTCAACAGTGGACGTCCTTTGGCTGATATGATGATGATGATGTACAATAGATGAATGATCCTTAGAGCTTGCATAAGTAGTATTTTTACAGCTTCTATTAATTCAAATCCATCAATTTAGCTACTCCTACATGCTTACTGTTGATCTCATTCACCAGGCCTGCAGTCCTAAGCTTATGCTTCTATTCCCAAGCATCGAATTTCTATTAACTTTCTTTTCCTTCTGTGATAAAGTCATCGCGCTTTACTAAATACGGTGGTGGTAGCACATTTGTAAGTAACTAATTCATAAAAGAAATGGGAAACTCGGAAATAATTGCCATTAGCATCTGATAAGTAAGCGTTTAACCATTTCAAGTGACATCAGCGGGAACGTTGCTTAATCTAAAAATTCTCATACAACAGTAATACATACAGTTTATATGTTCATCTTATTAGTTCTGTTTGGCTTGCACCTGGTGTACAAACAAGCACTTAAAATTTGCTTTGGAATATCTGCTTCAATAATTTTTCTGATATCAATATCGCATTGTTCAGTAATTGCATAAACTAATAAACATTAAGTCCGAGTATCATTAACTAATAAACATTAAGTCCGAGTATCATTAACTAATACAACGTAAATAATGTAAATATTTAACTTTTTCAAGTAAGCTTCGTTCACCTGTAATGTTGAGACTTCGAGACGTGAGAAATTCTGTAGAGCCCCGCGACTCGTAAGTCGTAAAGAGTTTCGACGAGTTTTTTATTGTCGTCTTTATAGAGAACGGAGCTTTCTTTAGGCGACTTATTTATTGTTCAAGATATTTCTATTTTACGTACATTAACATTTGTTTGTTATAGTTAGATTTCCTCAAAGAACTACTGGGAAGAACGATTTCATTTATTAGACACAGCAACGTAGGTACTTCTTGATTTTCTTTCGTTTATCAAGTTTTATGACGCTAAACTGTTACAAATCTTTGTTTGACACACACAACTGATTTCCTACGAAAATAAGCATTTATTTTCAGTGAAATTAATTTCAATTCTAATGTAATCTCGTAGGTATACCTACCTCTTGATCCTTCTGTGAGAGCGTCATGCTCCAGAAGGAGACTGCAGAGCGGGATCGGGAGAGGGTCGATTCCGCACAGAGAAGGACGAGACGGCGACGGCGTAACAACCGCCCCGGCGCCCAGGTCCAATATGTCTGTCGTATAGGCCTCGAAGGTCGCGGGCGCGCAGATTGGGGAATTTGCGGGCCTACAACGAGCGACCCACGAGGAGACGGTGGCGCGCATGTGGTCACGCGCCACCGTGTGCGCAACATAGCACGGCGCACAGAGAGGCTTCGGGGGATCCTTTACAATCTCCCCGGGGGGTGACCGCTTTACAGACACCCTGTTCAACATGTGCCTATAAGCTCGGCACCAGTGGGCGGCTCTATTGTGATCATACGAGGTCCTGAACCCCCCCTTAGGTGCCGAAGATGACCGCCCTAGTGGTTTTAGCCGGTAGGATTCCGGCATGCCCCTTCACCCTTCCCCAGGGCGGTATGATATCTTTACTCCTAGGTAACCTATGTAAGGAGTCGATTCTTTGTAACAGTGTCATCAAATCATTATAGGTACTTTCATCATTTCATCATTTCGGCCGAATGAAGTCCACTGCTGGACACAGGCCTCCCCCAAAGATCACCACAATGACCGATATGGATATGTTGTGGGCTCATTGGGGGGTTTCGCCATAATCGCCACGCTTGGCAGACGGGCTGGCGATCGCAGTTGAGTTGTTAATGTACTCGAAGGACGCTGCTGCCCATCCTCCGGCTAATCCCTTAGTCGACTTTTACGACACCCATGGGAGGAGATGGGGTGGTGGCATTCTGAGCCGGCACCACACGGCAAAAAAAAATATAGGTACTTTACTAATTTGAAAACCTTTATTAATTTTATCTTACCTCCTTGTTGATAAATGTTTATTACTTAATGTGCTGACGTTTATTTTGAGTGCCAATTTTTATCTAGCCAGCAAGGTGTCTATGGCGTCATTTAGCTTTATATCAGGTTAGGGACACTGAATTGATTAGCAAAATTAGCTTCGCAATGGTGGCCTTACGTGTATTTGATTACACCTATGATTATTACAAGAATCGCAATTGAATTGAATTCAATCATTGTGCATCTGTAATTGTTGATACATCCTTGAAAAAAGAATATACTTCATTCTTGACAGTACATAAACGTAAGTAATCCATTAAACGTTTACATCTATATATTTACTTGAAATATAGTTTGCGTAGGTAGATTTTAAGTGTCGTACCTGTGATTGACTGAAATGGCTCGTTACAATAAGTTTCAAAAGCGAATTTGACGCGTCTCTTGTGGTAGGCGTTGCTACTAACAGCGTTAACAATAACGTTATGAATGGCAAGGTTGACTCGCGTTTGTCTGGCTGAGCCAAGTACTTTGCTGCTGGCTCATGACTTGCTATTGTCAAATATTTTCCACAAACAATACCTCACGATTGCAACTGAGAAACACTATATTTCACAATCTCGCATATCTAAGAGTAACTTCACATATTGACGAACCTTATTCTAATATCAAACACGAATTGTATGTATTATTGTTGATGTAAAATAGAATACACAATGTGTCATATTCAATGACGCCATTAAATCTGTTTAAAATAGTTGTTAAAGTGTTTATTCAATAGTTTGTCATTGGTATAATTCTGTCATTCAATGTTTATAAGCTACGCCCACCATCCATTGAATATGAAGCCCATTCCAGAATGGTAGGTGTCGACATTTAACTCTTCGGGTTTACTGTGGCAGAAAGAAACCTGTCAACATTTTAAATATCAACATGTCACAATATATAGCTTAACACCCCACCCGTACTGATTCATAGTACTTTTAACTATTGTAGGTACTATATTCATCGACTATACAAGGAAGTTTTATGCCTTCCTCTTGACACCAATTTTTGCGCGAACGGCTTTATAAAACGCTAAACCGGAGGTTATAAACTTTCTATTGAAATAAAGTAATGGTGCATTAAAGTCGCCAACTGACACGACACACTGAAACTTCCACAGCTCGTTGTTTAACGATAATGTTCCATATTTTATTAATGTCCGAGTCGCATCAAGTCATGATGTTTGGCACCGACATTACACATAAAAAGGAAACTCCAGTTTCCCTACTATAAACTCGTCCTATATTTACAAACGGGCCTCGCAAGTAAACCGTGAAAAATAAATATTAGGCGATAAATCAGCGAAAATCTCCGGTTTACTCCAATGCTTTTATAGCTGTAATAAAAGAACCGTCAACTGTGGATAGTGTTCGGAGAATAAATAGTATAGATCGCGGCCAGCTTTCTGGAAACTCTGAACACGTAACAGTGCACATTGGTTCAGCTTTGACACATTTAGGCGATCTTAACTAGTAAGCTTATTTACAAGTGTCGAACCTGCGTAAATCCTAACGTATATGACCGTAAATCTGTAGCCGCTTTGTATGAAACGTAAGCGTATTTCCTCGTACTTAGACAATTTATAGAGATATAATTCTAGTTTCGTTACTAAAATATTATGCTCATACAATATTATTTAAACAGCATGTTCTCGTATTCCTTGTAAAAGCACGTACTTTTAGAAGCTACTTATTATATTTTTGTTGAATGGATGCGTTGTTGATCTTTCTCGAAGATAAATCAATAGGAAATATGATAATGAGTTCTAACAGAATTGTATGTTATGATTACCTAGTTTTGAAATGTAAAAATAACTAACGAAAGTAATATTTAAAAGAGAACAAATTTGTCTGAAGCAAACATGTTGGTTTTCACTTCCGTATGCTTATACCATCACAAAATTGGCGTACAAACTTGTATGTTTGGACAAATTTGCTCACCATTGACACACAAATCACAAACAGCCTTGCTCCGACCCTTTCAAAGCAATGTAAAAATAAGAATTATTCTTTTATTGACACCTGATGTCCGCAAACTGCCATGCATAAATATGTGTGTTATATTTTCTTTTTAACCACCTGTTTATGTGCACGTTCTCTGAAGTTAACATAACATGTTTGTTGTCAATATTCATAATTCTCAGTCACACTGCATACCATTAGCTGCAGTCCAATAAGCGATCGGTATACATCATGCAAGCTTGCTTATATTTGTAACGGTTTCTTGCATTATTATATTAGATTAATATCGTCAATGCGGTTTTCTGTGTATTTTCAAATGTCGCATCAGTCTTTTAACAGTGTGACCCTTGTGTACGACCCCTCGTCTGTGCATAGATGAAGATATCACGATAAAAGCATTTCAATCACAATTGTAAAGACAACCTGCGTAGGCATTTCCAAATGGTTTCCATTTTGATTGCATTTTGTAATGACCAATGTCAGTCGCTCCTTCTGTGATTTATGCATTGATTATGTTGCAACTACATTATTTTTCATGGCATCGAAATTAACTTGTATCTTTACTATATCATTGTTTTCATTCAAAAATGAATCATCTTCAATCTCATTTCGTCATTTTCTAAGTATAATTATTGTCATCGTCCCACGCGTTGTGAAATGACTAATGGGGATCTCGGAAGAACCATCTATTATATTAGTATTATAGTAAGACCTGTATTATTAAGTTAGTTTGACACACAAACAATTTCTAACACAATTGAGTTCGGTTTCATATCGCCTTATTGGTAGGCAATGTCGTTAGTAAAATGTGTACGTAACTAGTTTATACTGTCTTAAAAGTCCAAATCGATCAATCTAGGTAGATAACAATGAATTGGCTTCTATTATTACTTGGTCCCTATAAACTCCCCAAATTGTGTGTGTGTGTTGGTTTTTATTACGTTCACCTCATTTTAAGGAAATGTGTAATGCCAGTTATGCTATGATTAAATATAAATAAGATTTTCACTTGTAGTTGCCATTAAAATTATACTTGATCTTTTCTATAAATTGACAGCTGCAACTTTTTATTGAATCTTACTCTGTTTGCATAACGCATGTGCATGACTAGACATTAGCCTATGATACTTAACATCGAGGACAGGATGTCAGATATAACAGAAGGAACTCTATGCGTTATCAAATAAGCTGTAAAATATGATCTGTATGTACCGTCACGCTCGTCATTTCTCTTCTAATCTGAATAGAACTTGAAGCATTTGGCGTTGAAATAAAAGTATTCATAGTAAAATGTAGCCCCGCTTATAAACATGGCTAGTTTCTATTGTTTCACTCTACAGGACATGACGCGAACGGCATTGTGTACTGGTTTGTCTTTAGAAGCAGAAATCACAAAGTGTGACAGTCCGAAAAATCGGATAACAGGAGTAAAATAGTTAATCTGATTGTGTCTAAACAACAATTGAATCTATTTCTCGTGTTATTAAGCAATTTCAATTTATTACAAAAATATAACGATATAAGCTGCGCTTGAGTTTAGATCAAATTTATCTATACCGTTTCCAATCAGTTCGTTGCTTTTAACAGCATCTCGCGCGCTTATCGTGCAATAATTTTCACAAACGCGAAGTTTTTATTTGTCATAAAATTTCACCTAATAGGCACTTAAAAGTCAACAGTTGAAAAGGTCGGGTAAGTAAGGTACGGAAAAGTCAATCTTATGGAGAAGAGCAAACAAGAAACTCCATAGACACTGTTTAAAAAAAAAAAACGATTTTCTTTATTACAGTTTGCGAATGGAGGAATAATTTCTTCTGTAATATATAATCAGAAATTGAGAATTATTAAGGCACCGGTAACACTGGTACGAGTCAAGGAAGTTCCCTCATTTACAAAATGTAGAAGATACTGAATACTGATACTGATCTGGAAACAGTGTCATATTGTACTGACATGTAAAAAATGACATCTATAATATGTCCTATATATAAAATAAATTAAACACTATTGCTAAAACATATTGACGCAAATGGCCGTACCGCTACCACTCACGGGAATATCTGTCCATTGCTATATATGTATATTATCTTTAGCTACCGTACTTAACTCACTACTGCCTTTTGATTATCTTGTTCCCATTCATCATTCTCAAGTGCATCGCTTTCTATTAGTATACAGACTATTATTGTTATATGATATATATTGGGCTAACAATATACTAACTTAAATACTCTTTGATGTCTATGATCATTAGTTTCATTACCTTGTTCATATAAGTAAATAGAATCCTGTTTGACTACCTAATAATCTAATTTGTCAAGCTTGATTACAAATTGCCCGTCCACAAACACAATGCTACAATAGTTCTCCTAGAACACACCGGATATGTATGCTCTTTGTTCGTCAATGTTCAATTCCTTTATTTATTTGTTTCACATCAGGTGCATTTATTCATAGGTAAACATATCAAACAAGCCAATCATCCATTATTTTTATTTTCAGACTCATATTTTATAATTTTCAATTCGTAGACCATTTACCGATTTTTTTCTGTCTTCAATATTAGTTATGGTGGTCAAAGGTTCTACTCCGTTTATCTTTTCAGAATTTTTTGTAGTCTGTGATATTTATAAATATTTATTTGTATGTCTTAATATATACATGTAGTCATGAAGAAACCTTGCAACCAAGCAATGATGAATTCCTTTTTTTATTGAGGACTTCAGCAGCATATGGAATCATCTGAAAGAAATAACATGTCTTCCCTTATATGCAGTTATTTTCTTTCTTAGATAATTATTACTGTAGGAACCTACTGCTAAAAGTACCATTTACAAATTGAATAGTGCATAGGTAACAGTTTTTTGCGTGTAAAACAAAAATTCCCAGACATGTCTGATTTCTTTAATGTCACTTATGTGCCGGGTTATTACACACACATTTAAATATATGAACATAATTATTGGCGTGATTCAAGTCTCCGTGGTTGGCCGATGCAAGTGAAGCCGGTCGCAACTGACCGTGGTGTTGCGTTTACGCATCGTCGCTCAACGTGAGAATATTCTCCTTCAATCTACATTGTTCTTAATTTGCCCTCATATATATTATTCAGGGAACATAAATCTCATGACTAGCAGAATACAAAACTATTAGTTTAGCTCTGAAAATTCTCACCTAATCTAAAGGTGCAGCTACTTCAAATTTCTCATGGCACATTCAGATTGAACAACATGTGTAAATCTAAAGATAAATAGTTGGTATTTCTTCACGAATTGTACTAAATCTTGTTCATTTATGCTCTAATTGTGACAGTCAAGTTTAATTAATGCACCACCTTGTAATTTCACTGTCTAGACCGCGTGTCCGTTTACTTAGTTTGCTATTACGACGGCCGTTGCATTGTTGAAGCCGTCGTTAAATTACAAAATGCCGTGCCACTGTTCTTGGTGATGAAAGAAATTAATTGTTTCCGCCGACCGACGCTACCAACGAAAGTGATTTTGTGACTTAGTCTGTTCTCAGAATCAATTACACTATTTGTTTTGCTGCAACTGTTTCGCGCAACAGAACACGAGCAGCTTAACATGGATGAAGGATTAAAGAAAAATTAATTCGCATTATTTAAGAATTCCTGCTGCATATTTTAAGTACATACGGCAATCACGTTCATTATAAAAGCATTGCCCTTTTGTAACAACACCGAAGTTGTTGAAGAGTTAAAAACAACTTGGGTGCGCTGAGAGAGTTCACAACAACCTGTACGTCTCTTAAATCTTGGCTGTTATTATACTGGCATTTGATGATTTTAGTGAAATAAATGATTTTTAGTTAGATACTCCGACATTAGCTTAACTGCTCAAACGTTAAATTGCCCAATCGACTATTTATATTTTAAATATGCTAAGATTAAAATCAATAGCATGGTTTTGGTGATCTTTCTCAACGGTATCGCATTTATTTTAAAGCGTGTCAAAGAATTGCACTATAATTGCCTAAGGGTCGAAGTTCAAGCCCGTCTTCACACCACACGTGTTTATTTAATAAATAATTTAATAGATCACACCGTTGGCAATAAAATGGAATTTCGGTTTTAATAGAAAATATAAATCAAGGTGTTTAATTCTGTGTGATGATATCGTTCTTGCTTGAAGTTACGGTTTATTAAATGCGTATTAGAATAGAATGGAGGGAGATTGATTACGGAGTGAATGCGCCGCGGTCCGCCATTGTGGGCAGTGACAATGCAAGAGAAATTGCATGGCATTATCTGGAACTGGTACGCGTACGAGTGTGAGGTTCACTGTCGCAATACTCCAGGGATGAAATTGCACAATACTATTTAGTTATGATTGTAAATATATTTTTATGTTTCCATACTATGGAATATATAATGAAAGCACTTGTTCCACTTTGATGGTTTTTTTTTTAAATTACAGTTGTCTACATTTGTTGGAATAACTGGCACCTAAGTGCAATACCTGTCGAAGTTGTCTGCTATTTGAACTGTTGTTACGGAAAAGCAAATTGTCTATTTAAGAAAAGTGAATCAATATTTTTACTATTTACAAAAAATATTGGAAATTGAGGCACGTTAAACTTGTTAAGTAGCTTTATTAAGAAGATACTAATAGTTTTTACACCACTAAGTTAGTGAACAAGCGTACGGCCCGCTTGATGGTAAGCGGTTACCATATGAATGTTATATATAACCTATGAATGATTGTAAAGAATCACTCGCGCATTGCCGACCCTGTAAAATTCTTTTCACGCCCTTTTTGAAGAGTTTCGTGATAGTCTCTATAGTAGTCTGGCTCTAGAGCATGTGGATAAGCTCCCCGCCGCTGATGGTGAGAGGTGCATAGTTGTATAGTGTTATAAGTATAGCATAGTATTTTTTCGTCTTGCCCATGTTAATTTTAAGGCCCACCTGTTGGAAACCTTTGTTGAGATCATCGAGCATTGCGCTGAAATCTTGCAGCGATTCTGCCATGACTACGTAGTCGTCGGCAAATCGAGGTCGATCGATCGATCGTGATATACTTGCCATTGATATTAATGCCGAATCCTTTCCAATGGGCCTCGTAGGAAAGCTCAAGGTCACTCAGCGAGCTAGGGAGAGAGCTCTCACGTAGAGAAAAACCAAGCATAGCTATGCTATGATATGCTTGGTTTTTCTCTACGTGATCAGGAATGAGGAGATCCGTAGAAGAACTAAAGTTGCCGACATAGCTTAAAGATATCGCTTTGCCAACAGAAATTAGTAGTATTTTTAAATTTTGGTATCACAACCAGGTGAATGTCGTGCGTTGGTCGAGTGCATACTCGGAGCCGTACAGGCTGGAATGTGGGGTGAGGCAGGGAGGGCTTACCTCGCCCAAGCTCTTTAACTTGTACGTCAACGCACTGATAGAGGAGCTCAGCAGCACCCATGTCGGCTGCCATATTGACGGTATCTGCCTCAACAATATCAGCTATGCTGATGATATGGTGCTGCTGAGTGCATCTGTTTGTGGTCTTTTGAGGCTGTTGGGCATCTGTGAAAAGTATGCTTACAGCCATGGCTTAATATATAATGTTAAGAAAAGTGAATGCATGGTCTTTCAGGCTAGAGGAAAACTTCCTTCAACTATACCTGCCATTAAATTAAATGGAACACCACTTCAAAGGGTTGAACATTTTAAATATCTTGGACATGTGTTATCCTCCGACCTGAAGGATGATGCAGACATAGAGCGCGAGCGCAGGGCGTTATCTATGAGAGCGAATATGTTGGCCCGCAGGTTCGCTCGTTGCACCACAGAAGTTAAAATGACATTGTTCAGAGCTTATTGTACATCCTTTTACACGAGCAGCTTGTGGGTCTCATACTCGCGCAAACAATACAACGCCCTGCGTGTGCAATATAATAATGCGTTCAGGGTGCTGATGGGGTTGCCCCGATTTTGCAGCGCATCTGGTATGTTCGCTGAATCACGAGTAGATTGTTTTTATACAACTGTGCGGAAACGATGTGTAGCCCTGGTGCGCAGGGTTCGGGCCAGCATCAACAGCATCCTTAGGTTATTCGCTGAGAGGTTTGACTTCCAGTACTTGAACCATTGCTATATGATTCATGCACTGAGTAATAAAAAACTGTAGGTAGGATATATAGCATTTTAATTTTATTGTCTTTTGATTTATTTTTCCATGTATGATCCTTTGTTGATCGAAATAAATAATTTATTATTATTATTATTATTATTATAGCTGAAAGGATAATTATGCTGAAGTGGCAGTGGGCGGGGCACATTGTTCGTAGAACTGGTTGTTGGGGCAAAAAGGGTCTCCGCGCACTGGAAAACATAAGGTCCTACCTTATATTTTCCAGTGCGCGGCTCCAACGAGGTGGACGGATGATCTGGTAAAGGTCGCTGGGAGCCGTTGGATGCGTGTGGCATGTAACCGGACTTTGTTGAAATCTGTGGGGGATGCCTTTGTTCAGCAGTGGACGTCCTTTGGCTGATATGATGATGATGATGATTTTGTATTAGAAACTCGACCATTAATATCAGTAACAACTAACGGGCAAAATAAATTGTAAATAGAATCCTTTTTGAACGTTAAGATTCTCCACAACCGTGAAACGTGCAATCTCAGGAAATGCACCGAGATGTGGTTGCACCGAGCTGTGGTTGCAGTAGATAAAGGACTAACCCCGCTAGGTTTGGCTAAAGAGAATTGGTGCATACCTGTCGTACTTATTACCATCGACCGCAGCGAGGTATGGCAGAGCAAGGAAAAACATGGACGCTTCTATCGAGCACTTAATGGTGCCGATGTCGATTTCCTAGCGTCCGTGTCCTGGCTATGTTTCGTTTACCTTTTTGGGGAAACCGAAGGTGTTATTTGTGCATTTATTGACGAAGTTATCATTAGGTACGAACAACTTTTGCAACCAAGTGCGTCGTCGGGCCGTCCTGCCGCTCTTTGGAGCCTGGAGTCCTTTTGAAGGAGCGAGCGCGTCACCTACCGCCTGACGCAGGTGCTCACTGGGCACGGTTGTTTCGGCGCGTACCTGCACAGGATAGGACGCGAGGCCACGGCACAGTGCCACCATTGTGATAGCGACCAGGACACCGCACAGCACACGCTCGAGGCCTGCCCTGCGTGGGCCGCCGAGCGGCGGATCCTGGTCGATCGGATCGGGCAAGATCTCTCTCTGCCAGCAGTAGTGTCGGCTATGTTGGCAGAGCACGAAAACTGGAATGCAGTGGTCTCCTTCTGTGAGAGCATCATGCTCCAGAAGGAGGCCGCAGAGCGGGATCGGGAGAGGGCCGATCCCGCTCGAAGAAGAAGGAGACGGCGCCGGGGTAACAACCGCCCTGGCGCCTAATTCCGATACGCCTGAAAACCCCTGCCGTTGCTATAAGGTGGGGGACCTCTGGGTTCGCGGGTGCGTAGATTGGGGAATCTGCGTGCCCACACCAAGCGACCCAAGAGAAGACGGTAGCACGCATGTGGTCACGCGCTGCCGTGGGACGCTTTGGGGGATCCTTTACAATCCCCCTGGGGGGGTGACCGCTTTACAGTCACCCTCTCCGAGATGTGCCAATAGGCGTGGCACCAGTGGGTGGCTCTAGTGTGATCATACGAGGACCTGGAGCCTCCCTTAGGTGCCGAAGATGACCGCGATGAATTTCTACTGGGCACCAATAAAAAATAAATTTAAAAAAAGGTACGAACAACTACCGGAAATATATTGTTAAAAACGGCATGGTTGACATCTGTCGGGCATGCCACCGTCCGGGTGAATCCCTTAGATATATTATTTCTGGATGACCTCGCATTGCTAACGGCGAATACTTGCACAGAAATAGCTAAGTGGCCAGGATTATCCACCAGCAACTTGCTCTTAAGTACAATCTTGTAGATTCTGCGGTACCGTATGAAACGTATGTGCCCGACTCAGTTCTTGAAATAGTCATGTTACGTTATACTGGGATCGATCTATAATCACTGATAGGACTATTGTCGCAAATAAGCCTGACATAGTGGTAATAAATCGACTAGAGCACCCCGCACGATTATTGTTGATGTTACCATTTCGCATGATGAGAATCCCTGAAAGCCGAAAAAGATTAAGACAAGATAAGTGCCTAGACTTGGCACACGAGATTCTCGTCATGTGGGATGTGGACTTCTGCGATCATCGTCGCGATAGTTGTGACAGCCAATGGCCTCTTTACCAAGAACCTCGATCAACATCTAAAGAAGCTCTCGTTAGGTAGCTGGATCAAAGGCCTGCTGCAGACGGCTGTACTCCTTGCCACTGCAAGTATAGTGAGGAGGTTCCTTACTCTGGCGCCCTAGCTAGGAGGGTGATGTGAATGTGATGGATATGGAAGTGTAGGAAATAAAGGAAATAATCGAATCCAAAATATTTGAATTTTATCTGTTTTGATCACAGTTAACAATTCATTTAAAAAAAATAGACAATCCCTCAATCCCATATCCCAGATTTTGGACTAGATTTATAATTAATTTCGGTCGTAAGTAATCTCTGTCTTCGCTTGCCATTCAGTAGGTGGTCCCGAAGTTCGAAACGGCGATTGACATTTGTCATTCCGTGACACACAAGTTGCTTGCTCTTCTATTATAGTGAATGCACTTCCTACGCGACCGTTCAAACAACATAATGCTATGCAGTTATTAATTATGGACAACCAAATTCCAATCTTATTGTAAAGGCACAAAGACAGATTTCGCTTACTCAATCCTAAAGGGAGTCTTGCAAGGCTAGAGTTACGTACATAGAATGATCGCGATTGCGGTTAGAGTAATCCGAGTAAATGGTAAAATTAAACCTTGTTAACAAATATAACTATGTTGCAACCAGTTTGTGGACGGATCTAGTTCGTGGCAACAATTTTTTTGAAACCCACATAAATCAATTCATAATTTATATCATTTGTACTCAATTAGAATATTAATTAAAATATACTGTAATGTTTAAGGTTGATATTGATGATCGAATGTTCGAATGGTTAGTATTTTCCGTTTGCTTTTCTAAGATGCCCAGGTTAAAAGAATTGGCTATAAGAAATGGGTTAATGTAATGCTCGTCGGCAATCACTGTGCACGCTGTCGTCATATTTACCGTAGTATAGTATAGTATTTACATTTACCGTTACATCTGCAAGCATAAATTACCTACCGTACGATACTTTTAACGCCTCCATTATATGTTATAACGATAGGGTCTAAAGTTGTTCTTATTTGATAAGAAACAATATGTCTCAATAAATTCTCCTAACTCATTGTTCACATTGGCAAGTTTGTACCTGCACAAGTTTGGTGTCTTGCGCAAAAGCGACCTCCTACAGACGACATATTCCGACATACGCGTTCACGTCAAATCGGAGTACATTAATCAAACTCAGGCGCATACACGTGGAGTGACGGACGGACAGCCCCCAAAACCTCCTGCGTCAAAACACAGCCTCTATTATACCGTGATTGTTTTTGTTTAGAACTCGCATTTACCAGTACAAAGACTGCTGTATTGTTCAACGAACATTACAAGTGTTTCAACACGCGTCAATGTCCGTTGTGACACGTTACTAAAAATACTTTTTAAACGATGTGCTCTTGATTCAACCTTGTATTGACCATTACACGATTCAACTTGTCAAATAGACAAATGTTAATAACGATTACCGTTCAAGTAAGGCGATGGCGAAGCGACAATAAATGAACTCGCGTATTGTAGGATGCGATATTAGACTTTGGCAAACAAATATTCTTACGGCATTACGGAATGGACGGAGAGCGCGCCTTCCTAATCGGCTCGGCAAATTTCTTACGATTTGGGGTCTAGTACAATTTGTAAGCGCAGAGTGCTTACGCCGATGATGTGCGATATTGCTAAAATCTTTTTTAAATCTACCTGTTAGTCCATTTCTTCGTCACAGCGGCCCGGAGGTTTACGGGCTCGCTTCATAAACTATGCTGCGGGTACCCACTTTTTTAATGTCATAACATGTAGTTCATTTTACTTAATCTAAAACACTACTGACTTTAGGTGAAGGAAAACATCGTGAGGAAACAGATATTGTGTCTGAAATCACCAACACACTGCAAGCGTGGTTATCCATGCCTTATTTCTTCCTTGTACGAAAGGAGACATTAGCCCTACAATAGGATAGTAACAGGCTCAATTTATATATACGTCATAAGTTAAACATTTCTATATATTCAATTGTTCTAAATTTAAATTAATACTATTGTTTAATTTCATCTATCATATTATTTTGATTTTTTTAAACATGTCTTCATTCTTAAACTATTTTTGTAACTTTTTTTTATTTTTTTTATTGATCCGGTGGAAATACCTCATGTACTTCCTTCGCCCCGGGAAAAGGCGAAGGGGCATGCCGGACTCCTACCGGCTAAAACCACCGGAGTGATCATCGTCGGCACCGAAGGGAGGCTCCAGGAACTCGAAAGATCTCCATCTAGAGCCACCCATTGGTGCCACGCCTTTCGGCACGTCTCGGAGGGGATGACTGTAAAGTGGTCATCCCCTCTAGTGGAGGGAAGGCGACTGTAAAGAGGCCACCCCCCCAGAAACTATTTTTGTAACTGTACTATCATTGACTTTTTATGTTGTCTGTATTAAGATTTGAGCACGAAGAAGACACGAAATGCACCTTTCCTAACTAACAGCCACACTTCTTCATAGATAACAATATCAATATTTTTTTATTGGCAGGTAAATGTAGGTACTTACTTTATTATACACCAAAAGAAAATATACAGTAATAAATCTACATAGGTATAAACAAAATAGCAGTACATTATTGCTGGGGAGTTTGTTGCGCCGTTTCTTCTCCCCAGCTTAAACACTAGGAAGCGGTGAAGGGTGGGCTTAATGGGTGCTGTCTAATGTTGACGTTCAAAAGAACTAATAATTTAGTCTATTTGAATAAATGATTATTATTATTTATTATTTATTTTATTATTGGCGCGGTATTACCTTAACCTTAAATCAGAATAAAATACAAATATCATGAAAGAATAGATTAAAAAGTAGTTGGTGGTGTTCTACTGTTGTAAGCATTTTTATATATGACAAAATAGATAGTTATCTATTTATATAAAAGTCGATGTGTGTATATATTTTTGATATAGACTCCGAAACGGCTGAACCGAAATTGTTACGTTGGAGAACTTCCTTCTTATGGTGAAGCTCCACTGCCAGATGGTCGGGGTCATAGATGCCGTGTGCTCTCTGTGACAAAGATTTAGCCACGGAACTGACAAGTATAGTGGTGAGATTCACCGTTAAGGTACGTCGTTATGAGTAGGCTTTCTATACACGGTGTGCCTAACATAATTATCAGGATAAAGTATGTCACGAAAGGCCAAGGATGTGTTATCCTTGTACTCCATAGTAAACTGAATCTTACAGTGTATTGAATTTAGTTGTTTAAAAGTGTTTTATTGTGCGAATCAAAGAGTTAGAGGAATTCGTTTACAAAGTATTGATAACATATACACACAAAGTATTGATAACATCACTGTCATACAAACAGTGATATTATAAAGCTCAGTCTGATAAAAGTCAAAAGCCAGAATGGACGTTGGACAGATAATATGTGTGCACACTGATAACTAACACACGCCAATATTTAACAATTAACGCTCTTGGCATGGGGGGACGAAGAGAGACAGAATAAGAGTAGATAAGTGGTCTTCTCGGACTCGATAATCGCGGCACGAAATAATGCAACGAATGTTGCTTCTTTACGCGTTCATGGTACTTCCCAGTAGAGCCAGCCTGCTTTTGAAAGTGCAGTTAACTACTGGTTACAGGTAGGCTCTATTACGTAACAAAAATGGAAAATACTTCTCTGATACGAGTATAAAACAAAGGAGAAATATAGCAATGCTTTCCAAAATTACAAATATCAGATAAACTCAATATTCAGTATCAGACACATGATCGGCTACAAATTAAGCGGTAAAAATACGGCACATATAAAACATCCTAAATGCGTTTGCATCAATATGCAAGAAAAGGTGGCAATTAAATACATAATCCATCGGCTATCACACGAGTCCCGTGGCGGGTTAATGGCTTGTTTACTCACTCTGCCGCCCTTATATGGCGTGAAAGCTCCTCCGCATTGTCGCCAGCCCCTCAGCGAACTCGGTATGGTCAGGCGGATACGTGCGTCTACGCATATGAGCCGTTTGATAGCGTGAGAGATTAACAAATTGAAGAGAACGCTGAACGTACTTTACAGTTTTTTGGTTTCAGATTTTCTGGATGTATACTTTGAGAAACTTTATACATACAGAACATACTATTAATATAAAGTTAATCGAGGGATTTTAGTTTGATAAGATTACAAAACTACTACAAATAGAAATTGATCAGCACGTGCGACCGAATCAGATAAATGGCTTGTGCTCATGTTATAACTTGGCATATTTTAAATCGTATTGCAAAAACAGATGGTCGTCTGATTGCGCAGTCCGGAAATTAGCCGATGACTCATCACCTCTTTATCTGGATAAGGAAGATAAAACGAGACCCTGTGTTTGCACAACGATTCTTCACATACGGTGGGGAAATCGCGTGCCTCTGTTATGATATTTTGCACGAACAAGCCATATGGTCTTTAAACCTTATTGCATTGATATTGTTAAAATGCATGAATAAATTACGGTACATTCGTAATGCAGCAACCGGTATGCGTAGATATTATTGAGACATCAATCTTTATTCGTAAAAATATTCATGATTAGCTGTGCTGAGCTGGGTCTGTTTACGTGGAATTTGAATATTCGTTAAGCAGTTGTTGAAAAACTATTACTTTTATCAATATTTGTCTCATGCTGCGGGGACATAACCAAATCATCATACAATAAGATAAATCCGACGGCGTCTCGCGAAAGTAAAACCTCACATTTGCAGTCTTATCATTGGACCGCTACGCTGTGTTATCAGCTGGCAGTTGATAACACAGCGTAGTGTGTAACATTAGGTTTATGCTATAAGTCTGTCCCTTATCACCTCTAGATTAACCGTGATGATTTATATTACATACTAGCTGGGACCCGCGGTTTCAGCCGCCGTTTAATTTAAAAGAAAGTGGATTATTTATATATAATATAGAGAACTTCGCAACAGACACTTGACATAGTGTATCATGTATATATATATTGGATTTCATGGGTTTTATTTTTTTGCACGGAACCCTAATTATTTTTCTAAAATAAACGTAGCCTAAGTTATTCCTTATAATATCAGCTATCTTCCTGTGAAAGTCCCGTAGAAATTGGTGCAGCCCAGACCGACAGACAGACAGACAAAAACATTGAATAGGTTTTTTGTTGTAGGTACCGTACATACTTTCATATGGATTTAGTAAAAAGCTGTTATTTTGACATTAGAAACAGACACTTCAATTTTGTTTATTTGTACAGATGTTGGGCTCGTCGCTTATCTCTATAATCAGAACATTTTATAAACAATTAAATGTCCATTATGTTACATAAAAAATGGTTCACTGTTCAGCTCCCAAAACTTGGACCCTGGGTAATACTATAGAGTTCTATCAGAATCCCTCCACTGGATCTTACGTAATAGTCTGTCAGATAGAAATATAGGCATAGTTTTCAAACAAAAGTTTTTGTTTCTAATTCTGTATAAGTGGTAGGTACATACGTGGTACCACGAAAACCCGACAAAATTTTTGGAAAAATAATCAACGTACAGAAATATGCCTGCAGCATATCACATATGTACTTATAAAAGGATACTAGTTTGTTTCAGAGCTTTTTCTTTTAATATTTTTCTACCAACACAGTAGTGAATTTATCTAAATATTTGCCTTTCGCGGAGATATATATATAATACTTACGAGTCCGCAACTTATTGTTGTTAAAATAAATATTGAAGTATGTATGTAATCGATTATTACGTTGATGAAACACACGAGTCATATGCTAATAAATTATCAAAATACAGATATTATAACTCAATTACACGATAACGACTAGGGTGGCCTTTGTACATTATTCTAGCAAGTTATTTTATTAGTTGCAGCATAAGATCTATCAATATATCTGTCCAGTGATGTCATAACGATCATCGACTATTGTCGTAGCCTTCAAACTTATTACAGATCGCGATGGTAACTAAAAATATTGATTACCTACATGATGAGGCTACAGAGCGATGAATACATTTCAAACATTATAATAATATAATCATTAAAACATCATGTTGCGCTAACAAATACGCAATTAGGATTTGTAAGATTTCCAAAAAACAAAAATGAGTGCTCATAAAAGCAGGAATTTTCCACGGGACGTAAAGTTTTATCTTTACTAGTAAACGTTTGGGACGGAATTCTAAAATTATCGAGTTAATATGACATGTTTCATGTGTAAAATTTATTATAACAGATGTTATCCACGTAGCTAACGAACGTTTTATTTTTTTCGTTACAGAAATAGCGAAAGTGCGAGCAAGTTTATTTCAAATAAATGGAGTAAAGAAAGAACCACTCGTTCTACCAGAGCCAGAAGGCATGGTCACCACACTCACAGAAAAAGTATACGTGCCAGTAAAAGAACATCCAGATGTAAGTAATGATGTTATTATTATTATATTTGCGTTATATTCTGAGGTTTATCTCAAACACCAGTCAGTGGAGGTCAAGGGAACGAAAATGACGATGACAAAACTGTATTGAAAATATGACGCATAGCAGTATTTTTGCAATATTATCCAAAAATCCATCCATCGTAATAATTTAATGGTTTGGAGTAATATTATATATTACGAGTGTTCTGGAAAATTAAGTCAAATTTCGAAACTACGTAAGACCAATTGGCTTTATTACATACAGCTCCGAGAAATTCTAACTAAAGCCGTATCGTTTCAAACTTTATGAATATACAGAAAATTCCCAACTTCTTGAAGTAACACTACCGACATTACGTTATTAGGTCATGTGCAATGCAAATTTCCTGCTTAGTGGGAGTGAAATATACAGAAGACAGTCAATTTAATTATAAGTAGTACCGACCGATTTTATTGTAATCGGACTACACAATACATGTCGGTATATAAATTTCAGATCGGCCAATGATTAATACCTCTACAAAAAAAACATTTACAAAAAAGTCCGAAAAATTTCTAGTAGGTATAAGTCTACCGGTATTCCTGTCCTCCTTCCTGTTCTTGTACGTATAGTATGACGGCATCTGGCCATTCTTTAGCGATTTGGTGAACAGATACTCAGCGCACAAAAAAACGGTGAGATGCATAGTTTGACGCGGATTTTTTATGCCCTCTGTAACATTTTCAGGGTAGAAATAAATTCGCTAGCCATTCTCTAAATGGACGTCATGGGACATTTGTGCGGTACCGTTGGATGTGGATCATGTACGGAGACGTCGCAGTGCGGATAATCTACGAGCTGATTCGCGATTCGCGCTGGGTGTCAGACTCTGAGGCGCGAGATGCAAAATGGCACTTGCGATCGCTTGCGAGACGTGCTTTACGTCATTACTTTCTTGTGATCGAGAGCGTCAGTGAGAACTCATTGGGAACCTAACCGTGACTGGCGCTGCGTGCTGCTTTCTGTAGCTAAAGTCTACGCGTTGCACTCACGTGTAGTGGCTAACTGAACCTCAAGCACATCCGCAGTTTTGAGAGATCGAGCTAGCCTTTGCATCTTAGAAGCCCTTCAGTTTAGAGAGAGGTTCGTACTTTTTCTAATGGGCAAGGCGTGTTTAAATGGCACGGTTGGTGCAGTGGCTGATACATTCGGCTGCTGCGCACCGGGTCGTGGGGTCGATTCCCGCACAAATCGATTCCGGAACAAATATTTGTACGATCTGCAGGTATTCCGGGTCAGGGTGTATTGTATGTGGAATTTGTATTTGTAAACGCACCCGCGACACAGGAGTAATCCTAGTGTGGGGCAACGATTTAATAAAAAGAAAAGAAAAAAAAACCTTTTGGGCTTTTGAATCCGATATCAATAAAAACCAAATCATAGAAAATGAATTTACACAGATCCATGAGAATCTCTAATTGGCCAAATAATTAAAATATCGTAGGTTAAGTTAGTAAGTTTATAAAAGTTCAAGACGCGCATGTTCAAACATGTTCTCGACCGTAGAGAAATTAGATAAAATGCTCGAACAGAACACTTAATCCGACGAACATTTAATCCGAGCTAACCCTTAAAATCACTTTTTGCCAACGAAACCGTGATCAAATTTAGTTAGAAAGAAAAAAGTGTAACTACGTTTCATGATGACAATTTATGCGAAATAAAAATGATACGATATAGTCCAAAAGGAAAGAACTGCTACCGACATCTGCGGCTGCTTGTTATTATTATAATTGACTTATACCAGTGAGCTTGTGACTTATTGTATGCACCCGTCTCATAATAACATATTATTTAGAAGTTTTTCTGACGTCACTACATTTTAGATCCAAGTATAAGCTTCAAGAGACTTGTATAATATGGTTTATTATTATAAACAAATACACTCCCGCGCTGCATTTCCACTATAAACGAAGGTGTGCATGATATAAACGAGTGATGAATTTTATAACATGACAAAAATAAATAAATTTCTTTATAGTCTACTAATTAATTAGAGGAGAGTAGAGAGAAAGTTCTTAGGATGCAACTCCCAGATGCACTCTGAATTACGTCGATAACTAACTTTCATTAGGAAATTTCCGGGTAGTCATTAAACAGCGGAGAATTTAAACACCGCATTCAGAAGTAGTACGTCATGACGACGACGAGAACTAGATGGCATTGTGATATCTAGTTCTCAATGGTGACTTTTTTAAATCAACTTGAATGGTAATTAAAAGTGAACACATAATATGCATCATAAAATATATAGGCATGGTTGAGCTAGTGCTCGCTTGTTTACATTAGGTTATCATCATCATCATCATATCAGCCAAAGGACGTCTACTGCTGAACAAAAGGCGGGGAAAGGGGGGGAACGGGGAGGCCGTTAGATTTACACAACGAGCGGTCACATGCCGCCCTCATCCAACGACTCCCAGCGACCCTCACCAGGTCGTCCACCTCGTTGGAGGTCGTCCCACTCTGCGTTTTTCGGTGCGCGGTCTCCACTCAAGAACCTTTTTGCCCCAACGGCCTACGAGCAATGTAAAGCTAATTTATGTTCAATAAATTTCTTGTCCGTAAAATAATTAAAGAAATATAAAAAATTCTTGTATTTTTTTAATGTTGCTGCTAGTTACTGTTGTTAATAGATATACTGTGTTACCGGTTAACGGCTGAAATTAACAATATAATCTAATCTAAAAGAAAGAATACCACTTTAATGATCTTTCCTGTGAAGCATTAGCATTGATTGAATTGCAAAATTGTAATAAAGGATGAAGCTTGTCAATTACATCAAGATACACGTAAAGCTATCTTACGAAGTAGATTTAGCTTTCTTTAGGTTTCTTTTATGTTTAAGAAGTCCAATAATTTCTTCGACGAGCGAGCTTAACTGTCGCGAATAGCAAGTTTATCTGCAATAGTGCAGTTGTGTTAGTCATACCGATAGAAACACAAGGTAAGCAGGCTTCTACATTTGGTACCTGATGTCAGGGATATCTCGTCTTTGGAATGATTGTTGAGCTTACGCGACCCTCAGTGTTACTGTTCATTCATTGTAAGAAACAGATTCGTAGTGATTTGCGAACGAACATGATTAGAATATCTTTTTAGGCAGTGAGTTCAATGAACCAGATGATTCATTTAAAATCGAGTAATGCTAGCATTCTTCATGTTCGTACCGAGTTCGATTGCAGCTGATGAAAATATTGTTAATGAATCAGTTGCATGCAGTGCATTTATTTATGTAATAAACACTGAAATGCCCATCTTACTTCATTTAGGATTAAATCCAGTCATATAAAATTAATAGCCGTGTTGTTGCTGCTAAGAATACCACCACCCCATTTCATCCCGTGGGTGTCGTAAAAGCCGACTAAGGGATTAACCGGACGATGGGCAGCAGCTTCCTTCGAGTACATTAACAACTCAACTGCGATTGCCAACCCGACTGCCAAGCGTGGCGATTATGGCAAGACCCCCCAATGAGCACACAACACACCCATATCGGTCGTTGTGGTGATCTTTGGGGGAGGCCTGTGTCCAGCAGTGGACTTCATTCGACCGAAATTATAAAATAATAATATAAAATTACAATAATTATCTATTTAACAGGTTTGGCGTTATTTGCATACATTTTCGTACAATGTTTAGTTACATATAACCTCATTTGTTCACACGAGTTGTACTTCTATCTTTTTGCGTTCTTCTTTAGCAAAAGGACGATTTTTAGTTTCAATTTACCCTCAAATGTGTGTTTAGAACCTAATTGCCATTTGTGAGATGTGTGTTGACTCATAATGATATACTGTTGGCGCCATCATCGTGTCTGGAATACCTTTTATGGTGTCATCTAACGAACTTCTACCACTGAATTAATTTAGTAGATTTTTTATAAAATTTTGAGTAAATATGAGAAACAGAAATATTAAACTCAATTAGGCTTCGTGTTTTCTAGTTTATTCTTAAGCAATTAATTGATTATGACAAAAAAAGTAATTATGAAAATAGAAGATTATCAATGCTACCTACTTATGAGATTTTAACGACATTTAATGAAAACGTTCATGCATATCGAATGCATTATGTTTGGATTAATGTATTCGTTTTCAAGGATCATATGAATAATTGTAAGGAATCTAACAATGTGAACGTAAATCTTAAGATAAAGTGATCGTTGGATGATATTGATGATGATTGTCGATCAAAAGAACCGTTCCAAGTCATGGATCCCGTACACAGAAATAATGATGAAAACCTCTAACGACGCAGATGTATGTCATACAATTGAGTTCTTAGAAACTATCGTAAATAGTTTCTGCAATGCTGATTGATTTTATTACTTCAGGAATCGGTGTATTTTGCCAAACCTAAAAATAATGTTTTCACAATTGGTAATCATACCATCAATATTTTATTCGCTCGCAAAAACTGAGCCGTAAAGTAAACTTTAACTATTCCAGAAATAGAGCCAACAGTATGCCATTCGTATGTTGAACACATTGTCGAAACAATAGTTTTGGAATACTGGCTGCTGTGAATAATGTGTTAAAATGTTTTACTTTTGCAACAGTACCGTTCATCTTTATAGCTCAAATAAATAGAAACGTGTTAATTCTTTAGTATACCATTGTATTTACTTGGATTTTAGGGCATATTACAACACCTTTTGTGCTGTTTAATTTTATTTAACTGTTGTCTATTGAGGTTGTTTTATGATTCCTCTTGGCAAAGGTATACAAGTATATTATTACATATTTTGGTATTCACCATCAGCAACGGCTCCGGCTTAGATCTCTAAGAAAAAACATGGGATGCCGATCGCATTTTTTCCACAAAGAATTATTGATTTATTGAATCATAAACAAATCACGTATATGATATTCTATTTATAGTAATATGCGTTCATAAGATTGAGAAGTTATGCACATATAGAAATGCAGGATAGATAGCTACCAAATTTATTACTTTCCTAGACCATTATAGAAAAAATGCTATCCAAATGCGGAACATGTTCTATTCCGCATTGTTGGTGTTGCAAATGATATGCTGAGCACATACGAGTCCGCTTGAAGCCGCTCGATCATAGTCCAATAGATGGAGAGTTCGAACTTTTTTCTTGTCCCACAGGTTCTCGCTTGCATTGCATAGCGATGTTCCTATCGATAAAATACGCATAGTTGCAAAAGCAATTATTAATATTTTATCGGAGTTTAAGATTTAATGAACGCATTCGCGACTTCGAATTCTGTATTTAAGTCTTTGGTATAGAAATCGCCAAACATCCATCATCATATCGGCCATTTATACGTCCACTGCTGAACAAAGGCCTCCCCCATAGATTTTCACAGCTGTGTCATCATTTTGGAGGGTATTTGCCAATACTCACCCCGCTTGGCAGGCGGGTTGGGGCTTATAAATTAATCATACTAACCAAAGTAAAACGTGGCAAAATTTTGGAATGAAAGGCGCTGTTTAAAAGATTTTTTTTTCTTCTGTGACACTATTCCACAATTGTGTCAGATAGATAGTTTATATTGTTTTAATAAAACAGATGTGTCAAGACAGCAAAAGTCACGATCTTGATAAAGAATCGACATCGATACAGTCGCAAGTCCGTGCCTCGAAATCAACCTCTCTCCATTTAGGGATGAAGGAGTTATTAAATCCTGCCATATCGGTAAGGCCCGTTACTTCAGCTTTTTGCTACTCAAGAAGTACCAGTTGATGCGCGTCTTAATGGACGATCTTAGAGCTATGTTCACACTGAGAGAAAGTATTGGCATCTGATTCTTTATTCAAAATATTGAAACTAAGGTGATTTGAAAATTTTGGTTAATTTAATTTGGTAGAAAGTTACTATGATATATATGTACTCAGTTGCATGTAGTGTATGTAAATATCATTCTTGGCTGGTTGAAGTGGAAGCTTGATTACTTTCGTAAAAGAGGAAAGCTTGCATTTCATTACGATTCTGGAAAGCTTAGCTACTTATTCTAGGTATACGCACAAAGAATACTTAAGATTGCAATAAGTCTTTGTCTTGCAACACCACAAAAGATTAGTAGGTTCATAGGACTGGTGGCTTGGAAGTTTATATGGATTTGTTGGTTTAATAGAAAATAAAGAAGTAACTGGATAGGAGATAAAACATTGGTCCATTTTAAAAGCAAATGGCACTGACGTATTTGGACGTATTGGATCGGAATCGGTAGTAAAACTCAGTATCTACGTAAACTTGTATCTTATAGCTTTTCTTACCATAAAAATACGTTCCCTGTTGAAAAATACATGTTAATTGTTAACGACCCACGATAAAACATTACTCACAACAGTGAAGAAACTTTTAGCCATATTTGTGATTGTCTCGTTAATTTTAGAGACAACAAACTTATTACTTACCGCGCTGTATTTAAGTAGGGAATGATAATTGAAACTGCCTTCGCTAATAATTAAGTAGGTATTAAAGCAGATTTACGTAAATAATAGATGTGTAATCTTATCGCGTCAGTTGTTACACACAGCTATAATACCAGCTATTATAGGAAAGAACGTAAAACAGAATTATATTCGCCGACGAATGGGCCGGACGGCTAAATCGTTTTAGTGAAAACATGTCTGGCACAAGCAGCGTGTGCTTTATCATTCGCGAGTGCAAACATCAGTAAAAGCTCGCGAATGTGTTTCAAATAGATTAAACAATTCACGCTACTGCACTATCGAGAAACTTGTTTAGATTACGACCAGTCGGGAATTTCAGATCGAATATTAGATTAGCGATATTTCGAACTATTTATCGATAATCCATAAGGTTTATTTAACATGTTATTTTAAAATATAATTGTCGTTCGGCTTTGAATGCGTGGCTAATCGGTTCAAAGAGGCTATTTATTCTTCGGTGTAAGCTCCAACAAGTGATACGCCGTAGCCGGTATAAAATGAAACCAAATCTTCTTTCAGCATTGAAAACCACTGCTGGCTTAATCAATGCAGTACGAACTGGTGATCACAATAACGACAAGTTAAAAAAATGCGACTTACCTTATTATACGTCCGTAAAAAAGTTATTTACTCGCATCGATTCGATTCTGCAGGAGTAGTTAGCTATCTAAATTTATGGCGTTGCGTGGGCACACACTGCCCTTTTTCACTGACATCGTTGCTTTTGTACAATTTAATGCAGTTTTCTTATGGCTCGTACTCTGTAATATTAAGCTATAACATGTGAATACATGTGTGGGTGTGCCGCTAATATCCGCTCCATTTATCTCTACACTGAGTAAATCTGCACAAATGAAGAATGGATTCATTGAACTCTTTTATAGTCTCTATTTTCATCGTGGTAGTTTTATATTGTAATTGATTTTCGTTTGAATCTTTCGACATTTTCCTAAGCAAGATAGTTTGAATACTATAAGCATCCCTACTGTAGTTTCTATTATGAATTTAGTGCCGTACTTATTTTTCGGTCGATAACAAGGATTGGTGTATGTCTAATGAGGTTGATTAGTTTAGTCGTACTTCACGTAAGGGTCACAGACAGTTCAGGCGCCTTAGACACTAACTCAACGAACGCTGTTGTCTAACTAACCACGAATAACTATTAGTAGATTAACTTCCATCGTTATCGATAAAACCTAATGACACCATGCGAATGGCATGTGCTGCTAAATTACATAGGAATATTTTTAAAGCTACAACTGATTGTGAAAAAGTAACCATATAAAGTACGTTATTATTATGGTCAACACTACTTCCTAATGATTGTTACTTAACCACGTGTCAAAGGAACAATGGATGACGATATTATTTACACAAAATAAACTTACATCATAGCACAAGCATGTGACTATACAGCCAGCCAAGTAGATCCTACTTAAAATAAACCTAAGGCGGATAGCCAAATAACAAAAAGAAAAATAAACTACTACTAATTGCATACTTACATACCCGTGAAGACAAAGACGAAACGACAAGACAGGGAAATGCAACAAACTTAAGAAATTCTAAATTGCAGTATCTTTCTTGTCTAAGAAACGCCGACTCCCACAGTATTTTGTACGCGCAAACAAACTCTTAAATGCAAATTACATGATAGATATTAATGAATTCAGCGGAAAATTTCACATTGTGAGACAAGGAAAAATTATACTTTAAATGCTCAAACAGCTGGACATGTTTAATGAATGAACGATTTCCCCTGTGAATGAAAGTTTCAGAATGGAATATTCGTCGCAAACGATGAACAAAATAGTGACTGCAATTTTGGTTACAAGAAAACAGGCTGCAATTTTTTTCGGTTTTTCACAAAAGAGTGAATTCGATTTTTCGGAGTTATAAGAAAATACGATTGAAGCTCTACATAAAGCAGAGTGAATTACTTTTATAACAAACATACACTAAATCATGTTTATAAAAATGAAACACGATAAAATATTTCGATTCTGTCTGAAATAAACTTTCATTAAAATATAAAACACCTCAAACTGTAATGGATCACGCAACTCTCACATTCCTTTATACAAATAATCTTTACAAAGTGTAATATCATTCGCCTCTTCATACCAGTATGGATGGCTCCTGCACTGCATTCGGTACCGGTAATGAGGTTGATCGGATTGGTCGCGCTCCGTCGACCACGCGGGTCACGGGTCGTGGCCCGCTCTAGTCTTTGTCTAACAGTAGTATCTATTTATACATTGTCTTCCATAGCGTTTTTGGAAGAAACTGCTTCTAAAACTTCCGTGGTATTATTACCTTAGCTCAATTTCAAAGAGTATTATAATTATTATTTGTTGCTTCAATTTTGTTGTTGTTTTAGTTTAGATTATGAAAACAGAATCTTTAGAAATACCCATTCTTGTTGACAATACGATATACTGTCAACAAGAATGGGTATTTCTATGCATGTATGCCACTTAAATCACTTGTTTCTATTAGCACATCTGGCTTTATGTTATTAGTCATTATAAATAAATATGAACCCATAATATAACATATGAGTTCTTTGAAACGTCTGAAAATATTATTGTAATTTATGCCGCATTTACATAGAAAATTCAATATATTAAAGGGTAAACGGAGGTTTGTGACTAATCCCTAGTAAAACTTGTTAAGTAAGGATATAAGGTAAATGTCAGTATAAATCAATCAATATTACGTTGTTATTATATTTACAGTTATTGTCTTTCCTGTAAATGTACTGCACTTATGAATTAATAATTTTATCTTTTTATCTTTCCACAATTATTGCTTCAATTTTAGAATATTTATTTCTTAATTAAATCATTTTATCAATGACGTTAACCCTTTTTTTTATTGGGCCCAGTGTAAATTCTTCATGAACTTCTTTCGCCCCGGGGAAGGACGAAGGGGCATGCCGGACTCTACATGCTAAAACCACTGGGGCGGTCATCTTATACTATAAAAGTAAATAGTAGTGGTGGTTAAGTTAGAACCTTAAGTTGAATTGTTTAAAATTGGTAACATTCAAAGGTTCTATGGTTCTAGGTCTATCAGCAGTTTGGCGAGTTTAAATTTATGTAGGTATGTAACTTTAAATGTGCTAGTAATGCCTTAGGTTTTCGCGATCATTATTCACTATAGTAAAACACTTAACTATACAGCATGGACATAATATATATTTTTAAACAGATTACATCACGTATACTATTGATGACTAAGGTGACAGGCGTCATTACAGATATTAAAAGTAATTTTATTTAATAAAATTATTTATACTGGGTATTTACGAGAGCAACGAGTGTTTTAGTCTGTTGTCTGCCGGCACATAGTGACCCGAAACTGTTCATCTAACGTTTACGATTTGCGTGGGAACATAGCGACGCGTACTTTCCACGTATTTATTTTTTATAGATCGTATACATATAAATAGGAATTGTTTAATATTAAATATGTTATTCAATATAAATATGCACTCAGCCCTGGCGATAAGCCGCGATAACTGCAAAATCAAAACACGTTAGAATGAAACTAAATATTATGTAATGTATATACGACTGAAGTGAATAAATTGAGTCATCATCTTCCAGCCCAGGGCCCAAGGTACTTGGGGTCGGCGCAATATGTAGTCATATTGCAAAGGTTTTGGAAAAAGGCCTTTACAGTCGGCCGCCTGCCTTACACCTACCGTCCTTGGGTATGCTAGTGTTGGTGGTTTACTCGCCACCTGCGGGTAACCCCAAGTGCTCGCTGGCTGGCTGGTACGCGGTTCCACAGTTGAACTTGATCTGTTTTTATGTAAAGTTCATATTCGACACAAAAACCAGACAAATCCTCAATCTCAAATCCAAAAACTTCGGTTTTATAAATTATCGACATAAGTAATTAAATAAATACCTAGTAATGTCTTAGGTTTTCGCGATTATTACACATTATAATAAAACACTTTTAAACGGATTATGTCTATCACGTATATTTTAGATTTTTGTTTTTCCTGACGTTTCGAACACAGCAGGGTTTGTGGTCGCAGGATGACTAAGGTGACAGGCGTCGTTACAGATTTTAAAAAGTAATTTTATTTTATCTACCGTACAATTTTAATCAAACGATACCCATGTATTAGAAAAGAACGCACGAACACATCATAAAAAACATTGTATAAAACATTTGATACATTATTTACCAAATTTAATCATTAAAATAAAATAATTAACGTAGTTTTTATAAATTATTTAAATACTCCGTACGTAGCCCTATTTCGGGCCCCCATCATGACCTATGCCAGCCCAGTGTTCGCACACGCTGAATCATACCCACTCCGTAGATTCGAAACCCTCCAAACCCGTTTCATGCGCAAGGCCACCGGAGCGCCTCTGTACATGCGAAACGACCAACTCCATTTCGACCTTAACTTGCCGACCATCAGGCAATTTATGAAACAAGCGTCTAAACGCTATCTCGATTCTGCCCTGTCCCACCCAAATCCCCTTGTGGTATCAGCCGCCGACTACGAACCCTCCCGTATCAGTAGAGTACGCCGCCCGAGGCACGTTCTGGTCGATCCAGACGATAAAATCACGTTAGATCACATGAAGAGACTCGCGTTGTCTCGTTCACTAAACACCCGACCGTTGTACCGCCCTCGCCGCCGAGGATGCCCGCCTCACCGACGTCGCGGAGGCCTATCGCCGCGTCACCTTCCCGTTCAAGTTAGCACTTCTCCATCCCGTCTCTTGCTCGCGCCGGCCCGTGCCGAGCCTGTAGCTTTAAATGTCCCCTAATACAATTTAAATAATACCGATCCAGCTGTCCCCAAAACAATAGCTTGATATCCCCAGCAACGCCCTAAGCCGAGGTCCGTGTCCCGCAGGGGGCGCCCTTAGCGAAAGTTGCTTAGTTTTTAATATTTAATTTAAGCCTGGCTGGAGGCCTCTTTTGGCTTCGCCAGCAAATGACCGGTTAAGCAACCACATTTCCCAGAAACGTATGCGAGATGCCCAACAAAAAAAACCTATTTCGGGGAGTAACTTGCGTTTGACTGAGGTTGAGGTGAGATTACTCGATATATTACTATGGGACCTACATGAAGTGGTTGCTGTTAAATAATCTTAAACAGACTTCCTATCTGATTATGTAATTTCCATATATTTCGTCAATTATAAAAAAAAACGAAAAATTGCGATCATCAATACATACAAGATCGAGCACACGTCATCCAAATATACACTTGGAACCCTTCAATCGTTTTACAATGTAAACACTATTCCACAAAGTACACAGAATTGCATTTAAACACAATAAAACATTATTATTCTAATAGTTGTACCAAAAACAGGTTTCTCGAATAGTTAAAGCGGGGACTTAACGTTAAATGGCGTTTGAGTATTTGGCTGTTAGTATGCAGCTTCATCTGCTTCGACTTAAAGCTGACCTAACGCTTGAAAAACGGCTATGATAATAACTCAAGTATGGGTAGTAAGGTGAGGACAATGATTCATCTATCGACAACATGTAGGTACTAAGCTTTGCTGGCAATCGGCCCAACAGCAGCGAAGCCCGAGGCGACTTCGTCTCACGTCGTGACCAATCGTTGTACGACAATTACGTTAGAATTATACCATCAATCAATTGCAATATGGTACACACCCACCTGCACTCATCCGGCATTACGAACCCTAATGATGGACAATCACCGGCGGTCAATAGTTCAGTTGTTTTGTTATTGTTGCTCTATTGTACGTTTCTTTTGTTGAAGTATATTAGGGTAAATATATATATTTTTTATTACTATACAATTGAAGTGCTTCTTGTCTTTGTTCATTTCGTTATTGTTGTTTCCAAGACTGAGTTAGATTGTGTCTGTTGTACTATAAAATGTATTCTATTGTATTACATCGGAAAAGAACGGCGCTGCCACTGCAGTTACGGAGACCCTCAAACGCCGTATAGTAACATCATTAGTAATTACACGTATATTATGTTCGAAGTGTTTGGGATCGCAATGTATAGTTCGTAGAGTCTGAGTCCGCGTTTCCTAGGCTTTTCCATTGGTGGGTGGACGGTCGATACTTTGCGTATATGGATCACTAACCCCTGAATTACGTTACGTACGCTCTTGGACAATTACTTGTATTCTGACAGTTCAATAATATTCATATAATATATTGCTCTTTATTGCACACTAATAAATAAAAAACACAAAACAAAAGCGCCTAATAGGTATAGAGTACCTACAACGGGCGGCCTTACGGCACTTTGTGACTTCTCCTAGGTAAACCTTCGACCAATGTAAAATGAATGATTCATTTTATAGGGGTCGAAGAGGCAAACATGGATTAAAAAATTGACGGCATGGTTGGTGCAGTGACTAAGCGACTGGGTTTCTCCGTTAGGTGTCACGGGTTCTTGGGGGTCGCGAGCGTGCCTATTGTGGAATCTGCGTGCTTACAATCCCCCAGGTACCTCTCGGGGGGATTGTAAGTAGCCTTTTTACAGTCGTCTTCCATCCGCTAATGGGAGTGCCCAAAGGCGTGGCACCAATGGGTGGCTCTAAATGGAGATTACTCGAGTTCCTGGAACCTCCCTACGGTGCCTAAGATTACCACTCCGGTGGTTTTAGCTGGTAGGATTCCGGCATACCCCTCCGCCCTTCGCCGGGGCGGAGGAAGTACATGATGTATTTCCACCGGTTCAATAAAAAAAGGTGTCGCGGGTATCGAACCCGTATTATTTTAGGAAACTACAACTGAAACATGTGTGGTTAAAAGTAAAGTGGTGTTATAGGAAAATACAAATTCAAATCGTCATCGAAGTAAAAGCATTCTTTGGGTTTACCCACTTTACTTAATGGCTTCTTAGTTAAAACTCTGAACTATAATAGAATTTACTTACTGACTACTTGTAAGTCTTGTCGGCTAGTATCGGTAATTTTCACGAGTTTCTTCTAAAAGTATTTTTAAGTATATATACGTAAGAATTTATAAAAGAAACTGATTCTATTTCGGAATATATACTATATACTTATTTGTATACACCACTGCCCCTTATCTTGTCCAGTTCAGTATTTCTTACACAATTACTGCCTTGGATTTCTTCTGTATCGTGGGTACAGTTTACAGACATGAATCATACATGCACAGCACCCAGACCCAGAACAACTATCTGCAGATCATACAAATATTTGTTCCGTGTGGGAATCGAACACACGACCCGGTGCTCAGCAGCCGACTGTATCAGCCACTGCACCAACCGTGCCGTCTAATTGTTTCTTTTGTTAATAAACTAGATCCCTTCCCTCTGATCTGATAAAATCTACAATTTTCGTAGATAGGGTCCTAAGACCTTCATAAGAGGATACCACAGTTAGTACAGTACAATGCAGGCAAAAAGCCAACTACCGATCGTAGACGCAGATATTTTTTATTATTCGTGATAACAATAATCTCCTAACGGTAAAATTAAACTGCCTATTGAATTCGCCTGAGCCATGCATAGTAACAACATATTGGCCGTAGAGTTAGAGACTTTATTTTCAGGTGAAATGATTATTGCATCATTGTATTTCTTTTAATTTATTTCCTTTAATTATTCATTTTGCCTATAATTTAATTGCAGCCAAAATGATGAACACATACCTACTCCGTGAATTATAGGTGCATCATAAGATGAATATATATAGGAAACATTTGGCTTCGTATCGTTGAAGTAAAATAATCATGGTTTTTCCTGTAGCCGAACCGTAGACAATATGATATCCAGTACCCAACTGTAAGTGTGGGTGTATACGTGTATGTATGTCTTTATCTATGCTTGCGTACTGTGCTTAATATAAAGTTTTGTCACGCTTACTTTACGCAACAAGTAGAAGATTCATCGGGCCATAACTCATCTTGCTAAGAAATAGCTCTTAAAATTCTACGTGCATGTCATGTAGTGTGATACAGATTCTGTGAATTACATATCTGCAACAACTCCTGGGTTATACATACTTAAATCGAAATACATCTTACTCTTCCCGGAAAAGCCGAAATAATATATGCAGAACTTCTGAAGAACACGTTTGATGTCCATTGATATGAAATAAGCAAGTCAGTAGCATTTATAACGGGATCGCTAAACAATGGCACGAAACAGTGAACCACGTAAAGTTGTAATGATTATAATAAATATTTTAAAACGATGAAACGGCATTTGCTTGTTATTTACAAGCCGTGGTCAAGTTGCGAGCGGGAAAGCGGATATCAATGATACATTAAAACGAAACGTCAGGAAAACAAAAATCTAAAATACGCGATAGAATCCGTTTAAAAGTGTTTAATTAGAAGATTCAAACAGAATTCGAATTAAATAATATAGTTTGTAATGATTATAATTCGTCGTGTCTGCTTAAAATATTATCTTAAAAGAAGCGCTAAGAAAATCTCAATGTAGGTAAACTTATCTTATCTTACTTATAATTATCATAGATTTATAGGCAGGGTTTCTGTGACAACAATAACCGATGCCTTATTAATAAAAATACGGCCACCAATGATGGCTAATGAATTCCATAAAAATAGAACTGAAGTATAGACAATAAAACAGTTCTAATCGGGAATAAATGTACGGTTCCCGGAAAAAAAATAGACCACCCCTCTACGTCATGGGTATCGTAAAAGGCGACTAAGGGTTGATAACCAGAGGATGGGCAGCAGCATCGTTCCGTGTGTTTATAACAATATAGATTATGGCAATATACAGATTGTACGTGAAAACGAACCAAAAACTTCGAGAAAAGGTTACACTTAAGCCTATAATAAAAATAGGAAAGCCTATTATCTCAGAAATGATAGGTTACAGCTTTTCAGCAATGTATCCTACACAACGCGATTAAAACGCTACGTGATTGTTGTATTGTGAAAAGATATTATTTGCTACTGCGAGCGATGACCTCATCCGTGAACTGTACTGGAACAACAGCAGCAGCAGTTGCTATTTACATTGCAATTTTATGTGAAGATAAATAGTTTATTCAAAATGGCGTTAGAATAGACGAAAACAATGATTTTGTACTGAAATCTGTAAAATAGTAGAAAATAATTCTTAACATAAAAAAAAAAAATTAATTGAAAGACCGTCGCAAAATTCAACGCTGAGGGTTCCAGAATGATGTACTGATTAAGTGGTATCAGTTCTCGTTACGATGTCACGTTAGTGTACCGTAATATCCTATGATAACTTATTGTAGTGATCATTGGGAGGCCCATGTTCGGCAGTGGACGTTTACGAGTTGAAGTGTCTGAAGTGTTGGGAAGAAACTATAACTAACAATAAATTATTAGACAGTACAGTCACGAGTTAAGTTCTTTGGGGAACTGTTGAGACTCAATAATAACTTGTGACCTTAAATTATATATTTATTTATAAAGAATACATAGGTTGTCTATCTAAGAGTGTCGATCCGAGAGTGTTCCATTTATGTCCGTACCGTTCGCACATTGATAACACGCACACACACATATAGCACTATAACACCCCCCTCACTAATTCGAAGCCCCTTGTTCTCCCAGGAAAAAGGGCTGAGCACCGCTACTGCTCACAACAGCTTGCTCGGTTGTTGGCTGGTTCTTTCTCGCTTTCAACCAGTAACGGTATACAGAATACAAAATTGCGGCCGACACCAGTATGATGTAGATAGGGGCAGTCCAGAAATGATAACTATTATCTTGTAAATCCTCTAAATGTAAATCATCCTCTCTCTCTAGTAAATTTTCCAACTTGTATATTTGGTCCAATTGAACGTTTTCTAAAATCAATGGCCGCTCTTTGTTTCTTATGCTGACGTTATGAACTGGGAAATGCAACAACTTTATAGGTATTCCTCTTAGTACATTTCTATAGTTTCTAATCTGATGGAGGCTTGTAGAGAAATTACAACCTTCAGGCACCTCTATTAGGTGCGTCCCTTGGATGGATAAAGAGACATCGTGATCGCAACGGAATTGTACTCTTGTTTGTTTGGGACAAGATAGAACATAGTGATAGTCGTCCAATTTTTGTAGAAACTCGGATTCAGCTTTGTACTCTACAAAACTACAACTTCTGCTAATTTGCTGCTTCAAAATAATTTGATAGATGCAATCGTCTGGATTCGAAGAAGTTATAATCTGGCTTTCCTGACAATAATATATTTCGTGGAACCTTTTGCATTCTCCGTCCATGTAGCGATGACTATCATCATTCATAGCCAGATATGGTTTAGGTGGAATTAATATTGTGTTATTAAAAGTAGGAGTGGGGTAAAGATGGTAATAAGTATATATATTTGAATGCATTATGGGAAACTTCAGAACAAATACAAGCAAATTGTCTACAAAATACGAACCGCATACAATAATATCGTAATAGTCTCTTACTTCAGTGTTTGAGTCAACAATTAATTCGAATCTTTCATACACATTCTGTAATACATCAAACATAAAATGGATATTCTCTGGACTAATAACACTATGATGAGTTATAGAAAGTTTTGAAAAACTCAAAGCATTTTCTAAAGATGTTACACAATTCAAAATATTTAGTAAGTTGATTTTTAACAAATTAAACAAACTATTTATTTTAATAAAATCACTTAACCTATAATTAGTCATATTGACCATGCTCATAACTTCGTTTAATTTAACATGTATTCTGTATTCATTTGATACAATAGTGGATAGAGTCATATTAAAGGTTTGCAATATTTGTTTATTTAAACTAATTCCAGAGTTTAATTGATTTTTTATGCTATCCTGATTATTCTGCAAAATGTGGATGGCTTTATTGTAATATATAGCGTCATCATGATCTAGATTACCAGTAATTCCTTTTATGATGGAGCCCAGTCCATTGATAAGACCGCGCCTTTGTTTTGATTGTTTATACATAGAGTTGAACCTGTCATATATTGTTTCTAACATATTTACGAGCACTTGATTAGTAACTAATAACGTATCGCTAAAATAAGTAGGGTCTGATGACCTTATATACTCTATATAACTAGCTAAATAAGCCTCTATATTTCTAATGCTATCTTTAATCCTATCTAACTCATAATAATGTAAGAAAACATGTTCAGTTTTTGTAAACTTAACATTTCCTAACCTAAACGGAAGTATTCCCGGGTTGTCCACTAATGACGTAGTCACAATTTGTTCAGCCCGGATCGTGGCCAAGACCCTGCAACAAGGTATTTTGGTGTTTTAGGGGTTTTCTCAAAATACGTTTATGGTGGGCAATATTCTTATCGTCGATTACTTTTAAAGCTAAATTTTTCTTTACTTTACGTCCTAAGTAACGAGGTTTGGTCTTATGCCGAACTGCTAGGGGGTTTTTTATGTATAAAGCTTGTCCTTCGTGGTAAGGAAGAGGTTCTTCTCTCTTTTTATTAGCATTCGAAATGGTTTTGCTCTGGTTGCTATGTAGTTTCTTATTTATTTCACTGTATAACTGTGTAGTTATACTTTTATGTCTATTAATATAGTGTTGTAAATAAATCTGTTCTAAATCTGTATCGAATGGATCACGACTGTTTGTATGTCCATTCATTACTTCCATAGGTTTTTTATTTGTCACTGAGTGAATACTATTATTATATCCTATAACAGCATATAACATTAACTCGGTAGTAGATAATTCGGATTGCGTTGTAGATAATATTCGAATGTGTTCCAAAATAGTGGAGTGGAACCTTTCTATAGCTCCATTTGACTGGGGATTATTAACACTTATAAAATGTAATTTTATTTTATGCAAGTTAGCCAATTCTTGTATGAGCATATTTTTAAATTCCGTTCCTTGATCAGCTGTTATACTAATTGGTACTCCATGGTGGGAAATGTAAATAGATAAGGCGTTTATAACACTGAGACCAGTAACTGATTCTAAGGGATATGCTTGCGCATATTTGGAAAAGACATCAATAATAGTTAAGAACTTTTGTCGATGTACAGTTAACGTGTCGATGTGTAAAACATCGAACGGCTTATCGGGTATAGGAACTAACTGAAAACTTTGTTTATTTGGGTTCCGTTCATATTTACAAGTTTGGCAAATGTCACAATTATTAATATATTCTGTGACTTGATTTTTTATATTAGGCCAATAATAGTTAACTTTAATGCTTTGTATAACTTCTTGTATTCCCCGGTGATTATTTTTACCTTCATGATAATTTTTAATGATCTTATATTGTTTGTCTCGATTAGCAACATCTTCAATTTTAGTTTTACAAAAAGTTAATTTATAACTAGAATTTATAAAGGTTTTCTGTAAAATATTGGTAATGTTTGTAATAAGTTTAGAATCAGTAATATATATCCCATAACTAATACGTGGTTTTATATACTCCTTGAATGTGTTTATAATACTATTTTCCAAATCGTTAACATTTATCTGAACTAAAATTCTCTTCTTTCCAGGAAATATTTCAATACTTTCCGGACTAGTAGGTGAATGATATACGAAATTTAAGAATACCTGATTATCAAACAGGTTAATATGTTTTTCGGAAATCGGAATTTCTAAAATTGGGTTTTCTAATTCAGTATGAATGGTACTAGATACTTCGACTAGTTCGTCAGTTTGTCTATTTGTTTTATTAACGAACATAGATAGAGGTAAGTCATCTTCGTCACTGTAAGACATATTTTCAGTGATATTATTGTGAATTTCTAATCTAGATAGAGCATCTGCGTTTGTGTTAAATTTGCCTGCTTGATACATAATATTGTAATCATATTCTTCTAACCGGAGTCGCCATCTAGTTAAACGACTATTAGTATCTTTTATATTCATTAAATATTGTAGAGGTTTATGATCAGTAATAATATTGAACCTTCTTCCGTACAAGTACGGTCGAAAGTATTTTGTCGCCCACACTATGGCAAGCAACTCTTTCTCTATAGTACTGTACTTTGCTTCGCTGTCATTGAGCGTACGAGAAGCATATGCAATCGGCTTATCGGAACCTAGGGGACCTTGGGAAAGTACAGCACCCAATGCGACATTTGATGCATCTGTGCGTAAATTAAAATCTTTCTCGAAGTCTGGATATTGTAGTATAGGATCATTTGTAAGTAAATTTTGACAGTGTTTAAAACATTTGACGTATTCTGGTGTCAATTGAATTTTAGCACCTTTTTTCAAACAAGATGTTAAAGGTTTGACTACATGAGCAAAATTTGGTATGAATTTCCTGTAGTAGCCTAACAAACCAAGAAAGGATTTAATTTCTTTTGTAGTTTGTGGTAAGGGAAACTGTTGTACAGCTTTAATTTTGGTCGGATCGGGCTTAACTCCATCCGAAGAAACAATATGACCGAGAAAAGGTGTCTCTCTTTTCATAAATTCTGTCTTATCTAGTTGGACTTTGAAGTTTGACTCTCGAAGTCGTTGAAAGAGGGCTTCCAGGTCATGAATATGTTCCTGGAGCGATGAACTATATATACATATATCATCCATATATACTGTAACATTTTTTAGGCCACGTAGAACGTTGTCCATGACCCTTTGGAAGGTCGATGGCGCGTTCTTTAAACCAAATGGCATCCTTAAAAATTCATAGTGACCGCGATGCGAATTTCCGTCATCTACACTAAATGCCGTTTTGGGAATGTCCTCGGGATTAATTTCAATTTGATGGAACCCAGATTTTAAGTCACATATAGTAAAATATTGACTTTTGCCTAATTTGTCCAAAATATCACTAATATTGGGGATGGGATACCGATCACTGACAGTTTTCTCATTTAGTTTTCTGAAATCAATTACCAGACGCCACTTTGTTTTGCCGGATGCGTCTTGTTTTTTAGGCACTATCCAAATTGGTGAAGACCAGGGACTATTTGATGGTCTAATAATTTTTTGTCGTAACATTTCTTTAATTTGACTTTCGACTTCCGCCTTGTGGACGTAGGGATATCTATAAGTTCGGGTAAAAATAGGTTTTTCATCAGTAGTATTTATTTGATGTTTGATCTGGTTTGTGAAGGTCAACTGACTATTTTCCGTATAAAATATATCACTATATTTGCGGCATAACTGTAATAAGTTATATTTCTCTTCTGCATTTAGATGTTCAGTACGAATCAAAGACTCTATATTTATTTCACTGTCGCTAATACATTCAAAATTAAACAAATCAAAATTATTGTGAAGTGTCTGAACTTTAAGTGGTGAAACTAAGCTCACGATGATGTCATTATTAGTGGGATTCGTTATCTCTAAGTATGCGTATCCGGACACTGCTTGGCTTATCGTACCGGGTATGAGACAATTGTTTATGTTAGTCTCTGGGATAAAAATATCACCATGTTGAATATTTACAGGTACCTTTACAGTCTGTGACGACTTAGACCTAACCAAAGCTTCAAAAAGATTATGAATTCCACTGTTTAAAATTTTTATAGGTACTTCGGCATTTGGTGTTACTAGTTTTTTGTGGTGAAGGTTAACGTTTGCCTTCAAAGTTTGCAACATTTCGTAACCAATTAGCCCATCGAATACATTATGAAATTTATAAATATAAAACTTAGACATAGAATTTTCTTTTAATTCGGGAAAGGTTGGAATGTCTATAGAATAATTATTCATAGTAGTACAGTTCAAATTTGTAACAGTGAAAGGTTCGTAATTCAGTGATACGTTCGGGTAATGTTTTTGAATTACTTCCGGAGACAAAAATGATTGATTGGCCCCGGTATCAATCAATAATTTTAGTGGTGGTTGCAAAATTTCAATGTACGGTAGTTGTCTCTGCATATGAACGTTTATCTCTGTCAAGTTTCGGGTTTGACATTCAAATCCTGGCAAAAATTTTGCTCAACCTGAACATTATCGGAATTTAATTGTAAATGTTCATCATGATAATACTCAGGTTCATAATATTCATTACAATTATTCTCATATGAAGGATAAGACGAACACGGGCCGTCGTTATCAGTATAGGACGCTTCGCAGCTCGGTTCAGCGTGGGCGATGTTTGGGTTTGTCTCAGTTACGTCGAACTGATTGCATGCAGCTGCACTGGGATACTGTGTACTATGATAGTTTGTCGACTGTCGGAAATTTGGTCGTAAAGCTGACTGGTGGGATATTCCACTCATGGGTTCTGGTTTTGACTGAATATTTGGCATCTTACTGACATGTTGATTCTTTGAGCCTTGTTGTGGTGGCTTATGGTACAGGGGTCGATTCCAGGTATTATCATTAAAGTTAGAGTTATTAACATTTCCTTTTATATAACCAGTTTGGTTATTATTCCTATTATACTGTGGAAAATGAGGTTTAGAAGGTTGCAATGGTTTATTTATGTTCCCAAATGGCAAAAACTTTATGCTATTGTTCTGAAAAGGTTTATTATTAGTAGCAAAATGCCTATTGTTATTATTTATCTGTGCGTATCTAATATTTTCCTCCTCTTTAATAAAATTAAGCGCTGTTGGCATATCCATAGGTCGCATAGCTCTGATAGTTGCACCTAAGGGTTCTTTCAGACCTCCTAAAAATGCTTTCAATGTTTGGGATTGAAAGAATATTCTTTTACACTTAATTATTTCTTGCTCTGTTTCATGCAAGCTTACATAATTTATAATAGTATTTAATATGCTCATGCACCGATTGTAAAAATCTTGGGGTGACTCATTTTCTTGCCTCATGTTTACTAAATCCCTAGTGAGACAATTTTCATCCCGTTGATCTCCGAAATTTTTCAATAAAACTAGTTTCATGTGATCCCAAGATGATACACCATTAATATTAACAATTTCCTCAGCCTTTCCTTCTAGGCGATTTAAAATACTGTGTAATAATATGGTATTGTTGAAACATTCAGGGTTAGTTCTATTATAAAATTGAGTTAGTATGCTCTGACAAGTTGTGATAAATCTATTTAATTTATTTGGATTTCCATCATATTTAGGAATAACTAAAAGAGCGGTTTTTAGAGAAGATAGAGTATCAGGATCCATTTTGCAAAATATTTAATTATTATACAAATATTTGTTTGGAAAATGATATGTAAACAAATCGTACCTTAATTGTAATTATTCTAGAAATTCTTAATATATACTTATTCTTTATTTGACTCTCGTTCGACTTTAAATAAAAATACAAAATAAAACACAAAGTAGATTTCTGAAGCTTCCGATAATATACTCCCACAATATTAAAACCACAAAAATCAATAAGATCTGGACTTACGATTGGATGAGAGCCCAGGTCCACAGCTTCATAGTTAAAGCTCACTCGCCAGACTCCTCGCCGAAGGCCACAGGAAGTAGGTTGTATTTGACGTGAAAATGCCGGGTTTTTGATTTTTGAAAAGCTCGGTTTTCGACGACAACAATCCGTTACGACTGCGCCAGTTAAGTTCTTTGGGGAACTGTTGAGACTCAATAATAACTTGTGACCTTAAATTATATATTTATTTATAAAGAATACATAGGTTGTCTATCTAAGAGTGTCGATCCGAGAGTGTTCCATTTATGTCCGTACCGTTCGCACATTGATAACACGCACACACACATATAGCACTATAACACACGTGTCGCTGCAAAATGAATTGTATGATTAATTAATAGGAATATGAATAAATCATGCATGTTAGGTTATCATAACAATCATTAGGCTTGTTTTGTTGATTAAATATTCATTACTTAATGGCACACCAATAAAATGTTTATGTTACTGTAAAAAATAATGCTAGTTGTAAAATCTATTATTTCAAATACTTTATTAGCTATTTGAACAGAGAAACATGTGCAAGAATAATTATCAGGTTTAATTTTACAACTTTGCCGGTATGTTATTTTAAATAACATGACTGTGTAAGAACGCGTGCTTTCGGGAACCAATTCTTAAGCAGGATTCTGTTCAGACAAAATAAAACCCATAGATATTGCCTTAAACTGAATTTTAGATTAAATTGCGTACAATTCGCAATTTACGTATAATCGAAAACTGACGTATTTTGTCAACTTAAAGTCAAACATCTATGAAATGTTTGCGCGGTAGAGCGGAGCTGTAGCTAGTTGTTGCCTTCAGCTTGAAAACGAGGTGGCTTGACCCGGTAAGTACCAAGCTCTCGCGGAATACCAGCTTAAACCTTATAGTAGCAACATTAATTTGCTATCTGTGTTGCGGTGAGTAAGGAGTAATGGAACACTACTCTCCCTTTCTTCCCTCCCTCCTCTACTCACCTCCCTCTCCACCTTAATAGATCAGCAACGCATCATTGACGGTTTAGGGGTGGTGATCGCTTTTGATCGGGTGAAGTGCAGGCTCTTGGCTTGTAATATGAATGAATGATAGGGGGAAACAATACTATGCGCGGTTTTGTTTTCATATAACGCTATTATAGCGACCTCGCCGTAACCACGACTGTGGTCCCGACTGCACGTGGTTTGCGGTACTATCGGAACGCTATCATTAGGGCACAAAACTACCGCCAATTACGAACTTGCACATTTCTACTAAATATAAACACTATTGTGTTCGAGTTAGGGGGCAATGTCAGTTCAATATCACCAATAGCGAGTCTATTACGGTTACGGTGCGTTACATCAATTGCACCGCTAACAAATATTTTAACCAATCACATTTGTGCGTTGCAATCGGAACTGCGTTCGATTCTAACAGTAACAAAATTGTTGCTTACAATGCTGCTTGCGATACGATTTTTCCTTCCTTAAACTAATGTTCTTATTATTGTATCTGGTCGTTTACTAATTATATGTGAATAAAGATTTCCTTATAGAAAAAATAATGTAAAATGTATGAAATTTACATAAGTACTTATCCGTAATGTAGTTATTAAAATATCGACTCAAATGTAATTACTGGGGACGTAACTCGTCATGATCTGTCAGATTAAATATAAAAACATTGATTACAGTTCTATAATGTCAGTATTACAACATTTATATCTTTATTATTAACTCCTACTACAGACTTAATAATGCGTCAATACAAGTAGCGTTTCTGATTTATTGTTGTACAAACAAATAACTTTATTTGCATTAATTCCGATAGCAGTCGATTATTTAAACAGATAAGTGGTGTTTGTATGAATTCTTCTAATAGTACTAGGAGTATGTATAGTTAAAGGATGGAGCGCGCATGCGCCGTGGGCTGGAATGCAATTGGTTAATGTTTATCGATTAGATGCGCCGGCGGCGGTTACGTATGTTTCCCATAGCTTTTGTTTACTGCCGTACTATCTGATTTCCACGTATTATTTAAACGAATTGATACGACTAAGTCAACATCTTTATTTTTAAGTGCTAACCAAGCACCCTGTTGTGAAGAGAGATATAAAATCCACCGTGAAAAAAAATCTATTGATAAATTAGCATGACCATGAATCCGAGCACGCTTGCAGGTATTTCTGTAATGTGGAAAATAAAATAATTACTGTTCTCATAAAAATATTACTAACAGTGGAAAAATGCAATAAAGTAAACATGGGCGACTGGCCAAATATCGCAACGCTATTTTGACGTGCCCCGACGACGACGTCCGGCGACCGGCGACCAACCGCCTGCGAACCAGCTTTGTTTCCCGTTACATGGCGACATCGTGACGTTTTGAGACATGAAAATAATTGCCGACAATTTCATATTAATTACTGAACTTGTACGCTAAACGTAGCGTGAAACGCCCCCTTGGCCAGATGGATTGAAGACCTGTAGACCATGGCTAAACTGGGCAATTCAGGAAGGGCCTTTGCCCAGTAGTCGACTTCAATAAGCTGAATTGATTGATTAATAGCACTAAGCAGCATCTTATAAAGATGCACTATTTGAAACCTGCCTAGTGTTCGTAATACAAAGATTCGCTTCAGTTCTCGCATTATGATTATAGTATTGAAATAAATCCACAAGCATTGAAATTTTGCCTTCTAATTTAGTTTTCTGTGAATATTTCAGTTCCCTGATTAAAATAGACTACCTAAAACGTTACAAAGACAACATAATTAACGGTTAACCCAAACGATAGAATTTTGTTACAGACGCTATGGTTTATGAGGTATTTGCTATAAATGTAGAATATATGGGAACTGTAATAATGGTTGACATGCAAAGGAAGTGTTCCCAAGCGAGCAGTTTGTGGTTTACCAGTAAATAGCATCTGGACTGCCCTCCACTTTAGAGTTATGATCATTACGAGATTACAGCCAGGATTTTATGCTGCTTAGAAACCACGCTCATATAAATAGGATAGAAGGAGATTTCGCCTATAGCCCACGTGTGTATATCAAAGAAAATAAGCTTTCAAACCTGTGGTTAAATGATATTTTTCTTCATTTCAAAGTAGGTATGTGGTTACGATAAAGCATGTTTTGTTTTGTTTAATTTACGAAATTTTAAAAGCTACGTGATGAAATCTCTCGTTTGCTTTGACGAAGGTGATCTAAATATTGTAGCACTGCATAGCACATTATGATATACATATGGAGCTAGGCTAAAGTAGTGCATAGTTTTGAGTCTTCCCACATTCAGTTGTATACTTGTCTAGTTTCGTACAGATGGCTGGTTTTAAAAGATTTATTTGAACGATAAAGTCGCCATACAAAACTTCGGCCCGTCTGTTCTTTGAGTGATTTACAATTTGTCGTGTGTCGCCGTCACGGTTGCCGGACCACGACGGTTAACGAATGCTGTCCCTCGTTCGAGGCGCCTATTTCCGCGTCTCATGTTTCTCATTGAAACACATCGCCACAGTGTGATGTGTGTGTAGATCTGATGAATCTTTTGTCATCATAAAAGAAGCTGAATGATATTCGCTCAGATTTATGACTTCAAAAGTAATCTACTCGATCTGCCTATCTTCGCTAAATGAAAATTAGTTCGCTACTGACGTCACTTAACTTTTCAGTCGCATCTAATAACATCTTCAAGCAATTTGCACGCTGTCACGCAAAACAATTTAGCATGAGACATGTGACGAATTTCTAACCTCGATTTTTACTATGCTTATTTATCTCGAATTTTGAACCATCGTGCGGCTCCCTGAAATATACCTTAGAAAAAAAAACGCTAGTGTGAACCTCGGCATTTGGCTGCCTGCCAATTGGTCCATTTCTCAGCTTTGCTCGTGGACGGCAGAATGATACTGGTTCACAGTTCATATACATTGAGCTGACCGATGCTTTGAAGCTTACGTATTGAGGTTAAACGTATGTACAGCGTGCGTGTATATACACAGGAAATATGGTTTATGTATAACGAAGCGAGTGATTAATCCAACAGCTAATGGCATAAGATGTAGTCACACATTTAAATTAGGTCTTTGCATTTGCGCCGCCGCTGTTTCGTAATCTTAAACTGCGAGTGAATTATATAAGAAAGGATGAATAATATTCCAAACTACTTATAGTGTTTTGACTCTTATATGAACCGAAAGTCATATGCAGTGGAATAATATCGCTAAACAGATGTAACCATTAATTGTTGCTCACATTCTATTTTTCACGCTTCCATACGATGCAAATTTGTTGAATTATAATGATACCTATTGTTATCTTAACAATTTTAGTTGAGTTACAGATTTTCTATATTTTTACAGTGGATACCTCGATATCATAATTTTTGCAGCTACAGCACAAGACTCATATTTGTTTTTTTGTTCTTTTACAGTTCAACTTCGTTGGAAGGATTCTAGGGCCTAGAGGTATGACAGCCAAACAGTTAGAACAGGAAACAGGGTGCAAAATCATGGTCAGAGGAAAAGGATCAATGAGGGATAAGAAAAAGGTAAAAATAAACCATTTATTTTCGTCAAAATGTTGCTATTGCTAACTACGTAATATTTAATAAACTAATTTTGTTGCTTCAAAATAACATAACTTTATTAAACAGAACAAGTTTAAACAATTACTAACTTTCATATTTTCCACGCAGCCAACGATTGGAAGTTAAATCAGGTTACATTCATTTCTTAACCATTAATTATTTCCTAAGATATAATAATGGAGTAGGCACCCCAACCTGAAACGTGCTTAACCACGTAAGAGGAAACTGATGAAAATATGTACAGAGGGTTATGCCAAGGAGTTTCTAGTTATGATAAGATTTCCAGTGTTGATAAATATGCTTAGAAATTTGGTAACCGCTAGATGGAAGTACTTAATCACTAAAAGTAAACATATAATATGTTTTTATCTTTACATTGTAATATGATTCACATCAAGTGTCTGCAATAAGTTAGCATATTTATGTTAAATGTTGTTTACACTAATCTCTTCTTTTGAAGACATTGTTACAAGCGCAATTTATCTTAGCTTCTTTCTTATTTACAGATTGTCAGGCTTACATTACTGTAGCTCGCTTGTATTTAAAATCATTTTTGCATACAGCAATTAGACTGAACGACCTTCATCGTGAGGAAAACTCACAAACTGTTATCTATTATTCTTTGCTTCGATTATTTGCAATACTTTGCCATAACTTCTTTCTTCTACTTCTAAATTTGGTCCAGGTTTAGTAAAACAAACACTACTAAATGTTATTTTGAACGCAATATTAAAGCGTAACTATCTGATTGAATCAAATTCTACGAATAGTAATATCTAAACATTGGGAAACGTATATGGATCTTCCGTTTAAATTTGTATGGACTTGTTTGAAGTGCTCAATCCATTAATGCTCAGTTACGTCCTTGAGAATATACCTACGTGGCTATTTGTATTCCGAACCATACATCAGCTATTGATAGTAATTGTAAACGGTAATACTGAAATGAAACTAGACTGCTCAGTTTGAGCTGAAAGAATTTCAATTGAGTTCCAAATAACACAAACTGACTAACAATCTTTGTACGAAAATAATGCTACATTAGCTAGATATATGGTGTTTTCTTAGTATACTTATTTGCTTCCTCATACAGCAAGGCATAATTATTGTGCTAAACTGGGAGCATCAGATACGTTCGAAGGCGCTTCAATATAAGGTTATTAAAACACTGGATGTTTACAATGAATTACAGGAGGACGCAAACAGAGGAAAGCCAAATTGGGAGCATTTGGCTGATGACCTCCACGTGTTACTCACAGTTGAAGATACTGAGAACAGGGCGAAGATCAAGCTGGCTAGGGCTGTCGATGAAGTCAAACGCCTGCTTGTACCTGTGAGTTCTTTTTGTTTATACTTTATAATTATATTTTTATTTATTTCCTCAGAGGCCAATTATTTTACGATATCAACTCTTAAATTAATAAAAAGTTGTAAAAGAGTCTTTATCGCTAAATATGCAATGTGTTAAGGAAGACAGACTATGTATGGCAGCTAAAAGCGAAACAAACAAAAAGAAAACATCACGAGGCTGTTTGTCATTGGAGCTACCGCTAAATATTCTACCTAAACATTATGTTTTTCTGAGATATTTCATTATTCCTGGCTGGTAGTTTACGTCTCCCCATCGTAAACCGCTCAATGCATACTACAATTCAATATTTTATTATTAATGATATCGACGTATCATCGGAGAAATTCCTATAATCACTGCTTATGTTGTTAGTATGTTGACTTAGGGCCGAAATTAGTAATGAATATAATCCAAAATCTTTGGATTTCGGATTGTGGATATGTCTGTTTTTGTGAATTGTGCTCGTAAAACAACTATTGATGAATTTCAAAATCTTAAATCTGAAGAATTTGGACTAGATTGACTAGTAATTTCGGCCGTTAGAGCATATTCTCTTGACACATCTTATGATTTCATAAAAAATCGAAGCGAGTATCGACCTTACATCAGTAAGAGCTCTTCTATACATGTTTATAATTTACGTTAAGAAAAGATTTCTCAATCGCGTTGTATTACTAATTTGGGATGAATTTTAAAATGTCTTTGTGTAGGTTGAATGAAATATGACCAAAGTAATCTCTGATCTTTCTTTTGGGCAAACCGTAACTTTTTATTATTTCGTAATTCTAAACTATAACTAACTTAATAGTGAGTTACCACGCAAGCAAGGAATTGTTAGAGTAGCTGTGAATGGTCGCTGTTTAAGATTAAGTTTCTAACGTGCAGGCAGACGGTTAGTCCAAATAAGAAATTTGGCACACACTCAAAGTACGCAGTAACCATATCGGTCCCTACTTTCCTTCCTAGTAGGATGCGATATATATTTTCTTGTCCACTGGATAGTGAAATCGTCTTTGAGAAAAATACAACATTGTTATTATTATCTTCATATGGATCTCATTCAGTGTTACGTTCATTGCCGTGCATTTAAGGCCCGATGACGTCACCAGCAATTGTGTTGAACCGTTGCAAGGCTTGGTCTCATTACTGTTAATTAACGAACACTGGTTACATTCTACCTAGATACCTTAATAATTTTGTTTTGCTAGTGGGATCTACTTTTACGAAATAGTAGTCATGATGTAGTTTTAGGTTCTCCTGTGTAATGTTATGTTGATAATTGAAATAGTTATAGTTATAGCGTCTAGTTTATGTTTGGAACACAAGTCTAGTAGCTTATAGTATTTGGAAGCATGTAAGTGTTTTCAGTGTGGTGGCTTCGAATAGCAGCAACCCATCTCATCCCGTGGGTGTCGTAAAATGCGATTAACCGGAGGATGGGCAGTAGCGTCCTTCGAGTACATTAAAAACTCAACTTCTATCACCTGCCAGTTAGTACATAACACAGCCATACCGGTTGTTGTGGCGATCTTTGGGAGGCCTGTGTCCAGCAGTGGACTTTATTCGGCTGAAAAATGACGAGTTATTGTATGTTACATTTTCTTTTTCAAATATTGGAGCCAATTAATATACATTCTTGGTTACAAAATTTCCATCAATCGATATAGATTTAAGAGATACAGATACACAGACTAAAGACTAAATATAGTATTTAGCTAATACTGACCTTATTTTAAAATAAGCTGTAAACAATAATGGAGATTATTGCTTATTTCCATACACAATGATTAAAATAGTTATCGTTTGTGCGTCATCATTATTCTCCTCCTACTGATTTTCCTCCAGACATTTCGTATTTGTAGTTTCGCTTCTCTACTATGATATTGTGTAGTTCTTAGGGAAGAATAGGCTACTAACTCATTTTTTGTGTGTACCATAAAAAGGCGATTAAGATATAGTGTCAAGCATATGGGCAACAGCACCATTATTGAATGATTCCACATTAGCGGACGTCCAGTTGCAAGCAAAACATGTTTATAAGTAGCGGAATTCGTTGGATTATATTTTGAAATTTCGATTGAAATTAATATATATTTGTTATGAAACAAGTATTAGTATGTGTTTACCTATACAATGCGTTAACAGTGAAAGGAAACATCATAAGGAAACCTCCACACCTGAGAGGGCTCCAAAATGCTCTCAGTGGTGTATGTAGTACACCAACCCGCACTAAGCCAGCGAGGTCTACCACTTAGTCTACTAAGGCCTTGTTTTGTCGTGGGGAATCCTCATTGACTGCCTCCGCCTTGGAAAGGGTGGAGGGGAATGCCGGACTCTTACTGGCTAAAGCGACCTAGCTGGCCGCACCTATCTTCAGAGAGGCGCGCGCAGAACACACGCGCTGCCATCTCCGGCCGCCCCTAGTTCGTCGCCCGCAGGCCGGCCCTCATGGTGGCCAGAGATCGTTCAGCGTCCTCCTCTGCGTTTTTTGCGGCAGAGATCAGAGGTGGTCTCCTCCCGTTCCCGCTCTTTCGCTTCCTTTCCTTGCGTCCTCGCAAACGAAGGCGACGGCATCCCACGCGCTCTCACTCTGGACGATGGACTGAACCCGCGGCCTGAAGCGAGTGGTCACCCTTTTCGACCGCTGCGACGATGTCACGGCGCTGCGTTGCCCAAGCTAGGCACTCCTCCAACGTGTGCTGTGCCATGTCCTACGGACAGTCTCCGCAGTGTCATCACATCAATCGGACGTCCTTTCTGGGCCTATTCGACGCATATACTTACCGAAACACTCATGGTTCGAGAGTATCTTCGTCCGGATGACGACGGCGCCATGCCACCTCTCCAGCCATTCCTCCATGATGGGTCTTACCGCTGCTATCGCGGCGTGCCCTGCATTGGACTACTCCAGTCGTTCCTTCCACTCCACTACTAGATCCGAGAAGCTCGGACCGTCGTACCTCGATCTCATGAAGTACTGGCCTTTCGCCCCGACTTAGCGCCTCCCCGCGCCTCTAATATAGCGACGCGAGGGCTCTCGCTTCCAGATTCCAGGGTGGTGATCCGGTAAAGAGGATCCCCGCCTCATAGGAGACCGCACGGTATCCCTTTATCGCCGTGAAAGCCATCGGCGACACTGGCTGTCCCCAGGGAGTTTGCCCACACTGGGGTCCCGGAAAGGACCTCGCGACCCCATGTAGAGCCTTCGGCAGGAGACATTGCCGGCCCCCATATTGGGCAGTAGCCGCGAAAGTGCAGTCGCGGCCGCCGTTAGTTTGTGGGCCAGCCGCCTGAAATACGGCAAGAAGGTCTACCGGCTGTCGAGAACGAGTCCTAGGTACGTCAACGTACACCTCCTACCACAATTTGAAATCCCGAGGGTGGCGCGCGCCGGGCCCCATGAAAAAACGGGGCCTGCGACTAAATGTAAACATGTTTGTGCTCAGTGTCGTGTACAGTCAGTATACGACACTGACACATAATGCAAATGGAATCTCATAAATTTGTTATCATAAACTTTTTCATTTTTCTTTCTCGATATCAATGTCATACCGATACCGATAGCACGCAAGCTTAAGATAAGGTTAAGGGTAGAGTAGGTAAGGGTAAAATACCTATCGAATTCGATTTGTTTAACTAAGTACCTACGTATCACGCCTCGTCAGTCGCCACGGATTCCGTGTGGTGTTCGGATAAAGAATATAGCACCACTCCGTCTCCTCCCTTGAATGTCGTAAAAATTACAAAGGGACTCTAAACCAGAGGCATGGGCAGCAGCGTCCCTTGTGTGGGACAGCAGCCATTTTGCGCTTACCAACCCACCAAGCGTAGTGAGTACTGGCACGTATTCACTCCAAAATGACGATATAATTGTGAAAATTTTTGGGAGAGGTCTTTGGGTTCAGGACGTCCTTTGGCCGATGATGAAATTTACGTCATCTTAAAAATGAGAGAGGCAGGTACGAGTTCATACGTACCTTCGGTTGTTAGATAGTTTCGAATGACACGAGTTTCCCATAAACTATAAATTTCTGTCATAAATGATAAAACATAAAGAAAACATAATCATTTTATTTTCTACGCATGCATAGATTAGCCATTGCAAATAGCAGAAATGTAATGAGAGTTCCTTAAATTGTTTTTTTTTATGTTGATCAATAGCTATCATAAATGTATCTTGTCATTTAGGAGATATTGCCGTCATGAATCTAGTGATCTATTTTTAACAGTCTCCACAAGTAAGACCTGTAAAATCGAAACAAAACGCACTCTCGGAAATACTAATAGAACTGGTTTAGGCAAGCAACCAGTTTATTGAAAATAATGTTAAAGTTCCCTCAAAAGACTGCAGTTATTAAAATGATCTATGATGATCTACGTCTCGTAAATGTAATCTGTTAACCGCCGCCATTTTGATTTCTACAACTTCTGCGTAGTATTTTCGCTGTTGAGACGGAATGCCACTGCGTGGTGTAGTTAGTGTTGGTACGGCTATCAACATGTTATCGTGTCATTATATGAAAACGTCATTGCGTTTGCCAATCATGGTAACAAAGTACTTTATGCTGCCACAATCATTTACTGTAGCGGTCAATTAAGAGTCACATATTCAGCCGTTTTCGTGAACGGATGCAACTCAGAATTCCTGGATGGCCAGTTAGAACATAAAAAAAACATTTATTTTTATGTTATGCCCATTTGTGTAAACCTATAAAACTTTTGTTGTTCTTCAGCAAGCCGATGGGGAAGACGAGCTGAAGAAGCGTCAGCTGATGGAGTTAGCGATTATTAATGGCACATACCGTGACTCTAGCACCAAGGCGGTGGTACCCGTCAACGGTCAGTGCCTCATAAGTATGGTCGATTCATGTTTTGTCACTAAAACTACCCTCTAAGACATACTAACATAGTTTATATATCTAGCTCCATACAGACGGTCAGTGCGAACGTTTCTGTAAAGTTATCGTGTGGGGTTTTTGCTGGACGAAACGCTGGGGGTGATATCCCAAACAGCTTTAAACATTGTGCAGGGCTAACTTTTACCTGCCGATATCAAAGGCGATGAACCACTGTATGGAGTAGTAAACCATAATTTAAGGTATTGGGCGTGAAGTGTTCAAGAGTCCAGTACAAAGGTCTTGGAGATCTTTTGTGCTATGCAAATGATATGCAATCGAACCTTTTGAAAGGAAATTCAATCATTTCGAAGAAAGTAGGATTTCTCCGGTGCCGTGGGTGCGTTTACAGACATGAATTTCACACACAATACACCCAGACCCGGAACAACTACCTGCAGATCATACAAATATTTGTTCCGTGCGGGAATCAAACCCACGACCCGGAGCGCAGCAGCCGACTGTATCAGCCACTGCACCAACCGTGCCGTCGTAATGAGGTACTATCAAGTAATTATGGTTGTCTGCTGAAAAACATGTCGTGGGTCACATTATTTGCATGAAAAAATGCTTAATAAGCGTGGGATAATTTTACATTGAATTGTTTCATGTCACTGTACATATCCTGCTCTGTTTTCATTACGCTTCCTATTGTTGAAGTAAGGATAAACTGTATCTTTTGTTTGCGGATGTGAGTCATCGAGGCGACTCTTAAGATGACTAACTTAATTGATTTGTGGCATGTTACGGTTGTTAACTATTAACATGGGTGATTTCACCGCGCCAAGATCTCTTATCATTCATTAAGGGCCATTGGAAATCGTTCGAGCCTAAGACGAATTTGTGACGGACAGCGAAATGAGTTTTTATCACGGTTACCTTCCAATGTTATGCTTTTTTTGCGTCCGTACATTCATAGTTAATAATTCATAAATAATTCACAGAATATTAGGCTAAAGTCGTTTCAACTGTCCATTTTGAAATATATTATAACGGGTGCACGATAACTTGAGCTCCGGTGACGTCGTATACATCTCAGTCTCCTCACTTTTATGGCTTCACTGGAGCGAACCCATCTTAATGGAGATTATTACACGGGTTCTCATTCATTGCAAGTTTCAAGTTTACGTGCACGCGCATTACTAACAAATTGATTTTGTCCATTTGAAATAAGACATGTTGTTATGGGTTTATATCACTGTTTCTGGGGGCCAACTAACACAGCGCGGCGCTGATATAACTACCATTGATACAATGAAGGGGATCCCACAGCGGACGAGGAGTGGAGGCGCGTGGCGGCGGCTGCGGCTGAGACCCAGCGGCTGCTGGCGCCGGGCGGTGGGGTGGGGGGCGTGACACTGCGCTCGCAGGCGCCGCTAGGCGCACCGCTCATCCTGTCGCCGCGCATGTCGGCGGCGCAGGGGCAGGCGGGGCTGCTCAACGGCTCGGGTGCGCAGGCGGCTGCCGGCCTGTTGTCGCCGGGTGAGCCGTCGCATCAGCTCATCTACGCGTCGCCCTACGACTACGCCAACTACGCGGCCCTCACTGCCGCAGCCAACCCTCTCCTCACGACGGAGTACGCCGCTGCTGACCATACGGGTGGGTTGTTCGCCCGTTGATTTCATTACGAACGATGTTTGATAACCGAAGGACACCGTCTAAAGGGTGTATGTAGCTTGGGGAATGTAGGATATGTTATGCAAAACTGGACGTGACAATGCGGTAAACGTTTTAAATTGGTGTGGTCGACAGACCAACCAATATAAAAATGCAACAAAATCAAAGATCAAAAAACTAACGGTGGAAACCTAAAGGTTGTACATCAAAACATGTTCCTATAGAGATAATCTACAGGATTGCATTCATACAAGCATACATTGAAGCATATTTCAAACCTGTTATCAAACATCGTTAAACAACTACTAACGCTACATACACACGGTACCGGGTTTTTTACGTACAATCGTTCAGTAAACTACAAAATATTATCAAAAGTCATTATAGTAGGCAAATGTACGTTAGATCAAATTAGTGTTAAAATATATAAGGAAAAATTTATCGCGATTTGATAATTTTTATCGTAAATTACAAACAAAATAACCGCATGTTTTAGCTGCCGTACAAACACACACAGGCCACGGCCTCGAAGACAGTACAGCCATAATAATTTTAGAAAAATGGCTATAAAAGCCAGTAACAGTCATTAGAGTTATAAGCGTTATAAGCGACAGATCAAATAGGCCAGTCCATATATAATTAGGCCTTGATAGGCCTTTCAATATTACGCGACAAGTAGAATCATAACTTCCTAGGTCCCTGCCTTCAAAGTTTAGATACATATATGTATCTTTGTATTTCAAAGTATCGTCGATATAATTCAGGCCAAGGCCTATAGGCTATACTCTCATTCGTATGTCGCATGCCTAATTTCTTTAAAGCTTTCAGTACAAGCTTCTCTCGAGCAAATTTGTGTAGAGAGTAGCAGAATAATCTCGACAATACTGCTTCCCCAAATGGTCAATTCATGTGTCTTTTATAGCAGCTTATTAATAGGGTAGTTGCCTCTATTTTATTAGAAAATATTGATATAATAAAAAAAATGTAATATAAAAATATATTGAAATATCTTTGCTGTAAAAGCTCTACTGAGATTATGATGTCATACTCTCATTAAATTCTTAGTAACTGCATACAGCCAATGCCATGTCAGTTCTGTTTTGCGGGAAAATTGGATCGACTACTATACTCCACCGTTTATTCACAGTTATTTTAAAGTGAGAACACTATACTTTTAAAAGAAGTCAACTACCCTATTGTTTCGAAGCGGGGCCTTTGAAATTGTAGTATTGGCAACCATTTTCCAAAATTAACGACATACTAAGTGCCAAATCAATAAAAATCTGGTGCATTTTATAGCCTTTTTTCATCACATATTTATTTTTGTATATAATTTTATATTGACACATTTTACTTTATATTATAAGGGGTCTTGTGATGGTACTGATTTTAACACCTAAAGAGTACGGACATGATTGTAACGGCATTGTTTCTTGTCCATAGCACGTGATTTGACCGATTACATCTGGAGCCATTTTTGGAGGGATTATCCTGCTGCGCGATATTAGACTAAATAACTCCAAACAATAAGTAAATAAGATACAGAAACTCGATAACGGTTGTAGATGCTGCTAGAACACTAAATATAGCTATTTATTTAAATCAGCTTAACAACAATCAGGCTCGTTACTACACAGCACTAACAAACTAATGTACACAACTTTAACGTATGGTGTCGAGCTTATGTTGAACTGTGTGTGATAAAAATATTTTAATGGGGTTTGCAGCGTCGAGATATCTGCTAGCTGGCTTTTGACATTGGCCGCATCAGCCCACAATAAGTTACGGCAGACTGCAAGCGCCGTATCACACTACGCATCATTATTGCCGTCCTTGATTTCATTATTCTCCTTCTAAACGCATCACAGGACGTCCTCTTTACAGTCATAATAAAACGCCATGATCAATTTATAATTTAAGATTTTATTGTTTTAAGTACGTTTAGCTTAACGACTCATTATTTTGTACCTACGATGTTATCGTCTGTAATATTTACGAACATTGTTTTCTTCTACGGCTGTTTTGTACAGTTTCTTACAAATTATAATTTTTGTTTTACTTTACAGTCAAAGATATATTATTTATTATATAACAGAATATTTTTTCTATTTATTCAAACTAATATAATAGTCAGAATATTATATTATTAATTTAAAATATATTTCTTTTTTAACAGTTGTCTCGTGTTAGGGTTGATGGCAGTTGAATAATTGTTTTAAATTAGATATTATTTTAGTTGAATCTAAACTGCCAATAGGACTCTTTATAAGTTACCGATGTTTAGTATACAAAGACAAAGTTTTTTTATATATCTATATTTATTTACATGTCTCGTTACTGATATTATCCTGGACTCGAATGATGATAGAAATGACTAGATCCCATCATTTATAGTTCTTGTGATAACCCTTGCTTGTAACAAAACTAATATTTTAACATTATGTTAATGTAGATTCAAACTTCATTGAGTTTTGGACTAAGTTAGAATCTTACTTTAAAGTATTATTCATGTATTCTAAATTCCACCATTTGCATGTTTTTATTCTTTTTTTTTCTATATTTCCAGTTGAATACTTGTAAATAACAAATGAAATTTTCGTATTAACCATAGTTTATCTGAATGACGCAATGAGTTGCATAGAAATTCAGGAATTACAAGCAAAAGGGACCAAATAAAAATTGATTTACGAAAACAACACATTTACATTTTTTAACTATTTTTTAACAAAACTGACAAAATTAATAACGCGATACACACACACACACACATGACGAACAAAACGTGGAACATTCTAGGCGGTTTTAAATGTTTATATACGTTAACGTGTAACAATCACATTTGTATCCACATTGTGCACAATGTTATTGCTACAATTATTATATCGTAACTTATTAATTTATTAGCCATATTATTATATTTATGAACATACCATAGGCTAAGTATTATTATTATCTTTAAAAGATTTCTAGTTAGGTTAGAAAAGAGTGAGCTTTATGAAGATATTATACGCCCGTATATTATTGTTTAGGTTTATTATATCGCAGTTAATTAACACTGTAGTCAATTTTAATTAAAACATGAAATTATTCAAGCCAGCCATTACCTGTACCTTGATCGGGCGTCCGTAGACCCGTTCGATTAAATGTTTTATTTTGTTATATTTTCCAAAGCAATAAAATAGATAATAGAATAATCTATAGGCCTAAGCATAATAATAGAGGTTAGTGTTACTGCCAAATGAAGATTTAATAATAAAATTATATCTTAGTATTACCGAACGACAATGACGAGTATTTGGCAGTGATACCCTAGGTACTTGCGATCGTTAAGTGTGGAAACCGAAATCATTTTTCTATTTCTATTTTACAAATGAGATTAAATTTTCTTTACAGCATTTAGATGTCAAGCGTCTACGCCCAGTTCTATTATAGTCTGTCAGCTTTAAATCTATTTGTATTCCAAATAAATTTTCCAGTGAAATTACAAACCTTTATCAATATTATAATTAGCAAAGGTCTGGGTGCACCGATACGGTGTTGGAAGCTTTTAAGTTGAGCTAAGACGCAGATGTTAAATATGTATGTGCCGCTAGGTGTGGTGAGGAGGGCGCAACGGCTCGCGCAGGTCAGGGAGCACCCTTACCAGCGCACTGCCTTACCGGCGCCTTAATTCCCGCCAAAACGCTCTCACGCCGCCATTTTGTTCACAAGGTGAGAAGCGCGTGCGCGCGCATGCAGCTAGATGAATACGTTTGCTTGTGTCTTATTGGTGTTGCACAAATTGGAACTTGCATAGAATCTCATTTCAATGCTTGTCAATATACTTGCAAGTTTCAAATTTATATATCTGTTCACTCTCGATTTTATTTTTCCGAGCAACCATATTCGTCTCGAGTATGCGTGGGTGCCTTTGCTTTACTGTCTCTCTGTGTCACTATTTTTTATTTATTATAATGTGTACTTATTAGTTACGTTCTTGAATAGTTTGTATGAGGATATGATGCTATATCGCTCTTCATACCGGATCTGAGGTGACACTGCATAATTTGAAAACTGTGATTTTTATATTTCTTTTTTTAGATATATAGATCTGTTACATGTTGTGATGCGGGGTATTACATTATTAGAGGCGCTCTTTATTCAAAGTTGAACATCAGCGTTATCCAATTATTTGTCTGTCGTTGTTTTCAATGGTGTTGTTGAAATCACAACATGTCTTCGGACAGTCGTAATATTTCAGGTATAAATTATATATTTGAGGGAAGAAGGATTGATGTATAATATTTTATTGTAAAGCTTGATATAGTTGATGTTCAAATATACCTAGTGTTCATTATTGCCAAATAGAATCCACGGAGGTGCTACAATCCGGTTGTGAGATCCTTCTTTCCCAAGTCTCGTCCAGTATTAGTCAAAGGAATGAGCATTCTTAGAATTTGTGCCATCAATCCAGTATTAAACGTAATGCGCCTCCTTTGACTTGATATTTTTTTCACAATCATCACAACTTTCTATTAGTCAATATAAGATTTTATATGAAATTTTTTAAGCTAGTTGTTTTTATTTTTGCCTTAGGTATTATATTTACTTTCTTATTTGAAAGTTGTTTATTATTAAGATTATTTGCACTTGTGTCCTTGTGGATTTAAGATGCCGACATCCATTATGTTGGTTACGTATTTTCACGCTTCTTTATATGAAATGATTTTAAGTCGAAATGCTATTCGTAATTTTATAAAAATGAATGATAATATGCGATTATGTTTTGTGAAGTATTGTTTCCGTTGTTGATTGTAAATAAATGCATTTTCTGAGAATATACACGCAATAAATTGTCTGAAATTTTAATAAATCGTTTTCTTTCAGTCTCGTTAGGTTCGCGGTATAAAATTTTAATGTTTATGTGTTACAAAAGTATATATGTCGATAAAGTTGATGACGTGCAGTCATTTGGTCAATTGTAGCCTCACACAACTAACATGCAACTCCACAAGGCCAAGTTCCCGTTTGTTTACATAATAATAATTATTATTAAGTGCACTATCATAACTGCTATTGTCACAACTTGCAGATTATCTGTAACTATGTATTTATATTATATGAGTCACTAACTTGCAAATATGTAATGACATTGATTCGTTATCACAGACTTATTAACATTTTTTATGAGAATGCCGCCATATATTGTTTATTGAGAACTTGCAGCAATGTGTTGAATAACGTACATACTTGCATCTGGGTGCTATGGTTATACATAAGTGATCAATTTATTATGCTTGTTTGTCTGAGCAATGTTCGCTACATTTTTGTGACCACGGTATATGTATCAAGCGTTGCTCTTATGGGAACTATTGGGCATTTAATCCTATATTTGTAGATTTATCATTTACATACTAAATTGACTTAACATTTTTCAACCATTAACTGCGTAAACTAATTAAGTACCCGTATAGTATTAACTGGGCCACAAACAGAACAAGTGTCGCGGCGCGAATGCCTGATAGCCTCCCCCTCAGTTTTTATTCAAATTTCTATTATTATGAGAAATTCCGTACACTAGTCATGTCAATCCGAGACCACGGTTTATCGCTTATGTTGAATAGCTGCATGTTGCCGGTACCCGACTCTCTATCTTTTGTACATCGAAATTCCATTAAACGTCTTGCATTCTTGCGATCTTCCCAACCCTAACCCGCGTGACGCATCAGTTCGGCTCCGGCAGCGCAACGCAAGCGGTAAAGCGTGCCAACTCGCGATTGGGGGTACTCGTGTAGTCGGACCATGACATTTTGATCGATACTAACATTCTGTTTTTCTCTCTTCTCGTTAACCCGGCTAGGTGAGTGCTAACGGCGCCGAGGAACTAACAGGAGTCGCGGCCGGCCACTCCACGCCGGCCCACTATGTCGCCGCGTAACATACTCATCGGACCATCGACCACCATGTAGCTATTAGCTGTTGGGCCTTTCACGTTTAACATTATACTATGTATTATAATAGTCTAACTATTAACATTTATATGCCTGTTATGTTTATAACAAAGATGAACTTTATTAACATTTTTATATAAAAACTTTTTATGATATGGCACACGCCATCGACTATATTTACTATATTGTATCTTATTGTACTTCTGTTGTCGCTTGAACGTGTTGTTGTTGAAGCACGAGTGTTGTTAGGCTACCCGGACAAATCACGGCGTTAAACGTGTCTCCTTTATATATATAAATATTTATTTATAACTTTTACTTTAACGTTATTTGCTTAGTTATATTTGAAAAAAACGCACTTTTAGCGCTGTCACTATAAAAAGATGGTTTGATAAAATATTTGAATGCTAATAAAGCTTAATTCATGTAGTAGCTAGCTTATAATTTGATATTGAATTTCTTAATACAACCTACAACAACCGCATTTTGATCTCCTTCCTAAAATAGAAAAAAAAACTCGTTAATTAACTGTATGAATTAAGCTTTACTTACAAAGCATTCATGATTTTTCAACTAAGTTGCTATCTCAGCTTAGATGAAATTTCTAACTTAATCAGCAATTTAATGTACTATATAAAGTACCACGCACGCAATTTTTTATACGTACACTGGTCGTTCACGGCGCTGCATGGATACTCTGGCACGTCACACAAGAGCAGGATGGCGTTATGCAAGAGGTCAAGTAAGTACCTACGATGCAAAAATATACTAAATTGCTTTTCATAAAATAATTGGACTGACATTGGATTAAAGTCTATTATAGGTTGTTTCTTCATATACTCATCGACCTGTCAAACCTTCGGCAATCATTTTACATTACTATAAAACCAAAGACTCGTATATTTTATAGTAATTTTTGACTAATATCTTTTCTGATCAAAGTTTTTATCAAGAATGTCTTCCTTTTGAAAAACATTTTTTTTATATCGGTCAATGAGTGCATGAATTTTAATTTGAAATAAATAATATTGATAGCATTGTATTTTTACTCTTAGTGCTTAATATTTATACATAACATTTAATATTTGTACATCCCACGTGCCTTAATTAAATGTACAATGTTCTTATCTTTTTGGTTCTATAGAAATTGTTATAATGCTAATTACTAGCTAAGTTAGAAGAGATTAAATTATTGTTAACTTTTCTAAATGTTAATTTTATACATTTATCGACGTCAGTTTTGAAATATTAATTGTATAAGAATATAAATAAATAATAGTACCCAAATGTTTTAGTGTCTAGTAGATCTACGTTAATTCTGGCAACATTATTAACTTTATAAGTGCCTTGGTTACAATCTCTTGGGAATCTCTAGATTTCGTTTATCTCATAAAAAATGTCAGAGATCTGCAGTTAGTAAGTTTATTCTGTGAAAATATTTACGCGATAATCTCAAAGATTACACAATCATAAAAGTGTTATGTAACAAGGGCAATTATTTGTCGTAACATGTATTGTTATGTATAAAGCTTACATAATGTAATTAAAAGCAATATTATAACAATAACGAATCACGATTAGTGCAATAGAGATGTTATAATACTAAATAATATTATATTATTAAAGTAATCTCAACTAAAACAAGTTGAGAGAATATTTTTACAAGATTTTATAGAGATCTGATATTGAGATTAATGCAGTAGGTAAACGTATATTATCACGGTCGTTATCTGTGAAGAAACATATTTTCTTTAAATTACGTTGTTTATAAGTAATTAAAGTAGAGATAATTATATAAGTATTTTTTTTATTGTTTTGCATTAATTAGGTGCTTTTATTGAGAGTTTGGAATCAATTAAAAAATCTTTCGTTAAATTATAAGCAATAACATTTGTTTATTTTTAAATAAGTAACATATATTGAATACCTACATTTGTAAGTAGATATCTTCGTAAAATTAATCAATGAAAAATATCATCGAAGTTGTTAACACTCCGTCCATGATTATTTCATAAAATAAGTACTTAATTTTGTTGGTCTCCCACTCATGCATAGTTGAGTACGATTAATTTGAGACGTCCTCTCATTCGTAAAACGTGCTTATACTTGAAATAATATAAAAATAAACATATTTTTTTTAGCATCCCATAAATATTCAAAACTGTGTACTGAAATTTTACTTTATTGTCAACCTATTGTTGCCTGTTTCCGTTTAACATTACACCATCTCATGCAATCGAACACGTTCATTTTCTATTTACGCTGTTACAGTAAGGTATCAAATTACTTTAATATAGGAAATATACTGGACAATATAATATACAATCATGTTAAAAACATTTTATTTGTAATATCGCTTTGAGTTCACAGATGAAATTCATACATATGCAGAAGATTCATATGCAAGCAGTTCTTTCTCAAAAAACGGATGAAAACTGCATTTCTTTCCCTTTCGTATAACTTTTACATAGTTTGTACAAATCATATTAATACAAAAAAGCATTTAAAGATTTAATCATAGAATGCAAATGCCATAACAGCTCGAGGAATCCGATTCATTTTTATGTGAAAATATGTGATGAAGATGTGTTTAACGTACAAATAATTTTATTGTCTGCAAATAACTAGAAATATACTGTGTTTCATAAGCAATAATGTATGTAATTTTGTTACTTGAAACATGCTTAGTGCCATCAGCAGACGGGCTTAATACATGTCATTGTTTTTTAATATTAATTTGTACTTATTGTTAGGGCAAATATTACTTGAGTGCCTTAAATGAACTTGTACATATTTATTATTATCTTTCATTAAAGTATTAATATAGCGGAGAATAACAAAATCTAAAATTGTTTTCCAAAAACAATATATAATAGGAAATAAATATTTTTAGTTACGTGAGATTGTGCATATTATGTATGTTTTGATGTGTGTTTAAGATTGATTTGGTATTAGTAAATAATTTGAAAACGTAACTCTGTGTTTCATTTTCATCACCTTAATAATCATTTAAAATTCATTAATTTCCGTAATACACTTTTTTTCTACAGCACATCTTTTTTTTTAATTGATGTCCAGTGGAAATTCTACATGGAACTTCCTTCACCCCGGGGAAGGGCGAAGGGGTATGCCGGACTCCTACCGGCTAAAACCACTGGAGCGGTCATCTTCGGCACCGAAGGGGGGCTCCAGGTCCTCGTAAGATCACACTAGAGCCGCCCATTGGTGCCACGCCTTTAGGCACATCTCGGAAGGGATGACTGTAAAGCGGTCACCCCCTCTAGCGGAGGGAAGGCGACTGTAAAAAGGTCGCCCCCCCAGGCACTTCTCGGGGAGGATTGTAAAGGATCCCCCCTTCTACAGCAGACCTACACTTTCCAATATGTTTTAAATGCGTAATTAATTACATGAAAGTACCTGTGGTGGGGGTTTAATATGAAATCTAATTGCTAGTCAAATGCTGGTCATAGACGGCGACACGTTCGGCCTAAGCACTTCGTTTTCTGCGTTACGTGTCGCTGGTTTGATCCCCGCACGGAATGAATATTTGTATGGCCTACAGATAGCTTTTTCCGGGTTCGGGTATTTGTGCATAAGAGATTATGTCTGTAAACTGTACGCATGCTACGTAAGGAACCCTGGCGCTTATTAGCATCATCATCATCACCATCATGTCAGCCAATAATTGGGCCAGGGATTGGCCACTACTCACTGCGCTTGGCAGGCGGGTTGGTGAGCCAGAATGGATGCTGTTCCACAAAAAGGCCAGGCCACACGCTGCTGATCCCTCTGGTATAGAGTCCCTTAGTCGCCTTTTACGACATCCACGGGAGGAGGTGCAGTGGTGCTGTATCCTTAATCCGGACACCACACGGTACATGGTACAGAATTATGATAATAGATGATAATTATACAAACGTGTCACTATTCAAATAAGACATCCCAATCACTATACCCATTCTCTCTCTACTACTATATTTTTGTTTTTATATGATCAAGGATTTAGTTAGAGATATCCATATTTTCAACCAATTCCAACTAAATGGGTATAAAAGAAATATTTAATGAAAGCAGACTATGGCATAATAATAAGAGGCAGAGGAGATTATAAAAATAAAATAATGCGTTTGGAATTTAATATGACACCTCTTGTCAAGCGAGGTGCTTAAAACTACTATTATGGAATTTGATGGTAATCCGTCGTACACTATAATATGAAATTTGCGCCATCTAGTTCATTGTTACTGCATTACATTAGTGTCTACTCTCTAACAGCTTTGACTCGGCAGAAACTTTTATCACAGCTTTGGAGATGGCATTAGCAGTTGGTCACTGAAAAAAAAAGTAATATTAATCTATTTAGGTCTTGCATAAGTGGATCAATAGTCATCTGATAAATAAATAAATTATTATGTAATGAACTAGTGGATCAGTTTCAGTTATCATAATCATGTTTTTGTTTCTAAATCATGAATAATTTAAATAGTATTATGTATGATAACGTCTGCGCCATACCCTCCAAGGCACCACACCTTATACTATGCGGGTCCACGCCGGAGAAATACTACCGAGACATGTTATTTTTGCTACGGCCAACCAGATGAGTTGAAGCCTGTTCAGAAACTTCTATATTGGCCAAGGAACACACTGTCCCAGCGGGAGCTCTTCACCCGGTGCCACACATGACGCAGGTGTCAGGTTTATTCACACAACATGGAATGCTTTACTGTGAAGCAGAAAAAGAAATTAGTTGAACGACACTTAACTAAATTGTTTCACTTTTAACACGTTAACTGCCCTTATATATTACTACATGCGAGGTCAGTGCCCTCGATATGAGGCAATGGTCCTGTGCCTTTAAGTCTTTGTGGTGCAACTGTATGCGCCTGCCATGTGTGGCGTACGTCTTTTTCCATTTTAAGTCGTTCAATGGAACTTCGGGAGGGGCTATACTAGCTAGTGGAAACAGCATATATATCGGGTCGGCTTAAAACAGCTGGTTCTGAACCGACAAGCAGTAACCACTAAGGGTAAAGCAATGTTTTTTTCTGGGATGGCCCAGATGGAAACCACTGCTGCAGATCAACATTCGATTATTTTTGATAACTGATTCAATATAATATTGAGGTGGGTCAGAAGGATTCCGGGCAGGGCCGGACCGCTCCCTCCCCCTTTCTCCTTACTCGCCTATGGCAATCACTAGATTTCCATACGGTTACGGTACGGTACGGTTGCTGCTTACCATCAGCTATCGTGCTGGGCCTGTCATCATCATCAAAATTATATAAAAGCGAAGGACATCCACTGCTGAACAAAGGCCTCCCCCATAGATTTCCACAATTTTGTCGTCATTTTGTGGGGAATCAGCCAGTACTTACCACGCTTGGCAGGCGGGTTGATGATCGTAGTATGATGCTGTTCCACTGAAGGGACGCTGCTGCCCACCCCTTTGGTTTAGAGTCCCTTAGTCGCCTTTTACGACATCCACGGGAGAAGATGGAATGATGTTATATTCTTATTCCGGATACCACATGGAAGCCCTCGTGCAGGGCCTTTTTTGATTGATGTTCAGTGGAAATTCTACATGGAACTTCCTCGAAAACCACTGGAGCGGTCAAATTCGGTACCAAAGGGGGACTCCAGGTCCTCGTAAGATCACGCTAGAGCCGCCCATTGGTGCCACGCGTTTAGGCACATCTCGGAGGGGATGACTGTAAAGCAAACGGCTGTAAAAAGGCCGCCCTCAGGCACTTCTCGGGGAGGATTGTAAAGGATCCCCCCAAGTCTCGCTGTGCGCTGTGCTGCGCACACGGCGACACGTGACCACGGCCGTCTTTCCGGGGTCGTGCAGGGCCTATCACATACAAATAAAAACTGGGTATGAAATCTTCTGAGCCAAACAGACGAGAGTAGGTACCGGGTAGGTGGTACTGTAATGATTTTAATTGGGTAGACGTATTAGTATAGGCACGGGAAGGAACTTGTGTATGAACTTGGTATTAATAAACTCTAGTTATTTCTATATACATTTATTTATATAGAAGATACTACAATTCGCTTCTACAATCGACAACCATGCTGACAGCAGCCCGAATTCATTCTCCTCTTTTATTTTCTTTGTCAAAATGTTCTCATATAATTATTTCAAATAATGTTTTTTGATTCTATGTGGCTAGGATTTTTCTTCCAAAGAGTTTGAACACTATTACAGTACTTACTTGCTTCGTCTTCATGTATCTTTTCAATACGTTCCTGCACACATAGTTACTATATGTTTAAGTAGAAGCAATTTGAACTTTTCATAATGCTTGGAAATGGAATTTTAAATTCGCCGCCGTGTCCGTTGCCGTGGTGCTGGGGAATAAACGGCTTGCAGTTTGTCCGGCTACATTTGTCGCATTCATGCTTTTGCGAAGCTACAAACATTGTTGACGCACTGACTTGCCTTTGAACCTAGTTGATAACGTGAATTTTTTAAATGGTCTGGATTTATTCGGAAAAAATAAGTTTTAAATGTGGAAATGAACCTGCGAAAAGATAACTAGGAGTATATATCTGATGTTTAGAGAGAGCTCGGTTGGTTTGTTGATAGACAGCAGGATTTAGGCACAAATCCGCGCGGCCCAGGCCTAGGCACAATTTGATAGATATAGTGGCCCAATAATCTTGCTACAGATGTCTATTTAAAGATGACGACAAAAAAAAAGGGTGACGACCTTTGATTTTTGCTTTGTTTAACGCTTGCCGTAATGAATCAAAAATTACAAGAGCGGCTTACCAGACAAGGTTTTAGGGTGTCATTTCCATTAAATCCACCGCTGTTGACAAACAGCATGGGTCCTATAGTTAATAGGACATGCTCATAATAAGGACATTCTGTAGAATTAAATCAAAGTTGTTGTGTTTCTGATGAAAGAGAGCGAAGTTGCATTTATAGTCTAGATACTATTTCTATCTTGGAAGTTTTTGATGGCCCAGTTGGCTTTCTGCACTATGAGTTGTGAATATATCTATACAAATGAATAAAATTGAAGTGTCTGTTTGTAAAGTCAAAATAACAGCTTTTTACTAAATGCTTATAAAAGTATATACGGTAACAAAGTAACAACAATTTTTTTTTGTCTGTCTATCTGTCTTTCTTTCTGTCCGTTTGTTCTGGCTAATCTCCGAAACGGCTGGACCGATTTTGACGGGACTTTCACTGGCAGATAGCTGATGTTAACTTACATTTAATTTAGAAAAATTCATTAGGGCTCCGCGAAAAAAAATTAACACCCATGAAATCCAATATATATTTACTAATTATTATATAATAAGTACGTATATATATAATACCACCACCCCATCTCATCCCGTGGGTGTCGTCAAAGGCGACTAAAGGATTAGCCTAAGGATGGGCAGCAGCGTCCTTCTAGTACATTTGTAACTTAACTGCGATCGCCAACCCGTCAGCCAAGCGTGGCGATTATGGCAAAACCCCCCAATGAGCACATAACAAAAACCCATACCGGTCGTTGTGGCAATCTTTGGGGGAGGCTTCGGTCTAACAATGGACGTTTTTTGGGCTGAAATGAAGATGATGATGATTTATTAATAATCTAATTTCTTTTAAATTAAACGGCGGGTGAAACCGCGGTACACAGCTAGTAGTAAATAGTTGTATGGCCTTTTTTCATCGGTAGTCCTTATGGACTTCCTCCGCCTTAGAAGAGACGGGGGGCATGCCATGACTCTTACGGGCTAAAAACCCACTAGCTTCCTATTCGGCCGACGGACTGCCCTTAGTTCGTCGCCTGCAAGTCGAATCTCATGCAGGCCAGAGATCGTTTAGCGCCCTCCGCCAGAGGTGGTCTCCTCCCGTCCCCGCTAAGCCGCCGCCTTTGCTTGAATCACGTCCTGCCAAAATGAGGCGACGCCATCTCACGCGCTCTCGCTCCGTACGATGGACTGAACTACGGCCGGAAGTGAGAGGTCACTTTCTGCGATTAGCGGGCCACTCGTCCAGCGTGTCCTCCGGGCGGTCTCCGCAGTGATGACAACCGGGGGTCGCTTCTCGGCCTATGCGACACAGATACTTCCCGAAACACCCACGAGAGTATCTGCGTCATCCGGAAGGTGAGGGCGCCATGCCACCTCCAGCCATTCCTTCATTACGGGTCTTACCGGCGCTATCACGGCGTGCCCTAAATAATTGTATGGCCTACAGTTTGCTGTTTTCGGTCTAGGTGTTCGTGCATGTGAGATTAATGTCTGTAACACCCATAATACAAAATGTACAGGTATATAGGTAATGGTGTGGTATGGTATCCTACTTCATAAAAATATAGTTTTTTAATTGGTGCTCCCGAAGAGAACATAATTACACAAGCTATTTTCTGTTTACGAAATCAATTAGTAACATTTACCGTGACAACTTTATTACTTCCTAGTACCTACATACGACCACGATATACACATATTTTCAATGTAGGTACCAATGTTATAAAGCTGGCAACAACGACAACAAGAGTGACACATTCAGTATTACCAGCGGGTAGTCGAGTCAGTTCGCGGCCTGTTATTATCGCTGCACCGTGATTACATTGATTTATATATGCATGAGTTCTTATAAATGACTCATAATTAAGCCTATAGTTTCATTTTTATCGTTATTAAGTTGCCGGTAATAAATCATCGTCAAGATGGTGGACGGTCATAAGACCGATCTTAAACATCGATAAATTGGGAATTGCGTGCTTGGATACATTGGTGTTTTATGCATATTGGGTGTAAAATGATGCATCACCGAGCCGAAACCTTTGCATTCTGTACATCTAACTAAGTAACATTGAGCAATATTAATTTCCTGAGAAAACTTATTTTTAAGATAATTAATAATCTGTTGCTTTTTGTAGTGCGCAGTGTAATGCACGACACCGACTGTAATGTATTCGGGGACAGCGAACATGGACCATAATAATGTGTTCTGTGGAACAAAATGTTGTACTAACAAAAATAAGACATTTTTGTGAAAATCATAACAAAAATATAGATATCTCTATTACCAGTCGTTTTCTAGGTATGGTTTAGTACAAAAAATCATCGCGATTCGTGTTCATTAAGGGTCTTGTTACACCTAGGTTTGGAATTATAGTGAACAAGTCAACCTGAAAACCCCCATCAACTCAATCAAAAATGTCTAGTCACTTTCCAAGAGATTAAAAACTTCAATCCAAATTCCTATACATTCGTATCGAGCCTCCAGCAAATTTCCTTGGCAGCAATATTTTTGTTTGTTTCCATTACTTTCCATCGAAGTCTACGTGCAACGCAGGGGCTTCGAGCCGGCTTGGGGCGGCCGCTCGTAAAATTGCAACAGACTTGGGGGAGACGCCTTAAGACGCTCGTGCATTCTTAGCTTTACAGTATATGTATGTGTGGTAGAAATTGAGAAGCTCGTGTTTCGGATATTCATGTTTGTACACAATTTTTATGTACCTTCCATAATCTATAATTGGTAAATCAATGTGAAATGCTCACAAACACATATCTACTAAAAGCAAGTAAACTTGACAGGATAGTTAGTACACGTGTAACGTACTTCGATAAGAATCGTGTCGAATGACAACAATGCAATACTTTTGACGATATTGTTTATTCACTTTACACACTTTATTGTATAATCGAATTGAAATACTCACAGAGACAACTTTACACTTGGACTGCTGCGGAACGAATGGCCCTCTGAACAAGATGTCCCGATATATATACTACCATTCTAGTATAACTTGGGGGTAGTCTAATAAACACACGCTAACACACACCCTCACAACTGACAATCTCATAATCAATACCTTTATTTATAGTCGTTTAACAGCTCGGCCATCCGTTCCTCAACGAGACCCATCGTATAGAAAAATAAAACCATAGGTTGGTTTTTAGCACTCTTATAACCACAATAATAAAATATTCACAATTACATCTATGAGTGAAAAATACATCTATCACTTATTACTTATTCTAATAATACATCTTGGCTTTAGGTAATAATTACGTAGAAATACTCGACTTTACGTTAGTCCATGACAATGACCAACGCCTTCACGATGCTTCGAGTCTTAAATATACCAGTCGGTGACCTGACTGGGAACCTTAGGGTCGAACGATTACATTAGCCGGTTACCTTGACCAAAGTAAACGCTCTTCCTGGATGCACAATGATCCATGACAACGTCACAGTGCATCCCTTATCAATACATCTTAGCTTTAGGTAATACGTAGAAATACTCGACTTTACGTTAGTCCATGACACTGACCAACGCCTTCACGATGCTTCGAGTTTTAAACATACCAGTCGGTGACCTGACTGGGAACCTTAGGGTCGAACGATTACATTAGCCGGTTACCTTGACCAATGTAAACGCCCTTCCTGGATGCACAATGATCCATGACAACGTCATAGTGCATCCCATAACATACCTAACTGGTCGAACAATTGCGTTAGCCGGTTACCTTGACCAACGCAAACGCTCTTCCTGGATACACAATGATCCATGACAACGTCATAGTGTATCCCTTATCATACATAACTTCATGACATTACATTACATTCAATAAACATTGTTATACTATATAATAATACTACATAATAAACGTTACATAATTTGTTATCTTACTACACTTGCTAAATTAGAGTAGATTACTTCATACACCTATTATTCACTATCGTCAAATACACATTACATACACATCACTCATCGCTACAGCCATCATCACCGGCCGATTCAATAGAGTCCGATTCAGGATCATTAAAACTGAGCCACGGAGATATCTTGTCTAGGGATACTATCGCCTCATATTTTCTACCCTTTTTAGTAAGTGGAGTATCTTCTATAACATACCTATCATTTGGTAGAACCTTTTTAATTCTGTAGGGTCCTTTACATTTTGCCTCTAATTTCTTTGACTGACCTTCAATTCCAGTGATTGCTCTAATTACCTTAACAAGATCTCCTTTAGAGAAAGTGACATTCTTTTTTCTTTTTTTGGCAAACCTTTCTTTATCTTTAATTTGTTGTTCCTTTATTAATTGTTCTACGTTCGATCTAATTTCTATTAAATTATTGTCTGTACTAAAAGGCAATATCTCTGATATAACTTCACTCAGTAAACCCTGAGAAGGATTTGTAACATTTATACCGAATAATAATTCCGAAGGGGTCTTTTTAGTAGTAGAATGCGGTGTAGTATTAATTCCTAGCTGTATATTTGACAAGTGCTCATCCCAAATACCATTAGGTTTATCGTGATTCATGGCTCCTAGCGCCGATAGTATGGTTCGGTTGTAACGCTCTACCTGGCCGTTTGCACGCGGTGTAGCAACGGCGTTATATACGTGTTTAATACCACTAGCCCTAATAAATTCTTTAAAAGTTTTACTGGTAAAGCTACTACCCTGGTCCGTTATAAGACGATTAGGTGTACCGAAATAGCTAAAATGTTCACGAAAGACGCGTACGCTGGTGGCAGATTTTGTGTTTCGAACTGCAGTTAAATTTATGTATTTGGTAAATGCATCAACTATTACTAATATATAGGTATTGCCACGCTTTGTCCTGATAAACGGCCCAAGGTGGTCGGCGTGTATTGTATGGAATGGTTTGCTAACTTTAGGGATTGGATGTAGTACCCCGGCTTTAGCACCACTAGGTAATTTATGATGTGCACATTCCATACAGGCAGATACATATTTTTTTACAAAGCGTCGCATTTTCGGGAACCTATATAATGACGCGATACGTTGTAGAGTCTTTTCGAAACCAAAATGCCCTATATCGTCGTGATTACTTCTCAAGATCTGCCACCGAGCTCCTTTAGGTACGACCCACCGTAGGTTATCTTTATCGATTATCCGGTAAACGCGCCCATTTTTATACTTATAATTATTATGTATCTCTGCAACGTCTTTAGAATTCGGATCGTTTAAAATGATAGAAATCCGTTTGATCTCATAATCAGTTTGTTGGACTGTAGCTATCCAGTCTTCGGAATTTATGGTAAGTATGTCTAGAATATTTAGCTCATCATTATCTACCTCGATTGCAGCTCTGCTCAAGGCGTCAACATGTGCCATTTTGTGACCTGGTCTATACTCAATATCGCAATCATATTCTTGAAATTGTACCCACCATCGGGCTATGCGTGGTATCAGATCGCGTTTAGTCAACGTCGTGCGCAGAGCATTGCAATCGGTAACAATTTTAAAGTTTATACCTAGTAGGTATACTCTGAACTTGCTCAGGGAGGATATAACGGCAAGAGTTTCGAGCTCAAAAGCATGTAACTTTTGTTCGGATGAAAGACTATCGCCATACTTAAGCGGTGATTTACTCAAGGACTCTTCATATACTCCATGTACTCTATTTATTTTTAAGCAACAGTCCAGATTATAACCGCGTGTTACTAACTCATCTTTGTGTATCACTAAATCATTGTTACTGATATTTTGTATAAGAACGTTGCCTAAACCTTTTTGCAATGGATATTCGCCTGGTAACAGATAATGTTCCAAGCCTTTGCACCCTCTAATGGAACCGTTAACATAGACTTGACCTGTATACCCGTATAAGTACTTAATTGGAATCACTTTAAGTTCGCCTATTGCGACTTTAATATCAGAAACACAAATGAGGGGGATCTTCACGCACTCACTAGTCGGAATGTCTACTTTTTGAAATATTAAATCAGTAGCAGTCTTAACAATTCTTATAGATGGCCTTTCTGTATATGTATGTCCCAGTAATACAGGAACATTAATAAGTCTGTCGCTAACTATAAGTACCTCTACATCGTGTTCTACGATACCCTGGATCTCAATAGTAACAAAAGCTAAACCTAAGGGTTGATATGGTACGTTCCCCAGACCCTTAAGTAATGGTGTTTGTACAGTTTGCCACGCTAATCCTAACCTAAGAGCATCACTGTATCGAATTAGGGTACCATCACTTCCAAGATCAACATAACATTCAACAATATTATTATTCAGTTTTATTGGCATTTTATATTTTTGATTTGAACCTTTAGTACTATTTATTTGCATAACAGTTTTAGCAAGAGCTTCAGAAGTGTCACCCTGATTTACTTTTGGGCAATTTCTATCTAAATGTCCTAACAAGTTACATTTGGCTCACTGAATTTTAGGTTTATTACATTTAAAAAACGGATGACCTACTTCTTTGCAATTGTAGCATACTGTGCGATTGAATTTGGGACCTGATTGGGCATTTTTAGAGTTCTCTGTTACACTTTGTGCAATTTGAGTAACAGCGCGTCTATCCTTATCTTTATTTTTCAAACTATCAGAAAAAACTTTATCTTGACTTAACTTTACAGTTTTAAAAAACTTCAGTACCTGTTCTGGCTCATTAAATTCAACTGCTTGAGCGCTTAATCTTACACCACGATCATCAATACCGGCTATCAAACAATCTACAGCACGCTTCTCAGTAATTTTACAGCGGTTTAAGAGATTCATTATTGCATAATAGTACAATTCTAATGATTCCCCATAACGAACTCTCTTATTCAGCATATCAGTTAGCAGATCAGCATAATTTTCCCGTGTTGGGAAGGACTCTTTAAGCTTATTTTTCCACTCGGACCAAGAATACATAACTGTAGGCAATCCTTCATACCAGGACTTTGCTACTCCACTTAATTTGGGCAACGCGTAGTGGATCAATTGTCTATCATTCCAGCCGTATATTTGTGCGCATTCCTCAACCTTATTTATCCATACATCCATCGTCTGCTCTTTTAACATTGGATCGAATGCGGGTACAACATTATTGAGTACAGGAAACTTATCGGGTTGATTCACGTTATTAACATTTTTCATCATATCAACAAACCGCTCTAAAAACTTATTTTGACTATCGTACCTTCGAGAACGTTTGGTCCTACGTTCAAATGTTTCGCTGGAGCCCGAGCTGGATTCCCGGCGCTTCCTCCGTTGTCGCCGTTTCGCATTTCGATGCCGGGTTCTTCGGTCGTCATCACTGCTACTAGAGCCGCTCGACCGTTGTCGAGTTTCTTCACGACGACGGGCTCGCCTGGTGGACTCGGTCAGCACTGGAGTGCTGGTTTGCGTATCTTTACTTCTTGGCATTTTTGTCTGGATGCGATTTGGGCGTAAAGAGGCAATTGACAGCACCAATTGCTCCGGTATCCCACTTCTGAGATGTAACGTACTTCGATAAGAATCGTGTCGAATGACAACAATGCAATACTTTTGACGATATTGTTTATTCACTTTACACACTTTATTGTATAATCGAATTGAAATACTCACAGAGACAACTTTACACTTGGACTGCTGCGGAACGAATGGCCCTCTGAACAAGATGTCCCGATATATATACTACCATTCTAGTATAACTTGGGGGTAGTCTAATAAACACACGCTAACACACACCCTCACAACTGACAATCTCATAATCAATACCTTTATTTATAGTCGTTTAACACACGTCCCAAAAATGATAAGGGACAAAATGAACTACATGAATGCATAAATCTTTTCACTTTGCATAAGTATTAGGTTTCAAAGGATTTCTTTAGGTTGCTGAACTGGTGGCTCCGAATGTTCTCGAGATCTTGGAGTCGATTTGGCGACGAAGATAACCACTAGGGTGGTTTTAGCCGGTCCGCAATTTTCTTACTCCTTTTTTTTTATTGATGTCCAGTAGAAATTCTACATGGAACTTTTTTCACCCCGGGGAAGGGCTAAGGGGTACCGTTCGGCACCGAAGGGGGGCTCCAGGTCCTCGAATTTACTTACTTCTTGGGCAGAGGAAGCCCATGATGGGTTTTCACCAGGGAGAAAATATTTTATTCGTTATTTTTCCTTTATTTTTATCAATCTGTTACAAATTTGGGTTTAAATTTTTTTGAGACAACGGACATTAAAACACCTTTTGCAGCTATACAATCCAAACAAAGTAAAATATTAGTTACCAGAGAACCCACATGTGCAGAAAAGAAACAATGCTACACGTTCCTATCGCCAACATAGTATTTGATTTTATAATGGAGTTTTTAATTATGATCTGAATTATGATTATGATTTAAAGGGTGTTTTTACTTTTGGTGGCACGGTGGTGCAGTAGCTGAAACAGTCGGTTGTATGATCTGCAGATAGTTGTTCAAGAGTTTGTATCTGTAGACACGGCAATTACAGTCCTCATGCCTGTGACAGCTAATTGGTCGTTGAGTTTTTTCATCATCATTATATCAGCCAGAGGACATCCACTGCTGAACAAAGGCATCGCCCGTAGATTTCTACAATGAGCGGTTACATGTCGCTCTCATCCAACGATCCGAGCGATCCTCACCAAGTCGTCTGTCCACCTCGTTGGAGGTCATTCCACGCTACGTTTTGTGGTGCGCGGTCTCCATTCGAGAACCTTTTTGCCCCAACGGCCATCAGTTCTACAAGCATTGTGCCACTTCAGTTTACTGAGTTTTTTGTTCAGAATCAATACACACACGCACACGTCAGCCCGTAGGCCCACTGATGAACATGGCCTCCCATTGATCGCTACAATAAGCGTTCACATTGCCATAATCACAACACGCTTGGCAGGCGGATTGGTGATCGCAGTATGTTTCTATACCACACGGGAGAATGATGTGATTATGGAATCTAGATATCAACCCTTAGTAGCCTTTTACGACACCCATGGGTAGAGAGAGGTGGACTATTCTTTGCAGGGACCCGCAAGGAATTCAGAATCAATGAACATTATTTTATTCTGAAAACTTAGGTTATACTATGTGATCAAGGAATCAACCCGGACTTACAGCGCGCTGGGGTGCCAGGGTCATAAAACTACTTCCCCTAACATTGTGAGGTTGTCTGGTGCGACACCATTCACTTTCTGCACACATACTTCAATTGAAAAGGAAACATTTTAAACTTTGATGTCTGTCCACGTTGTGGCCTTGCAGCTGGTATAGTTTTCTGCGATCGTTTCAAATACATTGTGGTTTTTGATCTAAACTATTTGCAAACATGAACACTTGAGAAATATCAAAGTACTTGCCATATTTACCTTAGTGCTACAGTGAAGATTAGTTTTAAAGTGAATACAATAGTAGGGCGTATATATAATGCTATGAAATATAGAGAAAACGACGACAAAGGAAAATATTTATACGTAGATGCTTGCTGCATCTTGTCACCTTTTGCGAATGTTGCAGGTTTTTAATTACATTTGTATAAAAAAGCTTTCTACGTTTATATAAATTATACATCTCAAACAATTTGTCGTATCATTTATTTGATTACAAAGTCTTTTTTCTACAATTCTGTGACGATACTAGCAAGTCATTCTTCTGGTCGTAAGCGTCATGCCTCATCAGTATCATATCAGCCATTTACACACCCACTGGTAAACAAAGGCATCTCCCATAGATTTCCACAATTGTGTTATCATTTTGGGGGAGATCTGCCAATACTCACAATGCTTGGTAGACGGGTTGATGAGCGCAGTATGGCTACTGTACCATAGAAGTGACGCTGTTACCCATCCCTCTGGTTTAGAGTTCATTTGTCGCCTTTTATGACATCCACGGGATGAAATGGAGGGGTACTATATTAATCCGGTTGTAATACTACCCTGGACTAGTCCCGCGTGGCACCACACTGCGCTGGACACCTCGAAACATTAGTTATTTAGCTTCTTTGGGCCAGTAATTCCACTAGCTAATGAAATATTCAACAAATTATTACAATAAAGTCGCTACAGCTACGGTTATAACTAAGAGTATGAACAATTCATTTTTCCGCTTCCTTGATTAATGTCGGTCCGACTTTTTGCCTGCTCCTATTTCAATGAAAAATTTCCCCCGAGGCCGGACTCCTAATTTTCAGGGAACTGAAATTACAGTTAATTGGCCAATGTTTACGCGAACAAAACTGGCTAGATACTTTTGTATAAACCACTGGTGTAATACAGTAGGAAATATTAATTCATTAAAATAAAATTTAAAATGTGTTTGGGTACCTGTCTACAAAGAGACTATGTAGTAACTAATACTTATGGATTAATGCTTATTCTTCTAGAAGAAGTTGCCTTACCTTACCATTATAATATGAGCCTATTACTGTCTCATAAGAGGGCAAAGGCTTTTTCTCATACAAAGAAGGAACAAGCGTTGATCACCCCCTCACTCACTGCATGTTGGCGATTCCAGACCATTTGATCCAGATTTCCTCACGATTTTGTTTACCATTCCAATCCAACCCCAATGGGACTAACTAAGAACGTACATATGAAGAAGTCAGCACATGCCAGTTTACGAACCTATTTCGAACTAAAAACAATGCTTAAGAAAAGAGTGGGGAAACCCCTGGATCATCACGGAACGGTAGCCCGGAAGCATCAATAATTTATCATCTTTTCCTAGCATAACATAAAAGCAGACTAATCTAATCTAATAATAGCTATAATTTCGGGCTCAGCTGTATCCAAAATCATCTCTATCCTCGTGGATCTTTTGGTCTGATCCTAGCCCTCTACTCGTGTATCCACCTTTCTCAGTTTCATTATGTGGAGGTATTCATTGGTAGTAGAGAAGTCTAGTAGTATAGAGTGCACCTAAAAGGTGTCTCACGGCTGATAATTGAAACGCCAGTTTTGTTTTGTTTTTAAGATAAAACGTTGCTCCACACTAGGATTTCTCCTGTGTCGTGGGTGCGTTTTGTGCAAACACAATACACCCAGACCTGGAACAAATAATTGCAGAACATACAAACATTTGTGCGGGAATCGAACCCACGGCCCGGAGTGCAGCAGCCGACTGTATCAACCACTGCACCAACCGTGCCGTAAATATTAAGTCTCGATTTAACTATTTGAGCTGCCCGGTTTGTACTGAAAACAGGTTTCTGGAATAGTTTAAGCGGAATTTAATATTAACTAGAGTTTCGGTATTCGGCCGTCAGTTGTGATCTGTTTAAATTGAATTAAATAATAATACAATTGAATTAATTAGTTCACAGTCTTTTCTCGTGCTAGAGAAGGTCTTGAAGTGGTTTAGGCCTACTGCATCCCTCCATCCTTTTACTTGCACTTTTCTACATACATACATACATATAATCACGCCTCTCTCCCGTAGGGGCAGGCAGAGACCACTTCTTTCCACTTGCTACGATCCTTACATACTTGTTTCGCTTCGTCCACTTTCATAATTCCCTTCATACATGCTCTTCGGTTTAGGGTACTCTTGACCTGGCCTTTTTCCAAGACGTCCCTGATTTGGTCTTGAAACGTCCGCCTAGGTCTACCCCTTCCAGCACTTTCATTCACACTCGCCTTATACACTTTTTTCGTCAATCGTTCTTCATTCATTCCCTCAACATGGCCAAACCATCTCAGCATACCTTTCTCAATTTTTGTCACTACATCTTCTTTCAGACCACAACGTTTTCTTATCTCACTATTCCTTATCCTGTCACTCAGTTTAACTCCTATCATACTTCTTAACGCTCTCATCTCAACTGCATTTATTCTGCTTTCATGTTTCTTCTGCCATACCCAACTTTCACTTCCGTACATGAGTGTCGGAACCAACACCCCCTCATGCACAGCCAAACGAGCCTTGTAAGACACCTTCCGACTGTTCATAAAGGAGTGCAAAGCTCCATTCACCATGTTTCCTGCATTCACTCTTCTTTCAATATCACTCTCACACTTTCCATCTCTTGTAAACTTTGAGCCCAGATACACAAACTCATTCACCTGTTCAATTTGTTCATCTCCAATCACGATATTGCAGTCTGTCACTGCCTCATCTCTTTCAAACACCATCACTTTCGTCTTCTTTACATTTATCTTCATTCCCTTTCTAACAAGAGCTCCACTCATAGCAGTTACCATCTCCTGCAACTCCTCTGCCGAGGACGCAAGTAATACTTGGTCATCAGCATAGAGAAAACATTTGACGAGTAACTCATTCATTCTCAACCCACTTTCATTCTCTTTTAAATCTGTCAAGCAATTGTTCATGAACAGATTAAACAGCCACGGTGACGCTACACATCCCTGTCTAACACCTTTTTCGATACTAAACCATTCAGTGTACGCCCCGTTTATCCTTACACAAGCACTAGAATCCCTATAAAGAGATTGCAGTGCTCGTATGAGGATACTGCTCACACCGTTCACGGACAATGCTGACCACAATTCATTTCTCACCACTCTATCATAGGCCTTTTCTAGATCAACGAAGGTGCAATAGCTTTTCTTGTTTTTAGCCAAACACTTTTCGGCTATACACCGCAGGGAAAAGACCTGATCCGTACATCCCATTCCCTTTCTAAATCCCGCTTGTGCATCCCATACTTTTTCGTCTGTTTCATTCACAACCCTTTCAATCAACACTTTCGCATACAATTTACCGACGACGCTGAGAAGGCTTATACCGCGGTAATTTATGCAGTCCTGCCGTGACCCTTTTCCCTTATACAATGGCACGATTACGGCTTTGCACCAGTCTCCCGGTACTTGCCCATTTCGCCAGCATAAATTGAAAAGGTGGTACAGCTGGCTAGCCACTATGCCCTGTCCAGCCCTCAGCATCTCGACGGTAATCCTGTCATACCCTGCAGCCTTACCTAATCTCATTCTTTCCAACGCTTTCACTATTTCATCCATGCTTATCTCACTTTCATCATCATTTTTTTTTTTTTTTTTTTTTTTTTTTTTTTTTTTTTTTTTTTTTTAAAAACGTTGCCCCACACTAGGATTTCTCCTGTGTCGTGGGTGCGTTTACAGACATGAATTCCACACACAATACACCCAGACCCGGAACAACTACCTGCAGATCATACAAATATTTGTTCCGTGCGGGAATAATCGAACCCGCGACCCGGAGCGCAGCAGTCGACTGTATCAGCCACTGCACCAACCGTGCCGTCATTTATATCAGTTTCCATGGAAGGTGTCGGACGTTGTACCTGCTCTTCCTCTCTTTCAAACAAACTTTCAAAATACTCTTTCCATCTCTTTAACACACATTCTTCTCCTTTTATAATGCTCCCATCTTGACTCCTGATTGTACTCAGCTCCGAGGTAGAAGTTTTTCCTCTGGCTGTTTTGATCGATTTCCAGAAAAACTTGATGTTTGACTGGAAATCTTCAGTGAGCCTCCTATCAAAATCATCCTTTCGTTCTTCTTTCTTTCTAGACACAACTTCTTTCGCTGCTGATTTCAATCTTTTATTCTTCGTTCTTGCTTCCTTTATCTCGTTATCCGTTGCCTTCCAAACTTTTTGGTTAGCTTTTGTTGCTAACCAATCCAACCACGCTTTCTTCTTTTCTTGCACAGCCCTTTGTACATCTTTATCCATCCACACATTATAGTTCTTTCTTCCTTTCCTTCTTTTAGCTACCCCGCATACCTCAATAGCAACATTCACGACCCCTTTCTTAAATGTCTCCCACAAATCCTCAATCACACCTAACTCTTCCATGCCTTTAAAACTTTCTTTCAGTTTCTCTACATACTCAACTTTCTTTTCTTTTTCTTGTAGATTTTCCACTTTTACTCTGTCCAAAACACTCGTAGGCTCGGCCCCTCGGTGTCGCCACCGTTTAAAGAGGCCACGCATTCGGGCCATGACCAGGAAGTGGTCTGTGTCGAGGCCTACACCGCGGTATGCCCGAGTGTCTAGCACTTTCTTCCTCAGTCTTTCATCCACAATTACAAAATCAATCATACTTCTAGACTCACCCTCATCTCTTGTATACAAATGGATCTTTTTGTGGTCAAACATTGTGTTGGCCACGTAAAGATTCCATTCCAAGCATACTTCAAGCAGGCTTCTCCCATTGTCATTCACTCTCTCGTCCCCAAACGTACCTAGAACTCCTTCATACCCATCACGCTTTACTCCAACCCACCCTTAATGGGTCTCCTAACATCACGATCCGTTCATTTTCTCCGCATTTATTCAAGACCTCTCTCATGCTATCCCAAAATTCCTCTCTCTCTTGTTGGGCTTTTATTGACCCACCTCCGCGCTGATCCGTCGGTGCATAGACCCCAAGGATAAACAAGCGAGTGAGTCCGACTTTTAACCTAATCCAGAGGAGTCTTGGGCTTACACATTCGTGCTCCTTCACGCATTCAGCTATTCGAGAGGAAAGAATTACACCAACTCCCTGACAGCCTCGGCTGGTTTGGGGGACTCCCGACCAGTATGCCGTGTAGGGACCATGAACCGTGGTGTCACATCCTTTCCTCTTGGTTTCGTTCACGCACAGAATATCTATGCATCGTTCATCCATCATCTGACATACTTCATCTACCTTACCATCCATTCCTCCTCTTACATTCAACGTAGCGAAGCGGCTCTCCATGGGCCGCTTTTCGCCCCCGCGATAGACGAGACGTGATGGGTGGCGAACCACATCGCCGCCATTTTGGTTATTTCTAGCATGTGCATATAATGCATAGTGCAGGTTCCGTGACGAATATCTATAAAGGGTTCAGCGCCAACTAACTGGGTTTGTGAGCCAGCCCTTGCTAATTCATCTGCCTTCTCATTACTCTCAACACCTTCGTATTCAAGTATCCAGATGAGGCAAACATTGTTGCGTCTTCCCAGGCTGTTTAGGCCTGGCACGCCATCAGCAAAGCAGACTAAGGGATCATCACTAGCTGGATGAGCCACAGCATATACTTTATAACAGCTTTTTTGCTTTCTACCAATATAACTTCTGTAACCATCAGTAATCTATAATAGCGACCACTGGTAAAAAACACACCAACCAATGAAGCTCGGTGTGTCCCCGCAAAATAAATAACTGTCTTGGAACCTGCAACAAAATTAATCACAAAAGAAAAAGGAAAAGTAGGGAAAGAAGACACGTTCCACTTTTTTCCGTAGCAAACAACAGACACAGAAAAAACAATAGACCAGAGGGACAAAAATGAAGGTTTACAACTGGGATAAGCCGAGATGTACAAATAACTACTCCACAGACTATGCAAGAAATATTTTATTTTTGTATTAATTACTTATTTCTTTATAGGTTTTTTTCTTTTTGTTTTGATTTTATTTTCGTCCTATTTGTTTATGTTTTTTGTAGGACCTGCAGTCTTATTGTTAATTATTATTCGTAATAAAGGGGACGGACTGAAAACCAGCGTTGAACAGTGCGTGGTTTAATCACTGGGCACTGCCAACATTGCTGAGTCTGTCCCGTTTACCATACTACACAATATAGTACGTAACTCTTGTTTTTTATGATTTTATAATTATGGTGTATACCGAGGATATCCCGGACATATCAGCCTGTACGAGATTAGGATGGCCTTGAAACAGCTTAAAAATAACATTATTACGACAGAGCTTCTGAAAGCGGGTGGCACACCGGTACTTAAAGTCCTTCAGAAGCTATTCAATTCCGTCTTACTCGAGGGCACAACGCCGGAAGCGTGGAACAGAGGTGAGGTGGTGCTCTTCTTCAAAAAGGGTGATAACACCCTATTGAAGAATTACAGACCCATCTCACTTCTGAGCCATGTTTATAAGCTGTTTTCAAGGGTCATCACGAATCGTCTGGAGCGCAGGTTTGATGACTTCCAGCCTCCCGAACAAGCCAGTTTCCGAAAAGGTTTCTGTACCATAGACCACATCCATACGCTGCGGCAGGTTATACAGAAGACCGAGGAGTATAATCTGCCACTATGCTTGGCGTTTGTGGACTATGAGAAAGCCTTCGATTCGATCGAAACCTGGGCAGTGCTGCTATCTCTGCAGCGGTGCCACATTGACTATCGGTACATTGTAGTGTTGAAGTGCTTATACAGAAACGCCACCATGTCGGTCCGAGTACATGAACAGAGCACGGGGGCAATTCCATTGCAGAGAGGTGTGAGACAGGGGGACGTAATTTCCCCGAAACTGTTCACCGCTGCAATGGAGGATGCCTTCAAGCTGCTGGAGTGGAAAGGATTCGGCATTAACATCAATGGCGAGTATATCACTCACCTTCGATTTGCCGACGATATCGTAGTCATGGCAGAATCGCTGCAAGAGCTCAGCACAATGCTCGATGATCTCAACAGGGTTTCCCAACAGGTGGGCCCTAAAATGAACATGGGCAAGACAAAAGTCATGTCAAATGCCCATGTCGTGCCCATCCCAATGTCCGTTGGGAGCTCTGTTCTCGAAGTTGTTGACGAGTATGTCTACCTGGGACAAACTGTCCAGTTAGGTAGGTCCATATTCGAGAAAGAGGTCAATCGTCGAATCCGACTCGGCTGGGCAGCGTTCGGGAAACTTAGCAACGTCTTTTCGTCAACAATACCGCAATGCCTCAAGACGAAAGTCTTTAACCAGTGTGTGTTACCAGTGATGACATATGGAACAGAGACGTGGTCACTCACAATGGGCCTCATAAGAAAGCTCAAGGTCACTCAGCGAGCTATGGAGAGAGCTATGCTTGGTATTTCTCTACGAGATCGAATCAGAAATGAGGAGATCCGTAGAAGAACTAAAGTTATCGACATAGCTGCAATGATTAGTAAACTGAAGTGGCAATGGGCAGGGCACATTGCTCGTAGAACTGATGGCCGTTGGGGCAAAAAGGTTCTCGAATGGAGACCGCGCACCGGAAAACGCAGCGTGGGACGACCTCCAACGAGGTGGACAGACGACCTGGTGAAGGTCGCTGGGAGTCGTTGGATGAGAGCGGCTTGTGACCGCTCGTTGTGGAGATCTAAGGGGGAGGCCTTTGTTCAGCAGTGGACGACCTGTGGCTGATATGATGAATTATGTGTGTGTGGTAATAAACTATCTTTAAAATGTTATTTTTGTTTTATTTATTTATTTATTTATGGATCCTGTGTTGTGAGCTAAAGGGTTCCAATAGTAGATTTAGCAAACACACTTGACTAACGGAAATTCGTCCTAGTTGTAACTAGGTAGAGACCTAGATAGATATAGAGATAAACTACTCCGGATGTAATTCAAACGTCATATTGGGTTCATTTTTTTATTATTGTGTTCAGTGTATTTTGTGCAGATTGTTCATATTCCTAGTTATGTGCTAAACATTGAAAAAATGGTGAGGCAACAAGCTTGAAGCTAAATAATTTACTCTTAAAGGTTACGAACCTTTACCAATAAATAAATTACCTTTACAATTATGTTATTTATCAATATTACCTGATTGATAAGTTACATCATATTTTAAATCACCAAACCAGGTGCGAATTCTAGTAATTACGGTGATGTACTTTTAACGGCGTAATAGCGAGGAGAGGTTTTCCGATAGACGTTTATGAGTAAAATTTACAGCTTACTTCCAACTTAAAACTATGCAGAAACAGCAATAATGTGTCATGTTTAATTATTGCGATCTAAGTGACATGAGTTAGTTAATCGCTTACAGGCGTCACAACAAGCTGTTTCCCCTCAGTTAATGGATAACTTGCGATATTAAGCAGCTGGTGCACTATATTTTACGTGTCCATTAGTTTTAGTATAGACTCTAAAATAGTAAAACGAGCCGAGAATCTTAATTAAATATAAGAATAAAACGTAATAACAGTTGCACATGTATGAAAAAGACCCAACAACTGAGTCAAAAATGAATTTGATGCATACCTAAAATACATGGTCCTTAAGATCTATACAACGAAAACAATTTCAGCAAAAGACACTTTATGGCATTACGAAACTCATAACAAGAACCCACATGTTTAGCGGGCAACAGCTTTTTTTATACGAACATTCCGAGATTTTGTGGATCTTTATAGTTAAATAGAAAATGAATGCAAACTATCATCATAATAACAAAGGACCAAAGGACATCAACTACTGAACAAAGACCTCCCGGACCACAGATTACCACAATTGTGTCGTCATTTTGGGGGGAATCAGCCAGTATTCACCACGCTTGAGAGGCGAGTTGGTGAACGCAGAATGGCAGCTGTTTCATCGAAGGGAGCTGCTGCCCATCCCTTTGATTTAGAGTCTCTTGGTCGTCTTTTACGACATCCTCGTGAGATCTCACGAGGACGTCGAAAAAGACGAGTCGTACAACACACGGAATGCAAATAATCTTTAGTATTAATGTATGTTATATGAGATTAACTATATTATGTCTACATAGTATATATTTATGCAAAAATTGAAGCAAGAATCGTCATTGAATACCGATCCAACTTCAAATGTCTACCGCGTTAGTAGTAGAGGGTGTACTAAGATGCGGTCAATTTAACGTATTATTAATTACCGTTTCACAGTAAATTAATAAATAAAACTTATAAAACGTGGATGTTTATTCTCTTTAAAAATCACTTTTATAAATAATGAGCAACCCTATTAACGCACCAAATTTAAAAATGGGGTTATATATTAAACTTTTGAAAGCGAAGCACAGTATTATCACTTATCTTGGACTTTTAAGTATGAAAGTTTAGGGCACTTAGCAAGCAAAAACAAAAAGTTGGAGCCAATAGGTAAAATACTGCAACTATTGAGAATTGTCTTATCTGCAATATTATTTACCACCTAAATTTCTCAATAGCAATAGGCAATGACATTTGTCATTTTGTATATTCGTGGTTAGTAAGCAACTTTAGTAAGCTTTCTCAATGTGACAAAAAGGCCCGTGCCCAGCAGTGGGACAGTAATGGGCTGATTATGATGAAGCAACTAGTCTGTGAACCCAAATACGACCTAAAAATATGTGGGACACAGCTGATATAGATGATAGGGTCGTGATCACGTATTTTTCATAAAAGCTGTAAAACTACTTTTTTGCTTTTTGAGGAAAGTAGTAGAACTAAATTTGCTCATTAACACACATAGTAATACACGAAATAGTTTTTATACTATGCGCGGTAATGAGGCCGAAAGGCTTAGAACACCCTTTGCGACTATCATGATATATTTCAAAATAAGTATATACATCCTTTTCCCGTAACTATTACATATATTTTATTTTTATTCTCTCACCACAATAATGAAAAGGTTATAGTATTATTCAAATTTATTGTGGGAGACTGGTGCCTAAACTAGCCTGAGGCCTGTATTTCAGGTCACCAGGCCTTCCACCCCAGAACTCCAATTTTGCTCTTTCATAAACTGTGCCAAGCGATTTTTTTCCATTTTCTTGTTCTTCGTGTATCTGATTCTATCAAGTTTCCTCTTGTTAAAGTTCTCTTGATGAATCTCCAATACGTTGATACAACTTTATCAGGCCCGATTCTGGTTGATTTTTCCTTTATAACCCAGTTATCATCTTGTTTCGCTGTAGACAACATCATGATATAACAATAAACTCGCTGTTCTAATAAAATGTGTACATAATGGCTTTGATACACCCAATATTGACGATTCATCAAAATTTATTTTCAATTTTTCATATCGTTTTACTTTGACACGTGATGTTGAGAAGAAGACAAACAGCAAGATCCTTCTATGCCATAATAACAATGTGAACTTAATATCTTTGTCTATTTAACAGTCTGAAACTAATGATACTGATAACGATAAACTATATTTTTATTATTAAAAACAATTGACTCCTGCACGTAAGCCAATATCTATTAAAAAGCATAAGAGATGATATTCTCGGAGAAAGGTATTACTACTAATAACATAGATTTAACTATTAAACGATCATAATTTAAAAAATAACTGTGATATGTTGCGACTTTAATCAGGTGCAGTAAGTGGATACCGTATACGTAGTCATTATAACACAGCATAATCACATACCTTATATGCAAAGTGTGGTTTGAATTATGGTATTTCTTATTATCAGACCACTAATGAAGTGGACACTCTACGTTCTTACTCCGGTCTCGGTTTAAACTTGTTCGGGTCACGTTAAGAACCGATCTCATCGAGGCATCGTTGTTTAATTACTTCGAGGCAGTAATTAGCCAAGATTTGTATTTAATGATCTCGCGTTAGTAAGTTTTCTAAAAGCTAATATGTGTTCAATTGATAGTGAGATAAGATAACTTTTATGATGCAATAAATTTGTTTTTATATGCGTATATTTCTAATAAAAAGGCGCTAGGAATGGCGTGGTACGTGCGGTGTTGGTTTTTTAGAATAGGCTTCACGCAGGCATCTCAGGGAGCTCTTTTTGCTTACCCGGACAAACTGGCGAAGTCGAAGGCCGAAGACCTCCAGCCCAGTGATAACTTATATGAAACATAGCTAAGAGCGCCCCTAGTGGGACTTGGGCCTCGGCTTAGGGTGTTGCTGGGGCATTCAAGTTTGGGAGAGCTAGATCAGAATGATTAATTATTTAGGTTTTAGAGCATTTTAAATCCGTGGTATCCGTGGACATATATTCTTGTAGTTAAGTAACTACCACACAAAATGGTCGATCTGTGAAGTTAAGCTGCAGTTGTCGCGGTTAAGCTTTGAATGGGTGACCATTCTTTCCTCATCCAGACCCCGTGGCTCGGAGAGCACGTTAAGCTAAGCTGTCACTCCCGGCTGTCATACCTATCTTTGATAGTCGTTACGGGAAGTCTGTGCACGAAATTCTGTCAACCGGTCCAAACACAAGGATATCGGTACACTGGGTTCGTAAGTATCATAATTAGGTTGCGGAGTATTCGTAGCCGCATCTGGTTAGAGTAGATGTCGGCACCAACATGGTTGGGAAAATACTAGACAGGCGAAGATACCTACAGATAAAGATAAAAGTATTTTTATTCATGTAAAGCCATTTACAGACACTTTATTAATTATTATTATTAAACTTTACATAGTTGTCACACTGTTCTCAAACACGCTGCTGACTATTAGTTCATTTTATAATTAAAACACTGCATACGATTCATTATAATGTATCATCATCTATTTATGGGTACAAAAAGTAGCTATCTGGTCTGTTTATAAATAAATCTTTTAAGTGAATTGACCTCAAGATAAGAATGTATAGGTAAATGCGTCATGACTCAAAACGAAAACTTAATTATGCTATTATTTACATTATTTATACCACTACCTACATATGTATTAAAATAGTTTCCAGTTCCACATAAACTTATGTAGGTACAATGGATAATGACGACACATTTATATTAGTAACTTGTGTCATATAATTTATAGGTTCCATCAATATTGACCAAAGAAAACCTAACGGTATTATTTCACAACGAGACTAAATTGTGTTGCAAGTCAGTGGGCGATATTAATAGTGCCAATGTAGAATGAAAATCCACGAGATTTCCGTATTCTAAATAATTGTCGGCATAAATTAAAGCTATTCTGACATTTGTGGCCCTCTTTCACGCTTGTTCCATTTTTTTTCTTAGGCCTACGTCGGTGAAAGACATTAAAGTATTTAATAGGGCCGTAGCCACCTATACGCTTCCACACTCCTCTATTCACATTCAAATAATTATAAAAGTGTCATTTTTAATTATGAACGCTTTTGTCGGCCTATCTGCACCGTATTCGGGGCGCGTGTTTTTGTAAAAAAAAACTACTGTTATGTTTCTTTTTTTAAAGACAGATAATTTCCATCAAGTTTTGTACGTTTTGTGAATATAATAGCTTGCCAGAGTTTTATTTCTATTTATTTTTATGTTAATGAGTTTGGAGTTGAGATTTTGCTGTATAAAATATTATCTATTATAACGACGTAGTATGTGAATAAAATCTATAAGATAATTTTATTTAATACGTGACATTTATTTTCTAGATATAAACTTACGTTTTAACGTGTTTAATGTCATCTCTATAAATACATCAGTACATGTATCATTTCGGCCGAATAAAGTCCACTGCTGGACACAGGCCTCACCCAAAGAACACTACAACGACTGATATGGGTAACACACCCATGTCGTGTGCTCATTGGGGGTCTTGCCATAATCGCCATGCTTGGCAGGCGGGTTGGCGAACCCAGTTGAGTTGTTAATGTACTCGAAAGACGCTGCTGCCCATCCTCCGGCTAATCCCATAGTCGCCTTTTACGACACCCACGGGATGAGATGGGGTGGTGCTATATTCTTGATCCGGGCACCACACGGATAATCATCAGGACATGGCCATTCTAGAATTATATTTCTGAGTTTTATTTTAATTGAATGAATACAAAGATTTTTAACTCCCATCGTAAGCAGGTGTTACATCTGAAAAGACAAAAACCTACATTGTGATATTAACTGAGGAGACGACGGAACGATTCCCACAAACAAATAAACGCTTTACTAAAAGGAAATAAAAGAAACAAACATACAACCACAAAGTTTGGCACATAAACCAACTTTTTCTAAACCCATAAGTAGTTTATCATCAAGCAGCATCCCTACAAGGAAAACGTGCGAAAACGCTTCAGGAAAAAGACCGCTCGTTACAATGATTTATGTTCTCCCACAAAAAAGATACTACAGCGGGCTAAGTGTTAAGAACCTTGTTTTAGTGGTCAGAGAAAATCGACCTCATTCTATGTGAACCTGTAACTGCCGGCATTTTTTACGACCACACAAATTGTAGTGGTAAAACACAGCATATATGTATAGACCGCTTTATTACGGGGCTCGTTAAAAACAGGCAGATTAAAGAATAAGGAAGACGAGGATAAAATGCTTTAAATAAAAAGTTGTTGTTTTGTAATTTCTATATTATATAGTTCAATATGAAGTATTAGTGACCACAGAACACAAACTCCCTAGAATAGTTTATCAGCAATCGCTACTATAAACGAGAGTTACTTTTTGCATTGTTAGGTAGGTACTCTTCTCGAGCATAATCACTGAATGGATTCAAGGTGGAATTTTTATATTTTATTGCAGGATACCATGATTCTTCGGAAAGGTTTCTTAGGCTCAATTTTTCCTCGGAAAAATATTGTGACAAATGGGCTTTATGTACATATATATCTGTGCAACGCCGGGGCGGGTAGATATTCAACAGGTAAATATACAGTTTTATTGGCAACAATAACGATAGCTTTTGTACTATAGCACCTTTTTTTATTTTGGTGCCCAGTGGAAATTCTTCATGAACTTCTTTCGCCCCGGGGAAGGGCGAAGGGGTAACTTCTCCCGGTTAAAACCACTGGAGCGATCATCTTTGGCACCTAAGGGAGGCTCCACGTCCTCGTATGATCACACTAGAGCAATACAGTCGTATACACTGTCACTGCCGCATTTGCGCCTCTAGAGGACACAATATGGCAACCTATCTTAAAATGATTTATGCCAACAAAATGAACGATAAAACTAAAAATAAAATAAAACAAGTAATTAAATATCTGAAATGTATCTATTCAGCATGTGCAGTGCAGAGTCTACTGCTCAGAGTGCATCAGATTTCTCCCTAAAAACGAAAGGCGATCCCGTTACAGTTGCAGTTCGCTACCAAGCGCGTCGTTGGGGCCATCCCGCCGCACTTCGGAGCCTGGCTCAGAAGGAGTGGTCACCGACACACAGGTGTTCACCGGTAACGGTTGTTTCAGTGCGTACCTGCACAGAATAGGACGCGAGGCTACGGTACAGTGCCACCATTGTGGAAGCGACCAGGATACCGCACATCACGCTCGTGGAGTGCCCTGCGTGGGCTCCCAAGCGGCGGATCCTGGCCGATCAGATCGGACAAGATCTCTTTCTGCCGGCAGTAGTGTCGGCTATGTTGGCGGAGCATGAAAATTTGAGTGCAGTTGTCTCCTTCTGCTGGAGCGTCATGCTCCAGAAGGAGACTGCAGAGCGGGCTCGGGAGAGGGCCGATCCCGCACGGAGAAGGACGAGACGGCGCCGGGGTAATAACCGCCCCGGCTCCCAGGTCCAGCGATTTTTTGGTTGCACGTAATTCTGAATGGATGATATCTCCATAATGATTCATTTGAACGATATAGTGTAAAAGACAATTTCAATCTTTATTAAATGCATAAGGTAACTAACATATTAATTTGAATAAGGCTTAATACTGAATAGGAGAAAATAGCTTCGCAAATCTAATCTGTAATAGATAAAAACAGTTAATGTGAGTGTACCCTAGGAAATAGACACATGCTATAACAGGATTTCTTGTAGATCCTAAAAGACCTAAAATTTTCTAGTGCATAGTTCTGACGATCTCTTAATATTTGGCCAGCGTTAGCCATGTAAGCGTACGAAACCCGTTTTTTTTGACAAAATACTGTCATAGTTCAGTCATTTTATACAAATGATATATACAAACCTTCTTCATTTATTGCTCATTCTATTAGTGAAAACTGTATCAAACTCCGTTGCGTAGTTTAGAAGTAAGCGGAGAAACAGACAGAGGCAGATAGCGACTTTGTTTTATACTAGACATAGTACATAGACATTTTTGAGTTTTTTTCTTTATATTTTTGGTACGTAGGGTCATCTGCTGTGCGATTTTAAATTAATGCACTATATTATTTATTTGTTGTAGTAATAATTATAGTGCAGGTTCTGCTAGGTTATAAAGGTTATAACGAAGAGTTACTTTAAATACTGCAGAATCGACGCATGTTGAACCAATTATTTAAATACTTAGGTACTCTTCTGACGCTGAAAATCTTTGTCATAATGTAATTTGTGGGCGATTGACATCATACACAATACTAAAATATCGCTGTATTAACAATAACTTCGTGTAGAATCAGGATTACGAATATAGCACTATTACATCTCCTCGCGTCGAAGTCGTAAAAGGCGATCCAGATTAAACCAGAGCGGTGTGCAGCAGCGTCCTTTTTGTGTAACAGTAGTCATAACTACAGATGATACATCATAACCGCTCTGGTTTAATCTGGATCGCCTTTTACGACTTCGACGCGAGGAGATGTAATAGTGCTATATTCGTAATCCTGATTCTACACGAAGTTATTGTTAATACAATATGGTATATATATAAATGTAATTACTGTACCCAGTGCCAAGCGTGGTGAGTACTGGCGAAGTGCCCTAAAATGACAACACACGGCATGTTATCAGTCGTTCATGGGGGAGGCCTTTGTTCAGCAGTGGACGTCTTTTGGCTCATATGATGATGACCTAAACAGATACTAATGTACGTGGTTTTCACTTTTCGGTTATGTGGCTTTTATCAGACCACCCTTAGCTATCTCTAAGGTTAAAAAAAGATTACTAAGGAGTTATTTTATGAGAATGGGCATATCATTAACATCATTCTGTGGTATAATAAAACACTTTTAAACGGATTCTATCGCGTATATTTTAGATTATAATTATATAATAGATAGTAATTGTACGGTAGATAAAATAAAATAACTTTTTAAAATCGGTAACAACGTCTGTCACCTTAGTCATCCTGCGACCACGAATCCTGCAAAGTGTTCGAAACGTCAGGAAAAACAAAAATCTGAAATATACGCGATAGAATCCGTTTAAAAGTGTTTTATTATTATGTGTAATACTCGCGAAAACCTAAGACATTACTATCATTCTGTGTGCAAAGAATAACATAGAATAAAAAACCATTAAATTCTATATATAATGGGTTTTTTTGTACACCAGAATTGAAAGTTGCCGACATAGCTGAAAGGATTAGTAAACTGAAGTGGCAATGGGCGGGGCACGTTACTCGTAGTACTGATGGCCGTTGGGGAAAAAGGTTGTCGAGTGAAGTCCGCGCACTGGAAAACGCAGCGTGGGACGACCTCCGATGAGGTGGACAGACGACCTGGTGAAGGTTGCTGGGAGTCATAGCATGGGGGATAACCATAAATGGAGGAGGCCTTTGTTCAGCAGCGGACGTTCTTTGTCTGACATGATGATGACATGAGAAACATGTGATTAATAATTATTACTAAAAGATATGTCCGAAGAGCGGTCTTATCACAATCGGTGATTTCTACCAGACAGCATTAGGAAGGACAAGAACAGAACAAAGAATGACAGGAGTATTTAGTGGAATATGAAACAAAAATAAACTTTACTTCCTGAATATGTTATTAATTAAATATTATACGAACATATATACTAGGTACTATAATTTTCATACGAAATCTTGCCAATTCATCTGTTAACCGTACTGATCATGGCAATAGACTGATCTATTACTGTACAGTTTTTAGGAGGTCCATGTTTAGGAGGAGACATTTATAGGCTGATTTATTTCTCAACTCAAACAAATATGCACATATAAGACCAACCAAGCCGTTATACAGTTCCTAAGTCATCAAAGATTTTTTTGGATAAAATACCATCTATTTTAGTAATACACCATCCATCCTCTCCTGTTGAATGAGTATGTATGGTAAGCAAAGATAAAACTTGTTCCTTTTGGCAAGCCAAAAGCTAGAATGCTAAATAATGCAGTCGGAACTTAAAATGTCGTGGAAATTAATTGTTCATGACCACGTTGAATACAAGCAACAAGTTACTATAAGCTCAAAAACAGGCAAGTAACATTACTCAGTACTAAAATGAAAACATCAATTAAACCACACTTCTTTTTTATTGATGTCCAGTGGAAATTCTACATGGAACTTCCTTCACCCCGGGGAAGGGTATGCCGGACTCCTACCGGAGAAAAAACCACTGGAGCGGTCATCTTCGGCACCGAAGGGGGGCTCCAGGTCCTCGTATGATCACACTAGACCACACCACCCATTGGTGCCACGCCTTTAGGCACATCACGGAAGGGATGACTGTAAAGTGGTCACCCCCTCTAGCGGAGGGAAGGCGACCGTAAAAAGGTCGCCCCACCAGACACTTCTCGGGCAGGATTGTAAAGGATCCTCCCAAGCCTCGCTTTGCGCTGTGCTGCGCACACGACGGCACGTGTCCACGTGCGCACCACCGTCTTCCCGGGGGTCGCTCGTTAGAGCAATCTGCGCACCCGCGACTCCCGATATTAAACCACACCTACAATTTGTATTCTCTAGTCTTTTATTTAAAGAAAAGAAAATATTGAATAGCTGATGCCTCTGGGGTTTACTGACAGCAGACGCAGCTGGGGACTTTTTAATTTCTTCGTAAATATGGTCGCACTCAGTTAATATATCTATGCACTAACTAGGTGGGATTTCAAAGACCTTTGCCAATCGGGCAATCGCGTTATCTGGCGTTGAAACAGCTGAATAAGACGCTGTCTCGATTGGTACCTAATCGGCAATATCCTTATCACAAGAAACTATTGTCTTTGTTCTTTGTTAATTTGTTCTTTACCTCTGCGAAAACTGTTGAAACCTACAGCAGTGAAGACTATCTCTATGAAAACGTAATTTATTACACGAATCAATGCAGACAACAATAATCATATACAACAATCGATCTAACTAACAAGACACAAAGTACTCTCTTACCAATCATAAATTGCTAGGAAGGAGAACAAACAATGTCTCCTTAACTTATTTCAGCAAGTACGTTAGATTATAATTCTCCCTTACATTTGCCACTCCATTTATAGTCATTTGTATGGGTGGGACACACCCGTTTCTAGGAAACTTTCCCTTACCAAAAAGCCTTCGTCAAGTTTCTCAAAGTGGTTCGTGATTGTGTTACCGATGCGAACGCAGCCTCTAATATAACCAAAGTTTCATTACATTGCTTTACACAAAACTTCCTTAAGGAGTTGTTCTGAAGACGAAATGTTTTGATAAGACAAAGAGAATGCTCATGCGTTAAAGAGAGTTTGTGTTAGTATTGAAACAGCGCCAGAAAGAATACATCAAATACGCACCCTAATTTTCTTCATGAAATTTGAAGATCGAGTTGATTCACCTATTCTTTTTTTTTTAATTGTAGGGCCATCACCTATTTACACGTCCACTGCTGAACAAAGGCCTCCCCATAGATTTTCACAATTGTTCCGTCATTTTTGGGGGTCTTTGCCAACCACGCCTGGCAGGCGGGTTGGAAAGCGCAGTATGGCTACTGTTCCACATATGGGACGCCTTTTCTAGGGTAACCCGATAATTTTAGGTCAACTATTTTATCAAAGAAAAGATATTTAAGTAGATAAGTAATAACGGTTGTAATTAATCATCAGTCAAATCCAAAATATTTAGATGATTTTGAACTTCATCCGTTGTTGTGTCACATTTAACACAGAAAACGGACATTTCATTAATTGGATAAGATTGAATATTGATTTCATTCGTAAGTCAACTTATCGAAATAGATAATAACGATGTTCTAAAAATTTATCTAACTCATTAACAGCGACAACGAAAACTAAATTTGATGATGTTTACCTACAAAATATTCACATTAGCAATAACATAAGATGAAGCATGAATTTAACATAAACATTTTCAGCCACAAACTAAAATTGAATAGCGCCACTCGAAAATACCTAGTTAATGTGAATTCCAGGCGCAGCACTTGCTAGAGACCGTTTATAGCCAGTTGCACTCACTGATTGGTAAACGGCCGATGGGGTTAAGCAACGCTTAATGCGGTCAGTCTGTGGATGGGTGACTGCATAGTGGTATTTAAACTGGGCGTCTCCGTGCTTCGGAGACCACGTAAAATCGTCGGTCCGCCGGTTTATTGTTGTCATTAGACGGCAATCGTTGAGCCAAGTCGGAAACCCGGCTTGATCACCTCTCGTACACGGTTGACCACAAAAACACAAAAAAGAAAATTATGAATTTCCAGGGAACTGACAAATTCCAATTCTAATAAAATATTTAATAATAATAATAATGTTTAATAAAAATTTATTATATTCACGATCATAACTACTACAAAAAAGTTAGATTTCATATTTAAGGCAATACTCAAAGTCAAAGTTTTTATTTCAAATAAACCAAATATTGGCACTTATGAAACGTCAGAATCTAAGTTGCACGGTTCCAAATAGTTGATCTAGTGCTAGGAACTTAATTTCATTATGCTCACGATATTAACCATGCCCAATAAAATTTTAATATCACTGTATCACCCGCGCGTATAACGTATTAAAGAAATCTTCTATGAAAATAATACATTATGAGAACGCGATTCAAGTTTGAAAATAAGTTCATTCGGCGATACACTTCCCAACATTTTTCCAATACTTCCAAGTGTCAACTGTTCTTTGAAACTAAGTAACTTTTAAACTGCTATTTCCGGTACCTACCTGTAATTCCAAAATACATTTAGGTACGTATCAGAACTACTAATACTGGTATTGCAATTAATACATTCCCAGACTCCCTTTACTCCCATATTCGGTTGTAACTATTTTATGAGTGCCATTTCGGAGGCTGATGCCTGCCTGCCCCCGGGATCCCCTGCAGTTATAAAGTTCCTCTTTGTTTCATTGTGTTTTAGTACGTGATGCCAGATAGGTGCACCGATACCGCTAACAACGGTTTTATGATAACGGATATATAAACACAACTCTAGTGTTGCTTGTAATGTTTGCAAGGGTGAGGTATTTTTATGTTGTATGAATTGAAACTTATCAACTGTTATCTTTAGTGTTGACCTGTACAATGATATCATCACTGTATGTGAATGTTCTAGACATTCGATGTAAGGTGCGGCCGGCTAAGTTCGGGTAAGGGGTAAGATGGTGTCACGCAAGTAAACTGCGAAGTAAGGGACATTTTCTTGTGTTCGCAAAATGAACAGAAGGAGAAGGCATTTTGTTTTGGCATACTCCTCAGACCGCATCTGACGCTTCCATTTATAATATCATGTGTGCTATGTGCAGTGAAACATAACAGTGAACTTTGAACCACGTTTGAACCCTGATCCTGCCTTATACCTACTTAGATTATTAATTTTTAAGATTTTTTCTTTTAAATAATAAAAAGAATACAATTATTTTTCCGAAGTTGATCGGCTCCTACACTGAAGCTATATTGAGTTGATAAGTTCTATATTTGATATTGGCGACGATTAAAAAACTTTTGCGTTGCGTGTCGAACTATAAGTGAACCTCAGGTGTGAGTTGAGAGCCTTATTTTTCTTTCACGTTCTGTTAACTTCATTTTGAACTTTGACAGGCTTTGTCTACCTATACCAAAGTATTTAAAAACGGAGCAATAACTAAAATTTTTGAATTTTTTGCCTCTTGGCTGTGTGTGCAACTAATCAGCGTTTAGTTGTTTTTATAATTTTATAAACTAAAAACGAATTTAATCAATTGCTTTTTAGATAAAATTTATTTAGGATAGCTATAGACTTATAGAACTACAGATCCGGTCGTATCTATATTTGTAAAAGATAGGATAACCAAGTCCGTTCTTGTTTTGTAACTTTTATCGAACTTTTCAATTTCTTTTAAATGAAATGCTTCTATTTCTTTTAAATAAAATATGTGATTGGTATTTGAGTATCGATACAAAAATAGTAAACTAACACACAGACCGACACCCATACAATAATCTTAGATATTCGGCTTATGTTTATTTTAAATTTATGACAAAAAGAACATTGAAAAGAGAAAGCCCATTTTCAATATCACTAAAATTTAAGGTGTGCCACAAGTTCATATTCCTGTTTTGAATTATAATGATTTTATCTAATAATCGCAAAATAACGACGCACGGCATGTAACTGGTCGTTGTGAAAATCATACCTGTATTCAGAAGTGGCACATTTTGACTGGTGTGATGACGATGATTATTTTATACCTAGTTAAGTAAAGATGTAAGATCTTACAAATTATAAGCTATTTGAATCTTCTTTAATTTGATTTCTTACTTTATTCCGAGAATACCTACAGTTAAAAAAGTGTGTGTGTGTGTGTCAGTTCTGACGCACGACTGGAGTTTACTCCGTAAGTACAATTCTCAGTAATTAAAAGGCGGTGAGGGTTAAAAAATAAAAAGCACGGATGTTTATATGTACCAACGACATATATCATATATTAAAATGAATTATAACTGCATCCATGTGTTCGTCGGATTTTCTTCTTAAACTGATGTTTCCCTATTTTATGTTTATTTATTTAATCACTCCACTGCGTATTAACAATTAATAATAATGATATTAAATATCAATATTTCTACCGGGTTAGTCGGAAAGGGTGTACTAAGCCGAAAGTGTGTAACACTATGGGTGGTATACCACCTCCCCATCTCCTCCCGTGGGTGTCGTAAAAGTCGACTAAGGGATTAGCCGGAGGATGGGCAGCAGCGTCCTTCGAGTACATTAACAACTCAACTGCGATCGCCAAACCGTCTGCCAAGCATGGCGATTATGGCAAAAACCCCCCAATGAGTTCACAACACACCCGTATCGGTCGTTGTGGTGATCTTTGGGGGAGGCCAGGTCCAGCAGTGGACTTCATTCGGCCGAAATGATGATTCAACAGACTATTCATGTTTCAATGGTAACATGCGTAATTCGATTTTCGGACTAGTTGCTTGATGTGAATGTTGTCATACCTACCAGCAATAGAAGCGGTATTAGAACGTAGCCCGAACATACCATGCGAAGGTCCGATCTTTTAAAAACATATTTTTTTGCCAATATTTTGAATTGCGTCGCTATTCAGTGAGTACTCATTAGCAAACTCTCTTCTAAATCCATCCGTGGGAAAATTTATAATATCGTGCTGTTTTTACTACTTTTCACTGCGGATTCTTGAGTTTAGTTCTAGTAAGTTCACTTCTGAATCCGCAGTAAATCTTTGACTCCATATTGTTTTTACTACTTTTCACTACGGATTCAGAAATGAGTTTGCTAGTGAGTTGTTACAGAATCGCACTGCTGGTTTCAAGCTGAAATCCGTCGAAACTTGCCGAGCGCACGCCTTAATGAAGTTGAATCAGGTTTAGTCTTTGCCTTCTGCCTGTAAAGCAGATCCTACTAAATAGCGAAAACATAAGGATAAAGAACATTGAGATTACGTCATTATTTTATAACACTAGATACATACAAGTGCAACATCACAAACTTATCTCATTTTAACCACGAGCGATAGTCCGTCCGTAATCAAATATCTATCAGTGAAAGCCAAAGCCGCGAGCTTACGGGCAAAACAAACGAGCAAATTAGTCTCACCCGGTCCCCGACAGATCCTGATTGATGGATGGCCTCCAAGTCTTACACAATTAGCTCCTCAACAAATCCCCTCTGTTAACGTTTTATAGGAAGATTAAAACCGTTTTGTTAAAGGCGAGATGGGAGTTTGATATGACATGTTCGGAGCTAGAAACTGTCGTCTGAAGGAATGTTTCTGTTTTGGTACTTTATTAAGCTTGCAATGTATAGTTTTTGCTGACGTATTTATAACATAGTACCTACTATAAGGGTACGCTTAATGATTTATGATTATTATATTTAATAATAAATACGTTTATTTGCTTGTTAGTAGGTAAATAGAGACGTGGGACGCTTTGGGGGATCCTTTACAGCCCCCCCCCCCCCCCGGGGGTGTGACCACTTTACAGTCATTCCCTCCGAGAACAGGAACAGGGGTGCAATTCCTTAAAGCTCAAACATACATACATCCTTATATACAGAATCGAAATAACGGTGTAAAACCAATTTCGGTATTAGCTAAGACATGATTGAAGCTATTCAAGGAGACGTTGCAGAATATAAGCCATTAGGACCAGTCTTAGCGAATACCAAATCGGGTTATCACCATTATTTCAATTCTGTATTCAAGGATGTATGGATGTTTGAGCTTAGAGAATTGCATCCCTGGAGCCCCCTTCGGTGCCGAAGATTACCGCTCCAGTGGTTTTGTGGTTTTAGACAGCATACCCCTTCGACCTTCCCCGGGGTGAAGGTTGTTCATGTAGAATTTCCACTGCAAACCAATAAAGAAAGGTATTTTTACGATTTAACGACCTTTGCTGCCGTCTTTTAACTAGAAAGCCGTTAACCCTCAGAAGGTCGATTTTGACTTTTTAATGCACAGTGATATAGTTTTAAATTCTCTGTCTTCCTATCTAAGAACCACCATTATATTAGTGATAGTTCCAGAGTCTCGATTCTGCCCTGTCCCACCCAAATCCCCTTGTGGTGTGGTATCAGCCGCCGATTACCAACCCTCCCGTATCAGTAGAGTACGCCGCCCGAGGTACGTTCTGGTCGATCCAGACGATAAAATCACGTTAGATCACATAAAGAGACTCGCGTTGTCTCATTCACTTAACACCTGACCGTCTTATCGCCCTCGCCGCCGAGGATTCCCGCCTCACCGACGTAGCGGAGGCCTATCGCCGCCTCACCTTCCCGTTCAAGTTAGCACTTCTCCCTCCCGTCTCTTGCTCGCGCCGGCCCCTGCCGAGCCTATAGTTTTAAATGTCCCCTAATACATTATAAATAATACCGATCCAGCTGTCCCCAAAACATTAGCTTGTTATCCCCAGCAACGCCCTAAGCCGAGGTCCGTGTCCCGCAGGGGGCGCCCTTAGCGACAGTTGCTTAGTTTTTAATATTAAATTTAAGCCTGGCTGGAGGCCTCTTTTGGCTTCGCCACCAAATGACCGGTTAAGCAACCACATTTCCCAGAAATGTATGCGAGAAGCCCAAAAAAAATTTAGTTAGCGACTATTTAGTATAGTAATTAGAGACAAAAACAAGTAAAATCATCAGCTAAATAAATAAATAAAAGACTTATTAATGATTGAAAATAGTTTTCTGAACATATGAGACCAATTATGGACGCACATAAATGTAAATAATGTGTTTATTAGTTGTTAATCTAAGTATTATAGTGTTTTTATTAGATATAACGACGTCCCAACGTTTTTGGCTGTTTCTTGAAAACTACTTTTTGCGCTTAACGGCTTTCTAGTTAAAGGACGGCAGTTTGGGTGAAGCACGACAACAAGGTAGATGTACCAACAAAATAAGACTGAGAGGTATAGACGCGTAGGGGTTTATTAACACCGAATAAAAGTTACAAATATATGTATAAGCATACATATATTTGTAACTTTTTGGCGTTGTTTTATCTAAAACACCTAAATACCTATACAGCAAGTTTGCTTGGTCACGAGATTACAATACGCACAAAACTAGGGCCTCTTCCTACCTCATGGCTACGCCAAGGCATGGCACTGCTGCATTCCGTGGCAGTTTTAAATTCTCTGCAACCCGCTGCTGGAACGACCTCCCACCTCCTTTCCGTGCTATAAAATCGGTATACACGTTCAATTTAAAATATAAAAAGCATCTCATGGAACAGCAAAAAAAATTAGAATTAAATAAAGGTATGAACTTACTTTAGATAATAATAATGTAGATCAAAATCAGCAATTTTGCAGCGATTGATGTGTTTTATGTGTTCTATTTGGCCTTTCAATTGATACATGGCATGTAGATAGTATTTCTGAATCGTATTAAAATCTCCTCCACCCCAGTATAACCAGCAACTTATTATTATGATTACAAATTATGTACGATATTATTAAACCTTAAATTTTTAGATAGCAAGTTAGCAACACTTGGCTTACACTTTATGTTTTTTTTATTTTTATTTATCCATACTACTTTCAATGTAAACTATGTCCTTTCAGAGAGTAGTATTTTCCAATCCAATTCCAATTTTATTTATTGGCTCCATCGTTGGAGTAGTTTAATCTTTGTTTATATTATTTTCTTAATATGTGTACTCAGCGACTAGCTTCTGCAGCGTCTTTAAATTACTCTGTGGCAGCGTTCGTCTCTTGTCAAAGACAATAGAGGCGGACCTCGGATAATGACCGATAAGAAACAACCCATTTTACACACTAAATACTATTTGATTTAATTATTAAATTTTATTGTTTATTTAATCACAGTATCTGCATTATTTATTTATTTTCTTTAAATGTATATGTAGTGACCTACTGTGGCCTCACTACACGGTCCTATCTGAAAACCAGCGCTGTAACGTTCCACCGTTGCAGCATATGCTGAGATAGGGACCATTTTTGGCCTCGTACAGCATTCTTTTGTTCGTAAAAGTAACTATCTGTCTTTTATTCTGTTCTGTAAGTGTTGTCCGAGTCCAAAATAAATATGTTTCTTTCTTTCTTTTCTTTCTTTCTTTCTTTACATAAAATATTACATATATAAATATACTAAATAAACTTACACGCGTATATAACAAATATATATAATATATGATATCTGTGTGTGTATTAATAGGTAAGTAGAGTTAGCCAGGTTTACTTTACATTATCTGATATTCGTGAAATGTTCTTTCTCAAGATTTAGTTCATCAGACTAACTTTTCTAAAAAGTATTAAAAACGCAGTGCTTCCGAAACAAAACTTTCCTATTCCAAAGCTGTGATTACTTTCTAAGCAAAATCAACAAATCAAATGACGTGATAGTACAAAGAACGAACTATCCGTCTATTACTAAAAGACTCTTTACAGCAGGAAGTTCAATGTTCTGATAGCACCGTTCAATAACAAAGCCGTGGATGGGCTAAAAATATCCACACAAAGAAATGGGTTAATGACTCCCTTTCAATACAAACGTCTTTATTAAAGTAGTAAGCCCCTAAAACATACAACGTAGATCGTGTAACTTTTTTATGTATCTATGACGTAATGGTATGGCCGGTAACCCAATACTATTGAAGTACTATGACTACGTATGGGGCGTGTAGACCGATATAATTTAATTTTTTTTAAAGTACTTTGCCCCACTCTAGGTTTTCTCCTGTGTCATGGGTACGTTTACAGACACAAATGCCACGCACAAGACACCCAGATCCGGAACAACTACCTGCAGATCGTACAAATGACCCGCGACCCAGTGCGCAGCAGCCGACTGTATCAGCCACTGCACCAATATGTATGTTTTTTATATTAGTAATATTTTGTATTCCATGAATTGACAATTAGTACATGTTATAAGAGACATGGTCAAGATCGAATTCTTGGCAAAACCGTGACATTAGGCCGAGTGCAAAATGGACAGCGAAACCGTTTCCAAAATAGACGTTTACATATAAAATGTCTCTTATTCTTCTTATAAATTATTTTTATATGAGCTAACCAACCTAAATCTACAGCAAAAATTGTAACCATATTTAGCTACAAATGACTCAGATGTAACATGTGTGATGTGTGTGTTATGTCTCAATTAATAAACCGTACACTTTGATACGGACCTCTTAGCCGATGCGTTCCAACAATTAATACCAAAGTTATTATGTTATCTTTCTTTTTCTTTTTTTATATGACCGGTAAACGAGCTTCGTTCTACCTGATGGTTAGTTGAGTTAACCACCGAACCCATGGACATTTATTTATTTATTTGAACTTTTATATAGATTGATGGTACAAAACACTGAGAGAATGGGAGAGCCCATAGACTTCCACAATAATTGTGTCGACATTATGGGAGGAATTTGCTAGTACTCATCACGCTTGGCAGGCAGGTTGGTCAGAAGGGACCCTTTTGCCCATCTTTCTGGTTTAGAGTCCCTTAGCCGCCTTTAACGACATCCACGGGAAGAGATAGAGTGGTGCTATACCTATTCTTAATCCGGCCTCCACACGGATATTTAGCGATTATCAATCTAATAAACTGGGCTATATATGTAAATAGGTTCTTAAATTACTTTTTCTTTTGGTCTTCTTTTCGTGTAGTTAGTGACCAACCTTGTCTCAGAGTCGTTCAAGCCACCCAAAAGCCTCCGACTGGGCTAAACAACTGCTGTCTAATGACAATAAACGAGCCCTCCGTAGCACGGAGACCCTCAATCCAAATACCACTAACGGTCACCCATCCATATACTGACTGCGCCAAGTTTTACTTAACCTCGCCGATCGTTTACCGATCAGTGAGTGCAACTGGCTCTGAGAACTAAGCTGGCGTAATGGTTTCCTGTAAAAATCGTTAAGCCTTTCCGATTGAAGAAAAATGAAAAGATATTCATGCCTTTTTTACTGAGCATGCTAAGAAAAATAATTCCATTACCGAAGCAATTTCCGTTTACTGCCAACGATTTAACCTTCGCGTCGAGAAGTACCTAATACTTGTAACTGCATAGCTTTGAGAGCTGGAAACTCTTTCGAATTTACCTTTAGTAGGTATCGCGAAAGTCCTTTCGCAAAATTATTTTTGCTTGTGCGACATTCATCAACAAATAGAACTAAACCTTCTGCGCTTATAATAAGGTATATATTTTTTCGCACTTCAGTTCTTTAACGGCATGTAGATGTTAGCATAAAGGTATTATTGGAAATTCCTGAACGTCCGGAACGTTCGGCTGATATGGAACGTAGACTAGTTGGACTGCGATTGGAGGGAAGTTCTGTCTCGGACGTGAAGGCTCCCGCTGCGTTACGCTGAATTCTGTTTTGTTTTAGAAAATAAAGTATATCAATAAAATATTGGTACTTACTGTTGACAGTTTGTGATGTCTACAGTTTTCTAGTTTTTATGAAAAAGCTGAATTGAATCTTTGCTTGAGGCAATCTTACTATATTTTTGCAGACTCAAGTCTGTAATGCTTATTGGGTAGACTTGAAGGTGCCTATTATGATACTAAACGGTTGTAGTAGAAGAAGAATCTAATCTTTTTTCGAGAATCACATGACCAAGCTTTGGCAATGAGTTTTAGGGATATTATAGAAAGTATGTTTTTGAATACGACACTGGAATGTACTTTGATATGATGCAGATAACACCTTGTAATCCCAGTGAAATGTAATACGAATAGATTTTATCCGGCTTAACCGGGAGCAGCTGTTATCATTGCATCATAAATTGCAATTGAAAATTTCCAAACAGAAATGTATTACTCTCTGTCTAGATTTCGTATGCAAGTCCTCAAAACTCCTCACGCGAAGGCAACGCAATGAATATCGTATCGTCCTCCATAAAAACTTTCAGAGAACAAAAAATTATCCCCTAAAATTTTCTAAGTAAGTTAATGATTCCTTCACAAACTAATTTTCCGCACCTTACCGTTTCCGCAAATTAGTAATTTAAAATTCATAACGCGGCAAGCATCTCAGAAATCGTGGTCCAGAAACGAACTATAGTTAAGTAGAAACTCGCATAAAACAAAGTGTCAGTTATTACATTAATAACGGAGGGCCGCAAAAACCCTACCCTTTTTGTTTATCCCTCGCTCGAACTTCCTCTTTGTCTCTTTGATGAAATATATAAACGTAAATATTCCGGGCGTTGTCTATGCTTTTTATTTCGCGCCATGTTTGTCGTAATGCCTATTTACAAATGCATGAATGTTGGTTCTCTTTTTTCGTGTATATTGTGATGAAATTCGGACTGGGTTTGTTACTGTAGCAACTGGAAGTAATTTTTGAAAAAGAGCTGGTATGATCTTAGACCGAAATAAACCTTCAAAATCTTTGAGGTAAAGACGAGAGCTTGTTTTATCAATATAGCGGAACCCTTATATGATCACTCGTATGTCTATCTATCAGTCTGTCACAGCCAATTTGCTCCGAATATACTGGACCGCTTAAGTTGAAGTTTGGTACACATATGAATCTCTGCGACCCAAACAAGAACGTGTAACATAAATAAATTGATTTTGAATATAAGGGTCAGTTTTGGTGGGCATTTGACCATGGACCATTCCCCCCAACTTCTCTCCGAAAAAACTGCAATGTCGTTGAAAATAAATACATAAAATAGTTATTTACTGTAAAAACACACAAGAAGTCTATGGTCTTAAAATAACATGGTAAATCTTGCAGTATTGTGCATACAAACTTACATTTACAGTTGGAATGTATCGGAGAACATGCTTTTCAACTACAATGTTAAGTTTGTACGTCTGGGATTCATTATATTACTGGTACAGGACAGAATTCAACAATATACTCAGCAATTTCCCTCTACACCTATAAATTGTCAATTATACAATGTTGTACAATCTGTCACAATCAAAAGTGTGTCAGATTTTAAAAAACATGGTAGATAGCTTATTCATCGTTTGGAACCCTCTCCATAAGAGTTTAACTGGCACTTGTATGGTTCCTATTTATTTCAATTACTTTCATATCGTAATTCCTATCGCTAAAATACTTACATTTTAGTTTCGTTATAATAATAATATGTATTATTATAACGAAACTGAAATGTACATTGAGTATACATAAGGCGGACTAAAATAAAATATCAGCGTGTAGCTTTCCTACACAGGGCAAAGGCCTCTTATCACACAGAGAAGGAACGAACATTCATCACCACGCTTGCTCACTGTGCGTTGGCGATATTAGATGCTTACCTACATCCAGGTTAACTCAGGATGTTTTCCTTTACTGCTGAAGTCAATTATGTAAATGAACTAAAGCAACACATATACACCAGTTAACTAATACATTAAAAACTTAATCCCTTTCTAATTCTTTCCATAGTAGGTATATAAAAGATTCCTGAAATAATTATATGTATGTATTTTGACATTACATGCGTCTGCCCACTACCCCGTACCATACATACCGTGGTATAAACGTATCAGGCACAGAAAAGTACTTGATGACGCACTGAATGACGCAGACTACTAAGCACACTAAACGTATCGTACGATGCACTAAGCGTATTGGCAGCTATTCGTGAATTCGGCCGCGGGCTGATTACGTATGTCGCAGACGGTTTGCGACAGGCGTAAATCGCATGCCGCTCTCAAACGTCATTTTGGTTATTACGTATTTGCCGATAGCGATTAAACAACCGAAGACATCTTACGCACCCTCTATCGGACGATAAATGAACTAAAACTAACACTTACACTTGCTACTGGCGCTAGTAACTATGCATTCATCCACCAGTAGCGACAGGCAATGCCTTACGTAATACCATTTTTTTGGCGATTTGCAACCTTGGCTGCGCGATAGCTGCTGTCGCGTCTGCTGTCGCTGTTTTTAGCTAATCAGGGAGCTGTTCATGGCACGCTATGGTGTGGCACGGTAACGGCCATCCGTTTCCGTCCGTAGACCATTCTAGTGAGCGTTGTTCCATATAAATTAACTCATAGAATATTTTTTGCCTTATACGTTCATAGCACGATCTTGGTATGGCACGGTGCAATGGGAAGACTCATTGTAATTACCAATTATGAAAGTTATCAAAAACTGAGTGCTTAGTGAGTATTGAGTTGAGTAGTGTGATCATTTGTTAATTATTAATTTGATATTCTATTATTCAATAATTATGGTGGTACTATTTGGTCTTCTTTTTTGGAAATATTCTTATTTAATTTCAGATGTTAATTGTTTCAATTTAAATAACCTTATGACACCTATATGATATAATTTTATGTTACAATAGTTAATAATTTAAAATAAAGTGTATCTATTATTCAACCAACCTATATTTGTACGCTGTAAAGCCAAAACATTACTGTAACATTTATTAAATTATTTAACATCTTACATGCCCTGTGTATGTATACTCATGTTTTGGACAAATAAATGATCTTGTATCAATCTATCTTGTATTTGGCATTGATATTTCTAACAATATTTCTCCAAAATTGGTATTCGCAAAGTAGGGCCTAGCAAACAAATGTGTTTAACAAAAACATAATTATACTCTAGCAAAACATTAAACTACTCGTAGTGTAGGTAACACTGTTATTTATAGCTTCGGTAAACAACGAGTTAGAAAATATTTATAATAAATTGAAATAAGATAGTTCAGGTACCTAATTAAAGCGAAATAAACAAATAAATCGACAAAACAAAGTACTTAAATTGTCATTGTGTTATGTACCTATTAACTGCTTCTAATTGCTAACGTAACAATCACATTAAAAATTAACATATTTTTCAGACAGTCAGGGTCTACAATAACACCGTGTGCGCAGCACAGCGCACAGCGAGGCTTGGGGGATCTTTTACTAATCCCCCTCGAGAAATGCCTGGGCCGTTTTACAGTCACCTTCCCTCCGTAAGCCCTCTAGCGGAGGGAAGGCGACCGCTCTACAGCCATCCTCTCCGCGAAGTGCCTAAAGGCGTGGCACCAGTGTGTGGCTCTAGTGTAATCTTACGAGGACCTGGAGCCCCGTTTTGGTGCCGAAGATGACCGCTCCACTGGTTTTAGCCGGTAGGAGTCCAGCATGCCCCTTCGCGCTTCCCCGAGGTGGAGGAAGTTCATGACGAATTTCTACCGGGAACCAATAAAAAAATAACAAATTGTTTCATAATAACAATGCTATACAAAAACGAAAAATTAAGAGGCCGAATCACAAGTACCTACCACACTTCTAACTTCCTTTCGTAAATCTACGTCGGCTGACCGGTGGGCTTCCCTGATTTATTGGCTCACAAAAACCGAGGCGTCCGTCCAAAGCTGTTTCCCTTTCATAAATCCTCGTGTATTTACCACATGTTTTGTGATATCAGAGAGGTTTTTATTGATACTTGTGTGTATTAAGTTTAAATAAACGTGTTTATCATGTGGTGCCTGCTTAGAATACCACCACCCCTTCTCACCCCATGGGTGTCGTAAAAGGCGACTATGGGATTAGCCGGAGGATGGGCTGCAGCATCCTTCGAGTACATTCATAACTCAACTGCGATCGCCAACCCATCTGCCAAGCGTGGCAATTATGGCAAAAACCCCCAATGAGCACACAACACAAAACCATACCGGCCGTTGTGTCATTCTTTAGGGGAAGCTTCTGTTCATCAGTGGACGTTTTTAGGCTGAAATGGAAACATGTTTACCACTTTATCGTTATCTAAAAGTAATTTGTAATGGTTGTCTTTTTAATGATATAATTAGATTTCTAATTAAGAATGGACATAGTAGCCACCACGTATATTTACGATAATCAAAAACTACTATTAACTGCATATTTTAGTCGGGAGAAATCTACGACATTAGAGTTGTTTCTTCCTCTTATTTTTTACGATGATCTTATAGTTCGTCGTGGGTACAGTTTACAGACATAAATCCACATACAGAAACACCCAGATCCGAAACAACTACCACCAATCTCACCACCATCCTTGTCAGTTAGCTACCGTGGCCAAATCTTTGTTACAGAGAGCACATGGCATCTGTGACGCCGACCATCTGGCAAGGGAACTTAACCATGTGAAGCAAGTTCTTTAAAATAACAATTTGAAAGCTCCACATTCCCGTCGCAGAAGCCGCCCGAAACCCACCACGGTTGATCGACGACCCGCTGTTTTAACATTCATTAAGGGAGTCACCGACAAAATTGGTTACATCTTGAAGCGTGCTTCTATAAAAACCTACTTCAAGCCGAATAAGAAGATCAGCCAACTTTTAAAACCGGTGAAATGTCACATACCTTTACAAGATGCAGGGGTCTACAAGATTGACTGTGATTGTGGTTTGTCATACATAGGGCAAACAAAGCGTAGCATAGCCACCCGAATAAAAGAACATATAGCTGACGTCAAGCATAGACGCTCCACAAAGTCTGCAGTGTGTGAACCTGCCTTAGGAAAACCCAACCACTATGTTCGTTTTGATCAACCTCTAGTCCTCGCGAAAGAGAACCGATATGTACCAAGAATGTTTCGTGAGGCTATTGAAATTAAAAAACATCCTAATTTTAATAGAGAAGGTGGTTGGCAGGTACCACCTGTTTGGAATCCAGTTATTAAAATAATAAAGTCCCAAAAAACATACCACACTAAAAAATACCAAGACACTGTGAGTGATTACTGCGTGCATCGAAACTAATTGTTTGATTAAAATTGTACGGTAGATAAAATAAAATAACTTTTTAAAATCTGTAACGACGCCTGTCGCCTGATGACTAAGGCATCCTGCGACCACGAATGCTACAAAGCATTCGAAACGTCAGGACAAAACAAAAATCTATAGTATACGCGATCTAATCCGTTTAAAATTGTTTTATTATAATGCGAAACAACTAACTTTAGGCCATGTAAATATTAGTTCCGGGCGGGAATTGAACTAGTAGCGCAGAAAACCAATCGCTTAGCTGCAGTGGCAACTGTACTATTGGCAGCTGGGGACCACACGTCACCCTGTAAATGCTTTTGTGGTGTCTGATCGCCATTGTAGGTAACAAAAGTGACAATAGTCGCTTTATAGTCATCCATTCCAAAATGTGCCTAAAGGCGTGGTGTTGCCGGTAGGAGTCCGGCTACCCCTTCGCCCTTCCCCGGGGCGCTTTTAGCAGGTAGGAGCCCTACCTGCTAAAACCACCGGAGTGGTCATTTTTGGCACCGAACTCGATTCGAAAAATTCCATTATTCCGTTTTAAATATACTCCTGAACAAAATTATATACCACACTAACAAGAGAGCCAACGAACCAATCTAGGTTGAAATTTAATTTTAGCCAAAGCGAGTGAGTTTAATTCACATAATAAACCAAATTTCTGGTTTCCAATATACGACAATGTATTCCGGGATTGACGGGCGTGAAATTAACATCAACGAAAATCTGAACAAAAAGGACGTGATGGGAATTCTATATCAGAAACCACGTGACGTAAATATATGCGTAGCATGGAAATGTACGTATTAATAAGGTATTTTATAAGTGTATTTTTATAAGAGATTTAATAGGCAAGCGATAGAGGTGTCTAACTAAAATAAAACTCTTTTCATAATTGTTTTCTTGTAAATAAGTTCCGTAGATTCACATTTACAATATTTTATACACCTGTACCTACATAGAAATTACTCTTAACCGTTTCTGTTGGTAACAACTGTTGTTTGGTTTCGAAAAATATACATAGGATTTACTCGGTTTTTGTTATATGATTGCAAGAGAACGTGAAGTCTTGATCTTAGTTACCTGGTCTGATAAATTATTAATGTTTTATTATTAGGAATTTATTTACACAACTTGAACAGCTTCAAAAGTAATTTAAAGAGAGCCGTTTGTGTTAGGGATAGACAACGCACCGTGATATTGCAGACATAAGTGGTGTTAACCTCTTAAGTACCAATTAGCTAACCCACCAGCTGATTTGCTACTGTACCTATTACATTAAAAAATATTTAGAGAATCCCAAAGTGCACACCTTGAACGATCGTGCAATATTATCAGTAGGAAATTAATTTACTTTTATTGTATATTAGATTTTATTGGCGAAATTCTTTTTTTATTTAATTTAATTATTTAACGAACGTGATGATTTACAACAGTGAAATTCAAAGGCTTTCACAGAACTAAAATCTGTAACTAAACTAATACAAAACAGTGATGCATACAGATCTTTTTGTGTGTCACATCCGGATTAAGAATATATAGCACCAATCCATCTTCTCCTGTGACTAAGGGACTAACCAGAGGGATGGGCAGCAGCGTCCGTTCTGTGGAACAGTATGGCTACTGTTTTACAGGACGGATACTTAAATATATGGGGGAGGAATTTGTACAACAGCGGACGTGCTTTGGCTGATATGATGATGATGATGATTTAGTGTGTGATCTTCCAGAGATTTCGTGTTCACAAAAATACAGAGCAACTGACGTCCAAGAAATCAAATTTTGTTTAAAAATAATCTAAATAAATAAAAGAACTTGAATCGAAATAGCTTACGTTTATTTCTTTAAAATAACTTATTTCTATGTCAGAATTGTTTATTGGAATGACATATTGCCATTAACATAGATATTAGTGTAATTTTTACTATATAAGTGCAATATGAAATTGGTGTAAATAATTCAAGCTGAGTGAATCGAGCATTTTTTTTTCAGGCAATAATAGAGCACTACCTCTCCGCTTTGCGTTCGTGGTGTGCAAAATTTTAACAACCCTACGTTTATAAGCGGGCTTAGAAAATTGAAATTAACTTGCATTTTTGGTGTAGTGGCTGATACAGTCGGCTGCTGCGCTCTGGGTCGCTGGTTCGATTCCCGCACGGAACAAGTATTTGTATAATCTGCAGGTAGTTGTTCCGGGTCTGGGTGTATTGTGTGTGGAATTCATGTCTGTAAACGCACCCACGACACAGGAGAAATCCTAGTGTGGGGAAAAGTTTAAAAAAAAAAAAAGATTTCGGCTAACTTTGGGTCTACACCAGTTTACTCAATTATTTTAAAAGAGTATCCATGGAGTTTCCTGACGGTTCTTCTCCATAGAATAAACTAATTGGAACTGTGCAACCTAAATTCTGACGTTTCATAAGTAATTGGTTTATTTGAAATGAAAATACAATTGAACTGTACGACGTTGCCGACATATTTTTGTAGATGTTTTACATTTTTGAGAATTTTTTTATGAATATGTAAAAATTGATTCATCTGAACACCGTACAACGTTGCCATAAACATGACATTGGTGACATTGTGGAAGATTCTCTACAGAAGCCATCATCTAAGAGAAGAAAAGAAGAAGAAAAAATAAAAATATTTGACTTTAACTTGACTTGTATCTCTTCAAAGAATACACAGATGACTTTATATTCAAAAACTAGTTTAGCTTCCATTTACCAATAAACTCAGTTTCTCGCACTCCACTGCTGGAAAGCTCGTTTCTCCGCCTTCCACATTCAGCCCACCCCAGTTAATGTAAGCCAACTTCGCACTCTCAACCTCGTATCGAGGGACATACATATTCACAAAGAAAACATTATATGTCATATGCTATAATAAGATCCGTGTGGTGTCCGGATTAAGAATATAGCACCACTCCGTCTCCTCCCGTGGAGGTCGTAAAAGTCGACTAAGGGACTCTTAACCAAAGGGATGGGCAGCAGCGTCCCTTTGCTGAACAGAAGCATTACTGCGCTCACCAACACGCCTGCCAAGCGTGGTGAGTATCGGCAAATTCCCCCCAAAATGACGACACGACTAATGCACCGGCCCCCAGTTCCCGGCAGCCCCGCTATTCCTGGTCATGGTAGCGGCCACGGTAACGGCGGGGCAGGGGGTGCTAAGAATCACCGGACGGGATCCGGCTACCACCCCAAACGAAAACTGGCCCTGGTAACGTATAACACACGCACACTGAGGGCAGACGAAAAGATTGTTGAGCTGGAAGAAGAAATAGATAAGTTGCACTGGGATATCATGGGTCTATCAGAAGTCCGAAGAGAGGGCGAGGACACGATAACCCTGAAATCTGGCAACTTATTCTACTACCGGGAAGGCGAACATCTGTCTCAAGGTGGTGTCGGGTTTCTCGTCCGCAGGTCCCTCATTAACAGCATAGTGGCCATCGAAAGTGTGTCGAGCAGGGTAGCGTACCTTATACTCAGAATATCCAAGAGGTATTCGTTGAAGGTCATACAGGTCTACGCACCGACCTCGACACACCCAGATGATGAAGTAGAGAGTATGTATGAGGACGTAAGTAGGGCCATACATACCTCGAAGACACACTTCACTGTTGTGATGGGGGACTTCAACGCGAAGCTGGGCACTCGATGCGATGGTGAGTTGAGAGTGGGGCAAGTTGGATATGGGCAACGGAACCCCAGGGGACAGAGGCTGGCCGACTTTTTGGAAAAGGAGGGACTCTTCGTGATGAACTCCTTTTTCCAAAAGCCGCCTCACAGGAAATGGACCTGGATGAGTCCCGATGGTTCCACGAGGAATGAGATTGACTTCATCATGACCAATAGGAGGCAAATATTCAATGATGTCTCTGTGATCCACAGGGTGAAAACCGGTAGTGATCACCGAATGGTAAGAGGCACATTGAATATTAATCTCAAAGTTGAGAGGTCTCGTCTGATGAGGTCTACGCTCCGGCCCTCTAGTGCTCATATCCAAAACCCCGAGAGCTTTCAACTCGAACTCCAAAACCGCTTCGAGTGCCTAGAACATTGCGTATCTGTGGACGATTTAAATGGTAGGTTTGTAGAAACTGTCCAAACGGTTGGGTCTAAGTTCTTTAAGGCCCACCGTAAAGGTAGACCAAAAAAGTTCTCCGATCACACTCTCGACCTCATGGCAGAAAGACGCGCCATGACGCTGCAGTCCTCCGGTGATGCTGAAGCATACCGACTGCTCAATAGACGGATATGGAAGTCCTTGCGTCACGATATCCGCACCTTTAACACCAACGGTGTTAAAGAGGCGATTGAGCGGAATCAAGGCTCCAAAGTGTTCGCAAGAGACAAGTCTATTGGGCAAAGTCATATTATGAAGCTGAAGACCGAGGACGGCAGTGTAGCGTCGACTAAGTCAGAGGTTTTGAGAGAGATTGAGAAGTTCTACCGGCAGTTATACACCTCGGTAAGTATACCTACCATTGGCTCTGACAAAGACCCGCGAGCCAAACTAACCCGACACTATACCGAGGATATCCCGGACATCAGCCTGTACGAGATTAGGATGGCCTTGAAACAGCTTAAAAATAACAAGGCGCCGGGTGAAGACGGAATTACGACAGAGCTTCTGAAAGCGGGTGGCACACCGGTACTTAAAGTCCTTCAGAAGCTATTCAATTCCGTCTTACTCGAGGGCACAACGCCGGAAGCGTGGAACAGAGGTGAGGTGGTGCTCTTCTTCAAAAAGGGTGATAACACCCTATTGAAGAATTATAGACCCATCTCACTTCTGAGCCATGTTTATAAGCTGTTTTCAAGGGTCATCACAAATCGTCTCGAGCGCAGGTTTGATGACTTCCAGCCTCCCGAACAAGCCGGTTTCCGAAAAGGTTTCAGTACCATAGACCACATCCATACGCTGCGGCAGGTTATACAGAAGACCGAGGAGTATAATCTGCCACTATGCTTGGCGTTTGTGGACTATGAGAAAGCCTTCGATTCGATCGAAACCTGGGCAGTGCTGCAGTCTCTGCAGCGGTGCCAGATTGACTATCGGTACATTGAAGTGTTGAAGTGCTTATACAGAAACGCCACCATGTCGGTCCGAGTACATGAACAGAGCACGGGGGCAATTCCATTGCAGAGAGGTGTGAGACAGGGGGACGTCATTTCCCCGAAACTGTTCACCGCTGCAATGGAGGATGCCTTCAAGCTACTGGAGTGGAAAGGATTCGGCATTAACATCAATGGCGAGTATATCACTCACCTTCGATTTGCCGATGACATCGTAGTCATGGCAGAATCGCTGCAAGAGCTCAGCACAATGCTCGATGATCTCAACAGAGTTTCCCAACAGGTGGGCCTTAAGATGAACATGGGCAAGACAAAAGTCATGTCAAATGCCCATGTCGTGCCCATCCCAATATCCGTTGGGAGCTCTGTTCTCGAAGTTGTTGACGAGTATGTCTACCTAGGACAAACTGTCCAGTTAGGTAGGTCCAACTTCGAGAAAGAGGTCAATCGTCGAATCCGACTCGGCTGGGCAGCGTTCGGGAAACTTCGCAACGTCTTTTCGTCAACAATACCGCAATGCCTCAAGACGCAAGTCTTTAACCAGTGTGTGTTACCAGTGATGACATATGGAACAGAGACGTGGTCACTCACAATGGGCCTCATAAGAAAGCTCAAGGTCACTCAGCGAGCTATGGAGAGAGCTATGCTTGGTATTTCTCTACGAGATCGAATCAGAAATGAGGAGATCCGTAGAAGAACTAAAGTTGTCGACATAGCTGAAAGGATTAGTAAACTGAAGTGGCAATGGGCAGGGCACATTGCTCGTAGAACTGATGGCCGTTGGGGCACAAAGGTTCTCGAATGGAGACCGCGCACCGGAAAACGCAGCGTGGGACGACCTCCAACGAGGTGGACAGACGACCTGGTGAAGGTCGCTGGGAGTCGTTGGATGAGAGCGGCATGTGACCGCTCGTTGTGGAAATCTAAGGGGGAGGCCTTTGTTCAGCAGTGGACGTCCTGTGGCTGATATGATGATAATAAGATTTAAAACTATTTAAGATTTGTTCCACGCTATTTCATTGGGATATGTCTGTAATAATAAGTTGAATGTGTGGATAAATAAAAAAATAAAATAAACTTCAGTATCGTCCTATCAGCCAAAGGACATCCACTGCTAAACAAAGGCCTCCATCAAATATACCGTGTGTCGTCATTTTGGGGAGAATTTACCATAGGCTTGGCAGGTAGGTTGGTGAGCGCAGAATTGCTGTTTCAAAAAAGGGAGACTGCTGCCCATCTCTTTGGTGTTTAGAGTCCCTTAGTCACCTTTTACAACATCCACAGGAGGAGACCGCCGTGTGGTGCCGGCTCAGAATACCCACCACCCCATCTCCTCCCGTGGGTGTCGTTAAAGTCGACTAAGGGATTAGCCGGAGGATGGGCAGCAGCGTCCTTCGAGTACATTACCAACTTAACTGAGATCGCCAACCCGTCTGCCAAGCGTGGCGATTATGGCAAAACCCCCCAATGAGCCCACAACACACCGATATCGGTCATTGTGGTGATCTTTGGTGGAGGCCTGTGTCCAGCAGTGGACTTCATTCGGCCGAAATGATTGACAGGAGGAGATGCAGTGATACTATATTCTTAATGCGAACATCAAACGGAGAACTTCAGTATAACTTAGGTAAATTAGATGACTGAAACCAAACGTATGACGTAGGCGAAGTACAGGTAGATGGTTTCATAAGACGACTCGATTGGAGCAGTGGTCAAGCTTTCTGCATGTGAGATATATGTATGTAAACTGTACCTACGATACAGAAGAAATCAAAGAATCGACAATCAATTTAAAAAAATAACCGGAAAAGCGCGAATTGAACTTGCTTGGAGAGGGTTCCGTACGATGAATATGTTATCTACCTTGTTTTTCTACATATGATCCAAATTTGTTTATCGTAAAATATATATTGTCTATTGTGAAATTCGGTCTTGTACCAAATATGCCGTGTGGTGCCGGCTCAGAATACCACCACCCCATTTCTTCCCGTGGGTGTCGTAAAAGTCGACTAAAGGATTAGCCAGAGGATGGGCAGCAGCGTCCTTCGAGTACATTAACAACTCAACTGCGATCTGCGACTGCGTCTGCCAAGCGTGGCGATTATGGCGAAACCCCCCAATGAGCACACAACGCACCCATATCGATCATTGCGGTGGTCTTTGGGGGAGGCCTGTGTCCAGCAGTGGACTTCATTCGGCCGAAATGATGACCAATAACTTATCCCAAGAACAAACTTAACATTCCAACTGCAAACGTAAGTTTGCACGCACAATATGTATTTACTATGTTATTTTAAGACTGTAGACTTCATATAGGTTTTGCTATAATTTATAGGTTAAGATATTTTTATTTATTCATAATTTTAGGCTCAGTAGTTTTTGAGATAAGGGTATCATTGGTCAACTTTCAGCTATTTTCTAAAATAACTTTAAAACTATATATTTAAAAATGGTAAAATAAATATATTTGAAACCCTCGCAACAAGCACTTCCATTTTATAAATTACACGATACAGTTTGCAACACTTTATTCCTTAACTTTCTATATTGCCACCAAAAGTGACACCCATATTAAAAAAAAAATATTTACGTTACAGGTCCGTGTTTGGGTCGCAGAAATCCATATGTGTACCAAATTCCAATGTAATTGGTCTTATAGATTCGGAGCAGATTGGCTGTGACAGACGAACAGACAGACACACGGGTCATCCTATAAGGGTTCCGCCGTTTTTTCCTTCGGACATTTGGTACCCTAAAAAATGGATGGCTAACGACGCAACGTCTCCTAAAAATTCTCTCGTAATACCAACCGTTTAATTTCATAAATTGTTAAACTACAACCAGGTCTCCGAATATTTATTGTCATAAATACAAATTTAAATTGCAGTTTCAAAATCAGGCCAGACAAAGTGCAGCTGCTTGCCAACCTATGCATATTGAAAGAGTCAACGACGGGAAATTGGTTATTTAATAACGTATTGGCGATGGGCCAGCAGTCTGTCATGAACTATGTTTACATTATGGTTTTATATTCCACATAATGGCCCTTGTACGTGAACCAAGATGGTATATACTTTCAATGGATCCACATAGATTGCTCGTACGTGAACGTAGAAACAAAGTCCCGAGAATAAATGGTTTTAGGTTTTAGCCTTTGGGCTAAACTCATGTATAATAATGTGAATATTTGTATGGTCTATAGATAGTTGTCTCAGGTCTGGATGTGTTATATGTATGTGATTAATTTTTAAAGCCGTTCTTTAATTTAAAAATAATAACTAAGATGATATAGGGACATACATCAATTATCTCTTGCAATTAGCTGTTGTTTGTTACTTGGTTATAGTCTAGGTTAGTAATGAATTGTCGTTGGAAGATCACCATTCTCATCTCAAATCTGTAATAGGGGTCTTACTCTTTAAGTTGGAACTAGTCGGATGCCTTCGACTAATTCAAATACCCAAATGGATTGGTATCCTGATTAGACCAGATATCACATTTGGTTTTTAATAGACGACAGCCTTCCTACTCAGAAAATAGCAATTTTCCTGTTTCAAAGCTTTCAAGCAAAATTTATGACGTAATTACAGTGGTTAGCCATTTGTATTTTTTTATTATAGTGGTTCTGTCCGAAACCAGACGCATGATAAAAGATAATAATGTGTGCCTAACAGTTTACAGAGACAATAAATACAACAGCATTCCAATGATTTGCATTTTATTAAACAGATCTAAAACTATCTAGGAATTTTTTACGTATTTATATAATTTGTTTTAATATTACTTAAAGATCTATGTCTATTAAATATTCATAGCATACTTAGCAAATATTCCTATATTTTATTTAATCTCACGAACTTATCAAGCAAGAGTATTCGTCAATATAAGATACAACATTATTAACAATATATAATTATTTTTGTTTACAACATTCCTTAAATAGAACGCCTTAAAATAAGCTTGGCCTATCCCACCCCTACTTATATGTTAAAATTGCATGTCTTTACATTACTTACACTAACTTACATCAATGTCTTACGGGTAACCGATATATTTTATTAATTATTATTGGTGTATATAGTCAAAACCACACAAAATAAACAATCGACAAACGTTTGGCGTGCGGTTTAGTTTGCTTTTATTGACTATTTGTGATTGTCAGTTACATACACACAAATTAGCAAAGTGCACCGCCATGCTGCTAGCTTGCCATATGAACTTACTTTTATCTAACTACGATCTAGAAAAACTGTCATGTTATTAATACACACAATAATTGTTTTCATTTTACCATTACTACTGCAAACGTGACTACAAACGCGTCACTATGTTTTTCATCTCAAAGCATTTGTACAGTACATATAGACGACAAACATTCTAAATGTATTTATTCTAATTGGTTAATCAACAATCATGTATTGTTTCCTATGTTTTCTCGAAATTTCTATTATAGAATTGTTACTAAAACTTGGCTCCACGCATGGATTGTTTCACAATTTTCAATGAATCGTTGAGTATTTGTTCTGGGACAGATTCCAATGCGGATAACAATAAAAAATAAAATGTAAACAGTGTTTTTCTGCTGCAAAACGTCTCGTACTAGTGATTTACATTTAATGTAGGCGAGTTATTGTTATTGAAGAAGCATTATTATTGACCTGCAACCTTATATCGAGCCTAACACAATACACAGGCATTCTGGCACTTGGCCCATAAAAATGGATTGAAATAAAGTTGTCAGTCATTAGAAACTAAAATCAAAGGTCGTTGTAACTAACTATTCAATGAATCATAGCCCATTACATATTGCATTTACACCATAGAAACAACTAATTGCGTGGTGTTAACCTACAAACGAAATTACAATAACATCATAGTGTGTCTTGATAATGATATAGGCGAGACACCGACGCTAAGTCATTATAACCTTAGTCATACGGTATTGGGGTTCCCCTGTCCTTTGGCATTTTCTATACCTATACAAAGGGACAATCGTTACTGATTATTGCTAAATATTTTATATTACAAGGAATATTACATGAAGCATTTTGATAACATACAATAAATTTATAAAACAACATTGGTTAAATACTAAGATTGAAAACATTGGTATGCTTCTGTAATAAAGCGAAAATGGGTTTTAGTTGTAGTTAATATTAACAATTGAAGATTTTTTTGACAATGTTATTATAGATATTGACATATCTTCATCATCATATTATCAGCCAAAAGATGTCCACCGCTGAACAAAGGCCTCCCCGTAACGACCGGTAACATCTCGTGTGTCGTCAATTTGGGGGTAGTTGCCAATACTCACCACGCTTAGGAGGCTGGTTGGTGAATGCAGAAAGGCTATAGTTCCACAGAAGTGTTTAGACTAAGGGACTTAGTCGCCTTTAACGACTTCCACGAGAAGAGATGGAGTGGTGCTATATTCTTAATCTGGTCACACCGAAAATTGAGATATCGATAATAATATATGAATAATATAAGAATAAATGACTTATCTCAGAAAGTGTGTAGCTAATGTAGGTACGAGTACCAAATAATAACTGAAAATATGATTCTGGAAAAATACATTTACAATAGAGATAACTAAAGAATATTTAACAAAAATTACAGTCGGCTAATGTTACGATATCTTCACAATTTCACTCGTCGTTTCACATATTGATATGTTTTGAAGCTGCTGTAGAGTCCCTTAAACTTATCGTAACAAGTTCCACCATATTAACTGACTAGACATATATTTCAACTTCGAAGTTCAAGGGATGATGCCTTTGGCTCTTCATACGAACAGTGACGTAGGAGAATCCCACTCCACCATCTGTTATATTGGCACTGGCGTGGGAGAAGTCGTTGTCTATAGCTGCGACACCCTGTAAATAACAATATGTAATTAAAGGATTTGCCAAAAACTTTTCGTTTCCAGAGTTAGATCACTGCTAGGTCATTTGGTGATTAGTTGCAGTTATGAATATGTCCAATCAATGGTAAGAAGAATGAAAGGGATGGTGTGTGTTTATAATATAAGCCAGAAAACTCTCTGTTTTGCGTCTACACCCGTTAGTTTTAAATCGGATGGATGGAAGCAGCGTCCTTCTGTATGTATGTTTCGTTTTACCGTTTTTAGCAGTGGAAGTTTTATGGATAATAATATTATAATATACTAGCTATGCCCCACGATTTCATCCGCCGTTTAATTTAAAAGAAATTGGATAAGATTTTTCGGAAGTATTAGACAGTTGACATATAGTATATATATATTGATTTCATGGTTATTAATTTCATTTCGCGGAACACTAATTCTATAAAAAAACGTTATGCCTCATAACATTAGCTATCTGCCAGTGAAATTCCCGTCAAAATCAGTCCAGCCGTTTCAGAGATTAGCTTGAACAAACAGACAGACAGACGGACAGTCACACAAAAAATGTAATACTAATGTACTCGTTCTAGCAATCATACAATTATGTTTTATCCTCAACCCTTGTTTTTGAAATGTAAACATTGTCTGTGTATTTGTTTGTTTTGATCTTTTAAATTCTTAGTTTTTAATTTGTCAAATTTTACTGTGGTTGCCGTAATTTCAAATGCTGTGTACGCCTGTCATTGATGTAGACACAATTTCTCAACGACTGTAATGTAAATCATTGAATGTGTATATTTTAGTAGGCACTGGAACAGCCTGCACTTAAGTGCATGTGTACTAACTAGCAAATAAGGTATCGTATACTAACAAACTCTTGTCTCTTGTTTCTTTCAAATTAGTACCCGATTGTTGTGTAACTAAATGGACCGTGAAGGACTGAATTAAATGACTTATTATTATTATTTATATTGTTGAAGTGCGTTTTTTTTTTTTTTTTTAATAAAACGTTGCCCCACACTAGGATTTCTCCTGTGTCGTGGGTGCGTTTACAGACACAAATTTCACACACAATACACCCAGACCCGGAACAACTACCTGCAGATCATACAAATATTTGTTCCGTGCGGGAATCGAACCCACGACCCGGAGCGCAGCAGTCGACTGTATCAGCCACTGCACCAACCGTGCCGCCTATAAAATATATAAACATTATCCCTCCCGTACCTCAGACTACCCCCGATACAGGAGAAATGATAGTGTTTACAGACAAATCTCACATGCGTAAGTACCCAGACCTGGAACAACTATCTGTAAATTATACAAAGATTTATTCCTAGCGGGAATCAAACCCGCAGCTCGCAGACCAGAAAGCTAATCGCGTATCCACTGCACCAACCGCATCGTCATACAAACATTTATTTTTAATTGACTTCACGTTTATATATCCAAGCTTGTAAATTATTGTTGATGCTAAGAATGTTAATTATGTATGACTACTATCATAAACAATGATTTTCATGCTTTTTACGGCACTCGATTTCATTATTCTTAGTCATAAATCTGTGTGATGTCTATGTACTTTTTTCATTACACTACTTAAATAATGTGTTTTGTATCTGCAAATAAACTTTTTAAAAAAACCACCATAATTGTGATAACCTGACACCAATACCACACTAGGATTTAACCTGTATTGTGGGGGTACAGTTAACTAACATAAATTACATATGCACAAATACCCAGACCCGAAACGTCTATGTTTCTTTTTATTAAACCTTATCCCACACTAGTATTTCTACTGGACCGTGTGTACAGTTTACAGACATACATTTCAAATGCACAGACACCCAGACCCGAAACATTTATGTTTCTTTTTATTAAACCTTACCCCACACTAGTATTTCTACCGGATCTTGTGTACAGTTTACAGACTTACATTTCAAATGCACAGACACCCAGATCCGAAACAACTATCTTTCATTTTTTTAAACGTTGCCCCAGATTCGGATTTGTCATGTATCGTGGGTACAGTTTACAGACATACATTTCAAATGTAGAAACACCCAGATCCCAAAACACAATCTGTAGATCATACAAATGTTTGTTCCGTGCGGAAATCGAACCCACGATATGTGGCTCAGAAACCCAATGCCATACCCACTGCAAGAAACATCACGTCTAAAAATAGTGTTGGCGTAAAAATAATCGTGTATCTTCTATTACCCTTATTGCTAACTCCAGAAGCTTCGTTTTTGTTTGTATCAGTAATGCTGACTCTTGACGTATATTGACCGTTCTTTGAACCTAAGCTAGTTACAGGTCATATCCGTTTCTTTTAGATAACATAATATGTTTTTCGATGCAGAAACGATGAATTTTAAGGTACCGCTGGGAAAACCTTGGGTATATTTATACTAAGATGATCAAACTTTATGTTTTCTTTCTCGGGTACCCGAATTTAAACACGAAGATTCTTGACAAAGTAAATAAATCACACACCGTATTTACAATATGTACACTGCTGAAAATAGGCCTCCCAATGACCACTGCAATGAGCAGTCATAGGGGAAAACTGATATAATCACCAAGATTGGCAGGCAGATTGATGATCGCAGTATGTTGTTATCAGCACACGGGAAGATACTGCTCCCGATTCTCTTGATATCATCACTTAGTCGGCTTTTACGACACTTATGGGTGGAGAGGAGTGGCCTATTCTTTGCCGGCAAGTACATGGACAATTTGTCGTTACATAAATCGCCGTTTACAAAACAATACTATGCAACTCAGATTTAGTAAAAACTATGATGAGACTAGGAAGTTATTGTAAAGGAACATTCTAGCACAGATGTGTATAACATTTTCTAGATTATTACATGTTCCTTATGTTTATATAATGATTCTCGGCAGAACGTGACGAGAAAATGCTTACATAGTTAATGAACATCGTATTCGAATAAGGTAAATCGGTAAAGTAAGTTGCTGTGACGTTAACTGTTCAAGGTTCATCATAAAATATTTCATACAACACTATCAAGAAACGCCAAAATTTTATTCAAGTTCTGAAGGTTTATCATTTATGAATATGACTGTAAACACTAAATTATCGTACTATTTACAAAAAACACTTATTGAATTCACCCATAGAAATTAATCGTGTTAATTTATAATGCTACCGTTGGCTTATTTAAAAATAGAATAAACTTTTATATTTTTTTATATCTAACCTTAATCAACCTCTTGTCTGGATCAGTAAATGTCAAAGTCTTGATTCTCTTTTTGAAGGGTATAGCGAAATCTTTGACCCTCTGATGGAAGACCATCTTCCTATGAACAGTATCGCCGATGATCATGTCGGAGCACACACACACGTACAACAAACACGACAGTACAAATAACAAGAACACAAAACGCATTTCAATTTTATTTCACATAGTTGCACAAGTAACTATTAAGTGTATGTAGCTTATGCGGCTGTGTGGCGACGAATGAGATAACCTCTCGACAAACGACAGAAACGACTACACAATAACAACTTCACTACGCTCCTAATTTACGCGCGTTCGTTAAACTGACCCGTCCACCGGAATTTTTATGAGTGAACTCGTTCCTCAATGAAGTTTGACTGACGAACTATCACTATTAAGATTACCGACACTGGGTCATTTGTTGATTTGTTTATGCAGTAGTAGTTTTGATACGGGAACAATGGGTGATCGGTAATTGTTTTTACGGTTTGGTATGTTTAAGATGGTATTATAATGGTATGTTGTAGATTATAATGATTTTTTGAACTTATCAGTAACAAATGGGTTAAAGGTATTATATATTTATGAGGTATTTACGGATTTATACAAAGGTCGGTATTCGGTAGAGACAGAGTAAAAAAATGTTCAAACGTAGGTAGATATGTACAAACATGTATGAAACATAGGTAATATAAATGACCGAGCGACCCCCGGGAAGACGGTGGCGCGCACGTGGTCACGTGCTGCCGTGTGCGCAGCACAGCGCAATGCGAGGCTTGGGGGGATCCTTTACAATCCTCCCCGAGAAGTGCCTAGGGGGGCGACCTTTTTACAGTCTCCTTCCCTCCGCTAGAGGGGGTGACCGCTTTACAGTCATCCCTTCCGAGATGTGCCTAAAGGCGTGGCACCAATGGGCGGCTCTAGTGTGATCTTACGAGGACCTGGAGCCCCCCCTTCGGTGCCGAAGATGACCGCTCCAGTGGTCTTAGCCGGTAGGAGTCCGGCATACCCCTTCGCCCTTCCTTTGTAACTATCCCCATAACTTCTTCGGTCACCTTCATTCCTGTGCTCACGTATCAATGTCCAAAGACGTCGATGCTGCTGCTGTTGTTTGGGATAATCCCTCCAAAGTTACACTTTCGGAAGTTGTAAGCCGTCGTTTGGACTTGGTAAAAAAATTTTCGCCACAAATGTGTGATTCAAGTTATGCGTTTATGTAACTCACTAAAGTAGACATTTTATTTGCTTCTATCTATAATAAGTCCCATATTTCATTCAATACAAGCTAAACCCATTTAAGAACAGTCATATGCTTGCCACGGCATATTTGATCCAAATAATGAAGACAAAGATGTGTATTTATACGTATTTTTGCTTCAACCTGTAAAAAAATAGAATATGAGATGTAAATAAAAACAAAAGTACAGTTATCAGATTAAATAAATGAGTGAATAAAATATGGGATTTGTAGCTATGATAAACGAGGATTAAGTTTTAGTCAATCTATGAAATGGAAGGTTTCATCCACCTTATACAATGACACTCGTTAGTAAAGGAGCATTAAAAAGGCACTAAAGGCTAGACCTTTTTCAGCATCGAAATTATTTCTTGATGAATCAACCTCGGCGTAGTTATGAAGTGAAAATACTAATTAAATTAGAGTCACAAAATATGCTATTATGACGTACATTCCTTAAAATTGAATGTCTATGTCAAAAACAAATCACAAAAACGATACATTTCCGGAAAATGAAACAAACAACTATGAAATATTTGGGCGATTTGTGGACAGAAATATCGGCAACTTTAATGTTGACATTCATGATGTAAAACTATGCTACTAAATATAAAATTGAATCAGGGATCACATCTCATAAGTAAGTAACCGGTTTACGGTCGAAATTAATAATCGATCTAATCCAAAATCCTTGTATTTTGGATTACGGATGTGTGTTTTTGTATTAAATGTCATCGTAACACAACAATAAATCAATTTCAAAATCCTAAATCTTTCTAAATGATAAAAAGTAAGCCACGTTGCTAAGTGTTCTTGGCAAGAACTCTCGCTAATTTGCCAGTATTAAACCATTTACCGTGTGGTGCCGGTTTGCCTTGTGGTGCCGGCTCAGACTACCACCACCCCATCTCCTCCCATTGGTGTCGTAAACGTCGACTAAGGGATTAGCTGGAGGATGGGCAACAGCGTCCTTCAAGTACATTAACAACTTAACTGCGATCGCCAACCCGTCTGCCAAGCGTGGCGATTATGACAAAACCCCCCAATGAGCCCACAAAACACCCATATCGGTCGTTGTGGTGATCTTTGGGGGAGGCCTGTGTCCAGCAGTGGACTTCATTCGGCCGAAATGATGAAATCTGATGATTTATTTCGATAACTACCTAAAGATATTTTTAAACATGATCGTAGATGATATTTCGAGTGCAGTGTTGCCATAATACCGTCTTATTTTATGCGAGTTACAAACGATTTTACAAAGTAACATAAAAATATTTTATTGGTTACGGAAGTTGGCACTGAGGTATTAGCATTGTTTGGCGTAGATAAAAATATGGTTAGATTTAATTATGAGCTTAGTTAAAACTAAAAAAAGAAAATTTTCTTTTTTTATTCAGTATTCATTTATTGGTGATACTTTTTTTGTGTGTAAGTACTTTAGAGAATTGGTAGATAGTATTATGTCTTTCTCAAACAGGAGTTAAATTAACTAATTTATCTTGTATATAAGTGCTAACCGGTTTGTGATTGGTCGTTGTCAACATATTGCTTTTGCAAACAGAAGTACCACCGTCTTTTTTCTGATAAAAAAATGATAAACCTAAGTATTTTGTTTACTTCTACTTAGTATGTGTAATATAATTTTCATTTTAAAAACACGTTACTATTATTTAGCCAGCTTATTTTATATTTTACTTACCCTATGGAAAATACCAGGAGATGGTATCACTGAGATATGTGTCTCGTGCTGCGAGTGTGATACACGTAGCTCAAGCGCAAATTTCAATGAAATGAAATATATAATGATGTTTTGGGCCAATTTTTACTAGTAACTGATAGAAGCTCCCCACAAAGTAAAATAACATTACAAACAATACCAATTCTTGATTTATTTGATGTGAAAATTCGTCTTGAACGATATTTTATTCTAGTCGACCGGTGATCAATCTTGCCGTCACTCGAAAAGTTTGACAAGAAAATTTGATGAAACTTTTCGTTGTAAACTAAAATTTATAACATTTATCCACTCGTGTTGAAGTTTAAATAGGTTTTCGAAAGTTGCACTGTTTATTTTATAATTGCATGTGACAACTTGGGACCGATCGGTAAATTGTAGGTTTGTGTTCGCATAGGTAAGTACAGTATGTGGCTTCGATTAGAAGTATATATAACTAATGTAACAGTTTTAAACGGATTACATTGCGTATATTATAGAATTTTGTTTTTCTTGACGTTTCGAATACTTTGCAGCATTCGTGATCGCAGGATGATTAAGGTGCCAGTGCGGCGAAGGCGCGCCTCCAGGGGTGTTAGATAGGCTGAGGCGGCTAGCTCGGCGGTGCGCATTTGGAAAGTGGCGTCACCTCTTGCGGATGCAATTTGCGACCAAGCGCGTTGTAGAGGCCGTCCTACCGCTCTTCGGAGCCTGGCTCAGAAGGAGCGAGCGTGTCACCTACCGCCTGACCCAGGTATTCATCGGGCACGGTTGTTTCGGTGCGTACCCGCACAGGATAAGGACGTGAGGCTACGGCACAATACCACCATTGTGATAGCGAACAGGATACCGCACAGCACACGCTCGAGGCGTGCCTTGCGTGGGCGGCCGAGCGGCGGATCCTGGTCGATCGGATCGGGCAAGATCTCTCTCTGCCAGCAGTAGTACCGGCTATGTTGGCGGAGTATGAAAATTGGAGGGCAGTGGTCTCCTTCTGCGAGAGCGTCATACTACAGAAAGAGACTGCAGAGCGGGATCGGGAGACGGCCGTGGTGATCTATGGCACTGAAGGGGGGGTCCTCGTAAGATCACACTGAAGCCGCCCATGGTGCCACGCCTTTAAGCACATCTCGCAGGGGATGACTGTAAAGCCGTTACGCTCTCTAGCGGAGGGAAGGTGACTGTAAAAAGGGCTGCCCCCAGGCACTTCTCGGGGAGGATTGTAAAGGATTCCCAAAGCCCCGCTGTGCACTGTGCTGCGCACACGGTGCCAAGTGACCACGTGCGCGCCGCCGTCTTCTAGGGGGCCGCTCGGATAGGTTTGGTACCTCCCACCTGATATTCTGCTTTAGAAAATTAATTTGGGTACTTTTTCGGGTACAGAATCGTGTACTAATTCACCTCCTATAAGTCATATCCTGATAAAAATTATGTATATGATGTATCGGATACATAACATACCATACCACACCATATCAACCAACGGACGTCTACTGCTGAACAAAGGCCTCTCCCATAGATTTCCATAACGGTTACATGCCGCCCACATCCATCGACTCCCAACGACCTTCAGCAGTTCGTCAGTCCACCTCGTTTGAGGTCATCCCACGCTGCGTTTTTCGGTGCGCTGTCTCCACTCGGCTGCTATTTACCCCAACGGCCATCAGTTCTAAGAGCAATATCTATATAGCTCGGGGGGGGCTTTCAAGGAAATTTGCCAATACTCACCACGCTCGTCAAGCGGGTTGGTGAGTATTGGCGCGAAATAGTGGCTGTTCCACATAAAGTCGCTGCTGCCCATATTAATTAATATATATCATATAATTCGGACACAACACGGATAATAAAGAACATAGATAAAGTAAATTCTATTATATAAATTTAACCAATGAAACTACAATATACAGCACAGCCTGATCAAATAACTTTTATTTACACCATGAACACAAACAAATTGTGAATAATCAACTGTTTCCCGTTCTATGGAGCGAGCTAAGGCAGTGGCCTAGAATGGATGTACGGTTCATTTTGAATAATAACCGGTAAGGGTTAAATAATCGCTCTAATTTAGATTAATTGCGCAACAGTCCGCCCTTGCACGTGGGCGTGTAATTTCGGTGTAATCGTTAAGGAACTCAGTTGTTTCCATAAATCAAATTAATTAATTACAATTTTATAGCGTGTTGTGTTTTAATGGAAATATTTTTTGTTCTGATGTAAGTGGGCGTTGCCGTGTGGTGCCGGCTCAGAATACCACCACCCTATCTCCTCCCGTGGGTGTCGTAAATGTCGACTAGGGATTAGCCGGAGGATGGGCAGCAGCGTCGTTTGAGTACATTAACAACTCAACTGCGATCGCTAACCCGTCTGCCAAGCGTGGCGATTATGGCAAAACCCCCAATGAGCCCACAACACACTCATATCGGTCGTTGTGGTGATCTTTGGGGGAGGCCTGTGTCCAGCAGTGGACTTCATTCGGCCGAAATGATGAAGTGGGCGTTTCCGTTCCGTTCGTTATAGGTCTATATATATAATAGGAATCTCCCCTAAAGGTTGCCACAACGACTGGTTCTGCGCTATTCGCATCCAGCGGATTCCCACAACCTTCACCAGGTCGTCAGTCCATCTCGTGGGGGGCTGCCCATGCTGCATCATCCGATACGCGGTCGCCAGTCGAGAACTTTTCGGCCCCACCGGCCATCCGTTCTACGAGCAATGTGCCCCGCCCACTGTCACTTAAGGTAAGCAATTCTTCCGTCTTAGGCCTCTCTCATAGATAATAACAACTACCGGTTACGTACACGCCGTGTTTCGTCATTGGGTGGAAATTGCTAGTACTCACCACTCTTGGCAGGCGAGTGAGGTGGTGAGCGCAGAATGACTGCTGTTCCACAGAAAGGACGCTGCAGCCCAACCCTCTGGTTTAGAGTCTCTTAGTCGTCTTTTACAATATCTGTGGATATTGTAACTGGAGGAGATGGAGTGTATCAACCGTTCAGCATGTTAAACTAATTTTAAAACGTAAATTAGAGGAGTTCGATTATTTTAAACGTTTTAGTTGTCATTAGTCATCTACTATCGTGGAGTGTTCTTTCCAAGTTCAATTCCCACATCGGGACAATCTTTGTATGGATGTTTGTGTATGTAATGGGACGTAATGCCACAAGAAGTCCTATCAACGTTTTTTCAACGTTTCCTTATTTATTTTTTATAGACTACAATTGAGTGATCTAGTAAGTGTATTTGTCTGTTGTGGCCAAATCCCATGAAAAAACATTCCACGCTTAAATTTGTCCCACGAAAATTTTGATACACTGGGTTGTTTATTACATATTCATGTGGAAACTATTATCCGTTGTCTAGAGCGGTGCTGGAGGCTATTTCGTAAACTGGGCTTTACCGGGGATTTCTACCCTCATAACTGATTCTATCGATATAGCTTCTGAGAATCGCTTGTGGTATTACCGGGATATTTATGTATATTGTTATAACTATTGTCTACGTTCTAGTGTGTCTAGGAATACCAAGGCGTGGTGTTATTTTAGGGAAAGTTTTCTTTTTAATAGTGTTGTCTCATTATAGTGGCCGGAATCATCATCATCATCAACCTGTAAATGTCCACTTTTGAATATTTTCCTTCCAATAATCACTATAATGAACGGTCAAAGGGAATATTGCCATATCACCTCGCTTGGCAGGCAAAAGGGAGCTATCTACTGATTGATAGGACCGATAGCGTTATAAAGTTTCCAATAATATGTTTTGCTATTAAATTGAATAATTAATTAATAATGTTGCTAAATTAGCATAAAAAAATCAGCATTTAATTACGAAAATGATCATATATAATTAAAACGTGTCGCTGTAATAAAATATAGAAAAAATTAAAATAAATTGTGATCCAATAGCAACTTTACTTAATAATTGTTGTTTAAAAAGGAAATCACTTTTTTCATAAGCTATATAATCACTTTAATAGTCACTCTATAAATAATCTACTGAAAGGGGGCAATTTTAAACAAAGTTTATTATTTGTGTATGTAGGTAGATATACATATCTGTATGTTATGTTGTAGATTTGATGTTGTTGTAGCTCTCCATGTAAGTCTAATTTTACAGAAATTAGTTACGGAAATGATAGGTTTAAAAACAAGGGGGTCGCGGGCGCGCAGATTGGAGAGTCCACGTGCTCATGCCGAGTGACTCCCGGGAAGACAGCGGTGCGAACGTGGTGGAACATGTCACCGTGTGCGCAACACAGCGCTCAGCGAGGCTTGGGGGGATCCTTTACAATCTTTCCTGAGAAGTGCCTGGGGGCCTTTTTTTTCAGTCGCCTTCCCTCCGCTAGAGGGGATGACCGCCAGTCATCCCCTCCGAAACGTGCCTAAAGGCGTGGCACCAATGCGTGGTTCTAAATGGAGATCTTTCGAGTTCCTGGAGCCTCCCTTCGGTGCCGACGTTGATCACTCCGGTGGTTTTTGCCGGTAGGAGTCCGGCATGCTCTTTCGCCTTTTCCCGGGGCGAAGGAAGTACATGAGGTACTTCCACCGGATCAATAAAAAAATAAAATAAAAAAAGGGTTTGGTTATTTGTCCATATGAGATACATGTCTGTTAAATGTACTTTTTTTTATTTTTATTGTTGCCCAGTGGAAATTCTTCATGAACTTCCTTCGCCCCGGGGAAGGGCGAAGGGGTATGCCGGACTCCTACCGGCTAAAACCACTGGAGCGGTCATCTTCGGCACGTAAGGGAGGCTCCAGGTCCTCGTATGATCACACTAGAGCCACCCACTGGTGCCAAGCCTATTGGCACATCTCGGAGAGGGTGACTGTAAAGCGGTCACCTCCCCAGGGGGATTATAAAGGATCCCCCAAAGCGTCCCACGGCAGCACGTGACCACATGCGTGCTACCGTCTTCTCTTGGGTCGCTTGGTGTGGGCACGCAGATTCCCCCTGTTAACTGTACCTACGACATAGGAGAAACACGAGAGGGCGACGTTTAAAAAGCCGGTAAAGCTTCGTATTCTGATAATATGCACAGGATAAAAAAAATAAAACGCATAGGTATCGTATTTGTCAAACTAAATCAAACACGATTTCTACTCACTCTGAAGCCTATTGCAGTAAAGTGTGTAAGAATTGTGTTCGTATATAAAGAAAAACAACTAGCACGAAGAACCGACACAGATAGTGCGGGGAAAATTCCGACAAAAATCAGAAAATCCCTACTGTAAATAAAGGGGTTGAATAAACGAAGAGTCGACGTGACTGTTGCCTGTGAACTGAGCCTGTAAACGCTTCTTTTTTCATTGCACAGTGATATATTCCGACAATCCAGAAGATTTGGATCCCTTTTTTAAATAAACTGTAGCGTTTGGTTTGCGTTGTGTGTTTTCTTTGGTGGCAAATAATTTTGCTCGTCTTACCTTGTAATATATACATGGTTGGGTTCATAATGTTCTGGGCATAGTACAGAGTGGTAAGTAATGATTGATTAAATTTTTATGCGTATTAGTTAAAATTAGAAACCTGATCATATTTGGCACATACTTGCTATGCCATGTGAACGCACGTACTTAACGTGTTTTTTTGTATGCAGTTTCTGCGTCACGGTCGCATGCGTGTTTTTTTTTTTACAATTTCACACCTCATAGCGTACTCGTCAGAACCGTAAGCCTAACCCAAGCCAAAGAACACAATTCTTTACATCAGCCTGTACCACGACTATGAAGATGTAGATACTGATAGCTATTAGACGTCACGATCAATATTATACCTTCTCGATTTGCTATCCTTGCGACCAAGCAGGCTCATAAAAGCAAGCATAAAATGTTGAAACTGTAACATTTTAGGAGCTACTGTGCCAGGCTGAAGAAGTTTTTAATTGTTTTTTTTTTTTTTGGTGTGGTTAGTGGTCAACCTTGTGTCAGAGTTGTGCAAGCCGGACAAAGGCTTGCGAATTTGTATAACGACAATAACCGGGACATATGATTTTACACACCCTCCGAAGCACTCATTTTGATACGATCACCTATTCATTGGCTGACCACGCGTTGCTTAAAACTCTGTCATCGTTTACTAATCAGTGAGTGCTTGTTTCGTCGTGCTCGAAATAAAGTGTAAACTTGCCTTCTGTGAGATTCAGAATTCTTAGACTCTTGATTATATTGCTTTGCAAAATCGCGTGGAGGCACGTTTTTACTCTTCAACAATAATGGTTTCATTTTTCTTCGACTGGTAGACGGTATGAGCGATTTGAATAATGCTTGAGATGAAATTATGATAAGGCTTTCGATTCCAAGTTTGTATAGCTAATGGAATCTGCAAGCAGGAATACGATGGCATCGGCTAATGATATTCACCTTCTCGGAAAATTGCTTCCTTTATCCACACACGTCGTGCGTTTACTGGGAATTTAGGCGAGCAATCCGTGAGAGAGGGCGTTGCTATGGCAACCAGACGAAGGCTCATGTGGGCTCCAAAACTTTAAATTGTATTACCATGCGCCGAACACAATATACTTCAAGACATGTGTAGGAGACATAAATCTTGAAACACATTGGTGTTGAACTCATTATTTTTTATATTTTTTTTACCTGACAAATTATTCGTACAGGATAGAGCAGTACCTATAGGTAGTTTGTGAGGTCTATTTTTGGTAGATGATATAATAAATAGGCAAGTTCAAGTCAGGTAAGGATTAGCAGTCGGTACGCATGAGATGTTGATAACCGTGTGGTGCTGGCTACAAATAGCACTAACCTATCTCATCCCGTGGGTAAAAGTCCGTCGTAAAAGGCGACAATGGGATTAGCTGGAGGATGGGCAGCAGCGTCCTTCGAGTACGTTAACAACTCAATTGCGATCGCCAATCCACCTGCCAAGTGTGGTGATTATAAAACCCCCGGTGCAGGATCGAACACGGGACACGTAGCGCTAAAAGCCAATCGCTTATTGCACCAACCGCGCTGACTTATATGACGTACAAGTTACGTACTTTCTATCCTAGCTACCCAAAGCATTAGAAAATGTTACTACAGAGAGAATACAAAACATACTTTAAACTTCTGTAAAAATTCGTACTTCCTATATTTACATACAATTGGTTCCAACAGGCACGATTTTAATATATACATAACTCGAGAACGTTTCATCAAAAATTACAATAATTCGATCAATTTATGCAGCGAGACCCTTTTTAATCCCGACGGAATGGAATTACACTGGAATTGACTTCGAGACGTAAATCCGATACAACCAGGACCCCCTACCAAAATGCGAAACTAGAATCTCAATTCCGTTTTACGCTCCATTGCGTTTTCACAACAATTTTATCGTTAGCCTTAGAGTTGAAGTTGAAGAAATAGCGTATTGGACCGCATAAAAAGATTTGAAGTTTATCCTTTAACGCTTTAGTGGAAGCATCCCCTGGTATCCGGAGCTGGGATGACAAAATACTGAGAGTATTTTTTCTTAAGAGGATATCTTGACTGGAGGGTGCTTGTGGTTCTTATAAACAAGGCCATTATTATCAGAACAACAGGTCGTAGCTCGTGTTATTGTACTTTATGGAGCGTTCTGTGCCAATAAATGCACGAATTAACTGATAGTTATAGAAAAAATACTCATTGTTTTTCCAGAATTTGCAAGCTTCGAATACCTAGATCTACGTGATTCCCAGAGAGAACACCTCTCTCCAACCATGGATGTCGTAAAAAGCGACTACGGGTTGATAACAAGAGGATGGGCAGCAGTTTCCTCCGGTGTGCTACAAATAAAACACTATCACCAATCCGTTTGCCAAGCTTGGCGATTATGACCATATCTCCTCTGACCATGTTCAGCAGTGAACGTTTAGATGCAGATTTGATGAAAAGCTTTCAGGATAGGAGTAAATATGTTGGAACGAAATCAGCACTTTACCAATCTTTTGGTTTTCATCAGTCTAAAATACTAAGAGTACACAAAGGCTAATTTCCTCAAATTTACTTTATGGCCTACAAGAATTAGCCGCGTGGTGTCCGGATTAAGCATAGCACCACTCCATCTCCTCCCGTGGATGCAGTAGCAGCTGACTAAGGGACTCTTATAACCAGAGGGCTATCCCTGCATAGCACACAGCAGCGCAGCCTCCCAGATCCCCAGAGCAGCGTCCTCCTTGTGCAATAGTAGCTTTACTGCGCTCACAAACCCACCTGCGAAGCGTAGTCAGTACTGGCAAATTCCTCCCAGACTGATGATACAATTGTGGTATAATAAACCACTTTTAAACGGATATACGGCGTATATTATCATTATCATCATATCAGCCAAAGGACGCCCACTTCAGGACAAAGGCCTCCCCCATAGATTTCCACAACGAGCGGTCACATGCGGCCTTCATCCAACGACTCCCAGCGACCCTCACCAGGTCATCTGTCCACCTCGTTGAAGGTCGTCCCACGCTGCGTTTTCCGGTCCACTCTAGAATCTTTTTGCCCCATCGGCCATCAGTTCTACGAGCAATGTGCCCCGCCCATTGCCACTTCAGTTTACTAATGCTTTCAGCTCGACATATATTGGCATATATTATAGATGTTTGTTTTTCCTGACGTTTAAAATATGAATATACGTGACGTAATCCGTTTAAAAGTGTTTTGTTATAGAGACTAATAATCGCAAAAACCGAAACAACTACAAGTGTGGTAAGCCATGGAGGAAGCTTTTTTTCAGCAGTAGAAGTCCACTAGCTGATTTGATTATGCAAAAAATGCGCAAGTTGAAAGATAGCTTTAGCAGCGTGTCGCAAAACTTGTTACATACAACAAACAAACAAAAACTTTGAATATAAGCAATTCAGTCCATCGTGTGTTTTCTATACGATGTTCATAAGATTTTAGTATAAATACCTAATTCGCTATATTATTTAAAGCTTAAGTTTTTAGTTATCTGAACATTCTGCATTTTATTGTAAACATGTTAGATAAAGCTGCAAGTATATTATAATGTAGAACTAAGCACTTGATTCACTTTGTAAAATTACTAGTAGAGCCAAAAAAGCTTCAGAAACAAACTATACTATAGAAATAAATACAATAGTGACGTCTTTCGTTCTTGGCCTACCGTGTGCCAACACTATTTGAGAATTATCTTTGTTAACCACGTAAATTCCCTTCACTTACCAGCAACAGTAATCGATCCTTACCATACGAATCAAAGCCGGGTACAGCCGGATATAACGCAAGGATAAGTGCTGCGTGCAAATCGATAGATGGCATAGAATTTGATGGAAATGGAGTGCTAAGATGTATATAGCTTAGAGTTAAACTCACCTTATGTGTGATATGCAAAAAGAAGAGATGTATGTTAACAGGCTGTATAAAGAGGTCGTTGAACGATATCCAACCCCTCAATTTGCATGTGACTTTCTTTCTTTACCACTGACATAGAGTCCATGGATGACGATGTTAAAAAGGCAAACAAACAAAGAGTATTTTTTTTCCTATGCCTGCCGGTGATTACATGCTGCCATTTTACCAACGGGAGGCGATGTTTAAACGCTTTTGCACGCTGCAACTTCATTTGCTTTATATTCTGTGGCAGACGGATATCCGTGTGGGTGGCGGGCAAACACTAATTGCCTGTTGGCTGTAGTTGAGGGGTTGCATTAGTTCCGACTATTGATTCGATGATGGGGGTATTGCGAGTGCGTTTTGATTGTGTTGTGCATATTATTATTGATTGATGTCGGTGTACAGAGAGTGAATTAATTAAACGCAGGACCTTAATATACCTGGACCTAGGTTTTACAGAAATGATATTTCCATTTGTCTTTCTTGGAGATTCATTTGATTCGGTAGAACGCAGAACTAAAATACTTAGAGGCGATGAGGCGTTGGTGACCAAGTTCATGAATGTAACGATGCTTGCCTGTTGATCTTCTATAGATTGTACTTCGGGGAGAGTGCTAATAGAGGCACTGATTCCACCATCTTCCTTTTACTATCGGAATACCAGACGCACTGCAGGTTACCATCCGCACTTGGTTGATATCCCGATATGTCCTACTGAGCGCTTCTCCTCATAGTTCACTGTGTGCAAAGCCAAAGTATGGACCTCCCTGCTAGCTCTCCCTACTACCTATAATCGATTAAGCTAAAGTAACAATGAATAAGTACCTTTTGGGTGGCTTGTTTTGTCGCTTTCCAACAGGAGAGACTGAGGTCAAGAACGGACCCATTCATTAATAAAAATTAAAACTATAACGATTTTATACAGCACTTATATTTGCTACTCGGTTTTGCTTTGCAATTAAAATACCAACCTGTAAAATTTAATTTAGTAATACTCTGTTGAAACTTGACTTAAGAACGTTAAGTAAAGGTATATATGTCAAATTGATACAAGTAAATTTCAAGATTTCCTTATCATCAGATGCCCTTCGTCCAATAACAATCATATTACAGAGGATTGCGAGTGCGTCTCTGTTTTGTCTACTGCGTATATTTAATCATAAATATTGTTGTTATTATTGTTGTGTATTATTCATATGTTAATAATAACACTGGAGTTATATGACTTTGACGCTAGCAAATGACATGTTAACGAATAGTTTTTTAATATTTATGGATCAATAACGGTGTTGAATGATAAAAATTTTGCAAGTACTTTAGGTATGAACATGTTCATTCATACTTATAGTTTATAAGTTAGCCAGTGTTGTTAAGTATATTTAGTTATGAAACACTCTTTGACAGCAGCAATGGTACTACTTGAAGAAAAAAAAATCGCGGTAGTAATAACTGTACATTTTTCATTCAATTTCTTGATTTCATTTGTAGTTTCAGTATTAAAGTGTCATTAGTGGCCATATAGCCGTTCCAATAATTTAAAAGTCCAGTAATAGTAGTTACTCGAAACAATATTTAACTAACAAAATAGGATGGGCTTATAATGGATTGATCGGCGGATATCGGACCGGACGGGCTAACCCATGTTAATTGCTGTGCCACTCATGTCAATGCGACGACAAATGGTGGTGTCCGTTTTTCCTCGTTTAAATATTTGATCGAAATGCACTTGTGTACTCAAGCGAATGACATAATGTTACAAAAGCTTCGAAATAATTTTGTAGTGTCGTCAGTCTTATGTACATATCCATATTTGACATTTGGGTAGCTTCGTTACTGTAGTCCCTAGAATTGCTTGAATGTTTATTTTAGTTTGGATGAGGAAAACCTTTTTACATTTATGTAGGTACATTACAATTTCTGTTTAGTTAAGTAAATACAATTTTTGACTGCTGTGTCATATTAGGAGGATAAGCAGCATAAATCCCTAGCTCGTTTTAAGGCGTTCCTGATAGCTATATATGTTCAGTGGTGAGCAATATTAGGCTAACTTTACCTACTCAAAAGCCTTGCCATATTTATTATTAAATATGAAATAACAACGCTTCATACTTTAGAAATAAATCACAAGTCCCACTATAATATTGAACGATGAATCCAATTTCGCGTCTCACAACATCAGCTTACGAATTGTGTTTATTCTAAGAAGAATAAGACATTTTTGCAAGATGAAATTTCAAGAATGCTCTCTCATGACGTCAGCTGAAAGCGTTATGAGAGCTAGCGAACTTTCTTCCGTAGGATGCGCAAAGCTAGAGGTTCCATATTTCAAGGAACAAGTGAAGATATACGCGGATTTTCCATATCTCCACATATGGGGGTATATACAAATAAATAAGATGAAATTATATTTTCCGATTATGTAGCGTGAACTTGAATTAGCGTTCATTAGGTGCATACACCATGACAAGTAGGGTACTTGAAGGAAGAAGCACTCATCCAGTCAAACCAGTCACAGTCACTGATCGGTAATCTATCAGTGAGGTTAAGCAAAGTTCGACGTGGTTAGTCTATGGATGGGTGACCGCATAGTAATATTCAAACTTAGTGTCACTGTGCTTTAGAAGGTACGTAAAAACATGGTTCTCGGTTGTTGTCATAAGATGGCAGTCGTTTAGCTAAGCCAGAGAGAGCCCTTTGGGTGGCTTGAATAACTCTGACTCAAGGTTACACGAAACGGAAAAGAAAAAGAAAATGCCATGAAGACCTCCAACACGATGTCGTATGGGAATAGATAAGTCAGGTTCGGAAACGGCAAAGGTGGTGTAAAAATAGGACGCTGATACTCAGCAGTGAATAGCTGTGGGTCAAATGAATAAATTCGATAGATACTAAGATGTACCAATCTAAACTAGTGTATACAGGATGTCCAGTAAATAGCACGACATACTGCAGGGGATGAGAGCTTGGGCCAATACCTACCAAAAAAACACATATATTCAGCAAAATCTTACGGATTTTTTTTTTTCACCACTGTAGGTTAAAGTTAATCGCCCGGGGGGGTGACCGCTTTACAGTCACCCTCTCCGAGATGTGCCAATAGGCGTGGCACCAGTGGGCGGCTCTAGTGTGATCATACGGAGGACCTGGAGCCTCCCTTACGTGCCGAAGATGACCGCTCCAGTGGTTTTAGCCGGTAGGATACCCCTTCGTCTTTCCCCGGGGCGAAGGAAGTTCATGAAGAATTTCCACTGGGCACAAATAAAAAACAAATAAAAAAAATTGTATTTCTTGAAAACATTTTAGTTTTTAATAGAATAAAGACTTATCAATGAGTAAAGTAACTATTCACAAATAATTTGAGGTAAAAAAAAAACTAGAGAGGGAATTTTTCATTACGAGATGCTTAAAAATCTGTGTCAAGGTAGAAATTGTTCAATATTTCGGAAAATGTTGTACTACTGTAAATCAGTAAGAATTTGCTGAACATATATTGTGTTTTTTTGGTAGGTATTGACCCAAGCTCTCACCCCCTGCAGTATGTCGTGCTATTTACTGGACACCTGTATACGCATATGCTTATTAATTAAAAGTTTCGCTCGCATAAGATGAAACTAATAATGAAGGAATAAAGTAAAGTTGGTAGGTAGTTACCTATCCTTGTTGCTTATCTACCTATTCACTTTAGTTACCGCGGAGGTACCCGGTAGAACATATTGGTTGCGTGCCAATATTAGGTGCATATCTAATTTCGTGCTCACTAATCGCAGAGCATACTAGCATTCAATCGAGCGTCAATCTTCATGAAGAGCTCGACTCGATGCATCCTCGTCGCGCCAAAATTTATGCCAAATGCGATAGGTGGCACCATCTAAGGTAGTGTGAAAGTAATACAGGATTACTTGTTAAACGAGTGGTATATTGAAGGAGGGCTCAGTACACAGAAATAGGAAATAAGTCAGTACAAGGTTCTCATTACGAATATGTATAAAAAGAATACTATACCATATATTTGACCCCATCTCCTCCCGTGGGTGTCGTAAAAGTTGACTATGGGATTAACCGGAGGATGGGCAGCAGCGTCCTTAGAGTGCATTAACAGCTCAACTGCGATCGCCAACCCGTCTGCCAAGCGTGGTGATTATGGCAAAACCCCCCAATGAGCCCACAACACACCCATATCGGTCGTTGTGGTGATCTTTTGGGGACCTGTGTCCAGCTTATGCTTGACATCAAGCATTTACCGAAGTCTGGATGTAACAATTCTAGAGTGTGAGATGTCGCTGCTCCTAACCAGTTTCTGAAATCTGCAGGTAGTGGATATGTATTTCTCATACTCTAGCTAGTTAGTAATTATCTTTAGTAAAGTCAATAACTAGGTTGCTTACTAGCTACAAACAAGTGCGTATCGGACGATGCAAATATTATGCATATAATTTGTTCATATTAGTTTTACTTTACTTGAATTTAACGTCCCATATCGCGACGTTAAGTGATGGCCTGAAACACAGGTTTCAATAATCCTACTTCAGGCAGGTCATTACATGTAATTCTAATTCTGAGTGAACATTTGTATACCCGTAATTAATATATTTTAGTTATATACTAGTTTTTATTTAGACGCTAATAAAACCATTATAGTATAAGACTTAACTATTAATATATCTGCGACTACATGTACTCTTTTGTAAAAGTTTTAAATATTTTCTGGATTATTATTACGTCTCTCTACTCACGAGTTAATAGCCTCTGCAAAGAGGAACCCGGTATTTTGATAGGATTAAGCAAAGACGTGGGTCCAACACGCCGAGAAGATTTACATAATTTTAATCTAAAATGTAATGGATCACTAACCAAGGACTCTCCATGGTTGAACTATAAAATTAAGTCACGGATTGTCCCCGGTTTTGTAAGACTATTGTATGAGATGGAAACTATAACGATAAGGTGTATTGCAATGGGTGCCACATGGGATCAAAACTTGAAGTAAAACGGGAGCAACGGCGTCTGTCTTTCAGCCTATAAAGTAAAATTCTGTGGCAGACGGTGACTCATCATTCACAAGATGGTCCCCCTAAATATTCACCACTACATGTGACAGAAATCAACACCGGCGTGAGGGGCTCGGGGTGTCAAGTTGTGCGGAACTGGTTGTCACCAGTGCCATGATGTACCAGATGGTGACCCATCTCGCATCTTGAAGACTAGGAGCGGGTTTCCCTGTTATCTCGCCATTAGACACGTCCACCCGCAGCACCAGCTCTGGTGACCCCCCTGATTGATCTATTATTTAAATCATTTCAGACAGAGTCCAAAAATACCAAGCGATAGACATTAGGATGTCTTCTAACAATTTGTTATAAGCTTTATTAGATACCTATATAATTTGAATAAAATTACATTTATAATTAAAATAATATATGAATAATTGTATAATTAAAATAATATAATAAGGGTTTATGATTTTACTACAAAACCCTAACCCTTAGTGCTAATTAAACCATGTTGAATAAAAGCTGCAAAAAAGATTGATGAACGCACGCAGCCTAGAGCTGACTGTAATACCATTGTGCATAAATATTATAATCTTAATTAAGGGTAGGATCATAAATAATTGTAATTGCTTTCCTCTCTGAGTGTTCTGTTGGCGTTAAGTACTATGTGAATTATGCATGGAAATTAATGCAGGATATATATCAATCGATAAAGAACCAAAGTTTTATCATATTTAAATATATATAATTGTCATCGTAAGTAGAAATGTTGTAGATGTAAGTCGCGTAAGGATTAGTAAGCTGAAGTGCAAAATAGCTCGTAATACTGACGGCCGGTTAGGGCATAAAGGTTCTTCTCTTTTCAGAGACACTGCATCGGAAAACGCCGAGACACATGACCTGGTGAGGGTAGCTGGGAGTCGTTGGATGCGGGATGCACGTAACCGATCGTTGTGGAAATCTATAGGGTAGGCCTTGCACACGCTCGAGGCGTGCCCTGCATGGGACGCCGAGCGGCGGATCCTGGTCGATCGGATCGGGCAAGATCTCTCTCTGCCAGCAGTAGTGTCGGCTATGTTGGCAGAGCATGAAAATTGGAATGCAGTGGTCTCCTTCTGTGAGAGCGTCATGCTCCAGAAGGAGACCGCAGAGCGGGATCGGGAGAGGGCCGATCCCGCTCGAAGAAGGAGGAGACGGCGCCGGGGTAACAACCACCCTGGCCCCTAATCCCATACGCCTGAAACCCCTGCCGTTACTATAAGGCGGGGTACCTCTGGGTTCGCGGGTGCGTAGATTGGGGAATCTGCGTGCCCACACCGAGCGACCCAAGAGAAGACGGTAGCACGCATGTGGTCACGCGCTACCGTGGGACGCTTTGGGGGATCCTTTACAATCCCCCCGAGGGGGTGACCGCTTTACAGTCACCCTCTCAGGGATGTGCCTATAGGCGTGGCACCAGTGGGCGGCTCTAGTGTGATCATACGAGGACCTGGAGCCCCCCTTAGGTGCCGAAGATGACCGCTCCAGTGGTTTTAGCCGGTAGGAGTCCGGCATACCCCTTCGCCCTTCCCCGGGGTGAAGGAAGTTCATGAAGAATTTCACCTGGGCATCAATAAAAAAAATAAAAAAAGGGTAGGCCTTTGTTATAAAATTTCGACCTCACCTGACTTTGTTTTAGTATAACTTTGGTCTTACATTTTTATTTTTAATCGAGCAAAAGCATATTTAACTGTATTTATATATATAAGAACTTGTGACAATTTAAAAACAGAACGTTAGAAACTGATTCACAGATGACAGACAGATAGATGTATCAATGATATTTTATTTTATATAATTCCGTGTGGTGTCCGGATTAAGAATATAGCACCACTCTTGCTATCCCTGTGGATGTAGTAAAAGGCGACTAAGGGACTCTAAACTAGAGGGGTGGGCAGCAGCATGACTTTTGTGGAACAGCAGCCTTTCTGCGAACACCAACCTGCGAAGCGTGGCGAGTACTGAAAAATTCCCCCAAAATGACAACATAATTGTGGAAATCTATGCGGGAGTCCTTTGACTGATATGATGATGATGATGGTTAAAGAAAATTTTAAATTTAATAAAATGTAAAGTTAATTTCAGGGACATGTACGTAATCAGCCAATCACTGCATGCTACTGAATATTTGCGTCAAAATGCAAAACAAGCGTATAAAGTGTAAAGAAATATATTTATATCCTGAGAACACCAAATTAATGGTCAACCCACAGCTAGAGTGTTGCGCCCTGCTCCAGATGGATATGTTTGTTCTTTGTAAAGAATGATACTTTCGTTACCTACAGTCACTTTCTTGAAATGACTACACAAATGTTTTTGCGCACCATAGACTACTATGAACAAGCTTGTGCATGTCTAAGTTTCAACTCTTTGAATGCTTCGCTACGCACGCCTCCTCTCGGACGCTAAGCTGAAAATTGAAATACTGAAAAGTTTGTTGTTGAAGTTTTGAAAAGGATTTAATAATTGGTCTTACAGCATATAGTAGGTATAACTTTATAAGCATCTATTGCACGAACATATTCTGCTTTAGAAATCTTTATTAGGATACTATTCATGGATCCAGGTAAAAAGTCGTGGGCCTGATAGTTTTGGTTTAAACTATGTAAAACAATATTTGATCTAGCCAAATAAGGTAAGTATGAATCACAATGTTCTTAGTGAAATATTGTAAGAACGTTTATTGTTTATAACTATCAATACGATTCAGTGTGATGCCGGTTACGAATTGCACCAACCCGTTTCATCCCGTAAGTGTCGTAAAAGGCGACTATGGGATTAGCCGAAAGATTAGCAGCAGCGTCCTTCGAGTGCAATAACAACTCAACTGCGATAGCCAAGTGTTGCGATTCTCGAAAAACCGAATGAGCACACAACACATATAGACCGGTCGTTGTAGCGATCTTTAGGGGAGGCGTGTCTCGCAGTGGATTTTTCCGTCCGAGGATCTAACCCGCAACACGTAGCGCAGAAAGCCATGCGATTAGCCACTGCACCAAATGTGCCGTCACCAGTCCATGCCGTCAACAGTCGTTAGGGCGCTAAGATCGCTCTATCCGTATCCTGAAATAATCTCTTAGTGACATTTACGAGAAGAGAGTGGGTGCTGAGTTGCTGGCCAACTTTTTTTTTTAAAGAATCGTTGACCCACACTAGGATTTCTCCTGTGTAGTGGGTGCATTTACAGACATTTCACATACAATATAAACACAAATACCACACACAATACACCCAGACCCAGAACAACTACCTGCAGATCATACAAATATTTGTTCCGTGCGGGAATCGAATCCGCGATGAGCACAGCAGTCGACTGTATCAACCACTGCACCAACCGTGTCGTCATCAAGCAGCTATCCCGATAAAGACCCTTAACTCTTTCTTCTTCTTGTGTTCGTCTGGTTAGTGGCTTGTCTTGTGTCAGAGGGGTCAGAATGCTCCAGCTTGACTTAACGACTGCCGTCTAATGACAACAACCGGAACTGAGGATTTTACGTGCCCTCCGTAGCAAGGAGACACTGAGTTTAAAAATTACTGTGCGGTCACCCATCTGTTGATTGACCGCGCCAGGCGTCGCTTAACCTCACCGATCGTTTACTGACCAATAATTGCAACCAGCTATCATCATTTCGGCCGAATGAAGTCCACTGCTGGACACAGGCCTCCCCCAAAGATGTCCACAACGACCGATATGGATGTGTTGTGGGCTCATTGGGGGGTTTTGCCATAATCGCCACGCTTGGCAGACGGGTTGGCGATCGCAATTGAGTTGTTAATGTACTCGAAGGACGCTGCTGCCCATCCTCCGGCTAATCCCTTAGTCGACTTTTACGACACCCATGGGAGGAGATGGGGTGGTGGCACTCTGAGCCGGCACCACCGCAACATTGCAACCAGCTATGTCCATGTATAATCTCTAAATAGAATAACAGCCTTGCATTAGGAATTATTATGCCGATACTGAGCCAAGATTTACCAATATCTCTATCGTTTATTACGACCAGCCCTATTCGTGTATTTATTGATCATATCGGAGTAATAGCAGTCAATTTAACAAGTCAATTCGTATTTAATAGATATGCCGTATATGGAACTTGTAAACAAACTTAGGTAGCGAGTAGAACCCATTTGCACAGATTTGCTTAGCTTTACAACCGCATGATCTAATGACGACAATTTCTCGCAGGTGATATTTACCTTTTTAGTTAATATTCATTTATCGTTTATCTAGCTTTGCATATAGCGGCTTTAATAAAGGTAAGTAATCCGAACGAATACTTACGTTGCATTGATGTGGCGCGAACGTAGAGCCATAATTTAATTAATTTTTACTTTCTTAAAATTGGTCCTTAGTTCTTTTAGCATGCAGGCGTCAGAACACGGAAAACATGATACACACTCAGAAAATCATCATATCATTAAAAAACGCTTACTGCTGAACAAAAGACCCCCATAAAACGACCGTTTGCATGCCAAATGTGTCGTAATTTTGGGACGAATTTGTCAGTACTCACTACGCTTGGCAGACAGACTTGGTTGGTGAGCGCAGAATGGATACGGTTCCACAGAAAGGTCGCTGCTGGCCATCCCTCTGGTTTAGAGTGCCTTAGTCGTCTTTTACGACATTCACGAGAGGAGATGGAGTGGTGCTATGTTCTTAATCCGGACACCACACGAATTAAGAATGGAACAGCACCAATCTGCGATTCGTATTGGAGTTTTCTAACGGACGAAATTAATAATCAGTCTAATCCAAACTCTTTGATTTGGGATTGAGGATATGTATTTTTTGTGGTAAGTGTGATCTTGTGTTGTGTGTGACAAAAAATCAGGTCAAGTTTAAAATCTTAAGTTTAAAGATTTTAGATAATATTGATCAATTTTGGCCGTAAATCCACACCGAAACACGTTTTCCTTGCTTTGACCTCCAGATGGGTCCAGAGTCTGGTTTAGAGATGTCCAGGCTAGCCAAGGCAACTCTTAATCGGTTGGCATATTCTCGGAAGATGGGATGCATGTATTAGGAAGGATAGCACTATCTGGCCTCAATCCAAGTCTAACTTTCGACTGTATGCCAGTAAGGGGACGGACACTCTTTGCAAGTCTATTGTCAGTAATGGAGAGGGTTTGATTGCTTCTTTGAAAATCAGGAAATAGTTGTAAAACAGACTACGTCTGCTAGGTATGATTGTTTATTAGGAGTAAGGGAGCCAGAGATATAAAACTCGTATTGATAGTTATAAACATTAGACGTGAACAAATTGTTGAATGTTTTTTTAGCAATAATTAGAATATACATTTTTAGCATGCACGTGCTGCAATCACACGAGCTAAAAATAATGCATCGGCCCTTTAACATAGACCAGAACCACATGCGCTTTCTGTAACGTAACTTGGGTATTTAAATACTAGGTGCCCGTCCCAACTTTGCACAGGCAGGTACATGCAAACCCGATTGCAGCGCCATCTAAAGGGTTCACTTGTGAATCTAAACCATCCAGGAACCCACACAAACATACACAAAAACGTCATTAAAATCGGTCCAGCCATTCAGGAGAAGTTCAGTAACATACACACGTACAGAAGAATTATATACATAAGATAGCTTGGATTATTTGAATATACAGTTCATAATATAGAAGGTGGAGTATATTTAGTCAAACGGGACGCTTAAGATAACTCCTTAATTGTGTTAGATGCTTAAACTTTGAAAGTTACTCCCCCTAAACAAGATCCTTATAATAGTTACTCACGAACAGAGGCTGATGTCGTGCGGTGTAAGTGAGAGGTAATCATATCCCTGAAATAGACATGCCTAAAACAACTATTGCCTTACCCGGTTCCTATAGGTACCCAAAAACAATCGTTTTGCTCACCTTTGATGATACGGGAATGGCTGTAGTGTAAAACTATTCCTATATTCACGAAGCACATTCAAGCGGTAAATGCTGCTAAAGGATGAGAGGCAACTCTCACGTGGCGACGTCAATGAGACCACGTTGATGATGCTGAAAATACCTTAGTTAATATAAACAATGGGAGTGATTGGCTGGTCTTTATAGTGACCACACAATACAGTAATTATGTAAAATTGTCCACGTGTCGAGTTACTTTGATGGCAGGTTCCTGAACTCAGGGGTCGTGGGCGCGCAGATTAGGGAGTCTGCGTGCTTACCGAGTGACCCCCGGTAAGGCGGTGGTGCGCACGTGGCCACGTGCTGCCCTGTGCGCAGTACAATGCACAGCGTTCCTTAGGGGGATCCTATACAATCCCCCGAGAAGTACCTGGGGCAACCATTTCACAGTTGTCTTCCCTCCGCTAGAGGGGGTGACCACTTTACAGTCATCCCCTCTGAGATGTGCTTAAAGGCGTGGCATCAATGGGCGGCTCTAGTGTGATGACATGAGTGACCACGTCATCTACAAACTGACCAGAATGGAATCGCTTGTTAGCTCAAAATAAACGAAGGTATTCCGTGTGGTGTCCGGGTTAAGAATATAGCACCACTCCATCTCCTCCCGTGGATGTGGTAAAGGCGACAAAGAGGCTTTTAACCTGAGGGATGCGCAGCAGTGTCCCTTCTTTGCAACAGAAGCCATACTGCGCTTATCAACACGCCTGTCAAGCGCGGTGTGCACTGGCAAATTCCCCCCAATATGACGACACAATTGGGGAAATCTATACGGGGACGTCTACTGCTTAAGAAGGCCTTTCTTCCTTCCTTTGGCTGACACGATAATAATGATGATGAAACAAATGTACTTTGTTACAATTATTTTGCAAGTGATGATTATCATCATTGTCGTACTTGCGTACAGTGGCTGTTCTTAGTCCAGAATTAACAGCCACCTAGCGTTTATCCAGCCATTGTAAATTCGATTTTTTTTCGAGTTATAACCTTTTTCAAAACCATAAAATCCTGTAACTTGCACCGCAATAAAGCTGTGATCTTATTGTCCCACTATCCGCAAAGGTCTGAGGCTAAGACGAGACGCTAAAAGCATGTTGTCGCTTCCAATTTGGTTCCACTGTCACATTCCACTCTAGACGCCTTGTTGCTGATACAATTTGCCCTTTCGCCGTCGTATGAAATATTAGAACGACAACGAGTGACGTGACAGGAAAGTATATGTGTGGTCAATTGCGAGTATCACTGTGTTCAGAATCAATGTTTTGTGAGAATGTTTGTGGAACTTGGTTACATCACAATGTTCTCTACGTAAATTAAAACAAAGAAAATAAATTAGAGTGAAGAAAATGATTTCATTATCTTGGCAGTGGTGCTGATTACACAATTAAGTATAATACTTTTTTTGTGCTAATAACAATAGTCTTGTACTTTTTGTGTTATAAACTTATAATAGTCATTTTTCCATGCTTTGGAGGGCACGTAAATTCAGTCGTTAAGCCAAGTCGGAGGCTTTTGGGCGACTTGAACAACTCTGACACAAGGTTGACCACTAATCACACGAGAAGAAGATACTCTTTTGTTGAAGTATAAGTCACCAACTTCTGTTTATTGTGTTTATGTTAGTACTAATCAGAATACCACCACCCCATTTCCTCCCGTGGGTGTCGTAAAAGTCGACTAAGGGATTACCTGGAGGATGGGCAGCAGCGTCCTTCGATTATATTAACAACTCAACTGCGATCGCCAACCCGTCTGCCAAGCGTGGCGATTATGGCAAAACCCCCCAATGAGCCCACAACACACCCATATCGGTCGTTGTGATAATCTTTGGGGGAGGCCTGTTCCAGCAGTGGACTTCATTCGGCCGAAATGATATTAGTACTAGATGTTAGCCACGACTTTATCAGTGCGTGAATTAATTATTGCCGGAATACTGATACGCCACTTAATATTTAAATCCCGGTTTATGATTGATCACACCCTACAAAAAGTCGGTGTCTCAAATAATTTAGCGGGATTGAAATATTAAGTGGCGTTTCAGTATTCGGCCGATAGACTCTTAACGGAACTTGATAACACACTCAAACATTTTTTGTCCTATTCCAGCATAATCTACTTGTCTGCAGAATTTCACTTAAGTCCGTTTAATTAAGCCTTTAAGATTAACTGAAGTTTGTATTCTAGCTACATTATTTTATGAATGAAAGGTTTGAAATTAAAGTTATAACTACTCAGCGTTCAGAAAAACAAATCTGCTGTTAATTTCTCTTTCGTAACCTAACGGCCACAGCAAATACATTGTTATAATATTATTGTGGTATGTTCCATCTTCACACATTAAGTTACATTTTTCTTTGGATATTTTTACAATCATATCAATCAACACTATAATTCCCAACTATTTTAAAAGAGTATCCATGGAGTTTCTTGCCGGCTCTTCTCCATGAGATCAACTATTTGGAACCGTGCAACTTAGATTCTGACGTTTCATAAGTGCCAATATTTGGTTTATTTGTAATAAAAAACTTTGACTTTGGTTTTAACTTTGTTATCTCACCTACCGATAACGCTTCGTTAGAAATGAGCAAGGTGGACCACATACCAGAAAAGAATACCAAGGAATCTCTCTCCTCGGATGAACCGCCGAATAGGAATATTGCCATTATTACGACGCTTAGGATTGGTGAATTCAGTATTATTATAATAAAAACAGCAAGGGAAAATAAAATAAATCCATACTTCTGACTTTAATACATACATATCATGGAGGCCCAAAGGGTCGAGTACTGGCTTTTTAAAAATTAGGATGATAGTTCAAAACGTGGCGTGTACTATTCTGGTTTTTTTCAATATGATTAGGTGCATTCTTATTTGATCTGGGACTCCACTAGATTTAGTTAAAAAAGCATTGTGAGGAAAGCTGGACAAAATGATCTGAAATCACCAACACGCATCGAGCAGGTAATCAATGCTTGTCCGGTTCTGTATGTAAAGAGGCATTTGCCCTATATTGGGACATTTACAGGCCGATATTAATTTTTCATTTATCGTAAATAAATAATAATAATAGTTGACCCAAAATCCCGACATTTTGAAATTTTACCCAGATATTGTGTTTTCCGATCTGACAACCCTAAGTCTCTGGGACATAGCCGTGTTAGTGGATCGCAGAGAATAATTAGTATCTGTATCATCCTATGTGTGCTATGAATTGTTGATGACGAACACGTTTTATCCCTTTTTGTCTAGGGCCTAATGGTACTCGTATAACATACCTTATCCAAGAGTCGTAGATTCTTGTAACGGTCGTAGATTATTAGAATGACGAGCGAGGTGGGGAAAGGTATAAGTTATGATACGAATATGTGAAATATGTGGATAGTGCTAGTGTTAATAATGTCTGGGTTCCCTTCGATCATTTATCTTATGAAATTTCGCTCCGCCTGTTCCACAGGGCACTGAAATATCGATAAAGTATGTCATATTGAGTTTTCACTCAGTTTTTCTTTTTTTAATTGAAATTGCCGGTGTCTTATACGAGAAATGTACCTCTTTCGATTGTTTTATAGGCGTTAAATTTAGAGTAATTTTAAACCATAAGGGAATAATGCAACGTGTGAAATGCACGACCGATCTATGCTATGATTTAATGTGCAATAACATTTCTCTGCGATCCATTTACTCGGCAATGTCCCAGACACTGGTTGTTAGATCGGAAAACACAATATGCAACATTTCAAAATGTAGGGATTTTGGGACAAGTGTTATAATTATTTATTTACAACAAATGTAAAATTAATATCGGCCTGTAAATTTCCCAATACAGGGCAAATGCCTCTTTACATACAGAAACGGACAAGCTTTGACATTACAAACAGACACTTCAATTTTATTTATTTGTTTAGATATAAATAATATTTTTTGTGCGAGCAATAGCGTGCAGTACGCATGATAAAAACTGTACAATTTTTAAATATTAATAATGATAAATAATAAAACAGTGATATTCACCAACATTCCAGAAATTTATCTGCTATACCAACTTTATTCCCATGTTATGAGTCGTTAAATTATTTTATACAGACTCTTTATTTTTTATTCATTATTTAATACATACACAAAAAAGATATATCGAAAGGAACTTCGTTCTAACCCGGTGACCATAAGACATCTCTCAATTTTATTTTTATCAACTTAGTGACTAGACGAGAAATTTATTCACCTGGTGGTAAGCGTCATACTTGCCCTAACAATTGTAACGCTACCCAGGACTAATCCTGCGTAAAACCACAAAGCGTTCGTCACCTTGAGACTTAGGTTATTTAGTCTCTCATGCCCACTAATTTCACTAGTTACAGCGGTTGGTATTTTATTGCATAATGCCCAATCTCAGGGGATCGAGAAAAGAAGTTCGCCACATCTACGGGGCAGTCGTGCGGTCCGTGGCCCTCTACGGGGATCTTGCGGTCTGTGGCCCTCTAAGGGGCGCCTGTATGTCATCTTGACGGTCAGGCATCCAGCGCTGCAAAGCCAAACTTTACAGTCTGCAGCATAGAGTGGCAAATTCGGATTGTATGAGGGTACCGAACGGTATCTCATGAGGCGGTAACCCTCCTGGTGCGCTTTCCGGCTTTGGACATCCTGGCGGAGACGGATGTATAGGTCTACGACCGGATGCTCCCTCCGCCAGAGCGGGGTAAAGTGCGCCTCCAGGGGCGTTCGATAGGCTGAGATGGCTGGCTCGGCGGCACACACGCGATAAGCGGTGAGAGCGTTTTAGGTTGCAGTTCGCGACCAAGTGCCTAGTTGGGGTGGCCGTTTGACAATCGCCTCCACTCTGCTAGAGAAGGTGACAGTCATCCTCTCCGAGATGTGATTATAGGCGTGGCACCAGTGGGCGAGTCTAGATGGAAATTTTTCGAGTTCCTGGAGTCCCTTTCGGTCCCGAAGATGACCCCTCCGGAGGTTTTATTTAGTAGGAATCCGAATGCTTTTCCGCTCTTTAGCGGTGTGGAAAAGTACACGATGTATTTCCACCGGGTACAATAAAAAAACCACTTACGACCAGGGAATGGCTTGTTCGACTCGTCACAAGGTTTTTAATTGTTTTTGGTCATACCTATAAAAACGACCTTTACTTTTAAATATTGCTAAACCAAAAGACAGAATTCAAATTACTTTCCATGTTGTTCGATTGAATCTTATTGCTATAAATAAAGAAATAGCAACTAATGAGGTAACCGGTGTTGATACTTCGTGACTTAAGACATAATGGACAAGCTTCGTTGAGAAGGGATAACAAGTTGGAAGTATGATGGATGAGACAGGTCAATAGGGGACACCGGCTATAACTGCTACAGAAGTGAAATATACGGGTAGAGTAAACGAGACTGCCAATTTATTCCACAACGAATACTCTTAAAAAGGAGTCCACATTAATTTAAAATTAACCAACGAAGTGATGCTGGCAAAATATTAATTTGTGGAAGCCAAATTTTTGGTGAATTATACAAAAATTTCTAATTGATACTTTTTTATTAAATGAAGAGAAACGAGTATTCTTGTCTCCTAATAGTAATCGGTCACTGCTGCACAAGCACTACACGAGCCAGGTAAAAAACGAGGCCGGGCAGAGGAGAGTGTTCTGGTACTCGTTACTCACCAAATGTACGACAATAACACGATATTGTTACTCAACAGTGGTATTCTCGGAGAGGGTAGTATCAAATTCAAATTCAAATTCTTTATTGCATTCATGTGTTAGATAGGTGTTACATTTATAATAAGGTTCAACATGAAACCCGGTAAGGGTATGGCAACATAATTGTAATACATAACTAGAAATAATAGGTAGATAATAGAATCTAATAGGTACTTAAGCTGACTCATATATATAGTATACATTAAAAAATCCACAAGGGTCGAGGTGCTATCGGCGAGCTCAACATAATACAGACATATTTATATATATACTCAGTATTTTTATTTATCTTATACGAATCTATTTTGCGAGCTTTTCTATACAAAATGCCTTTCCTATTGCACATTCCTTGCTCAGATAATGGTCATGTAAAGCTAGTTATTATAATTATATTCAATTGAAATTAGACAGATAATATAGTCAACAAGTATTTTATTTTTTATGCACCAGAATTTTCCGTATGTCTGTGACATGTATGAAATTAAATTAATTTAAATTAATATTTATATTAATAAACAAATAAAACTATTAACATAATATTTCTTTATTAATCAGTATCATTTATTATTTACGGTGGGTTCTACTAATTTATTTTCTAAATATTCTGAAATGGAGTAAAAGCAATTTTGAATTAAATATGATTTTAGTTTCTTGTTAAATGAAATAAAATTGGATTCTTCTTTAATTTGATGTGGAAGTTTATTATAGATTTTAATTGCCATGTAGTATGCATTATATGCATATTTAGCATTTTGATTCGGGATTGTGGGAGATATAATCTATTTTTGTGGCGCGTATTTAAGTTATGGGTATCCCTGACTTTAGGAAAAATGTTAAGATTTTTGGATACAAATATGCAAATGTCTTGTATATAAATGGATGCTAAAGTTAAAATATTTAATTTTATAAAGTGTGGCTTACAGCTTTCTGTATTATCAATATGGGCTAGAATCCTTACACATTTCTTCTGCATTATAAATAAATCATTTGCATCAACGCTATTTCCCCAAAGCATCACTCCATATTTCAGCCATGAATAAGCGTATGCGTAGTATGCTGTTAGGGCTGTTTTTAGATCTGTACTACATTTTAACTGGAAAAGAGCATAGGTGAATTTAGATAATTTAGATTTTATGTGTTGTATGTGTGTTTTCCAATTTAAATGTGTGTCTATATGTATACCGAGTAAGTTAAATGTTGTGACTGTTTCTATAGGCGTGTCATTAAAGATTATGTTAGTACTACTGTTTAGTCGAGCTAACCAGTTTTCAAGCTGTGGTCAACTACTGGCTTGGTTACATCATGAAAGAAGTAATTGAAACTTGTTAAAATGTATATGAATTATAATATATACAGATATAAGAATTTTCTTACAATGCTAAACCGTATCGTTAAAATTAACTGTAAAAATATAATTTCAAAGTTTCTAATGTTTCATCTAAACGCAAACCATTGATAATAAATAAAGTCTCGCAACATTGCGGTTTCTGGCATAGCCTGCGTAGAGTCGTTTGTGCACGACTATACGTGTCGTTGTAAGGGAAATTTTAGTAGGCAAGAACTCGCTGTGTGCTCATACGTTTTGCTAACCACACTCTACCCACGTAGTGTTGATGAGATAAAACCTTTACACATTAAAACTTTCTCTCTGAAAATACTGGAAATATAACTTTTCGGTTGCTACAAGAAATAACAAACTTTATTTTAGGCATTGGTTATTTATAAAGTGGAATTATGAAATGGCAATAATCAAGTACTACATTATAGTTTAAAAACAAAAAAGGAGGTCAGGAAACCTCCACGTGCACTCGGTGGCCGGTGCACCCTGGGCACTGGGCAATAAATTCTCCACTTTTTGGAGGACCTTATTGCCCAGTGGCCAATATTCTGATGGGGCCTAGTTTTTGGGCAGTAGGTAGGCCGTAGGGTATTTATCCGTTTTCGGAGGTGCATGGGCGAGCTAGCGGCGGGCTCAGTGTGAAGTCACCCTGGCCCGAATAGGTAGTATGAGGACTACCCTTCTCTGCCGCCATTGATAGCGTAACCTCAGTTGGAGGGTTGGCACGTCTCGCGGCTTTGACTGGGACCGAGGAACTTAGCTCAACCTCCCGGATCGCGAGGAAGAAGGCGTCTATAAAAAATCCCCGAACCCAAGCTAGCGTGCGGCGAGGGGTGCATGGCCGATGGGAAGTTTGTTGCGAGTTCGCCGGGACCGGCGGCGTAACAAGGGTTACGCTTGCCCGAGTACAGGGGGTACTGCCCAGTTCGACCGAATTTACCCCCATAATCGTGGGAACAATTATAAATACTTCCAAAACCCAAAACTTTGACTTCAAGAAGGTGGAGATTGAGAAGGTGAGGGGAGAGAAAAACAAATGCACATGGGGTCGGATGTCGACCCCGTGTCGGGTTTTAGAATTTCTATTCTCGTAGCGAATCTCGCAGAAACTCGCAGCATGCATAAGGCGGCTGCACGTGCACGTGCGCACCGCGAGATGGTGGAACTGCGGAACTCACGTCCAGGCACGCCGTTGCCGTCGGGTGGAATTAGTGTCTCTGAGAATTTTTTGGGCCCTCGGAGTTTGCAAACCGCACTCAACATCATGTTGGCGGGAGAGATACGTGAGTGCGGTCCGTGGTGCCTATATGGGGAGGCACCTCAGCAAAGTGGCTATCCGGATCGCACGGGATACTGAACAGTGTCCTACGAGGCGGCAACTCTCCTGGCGCGTTTTCCGACTTTCGACATCCTGGCGGAGATGGATGCGTGGGTCTACGATCAGACAAGCTCCCTCCGCCAGACCGGCGAAGACGCGCCTCCAGGGGCGTTGGACAGGCTGAGGCAGCTAGCTCGGCAACACGTACTTGGAAAGTGGCGTCACCGCCTGCGGATGCAATTTGCGACCAAGCACGTCGTCGAGGCCGTCCTGCCGCTCTTCAGAGCCTGTCTCACAAGGAGCAAGCGCGTCACCTACCGTCTGACGCAGGTATTCACCGGGCACGGTTGTTTCGGTGCGTACCTGCACAGGATGGGGCGCAAAGCCACTGCACAATGCCACCATTGTGATAGCGACTAGGACACTGCAAAGCACACGCTCGAGGCGTGCCCTGCGTGGGCCGCCGGGCGGCGGATCCTGGTCGATCGGAATGGGCAAGATCTCTCTCTGCCAGCAGTAGTAGTAGGCTATGTTGGCAGAGCACGAAAACTGGAATGCAGTGGTCTCCTTCTGTGAGAGCGTCATGCTCCAGAAGGAGATCGCAGAGCGGGTTTGAGAGAGGGCCGATCCCGCTCGAAGAAGGAGGGGCCGTCCCCGGCGCCGGGGTAACAAATGCCCTGGCGCCTAATTCCCACACACTTGGTACCCCCTGCCATTGCTATAAGGCGGGGGACCTCTGGGTTCGCGGGTGCATAGATTGGGGAATCTGCATGCCTACACCGAGCGACCCAAGAGAAGACGGTAGCGCGCATGTGGTCACGCGCTGCCGTGGGACGCTTTGGGGGGCCACCCTCTCCGAGATGTGCCTATGGGCGTGGCACCAGTGGGTGGCTCCAATGTGATCATACGAGGACCTGGAGCCTGCCTTAGGTGACCGCTCCAGTGGTTTTAGCCGGTAGGAGTCCGGCATACCCCTTCGCTCTTTCCCGGGGCGACGGAAGTTCATGAAGAATTTCCACTGGGGACCAATAAAAAAAAAAATTGTGATGGTAGCGTGAAGCGGAGAGAGATTACATGTGGGGTTCCGCAGGGGTCTGTTCTTGGCCCTTCTCTTATAGAACTTTGCCTGCGACGCAGTCCTGCGTGTCGCTCTCCCCGCTCGCGTCAGCTTGTTCTGTTACATTGATGACACTCTGGTGTTGGCGAGCGGTGGCAATTATCGTGGCAAAAATACAGGCCCTGGGTCTGTAGATAGCGCCTCACAAAACCGAGGTGCCATGGCTCCACAAATCACCGCGGAGCAGAGAACCACTCAGTTTGTGGTATGCGTCGGTGACGCGCAAATCAGGGTGGGCCAGTACATGAAATACCTGTAGCTCACCCTGGACAGTCGTTGGGACTTCGAGCGCCTCATCCCCCGAGTCGAGAGGGTATTGAGTGCATTACACTGGTTGGTGTCCAATTTCTGGGGACCGAGTGAAGAAATTCACCGTCTCTACGGGGAGTTGTGCGGTCCATACGGGGCGCCTGTATGGTCATCTCGGCTATCAGGCATCCAGCGCTACAGAAACAAATACATACATACGTACATGGATACAGGACGGTGTCCTACGATGCGGCAACTGTCCTGGCACGCTTTCCGCCATTCGACATCCAGACGGATACGGATGCGTGGGTCTATGATCAGACACGCTCCCTCCGCCAAAGTGGCGAAAGCGTGCGTTCAGGGGCGTTCAACAGACTGAGGCGGCTGTCTCGACGGCGCGCACTCGAGATGTGGCGACATCACCTAAGGTTGCAGTTTGCAACCAAGCGCCTCATTGAGGCTATCCTGTCCTCGCTCTTCGAAGCCTGGCTCAGAAAGAGCGAGATTGTAACCTACCGCCTGATGCAGGTATTCACCTGGCACCGTTTTTTCGGTGCGTACCTGCACAGAATAAGACGCGAAGTCATGGCACACTGTCACCATTGTGGTAGCGACCACGATACCGTACACGAAACACTTGATTTCTCTCTACCGGCAGTAGTGTGGCAAAGCACGAAAGTTGGAGTGTAGTGGTCTCCTTCTGCGAGAGCGTCATGCTCCAGAAGGAGACAGCAAAGCGGGATCGGGACGGAGCCGATCCCACACGGAGAAGGACGAGACGGCGCCGGGGTAACGTCTGCCCCGGTCCAATCAGCCTGGTGCCCAGGTCCAATTCGCCTGAGCCGCCTGTCGTTACTGTATGGCAGGGGGCCTTGGGGGTCGCGGGTGTGCAGATTGGGGAATCTGCGTGGTATGATCAAGCAGCGTCTGGGAAGACGGCGGTGCGCTTAAATAAAATATTAATTCATTCACTATTCATTTAATTAAGAAGTTTTTAGTAGCTGTTTAGAATCCTGATAAATGGTAATAGACTAGCCAACTATTACATGGGACTTGGTACCGTTATAGGTTAAATATGGATGTACACTTCTGTTAGTGTGTCACATCACGTCGAAGAATAAGTATGGGCATGCAGATAAATGTACTATCGTTAACATTGTATGAATATAATTTTATTTTCTACTTTATATAACATTTATATTATTTTCTACTTTATGTTTAACGGTGTTAAACTCAATAAAGCCTTTTTTCGAAGGCAAATCTTTGGGGTGGGTGTTTTACAGGCTAAAAGTACGCAGTGTTCTTTTTCCCTATATTATATACTGTTTGGGGTGCGCCAATCAGTAATATAAGTAACATTTTTAATTATGATATATATTTTATAGAAGACATTAAACAAATATTCTTCTTTTAATAGTAATATTAGACAAATAAAATGGTAGTTCAGACTTTCTTTCCAATACAGAGCCACTTTCAATACATAGTAAGTAAGCAATGCAAAAAATGTTATCAAAGCAAAATCTTTGTAAATTACAGCGATCACATACGACAGATACTTTAGTGTGACAGTCGATGTCCGATAGACAGAAGGTAGTTCACCACTTGTATGCATTCTACCGAAACGTTTAATGTGCACTGAATAGTCGATATACTCGTATTACGAGTAGATTCCTATATCATAATTCAGTTCTTTTCCTCTTTCGCTCTTCAGTCTTAGATTGACATACGTAAATCCAACACCTCCTGCAGTGACGGTGGCAGTTCCATTCGTGTGTTTGTTGTCGTATGCCATAATGCTCTGAAATAATGAATGTAGCATTACTCATAAAGTATTCATTGGTGATGGGATTCGGGGGTGAACATTGGAACGCGCAAACTTTATTGTATCTCAAGACGAGAGATTCATGTGATAATAACATGTGGCGTACCATCATTTTGGATTTTGGGGTTTTTCAAGATCTTATATAGTTTTTTTTTTGCGAAGTTTTTTAGTTAAGCGAAGAAGGTCACTGTGGTTGTACAAACACTACTATATAAATTGTTAAACGTCCACATGAAGACTAAGATATTACCAACAACCTTCTTTAGGTACTTAAGCTTCATGCTAAAATACCTTTTTTTTTTTTTTTTTTTTTTTTTTATTGGTGCCCAGTGGAAATTCATCATGAACTTCCTTCGCCCCGGGGAAGGACGAAGGGGTATGCCGGACTCCTACCGGCTAAAACCACTGGAGCGGTCATCTTCGGCACCTAAGGGAGGCTCCAGGTCCTCGTATGATCACACTAGAGCCACCCACTGGTGCCACGCCTATTGGCACATCTCGGAGAGGGTGACTGTAAAGCGGTCACCCCCCCAGGGGGATTGTAAAGGATCCCCCAAAGCGTCCCACGGCAGCGCGTGACCACATGCGTGCTACCGTCTTCTCTTGGGTCGCTTGGTGTGGGCACGCAGATTCCCCAATCTACGCACCCGCGAACCCAGAGGTCCCCCACCTCATAGCAATGGCAGGGGTTTTCAAGCGTATCGGAATTAGGCGCCAGGGCGGTTGTTACCCCGGCGCCGTCTCCTTCTTCTTCGAGCGGGATCGGCCCTCTCCCGATCCCGCTCTGCGGTCTCCTTCTGGAGCATGACGCTCTCACAGAAGGAGACCACTGCATTCCAGTTTTTGTGCTCTGCCAACATAGCCGACACTACTGCTGGCAGAGAGAGATCTTGCCCGATCCGATCGACCAGGATCCGCCGCTCGGCGGCCCACGCAGGGCACGCCTCGAGCGTGTGCTGTGCGGTGTCCTGGTCGCTATCACAATGGTGGCATTGTGCCGTGGCCTCACGTCCTATCCTGTGCAGGTACGCGCCGAAACAACCGTGCCCGGTGAGCACCTGCGTCAGGCGGTAGGTGACGCGCTCGCTCCTTTTGAGCCAGGCTCCAAAGAGCGGCAGGACGGCCTCGACGACGCGCTTGGTTGCAAACTGCATCCGCAGGCGATGACGCCACTTTACAAGTGCGCGCCGCCGAGCTAGCCGCCGCAGCTTGTCCAACGCCCCTGGAGGCGCGCCTTCGCCGCTCTGGCGGAGGGAGCGTGTCTGATCGTAGACCCACGCATCCATCTCCGCCAGGATGTCAAAAGGCGGAAAACGCGCCAGGAGAGTTGCCGCCTCGTAGGACACCGTTCGGTATCCTCGTGCGATCCGGATAGCCACTCTGCGCTGCAGACCGTGAATTTTGGTTCTGCAGCGCTGGGCGCCTGATAGTCGAGCTGACCATACAGGCGCCCCGTATAGGACCACGGACCGCACGACTCCTCCGTAGAGACGGCGAACTTCCTCACATGGTCCCCCGAGATTGAGCAGCAGCCGGTGTAGAGCACCCACTACCCTCTCGACTCGGGGGACGAGGCGCTGGAAGTGCTCTTCGAAGCCCCAACGACTATCCAGGGTGAGCCCCAGGTATTTCATGTACCGGCCCACCCCGATTTGCGCGTCACCAACGCGTATCCACGAACTGGGTGGTTCTCTGCTTCTCGGCAGTTTGTGGAACCATAGCGCCTCGGTTTTCTGAGGCGCTATCCGCAGACCCAGGGCGTGGATTTTGGCCACGACAATTGCCACCGCTAGCTCCGCAAGCCGGATGGTTCCCTCGAAGGACTCCCCACTGGTCAACACCAGAGTGTCATCAGCGTAACAGACTAAGCTGACGCCAGCAGGGAGAACGACACGCAGGACCGCATCGTAGGCGAGGTTCCATAAGAGAGGGCCGAGAACTGACCCCTGCGGAACCCCGCACGTAATTTCCCTCCGCTTTACGCTACCGTCCCTGCCCACGTAGCGAATGTGCCTATCGCGCAGATAGGCCCCAATGATGCCCTGCAGGTAGGGCGGACACCGATGATAGACTAGTGCCGCCCTAATAGCGCCCCACGGGATGGAATTGAAGGCGTTGACGATGTCTAGACTGACCGCCAACGCCACCCCACCCCGCCGGGACACTGCCTGTTCCGACAGCGAGCGGACGCGAAGAATCGCGTCGATGGTGGACCGCCGCTGCCGGAAGCCATACTGACTTTCGGCCAGGTCGGGGCCAACTCGCGACAGGTGCTCAACGAGTCTTCGGGTAACTATTCTTTCGAATAGCTTTGAAGCCTCGTCGAGCAGGCAAATGGGACGGTATGCAGAGGGAGACTCTGCAGCCCTTCCTTCCTTCTTCAAGAGAACCAATCCGGCTTCCTTCCAGCCGGACGGGAACACGCCACTACGGAGGCAACTGGTGAACAGCCGCCTCAAGCGGTCCCCAAGAGACTGTAGCGCATACACCCACGCACGGCCCGGAATGCCGTCCGGACCCGGTGGGGTGTTGCGACTCTTCAGGCGGCCAATGGCTCGGCCCAGCTCCCCATCCGAAACCCCCAAATCCTCGGCCCAGTCCGAGGCATTTGGGGGTGAATGCTAAAATACCTAGTGCTATTATTAGGGCCTATGTTGGGCGAAGGATGCGCCTCAAGCCAGAGTTCCAAGTTACTGATTCCAAACATCACACCAAGTTTAAAATAACATGAATGAAATATAAATACAGTACAACGCACTAAACTGACCATGTTTGTTTTGTACTCACTGGAATTCAATACAGAGAAATACACCAATGTTTTTAATTTCAAAAAATTGTGTACCGTATAACATTACATTATTTACAAAGAGGAAATCGGTAGTGTGTTGAACGGAAGAATGAATAATTTACAAACACACTCCATTCAATTGGTGGCATGTCTGACTTCCTTGAAGCATCCTGAATATTTGATTATCGTCAAATTGTATAGACTGAACGAGTAGGAATCAAGCGTTAAAAGAAAATTAAAGGGATTCCTGGGAATCAACAGTGTACATTAATTTATTCAAGGTTTTTAAGTAAACCAATATATCTAATAATAAACGTTTATGTCAGACAGAGTCCATAGATTGTCAATGATACAAACATATGTTTCATATTCGTGTATCTATAAAAAAACAACGTAAACGCTTAGGATCATAAGCCGATGCCAAGCCCAGGATGCGACTAACTATCCTTAGACAATGTAATGGTCTGCTAACACGCTCAGGATGTCGTTCGAGCTGGTTCGCTTTCGCTATGGCAGGTCTGACATACCGCTTTCGTAATGAAAACCGTACGTGCTTCTCCGCAAACATAGCTGAAACACTTCAGTAGGGACCACCCGACAACCGGACAAAAACCTATACAAAGAAATAACGACAATTCTCGTCTGATGAAATCCAGCATATTTGAAACGCTTGATGCTGATGTCTGAGGCCCTCGTGTCTTACGTCGCACCATTTAATGTATAACGGAAGATACTTTAGAGGAGATTATTATAGTGGAAACAAAGGTGGGGATTGCATTTTATAATGACGCTGTAATAGGCTTGCCATATCATGAGGCTCGTGGTCGCCCGCAACACTCACAGGGTGGCTCGATTTCAAGTATTTATTTGTATTATTCCAAAATTTACAATGCTATTGGCATTTGTTTATTGGATGTTAGCGTTATCTGTTATTCTATCATGTGTCAAAATTTTAATCTAGAACAAAAAAGCTGCCGCATTTGGCACCTTTCATCGTAAATAGATTAATTTTGAGGCTTTATAACTGTCATGACTAAGGCTCATAGATTAAAATACACAAATATGACAGCGTCAGCGATGGCTGAGTGATAAAGCTACCTTCATCTCCATTCTGTATCATTTTCATGTTCATATCGCAGGATTACAATAAAAACACGGTTCATACACACTCTTACAATAATTAACTTAATTCAAATCATTTATATTCTAATGCAGGGCAAACCGACAGTTTCGAGTCGGAGAAGTGTATCGGATGCCTGCTCTTACAAGACGGAGCCCACTTACAAACGTGATTCTGCCCCACGCGTCGTCATAGCACAATGACGTTACGGAGTTTATCCCTACCTTAGTATTACTAAAACAATAGAGACTTATATCGCTAACTATCGTTCTCCACGACAAACATAATAAAATCTTATGAACTAATACATTTTTTTTTTACATATAACTACTGCACCCCGTACTGATGGCGTCATATTTAGCTGCGAGGTATCACGTGACCTTCCGCGAAAATGTCGGTACACGATACCCTTCGACTAGAATTCTTCTTTAGAATATATTAAAGACCTTCTAAAGAAGAATTCTATGTATTGTATTATGTGTATTTTGTATAGCGATAGTGATAGATAGTGTAGTGATGTTGACTCCAACTTCTGGAACCTCAAAATACTTGATGAGCTTGATGCGGACATAATAATAATAATAAGAATGTCGTGAAAGCCGAGAAAGACAAACAACTTAAGTATCTTCACTTGGCGCTTGAGATTGCTGACATGTGGGAGGTATACTCTGCAATCATTGTGTCGGTAGTTGTTACGGCGAATGGCCTTCGTAGCCAAGAGTCTCAACCAACACCTTAGGAGGCTCTCGTTAGGCAGCTGGGTCAAGAGCTTGATACAGAAAGCGGTACTCCTGGACACGGCTCGTATTGTTAGGAGGTTCCTCTCTCTGGAGCCCTTAACCACTGGTTGCTTGGACCTTGTTCCCGATGACGGTGGCCTACTATGATTTTATTTAAAAAAAAAATGTATATTTAAAATTATATATAAAAATGTAATTTGTATATGTATATTTAAAATAAAATAAATAATAATAATAATACCCCTCTGGGCACCCGTTATCTCACCATGGGATAAGGTAATCCTGGAGGGCAGATAAAAGCAGCTGCTTGATTTCTTCCTACCTTCTGATATAAAAAAGTATATAATAAGAAAAGAAAAAAGTATATTAAGAAGCTTACAGAACGCAGGGCAGTTTGTGGCGAGCTGAATGTGAGTGGCGCCACTGCGTACCCGAATGCTCCAGAGAGTCGGTCAGGGTCTAGTGTCTGGTTTGCCTTGATTGGTCGGTTGGAGTGGAACTCCATGAGTGCCCGCAGGATTTTCAACTCTGGTTTGCCTTAGTTGGCTGATCAGAATTGGAGTGGAAGTGTCTAATGGCGTAATAACGGGGAAACCCGCTCCGAGTCTTCGAGACGCGCGATGGTGAAACCGGTTCCGGACCTCTCGACATCCCTAACCGCTCACACCGGTGCTGCTCCTTGTCGCCTGTAGTGGTGGCCATTTAGGGGGCCCATCTTGTGAGTGGCGAGTCACCCAGTCGTCTGCCACAGAATTTTACGTTCAAGGTTGAAAGGCAGAAGTCGTTGTTCCCGTATTTATTAGTCTTTTTATTCCATGTAACACCCATTGCAATAGACCTTATCGTTATAATTTAAATAGTCGGATAATATTGAACATCTACAATTGTTTACTTACATTAATTACAGAATGGCCACTATAAAACACATTCTTCGACCGCTTTACGAACGGAATTGCATTATAATGCGCTGAAGTATGATGTATCATATGTCTATTATTATTTGTGTTCCCTAGTATCAAGTGATTGCACGTAGCCGCCACAAGCAGGCAGACAAAAAACACTGGCACTTGAATCTTCATAACTTTGATGTTGCACTTCTAATACTTAAAGTAAAGAAGACACGACGATGATGTCCAGTGAATCAGAACCGAATAAATGACTTGAATTGATATACTAACTGAGACATGTATAAACAAAAGGTCGAGAAGGAAAAACAAAGAGAACAGAGGTCAATGATACTCATTGTGCGTGTTGAAAATATTATACATGGTGGCTAGTGCGATTGTTTTTGACTGGTTGAACGTTGAGTCACTCGGTAATGTCAATACTATTGTTAGTTGTAACGCATCTCATACTACATAGTAGTGACGGGAGAAACAACAAGGGTAGGTTAAGGTGCACCAGTCGTTGAATATACACAATAACCATCGAGCGTCGAGCATTCGACGAAGACAGGTCTCGGTACGACATGTGCATTAAATATAATCTTGGTTTTGTTCAAATTATAAAACCGAGACCGATACGACGAAAGGCTTCGTTAAGGCTACACAGCCTTTTACTCAGTGACTCCAGTGACTCTGCCTCTATGATGATATCATCAGCAAAGGGAACATGTATGTGTATTCACCGTTGACACTAATGCCCCGTCAAGTCCAGACCAGCGTCTTCAATACATTTCCCAACGTAGTGATGAAGAGGTTAGTGGCTAATGTGGATACGATACGGATATCCCCTTATTCCACCCATTTACAAAAATGGATGAGTAACCCTTTGGTATTGGATTTGGACGGTCATCGTCGGCAGCGAGATACAGACATCTCAAAACCCCAATCAGTAGCGTACGCCGACCGGCACATACTGATTGATCCGTACGACTCAATAACCGTAGAACATATGGAGAGACTCGCGCAGTCTCGTTCACTCACCAGGCCGTCATACCACCCTCGCCCTCGCTCGCTCGCTCGATACCCGCCTCACAGACGCTGCGGAGGCTTGTCGCCGAAACACCAAGCCGTTCAATTTGTTAGTTGGCCTGATTGGAGACCTCTTTTGGCTTTACCAGAATCGTCCCGTGAAGAAGCCACATTTCTTGGGACTGCCTATAAGGCATAAATAAGCACAAAAAACATAGCCCACACTACTGCCGGCAGAGAAAAATCGGGCAAAGATCCGATCAACCAGGTTCTACCGCTCATAACCATTCTAGAAGCGACCAGGACAATAGTAGTAGCACTGTGCCGTGAGCTCACGTCCTATTCTTTTCAGGTACGCACCGAAGCAACCTTCGCCGGTGAACACCTGCATCGGGTGCTAGGTGACGTGCTCGCTTTTTGCTCCGCGGCAGTTTGTGGAACCATAGCACCTCGGTTTTGTGAGGTGCAGACTGCATCTTTATATACTTTATAGCTGTTTACTAAATGCATATGAAAATCTATGACAAAAAAAATAATTCATCTGTCTGTCTGTCTGTTTGCTGATGTTATAAGGAGTAACTTAGCCTACTTTTATTTTAGAAAAAGAATTAAGGTTCCGCACAAAGAAAATTAAAACCCATGTAATCCAATATATAAGCCGTGTGGTGCCGGCTAAGAATACCACTACCCCATCTCATCCCATGGGTGTCGTAAAAGGTGACTAAGGGATTAGCCGGAGGATGGGCAGCAGCGTCCTTCGAGTACATTTATAATTCAACTGCAATCAATCGCCAACCCGTCTGCCAAGTGTGGCGATTATGGCAATACCCCCCAAAGAGCACACTACACAAATCCATAGCGGTCGTTGTGGCAATCTTTGGGGGCGAGGCTTCTGTCCAGATGTGAACGTTTTTCAACTGAGACGATGATGTATCCAATATATATATATATATATACTCTATTATATGTCATCTGTCTATACTGTACTGTAAATTATTAATACATAATCCGATTTCTTTTAACTAAACGACGGGTGAAAGCTTGGTGCCCAGCTATTATCTATTATATAAATAGGAATAAATATTTTTGTGATAAATAAATATTGTTGAACTTTTGTCTGGTATTAAAGCATTTTTTCAGTAGTACAGTGAAAAAAATGTATTTTTTTATTAGGAAACGTTGACCCGCACTAGGATCTTTCCTGTGTTGTGGGCGCGTTTACAGACATATATTTCACACACAATACACCCAGACCCGGAACAACTACCTGCAGATCATACAAATATTTTTTCCGTGCGGGAATCGAACCCACGTCCCGGAGCGCAGCAGCCGACTGTATCAGCCAAGCCATTACTTTCTTAAACAATACTGATAGGTCTATTTGTTGTGTGGATGCATAGCACTCGATGAAGCGCTGTGATTGCTTAGTGTTGTGATGCGACTTCACTCGAGTCGCCAGACAATAAAAAATTAAACAACCTCAATGAAAAGAACAAATGAATTTGAAGACCGTACGACGTTGACGATATTTTTTGCAGTTTTTTTAATACAATTTGCTTGTTTTTATTGAGTCCGAAGTCACCAAAAATAAGGTAAATTTTGCGTTAGTTGTAAAAATAATAACACCAGGTGTTTTCTTTCAGTTCAAAGAAATTACCACTTCTTCGGAAAAACAATTAATTGTAGCTCATACTTTTTGGGTTTACTATGTCTGTTTCTCATGGATCCATCGCAATTGAAAAGAAAAAATCTGAAGAAATAAACAAACAAACCTACCCGCGACTAGTTTGACGTTTTGTGTTGATTTGTCGCACTATGCGTAGCGTAAAGAAGCTACCGAGCTACTATATCTGTGCGTTCATTCTAATGAGCATATACTGTCATTCGTCCCGCAAGTGTTGTTTATGATGAAGGTTTCTGTATCCTGTGCGTTCGAGCGCACTGTGTGACCTCATAGTATTGTTTGTGAATACGGGTGTTAGTGCATGGTAGGCTACGTTAAGTGTGCGTTGTAGTCTCCCTCATTTCTTTTCCATGCATGATACGTTCACAGCACGGCCATGGTATGAGACGGTGTAATGGGCAGACGCCTTAAGTATAAATAAAAGATTATTTCGAGAATCATATCGGCCATTTATACGTCCACTGCTGAACAAAGGCCTCCCCCATAGATTTTCACAACTGTGTCATAATTTTGGGGGGTATTTGCCAATACGTGGTGAGTATTGGCAGCTTGGCAGGCGGGTTGGTGAGCGCAGTATGGCTAACGTTTCACAGAAGGGATGCTGCTGCCCATCCCTCTGGTTTAGATTCCCTTAGTCGCCTTTTACGACATCCATGGGAGGAGATGGAGTGGTGCTATATTCTTAATCCGGACATAATGTAAATATTACGCTACGCTATGACAAATTGGCCATCGTGCCACTGCTGAGGGTCGAATCTTTGCTGTAAAACATTTATTGGTCTAAAACGGTAGTCATCTATTTTATTTATTGATTTTTAATCGCTTACAAATATACTTATTCATATTTTGTTGGTTAGTAGTGTTAGTAACTTAGTATGTCTTAATAATTATGTTAGCAATGTGTTGGTAGTAAGGGCCGCCTTTTGTGGTGAAACCTCCAAATTACTCCAAATGACTCTATCTTGCGCCAGTATCGGCCATAGTGTGCCAGCTACTTCGATAATATCATCACTCCACCTCTTGTATGGCCTACCCCATTTTCATTATTAAGTTAGTCATATAGTAAATATTAATAACAGTTAAATTCATAAACCTTATCAAACAAATTACCGCTTGCAAATGTTTTAGATTGCCATTAAAATATTGTGTTACCGACAAAATTTAATCAAACAAACCCATAACTACGGAATAAAACTTTCGTCTGTTTAATAAGGAAGGGTTGCACGCACCGAGCCAGACAATAGGAGTCCGTCGGAAATCGCGTACCGAAGGCATTCACTATTTTATGCGAGGGTCCGTGAGGAAGGGTACGTATTAGTCCGAATCCATTCCCTGATTCCCGGCAAAATGTTGGAAACAATCTACTGCCTGTTTTATGAAAGCCGTTGTCTGAGATTCATGGGTAGTCCAATCGATATTTTATTGAACAATGGTTTCGTAAGCGGAAGGGTTTCAGGTTGAAAGTCTCTATTAAAAAGTTTTATTTGAACGTCCATGTTACTATTTCTTTTATGTCGATATCGTTTACTCAGTCTAACATAAAATAAATCACCCCAAAGACTAATGTCATGTAAAAAAGATGTGTCTTAAATATTTGTGTCCTACAAACAGGCCGTTCCCTTTTATATGTTCAATTGTATCAAATCAACTCATAAGATAAATCTTTGATTGTAAGTAATGACAACATCATGGCGTATCGTCCCAACTCATCCTATTATTTTTTATTTCATATCCTGTTATTATAACCAAGTTGAAACTTTCTTTTATTGCTATTATTTGTTTTTGGTGACGTGTTATATTGTATTGGAGGCATGGTTTTGTCCTTATTTAGCTTTACTGTATATTTTATGTTAGTAACTTTTCTATAGAATTAGCCATGGTATCAGATGTGAATCGGTTTCCAAAAAAAACGGTTTGAAACGATGTAAAACATTAATGAAGCATTAACTTTATGTTTCACCCTTTCTAAGCATCTTATCGTATAGATACAAATACAAGCGTCTATTTGCACAATGGAGACACTAGTTATATTTGAACGAAATTGATTCACTCAAGGGTTTCTGGTTAAGATCATATTAGCAAAGAATTATCATATACTATATCAATTACGGAAACAGAAAAACGTAGATTTTCTTCTCTACAAACTTCAACAAAGTGACTGTGACTTGACGTGACGACTATTACATACGTGTCCACAAATATAAATTCCTGGGAAATGTACAAGTTTCTAAAGTATGATCGCTGTGGCATTTGATAAAAGACTGTCGTTCCCGTAACGACTGTAGGGGTGAAAGGGGTGGATACATTTGGTGACAAGAGTCTCTAATGCCCTCATCTATCTGAAGTAATCCCATAAAAATTTGTGACATGTTTGCATGAGGCTGCGTTGGAAGCGTCGAGTGTAAAATAAATATGCAAATAGATGTAAAAGTTATCTTCAGAGTTAGCATAATCTATCTGAATTCGGAACTTTTACTCTAGAAGATGTTAGCGCAATTCGTCTATTGCCACCGAGCGTTTACCGAGGAATTGATAAAAATAATTAGAGGCATTGCCGGGCAAATACTACACTAACAATTTTTCATAATGTAGTATTAACAGGTTTCTTGTAGGAAAGCGTGTACAATCGTGGTCTGCTTAACATCAGGTAAGATAGTGGTCAAACGCAAGCCTATTCAGTATATTAAAAAAGGATTGCTACTTATAATCGTATGTTATGATTTATTATTTTTAATAGATGGTGTCACCAATAACAATCGGTAAGATATAGGATAATATGTAAAACAAAGGATGCGAAAATGAATTTAAACGAATCCCGAGAAGCTGCTACTGGGTTTATTCCAGATTTAACCTCAATTTTCGCCCTATAGTTACATAGATATTTTCTGTCACCTGCTCACTACGGAATGAAGTGAACCGTATCTTCTTTCCTACCAATACATGATTAACTTCCATACAGATTCCAAGGCAGTGATTAATTTCTACGGAATACATACTTGTAGTGATCGCCCTTGTAGATTCTGGTTTACAGGAGTTGCAGTGGCTGAGAGAGAAAGACGGGCTGGTCCTATAAAAAATATAAGAATGGCATATGTCGGTAAATATTTGTGAATCGAGGAAGCATTACTCGATCATGCTTCCTTTGCTATTAAGGCAAAACCACATAAATGTTTATTTTAAAAATGAAGAAACTTATTATGTACCTATGCTATGAAATAGCAAATAATCAAAAATATTATCATCTGTAGTTAAAAACTGACCACACAGTACTTGATAGCTGACAGCTATTAAAGGAAATCATGGTTGTATGAATAAGGTGATCAGTCGGAAGTTATCAATAATCACCTTAATCAGCTAATCTGAAGTAATGTTATGTTATGTAATATAATGTTTGTTAAATTTTGCGTTTGTGTCAAGACAAATTTCAGTAAAATTTTAATACATGCATGATGTAGTTGAAAACTGAAATCTTATAACAACAAAGAACATATGGGTTTAAACTGTGACTTAAACCCCTTGATCGTCTATTAGATTTATTAAAATTGCCATCCGCCATTTTTTTACTGTAAGTCGCAGATAACGACAAGACAAATGTTCCAGGAGTGTGTGTTTAGGGGAGTCCGTTATCGTATAGAGAATCGACGAGGTTATTACCTCCAGCTATTAGGTTTTACGTTCTTCTTTACTGAATATGAAGTGATAATAATATTACACACATATTAAGTGAAATAATTAAAGTCGTTGCTTGAAGATTTATTAAGAAGTTATATAGTCAGCCTGCCTATACCTACATACTGCGTACAGCATACGTCGTTGTCCGACGGTTGACTGTGTTAATAGACCATCATTGTGGCGAATGCATTAAACTCGGTATAATAAACATTTTTGTTGTATCCATTATCCCACACTTAGATTTTTTGATTTCTCCTGTTTCGTGGGCACAGTTTACAGACATTTCACATGCATAAATACTGGGTACACGAAACAACCATCTATAGATCATACAAATTTTTGTTCCGTGCAGGGATCGAACGGATTCTTGGCGTACTGTGCCTATACTACGGAGTCTTTCGCTTAGCCTATACGCCAACCATGCCATCATCACTGTCTTTATAGTTGTTGTCCGAAGTACCAGGTAGCATCACCAAATACTATTGTACAAGAAAGAACCGTCATTGTCCGTGTGATGCCGGATTAAGAATATAGCGCCACTTCGGCTCCACACGTTGATGTCGTAAAAGATAAGTTTAAGGGACGCCTAACCAGAGGGATGGGGAGCAGCTTCTCTTCTGTGGAACTGTAGCCATATTGCGTTCACTAACCCGCCTGCCAATCATGGTGAGTCAATACTCACAAAGATCGGTATCAGTTTAAGTAAATACCCCAAAATGACGACTTAATTTAAGAAATCTCCCATAGATTTATATAAAGGTAGCCTGTGTTGAGCAGTGGCCGCATAAATGGCGAATATGATGATGAAAAAGAACAATATGTACATGAATACCTGTTAATAAAATTTTAATGAACATTATTTAGTTATAATATGATATTCTCTCTCAAGATGCGTCCATTGTTTAATCCGAAACCCGACACACAATATCCCCGTAACACGAGCGCATCACGAACGTTGGCGCTACTGTAAAGATAAACACACGGTACCTATATATCTCGACTGCAATTTGTTACTCATTGTGTGCCCACTGCTCAGTAACAAATCTTGCAATTTATCTTAAAAAAGCTGTTTCATTTAAACTGAATTTATGGGTGGTAAAATAGAAAGCGAAGAGGACAAAGAACACGTACATTTTATTATAAGTTACGTTACGATAAGGATTACCGGTGTGGTGCCGGCTAAGAATAAGACTACCCCATCTCATACTGTGGGTGTCGTAAAAGGCGACAATAAGATTAACCGGAACATGGTCAGCAGAATTTTTCGAGTACATTTACAACTTACCTAACTACGATTGATGATATATGGCATGGAGACGTGGTCACTCATAATGGGCCTCGTAAGAAAGCTCAAGGTCACTCTGCGAGCTATGGAGAGAGCTATGCTTGGTATTTCTCCACGAAATCGAATCAGGAATGGAGAATGAGATCAGTAGAAGAACTAAAGTTCCGACATAGCTGAAATGATAAGTAAGCTGAAGTGGCAGTGGACGGGGCACATTGCTCGTAGAACTGATGTCCGTTGGGGCAAAAACGTTTTCGAGTGGAGACCGCACACCGGAAAACGCAGCCTGGGACGACCTCCAACGAGATGGATGGATGACCTGGCGATGGTCGCTGGGAGCCGTTGGATGCGTCTGGCATGTGATCGGACTCTGTGGAAATCTATGGCAGAGGCCTTTGTTCGGCAGTGGCCGTCCTTTGAATGATATGATGATGACGATTGCCAACCTGCCTGTCAAGCGTGGCCATTAATAGCAAAACCACCCCCATAAGTAGACAACGTAAAACACAGACCGGTTGTTGTGGCGATTTTCAGTTTAAGTGATGAATGATGATTTTAGGGATATTACTGAGGTAGTTTTATAGGAGACGGAGGTGAAATCGTAGGAAGGTCTCATTATGACAGACTCCACGGAGTTGGAGGTGAGTCGGAGCTACCAAAATCAAATGGAAGTTTGTAGAAAACACTATTTACTTCGAAATGAGACACAAACATTATGACGTTTGTATTTGTAAGAACAATAATTTAGCATTTTCTTTATGGGTATTTATCCGGAGTGCGCCACACCTGTTAAGGTCTTTCATACTTAGCAATACAAACACAGTCGCAATTCCAACTTGTTCCAACTAACGTGATACTTCTTCTTCTTCGTCGTTCGTCGGCGGATCGCTCAACTCCATTAAACCTCCGTTTTTATAGTATCCGAACCGAAGTCGTAGGTTTAGATATATCGAATTCGGAGTCAAAGATCCGTAACATTCCTATTTATAATGACTATAAAATTTGTAAAATGTCATACTTAATCTAAATAAAAAACATCTTTGTTGCCAGTTTTGCCAAATTTACATGCAAAAATGCAAGTGGACCTCATAAAGAAAGAAGGGGGAACTTTGAATCAATTGAAATTTGAAATCATTTCTTTTATCGGACTTAACAAAACATACATACATTTCATAACTTGTAGAACAAAAACTTACTGAGTCGAGCGCCATAAAAAATATAGGCTGTATAAGTTTATGGAACTGGTGACCTATTTGCACCTGTGGGTTATTTTTTAAAACACTGGCCTCATCATATTTAGCCGAAAAATGTCCATTGCTGGACAGAAGCAAGAAGAAAAGATTGCCACAGCGACTGGTATGGGTTTGTGTTGGTCATTGGGGGTTTTGCTATAATCGCCACGCTTGGCAGACGGCTTGGCGGTACAGTTGAATTATAAATGTACTCGGCGGACGTAGCTTCCCATCCTCTGGCTAATCCCACAATAGTACTAAGAGAATCAAAAAGTCAGAGGGATAGGCAGTAGCCCAGCCCAAAAGAATCTACTAAATACTTGACTAAAGACTATACTAACCACTCGACTAAGCACTCAAGTAAATACTTAACTAAACACTCGACTAAAGACTAAACTAAACACCTGACTAGGCACTTGACTAAACACTATACTAAATACTCAACTAATGACTTGACTAAATACTTAATTAAACTCTCGACTAACTACACGACTAAAGACTTAACACTCGACTAAGCACTCAAGTAAATAATCGACTAATGACTTGACTAAATACTAAACGCACGACTAACCATTCAAATAAATACTAAAGACTCGACTAAATACTTGACTTATGACTTGACTAAAGACGAAACACCCGACTAAGCACTCAACTAAAAACTCGACGAATGAATTGACTAAAGACTTAACAAAACTCTCGACTAACTACTTGAATAAAGGCTAAACTAAACACTCGACTAAACACTACACTAACGATTCGACTAAAATCTCGACTAATGACTTGATCCCCTTCCGTGGATCAGTGGCAATACTGGGCTTACCAACCCACCTGCCAAGCGTAGTGAGTACTGGCAAATTGTTCCCATAATTACGACATGTTGTGGAAGTCTATGGGGGAGGCCTTTGTTCAGCAGTGGACTTCCTTTGGATGATATGATGACAATGGTGAATGTTTTAACATTAGTTAGATACTATCATTCCTTTTCCTACTTGATACCTATTTATCAATGAAGATTAGTGTAGCATGTGGCAGCTTCACTCTCTTATCAAAAGCCATGTATTAAGCGAACGTCTAATACCGAAAACTCCCCAATTGAAGTACGATAAGCAAAGCCTACAGCGATGGGGAGACGCGGCAGGAGCGACGCTTTGGCGCGAGATAACAACGCCCTGCGGTAGACCTCGTCTAATTTGTTACTCATTGTACGTCGCGATAACTGGTAATGTACTAAAGTATTGATAACAGATCGTGAAGGAGAATGCATTACTGGATACGGCTTCATCATCTATGACAACAAATTCACTATTTTTTATATAAGAATATAACGAGAGTGATTATAATAGATGCAATTTAAATCCAAATGTCCATTTACTTTGTTGTTATACGTAGCTGCATTTATTAAAAGTATACTGTGCCAGTACGCACCCATATTGTACACACGGCTACACATCAAGATAAACAAAACCAGTTTACGCTGAACTCTTATCATACCGAAAGCCTATATTATGTGAGATCAGCTTACACTGGAATTGTATAGCTTGATGTGTAGCCGTGTGTACTAGCGCTGTTGTTCAAGTGCAAAAATAAAACATATGTCTTGAAAGTATACTCGATTTATGTGTAATATCTACTAACATATAATTTCTGCCTCATCAGGTAATAAAGAATTTCGGAAACTGTACTAGGTTAGTAGTTACCATAATGAGCACATAATAATTTGCTCTACTGATTCGTCAGTGTTCTAACCTAACTTCACCGACTTTTATACTTATGTTAACTAACCTATTTGAAAAGAAATTAATATAAATAATTAAACCACAAGCTGATTTATTTATATAAATCATGTATAAATAAATAAGCTTGTAGTTAAAGCAATAAATAAAATAGGTGAATAAAATCGATTAGCTTAGGTTAGAACGGTGACCAGAAATTTATATTATCTGCTTTTCCGCAGTGATTCTAACGCAGTATATTTTCCAAAAATTGTTTTTATAAGCGGTGTAGGAAAATACAGGTAATTTACGATTTTTGCGTATTTGTATACTTTTCCCAACAGATGCCTGCTGGCAAAGTATACATTCAATAAATGCTTCGGAGCTATCATAGCTGTTTATTTAAATGTATTATGCATTATAACAAATCCGCTATATTCAAATTATATTGCACAATATACTCTCTGCTTGGTGATTGCAGTGCAGCATCTCTATAGAATAGAATAGAATCGTTTATTCAGTAATTAGGGCATCACATACACTTTCACGTCATATTGAAACGTTGGAGGATATTTTACTACATCACAATCTCTGAGTCTTTAACCAGTGTGTGTTACCAGTGATGACATATGGAACAGAGACGTGGTCACTCACAATGGGCCTCATAAGAAAGCTCAAGGTCACTCAGCGAGCTATGGAGAAAGCTATGCTTGGTATTTCTCTACGAGATCGAATCAGAAATGAGGACATCCGTAGAAGAACTAAAGTTGTCGACATAGCTGAAAGGATTAGTAAACTGAAGTGGCAATGGGCAGGGCACATTGCTCGTAGAACTGATGGCCGTTGGGGCACAAAGGTTCTCGAATGGAGACCGCGCACCGGAAAACGCAGCGTGGGACGACCTCCAACGAGGTGGACAGACGATCTGGTGAAGGTCGCTGGGAGTCGTTGGATGAGAGCGGCATGTAACCGCTCGTTGTGGAAATCTAAGGGGGAGGCCTTTGTTCAGCAGTGGACGTCCTGTGGCTGATATGATGAATCTCTGAGAAGAAATGCCAAAAGTAATTCAGCCCTAGGTAATTTTTTTATTTGATGTGCCTACATTTTAACTATGTTTTTGAAAAAAGTTATTTTTATGAAAATATTTGTTTAAAAATCTAATGACTTTTATTCATTTATACTTGGTTATTTATTTATGGTTAAATAAAGAATTATGTGACAATAATATTCTACTACAACTTAAAACGAATGAATTGCAGTATTCATGAATTTGCCTTCTAATTAAATTTAAGATTCCATGGCAATAAAGAGCTAGCCAGGCCGGAGTGGCGGTAACCGTTCTCGAGCATCACACTTGCATCAGTTCAATCCCATTGCAGGGAACTATAAGCATAGGCATAAGTGGGTTGATACAACACCTTGGGGTTTTATGACTTAGAAAAAGGTGATGGGACAACATGAGGATTTCCCCACGAACAAAAACAAAGTAAACGCATCGACTCGATATACAATGCTACCATTTTAGCCAGCATGGCAGACTCATATTGCCAGGCAGCAGGTGGTTATCTATGTATATATATACTAGGCTACATGTTCACAAGAAAACGCTCAAAAACACATGTATTAGAAATTATAACGCACAATATGACTTTTATCCATTTTAGATCAAGGAACTACATTTCAGCTATGCGTATAGACACTTCACAATAAATTATAACGAAAGTTTATAGTGTGTTTACTGATCTCCCTTTGGCTTTAGCCCAATAGTGTCAACTGTTAATAGACAGCGCACGTGGCACGATTAAGCGGCAGATACTTTTAACCCCGACGTCCTCTCTCTTCAAGAGATTTTTCACGATTATTTATCTAATGTAGACACTGTCACTTCCATTTGTTGGCAGGGCACCCTTAACAAAAACAAGGATTATTCTATAAGCCCCTTCAGGCTTTGGTATCTAATTTCCTGTTTGTTTTTATTTGGATTTGTTTTGTTTTGTATAAATACAACGCTATTTCGCTAAGTGTTTAACTTTAATGGATTTACTGGTATACGAGTATGGGCGGACAATTAATCGCTGGTAGCAATCCTCTGGAGACATTCAGATAATCGTGTTTCTAGTATTAGCATTAACACAAAATCATTTACTTTACAATCCGCAGAATTAATGTCTGGAGTCCACCACGTCTTAATCTTTATCGTAAGATTTACATTAGCGTATCCTGCAGACGTATCGGACGGAGTCTCATTTATTTAGAAATAAATTATTGATGCATCCTTTTTATCTCCTTCGGGCTTAATTGATTTGTCGCTTGAAGCCGTCTATATTCTTGCTTCTCAATTACGTGTGGAGCAGTGTATCGCGAACTGTCGGCCGTTTTATTTATGGTAGGCCAATTGATTGAATTAGTGGACCCCGAGGGGCTTGCCCGATACTGACCTGTTTGATACAGATGAGAATTTATTTCGCTAGCGCCGCCACTTTATCTGTTAACTTTACATTGCCGCTTAAATTTAAGTTAATTTGGATTCTTTTGGTGTTCTTATGAATGTCCTATGTATATATGAATATTTATGCGTATAAGTACGATATAGTGAACAAGACTGTTCTCCACATAAAAGTCCAGGCATTGTTTTTATTTAAGAACGGTGAAACATACATTTTGTTAGATTTATTTAAAGATTCTGTACCAAATATGTTAAAGGGCATTTCTATGTTCATTACTACGTTTATATACCAAGTTTCATTGCCTTGATCCTGTAAGTGCATTTCATCCCCACATTTGCGGATACATAATGTAGTAAAGGCAACACACATCCCAATGCGTGCAAAGCCAAAGATAAGTCGGTGTGACATTCGGGGGATAGGAAGTCCAATGCATTTGGGGTGGAAGCTATTTTTTTTTCTTTATTCTTGTGTAGTGATTGCCATCGGTAGCGTTATTTCGGTACATATTAAAACGGTGAAGAGCTTTGCTGTGAGTAGTTTTAAATTTGTTGTAATTTTGCATTCGATTTTTTGACGGCACGGTTGGGGCAGCGGCTAAGAGATTGGTTTTTTGCGCTACGTGTTGCGGTTTCAATCCACGGACAAAACTAACATTTCTATGGTCTACCGGTAGTTGTTTCGGGTATGGGTGTTTATGCATGTGTTTAACTTATGTCTGTATACCCACCATACAGGAAAAGTCTTAGTGTTGGGGCATCGTTACATAAATAAACTAGTTGTTGCGTGGTTTTACCTGCGCGTTTATATAATATAACCTATATCAACTTTTACCCTTTTAGGGGAAGAATTTACAAAAACTTTGAAATATGTACATCTTAATTTTCAACCAAAAAGCCAAATAATAATTTTCATAGGTTTAACTTAAAAAATAACGGATATTCCATACAAGTTTGCACACCCTCTTTTACCTATTTAAGGGTAGGTTTTATAAAAACACATATTACTTTATATTGAACAAAAACAATTATCATAGATCTAACTTTGACGAACTTTCATACAATCTTTCAACTGTTTCAACCCTTAGGTGGTAAACACCTTAGTAGTAGAATTTCTACAATTCCGGCCTTAGTGTCCTACGTTATAAAAGGTATCTACTACTATCCTCAGTGGATGAGGCTGTGCGTTGGTAAACCACTCAGTCAGTTTCTTCTTTTATATATATAGATAATTGCAGTCTGAATTAGCTTAATCCAAATATATAACTTACGACGGAGGCATGTCAAAACGAGCAAAGATGATTAGAGAGCTAGTTTTTTAGTAGAATCAGAGCACATGTCAATGAGCTAAATAAAGCAACTGTCACAAAGCATATAAAAATGAACTATTACATCAGTTTCCGAAGGCGGCGGTATTGGCGGCGGTGCTTGTAATCCCACTTAGTAACGATGTTAGCAAAAAGTGTAAAGCCAGAGATAAGCGGGTGTGCAATGCTTTTAGAGCTAGAACTAAAAGCTAGTTTTTCGCCTTCGCTCTTGCAAACGATTGCTGTTACGAGTCGAGGACACGTGTCTACGATCTGTATCGTGCGCCTCACCTGACACACTCGGAGTCTGCACTACGTGACCCGCATCTGTGCACCGCTTGGAAGTAAATATCACATGGAGGATTTATCTTTATGATATTCGGATGGTAGAATATTGAGGCCTTTTGTCTTTGTGGGCATAACTTTTAGATGTTTTAGGTGGCATGGTTTACGTTTATTTTGGGGATCTGTGACAACAACAAAATTTAGCGTAGTGGTCTGTAGTGCCGGCTAAATGCTATCCGATAATATTTTATATCGTGCAGGGTTTTTGAAGTTGGTATTATTTTGTTTTAAAGTTTTAACCCAAAAACTGATCATGTTCAATATCTTAAACCTAAAGATTTCGTATTAGATTGGTTATAAATTTCGGCCATTACTCTCTATGCTGCATGTCACAGGCTTGATCGCTGCTTGGTACAAATATTTGTAAGGCCTATAAATACGCAGTTATTATGTCGTTTGGCTTATTGGTGGATGAGATTCATGTCTGTTACTACTATCCATGATACCGAGGAAATTTCAACGCTTTAGAGCGTAAAAAACGGGTTTCCACTATTGACATTAAACAATTTTGTGATATTTATATCATAAATAAATCAAGTATGAATCTGAAAAATATCTTTCTTTATTAGATGAGATCAGAAGTATAATTACAGACCTAGCGATACTTACAGATACATACCTACATACATAAAAGTTAACATACTGATATATTAAATCAGTAATAGGGAGATGATTTTAACATTCTAGTTGACTGCAAAAATCGATGCCCAAATTATATAAACCTTGCCTAGGCCTTGCTTTAATACCTGTCTGCCTTAAACTAGGCAGACAGGTATTAAGGCACTCAACTTAAATTACCAATTTATTAAATTAAAACACGATAGCTAGTGACCTATCTCAATCCACGCCACAACGTCTTTGCTTAGCCAACCTAATCCTATACTTATCAACTAACTCCAGTTAATGAATATTTTAGTAGGACGGAGTTAATGAAGGACGCCTCCTTTGTCCCGACCATAGCTTGATTACATTCGACTGACGCAGGGGAAACACTCGGATATAAAATCCAGCTAAATGAGAATATCGAAATGTAATAAATGTTTAGTTCATGGAGTTAATTAGGACCGTTGGACATTGCTAATTAAATTTAATGTCAGTATTTTTTATTTCTTCAAGTATAATTTACACTGTATTGGAATTTCAATAACTAAAATAATGATCAATCCCTCTGGGACAGTCGTTATCTCACCACGGAATAAATGTAAACCCGGTGGGCAGATTAGACACGGAGGAAGACGTCCTCACTTTGTTGAAACAAAAAAAATATATCATAAAGAGACCAATTGAGAACACGTACGTACCCGAATGCCTCAGAGAGTCAGCCAGGGCCTCGTCTCCGGCATTGACAGCAGCCGACTGTATCGGCCACTGCACCAACCATGCCGTCGAGTTGGATGGAGTAGGCCCGAAGTTAGGTGATCTGGCAACTAAAACAAGCCAGGCTAGCTTGGCATTATTGGTGGAGTGGCGGCTATAACAAAGCAAAGACTGATATTGGCTGCCAGAGCTACATGTTCGGAGGTGGAAGTGTCTAATGGCGTAATAACGGGGAAACTGACTCTGAGTGAACTAGTTGCGCGATGGTGAAACTGATGCCACGGTGGTGATGCTCCCTGTCGCATGTAGTGGCGGCTATTTAGGGGACCCATCATGTAAGTTTGGAGTCAGCGTCTGCTACAAATTTTCATATAAAGATGGAAAAGCATACGCCGTTGTTTCTGTTAGGCCAAATTTTTCAGTCCATATTTAATTTAATAATTTGCCGTGTGGTGCCGGCTCAGAATGCCACCACCCCATCTCCCCCCATGGGTGTCGTAAAAGTCGACTAAGGGATTAGTCGGAGGATGGGCAGCAGCGTCCTTCGAGTACATTAACAACTCAACTGCGATCGCCAACCCGCCTGCCAAGCGTGGCGATTATGGCAAAACCCCCCAATGAGCTCAAAACACATCCATATCTGTGGTTGTGATGATCTTTGGGGGAGGCCTGTGTCCAACAGTGGACTTCATTAGGCCGAAATGATTATGATGAAAATGATTTAACCCGTTGCAATAGACCTTATCATTTCATCTTATGCAATAGTCCTATACCACTGGAGTAATTGAGAACCTCCGGTTCGTGTCGTATTACATTCTAGATTAAAATTCTCTAAAGAGCCTGTGCGTTTTCAGCCTATGTCCCCGCGTAAGCTTATCAAAACCGGACTGGTTTTAGAGAGTATAAACCTGTGAACAGAGAGACAATAATGATGGCATAAAATACTAAAATTCACATTTAAGACCGCCGTCAAATGATTATAACTTATATACCATAAGTAACAATATAAAGTCAACAAATGTCAGACAAATTTATTAAATAAAAGAATAAGAAATTGAAAATATACAAGCACATATATCTCAAATTTAATCAAAGATATAAGAATATTGAAGAATATTTATTTAGTCGGATACGAAATTAGTACTTATAAACAATATAATTATCTATTTAAAAATTATATGAGTTGTTTTTTGTAGAATATCCTGGCTGTAACGCTGTGCGCTGTCGGAAACGGGTAAGTACCATTCTCCCACCAAATTCCTACATAGTTCCTGGGCTGAGTGACGTGTACAGAAAGCCCACTCCCGCTCCATCTACTCATCCCTAATAGACAGACAGTGCATCAGCGGCAGGTCTTATTTGGTCCAGAGGCTGTTCGTGTAGTGTATAATAGCGCATTGGTAACTACTGACAATGGGAACACTCAAGTTATCTGAAACTTCAGAGAGTTGGGATTTTTGTGGTTCTCAGGGTGCAATTGGGTGCTGTTGACCCCATCATCACGCCTACATCATCTTCATATGATCCATAGGAAGACGTCTATTGATGAAAGAATATGGTCGTGAGGAAATACTCATTTTACTTTTCACTATGATTGGCAAACGGTTCGAATGATATAGTTATTAATGCACATGGAGGGTGCTGGTTCTATCTTTTTGTCATAAGGCTTACTCAGCTTATGCGAGTAAGCAGAGGAGATGGCCTTTTATGCCACGTATAAATCACACGACTTTCGCTAAAGTTACTGAAAATCCTTTTTTTTTTCACCATGTCCCATTATTCCAAATCCATCATGTACTTACAATGCATTTTTTTATTTGATGCATTTTTAGTGCAGCTTGTGGTCGCCTGGATTTCTGCACTGCCTGTCGCGTATTCAATCATAGTACTGAACAAATATTTACGTATATGACCTACGGATAGTTGTTCCGGGTCTGCATGTGGAATTTGTTTATTTAAACTTTTGTGTACATTGATGGTACACAAGGCGGACTTCATGGCGAAGCTTTTAAGTTAAAAAAGGTCTTTGAAATAGGCACACTACAAACTGTACCCACAACACACGAGAAATCCATGTGTACAGTAAAAAAAAATACCTGGTTATATTTTAAAGTTACCGTTGTCAAAAAAAAATTAAGCAGGCGCATCTTTTTCTATGTTTGGAAATGATGAAACTTATCATGTGCCATCTTAACAGTTACGGCACACAGTTCGACAGTTCTGATCTGAACCTTTCGCATACTATTCCAATCGATCACGCCGTCAAGATAACGAATCAATATTATACATTTACAATCCTTATCTAGTACATTCTAATCTTTGTATGTCTGTGTCGTCACCGCAAAACAGTTAGGTAACTAAATACGTGACTGGCATATGCTCGGAGTCCCAATTGACACGTTCAGCCCGCCACGTGTGCAGAATCGGAGCCGGCAAGCTAATCCCGGGGTCTCAGTAGTATTGCAAATACTTTATTTGTTTTGGGGTTCAACAGGATGTTGTCTTGGTGGGGCAGGTGATGGAAACACACACCCATACACATAATTCCGTACGTCCTGATGAGTGGATATTTCCATAATCACTTTTCTTGGCAGGCGGATCAGCGAATGCACTATGTTGTTATTAGTACACGGGAGAATGCTGGTGCCCATCGTCTTAATATCAACTCTCGTTATCTTTTACGACTCCTATGGCTAGTGGGGTTGATTTGCCGGAATCCACATGGAAACAGACTAAAAAAAATACGTTTTTACGTAAGAGCTTAAATTATGTAATATTTTTAGCAAATCTTTTTTTTTTCATCAGCATCATTTCAGCCGAAAAACGTTCACTGCTGGACAGAAGCCTCCGCGAAGGCTGCTACAACGACCGGTATGGTGTTGTGTGGTCATTGGGGAGTTTTCCCATAATTGCCACGTTTGGCAGACGGGTTGGCCATCGCAGTTAGGTTATAAGTATACTCGAGACACGCTGCTGCCCATCCTCTAGTTAATCCCATAGTAGTCTCACGTAGCCTTTAACGACACCCACGGGATGAGATGGGGTGGTGGTATTCTTAGCCACCACACGGCAAATCCTCCCAAAATGATGACACAATTGTAGAATTCTATGGGGAAGGACTTTGAACAACAGTGGACGTCCTATGGCTGATATGATGATGATTATATTTTTACATATTAATATTTCTCCGGAATCGTGGGTACAGATTACAGACATAAATCTCATATGCACAAACACTCAGACCCATCACAACTCTGTAGATCATACAAATATTTGTACCGTGCGGGGGTCTAATCCGTGACACGTAGCACAGAAAGCCAATCGCTTAGCCACTGCGCCAACCATGCCGTCTAATATTTATAATAATAATATTTAGATTTACCGCTCACACCGGTGTTGCTCCTTGTCGCCTGTAGTGGTGGCCATTTAGGGGGCCCATCTTGTGAGCGGCGAGTCACCGTCTGCCACAGAATTTCACGATCAAAGTTGAAAGGCAGACGCCGTTGTTCCCGTATTTATTAGTCTTTTTATTCCATGTAACACCCATTGCAATAGATCTTATCGTTATAGTTTCCATCTCATACAATAGCCTTACACCACCGGGGACAATCCATGTCTTAATTTTATAGTGCAGCCATGGAGAGTCCCCGGTTAGTGTCCCATTACATTTTAGATTAAAATTCTCTAAAGGGCCTCTGCGTGTTGGACCTATGTCCCCGCGTAAGCCTGTCAAAAGACCGGGTTCCCCCTTACAGGGGATATAAACCCGTGAAAAGAGAGACAATAAAATTAGATTTATAAACTTCAAATATGATAACCTTAATAATCAATATGATTTTTACTCAAAACTCCTTACGAACTTTATTAGACTTGAGACGACGCCATCTGCTTAAAGCGACCTATTTACGTACCGGAAGGAACATCGAGTAACCTTCAACACGATGACTAAGACTTTTATAATGCTCGCTTTATTTCTAAATAACTTGACCGTGCCAGTTATTTGTTATTATTTAAAACAAATGTTCCGTATGGTGTACCACTCCACCTCCTTCCATGTATATCGCAAGTGGCGACAAAAGACCTCTATACCAGAGAATGGGCAGCAGCTTTCCCTTTGCGAAACAGCAGCCATACTGCGGTCACCAACATGGCCTGCCAAACGTGGTGAGGACTGGCAAATTCTCCCTAAAATGATGACACACTGTATGTATTTTTTTATTGGGGAGACCTTTGTTCAGCTGGACGTATTTTAACTGATATGATGATGGTTAAGATAATTTAAAACAAAAGTAGCGATTGTCAAACCAACACTGGCTTAATTTTTCTGTCATGCATAGCGGTTAAACATAAACATGCATTTATAATGCGCTGTGTATATTAATCGCCATATTAAATTTTCAAAACAACTTGCCACTTAAACTTCAATACAAATTTAAAATGAATTTAACAATAGCATTGTGCACTTTCCGAAGTCGTACGTGAAAAGTATAACAAAATAACTGCTATAACTTTACAAGTTTATGTTAATTAAACATAAAATGTATCTTATTATGTCATAAGTGACATAAGTGCGTGAATAAACAGTACTTTTTAATAAACAAATTGTTGCAGGCATGCACTCCTCCGAAAATCATTATCATCAAGCTGTCCTTGTGCTTTCGACGGAATGCAAAAGCTGCACGTTACTGAGTCGGCGCGAAATGACAAACTAGAGTGGGGGGCAGTAACCCTAAGAACACCAGATAGGGAGGTTGTGTCGCCACGCGTCGTAAATACATCGCGATCTCCGCAAACTATGAACATTAACGGACGATGTTATGATTGAAACTTATACAAAAATGAACCATGAAGTTTATTATCGGACATAATTAGTATTTTTCCACGTGTTAAAATAAACTATGTGGTGTAAAGTGCGAAGTGTCGTTAATCAGTAGTGTCAAGCATGACCGCGGGTCCAATTAAAAGAGATAATCTCGGATGGAACCAGTTCAAGTGTGTAGTGCTTCTATATCTTTTGTTCAGTTTACCGAGCGCTACCCAAGGTAAGTGAAAAAAACTAAAGTTTGCAAAGTTGGTTTAGAGACCAACAAGAGTTTGTAGCTATAAAAAAGAAATACGAGGACAAGATTATTGCTATAATATGTTTGTTGATATTCTTTATTATAAATTGATGGATATGGAGAAATTAAAATCAGAATTTGACGTTAAACACCAGCTTTTTGTTGGATAAGTTGGACGAAAATTAAATACGCGTGGTGGATCGTCAAACTGTGCTATAAAAACCGATATTAAATATCTGTAAATACATAAATATTTTACTGATAATATTGTGATTGATGTCATGATATCGATAATTACGTATTTATGTTTTAATGTTTCTCATTAAAAGTTTTATTGGTATAATATTTCAATATCTCTTAAATAATTAATTGACACAGACATCAATTAAAAGTATTAATAATCCTTTTATTAACGTTTAATATGTACTGACAAGATAAATATTTTTTTGTTTTTGTAATTAGCAAATTATTCCTTTTTTTCTAAGCTCAAAGTCGTGCTCCGCGTATAAAGGAACATCCAGCTGATACTATAGTAGGCAGAAGCGAACCTGCTACCCTGCGCTGCGTGTCTGAGGGCAAGCCAAAGCCAACGATCCTGTGGTATAAGGATGGCTCCCCACTTGCACCTACAGATCACCCACACAGAGTTCTGCTTGAAGATGGACTGCTGTTTCTCAGGTAAGTCCAGAATTATCCTTATTATTTTGACTTTTTTATGACAGTCAGTCTAACCAGATGTGACTCAGTACCAGTATTTTGCACGGAATGACTACCATATCAGCCAAAAGACGTCCACTGCTGAACAAAGAATACCCTCATAGACAGCACGGCACGGTTGGTGCAGTGGCTGATACAGTCGGCTGCTGCGCTCTGGGTCGCGGTTTCGATTCCCGCACGGAACAAATATTTGTATGATCTGCAGGTAGCTGTTCCGGGTCTGGGTGTATTGTGTGTGGTATTTGTGTCTATAAACACACCCACGACACAGGAGAAATCCTAGTGTGGGGCAAAGTTTAAAAAAAATAAAATGAGGACCGGTTGCATGCCGTGTGTCGTCATTTTGGGGGAATATTCCATTATTTATCACGCTTGGCAGAAGGGTCGATGAGCGCACAATGGCGGCTTTTCAACAAAAAAAACGGTGCTGCCCATCCCTCTGGTTTACAGTCCCTTGTCGCCTTTTACAACATCCGCGGGAGGTGGTGAAGTAAAGCTAAATTCTTAATACGGACACCACGCGGAAAAACTGCTAGTAAATAACTCGCTTGTGGCATGGTGATAAAGCCCATTTCTTTCATTTTTGGAGCTGCTTTGGTCGGCAACCATTAATAGACTCGGCTGGTTACTGTAACAATTAGACGGGCTCGGTAGCCCTAAGGTATTCTACAGTACGACCAGAAGGATTTTTTGGGTAGGGTATTATTGGCTGCCTTTGACTGTTGTCAGTCACAGTCTTCAATGTAAATTTGTAAATTTTGTATATTTTTTTTAAAAACGTGGCCTCCCTCTATGATTTCTCCCGTGTCATGGGTGCGTTTACAGACAGGAATTCCACACACAATTGACACAATACACCCAGACCCGGAACAACTACCTGGAGATCATACAAATATTTGTTCCGTGCAGCCACTGCACCATTCTGGACACAAATATAAATGACAGTCAGCAAGTATTAAAGTTTCGATTTATATTCTAAGTGTCAAACATATTTGATTACTGTGCCTATATTGCATTGAGCGCGCGTTGCAGAGATTCGAATATATGTCACGGTAAATGTTCGGGATTTAATTAATTTATGCTGCGCTGATATTTCGAATGTAACATGACAGATGGCGCTACCTATTCTTGATGGGATATGTCTGGCTTTGTTATCGTTAGTTGCGTTACAAATGTTTGTTTCATATTGATATATGTTGGCATGATCTTCTATTTGATCCTTCTAACTTCCCAGAAAATCGCCAGGATCAGCTTTGCTATAAACAGCTGCCTGAGAGCGACGGGTAGCTTACCTTTTCGTGGCATTTTGTAAATCGTAAAATGTAATTTGTTATACCTACTACCACCCCATTTCATCCCGTGGGTGTCGTAAAAGGCGACTATAAGATTAGCCGGAGGATGGGCAGCAGCATCTTTATAGAGTTGTTATATTTATAACTCAACTGCGATCGCCAACCCGTCTGCCAAGCGTGACGATTATGGCAATATCCCTCAATGAGCACACAATGCAAATTCATACCGGTCGTTGTGGCAATCTTTTGGGGAGGCTTCTGTCCAATAGTGGATGTTTTTACGGCTGAAATAATATAATTTAATAGCATTTCATCAAAATTTTGTTCATTGCAGCTGTCAACCAATAGCTATAGTATTACTGTAGAGATATTCATTCGTTTAATAAAACACAGAGTAAATAAGTCTGCATTCAAATAAGAGACACATCGCGTTATTCTTTCTATGACAAAACAAAATAACTGAATAGGCGATCATTGAATAAAAAACGAAAAGTTTTGCACTTGCGAATGTCTAATAGCTACAAGTAAATAACATTTTACAAAGACGTGAAGTAAAACTAATATTACGCACTTAGTGTAATGATGGTCGTATAAAGCCCCTCGGGCATTACATAAACTTTTCATGATTATATTGAACGAGTAAACCGCAAACTTTATTAATAACTTACATCGATTTCAATGTTGTAATATGACTCTTGCCTATATTTATAATTAGAGGTATATTAAAATACTGTAATTCTTCGAGGATAAAAATAGTGGCTATGCAATTGACTTACTGCGCTACTTGTCGCGGGTTCGTACCCGCATGAAACAAATATTTGTAGGATCTACTGATAGTTGTTCCGGGTCTGGGCGTTCAGGTGACATTTACGTCTGTAAACTGTACCCGCGACACAGGAGAAAGTTCAGTGTAAAAAACACGAGACTAAAACATTTTATTCAATTACACTCTCAATTTATAAATCAAAATCTTTAAAAATGCTCTGTATGGCCACATCATAAAAAAAAACAAAAATTAAACGTCACAATAGGCAGGCAGTTCAAAATTAATGAGCCGATTACAGAAAACAAGTATTGTGATGTTGAATAATATAATTTATTTTTACTTTTTAGTACGTAAGATTCTTTTTATTTCATGCCTTTGTTTTATCAACTTTAGTTATATCAGCTATTTCCTAACTCAAATGTTTAGTTGAACTTATAGGTATAAATATGTGGTTGAATCATTAGAGAATTCTGCTATTATGTTTCCCAAAACGGTAAATTTAGAAAAAATTACAATTCAGGTTCACTTCTGTAACAAAAAAAATATTAACTTTTGTTTCAAAAGAAATATAGTATCACATAAATTGCTGGTCCACCAGGGTAATATTTCGATCTCTATCAACTTGGTACCGGTATTTTGAGCAGCTAGCTTTGTTTAGAAGCAACAGCCGATCTTAGTTAAGTTGTTTCTGAATCAAGGTTCCTAATCAAGCTTTTTTCTGTTTTCGGAATCATATCATACCAAATGAAGCTAATAAAAGTGTTGTAAATTTACCATGGAATCTAATAAGTAGTAATTATTGTCATGGATTTATCAAGTTCTTACGAATAGCTGTACTTTTCAATGAGCACAAGAAAATAAAAATACTAGTAAGACAGGCTTCTTGGCAACAAAGCATTGGTACTCGTATATTTTTTTTATTTCTGTGTCTCGCGTGTTCTCCCATAAAAACAACCAGACTAATTTAGCCGGAGTTTTTATTGTTGTGTTAATTACAGTCCGAAAAAAACTAAAGTACACGTGGTTTATTACACCTTGACTTGTACAAAATAAAAAAGATTAAGCGAAAAAGAATGACGTGCGCTTGCAAACAAACGTGTTCAATATGTATTTTTAAGGTACCTATTTTAAACGACGAGGTTCATTAAACGTTCAGCTTTTACAGAATTTTATTTTGCCATGATTCGTAAAAGACTTTAAGACCACATGTCGATGTTAATGGCAGAACTTTAAACTATGCATTTTTATGTCTTCTACTAGTTATATCGGCCAAAAGCCAATGCTGTCCCAAAGCCTCCCCCATAGATTTCCACAATTGTGTCGTCATTTTGAGGGGAGTTTACCAGTACTCACCGCGTTAGGCAGGCGGTTGGTAAGCGCAGTACGGTTCCTGTTCCACAGAAGCGACAGTACTGCCCATCCCTCTGAATTAGAGTCCCTTAATCGTATTTTTCGATATTAGCATCGTATTCGTCATTGCGACAAGCGTTGTGATAGTAGCTTTTAATAATTTGGTGTGCTTACACGAGAATCACTGAGGCTCATGTTTGGCAGTGGACATTCATCATTCATCATCATTTCGGCCGAATGAAGTCCACTGCTGGACACAGGCCTCCCCCAAAGATCACCACACTGATCGATATGGGTGTGTTGCGGGCTCATTGGGGGGCTTTGCCATAATCGCCACGCTTGGCAGACGGGTTGGCGATCGCAGTTGAGTTGTTAATGTACTCAAAGGACGCTGCTGCCCATCCTCCGGCTAATCTCTTAGTCGACTTTTACGACACCCACGGGAGGAAATGTGGTGGTGGTATTCTGAGCCGGTGGACATTCACAAGTTGATAATTATGAAATTATTCAAACTAATCCAGAAGCCTAGGCACTTTAGGGAATCGTAAGCGAAAATAATTTCAAATCCAAGACTGAACCTAATAATTGACTACTACTAACATAATAATTAAAAAAGCACCTTTATATTTTATACCAAAGCTTATAATTTAACGCTACTTTATTTATAAATGCGTCCGTACACTATGACCGATATTGAGTTGATCGTTAAATTGTAGGGTTATGCGTGGCAAGAAGGAGAACGACGAGGGTGTGTACTGGTGCGTCGCACGCAATTCTGTTGGCGAGGCGGTCAGTAAGAATGCTACGCTGACCATTGCCGGTAAGTACTGATTCATTGCGTGTAAGTACGTTTAAATTGCGTGTAAGTGCACTTGCATGTAGCGATTAAATTACGTAATATATTATGCCCGTAAGCCGTGAAAACGTTAATGGAGGTCTGCTTTTGAACAAAAGGGTTGTTCAAATTAATACCTACTCATATATATCATCATGTAATAGGCGTTCGCTGAAGAAAGTTTTAGGTTATTATGTAATAATAATATGTAATGGGCCTATAACATTTTGTCAATTTAACATTGCCTTCGATCCGATTCGATCCCGATTTGAAGTGATTTTCGTCTATATTAGCCCTTTCTACGTTTCAGATATGATCATACATTTTTATAACGTAAAAATGTTATTTATACAAATAAATAACAACTCTAGGTTCTAAATTTAAGGGCTCGGATAATTATATAGCTTTCCAAAAGAGGATCAAAACATTAAACTGTATTTAACTCATCTGACGGACAAAATACCTTTCATTTAAGCAGGTATTTTCTTTTGTATTCCCCAGGAATTATAAATTTTCGCATGCTGTATAACTTAATGTAAACTAAAGTATAAAATAAAATCAGCTCGATTTACACCGAATGGATCATTCCCGACATCTATATTTACCTGATTTCAATGTTTGCAAATGTAACTAGACCCGCCCCAGCCATACATTGCACGGTAAACCATTAAAAGGTGGGCCAAAATCATTATTTACTTGCCCATCTTAGCTGCGTTCTTTATGAAGTAATCCGATACTTCGTTTCTATTGATTTATGGTTGCATAAAGAATTTTACTTACAGTTCTTAGAGACGACTACAGAGTTGAGCCTCGAGATGTGAAAGTAGCCAGTGGTGAACCAGCCACGCTAGAATGCTCCGCTCCTAAAGGCGTCCCGGATCCGGGCGTGCACTGGACTAAGGACGGACAAACTTTAGATGTAGAAGTTAACGGGAGGTAATGAATTCTGGACTTCGAACTTCGTCTCTTATTTTGGTTTCGCATTGTTCACTTAATATTCTATATTGACATCAAATATAATGCCCGGTTTATTGCATTCAATACTTTAATGCTGAAATTAACCAATCAAGTGTTTGTTGTTTGTGCATTAACATTATAATCTGCTTAATGTACCCGTTTTGTGAATAAATTTGCTGTTTCATTTTAAATTTAAGTTACAATGACACGATTGTTGAAAATCGATAACTTTTGTCGCATCTACTTTCAACAATCATGATTTCATCATCGTGTCGGCCAAAGTACATCCGCTGCTAAATAAAGACCTTCCCCATAGATTTCCACCACAAACGGTTACCTGCTATGTGTAGTTTTATGGAGGATATTTGCCAGAAAGGCTGCTGTTCCACAGAACAGATGCTGCTGCCTGATGGTTTAGAGTCTATAACTCTCCTTTTACGACATCCACAAGAGAAGATGGAGTAGTGCTATATTCTTTGTGAAATTAAATGATTATGTTTTCATATTTATTTTACAGAATAATGATAGTAAATGGTGGTGATCTCAGAATATTAGAAAGTCTTCCTACAGATAGTGGTGTATATAGATGTGTAGCGTCTAATGTGGCTGGAGAAAGACAATCGCGTCCTGCGACATTGCTCGTGTTACGCAGACCACATTTTCTAGTGAAACCTAATAACATAACGGCACTAATAAGCCAGAACGTTGAATTTCACTGTCAGGTAATAAGTTGAAAATTAATTTGCCCATTCAGTTGACTAAATAACTAACCACAATGTTATTTTGAGACTTTTATAGAAGAAGTTAGTGAGAAGTCATAAAATATAAGTTTTGTTATAAAATGTGTTATACCTATGCAAATATTTGGTTACACATTAATTTATAAAATTATTATAAGCTTCATTATTAACAAATATTTTGTGTTATAAGAATCTTATATGATTTAAGGCATCACCAGAATCAGATGTCTCCGTGACGTGGTCTCGCGACAATGGTTCGTTGTCACCATACGCAATCATTCGTCGAGGATCTCTGAGAATAGACCGAGTTGTTGGTACTGACGCTGGGACTTATACGTGTAGAGCTGAGAGCCAAGCGGGAACTAGTGTTGCGTCAGCATCGCTTACTGTACATTGTAAGTTTAAGGTTTTAATAACAAAGTAATTGATATTCATTTGTTTGTTGTAACAAAGTGAACGTATATTTTTGGAGATTCAAAATGATTTTAGATAAAGACTTCACTGAAAATTTATATAGCTGCAATATCCTCACTGTCGAAAGAACTGATAATGAAAATTGATTTTCAGCTCTACCTCATTTCACTCGAGTGCCTTCAGACCAAACTGCATGGGAGGGGGAAGCGGTTTCTTTTCCGTGTGAAGCGGAAGGTTCACCACAACCTATAGTTTTTTGGACTATGGAAGGATCCCAGGTAAAGACGTTTGGAAATCAAAAACTTCTGATTGTAACGACACTCGTGTTTTTTATCACCCAATATTGTCTACTTCGAACAAAATATTCTATTCAAATAATGGCTAAAGAAGTTCTTATTTTTTACACCTAAATACTTTTCGGAATCATATGAAATAGCTACAAAAATGGGTATGGTTTTACAGGAATTAGTATTTCCGAAAACAACTCACGGTACTGGATCTTTGTACCTGGATAGGGTTACAACACAACACGCCGGAAGATTGACGTGTGTTGCTATTAGTGCGGCAGGGAGTGCTCAACATACCGCGACTTTACAGGTTTAAGCATTGATATATTTTAGAGATCTAAAACTTGTCCTGACTTCTAAAAACGATAAATAAAAAATCAAAGTATTTTTTCAGCATTTTGATTATTTTGTGCATTAAACATACGTCTATTGTTATTATTTCTGTCAGGTTTTAAGAAGAGAAGCCAATTCATTCAATGGCGATCTAGAATCTTCGTCTCCACATCCAGAGTTAACAAAGCTTCAAAACCATCCACCAATGACTCAGTATGAGTTGGTTCAGGCTCGCCGGTACTTACAGCAAGACGTTTTAATTTTGAGAAGGGTTGAAGGAATGTCTTCTACTACGGTCAAAATAGTGTGGGATGTTGGTATAACTGAAAACATATTTTCTTTAGGTATTCGTTGAGAACTCCACAATTAAACGATTTATTGTCTTTCAGGTGTTAACAGATTATAATGAATATTTAGAAGGTGTTAAAATTTGGTTTAATGGGACCTCCCTTAATCGAAGATACGTTTTAGAAGAAGATTTTCAGCATTCCAATATATCTTACAAAGAAAGTTTAGCAGATTTTAGAAAATATGAAAATTTTACAATGACTACTGTTCACAATAGTGGTTCGTCTAGTCATATTTTAACTGGCTTGTTGCCGCATGCTCAATATGACGTATTTTTAATGCCATTTTATAAATTGTTATTTGGTAAACCTTCTAACTTGAAGACCGGTTTCACGGAAGAAGATGGTAAGCCCCTTTTGAAAATGCTAATACTCATCGTAGCATATAATTAAGTTATTATGCATCTATAACTATAGCATACGTACTATAAATGTATTGTAGTTCCAACCGAGCCACCGCAAAGCGTCACAGCGGGAGTGATAAATGCGACGTCAGCGTGGATTCGGTGGGATCCACCGCCCCCACATACATGGAACGGCGAACTTTCCGGTTATTTGGTAAGTAGAAAAGTTAAATATTTTTTTATCGGAAATTGTTGATTATAATTTATTGTAAGTTTACTTTTGTTTTAGATTGAGGTTCGTGTGGGCGGTAGTACTGGCGGTCGTGTGGTGGGTCAGATGTCGCTGGGCGCTCGTACGCGTGCGGCCGCTGCAAGTTCGCTGCGTTCCGGCGGCCGATATAGTGCACGTGCCGCCGCCGTTACGCGCCGCGGGCACGGCCCATTCAGCGCGCCCGCACATATACACATGCTACCCACGCAGTCACAGAGACACTATGTACAGTGAGTAACTAATCTCTTAATTTTCACATACATAATTGAAATACTTAGAAATCATTAAGTGCGGAAAGTAACGGATGAATCGCAGAGCAAATCATAAGATGGTAATTCAAATGCGACTTTTTACAAAAGGGTTCGAGATATTATGCGAATACCATCCATTTGCTAGAAAGCATTTTCAAGATAGTAATTTCGTCTACTTGCGACCAATAACTTAGTAGTATGAAACTAAATATTTTGTTCCAGAACGGAGCCGTCTACTGACAAGGCGATAGTATCAATGTTCCAAGAAACTTGGCTGCTAGCGTTATGTCTTACTTTGTTAGTGTTGGTACTTGTCGGCACTGGAGTCATTGTTTATATACGGCGAAAGCAGACTAAGCAAAGGAAGAGCCAAAATACTACAAGTAAGATGAGTCACCATAAAACTATTCTTGTTTTCAGAGTGTTAAATTTGATCGTACTACTTCTATGAAATTATTTTCAGGTACAGCCATTGTCAATGCTCAACAATGCCTTTTAGGCAAAGAAGCTGTATGGCTTAGAGAAAGGCCCATGTTTGAAGGCTCTAATGAACCTAGAATAGAAATTCTTAATTGCCATCAAAGTCTCTTACATGGTAAGAAATTTTACCTTTGTTTTTATTTATTATTTTAATGTACTATTTTAAATACATAATATTTGGTAAATATTCCTAAGGTGGCCATTCAATCGGTACAATGGCTATGGAAGCTGAATACAGTCTTCCGCAACATACAAATTTAATGAATCCAATACCAGAAGAAAATTCAGAGCATACCAGAAGGAGACTGCAACCAGTACCGTACGCATCTAGTGCAATTTATACGGAATTAAATTATCAGGTTTGTACAAACAAAAAGCATTTCTACCTCTTTTAAATTGATCACTTTCCACTAATTAATTATTTTCATTGATAATTATTTGCTCACTTTTCTTCTTTGTCCAGCGTAATTTAGGCTGCAGACGAATTCAATCTGCCATTTAAAAGATTTCACCTAAAACATTTATAAGTGAACTCAAATTTTAGGATCAAACAGATGCAGAAGACTCATGCATGAAATGTGCTGTAAGCCCAGGCTCATACGACAATAGCATGGTCAGGTCCTATGGGGAAAGCAATCAATACTCAAATGAGGAATGTTCCACGTGTTGTAGAAGTAGCAGCTCTACTCTAACAAAAGACTACAGTGAAATGACAAAATGTGGTAACGACGATGAAATGCAAGATATGTCTGTAGAAGAGTGTCAATCTTGCAAAACAAATCATTCTCGGTCTTCGAGCCATAATGATGGCAACAAAGAATGGGCAATGGCTGAAGTTGAATATGATTACCCTCAATGGCATTGGTTGGGAAGAGAAAACACTTTTAGACAGCCAAACCAAGATATGAGGTACGCTAGTGAAGGCAGGAGTGATCAGGATTGTAGAATGAATTTATGTGATATTCTGCCACCGCCGCCTTATGAACGGTAAGTTTTAATTGATACTTACTTCTCTTTTAGGCACTTTAAAAATAAATCCTCAATTTTTTAAGTCTGGTGTAAACATTACCTAATATCGTTCGCGATCGTTTGAATTCACGTTCACGAGAGTTATGAATTTACTTTTTTATGTTGAATCTAATTAGTATCAACTGTCCACAGGGAATCACCATATCGAGAAATGCATGCATTCACCAATCACTCAGGGACATCAGGTTGTTCTGGACATACATATAGAAGTTAATTAAATTGTAAATTAGTATCACTAGGACGTAATACAAGCAATATTACTTTATAGTGAACTGTAAAAATGTATAAATGATTCTGCATATAATGAACATTAAGGTAAAGTGGGATACCTGCTACACAGTCGCGTAATGAAATAGAGATATAAAAAAATACAACCTGGCGGGCTGGCTACGTCAAAGTTAGTGAGCCTTATTATCTTATGAGGCACGCAATGACCACATTTTAACAGACTTCAAAAAGGAGGTGGTTCCCAATTCGATGCGTTTTTTTAATGTATATACTCCTGTTACTCCGAGATTTGTAGACTGATTTGAGCATTTTTTTAAATCGGTGCAAAATGCTTTCGAGTTGGTTCCATATAAATTAAACGGCCCGTACGACTTCATAAGTAAAGATTTTATTTCTTTTTAGTGGTTTTCATATTTTTATACCGTGTAGAGTTTTTGAAGTCATTATTTTTTTGTTTAGTAAGTTATGAATGAAATATTTAGTCGAGTCTTAAAAATATTCGTTACCTAATTAAAAGATTTTGTGTAAGATTAGAACCGAGATTTAGTTCTTTTATGATAAATTGGTACGACAATGCGGGTGTTGTTACGCGACTGTGTAATAGACGGCTTTCGGAATTTGTAGTTCTTGTGGATGTGTTTACAAATAGACTGGTATGTAACGTAATGTAGGTATTAGGTTTTCATCTTTCTCTAGTGACTGTGATATAGTATAATTTCGTATTCAAATTTACGTTTTATGTAAATATTTAGAAATGTTTGATAACCTTATACAATTTTATGACCGACGTATTTATTGAGTGTAGTAAAGTAGGATTTCGGAGAAGAATCAAATTTTAAATGAATATTTTAAACAATCACAGTTGTTTATCATTTTTGTACTGAGACAAGATTCCTACATTGTAATCTGACGATAATTTGTACTTTATAAAACCAGCATAATTAAAACTGGATTTTTATCTCTTTGTTTTATTTGGGTACCTGGGTCGTAATTTCTAATAACTTGACCTCTTACTGTTAACAAAGGATTCTTACCCTTTGAAATGTATATTATTTAGCTAGGTTTTAATAATAAACATGACGTGGTTGCAAAACTATATTGAAACTATAATCCTAAGTATTTAAAAGTTAAAAGTCTAACAAATGACTAATAGCTATATATCCGTCGTTATATATAATAACGACGGCACGGTTGGTGCAGTGGCTGATACAGTCGACTGCTGCGCTCCGGGTCGTGGGTTCGATGCCCACACGGAACAAATATTTGTATGATCTGCAGATAGTTGTTCCGGGTCTGGGTGTATTGTATGTGGAATTCATGTCTGTAAACGCACCCACGACACAGGAGAAATCCTAGTGTGGGGCAACGTTTTTTTAAAGAAAGATAAAGAAAGCTCGCACCCATAAAATTCCATTTACTTTCGTTTTCGACTGATTGCGCTTTGCTTGCTAGCGACTTAGGAACGCAAGCAGTTTTTAATCTGATTAGGGATCTATTTTCATATTCATAGCATTATCCTGTCCTGCTGTTGGGAACCGCGTTTGGATATGTCTTCTCCAGTTCACTTGTATCCTTACTCCGGTAACGTCATAAACGCATTTAGATAAACGCTACTTTTTTATACAACTTGGTCACTAGACGAGCTAGTCATTCGCCTGGTTAGCATCATGCCTACCTATAACAATTGTAATGCTACCCCGGACCAAACCTGCGCGGCACCACACTGCACTCTCGTAGTAATATCATGCATGTGACCATGTTCGCGCCACCGCACCGCTCCATATTCCTGTTTCTGGCTCAGTATGAGCACGTAGATTCCCCAATCTTCATGTACTTTCTCCACCCCAAAAAGGTCGGAGGGGTATGCCGGAATCCTACTGGCTAAAATCACCGGCACCGAACGGAGGCTCCAGAAACTCGAATAATCTCCATCTAGAGCCAACCATTCAACCAAACCAATCAAAGCCTCGCTATGCGCTGTGCTGCACACCGCCGTCTTCCCGGGAGTCGCTCGGTATGAGCACCTACCTACCTAGCCGGACTCTGTAATATGAGACCTACCACCAATTTAATATAATAAACTACTATAATACAATAAACGGTCTTAATCTATATAATCTCTCTATTGCGATAATCACCACGCCTAGCAAATGGAATGGTAATCGCGGTATTTAGATTATTAAATGGATGCTGCTACCAGATTTCTTAACCTTAGCTATCCACGTACCGTAAACGCTATACGCAGCCTATATAGCTTGACAAGTCCGTGTACCAAATATGGTGTATAGACAAAATATCATATTAATTATCTTAAAACGAATAACTTTTAAATGGTAGGTTTGTAGAAAATGTCCAAACGGTTGGGTCTAAGTTCTTTAAAGCCCACCGTAAAGGTAGACCAAAAAAGTTCTCCGATCACACTCTCGACCTCATGGCAGAAAGACGCGCCATGACGCTGCAGTCTTCCGATGATGCTGAAGCATACCGACTGCTCAATAGACGGATATGGAAGTCCTTGCGGCACGATATCCGCACCTTTAACACTAACGGTGTTAAAGAGGCGATTGAGCGGAATCAAGGCTCCAAAGTGTTCGCAAGAGACAAGTCTATTGGGCAAAGTCGTATTATGAAGCTGAAGACCGAGGACGGCAGTGTAGCGTCGACTAAGCCAGAGGTTTTGAGAGAGATTGAGAACTTCTACCGGCAGTTATACACCTCGGTTACTATACCTACCATTGGCTCTGACAAAGACCCGCGAGCCATACTAACCCGACACTATACCGAGGATATCCCGGACATCAGCCTGTACGAGATTAGGATGGCCTTGTAACAGCTTAAAAATAACAAGGCGCCGGGTGGAGACGGAATTACGACAGAGCTTCTGAAAGCGGGTAGAACACCGGTACTTAAAGTCCTTCAGAAGCTATTCAATTCCGTCTTACTCGAGGGCACAACGCCAGAAGCGTGGAACAGAGGTGAGGTGGTGCTCTTCTTCAAAAAGGGTGATAACACCCTATTGAAGAATTATAGACCCATCTCACTTCTGAGCCATGTTTATAAGCTGCTTTCAAGGGTCATCACGAATCGTCTCGAGCGCAGGTTTGATGACTTCCAGCCTCCCGAACAAGCCGGTTTCCGAAAAGGTTTCAGTACCATAGACCACATCCATACGCTGCGGCAGGTTATACAGAAGACCGAGGAGTATAATCTGCCACTATGCTTGGCGTTTGTGGACTATGAGAAAGCCTTCGATTCGATCGAAACCTGGGCAGTGCTGCAATCTCTGCAGCGGTGCCAGATCGACTATCGGTACATTGAAGTGTTGAAGTGCTTATACAGAAACGCCACCACGTCGGTCCGAGTACATGAACAGAGCACGGGGGCAATTCCATTGCAGAGAGGTGTGAGACAAGGGGACGTCATTTCCCCGAAACTGTTCACCGCTGCAATGGAGGATGCCTTCAAGCTACTGGAGTGGAAAGGATTCGGCATTAACATCAATGGCGAGTATATCACTCACCTTCGATTTGCCGATGACATCGTAGTCATGGCAGAATCGCTGCAAGAGCTCAGCACAATGCTCGATGATCTCAACAGAGTTTCCCAACAGGTGGGCCTTAAAATGAACATGGGCAAGACAAAAGTCATGTCAAATGTCCATGTCGTGCCCACCCCAATATCCGTTGGGAGCTCTGTTCTCGAAGTTGTTGACGAGTATGTCTACCTAGGACAAACTGTCCAGTTAGGTAGGTCCAACTTCGAGAAAGAGGTCAATCGTCGAATCCGACTCGGCTGGGCAGCGTTCGGGAAACTTCGCAACGTCTTTTCGTCAACAATACCGCAATGCCTCAAGACGTCTTTAACCAGTGTGTGTTACCAGTGATGACATATGGAACAGAGACGTGGTCACTCACAATGGGCCTCATAAGAAAGCTCAAGGTCACTCAGCGAGCTATGGAGAGAGCTATGCTTGGTATTTCTCTACGAGATCGAATCAGAAATGAGGAGATCCGTAGAAGAACTAAAGTTGTCGACATAGCTGAAAGGATTAGTAAACTGAAGTGGCAATGGGCAGGGCACATTGCTCTTAGAACTGATGGCCGTTGGGGCACAAAGGTTCTCGAATGGAGACCGCGCACCGGAAAACGCAGCGTGGGACGACCTCCAACGAGGTGGACAGACGATCTGGTGAAGGTCGCTGGGAGTCGTTGGATGAGAGCGGCATGTGACCGCTCGTTGTGGAAATCTAAGGCGGGGGGGGCCTTTGTTCAGCAGTGGACGTCCTGTGGCTGATATGATGACAACGTATTATCATGACGCATTTCACTTGCCGTGTGGTGCCGGCTCAGAATTCCACCACCCCATTTCATCCCGTGGGTGTCGTAAAAGTCGACTAAGGGATTAACCGGAGGATGGGCAGCAGCGTCCTTCGATTACATTAACAACTCAACTGCGATCGCCAACCCGTCTGCCAAGCGTGGCGATTATGGCAAGACCCCCAATGAGCACACGACACACCCATATGGGTCGTTGTGGTGATCTTTGGGGGAGGCTTGTGTCCAGCAGTGGACTTAATTCGGCCGAAATGATGATTTCACTTCACCTGGGAGTGGAGAAGCATATTCTTTTACGAGAATCGCATGACCTCTTTTCGTTCAAACAGCCATACATGCCAATCATTATAATTTCTAAAAAGAAGTATTTCACGGTCTATTCTTACGAACGTTTTATTAGGCCCTACCCATCTGTATACCAAATCGTTAACTGCCTGCACACAAGGGTGTAGACGCACAATTAAAAATACTTTACTGAGCAATAAACTTGCGAATTGATTGTAAATCGTCGCAAATGAATTGTAACGTTCACACTCAAAGAACCGGTACAACAATTTGAAGCACTCGTAAAAGTTTAATTAATTGATACCTTAAACATATACTTCTGTTATATAAAGAGGCGTATTCATCGGGCGGCCAGTTGTTGGCAACATATTGTCTAGTACAATGATAACCTATTTCCCTAGATAACATACCATAGATTAAGACGTATTCAAAATATTTTATGTAGTGTTTGAAGGATATTAGTGTATTTGGTTGTGGCCGAATACTGAATATTCGGCCGGATGCCTGACCGGATCCCTGGCTGAATATCCGCATATACGGTCAAACTAGTGGGCCGGATTTGGAGCGAATAGAAAGTTTCTTTTTAGTCTGTCTCATTTGTACAAATAATAATTCTCCTTAAAAACATGCAGCACTAGGTGCAGTGGTTAATCATCATAATCTAACATACATACATACTATTTGTAGCAGAATTCTACTTCACCAATGAAATCAGTGCCTGCATTGTTATTTTTTCTTTTAAACGCCAAGTTAACTCAACAATAGGCAATACTAAATTAATACTCAAGTTTTCTTAGTTACTTCATCAATGAAATTAGTGCCTTATTTTTTTTTCAATCTCCCCTTAACTTTAACTCAACAACTGGCAATACTAGATGAATACTCAAGTTTTGTTAATTACTATTTATTTTATGAATTGAGTGACGCCCTTTAGGTACCATTCGGTGAAAAGCTCCAAAAGCTCCATCCATAAAATCAAATATCGATAACCATAGTTTAAACTTTTTATTGTTACTATATTAAGGCTCTCCCGCGCTAATTAGGTTGAGGAACATATTTATAACCCCAGTTTAAACGATAAGGGTTGTGATTGAGGTGACTGTGCAAGTTTGACCCCCGACATTAACTCAACATTTTCATATTTGATTGAATTCTAGTAAAGGTATTATTTCGTAGAATTAAGAAATATAATTCATCCTTTTATGTCCAAAAAATCATTAAGGTGGCAATGTACCAATGTATGTTGAGACATTCTGCAATGGAACTTTCACGGGCTTTTAAATGAAGTAATATATATAACAAAGCTTAAATAGTTGGATCTTTTACCCCAACCCCCAACAGCCATCAGTTCCGTGGCTTCAAACGAGATAGATAGACGACCCGGTAAAGGTCGTCGTTGGATGTGGCGATATGTAGCCGGACATAGTGGAAATCTATGGAGCAGACCTTTGTTTACCAGTTGACGTTTTTTAGCTGATATGATGATGATGAATCTTTTTAGCTGATACGATGATGATGAATCTAGTATCATGTGCATAAAAAAACTTGTTTAAATACATGGCGTTATCACGAGCTTGAGAACTATCTGAATAAGTATTAACTTTACTTAATAATAAAAAAAATGCCTACATAAAATATGAGTTAAGCGAACCCTAGCATAAACTGGGGTTGATAACATCAGACAGGTGCAGAAAATTCAGATAAGTCTAACAATTTTCTGGAAGAAAAAGTAAGTAATTATATAAGACTACGGTGATAAGAAAATTTGAGTGGTTTTGCAGTCGTACGTTCTGAGAGTCGCAAGCCACTGTTGGTTCTAAAGACATGGAAACGGCTTCATTCATATACTATTTAAATATCACAAAAGTACTTAACTATTGACAGCTGTTTATCATGATGGCAGGTGGTTTCCAGCACTGCAGTGAGATATTTTCTGAGCTTACTCTTATAATTTGTAATTAATGTCAAATTTTGTGTTTGTTAATACGAAATAAATATTATAGGAATTATTATTATTGAATCTTTCAAGTTTTCCCTTTTAAGAAAACTGATTCCTTTACTTGCCAAGCCTCAGGTACATTACCTGCATATGAAAAGTGACTCTACAATTACACGAGTAATCAGCTTTATGCGTAAATAACTAAACATGTATTTGTGCGTGGTAGCAGTCGCAGGCTGTGTCCAAACGGAGGGCGTTGCCATGACAACAGGTTTCATACTCACCCTAGAGTGCACCCTTGTTATTAATACCCGTAATAATTAAACTTGATTGCATTTCACACCAGGTGTTGGATGACTCGCAAACTAATAACTGTTTGAATTGAACTGAGGTATAATTGGATGAAAATATTAAGACATTTGAACTCAATAATAAAATTAATTGCAAAAGTATAAAATGTTTGTAAATTCACAATATATTTACAACAACAAATAATCGTTAAATACAAAATCTGTGTTATTTTGCTAATCTAATGCAATATTACAATACAATTTTAGTAATAATAAATCGTATTTTAGAAAAATAAAATTAGCTTTCGCGGTGTAACGATAATTTTAAGTTAATATTAAATGCATATAAATATACAAACATAAATATACAACAACAATACAAGAAGTAAAGAAGAAACTACAGTGATAAATAGTGTTCCTTAACTAGTATTTTAAATATTGCTAGGGATACAGCACGTCACGTATAATTGTCACTGGCAACACATTCTATAAGCGGGAAGCCTGGACAGTAAAAGATTTTCTCACGGGATTAGTGGAGTGTATAGGCATTTTTAACGTCAAATTCTTGATGACCTTAAGGATCTCGAATGTGTGGTATAAAGGAACTTGATAAGTTCTTTAAGATAGCAGGGAGTAGATGGATTGTACAGGATACTGTATCGAAGATGAAGAATATGAGTGTTCCGACATAGGCGTCTAGGAAGCCACTTGAGCTTAGTACGATACTCTAACACATGATCATATTTGCGTAAACCAAATATAAATCTAATACAGAAATTTTGGAGTCACTCAAGTTACTCAATTTGTTCCTCTGTGAGATCAAGATAGCTGGTATCAGCGTAGTCAACAATCGGAGCAAGAAGCGATTGTGCAAGCGCAGTTTCGGTGGAAATTGGCAGTAAGTTACGTAGTCTTCATAACGACTGCAGATACGAATAATTTACGACTGACTTCCTGTATTTGAAGTCATCGGGACAAGGTTTTGCCTATATATATTCCCAGGTTCTTAACTTCACTTTCGTCACTTACAGCAATTATGGTGCTATCAAAAAGAAACGGTTGTAAACGGGTCCACTCAACTCTTGAAATAATTCTAGAGCCGCCAACAACTAAGACTTGGGTGTTGTTGACAAAGGATTCGCCGTAAGTCCATAAGCCTTGGCCATTTTACAATTTCTTTATTTTATTCAGATAAAATATGTAATTTTACAAAAAGGTATGACAGTTTCATGAAATAACCTAGAAACTTTTCTAATTCTATTCTATTCTCTATATATATATCTATTCTAATAGACAAATACAATAAAATAGTTTAAAAAAAATACATATCACAGTTATTTTCTAAAAAAAACTCGTAAGATCTCCTTGTATTTTTTTTACAATACATGCTTTAACCAATTATTAATTAGAATGCAATCAATTAATGTTGATTATTCTATTCAGGTTATGTCTTTCACATTAGTTATGACGTATTTTTAATATAAAGGTTGGTTCTAATTTGAGCTTTAAATTGGTAATGTAATTGTATGTTATAATGAGGCCTACTTATGTATGTAAAGAAAAATTACGTAACCGAGAAGTCAAGTATTCATTATACTGCCAAATTCAATTAGTAAGGCAGATTATTTTACGTATTCACAAAACGCTGCAATAAAATTCATATTCTTTATATTCACTTGAACAAAAATCAGCATTCATTTCAAACATAAACCGGAACGTGACTTTTCTAAATCATAATATCTCGAACGCGTCTTTACGATTTTTATTTTCTTTATTAATCAACACCCCTACGGAGCAATTTCGAGAGTGAAGAGCTCTTCGTCCTGTCCCGAAGTCACAAGGATGACAGAGAAAAATTGAGAGGGATGTACGAACACGTGATGAAGTGACAAGGAAAAACAAATGGATGTTGGCGTTTGACGCAAAGAAATGATATTAAGTAAAGCATGATTAGTATAATTGTTTATGCACGAAGATTCCTGGAAACGTTTTAAAAAGTATATAGATAAAATGTGCTCCGGTTTTATTAATAAAATAATAAGTTTAACGGGTGTTTGGCTAGGTAACCGGCTAGGTAGGTACCACCCCCCGGGAAGACGGCGGCGCGCACCTGATCTGAGAGAGAGAGGTGAGATGTACCTACACGCGTGGCATCAATGGGCGGCTCTAGTGTGATCTTACGAGGACCTGCCACTTCGGTGCCGAAGACAACCGCTCCAGTGGTTATAGCCGATAGGAGTCCGGCCATACCTAAAAAAAGGTAGGTATTCGCCGCTAAGCTATAGTGTTTAAACTTTAAACTAAATACGGCGCGAATTAATTGACTTAGATAAAAGGTTGTCTGACAACGTGAAATGTTTTACTCGGAGCTATTATAATTTATGACCAAGGAATAATAAATAAATGGAGTGCAAAAAACTTCATTACCCCCCAGAATAAATCCCCGAGTTAGTGAAGTGCGCGTAAGCAAGGAACATTCACATCGACGCGACGCTAATGATTCATCAGTACCTTTTTCTACAAGCTGACTTAACGTGGCCTATCGCAAATATTTGTACACTGTAAGATGCGATACAGTTCAAATTTGAGTTTTATTCCATTCGTGTTCGACTGAATAACATTGTGTTTTCTGTTTGACGTAAGATAATTAGTATGTACACTCACATTCAGAATGGGCCGATCCCACTCGGCAAACCCTTCCCCATATCCAGCACGTTTGGACTCCTGCTGTCGTTATATAGCAGGGGGCCTTGGGGGTAGCGGGCGCGCCTATCGGGGAATCTTGATGCTCATGCCGAGCAATCTCTTAAAAGACGCCCCATGATTACGCCACCGCATGCGCAACACAGCGCACAGGCAGGCTTCGGGAGTTCCTTTACTACAATCCTCGCCGAGTAGTTCCTGGGTGGGCGGCCTCCTCGGGGGTCACGGGCGCCCAGATTGGGGAGTCTGCGTGCTCACACCGAGTGACCCCCGGGAAGACGGTGGCGCGCACGTGGTGACGTGCCGCCGTGTGCGCAGCACAGCGCAAAGCCAGGCTTGGGGTGATCCTTTACAATCCTCCCCGAGAAGTGCCTGGGGGGAGACCTTTTTTCGCCTTCCCTCCGCTAGAGGGGGTGACCGCTTTACAGTCATCCCCTCCGTGATGTGCCTAAAGGCGTGGCACCAATGGGCGGCTCTAGTGTGATCTTACGAGGACCTGTAGCCCCCCTTCGGTGCCGAAGATGACCGCTCCAGTGGTTTTAGCCGGCAGGAGCCCGGCATACCCCTTCGCCCTTCCCCGGAGTGAAGGAAGTTCTATGTAGAATTTACACTAGACATCAATAAAAAATTAAAAAAATTGGTGGGCGGCCTCGATACAGTCGCCTCCCCTTCGCTAGACAGCTTTACAGTCACCCGCTCCAAGATTGGCACCAACGGGCGGCTCCGGTGCGTTAGTCTCGAGAAACTAGATCCATCTTCAGTGCCGAAGTTGACTGTCCAGGTGGTTTAGCCAAAAAGAGTCCGACACACCCCTCCGTTCTTCTCTGGGACACTTCTAGTGCATGAGGATTTCCACCGTTGTGAAACATTCGGCCGAAATGATGATGATGAAAAGATGAAAAAGTACATACTTATAATTATAATATGTATTATCTTACTCTTCCGTTTTCGTGACATAGCTGTCTGCTCTAATATAGTTACCATTTTCCTTATGAAAGATCTTGAAAATTATTGGTAATTTAATTTAATGGGACACTGAATTTACGTAGTAATCATATTTTGTGTTGATGAATTACTGTTAAGGTATAACAAAAAGTTAAGTACATGTCATTACGTGCATTTAGATAGCACTTAATTATTCTTACTGTTTTATCGGCCACCATCTTTGTGAAAGAGTAAAGTAAATTATTTTACTGACAATTGCACTATGGTAACAAACATGGTAAGTAGTCGATGTCTATCGGCGGTAGTTATTTCGAGATTATCTTCCATAGCAATCAAACAAACAATTTTACACTGTCTCTTTACAATATATAGAAATGGAAAAAATTATACTCGAATAGAAAGTGTAGATAGTTATTAGGATAGTAGATAGGATAGTTATTATTAGGAAAGTGAAAAAGTGAAAGTGTGAGAGTGATATTGAAAGAAGAGTTAATGCAGGAAACATGGTGAATGGAGCTTTACACTCCTTTATGAACAGTCAGAAGGTGTCTAACAAGGCTCGTTTGGCTGTGCCTGAGGGGGTGTTGGTTCCGACACTCATGTACGGAAGTGAAAGTTGGGTATGGCAGAAGAAACATGAAAGCAGAATAAATGCAATTGAGATAAGAGCGTTAAGAAGTATGATAGGAGTTAAACTGAGTGACAGGATAATAAATAGTGAGATAAGAAAACGTTGTGGTCTGAAAGAAGATGTAGTGACATTGAAGTGAGTGAAATTGAGAAAGGTATGCTGAGATGGTATGGCCATGTTGAGAAAATGAATGAAGAACGATTGACGAAAAAAGTGTATAAGGCGAGTGTGAATGAAAGTGCTGGAAGGGGTAGACCTAGGCGGACATTTCAAGACCAAATCAGGGACATCTTGGAAAAAGGCCAGGTCAAGAGTATCCTAAACCGAAGAGCATGTATGAAGGGAATAATGAAAGTGGACGAAGCGAAACAAGTATGTAAGGATCGTAGCAAGTGGAAAGAAGTGGTCTCTGCCTACCCCTACGGGAGAGAGGCGTGATTATATGTATGTATGTATGTATAGTTATATTATTATTTGGAATTTTCTGTACTGACGGAATATTACCTAACAGATGTCCGATAAGAGCTGTTTTATTTTAGATCTTAAGCAGTAGATTTGTTATTATTCCGCTTAGGATTGTAGGATCATAAAGGCCGCCTCATATAGCAGCGCACAACTACATCACACATATTTCTTTGGCTGCAATATGAGCTTGTTCCATAAATATCAACACGACGCAATGCCGACGGTCGACGCCGGTCGTGAAAATCATATTGACGTGCGCAGCTATCTGTGCCTGGCTTTACGTGGGTTTGTAATGTTTTACTAAACATGCACTGTGTTTTGTGATTACTAATAAATGCATTATCACATCTTATGAGAAAACCATATCGGTACACAGTTCAACAGACAGTATTTTCTCCAATTTAAAGAAGAAATAACTTATACCTAAAGACAAATACTTTTTGTCGCAAGGTCTTAGTTTGCCTTTAATCATGGGAACTAAGGAGGAAAATGAGGGTAAAAATGCGTTTGCATTTCCAGGTAAATCCATGGCGAATATGATTAAATGCCATTGCAATTATGTTTCATACCCTATGATCGGAGGTCTTATGCCTGATTCCTTAAATCCACATATGAATCATTTTCCGCCATCATATCAGCCAACATAATATTTCAACGGTCGAAATAAGCTTACATTGCTTTTCATATAAAGGTCTGAACTATAGATACTAATACTAATAAAATAATGTCTGACATTTGGCATAGTGGAAAATCTAAATCTTTTTCAGCTACGGTAGCGGTTTCCAGACGGAACTATTTTGTATGTCCTTTAGAAAGTTGTTAGGGGTCTGGATGTTTGTACATGTGAGATAAATACAACTCTAAATTCTACCTCAAAACAGAAGATATAGATGTATGGAGCATCGTTTGAAAGAACATTAAGATAGGTAAGTCATACGTTGAATCTCGTGTGGTGCCCATCTTAAAAATTAAAAAGCGTCTAAGAGACTCTAAACCAGAGTGGTGGGTAGCAGCATCCCTTCTGTAGAACGGTAGCCATTCTGCGCTCACTAAACCGCCTGCCAAGAGTAGTGAGTACTGCCATTCTCCCTTTAAAATGACGACACAAATACAAAAGCGGCCCCCTGTCCCCGGCAGCCCTACTATTTCTGGTTATTTTAGGGGCTACGGTAACGGCCGGGCAAGGAGTGCTAAGAATTCCCGGACGAGATCCTGATACCACCCCAAATTATTACTGGCCCTGGTGACTTACACTAAGGGCAGACGAAATGATCATTGAGCTGGAAGAAGAAATAGATAAGTTACACTGCGATGTCATGCGTTTATCAAAAGTCCAAAGAGAGGACGATAGTGCAACATGATTTTTTTATACATAAACTAATGTATTTTATGTTATAATTTTTCTTTGACTGTTTATTATTTTTTCATTATTTGCTCATGACTATTTTTTGACATATGCCATGTATAATTTTTTTTCTGTTTATTTATGCACTGTATCTGTATTTGTGACATCTAATTAACTTTACATTTAATTGTAGTTATACTTTTTGTGTACATGTATTTAAAAATATTGTATATGACAAACTAACGTGTTGCCGGGGAGTTTGCTGCGCCGTTTCTTCACTCTAACTTAAACTCTAGGAAGCGGTGAAGGTTTGGCTTATATAAGTTATTGTCGTTCAAAAATGTTCTTTTTGCTATTTTGACTAAATGATCAACAGCATGACCTGGATGAGTTCCGATCCCGATGGTTCCACAAAAAATTTGATTGACTCCATCATGTCCAGAAAGAGATAAATATTCAATTATGTCTCCGTGATCGACATATTACCGGTCAATAACCGGCAGTGATCACTGGATGGAAAAAGGCACATTCAATATTAATCTCAAAGTTTAGGTCTTGTCTGATGTAGTCTAGGCACTCATATACAAAACCCCGAGAGTTTTCAGCTCGAGCTACAAAACCGCTTCAACACTGCGTGTCTGTGGACGATATAAATAGTAGGTTTTCGAAACAAACGAAACGATCCAAACGATTGGGTCTAAGTACTTTGGGGCGCCCCCTCCTCCTTGCCGGATTACCGCTCTAGAATCTAGAAGTGTGGGCCCTCACGTCGCTGTATCAGTGGCTACGGCGGATCTTGGTTGTGGACTGGAAGGAGCGACTAGAGCGGCCCACTGCAGGGCGAGCCACAATAGTGGCGGTAAGACCCGTCATGGAATGGCTGGAGAGGTGGCATGGCGCCATCACCTACCAGATGACGCAGATACTCTCGAACCATGGGTTTCGCGAAGTATCTGCGTGCGTCGAATAGGCCGAGAAAGGACGTCCGGTTGTCATCATTGCGGAGACTACCCGGAGGACACGGCGCAGCATACGTTGGAGGAGTGCCCAGCTTGGGCAACGCAGCGCCGTGATCTCGTCGCGGCGGTCGAAGGGGGTGACCTCTCGCTTCCGGCCGTGGTTCAGTCCATCGACCGGAGCGAGAGCGCGTGGGATGCCGTCGCCTCCTTTTGCGCGTAGGTGATGCAAGCAAAGGAGGCGGCAGAGCGGGGACGAGAGGAGACCACTTCTTATCCCCGCCGCAGAAAATCTACCGGGCGTAGGCACCGGAGAAGGGCGCTGAACGATCTGCGGCCACCATAAGTAGTGGCCTGTGGGTGACGAACCACGGACGGTCCGTAGCCCGAACAGAAACAGGCCGAGATGGTGGCACGCATGTTCCGATAGCGCCTATCTCAAGGATAGCTGCGGCCAACAAGGCCGCACAGAGAAGGGGCCCGTCAAACATTGACGGGCCGATACCTGCCGGGGGCGCGATCTAATGTAGATAAAGCGTACACCTCACCCCCGGCTAGAGGTAAGAATTAGGACACGATGGGGTTTTAGACGGTTTGAGCCCGGCATGCCCCTCCGCCCTTCTCAAGGCGGAGGAAGTTCAAGAAGATTTCCTCACGTTAAGAAAAAAAAAGTGTCCTAATAATTTAAAAGCCATAGTAATGGTAGACCAAAAAAAATTATCTAACCTCGTAGCAGAAAGACGTGCCATGACACAGCTGTCTTCTGGTGATGCTGAAGCATACCGGATCCTCAATAGACGGATATGGAAGTCCTTGTGACACGATATTCGTACTTTTAAAGATAAGTTCTGTTTTTAGAATAAGAGAATAGAATATTTCACAATGAAGATATTGGGAAAATATCGCATTATTCCGTAGTGATGTCAATACATTGGAATTTATTGTTAAGCGCTTAGTTTACTACTTGGAACTTTACTCGCTATTCCTAGTTAATCCAACAAAATGATTGAAGATAGGCTAAATTATTAACGTCAGCTACTGTAAGCAAAATTAATCATACGAACATGTTACTCAACTCGACACATATTATGGCTGAAATAATAAGCAGGCTTACAAAGATATATTGTCTCTAGCAACGCTACTATGAAACGTCATAATTAATAACAATTACAATAACTTTATGATTCAAAAAACCTTTGTTACGATGGTGCTTTAAAAGATACCAGGTAACAAGTTCAGGTAGGTCAAGTACAAAGGTAACATAATTATTAAATGTACTCTACTTATGTAATTTTTGATGAACATAGCATACTTCAGCAACAAATAAGCCCGTCCAAACTAAGACAGTTTATTGCCCATGGCATCTGTACTCGGTGAAAGTCACGAACATCGGATGATAATTACAAAAAATGTCTGGAAAATTATGAAACAGTGAACGAAGGCGAAGGGTGCATGAATTATCCATTACAGCGAGGACTGAAAGTACCTTTGGAGCCATAATTCGTACTCGTTTCGTACGGGGTTCCGTACGATATTTATGGCGGTAGATAAGGCCTACAGATGGCGTCTACAGAGTTTTCCTTCCCCTAATACTTGTTGAGTTACGGTCCCAATTTCCAGTTCTGCACTTCAGGTGTAGCGTTCCCCCAATCGTTGGTTATCGGCTCTGTAAGATATCTCGCAAAATTATGGTCCTACAATTTAGGTGGAATTTCGAAAGGAGTTTCGTCACGGAAGCAGGTCTTTATGCGTTTAATCTTATCCAGTAACAAATTATTGAGAAATTAAAGCCTTACCATAAACATGTCTCGTGGGGAATAAACTTCTTCAGTTATAGAAGAAATAATGGTCGAGTTGTTAAACGAATCACGTGACGATCGATCTTAATTTTATTTTCGTGAAAGCATTGACACGTGGTACTTTATTTTTATTATTTAAAATACAAATACAACCTACATTATGGCAACAACCTCTAAATTATTCTACTTTCTATTAGGTACCAAGCATATTCAACGTGACTTAGAACGAATAATATTTAATGGCGGAATACTTAAACGCCACCTTATTATTTACATCCCGCTTAACAGTTTGAGGAGGCCCTTACTACCGATACCGGGTGGTTGTCGCAGAGGCTAACCGATTGGCTTAGTGCGCATCGTGTCGCAGGTTAGATCCCCGCACAGAACCAGTATTTGTATGATCGACAGATAGTTGCTTCGGGTATGGGTACGGGTATTTGTGCATGTCTGTAAACTGTACCCACGACACAGGAGACATGCTTGGGTGGAGAAAAGTAAAAAAGAAAGTTAAGCGGGCTTTAAATATTAAGAGACATTTCAGTACTCAATTATTTGAGATGCCCGCTATCCTACCGAATTCATACGCGTTTCAGTATTCAGCCGAAAATCCCATATTAACCGTCGGCGAATTAAATATTCAAAATACAAATGGCCCATCAAAACTAATATACACACATGTAATCAAACGTAATTACTATTGTCTATAAAGTTTAATTTAAAACCAATTAAGGTCCAGTATTAGTCACGGTGAAAGAAATGAACGCAGAATTATGACATCGCTGTATATTCGTGACGTCACGCAAGGCAAGGTGCCTATTTTTCGGTGATTTATGGCACAACGAGAACCATGACTAATACCACGCTTAATAGGTGCTTTGTCTATGGTAGTAGCATTGTTTTTATTTATTACTCCGAGGATTTGCTTAGGGAATTGAAACATATGAGTGAGAGATAGTGAAATTGTTGTTTGTTGTTGATTTAACCAAATAAAACCCTGTTTAGTGTCTTGTTATTAATTGCCTCGATGTTATATGAATAATATTTATACTATAATCTGATATCCGTGTGGTGTCAATATATTGAAAAGATATAAGATATATATAGATATAAAGTGGTGGAAGAATATAGCACCACTCCATTGGATATCGTAAAAGGCGAGCCGATTGCCAAGCGTATTGAGTACTGGCAAATTCTCCCCAAAATGTCAACACACGTAATCTATAGTCTAACAGACAGTGCGTCAGAGATCTTCGCCTGTTTGATCGCTATCTGAAAACACGTAATACCAAAATGACGTTTGACAGCGATATCTGCGTGATTTATACCTGTCGCAAACCGTCTGCGACTTACGTAATCAGCCCGCCAGTCGTCAGGCCTTTGTTCAGCAGTGGACGCTTTTGGCTGATATGATGATGAAAGACTATAAAAAAGCCTTGCATACAAAGTCCTAAATGTTGTTATGTCATAACTGTGTCAATTTTGGTTCGTCATTAACATTAAACTCCGTACATGTGTCTCAATTTGCTCCATGGATATGAATAAGCTCCCTTATCGCGTCCCTTGGGTGCTGGCTAAGCAATGAGAATCGGGTGAATTGGGTCGCTATGCGGCCCATACCATAAAGTAAACTGATTATACGTGTGCTAATGTGTAACCTTCTCCATCGACCCTTTAAATAAAGTGGACTCGGGTAATTAGCCAGGGAAACCTTGGGTTGAAGAAGATATTCTGTGAATTGTATCAGGAATTGTAATACTTTTTCTAATGATGACATGAACGTGACGCTTAGATGAGATAATAATTAATTGACCTCTATTATAAAAATTACAAACCTTTTTAGTCTATTTTCAGAAAAGGCCTGCATCCGGCCTCAGATTTATTTACGGCCCGTAAATCTTGTAGAATCCCATAAAATACGAAACTTATCAATTTACACTTATTTGTATTTTACATATTTACACTTTACTTACAATTATAAGGTATTCATTCATCATTCTGAAATGACAGAGGGCATTTTACTATATGACAACCTCTAAGAAGAAACTGCTGAACACAATTCTCCCAAAATTCTAATACTACAATGAACAGTAAAAAGGAATATTGGCGTAATCACAACGCGTTGCAATAAGCGCAGATGGATCCTCCATTGCTGCTCAATTCAATTCAATTCTTTATTGCATTCATAAATAGGTAAAGTTAAAATAGACGGTAGGCGTAAATCTATGGATCAATTATTGATCCTGTCGACCACAGCATACTTTAGTAAGAGAGAGGATGAGCTGCATATTTTCTCATTCCCTCGACCAAAATTAGTGATAAAAAACAGACGCAAATGTTGACCGCATGTGACGCAATGTTGGACTCGCGCGCGTGGAGAGGGTTCCAAAATTGCTGAATATATTGTCTATTGTTGAATTCGGTCTTGTACCAATAACTTATCCCAAAAACAAACTTAACATCTTAGTAGAAAAACATGTTTTCCCATACTTTCTAACCGCAAACGTAAGTGTGTACGCACAAAATTGAAAAATCTACCATGTTATTTTAAGACCATAGACTTCTTATCGGTTTTCCTGTAATATATAGGCAAAGAGCTTTTTTTTATTGGTGTCCAGTAGAAATTCTACATGAAACTTCCTTCACCCCGAGGAAGGGCGAAGGGGTATGCCGGACTCCTACCGGCTAAAACCACTGGAGGGCGGGCTCCAGGTCCTCATAAGATCGCACTAGAGCCGCCCATTGGTTCCACGCCTTTAGGCACATAACGGAGAGGATGATTGTAAAGCGGTCACCCGTCTAGCGGAGGGAAGGCGATTGAAAAAGGTCGCCTCTCCAGGCACTTCTCGGGGAGGATTGTAAAGGATCCTCCCAAGCCTAGCTAGCACTGCACGTGACTACGTGCGCATCGCTGTCTTCCCGGAGGTTGCTCGGTGTGAGCACGTGGACTCCCCAATGTGCGCCCCCCAGCATGTAGTGACGGCATGGGGCTCAGGCGTGTTGGATTTGGGAGCCGGGACGGTTGTTGCCCCGGCGCCATCTCGTCCCTCTCCGTGCGGGATCGGCCCTCTCCCGATCCCGCTCTGCAGTCTCCTTCTGGAGCATGACGTTCTCGCAGAAGGAGACCACTGCACTCCAATTTTCATGCTCTACCAATATAGCCGACACTACTGCCGACAGAGAGATATCTTGCCCGATCCGATCGACCAGGATCCGCCACTCGGCCGCCCACGCAGGGCACTTCTCGAGCATGTGGCACTGTGCCGTAACCTCGCGTCCTATTCTGTGCAGGTACGCACTGAAACAACCGTGACCGGTGAATACGTGCGTCAGACGGTAGGTGAGTGAGCGCGTCGCCTTCTGAGCCAGGCTCCGAAGAGCGGCAGAATGGCCTCGACGACGCGCTTTGATCGCGAACTGGAACCGTAGGCAATGTCGCCACATCTCGAGTGCGCACCGTCAAGCCAGCCGCCTCAGTCTGTCGAACGCCCCTGAAGGCACGCTTTCCCAGCATTGGCGGAGGGAGCGTGTCTGGTCGTAGACCTACCCATCCGTCTCCGCCTGGATGTCGAAAGGCAGAAAGCGTGCCCGTTAGAACCCTAAAAAAAACCTAGTTAGTACCTATGTCACTTTGAAATAGCCTATTAAGAAGATAGGCTTGGTTGATGGTTCACAAGAAAATGACAGAGTATTATTAACAGGCCACCCAGTGACTGGTGTTATAACCGTCAACGTTTAAGTGGTTGCGCATTTCGTATACCGATTATCGTTCTTCTTATTATTCTATAAAGAGAGACGCCACCAATTTCTTGTGTGTAGTGTTAGTAAATAGACGTCATTTACGCTAAATAACTCCTTACCGCCTTACATTATGAAGGTCCGCTAACCAAGGTTGTAACCACAGCTGCAAAATCTTGTCATATTCCATGACATAGCGGTAATTAAACTAATTCACCCATTAAAATTAATCCCGGATACTATGCGGATGTAACCCAAAAGTTTTAGATATTTCCGGAACTAATTTCGAGTTGGACACGTTTTATATCCCGCGGGGGTGGTGAAGGACGTCTCTGATTATATTATAAATTTAATGTTTATTTTTAGGCTTTTATTAAAAGTGAGCAATATGAACTATAATCTTTACTCAGACTATTATTATTTTTACATAAACTATATTAGAGTTATCGTATTGGATACCAGTATCATGACAGTCAGTTTTCTAATCATTTATGAAATCATAGCTACTAGGGAATATAAGGAAATGTTACTTTTACGGATCAGTCAATTTCAAAATAGTTTTGGATCTGTCAGTCTAAATACGAGCACAGACTGTCAATTTTAAAACGATCACTGTAAATTGCAAGTGGGAATACTAACAAAGTTACTGTTCTAGTACACAAAACGCATGTTAACCCTTCAACATGCCAACTTTACACCCACTGCTGAACAAAGGCCTTCCCCATAGATTTTCACAACGACCGGTTACATGCCATGTGTAGTCATTTTTTATTTTCATGAACTCATCACAGTTAACAGGCGTATTGTTGAATGCAGAGTTTCTGCTGTTCCGCAAAAGGGACGCTGCTGTCCATGCCTCTGGTTTAAAGCCCCTCAGTCGTCAACTTTTATGACGTCCACGGGAGGACATTGAGTGGTGCTATATTTTTAATCCGGACTCCACACGAACAGGCGTTTAGCAAAAGCCTAACCACAAATCCACTGTTGTTTAAAATTAAACAAGGCTTAGTTACGTTGGTCAGGGCAATTGCAAACAGTGTCTTAAATATTAAAACAGTATTCAAACAAGAGTTAAAATGATATTTATGTTAAGTATGACCTTTGGAGGAGCTTAATTTCCAATATCTTTATAATAAAATGTAACAAATTTATTCGCAACACACGAACATAAACGTTAATTTAATCAATGACGTTAAAAGTAAATTGTAGGTACCAAAATAATTGTATGTGTTACGGGTTTTCAACGCGTGTAAGTCGAGACGTTTAATTTGCGTTTCCGTTCCTCGCTTCATTGCGACGTCTTACAATTAAGACTGGAGTTAATTAAGCGCATGACTAATTTAAAATAATTAATATACTTGAGCTTATCCAACAAATTTAAAAATGGATAAGGTTTGCATATTCAATTCAATTCTTATTGCATTGCATAAGTAAAGATAAAAACAGATGGTAAGTTTATCTATGGATCAATTATGGACCCTGTTGGGCACAGCATAGTTTAGTAGGAGAGAATAAGAGCTACAGCTTACTTACTTTAATTTTATATTTTATTTGTTGTTATTACATTAATCAACTGCTCGCAGGTTCCTATTATAGTGACGTATCCCTTTATTCTTGGATTATTGCCGTATATATTGTATTGCCGTATTTGTAATTCAAAATTTGATTAGCTTTAATTTAATTTAAATGTTTTTGGGTACACATTAATTGTAAGTATATAAGTTATTGCATTATTAGTTACATAATATTTTATTATTGTATTGAAATTATTGCACTATTTATAACTTATTATTTATTGTTATTACTAATTTTAATTAATTAATTCTACTATGTTTAATTAATTAATTTTAATATTTGTAACTAAAAAAGATGTTTTCTTTTTTCAGTGGATAAAACCCGTATCTAATAGAATATGAGAGCATTATTAATATACGTGGTGTAAGAAGACTCATCACCAAGTCTAAATCTACGCATTCTGTGCATCTAACTAACATTGAGCAAAGAACTTTTATTTTTAGGAATTAAAGTACATCTGTTTTTACTGCACATGTATTGCATGCTAAAGACTCGACTGTGCCTACATGACTGTTTTGTATTGTACGAGATGGGGGTAGTAGAGTATAACACAATTACTTTAAAATATAACACAAAGAAATTATTTTCGTGATAAACGTAAAAATGTATTGAGACTTTGACCTTCAGTATTTCCATAACCAGTCGATTGCTAGCTATAGTCTTTTACGAAAAAAACATCGCAATGATTGGTAGAATATGCGGCTTTCGGTTTTGGTTTTCTTATTACACCCCTTTACTATATTAAAGCCGGATCAGAAGTGCCGTGTGGTGCCGGCTCAGAATGCCACCACCCCATCTCCTCCCATGGGTATCGTAAAAGTCGACTAAGGGATTATCCGGAGGATGGGCAGCAGCGTCCTTCGAATAAATTAACAACTCAACTGCGATCGCCAACCCGTCTGCCAAGCGTGGCGATTATGGCAAAACCCCTAATGGGCCCACAACACATCCATATCGGTCGTTGTGGACATCTTTGGGGGAGGCCTGTGTCCAGCAGTGGACTTCATTCGGCCGAAATAATAAATGTAATAATAATAACTATATTAAATTAATTTTAATCCATTAAAATTTTGATCGTCTTCCAGCACCCAGACTGGTTTGTTTAAACGAAATGGTCATACATACATTAGTATGTCTGACCATTTCGCACACAGCCATATTCTTTTTATTTGCTACAGCTGGTTACTGCTTTAACGAGCAGCAGCAGACTAACAGTCCTCCTACGGAAAAAGTAACGCAGGAAATTTTGTTTTGACTATCCTTTTCAGCTGAAAGAGAACTCCTAGGTGTCCCGAAACAGAGGAAACAGGTAGCTAATCGGTAAACTCGGCACTGTTTACACCCGATACGATCAGTTCAAACGTTCAAGTCGAAACCATGTAACAAATTCTCAACGCTTTAAACAGACACGTAACAAAACAGCGGAATTAGCCGCCAAGAACCCTCTGACTTTATCTATCGCCATATTTTTAAGTAAATTACAAATAGGTATAGGGCGCACCGTGCCATCAGTTGTGCCGTGCGTGTTATCGCGACGGGGGGATCGCGAGCCGGGCACCTTACATATAAATGCTACTGTTGGGTGACACAGAGTAGAAGTTTGTTAGTTGATCACTTTCATAGTGTTTTCTAATATAGTCTTTGTTCTTCGTTCGTCATAGTATTTTTGAGTGTATTACTTGTGGTATTGTAGATTTCCACAACCATCTGGTGATTTACCAAGAGCACGGATTCAGGTCTCCGTACAATGAAGGCATTTGCTTAGTAGAAGAGATATATAAGAGATGGTATATCAAACTTTTGAAACATTGCATGGTCATGAATAGGTACTATGAATTGTCCATGAGCTTAGAACACACTACTTTATTTTTCTGCCCTGGCCTTATACATACTTATATATCTTACATAAAATAAATATCTAAAATGCTTATATTTTGATTACGATGAATCATTATTTACGTTTAGCATAATGGTGTTACAACTGTTTTATCCAAATCTATTTTGTTTAAATATTACGGTATTACTACAAAATTATATAAAAAAAATCGCAAGTCTCATTATAAGAGGAATAAATTTTCTTGAGGTAATGTCCTAAACGTAGCCTAAGAGCCGCTACCATTTACTATCATCCCATTAGTGGGATCGGCAGGACCGATTTCTACGGGACTTCACTGGCACATAGTTGATGTTATAAGGAATAACTTAGGCTACTTTTATTTGAGAAAACTAATTAGGGTTCCACGCAAAAAAAATTAAATCCCATGAAATGCAATCTATGTCCTATGTCAAGTGTCTATATCTAAGTACACTAAATTATTTATGAATAATCAAATTTCTTTTAAATTAAACGGCGGGTGAAACCGTGGGTCTCAGCTAGTATAATAATAATTTCGAGAAAGTTTACTCTGAATTATACTGTACCAAATACCACCTCCCTTGCCCAGCCTTGTAGTACTGATGGCGGCCAGAAGCAAAAACGAGTGTTCACGAGTGGAGAACGCGCACCGGAAAATGCTGTGTGGAATGACCTCCAACGTGGTGGAGAGAAGACCCGGTGAAGCTTGCTGGAAGTCGTTAGATGCGGGTCATCGTGGAAATCTATGCGTCAGGTCTTGTTCAGCAGTGGATGTCCTTTGGCTGATATGATGATGATGATGATGATGAATTCCTTAATTTTGTTAATATCCTGAAATAAATTTAATAATAATAATAAATCCACTTTATCGCACACCAAAAACAGAAAGGAATTTTTATAGAAAGCAAGTACAATTGGCGGTCTTATCGCATCTCGGCGATCTCTTCCAGACAACCATTTCGAAGGAATAGAAATCTAGGTGATGCACAAGGGCAGTCTGCAGTGAATTAATAAATTATTTTTAGACTTAAATATCACAAAAGAATGTATAAACGAATAGATATCTACACGTACATACATATATCTAAATAAATATTACATAATAATATATCTAAAGATAAAAATAATTATATACACATCCATACAACTTTCCCGTTTGTTACAACACATGTTTATTATACAGAACTTCCGTATAAAAGGCCCAATACCCGCGCGGTGCTTACGGAAACTACTAATTTAGCTAATCTTAAATTAAGCTTATAATAACGTTTTATCTTTTTAAGGCGAAATATTTTAAGGTGACATCGAATATTCAATACCAGTCTAAAAATACCGTCAAATTTCTAACAAAATTGCAGTATTCAATAGCAAATCTTTCCTATTAAAATATCCTAATATCCATATTAGACACAGTCCTGAGAATTATCGATTCGTTATTGTATGGTGCGTAATTGCCAATAATTATGGCAAAAAAATCTAAACGTGCTTTTCTTGTTCTCACAATTAAAATTCAAGGTTTGGACCCTAAGCGGCATATGTCTTCAGTAAAATAAACAAAATGATTCTAATTGGTATAAAGAACCTGTCTTTACAATTATCGAACCGTATTTTTTGTGCTGTGGTTGTCTATAAGCTTTGCGGTAGTTATTGTTGTCTGTACAAGGAGCAGTCGGAAACGAACTTTTTTCGTCTAGTCTCCCCGCTGTATTTTCAGGCTTTCCAAGCTGACGGTTTTTCCTTTATGACAATGATAACGTCGTTAGCAAAGGACTTTGAGTTCTTAAAGACGTGATAGTTTGGTGATGGCTTCAAACTTCCTAGTTTATTTTTTTACGTAAAAGTCTTTGAAGGCTTGAAAGAATCAAGTTAAAAGCACTTGTTTATAGACTTTTAGTGTAAAGTTATTCATTTAAAAATTACTTTAACGAATAAGTTTTTATTTTCTAATATATACAACTGTACGAATATAGCTGACAAAGTGGTCATAACAGCAGATATGGCAAAACTAATTGTTCAAAATAATTCAAATAATATCTTTTGAAAATAAAAACAACGAATACTTTAATTCATGTAAATATGAGGCACTCACTACATAAGATATAAAGAATAAAGGCTATGGAGCGCTTTTCCCCATTCAGAGCAGAAGAAATAAAAATCTAATGCGACCGCTTTCCCCGATCGAGTGTTTGTTTGTCTTATTATGTTTGCTCTGAGACAAACCAACTGCTGTTGGCACCAAACGGATCCACAGAATGTATGTATGCCCTCATACAAAGCCGGGTGGTCTTTATCATTTTTAATGTAAACACAGCGCTCAAACACTATATAATATTATACTTAAACAAACAGTGGCTTCTGAAATCTTGAAGGAAGATTTCTTTTACCACTTAACAGTTAATTGCTTGATAATTTCTTTTCTGGATAAGTAAATATTTTTCTGCTATTACGTGAAGAAAAAAAATGGTTTTACAAAAATGACAATGTCAGCAATTCTCTATTCTTAGGGTTGTGCTTGATTATTATAAAACACTCTTTAACGAATTACATCGCGTATATTACAGATTTTTGGTTTTCCTTACCGTTTCAACGTATTTGCGGCATTCGTGGTCGCATGCCGTGTGGTGCCTGCTCAGGATACCACCACCCCATCTCCTCCCGTGCGTGTCGTAAAAGTCGATTAAGGGATTAGCCGGAGGATGGGCAGCAGCGTCCTTCGAGTACATTAACAACTCAACTGCGATCGCCAACCCATCTGCCAAGCGTGGCGATTATGGCAAACCCATATCGGTTATTGCGGTGATCTTTGGGGGAGGCCTGTATCCAGCAGTGGACTTCATTCAGCCGAAATGATGTGGTCGCAAGGCGAGTCATCCTAAAAAGTGTTATATTGACTCTCTATTCCATTATTTATTAATCGGTTTTCTTAACACGTGTAGTTTTGCATAAAGTTTTTTTCCATCGACAACTACTTACCTACTTATTCCATCTGTCGGTCAGATACTTCAACTTTGTGTAACGCATGACTTTGAAGTGGTATACAAAGCCGAGCTATCAAACGATTGCGCATACATCAGATCAAATAAATCACAAACTTAACGAGTTTCTGGCAAACATTTGTGGATGGAGCCAACATTTTGATTATTTTACAAATACTCGCCGTGTAATGGTCCATGGGAGTTCTGTTTACTGTTTTACGGTACGTCAGAATAGATAGTCGATTGTTGGGCAACTATACAATATTTGTCTAGCGGTACCCGTGCGATGCCGTGACAGTATGGTAATAGTCGTCTAAATTATGCATATAAATATTTTACTCCATAAAAGTCGCGTTTGAATGTATCGTAAGGTGGCAGTTCTTTTTTATTGTACATTACTTTATTGAACGATGACATGCAAAATGAATTGCTTTCACGGTTTAAACACTACGCAATGGATCGGAGATTATATTCTTTGGAGCAATAATTCAAAAGCTCATAGCTGTTTTGCTTCGGCGCGATTACGGCTGTGTTTCGTGTCAGCCACAATGAAAGGGGCAGGTTGTTTTCACCAGGGGTCTGTCGGGACCTCAGAGACGACGGCGCCCCGCTGCGGCCGTGAAGCGAAAACCTGCGAGTCGATATTAACCGTCGCTATTACTCGATGATGTATTGATGTATTAACTCATTAAAATACAAACCAGTTTGGAGTTAAAGGTTAAAGACTTCATAAAAAACGCACTTACTTTCGTTCCCCGCTGTGTCAAAGAATTCAAATGAAGCGTGAATGTCTGACTACAAAGGACTTAGGTTAACTATTGTATGAAGATTTCGAGGCAACGTTTGTTTAGTGTACTGGGTGCCGAATTAGTCACCTTCGATACTCCAATGTGGTAGAAAATCGAATCCATTATTTAATAATAATAAAAAATCTGACTTCATCATGACAGCTAATGGACGTCCACTGCTGAATAAAGGCTTCTCCCTTAAATTTCCACGATTGTGTCGTAATTTTGGGGGGAAATTGCCAGTATTCACTACGCTTGCCGAAAAGCTAAAACTGCTTCTTAAAGGCACCTGAGTATTTCTTTAATTCATTATCATATCAGCCAAAATACATCATCTGCAGGTCTCATCATGCTTGGCAGGCGGGTTGGCGAGCAAAGAATAGCTGCTGTTCCACAGAAGGTACGCTGTTGCCCATCCCTCTAGTTTCGAGTCCATACGTCGCCTTTTATGATATCCAAAGGAGATGCAGTGGTGCTATATTCTTAATCCGGACACTACACAGAATTGATTACACCTATTTAAATAAAAACCGGACAAGTGCGACTTGAACTCGCGTGGAGAAGGTTCCGAAACATCAGTTTGTACCCATAATATTGAAAGATTGATCGTGTTATTTTAAGACCATAGACTTCTTATAGGTTTTCTTGTAATCTACAAATAAAGAGCTTATTAATTATATGTTTTCAAAATTTTAGGCTCCGTAATTTCGGAGATAATGTCAACATTCGTCTGTTTTCGTAAATGATTTGTAAACTGTATATTTCAAAATTATAAAAGAAATATATTTGAGATCCTCACAAGAAGCTCTGCCTATTTAAATGTTACACGGTACTGTTTGCAAAACTTTATTCCTTAATGTTTTATATTGCCCCCAAAAGTGAAACCAATACTCAAAAAGAAAAAAACCATGCGCTAGGCGGGCTACGTGGAGAGGCAGCACCCGATCGTATGGCAAGCGTATGAGGGCATTGACCGCCAGCTGTTTTTGATTGACTCTGAGTTAGGAAAAGAAAATGAATATTTTTTTGAAAATTTATAATACTATGTTTTTACTGATTCGGGTAGAAAATGTTGGACTGATTCACCTCCCTAAAGGTTACAGGATATTTAATCGTCACCTCTAAACACGGCCAGGGTAAACGATTACACGATTATATCTTAGATATTCTTGGAATAAGCAAGCGCTGCTAATAATACCATGTCTAGTACCTAGCACGGTTATCTTAGAAATAGTTAATTTAGTTAGTAGAGCCAGCTTCTGTTCCAAGTTTATCTTAAGCTTTTAAAGCAATAAGAAACGAATTATGCTTATGGTATGCAGATAAGTAAATTAGGTAGATCCTTGTGTAACCTGTATAGTAAGATGAAGTAATTTCAATGCTGTGGTAATGATAACCCATGTCAGTATGAATATCTTGTTACGTTGCGTTTCTTAAGTAATTGGCTATGGCATCCGGTATCGTTTGTAATGTTTTAATTTAGGACGAATAGATTTTTAAACTTGCTCTAGGGTTTCTCCAGTATCGTGGGTACAGATTACAGATATAAATCTCATATGCACAAAACCTAGACATGCTCAGTATTGTCAAATTCATTATAATGATGACACACACTTAAATTTATGCAGGCTTACGGCCGAACACTTAAACGCCACTATTAAGTCCCGCTTTAACTATTCGAAAAACCCGTTTTCCGTAGGAAACTGGGCGGCTACAATCTGGTGAACAGAGGATCGACTTATTAATCTGGGGGTAAGCGACACGCAGTAGTGCCGTGTGGTGCCGGCTCAGAATACCACCACCCCATGTCCTCCCGGGGGTGTCGTAAAAGTCGACTTAGGGATTAGCCGGAGGATGGGCAACAGCGTCCTTCGAGTACATTAATAGTACAACTGCGATCGCCAACCCGTCTGCCAAGCGTGGCGATTATGGCAAGACCCTCCAATGAGTACACAACACACCCATATCGGTCGTTGTGGTGATCTTTGGGGGAGGCCTGTGTCCAGCAGTGGACTTCATTCGGCCGAAATGATGAAGCGACACGCCTGCCCATAACGATAGTAATATTACCCAGGACTAATCTTGCGCGGTACCACCTTTTTTTTTTTTTTTTTAACTTGGGGAAATCCTTTTGGACTTCCTCCGCCTTGGGAAGGGCGGAGGGGCATGCAGGGATCAAACCGGTTAAAACCCCACGGTGTCCTTGTTCTTACCTCTAGCCGGGGGTGAGTTGTACGCTTTTCTGCATTGGACCGCTCCCCCGGCAGTGCGCGGTACCACCCTGCGCTCGTCACCTGAAAACATTAGTTATTTAGTCCCTTCTAGTAATTTCACAAGCTAGTGTCCTTAAAACTGGGACACAGTAATATTTATACTGCTTGGCGGCGAAACGGACTCTTGCAATAAAATACCTAAACTTCAACAAATGTGTCATCATTTTGGGGGATTTTGCCAATACTCACCATGCTTGGCAGGCGGGTTGGTGAGCGCAGTATGGCTAATGTTCCAAAGAAGGGACGCTGCTGTCCATCCCTCCGGTTTAGAATCCCTTAGTCACCTTTTACGACATCCACGGGAGCAGATGGAGTGGTGCTATATTCTTAACCCGGACACCACACGGATAAAATTAATCTTGCTTCTGAATAATTACATTTGACGGCACCGTTGGTGCAGTGTCTAATACAGTCGGCTGCTGCGTCGGGTCGCGGGTTCAATTTCCGCACGGAACATCTATTTGTATAATCTGCAGGTAGTTGTTCCGGGTCTGGTTGTATTGTGTGTGGAATTTGTCTGTAAACGCAGCCACGATACAGAAGTAATAGTAGTGTGGGGCAAAGCTAAGGAAAATAATACCTAATTTTAAATTTCGATTTAAAGGTAAGTTTCATTTATTCAAATCTACAAGTTACATATATTCTAAATAACATTTTTAATTAAATCTGAAGTTGTGTAACGGATGGTAAAGTCGTTCAGAATCTTGCAAAGAAAATAAATAAATATTAAAAAGAACTTATATGATAAAACTTACGAACTTTTAACAAGGAAATTTTCTTTAACTGTTATTATATTAATCATTCTCAATTAAAAAGTTACTTATCTTCTATTCAGATAACTATTATTCTAATTGAAAATCCCGCTCAAGCTCAAATATTGACAACGAAACGTCCAACGTTTTTATATGTTTGAAATCATCATATCAGCCACAGGATGTCCACTGCTGAACAAAGGCCACTCCCTCAGATTTCCAGGACGAGCGGTCACATACCGACTCCCAGCGACCTTCACCAGGTCGTCTGTCCACCTGGTTGGAGGTCGTCTCACGCTGCGTTTTCCGGTGCGCGGTCTCCATTCGAGAACCATTTTGCCCCAACGGCTATCAGTTCTACGAGCAATGTGCCCCGCCCATTGCCACCTCAGCTTACTAACCCTTCAGCTATGTCGACAACTTTAGTTCTGCTACGGATCTCCTCATTTCTGATTCGATCCCCTAGAGAAATACCAAGCATAGCTCACTGAGTGACCTTGAGCTTATTGCCCATATGGCCCATTGTGAGTGACCACGTCTCTGTTCCATATGTCATCACTGGTAACACACATGTTTGATATGTGATGGTTCTGTCAGAATCCATATGTTTAATTGAAACGGTACATACCATATACTTAGGTACAATAATTAAAGACTAAAACAGAAACAACGGAATCACAGAACACTATACTTTGCTTTCACAAATTCATATATTTTAAGTAAACGTTCGCCCATTTATCCGCCAGCAAATCACAATGAGGATTGCCATCATCATCATTATAAATTGTATATAAGGGTGAGATTCAGAAACGAGTCTAAGCTAAGTTCACGCTTCCATCTGTCAAAATTAGGGGTGTAAGTAGTGCATTTTGACATATGGAAGAGTAAGTTCGCGCTTAGACTCATTTCTGAATCTCACCCTAAGAGCATTGAACGCGAAGACGATACCTACGCGGTTCTATGCCTGCCAACGAAAAACAGAAGAGAACCAATGTTAATTATCTACCATACACCACGTTTTTTACTAGATATATGTACTACAAGCATTGCCAACTATATCTGCCTTGGCACAACTCAAAGAAATTTGTGCCTAAATAAAAATCATTATAAAATTGTGGGCACGAATAATCGCGCTGGCATGCAAGATAGACGCTTCATTCGGCAGTTGAATTCAACAAAATATGGCATCCGTCCATAAAACTCTTTTATCGCTTCAAGTCTGTTTAAAATGGCTGTCAACGTTTATTTACTAAGCCATAACCAGACCGCTACGCTGGGCGTAAATAAAAATTTACAATTTATTTTTTAATCTATTAGTGAAAAAGGTTATAGAGAAAAAGGATATATCATGTTGTACATACATACTCTATAAAATAATCTACCCTTTACTCAAATTTTTTATTAGAATACGTTCAACCGTTTGAGCGCGATGAGGCCTCAAACATGCAAACGTACATATACTTATATACTTTTACATTTACGTATCAGTGTGGTGTCCGGATGAATAATATTGCACCACTCCATCTCCTCCCGTGGATGTCGTAAAAGGCAACCAAGAGACTATAAACGAGAGGGATGGGCAGCTTCTGTAGAACCAGCAGCCGTACTGCACTCACCAACCCGCCTGCCAAGCGTGGTGAGAACTGGCAAATTCCCCCAAAATGACGACATAATTGTGGAAATATATGGGGCAGGTCTTTGTACAGCAGTGGGCATATTTTGCTGATATGATGACATTTATGTTTAAAAACTAACTTTATGTAAAATAACTTTATGTTTAAACATGAGCTTGTCGCATTGATGTTGGCCAAATTTTTTTTTAATAGTTCGTTAGTTGGGAACGTGTAATGGGGAATTTAATTTCCAGGTTTCACGATTGATTTCGCTGTTCCTGGCGAATATGTCACTGCTCCCCACTTAGTCTTTATTTTTTTTGTATAATATTCACAAGGCACCGAGTTCACACTCATGTAGTATACAAAATATATCAGTATGTATAAATTCCAATTTTGTTACGGGTTAGTGACTCATTCTTAGTTTATTATACTTTTATATTGAACGAGCCAACTTTACGTACAGTTTCACAGCTGGATATTACTTTTTATGCTTATAAAACTAAAAACGAAAATCGTCGCTGTATCTATTTTCGTGCACGAACTTTGGATCAACTGTTTTTTCCGGTACAATGACAGCGAGAAAGCCTTTTTATATATAAGAAGGATCTTATCAATGTTTTGTTGAGAAAATACTGGCACAAACAAGACTGTTAGGCCGTAACTATGTAGCCTTTGGCGTTAAGTAGTCTTTATGAGATTCAAGCCTCTGTCGGTGATAAACCCGAAGTAAAATGAGACGAGTGCATAAATAGCACCTTAGTACGAGATAATGATCAGAGAATAGACTCCTTTTGTACTTACCAAGGTTTACGACATGACGCCTATAAAATCTGATATTTACTTTCCGCCCTTGTAAAGTGTCCTTTGGTAGAAGATTTTTCTATGTTAATACGTGCTTAGTATGGGTAACGCGTTTGAAGACGGTAGTAATTGTTTGGTTTTTGTAGAGCTTGAAATGAAGTGTAGTGTAAATAAGTTGGGAGAATAATACGAAATGTAAACGTGTTTTCTAATCATTCATAATCACTCATTATTCATGTGTGGGTAAAATTTTAGATAGGTAAATGTTCTACATAATTACCGAATGAATAGTCAGAAGAAAGGAAAAAAATGTTTACACAGAAATGTAGAGAAGCCCTACAATTGCCTTAAAATATATATCTATGTGTAGTTCTGGTCCATAGTACATAAAATTTACCCACGTTACAGGACGATTCCTGTGTTGCAGGTAAGTTAATTCATATAAGTACAATGATCTTCATCGATCAAACACTCAGACCTGAAACAATTATCTATAGCAGGGATTCCCAAACTATTTTGGGCAAGAGACCCCTTTTCCAAAATGAACTGATACCTCAGACCCCCATAGCCATACTTTAAAGATCCTATCTCTTGATTTTTTCTATTGATACAAAATACTTAGTAAACTTGACATCATTTTCTCATCAAAATTTACAAAATAAATAAACATAAAATAAGTAAATATCAACTTTAATTAATAATTATTAATACATATTACGTAAATACTTAAGTAGGTAATTATTTTTGGATAAAAATTGATCGTCGGTTTGTCGATCGGTTCAATATCGGTGAGTTGCAGCCATAAATCTCCGCGTTCATTGATTTTCAAACGGTTTCTTCGTTTTGTCAAAATGTTTGTAACCACACTGAATCCTTTTTCGACTAAAAGTACAGCAATGATACTTCGTACTGAAATATTAGTCATTCTTATAACAAGTTGGTACACGTAACACAACTTATACAGTATCTTGAAAGATTCGAATAAGATCTTGTGTTAATTCATAGGGGACCTCGTCGACCCCCAAAATCAGTGTTCGTTTATTTCGACCTCTAGGAAACTGACCACTTTGGGAATCCCTGATCTATAGGCTATACAAATATGTGCTCCATACGGGGAGCTAACCCACGATTCGTAGCGGAGAAAGCCAGGCGATTAACCTATCCGCCAAACGTGTCATCCATTCTTATGGAACGTGATTAACTCAATTTTAGTCGTCAAACAAGCAGACTTAGCTAATCCTTTGTCAGAACTCAAATGAAAATACATTTAACCAACAATTTTAAAATTTATTTGTAAACGATTAAATAATGAATTTAATGGAATATGAGAGAGACGAAAAAAGACAAGCAATGAGTTAGAAACTCATCATCAATCATGTCTTCAAAGTAGATTAAATTCAACTGAATGCAACAACGTCGGATTTTTGATCATACTATCACCATATCAAAAGAAACCTATAATGGTATAATGGAAAATAAATATTCGTTGCAGATCTAAAAAAAAAAACTCTCCAAGTCGTAATTAATTAAAATGTCCCAGAGCGGACGGCCATTACCGAGGATGAAAAAGCGATTTCCTCAACAGTGGGTTTTAAAGGAATCGACGAGTCCTCAAGTCCATTTTAGTGAATAAGAGGGTGCCCCGACAGTGGCTTATAGACTTTTGAAAGGTCTCTTTGAGAAATGCTCCAAAGATTTTATTGACATATTCCGTCTGGAAATATCTTTGTTTCCATTGTTAAGAAAACTTTGCGAAGTTCTTTTGGAAAAGCTTTAGCAACAACGTTTTCATTTTCTACACAATTCGTTATTTTTCGCTGGTTAAATACTGTAGGAAGATTCAGAATAAGTAATATTAGGTCTTTACCTATGAAATAGCCGTTTTGCATGAAATAAAGTTTAGTATTTTTTTCTATTTTTTCTTTTGATCAAAGTAACCCAAACAATTGATACATCTTTGCCAATGCAGTGGCAGTTTATCGATGACCTTCTTGAAGAAACCAGATGGACGGGAGGCGAAAACCTCTTCAAAGGCGTTTTGTACTGCCTCTCGGGTATTGAATTTTACTCTCGTCAAAAAGTTATTCAAATTCAGGAAATAATAAAAGCCTGTAGGCACAAGGTCTGGTGAGTACGGCAGATGACGGAGAGCTCGCGGTCGCGCATTGTCGTGCAGGAGCAGCGGGGACGAGCGATTGATCAAAGCAGGTTGCAGTTGTGTGAGCTTCTCCATCATAGCTTTCAATTATTCACAGTACACATCCGCAGTTATGCTCATCCTGTTTAGTAAGAAGCTGTAATGAATCACACCGGCACTAGACCACTAAACAGTGACCTTCACTATTCTAGGCGTCATTTTTCGTTCGGTTTTTTTTGAACCAGGATCTAACTAACTTGCTGAGCGCTTGCAATTGACAAATATAATTCATTTTTCGTCGCAGGTAACAACGTGGTTCAAAATTGCTTTGTTTCTATGCCTGTTGAGAAGCGCAAAGCAGGCCTCGATGTGCACGCTGCGCTGATGATCGCTAAGTTATTGGGGCACCCATTTGTCAAGCTTTTTTACCTTGCCAATTTGACACAAATGGACAAATATTGTTTTGATACTAACGTCGAAAGCTGCTACTTATTCAGCCGTAGATTGAGTACCATTAGCTTCCACAATCGCCTATAATTCGTCATTGTCGACCAACATTTTCGGACGACCACGGGGTTCATTTTTCAGATCGAAATTTCTAGAACGGAAGCGGGCAAACCAATAACGTATTGTGCGTTCGTTTGTAGTGTTCGCTCCGTAAGCGTCATTGATGTTGCATGCCGCTTGTGCCACGTTGCCGCCACAGTGGTACGCATAATCCATAATTTCTCGAATTTGCAACGTATCCATGACGACGAAAAATATTCACACGTGATGAAAGTATAACATTAATCAATACACATAAGAATGATATTAAATAATGAATACCATGATTATAAAATAAAATGAATTTGAAATTAGAATTCATAGCCAAACTAAAAAGATTTTTATTTGAAATGTATCAGTACTGCAGAACGGCAATTTCATAGTAAATAAATTTGCCATTTACGTAACACAACAACATGTTTTTGACCTCTGGTGGGCGTTAACACGTCCTCGAAAATCATAAATTCGACCAAAGGTTTAAGGGGTTATGTTTTCGACTTTTGCGGGAATTGAAGTACAAAAGATTATGTTTATGCTTGCACTTAATTAGCATTGTACTGCCACTTTCAATTCTACAATTAAAATTATAGTATTTTGTTGAGTGACGTAATGTTCACGTGAACTTTTACGATATACATGTAGGTTTTTATATTGTTTCCATAGCATCTTAAATATGGGATAGATAATGTTACTCTTTCTTATACTAATAATGATAATTTAATTGATTAAAAATCTTTGTTACAATAGTGATTTATGAGATACAAGGTTACAGGTTCACAATTACTAAAACGTAACACAAATAGGATTAACCCTGACTTCTAAACTAAATCCTGCAACTTAGGAACCCGGGCTCTGTTTCGTAATCATAAAAATTAATGTAGATATGATACATGATACATTATAATTAAATATCACAAAATTACTGAATGCCATAATTTTTTTGCCCATTCATGTATTATTTTGGCGGCAATAATTAAATCAGGATAGTCAGAGATAAATACATTTATGTCATGAACGTATTGCTTCAGTTCTTTGAAAATAATATAAGATTCAAAAGATAAATTAAATTGAAAAGAGATTTCCACTTTTTCTTAATTAGAGCCTATAATGAAATTTCCTTCATCAAACCGGTATTAACAGGGAAACTTTGGGCATTAATGCAGAGTAACGAGCGGATCGGCTGAAATCCCGGAACCCGGGACCCGAGGGATCCCAATAAGTCCGGGATATAGGTCCCCGCGCTAATGGCACTTGTAGCCAGTTGCGAGATCGCCGGATTAACGTCACTACAGTTACCATTAGTTGGCTTCACGCAACGGATAGACTGCACTGTTTTGTTGAGTCAATTGATTTAAATATCGAATCAAAAATAAATGGTGGGACAGATAGCCTGTTAAATCAATATGTAAGAGGGTATACGGAAACAATTGAAAACCGTACGAAGCTGCCGACATATTTTAGTAAAAAAAAACTTTTTTGATATATAATTTATGAATATGTAAAGATTCATCAGTCTGAACACCGTATTACTAACGGAAGCCATAAATCTAAGAGAAAAAGAAGAAGAGTGTATATAAGTGTGGTGCATTGTTTAAAAAAAACTATATATATTAAAAACGTTACGATGGCCGTGTGGTTTCCGTCGAAGAATACACCAACCGTCTTCACCCATGGGTGTCACAAGAGACGACTAAGGGTTGTAGTCGAGGAGGGGCAGTAGCATCCTCCCGTGTATAACAACATACTGCTTCGAATTGGTTGACCATCCCCCTTATTCACCAGATCTGGCGGCTAGCGATTTTATCCGTTCCCCAAATTTAAAAAATAATAATAAATGAAGTTCTCTGCACTCGTCTTGTCAACTTATTCACGCCATGTGCGGATGTGCGGAATTATTCAAAGAACTAAAACGCACAGACACTCGATTATTTTATCTATTAGACATTTGTCATAACGTGTCCCTACGGAGCATTATGTTAAGTCATGTCTCATGTTAGGTCTTTTAAAATCACTCGTGTGTCAGAGCCCTTAGGTTTTACTAGCGGATATTGTGAAAGTGTATTTACGTAGGCCTTTACACCTAAACACAAGTTTATGTTTATCGTAAAATAGGTTTATAGGGAAAAACGGTTATTAGTTGGCGCTTCATTACAATGTAGGGGGCAGCACTGCCTCGTAATTAACTTACTTAGTACGGAACCTTTCTTTATTTTATATACTATCATTACTATACTTTAGGCTCTAAGGGATCGCAAAGTATGTTAAGGGGCGTTTAATGTTCCTAATGTAATTTCAATTATCAGCATGTTAGTACATGGTGATGAGCTTCATCATATCAGCCATAAGACGTCCACTGGTGAACAAAGGTCTTCCCCATAGAATTCCTCAACTGTATCATCATTTCTGGGAGGATTTGCCAATACTCACCACGCTTGACAGGCGGGTTGGTGAGCGCAGAATGATGTTGTTCACCAGAAGGAACGCTGCTGCCCATCCCGCTGGTTTAGAGTCCCTTACTCCCTTTTACGACATCAATGGGAGGGGATGGAGTGTTGCTATATTCTTAATCCGGATCACACAGGTGAAATTATTAAATACTTTTATATTATCATCATATCAGCCAAAGGACGTTATCAGCAAAATTCTACATGGAACTTCCTTCGCCCCGGGGAAGGCAGAAGGGGCATGCCGGCTAAAACCACTGGAGCGGTCATCTTCGGCACCGAAGGGGGGCTCCAGGTCCTCGTAAGATCACACTGGAGCCGCCCATTGGTGCCACGCCTTTAGGCACATCTCGGAGGGGATGACTGTAAAGCGGTCACCCCACCCCCTCTAGCGGAAGGCAGGCGGCTGTAAAAAGGCCGCCCCCAGGCACCTCTCGGGGAGGACTGTAAAGGATCCCCCAAGTCTCGCTGTACGCTGTGCTGCGCACACAGCGGCACGTTACCACGTGCGCGCCACCGTCTTCCCGGGGGTCACTCGGTATGAGCACGCAGACTCCCCAGTATGCGCGCCCGTGACCCCCGAGGCCCCCCAAAGGACGTCCACCTTCACCTAAACAAACGCCTCCCTCATAGATTTCCATAGCGAGCGGTTACATGCCGTCCGCATCCAATGCAACGAGGTGGACAGACTTCATCCTTCATTTCAGCCGAATGAAATCCACTGCTGGACACAGGCCTCCCCCAAAGATCACCACTACGACCGATGTTGTGTGCTCATTGGGGGGTCTTGCCATAATCGCCACGCTTGGCAGACGGTTTGGCGATCGCAGTTTAGTTGTTAATGTCCTCGAAGGACGCTGCTGCCCATCCTCCGGTTAATCCCTTAGTCAACTTTTACGCCACCCACGGGATGAAATGGGGTGGTGGCATTCTGAGCCGGCACACGACTGATTGCTGACTGTCAATATCGAAAAAAAAAATTGCCTAAATGAATAGTTTAGCAATTTGAAATTTGGCAGGTCATCGTTCGTTTACTTTTACTGTAAAATGCGTCGTTATAAATGTGAAAGTTTGTATGTTCGAATGTTTGAGGTTTTCACGCTCATAATTATGGCTGAACGGATTATTATGAAATGTGTCATAGAGGTAGATTATGTCGTGCAATAACATATATGATACTATTAATAACGTTAAGAAAATTCAGCGAGGGCTTGAATTAACATAATTATGCTATAACAAAGGTTAGCGGTTTTATCGCGCTCAGCGATGTTCGAGATAAACAAATGAAATTTTAAAAAATGGGTACATGATCGTACCAATACTGCAGATGTGAAATATGTATCTTTTTTACTCATTATGCCGTAACGGCTAAACTAGAATAAATGCGAGGATATCGCGCAGTGTCTGTCCATTTTTGTGTAGAAGCATTGTAACGTATGTACAACGGAAGAAAAGGTTCATTTTCATAGGCTCGATTCAAGTTTTAAATTGATTATATAAGTTATTTACAGTATATTTACCGTTGAAACTTACACTAAACGCCTTACAACATTTTAATTTAGAGGCGCTCATAGCCTGTGGTACAAACTGATCGGTAAACGATCAGCGAGGTTCAGCTACGCTCGGGACGGCCATTCTTTGGGTGGGTGACCACATAGTGGTATTTCAACTTGGCTTCTCCGTGCTTCGGAGGGCACGTAAAGTCGTGGGTCCCGGTTATTGTCATTAGACGTCATTCGTTAAGTCAAATTTTTGGATGGCTTGAACAACTCTGACACAAAGCTGCTAACTTACTAGCGAAATCTATACAAATAAATAAAATTGAAGTGTCTGTTTGTAATGTCAAAATAACAGCTTTTTACTAAATGCATATGAAAGTATATCCGTATATACTTTCATATGCATTTAGTAAAAAGCTAGTACCTATAACAAAAAAACAATTTTAATTTTTTTTGTCTGTCTGTCTGTCGGTCTGTCTGTCTGTCTGTCTGTCTGTCTGTTTGTTCCGGGTAATCTCCGAAACGGCTGGACCGATTTTGACGGGACTAACACTGGCAGATCGCTGACGTTATAAGGAATAACTTAGGCTACTTTGATTTTAGAAAAATAATTAGGGTTCCGCGCGAAAACAATAAAACCCTTGAAATCCAACATATATATTCTATGTCAAATGTCTATGTCAAAGTACTCTAAATTTCTTTTAAATTAAACGCGGGTGAAACCGCGGGTCCCAGCTAGTGAAATAATAATAGGGAAATATTTTATGACGATATAAAAAAATAACTTTATTTAGATCATTGTCATCATATCAGCCAAAACACGCGTTCAGTGCTGAATCAAGGCCTCCCCGTGGACGATTGGTTACATGCCATGATTATGTTGTCACTTTTGGGGGAAATTTTTCATCTTCCAAACACTGTAGAAATGAACACCGCTGACATCTAATTATACCACCTTTTAAAATTTCTTTCACTACATCTCTTGGGTCATAGATAAGTTATCACTTAACACGTACGAGGCAACAATATTGCACTGACTCGGAGCAGTTATCAGTTTGCAAACGGTTCTATTGTTCTCATCTTGCGGTGCGTTGGGTGACACCGTCGTAATCAATTACATTAATTATGTGTCATATCCTAGATGCGGACGCTATCTATTGCGTACTAATTGTGTAATAATTATTCTATTTTAGTGGTTTTGTCGTAAATGGATATTTATGATGATTAGAATTGACAGTGTTTGTGACTGGTCTTTGAAATGTTATTCAAAGTGAATAAGATCACTCGTTTTCTTCCTATCTCCTTTGAGGTATTTGCGTACTCACATAGTAGTGTCAGGAATGTATGTACATAAAACGTACTATTAAACCATTACCTAACCTTACCTTATACCCTAATGGAAAACGTAAATCTTGCATTAGTTATTACTGTTACTGTATACTGTACTAATAACTTTTTGAGACTCCGGGTCGTGGGTTCGATTCCCACACGGAACAAATATTTGTATGATCTGCAGATAGTTGTTCCGGGTCTGGGTGTATTGTATGTGGAATTCATGTCTGTAAACGCACCCACGACACAGGAGAAATCCTAGTGTGGAGCAACGTTAACTTTTAAATAATATTGAATATATTTGCATGTTTTCCGTTCCGATGAATTGATGATGGTATGATGATTCCATGTGGTGTCGGTTTAGGAATATAGCACCACTCCATCTCCACCCGGATGTCGTAAAAGACGACTAAGGGACTCTAAACTACAGGAATCGAAGGAAAAAGGCAGAAACCTTCTGTGGAAGTCTTTTTCTTATTCTTCTTTCGTGTGCTTTGTAGCTAACCTTGTGTCGGAGTTGTTTCAGCCACCCAGAAGCTTCCGCCTTAGTTTAATATACACTTCTTGTTAATGGCAGAAATATAATTCACTATTTATATTTTGCTATTGCAAACATCTAAGGACTAAGGGAATCTAAACCAGCGGGGTGGGTAGCAGCGTCCCTTCTGTAAAACGGTAGCCATACTGCACTCACCAACCCGCCTGCCAAGCGTGGTGAGTATTGGCAAATACCCCCCCAAAATGATGACACAGTTGTGAAAATCTATGGGGGAGGCCTTTGTTCAGCAGTGGACGTATAAATGGCCGATATGATTGCAAACAAAAATAGATCTAAATAAAAGCTCACTTACACGGACGTATTTAATACTTATACTCGGTACGGTCAATGTTAATAACCGTTAAATCGGGCAACACGCGACTTTTCTAAAGTTTATAATTAAAAAGATAGTGATCATAATTTCAGCCAAAAAACGTGCATAGTTGAACACAGGCATGCTCCAAAAATTGTCTCAACGGCCGATCATTTGTGTTAGTTTGCTTGGCATGCGGGTTGGCAATTGTTGAGTTGTAATTAGTCGAAGGACGCTGCTGCTTATCCTCCGGCTGATTCCTTTACCTTTTACAACACTCACGGAATGAGATGGGGTAGGTATTCTTATCCAGCACCACATAGCAACCAGTCGGGATAACGCAGTCAATAGTCCAATAACTAAAAAGACGCTGGGATGAAAACGGCCATGCAGTGTTTCAAGGGACCTCACAGCCAGCCAATTAACTACAAAAATGTAATACTCTTTTTGTAGATAATTCTCAAATAATATCACATAAGTCAAATAATAACAGTAAACAATTCCATATACGCTCAACTTCATACATACATAATAATATTCAATAAATAGTATCATAAAAGATTGGATAACCAAAAACCTCCACACTTATACTAAAATATACGAAACAGCGGGAACCAGTTGTTTATATTGCCCAACCCACCATAAATCCAAAGTTGAAAGATAAAACATTTCGATCCCGATTCAAATTTATTATAGAAGAAAAAATTCGATGCGTTTCATCGAGTTTCCTTGTAATGAAAAATCGGGCCATTACGCGAGAAGGCAAGCTGTATCCCACCGCTCGTATTTCAAAACAACACATTATTGTTCTCCTTTTGTGTCGTGGTTAATCCCGTTATAAATTTAGAAGGAAATTGCTTTACAGTTTTTCTCTTTTTAGTTATTATACGCTATCCTCGCTGGCTGAGCTTAAAATCAATAATGTGGACACGACAATGGCATTGAGTCCGGCACTAAATTAATTAGCCCGTGCCGTTAGCAATAATTTATATGGTAAATACTATAGTCGTTTTAGTGAATAAAGAATTTCCTATTAAGGGCTTTTAGTCAGCTTATCTTTGTAATCTAAGAGTTCTTTAGAGCTGAAAACTACGTCTGGTGTCCGGCTTAAGACACCCGTGTGGTGTCCGGATTAAGGTAACCGTGTGGTGTCCAGATTAATTCATCCGTGTAATATCCGGGTTAAGAAAATAGCACTACTCAATCTCCTCTCATGGATGTCGTAAAAAGTGATTAAGGGACTCTAAGCCAGACCAATGGGCAGGAGCGTCCCTGATGTGGAGCAGCAACTCTGCGCTCACTAACTCGTCTACCAAGCTTGGTGAGTCAGTTCTCGTAATTTGCCCGTGCAAATTCCCCCAAAAGTGACAACATATGTTTATTGTTTGGCATTTCTTTAGCAGTGGATGTCCTTCGACTGATATGATGATGGAGAAAAACAGCTTGAGCGTAGTGCGGCACCAGCACGGTACTTGGATGCATGCTGCTTTTTTTAAACTCACAAAGCTTAGGTATCAGGGTGCGGTCCAATGCCTAGCAGTAGGTAAGTAGAATTTCTTCTGTCACCGTTTAACCGGTCAGAGTCCGACACACTCCTCTGCGCTTCCCCAGAGCAGAGGAAATTCATGGGGGTTTCTTCATGACAAAAAGTTGTCAAGGTCTTGTGTCGACATGAGAGAAGAGGAGATTTTTTAAATTGTAAATAGTCTGGCTGAATACATAGCCGGTCAGCAAGACTGGTAACAGGGCTCCAGGGTACACTGGACGTAGTTAGGTATCATCACTCGTACAGGTCTGTCAGCGTTCAACATGATTTACATGTTAGTGAGTGTGTGTGTGTGTGTGTGTGTGTGTGTGTGTGCGTGTGTGTGATTCATAACCATTTTTAATATGGCGTCCGCACGTTTTGGTAAAAGCTAATGCTATGGATGAATGCAGTGGGTGTTATATGGAATGAAATTAAAGTAGATAACAAATGTCATCTACCTTTCAACCTTTGAGGTTGATTTCTGTGGCAGACAATTGTTATTATTGTTCTATTATATTCCTGTCAACCATGAACATCTGTGCCATGGAACAAATAAACAACCACGACCCAAAATCACAATTATAACTAACCTACTAGAATACTTACTGCAACGGCATATAATATATTTATAAAATATTAGGTTTTCCGTGGTTCTGCGTCAGCATACCAACTGTGATTCTGCAACACCGCAGCGTCGGCACAATACATGGACGGCACACTAGTAAATAAGCGTAGATGTGTACATAGTTTAAGATTAATATATAAGATGTTATTAATGTTAAATAAATCAGTCATTACGTTGAATCCGACTTTGACTCATTACCCGTCCAACCACCTCTCACTGCGGCCAAGACACCTTTAGCTGTCAGTACGATTGGTCTTGTGAGCCTGCTTGACCGGCAGTGAGAAAACCATTTCCACACACCCAGAGCCCGCCCACCTTCCGCCTGTTACCTTAGGTCTCCTGGTAACAGGTTTCCCTGCCTTCAAGTTACAAGATAGTAGGGCTAGGGACTTAGGGACTGTAGGGTAAAACTAGGGATTTTGGGTGTGGTAGCAAGTTAGATAGGGAGTATTAGGTTTAATTACGTACGGGACGTTGGTTGATATACGTTGGCCCACGCCCGTACAATTACAATGAACCCTGAAAGCGTATCTGTTCTAGTAGTTCGGCGATATTTAAAGGCTTTTTTGATTTTTGTTGAGTAATAAACACATTTTATTTTTTGTGTTGCTTCTCGCAGTCATTTCAGAGATTTCCCTCAAATGTGGCTGCTTAACTGGCCGAATCCGGCGAAGCCAAAAGAGGCCGCCAGCCAGGACAGGCATGGATTCTTTCTTCACTCATAATTTTCTTAGGCTACGGAAATTATGGTGCTGAAATTACGCGCGGGCACGGAAGCAAACCGTGCCGTGACTTCATAGTAAATAGAATCCGTACCGTAATTCTGTTCAGCTGCCGATACATTCTTGCGCCGATACAATTTATTCACTAAAGCTACATGGAAATTGGGTCGTGAATGGAATAATGTTGTGGCCGGCACGGCTAGCGCAGTAGAAAAGCAACTGGCTTTGTGCGCTATGTATCGCGGGTTCAATCCCCGCATGGAACAAATATTTGTATCATCTACAGATAGTTGTTTCGGGTCTGGCTGTTTGTGCATATTAGATTTATGTTTGTGAACTGTTACCACGATGATGATGAATATCATAATTTGATCATTTTAAATTAATCGTCTTCTCAAATAAAAACAATAAAAACGGTCTTAAAGTAACTTACCAACTTTACCGATCGCGTCGGTAACAACAACAAACTAATTGAATTTAGGCAATTTTCTACGGAATAAGTACATTTTATAGACTAGTGATAGTTTAGTGGTTGAACACTTGCCTTCCATACTGGGTCTGAGTTCAATCTCTGCCCGCACCACTGTCTTTTCGGATTCATGTGCAGATCAGAATTTAATTATCACTTGCGTTTACAGTAAAGGAAAACATCGTGAGGACACCTGAGAGGGTTCTAAAATGTTCTCAATGGTGTGTGTAGTCCACCAACCTACACAAGGCCAGCGTGGTGGACTATTGCCTTTCTCATCGTGGAAATAGGCGCGTGCCCAGCAGTGTGACAGTAAAAAGCTTATTATGTTACGTAAGTAGATTTTCACTACTTGTTGTAAATAACTAATTAGTATTAATACAGTATAATTATACTAGATATATATAAATAGACAATTTACCGAGACACTACTTTTGGTACGGACAGGGTTAAAGATACATATTGTGTATGTCTTTAATATATACCTTAATAATTTTAAAAGCAACCTTCGGTAACTACATAGCGTTTAGCTAAGTAGCTTACATAATCTACATTATAGTACAAATAAATAATCTGGGTTTTTTTTACAATTACCCTCGTTGTCGACTTCAAAAAGATACACAGGTTATTCACCAGTTTAATTTCATTTCAACGTTATCTGTTCTCTGTAGAAAGTTTAACAAAGTTTTGTATCCGACGTCGGACACCGCTAATACTGAAAATGAAGCTCTCGAGGGAAATTTACCATTAGCGGTCACATTAAATTCTGTTTCATTCTTTATTAACGTCAAAACGTTCGAAAAGGCGGTGAAGAATTTCTTATTTCTGAGCTCATTTTCCGTTATAAGATTAACGAGACTACAGGCGAAATTGTTTTACTTATTAAAGCAAAACACACAACTATTTTGTGAAATATTTTACAAATCATTTTTGAATAGAATTTATTTTATACCTAATATCTTTGTACTTAATAATTTCTACTGTTATGTACTTTTATATATTTATATGGAATTATCTATATATCGACGAAAGAAAACAATTTTGTTGTACCGTATATTATGTATTATACATAAAACTCAAAGTTGCGAGGATCCAAAAATTATTTTTAAGTTTTATTTCCTTAAGTTTAAGAATGACTACAATTTTAAATTGTGTTCTGCCTGCCATGTAAATTTCCTTTTTTTTCATAATACAGCAAGTTATATATCTATCATCGAATACAAATTCGGACCCCGTTTTCTTGTAGATGACCGGGATAAGTTTATAGTCATCATAAATATTATTTGCACTTTTATTGCTCATACCCAAGATTTCCCCGATAAGGCCTTCAGGTTAATTACCTACTCTTAATCATAGCTTTAAAAAAATATCTATACAGAACTGTTTTAGTATTCTATGTTAATTAGGAATGCAAATACCACAAATCAAGGTATCTTTTATTATACTACTTTGTGAAGATACGAGCAAGTCTTTCGCCTGGTGGTAAGCATAGCGCACTATTCACATAATATAAGTTATTTAGCCTCTTATACCCAGTAATTGACATTCAGCTCATTCGTTGTGAACAGACGTGTTTAACAAATTATTAAAATAAACAAATAATCACTTGCTGAATCGTGACCTCGTTTTACCAGTCATCGGTAGTTACGTAATTTATGTCATACGTTAGGTATGTGTATAGTGAATGAGTGAAATGTTCCGTGTGTAACAAGTCACTTTAACACTATGGAAGGCAGTCCTTTCAACCGTAGTGGCAGGACCACTCGCAGCCCACCTCCTACGCCCACGCCCATACCCACACCCGCACCTGCAACCGCACCTGCCCCTCGTACTAATGTGCCGAGCCAAACGGACGATGGCCTAGAAGTGATCTCAACACCGGAGATTCAAAACTGGATGACGTCCATTGAGCAGCATCTAAATGAGGTGTGCAACATTGCGTCAGAGGGTAAATTGAACTCGGAGCAGAAATTGCGCATTAATACCTTATGCCGTAAAGTGGGCCACGGTACATCTCAGATGGCAGTGCAGTATCAGTCCCTAAAACTGAGAGCCGTACAAGCTTACTCCTCCATCCAAACCCTCCAAGACCAACAAGATCTTTCACAGCGACTACAAGACCTGAAGCTAAGAATTGAGGATTCAGCAAAACCAGCCAACGGAACTTCTTTTGCTGACATGGTAAAAAAAGGTACCAACAATTACATTCAGCCGATAAATTTCAGTTCAGTGGCCATTTATCCCAATGATAAATTGAAGTCAAGCGAGGAGACAAAATCACTTGTCCAAAAAATTATCTGCCCTGAACAAATGAAACTGCATGTGAGAGGGCTGCGCAAAACCAAGAATGGCGGTGTCATAATCAGCACCGACACGAAGGACGACATCGAGAAACTGAAGCAATCGGTGCAACTAAAGAACTCGGGCCTTACTATCAACGAACATCCTAAAAGAAAGCCTAGAGTAGTAGTTATCGGAGTGCCCACATCCATGGAAGAAAACGAAGTTTTTAATTGCTTGTACAACCAAAATCTAGCAGATAAACTTCAGGATTGCAACCTCGAGGCGTTTTTAAGCTCAATCAAGTTAAGCCATAAATCAGGCAAAAAGGACGCTGAGACCTGTAACTATATAGTAGAAGTAAGTCCAGTCATACGCAAAGCCCTAATAACAAAAGACCGAGTATTTGTGAACTGGTCATCTTGCCCGGTGAGAGACTTTACATTGGTCACGCGATGCTATAAGTGTCAGCAGTATGGACATGCAGCCAAGTCATGTCGGGAATCAACCCACACCTGCGGCCACTGTGGCACACAGGGTCACTCATTAGAGGATTGCACTATGAAGGCAGGGGAACCAAAATGCGCTACTTGCTTGCACTTCAAAAAACCAGACCAGCACAAAACAGGCTCTGCTGAGTGCCCTGCGAAGATAATGGCTGAAAAGAGATATATAAATTCCATTGATTATGAAGGCGCCTAAGAGCGCCGCTAATTAGGGTATTTATTGACCTTTTTCTTTTATTTTTTAATTTACGTATTTAGATATGATTAATAATTTAATTGATGACTTAGATAATTTCTCTGTATCTGAGTCAAAGGTGTGTGAAGTTGAAAATTGCAAGCAATATCTATCGTCTTACAGCAATCCATTAACTATACTAACACAAAATATACGCAGTATTTATAAGAATTTTAGTCATTTTAGTACGTTTCTACAACGACTAAACATACACTGTGACGTTATTGTTTTAACAGAATGTTGGCTTGCCAAAAAAGATAATGTACCACTAATGCAGGGATATACTATGTACAGAAGTAATATAAATTACAATCAAAACGACGGGGTGATAGTTTATGCAAGAAATCATCTTAAGGTATCTGTTGAGGAACCGAATATGCAAGACTGCAACAGGTTGTTAATTAAAATTGGAACTGAATTTGCGATACTGGCTTTGTATAGACCCCCCTCTTTTAGAAACATAAATAATTTTACTAACTCTCTGAACGACACCTTGCAAGACTTATCATCCTTCAAAAACATAGTTGTAATCGGCGATATTAATATCAATATTCTTCCAGATAGTACAGAAGTAGCTGCACAGGACTACCTCAACCTATGCTTCTTCCATGGCTTGATCCCCGCGCACACGCTTGGTACACATCAAACTGGTTCTTGTTTGGATCATATAATATTTAAATCGAATTTCCCCTCACTTGCACTTGTTATTAACTCGACAATAACCGATCATAATGCTGTCCTACTAACCTTTGACTGTAAATTACCTAAACTAGAGACCACTCGTTTAATATCTAAATTAAATATAAATAGACTTGAACAAGATTTACGTAAAATCGAATTTGACCCAGTTTACTCTTCTGCTGACACTCAATTTTGTATGTTATATGTTATAAAAAATGTACAACTTGCAATCAAGAAAAACACAATCAATATTAGATTGAGTAACAAAAATTATAACATAAAACCGTGGATCACGCCAGGTCTCTTTCGCTGTATGAGACATAGAGACAAACTGCATATAAAAACTAAACGTAATCCAGATAATTCCATATTGCAATTATCGTACAAAAGATATCGAAATTTTTGTAATGAACTCTTAAAAAAGGTGAAAATTAATTACGATAAAAATGAACTGGAAAAAGCTGGAACGAATAGTAAACAGATCTGGAAATATATAAAAAATGTAACATATACCTTACAACAACATGAGTCATCTTCAGATTTATTACAAACGTACTCATCGCCACTGGAATCGGCCAACATAGTGAATAATTACTTTGTTAATGTTGGTAAGAGTCTGGCAGAATCTATTCAAGGCCAATCACAGTACCTAGCAAGCCCTCCTTTTAGGTGTACTGATACCTTAACATCCTTTGCGTTGCTAGATACCGACGAAACTGAGGTAGAAAGGATAATTATAAGTTTAAAAGATGACTGTGCCGTTGGATGGGATAATATATCTAATAAAATTATTAAACAATTCAGGCACATTTTGGTACCACCATTAACTTATATTTTTCAAAAATGTTTATCTACAGGACTTTTTCCCAAGTGCCTCAAAAAAGCTGTAGTGGTCCCTGTGTATAAAGCTGGCAGCAAAGATCAAGTGACAAATTATAGGCCTATTTCCTTATTGCCTTCTATGTCAAAAATATTAGAAAAACTTATAAATAATAGGTTGATCAAATATTTGGAGGATAAATCGATATTGTCTAATACGCAGTTTGGATTTAGACCAAAATTATCAACTGCCGATGCCGTACATCATCTAACGGACTATATAGCACAAAACATTGATAAAGGCCACCACACTATAGGAATCTTCCTAGACCTTGCCAAAGCGTTTGACACCGTTTCCATTCCTATTCTGTTGCGCAAGCTCGAAACTATAGGTATAAGAGGCGCCCAGCTAAATCTCTTCAAAAGTTATCTAGAAGAGCGTACTCAATGCGTAAAGATTGGTAAGGTTCTCAGCACTGATCAAAAAAACACGTCCTTTGGCATTCCCCAAGGAAGTATTTTAGGAGCCACTCTGTTCTTAGTTTACATAAATGACCTATGTAATCTAAAGCTAGATAATGGCATGATTATAACATACGCTGACGATACTGCTCTTCTTTTTTCGGCTAATTCACAAAGCGAAGTCTACAAGAATGCACAGAACGGATTTAATGTTGTTATTGGATGGCTTCAGCAAAATTTATTAACACTAAACGCAGATAAGACAAATTATATTAAATTTTCGATGCGCAAACCAACATCAATTCAAACTAGCCCAACATTGTATGCTCATTATTGTAAAGTGCCCACTGACAAGCAATGCGCGTGTTCCGTCATTAAAAATACAAATAAAATAAAATACCTTGGTATAATAATAGATGAAACACTTACATTCAAACAGCACATCGAAGCTTTAAATAATAGAATACGTAAGTTAATATTTGTCTTCAAAAAATTACGGTGCATTGCAGATGCAAAAATAATTAGGCAAGTTTATTTTGCTCTATGTCAATCAATATTAACATACTGTATTACCACATGGGGTGGAGCGGGTAAAACATTGTTACTAACCATTGAGAGAGCTCAGAGAGCAATTCTCAAAGTGGCTACTTTCCGCCCTTTCCTTTTTCCCACGAACCTACTCTATGAATCTTGTAGAGTATTAACAGTGCGACAGTTATTCATAATGAGTATAGTACTTAAGCAGCACGCATCCCTTCCCTATAGCACTGAATTTACTAATAAAAGACGGAAAGATATAGTTTGCACTAAAAAAATAGGAATAAAACACGCTTTTACATCCAAATTTTACGTGTTCCTGGGCCCGCTTCTCTACAATAGGCTGAATGCGATAAAAAACATATATCCCCTCAATTACAGTAACTGTAAGAAAACCCTTAAGGATGCCCTCCAAAGTATGTCATACGAAGATACAGAGAAATTATTAATTGTGTTAAAATAAACAATGTAATATTTTATTTACATTAATTGGTTTAAAAACTGCGATTTTTACTATTGTTTTAATGATACTGTTACCTATAACTATACTATTGATTATTTTTTTACTTTGTACCTATAATATTATAATAACTTTGTGATTATTTCATACTGTTTATTAGCTCTTCTCGCCTGAAACACAGGATTACCTAGTTCAGGCACATTTGTTATATATATCTAAGAAACTTTGTACTTGTTAGTTTAACTTGTTGTAACGAAATATTGAATAAAAAAATATTATATTATTATATTATAATTCTATTAGCTACAGTGCCCTTCAAATTAAAACACAGCAAAGTTTTAAACCTACTGCTTGGCGGCAAAGCATCTCTATACTTCATAATTTCGACCGAATGAAGTCCACTGCTGGACACAGGCCTCCCCCAAAGGTCACCACAACTACCGATATGGGTGTGTTGTGAACTCATTGGGGAGTTTTGCCATAATCGCCACGCTTGGCAGACGGGTTAGGGATCGCAGTTGAGTTGTTAATGTACTCGAAGGACGCTGCTGCCCATCCTCCGGCTAATCCCTTAGTCGACTTTTATGACACCCACGGGAGGAGATGGGGTGGTGGTATTCTGAGCCGGCACCACACTCGATACTTACTAGCCGAAATCTTGCAGTAAGAGACCTACCACCAGTTGGATATAATTACTTACAGTGGAAGTTACCTATGTAAAGCTAGTACCCACTTCGAAATAGCTATTCAAAAGTAACATAACTTTAAAAAAATGATTCCCAACATAAACTGTTTAAGCACCGTTTGACCACGTCCAGAAATTAAAGTACCCACATCCAAAGTTATACCTCATTAACACTATACCACTGTCGTAAATAAAAATGTCTTTTAACTTTATTGGGATGCGCTTGACGTTGAAATAATGCATCCGTATGGTCAAACGAGGCATGTTTCGATTTTCAAAGCCTCTGAACTATGGCTGGTCGCCGTGGTGGGCATGGTAATTACACCAATTAACTCCGCTCGTTAAGCAAACTGAGGCCTTTGCCTGATAATGCTATACCTGTTAATACTTAGAATGAAATGTTATTAATCGCGTCGAACATCAGATTTTATAAGTATTAAGAAATAATTTCATATGTTGTGAGAACCAAATAGACTGATTATAAAAACAAATAATTACCAACTTAAATAATAACAACAATTTCAAAAAAATACAACTTAAAATTGAGTTAATTTTGTTTTTCTTTTGCTTATTTTCAAGCCCACGCTCTCTAGTCTTCGCCACCATTCCTCCAATCTGATCTGGACTTCTAGGCCTCTCTCGGTACTCTAGTGTGATCATAAGAGGACCTGGAGCCCCCCTTAGGTGTCGAAGATGACCGCCCCTGAGGTTTTAGTCACAGTTTAGTGGTTTAGCAAACAGCATACACGGGATGCTTTTTCTTAAATGTCCAACGTAAACCGGCAATTATCACCAGGAAATGGTACAGACCGAGAGTCGACCCCTGGTGCATGCCTACAGCCACAGCTGTAGGCTATCGTGCCCCGGGAAACGGGACTTGGGTACTGCACCGAGTGTATTTTGCTCGGATCAACTACTAGGATGGATTAAAAAGTAGTGAGAACGACATACTCCTCGGTACGAAAAAAAAAAACTGGCAGGCATAGCTCAGCTTTGTAACATTAATAAAGAAAAAAATCTGCGATTCTCTTTAGATTTTTTTTTAATGTAGTCATTTGTTTGCTACATGTCGGAACATGTTCTCGAAAATGGAGAAAACCGAAGTGCAAGCCGTTATTAAATACCTCTGTTTAAAAAAGTTAACGACGCAAGAGATTCATTGTGATTTGGAGGCAACATTATGAGAGTCTGCTCCACCGTATTCCACTGTCGCAAGGTAGGCTTCTCAATTTCGAGTAGGGAGAACGAGCACGGAAGACGACCATCGTTGCGGGTGTCCATCGACGTCAGTCACCCAGGAAAATGTTGCGAAAGTCGAGAAAATTGTATTGAGCGATCGAAGAGTTACCACCCGATACTTTATTAAAGAAACGGGCATTTCATATGGAAGTATTCAATCCATATTGAAACAATCTTTGAATATGAGAAAAGATGGGTGCTGAGAATGTTAACCGACAGTCAGAAACAAAATCGTCTTGACATTTCGAAGATATTGTTGGACAAGTTTCAAGAAGATTCTGAAAACTTTTTGTCTCGTTTCGTAACAATGGACGAAACTTGGGTCCATCATTTGGATCCCGAGACAAAACAGCAATATTCGCAATGGAAACGGCCATCATCACCGACCCCGAAGAAGTTTCGTGTCGTGGCATCGGCTGGCTAGGTTATGGCCTCAATATTTTGGGACTCAGAAGGGATTTTGCTGATTGATTACCTGGAGCGTGGAACCACTATAACAGGCCAATATTATGCAGCTTTAATTCCCAAGGTGAGGAAAGCCATCAAAGAGAAAAGGAGAGGGAAACGTCGAAGGGACGTGCTGTGTCATCACGACTACGCACCCACACACAGGTTGGCACAAGCTGGCTTCGAATTGGTTGACCACCCCCCTTTCACCAGATTCACCAGATCTGGCGGCTAGCGATTTATATCTGTTCCCCAAATTAAAAAAATACTTATGGGGAAACAGGTACAAAGACGATAACGAGGTGATGGATGCCGTGGAGAGCTTTTTGCAGGACCAAGACAAAACTTTTTTTGTGGAAGGGATTGAAGCCTTGGAAAAGCGCTGGACTCGGTGTGTAGAGAGAATCGGAAACTATGTAGAAAAATAAATTATTAAGTTATCAATAGTCATTATATTCTATCTCATTCTCACTACTTTTTGATCCCTCGTCATACATATACTTACTAGGCATACGTTGCTCTTTAAGGGTCCACCACAAAACCTTACGGAGTATCCGGTATGCCTTCTCGAATTCAACAAAAACCATGTGCAAGTTCTTGTGTGCACCTCAATATTTCGCAAATAGCTGACGGATAACTGAAACGGCGTCCATTGTTGCCGGACCATACATGAAACGGAACTGGTTTAGTGAAATCTCACTCTCCTCTCTCAGTCGCAGCTCAAAAACTTTCTCCCAAGCTTTTGTACTATGCAACGTTAGGATTATTCCTCTATAATTGTTGCATTACAACACTTCGTCTTTGTCTTTAAAAATGGCTACCAGTATATTTTACGCCATTTGCTGGGAATGGCTCTTTCCTGCAAAAACTTACTCTTCAACTGGTATTCCGTCTGGCCCTATTGATTTACAATTCTTAATTCCATTTACTGCAATTCACCCTTCATCCACACTTATCTTTCTTACTATTCCCTTATTCACAGATTTGTTTCCAAGCACACCACTCCAGTTATTATCTTTGGTCAACAGTCCTTTAAAATAGTCCTTCCGTCTGGACATACTGAATTTATTCACCAGAACGAACGATAAAAGATTTTTCCCGCTTCATACTCACTCAGCCTTTATGTTTATAGCTTTAGCGATCCAGTATAGGCGTTTTTTGCCTGTTGGACTGTCTAATAAGTCATATAATCTTTCTTGGGCCTTTGCTATTTCGGTTTTTTGCACTCATCGTACTCTGTTATTTTGCTGTATCGAAACTTTCACTCTTCTCTTCAACACATGAACTGTTGAACTTCATCTTCTTTTCCTTCTATACTCTTATAATTATGTCGTTCCCTTCCATTTTGATCTCCCAAAATGTCTTTCGCGGCACTCTACCCACACTACAATCTTCTCAATCCACCGTTCATTCTCGATTTGATCACCCATGTCACATTTCGGATATATTGTGGTCGATTATACCTATACCAACTAATAATATGCAGTCTGTCCACTCGTGAGTATCGTAGACGGCCACTTAAAGACCGTAAGGATTAAGATTGTCGATTATGTTAATGTTGACACCTATGACTGTTCCTTTTTTAGAGCCCCATATTCAGCAGTGGACCTTTAAGTACATTTATTTATGAGTGACACGTTTATTAATCCTGAAGTAAATCAAACACTAAACACGAACTCTTCACTCGAATAAAGTATCTTAAATAATTGAACATAGCAATATTAATCATAAAACCACAAAATAACAAAAAGATACGTCAGTAGTTCGTAGTAGCACTGAACTTTAAACTCAATTTCCCTAAATCAAAATTGATTTTATTACACCTATTTGCCTACACGTCTTTCATAGATAAAGTAACATTTAATGACCAGAACTAAACTTATCATCTTCGATAACACGCTAAAACATCAATAAAATATGTTTAATCCTATTCCCGGCATAGAAATTTCAAATAAGTTTCAATCGTAAATTAAAATCTATACATACGTGAGCAGTTCAATCAGCCTACTAGCACTAAAATAAAATAAAACCAAAAGTAAAGCCGAGTACAAATGAGGCGAGTAGAAATTATTTTTACGATTCTCTCTCTCAATTAGGAGGAGCACCGACAGTAAAGTGTCAGTGTTATTTAAATTTACTGCACCAATTAGACTCGCTATCATCACAGAAGTGATGAAACCATACCGTGTCGTGAGTAGCTTCCCTTATTAAGAGTTCTATAATTAAAATTTACAGCGCCAAGCGGACGATTCGAATAACTAAGAGAATAGCTACAAATGATTCCATTAACTAGACTAAACACGTTAAGTATGAACTTCAAGTACTTTATATTGGGAATAGTGGTGGAGGAAAAATGCGGATAATTAACGATTTTGTTATTTTAAGATTTCATAGAGCGCTTGAATTTTTATGGAAAAGTAATAACTCTGCTTCAACGGAAATTTTGAGATATTCAATCTAGGAGTAGTAAGAATACATAGAGTGTATACTAAGCGACTCCAGTAAAAGGCTTCATTCCTATAGAAGATTTTATTGCTGGAACAAAACAAGCTAGCAACGAACAATTTCAGCGGAGAAGCAATGCCATAACGACGCCAAAGCGACATGATGACGGAAAATAAACAATAATTCAACCCAACAGATACCGCTGTATAAAAGGATTGCTCCAAAACACATATCTCATAAAGTTAGTTGGCGAGCAAAACATCTCGATCTCGACATGTACGATGTAGCACATTTTGGCATCCAAGGCGAGAACAATCTGGATAATAGAATAAACTTGTTTCTTCGCTAAGATGATAGTTCGGGGCTCTGGCGACCCTAAGGCGGAAGGCGGTTGCTTTCCTGAATACAGATAGGTCTTTACCTTTGTCCTAGTTGATAATTAAAGGACAAACGTACCTAGTTTATTGCCTGTGGTTTGTTTAGTTAGCAGTTTAAGACTGTGTTCACCTTTAACGGTATACTTAGATCTGCGTGAGTAATATTCACAAAGCTTTTTTGTATAAGCTGTTTCAGGCATTAAGGCGCGGTCAATTGCTTTTAATATTATTATGTTTTAAGCAAAATTATGCTTGTTAACTATATATAGTTTAATTTTTAATTGCATTTACTGTCACTTCACCAGCGCGTAAACGTCCCCTGCTGAACATGAACCTTTACTATGGGCCTCCCAATGACTACTAAAATGACCAGTGATAGCGCTTATCGCCATAATCACCAAGCTTGGCAGGCGGATTAGTGATTGCAGTATGTTGTTATTAGCACACCTCTTGATAATGGTATTGAAGGGACCAACACGAAACTTCAATGACAACATAACATTTTTTTCCTACTCTTAATTAATTCTAATCAGTAATTTATCTTCCATATGTGATTAAGACATAAATATGAATTCCACATAAATTCCCTCTATGTCTTGTTCCTAATGGAAATCTAACATATAAATAAATACTCTTGATTAATTACATCTATAAACATAAAGGCAATCATAAAAGTATTGCCTAATAAAAATCAATAGCCCATTACTCAAGCGAATGCCAAGATGATGAGTAAATATGTATTTGCGTAGGTATAGTAGTATCTCTATGTGTGTGTGTCATTTGTACAAATGAGAGAGATCATATAAACCAATATCATAAATACTCCTCATTTGTTTATGTGTACGCTCGATCACAAAATAGATTATGTTGTGATTTTTTAGTTTTATTTTAGCCGTATTTTTTATTTTATTATATAGCCAGGTCAATCTTGCTAATTTAAATTTAATCATTTTATGTGTGAAGTCGTAACGGGCCTTTTGTGTTAATAATACTTTATTAATAAGTTATAATTGCCGGAACTATCTCTCACCAGATTTGACCAGAGTACTAGCACTAGAGTATGATAACCTCTATTGTTATATTATGATTGCTTCCTCTTTTTACCTAAGGAATTCGTTGAGTTGGGTGTATTGACCAGCCATTTTTATAGTAATTATGACTTTAAGTACCATTGGTATTATTTCTATGGATGACGCAATTTGTCATGGTTTTCTATAGTTTGATTTCGTGTGGTTCTTGGCAAAAAACCACCCCTCTTCAACCACGGGTGTCGTAAAAGCCAACCAAGAGTTGATATAAAGGGGATAGGCAGTAGCACCCTCCCGAATATTAATAACAATATACTGCTATCACCAATCCGGCAGTCAAGTGTGGTAATGACGGCAATATGGGTATGAACTCCATCTCCTCCCGTGGATGTCGTAAAACGTGACTAAGGGATTTTAAACCCAAGGGATGGGCAGCAGCGTCATACCGCGCTCACTAACCCGCCTGCCAATCGTGGTGAGTACTGGAAAATTGTTCGTTATGGGAAGCCTTTGTTCAGCAGTGGACGTCCTTCGGCAGATTTTAAGTAAATTTTAAGGGGTATGAACGCTCATTGTTGCTATCATAGAGAAGCTCATATCCTCTCAAATGGCTGAATCCACCGATGGCGAGACACAATAGGTTTTTAATTGTGTCTGGCATTGACCCCCTTAATATTTAGCAGTGGACGTTTACAGTAACTAATATGTGTGTATGTGTGCAGCTTTCTTCAGACTCACACTATCTGACTACAACATGGCAATAAATTAATAAGATTGATTATGCATGTACTATCCACATTTGTGGTCAACAGTACGTTAGAGCAACCCACTGAGCGTTGGTTATGGGGAAAGTTTGGAAAGCTCAGAACTTGATGCTGTCATTGTAGAAGTTGGATTTATGCCAAACGTGCAAAGACGCATTGCAGAGTAACGTTCAATGTTTTTTACGTAAGATTATTGGTACGAGAAAATCTGAGAAACGTTAGTTGTTTGGGTTTTATTGTTAGAGCACGGTATATATAACATTCGATCCCGACTTATATGACATGAATAAAATAATATATGAAGTAAGGATAGGTATTTCCGTTTAATAACGTGTCCTATTCTAATTACGCATACATTTTAGCCCGGATATATGTGTGGTGTCCGGATTAAGAATATAGCATCACTCCGTGTCCTCCCATGGATGCCGTAAAAGACCACTAAGAGACTTTTAACCTTAGGGATGCGCAGCAGCGTCACTTCTTTGAAACAGTAGCCATACTGCGCTCATCAACCCGACCGACCCCAAAATGACTGAATGATGATTTGATGATGATTATGAACGCATCCCCACGGTTCAATAACTTTTCTTATACTTAAATTCTCTAACAAAGAGATCTGATAAATTCAAATTTCATAAATATATGCAACACATACCTAAAAATCTACTTCTATTTCCAGTGTGCGACTCTTATTCGCCTTACGTTACTTTAGCCTGCCTACCCCTTAAGGCGAAGCTTGCTCGGCGCGTGTACACACACACTTAAGATCACACAGCCGTGATTTGCATACTACGCGTTGACATACTTTATTCCTTACAGCTACACAACTTCACTTATCTGTGGTAATAGATCGGTGTGAGCCGTTAAACTAGAATTGCAATAGTATTTGCGTAGCACGTCATTAAATCTTATCATGTCCTTGTCTGTTTCATCACAGTGACACGCAACTTTACCATCGTGGTCCTACATATCCCGCAAATTGTTCAGGTGATTGCAAAATTCCTAGTAACATTTATTATATGATTTTAAGTTTAGGGCACAGCTGAATATTTTTTAAATATATAGAAAGAAGGGTTTACTATGGTAATTCAGTCACAGAAACGGACTGGATTGAGCAGTAGGTACCTATGTCTATTTCCAAAATTGAACACTGCTGAAACTGCTGTAGCTCATGTCACTTATGTATTGATATCTTCAGCGGTGTCATTAGGCCATTTTAAACCCGAAAAGACATTATGTTATCCTGGGTATTTAAGTTGTACAGATATAGCGAAGTGATGAAATCATATCATCATTATCATATCAGCCGAAGGACTTTTACCGCTCAACAAAGGCCTCCGCGTAGATTTCCACAGCGACGAGGCCATTCCACGCTGCGTTTTCCAGTAATTAGTCATAAAATGCTAACATTAATTTAAATTCCCAGACTATCACGCTGAGAATAAATTGCTTAGCGTTTTGATTAAAATTTGGACCTCTCAAAATAAACAATAAAGGGTAATTCCTACAACAGACAATAAATCGTCCGGTACTGTTGCTTTGTCTACTCGACTCCGAAACAAGCATCTTTTGTTCAGTTTTTGGTATGAAATCCGTGTTATAACAGTGCCGTTCATTTGCGCCTCGGGTAATATCATTTTCCACGTTTTCCTTTCCTTTGTCGATGTAGACACAATAAAAGCAAGTCGGCTCGTTAATCGCACAGAGTAGTCCAGGCGCGTAATTAACTTTGCAGCCAGAGAGAGTAGAGATTTACGTGGACCCTGGGTACAATTAAATTTGCATAGGAAATTGCACAGAATGAGCTAAGAATAAGTTACCCGGGTATGAAACTAAATTTTATGGCTGTCATCGGGTACAGGAATCTTATTTATTTACCTGGCTCTTCTTAGCCTCGTAATGTTCACTAAAAACCATGTCGTGTAATGAGGCAACAAAATCGTATGATTGTGCATCCCGACAAACGTCTAAGAAATAAATATAAATTTAAAATGCTGGATTATTTATTCTTTCTAAAAATTTACTTCGACGTCCATCGCATCCAATAACTGAGATTTATGTTCCGTAATCTCGTCCTCATTTAGTACTATGTAGTTTGCACCTTGCACAACTCACTGCATCACAATTTTAAAGATGAACACTTTCATCAAAAATTTTAATATAGTCTGTGGTTCCTACGCGCTCTTTCGCTATCTGTAATGTACATGTCATTGTACTTTTTTGTGCTGCTCGCTGTATACGCAACTCAAGAAAATCTTCCAATTATCCTCCTTTTTCTTCAAAAATGGGGAAACACTGGCGAAGGAGTAAGGATGAGGCAATAGAAAAGCTAAATAATCGATTGTGGGAGCCCAAAAAAAGTGGGAGTCTACACGACCGTATCGGTAAGTTACTAACTACATGTTTCACAGGAGATGGATCCGCAGTGTCGCAGCAATATACACTATATGCACGTAAATCTAAACGACACCACCAATAGAGCTTTCACGAGAGGTCAGCCGGTGGGGGTTATTCGTTTACAAAAAAGAAGACAGGTCAACGGTGACAAGTTTATAGTGCCTTATTTTAAAAATAAACGACACCACCAATAGAGCTTTCACGAGAGGTCAGCCGGTGGGGGTTATTCGTTTACAAGGAAGAGCACAGGTCAACAGTGCCTTAATTTAAAAATAAACGACACCACCAATAGAGCTTTCACGAGAGGTCAGCCGGTGGGGGTTATTCGTTTACAAGGAAGAGCACAGGTCAACAGTGCCTTAATTTAAAAATAAACGACACCACCAATAGAGCTTTCACGAGAGGTCAGCCGGTGGGGGTTATTCGTTTACAAGGAAGAGCACAGGTCAACAGTGCCTTAATTTAAAAATAAACGACACCACCAATAGAGCTTTCACGAGAGGTCAGCCGGTGGGGGTTATTCGTTTACAAGGAAGAGCACAGGTCAATAGTGCCTTAATTTAAAAATAAACGACACCACCAATAGAGCTTTCACGAGAGGTAAGCCGGTGCAGTATTCGTTTACAAGCGAAGAACGAGAGAGCTTCCACGAGAGGCTAGCCAGTTAAGTATCTTTTATTAGCAAGATAAAACGCTGTTTGATGCATCCTTAGAGCTTTCACGAGGGGTTAGCCTTGGATTTGCAGTCAGGAGCTTAGATGATTACGAAGACCTCTTCAGTCGAAGCCGAGGTAGTTTACCACATGGACAAGGACAATGTTTTTCATTACTATTACATCATTCAGCGGAGCTGATGCAGCCAAGCTCTAATGAACCAGGTGCAAACACGTTTCCGTCACCTATCATAAGTGGCTACAAATATAGTGTCTCACCTAGTGATGAAATCAGATTAAAGAAAGGAGGGGGGCAGGCTTGCAAAAATAGTGCTCACCTCTGAGATAATTCAGTAGGAATAACACGCAATATACAAAAAAAAAAAAAAAAAAACGACTAATCATGCAGAATGGCCTTAAGAAACTAGATTCACTATAATCAAGAAACATGGCCCTATAAATAAAGCATACAAGCATTTATGCAAAAGTCAAATCAATGCTATTATGAGACACTTAGTACTATCTCAATCCTTGAAAAGATTTTCAACAACATGATTGTAAACAATGAGATGAAAATCACATTTCGGAATCAGTGATTCAACTGGATTGCTATGCAACTTATTGTATGAAGTTATAGCCTGCACATCATTGATAAATTGATATCAGAGAAGCCTGCAATCTCATAATACCTGTTTGGGGACAAACTATAGGATAAAGTAAATACCATTAAAGCTGTTCAAAATCTGGGTGTGAATGAAAGAATACTCCCAGTGAAGGTAAGTACCTATCAGAATCCCCTAAAACTTGAAACTAAAAGGGGGAGCACAACAGCTATAAATGTCTTTCCAAGCGGGCAAAACCATGTCGAGTCCAACAACATACTATGTGAATAAATTGTTGGTGTTTTTCGTGATATTCTGGCGGAGACACCACTATCCCTGTTGCTGAGGCCCTAGCCTGGATCCTGATCAATGATGAATAAGGTACATACCAATCAACTGAAATACTTTTCCTACTACTGCGATACTAGGTATCACTAAAAGTCATACCATACACAAATGGTTAAAAGGTTATACTATACCTTTCACTAATGTTCCTGTACAAACTACTGCTCCATTAAATAACCAGGTTACTCAGAAACTGAGTAAATTTTTATCAAAATGAGAAAAGATTTTAAAAGTTGTTGCAACAAATTTTTTGTATGATTTAAAAAAATGCATATTGTACTGTCAATAAGGGAATCTGATAGGAAACACTCATGTTCCCTATTTCCAGATTATTTGTATGAATTTACATGCCATCCCTTCAGGCTTAGTACAGCACCATATGATTTTACCTAGATCATGAAACCGCTAATTTTTACATGAGATCATTGCATCGGTTATTAATAATAATTCTTGTCTTACTGACTCCTATGAAAAGTGTAAACTAAATGTGTCCACCAACCAAAATTTCTTAGAAAATCTTGGTGTTTTCATATCAAAGAAAATATGCCTAAATGCTAAACAAAAATAGCAGAATTTGTGACCCATATTAGATTCCATGCAATTTTTTCTATCTTGCTCTCCCAGAAGAAGATAATATTTTATTTCTAAATTCTAGAGAAACCATAAACGGGTGCAAAATAATAATTATCTCAACCATAAAATGTCCTTGTTTCAACATAGCTTAACATTGTGCATGGCCCAGCTATAGAATACATTTGACTTTATACCTACCAATGTCATGGAAAAATCTTACAACAGTAGCCCTGAAAAAGTAATAGTGCAATCTTATGTATATAGGATACATTTGCACATACTTAAATGGTGGCCTATATTGAAAGGAATTAAAACTAAATGAATTAACCTACACTTATATGCACAGAAACCAGTTGCTTCTGAAATAAAACAAGGTAATATTTCACTTGGAATAGATAAGAACCATAACCTATATTAATAAGATATGGGCACACACTTCAATGGCAAAGAAGCTGTGGTGGTTTTGTAGTGGTTTGGAACAGGCATGTTCGACAGCACACCTGCGCACTTAATAATGTATATCGTAGCTTTCATTTCATTTTATGCACTGTCTAATATGTTCTTTGCCGAATAAATGTTTTCTATTTCTATTTCGATTCTATATTATATGTGTAGAATGCCATTGCTAATAAAGAATGACGGTGTTTCATTCGGAAATTGAAATGGAACTATGTGGCCGTAGCCTTTGAACCACTTATAGCTAATCTTGGTGAACGATAGAATCATGTTTGCAAATGGATGTATTGCTAATTGCATCAACTATGTATCATGGGTTCCTGACCTAGATACACCATAGATGCCTCTACTCTTGAATGGCATGGGACATTCTTCTGTGTTCCCTCCATTTGCACTCATAAGTAGATTTTTATTTTTTCGGAAAATAAAAACAGAGCATTGTAATTATATATATATATGGGTGTATAGTAAGATATATGTATATATATATATATATATATAATAAAAATTAAAAGATGTGTATATACATATGTTATTCTGCGACCTAGTATATATATAAAAAAAAAAAAAAAAAAAAAAAAAGATGTCTATATACATACAATATACTGCGACCTAGTCGTGACTTACTGTCGTATCCTTCCAGGGAATCACAATCCTTTACACAGGATTCTAACACTGATTGCCACCACATTTTCAGGAGAGCGCGTTTCTAAGAAGTATACCATCCTCTTCAATGGACAAAATGTTAGCTTCGTTATAGAACAAAACAGGATGGCAATATTAATCTGCAATAATCAGTGAATCCCCAACTGTAAAAGTTATGATTCTTAGCATCTAAGTTTAATTAATAATTAAAGTTTTTCCTATAGCTCACTCAACACTGAGGTTAACAATTTTTATTTTCATTTTTCTCTTCCTACTCTTAGGATCGCACTTGACTAGAGATGAGAGAAGAACAAAGTTCTTTAAGCAAATATTTAAAGGTAGGGCAACAAACCCTAAGTATTATGTTGTATGTGACTTTAACATTAAGAATAATTATTGTTGAATATGTTTCCCAATGAAAGCCTGTGTGGAATTACCCAAACACAGGATCAAACCTTGTTGCTGATTTGTATAGATAAAATTACCGTTAAAGTAGATAATATCAACATAAAAATTACAAAATGGTTAAAACATCTAGCTTTTGTTGATCTTAACCTTTTTAATACTAGCATTTCTTACCAAGTATTTTAAAGATAATTGCCATTAATATTTGTCCTGCAACAACCTTACTTTGTTATTTAGATGTTAATAAAATAAAGGACGAACTGTAATACATAATTATTACATTAAGGAAGCCTTATTACGGCGCCTCCACCGCATCTATTAAGCAGATGGTTGAAGTAAGTTTTTAACTAATAATGGATTGGATACTAGTAAATCTACAGCATACTACACAAAAACAAGAAACGCCTCAAATTGGCTTGGTTTTGCAAGAGGCCAAATGTTTATTTATGATCCCAATGGCTCAAGCTATGTGTTCTATATGGATATTTCTTAAATAAATAATAAACACAAACTAAAATAAGAACCAACTTATGTGATGAATAGGTACTATAAGTACACCATATAATCATATAAATTAGAAATGCAAAGAATTGCACTTTTGGGAGTACGGCAGTGCTTCCGCCAAGTTTATTTTTATATGAATAATGCGAAACGTATTTATTTATACCTGTTCATCTACTATAAGTCTTAGAGGACACAAGACTGAGGTTCATAAATAATTATAATAAATTGTAATAATGTTTATTAACGAATAAACAAGGTTGATTATTAACACAACTTTCTTCTTTGAACATCTACATAGTACTAAATGAGGACGAGATTACGGAACATAATTACAAAGATCGGACTAACTTACCTAGTGACGTCCGATCCTCAATTATGTGAAGTAATCTCGTCCTCATCGAGTCCCAACCCATCCCAAATAAATCTAGAATTCTATAAAATTGCAATCTAGATCCCTGCTGAAAGTTGTGTTCTTATGCTTTGAATTAATGACATGTACATTACAGATAGCGAAAGAGCGCGTAGGAACCACAGACTATATTAAAATTTTTGATGAAAGTGTTCATCTTTAAAATTGTGATGCAGTGAGTTGTGCAAGGTGCAAACTACATAGTACTAAATGAGGACGAGATTACTTCACATAATTGAGGATCGGACGTCACTAGGTAAGTTAGTCCGATCTTTGTAATTATTTGACAGATTACTATTTTTAACATTTCCTGAAATTTATAAGTTCGTAACCCATAACATCCAAATTAAAATCCAACTTGTTGGTCATTTTAGTAAACCCATTTAACATAAAAGTAATGATTCGTAAAACTGTGGCTATTTGTAGCGGAGCGATATAATTGGCTATCAGGGCCGGTTGAAAAATGGACAGATGTTTACTTTAATGCACTCTATCCATCAAGACTTAACTGCGGTGCTACCTTGAAGACAGTGTAGTGTAGTAATTAAGGACATTGAAAAACAAATAATTATTTTCGAATCATGTTTCGTATTCTAGTTAAGTACCCTATAATTTTAAGTACCTAATAAATTGTTTTTGGGTGCTGGTAGATACATAAAGACACCTTCAACATATCATTTTCTTAACTACGCATTACCTTCTACCGGTAACACAAACTTTAACTTAGTAATACTAGATATACTTAATGAAATAATAAATACAACGATGTTATGCATATTATAAGTACCTACGCTATTCATAGATTTCATGAACATGGAATATCACTCGTTTATTCGTCCTAGTGTAGTAATCGCAATTGGAATAACATTTTCTCATACAAGAATTATTTTCCATTACACTTTTATCACAGAGAATGATATGATAATTATGACAGCAATGACAGCGACGACGCAGCCATCGCTGCCGGCTTACAAAAGTTGGTGGCTCTGTAAACACTTGATATGACATTTAAAGATATTATTATGTTTAATTAACAGTTTTTAAAGTGTACATTTTATTTGTTAAAATTAACATATTCATTTCTTCGAAATTTAAAATCTAATTTGCAGTAATTTTTGTTTAAAATTAATATGAGCAAGTAAGCTTAGCGAGTAAATTTGTTTTACTATCACGAACTCGATACATTAAGTGCAGAATACTTTGCAGTTTACCCTCAAATTGTCTGCAGTGTAAGTTTTATTACTGCATCCGTCTGAGCATTTCCACGATATTTTTCATATTTTACGACGTTTTGAATTTACGCCTCTTGTGAGTGAAGGCAGACAACATGCCGCTTCCTGACTATTCTTGTATGCACCGTTGTATTTTCATGTTTACCTCAAAAGTGTTGTAAAAACATGCGAGAATTGCGAGTTTTATATTTTAAGTTTTCACCAACATATTTGAAAATGGAAAGAAATACAATTTGTCGTTTGGCTCATAATAAACTACAGCAATTTATAAATGTAGTTTAAAAAATTACTAGAATGCTCTCGAGTTAAACGCATTATAAGTAATTTTATGTTTAGCAAGCGTTTTAGTTTCTGGCCTTATAGTTAGTTTAGGTTTTCATATCCATATTTGAATTCTATAGATACACTGAAGGTTTTACATTTCTTTTGTTTTTTTTTTACAACTTTGTGACAAGCAATTCTTTCGACTGTCCCGACTGTGGTAAGCTACCCATTACCAATTAGAATGCTACCAAGGGCTAGGTACTCCTGCGAGGCATCACACTGCGTTCGTCGCCTCTAGACGTAAAGGTATTTACTCTCATAAGCCCAGTAATTTCACTAGCTACAGTACCCTTCCAATCGGAGCACAGTAATGTCTAAAGTTTAAGTATTACTGCTTAGCGGCGAATATCTGACACCAGGTTGGTAGCTATTTTTTTTATTGATGTCCAGTGGAAATTCTGCATGGAAGTTCCTCCACCCCGGGGAAGGGCGAAGGGGTATAGGGGTATGCCGGACTCCTACCGGCTAAAACCACTGGAGCGGTCATCTTCGGCACCGAAGGGGGGCTCCAGGTCCTCGTAAGATCACACTAGAGACCAGATTGGTACCTACCTAACCGGTCTTGCAATAAGAGACCTACCACCAGTAAAAACCTACCTAAACTTAGGTAAGTACTTAGGTAAGTAAGCATAATCGGTACCTAAATAGGTATTTAGGTACCGATTATGCTTTTTATTCGATATTTAACCTGTGCCGTTAATATGCACTTCATACAGTTTACAACAGGTTACCCTACCACTTTACGGTTACCTTTACGGTTGTTTTATAGATTTCTTACCTACCTAACATTAAATTAAACACTGTGTGAAGTATTGCCAACATACCAAAGACCTTTATAATATTTGTAAGAGGTATGCAAATGAGGGACACTTGCCATTTACTTCAAAAACATTATAAGCACGCTTATAAGTAAGTATTTTCAAATTACTGAGCTAATTGCCACAACAGCAGTCATCATAAACTCAAGTCCTCACTTGATACTAGGCAAGCATGAAGAAACAAAACAAGAACCTATTACATGCATAGTTGACAGCCATGCTGACCCGAGACTATATCGGGTACATCTCTGACGTACAGACGTCTGAGACGTATTGACATTTGAAAGCCATTCTAATCTCGTGTACAAAAAACCGTGTGGCTTCCGGATGAGTATAGCACTATTCCATCTCCTTCCGTGGATATCGTAAAAGGCAACTAAGGAATTCTAATCCAGAGTAATGGGCAACAGCATAACTTCTGTGGAACAGTAGCCATACTGCACTCACCAACCCACCTGCCAAACGTGGTGAGTATTAAGAAATTTCCTCCGAAATGATGACATAATTATGGAACCCTATGGGGCGGTCTTTGTTCAGCAGTGGGCGTCCTTTGGCTGACACGATGTGCTAAAAACAGCTAAAGAAAGGCAAGTTACTGGTTGATGTCGGAATTACGACAGAGCTTCTGAAAGCACATAGAAAACCGGTATTCCATCTAAAGCTTTTAAGCCCACCTTACTTAAAGGTGCTACAGAAGCGTGGGTAGAAGCGTAATGGTACTGTTATTTTAAAACGTTGACAATACAACACAACACAAAGAACTATTAACCAATTTCCCTTCATGAGCATAATCTGTTCTAGATGTTCATCTACTTCAATCCAAGCAAGCTGGTTTGCGAAAAGGCTTTAGCAGCATATACCACACATACACATAAAAGTGTAATCGACCTGCCTGGCGTATATGGGCTATGAACCAAGGGAGATGGGCACCAGTGTGCCTTCAGTAGGACAGCAGCCATTCTGCAGTCACCAATCCACCTGCCACGTGTGTTGCACCAGTCGTTATAGAAATCTATAAGAGATATATATAGGATATATATATTCTTTGGGTGAAATGATCATGATGATGATGAAGGCAGGGTATATAACTCAGTAGTCCAACTGCTCGAAGCAGAGTTAATCAAAGAATTCAATTAGGCCAAGCAACATTTGCCACAGTATGTTATAATTTTGCCAAATGTACCTCAACGTGAAAATATGTATTATCAGCCTATGGTACCGATACGCGATTCCAAATTCTTTGCCTCATAAACAAGCTCAAGGTAGCTAAACGATCCATGGAAAGAGTTATGTGTGAAGTTTTCCTGTACGGATCAGTAATGAGTTAGTCTGTAGGAGAATTAAATGTCACTGACATATCCGCTTCTTTATTGTCCCGGTGGAAAAATTAAATTACTGGAGCGGACATCTTTGGCACCAATCAGGGGGCTCTAGGAACTCACCTACAATCATACTAGAATAGGGAAACTCATGTGTGCCACACCTCATGGCATATCTCGTAGGGTAGTAAAGTGGTCACCCCCTCAAGTGGAGGGGAGGCGACTGTAAATAGGCTGCCCCCCAGGCATTTCGGAATGTAAAGGACGCACATGGTGGCGTGTGACCATGTCCGCGCCATCGTCTCCCCGGGGTTATTCAGTCCGTGCACTGTTTCCTCAATCTGCCTGCCCGCAAACCCCACTGGTATTTTTCCCTACTATAAAATTTGAATTAGAAATTATTATTTTCAATTTTCTGTCTATAGTATGTCAAACCATCGATGAATAGTTATATCATGAAAATTTTTTATATCACCTTGAAATCTGAGCTTGTCAAATATGTAGTAAGCTGCACTAGACGGGATGAGAAAAATCCTTAAAATTCTTACAGTAAGCTCTCTCTAAAATAATATTTTGGTATCGGTTTATGTGGCTAGCGTAAAATTGGCCTAAAGTCTATAAAAGGTTATTATGAATGTGTATTTTGTATATTAGTTACGGGCAATCAAATAAGCTAATGAAAAACTTGTTTTTATACATGATGATGTAGTATTGTGGCATACATGTGTTCTGTGTTGACTATGACAATCAAGAAGACTAAACTTCTTTATGAAAAAAGTACATAATGGCACCTGTTACTGGTGCCATTCCATTATGTACTTTTTAGGTACTGTACCTATAGTGTTTTATTTCTTGCATATAAAAGTTTTCAATGTGTTAGTATATACATTACATCACGTAATAAAATACATTGTTAAAGTGTTGATTTATCATCATCATCACCACAAAGGACGTCCACTGGTGAACAAAGGCCTGCCCCATAGATTTCAACAATTGAGTCGTCATGTTGCGGGGAATTTGCCAGCACTTACCACGCTTGTTAGGCGGGTTGGTGAGTGCAGTATGGCTACCGTTTACAGAAGGGACGCTGCTGCCCATCCCTCTGGTTTAGTGTCCCTTACTCGCTTTTTACGACATCCACGGGTGGAGATGGAGTTGTGCTATGTTTTTAATCCGGATACCACACGAAATGATGATTAACCATTTGAATATTTTGAGAGCCTTATTAATTAAACAAATCAAAATACAATACCCACCTTATATTAATTATCAACATTACATTTGTATATTCATCTCTCATTCCGCCTTACAATTCACAACACACTGTACACGGCCAACATAATCCGACCTCACTCTATCAGAACAAGTCGAAGCGTGTAATCAGTGCAAAATTAAAAACGACTTTATTCCGACTATAAAAACAAAGTCCATTCAGCGGAGGAAGTGGTCCCGTAGACCGGCTTATCAGTGGTTAACGAAAACACTGCTTTTGTTATACAATTAACTTTTAATTTACAGCAGTGCCTTATCGTTGCTTGAACATTTTCTTCGTGATTTTCAGGAAGTAAGTCGTTAAGTGTATGTGGACTTGTACGATAAAGTCTGGCATTAATGTACATTTTTAAAGATTATTTTGAAAGAAACTAGCTGCTCGCCCTAGCTTCATACGGGCAGGTACATGTAAACTCGATGGCAGCGCCACCTACCATGTCCAATTGTGAATCTAAACCATCCAGGGACACACTCAAACATACACACAAAGTTTCATCAAAATCGGTCCAGCCGCTTAGGAGAGGTTCAGTGACATACACACGTACAGAAGAATTTTATATTATATATCAAAACAAGAATCGAATAAATCTTTTTTTTGGGATTGGTATACTATTACTTTACTGGTATAACTATTTTGATACGGGTGGCAAATAATTGGTCGTTCTGAAAATCTATGGGGGAGACCATTCTTTAGCACCGGAGACATACTTCGGCTGATTTGATTATATGACTAGAAAACTTTGATATTTTCTTCCTAATTTTGAGCGGGAATTATAGGATGGCATGGTAGGCGTAGTAGCTAAGCAATTTGGTTTCTGCGCTATGTATCGCCAGATCGATCCTTTTTAATATTTGTTTGGTCTAGAGATAGATGTTTGTGTCTGGGTGTTAATGTGAGAATGTCTATAAACTGTACTCACGGCACAGGAGAAATTCAAGAGAGCCACAAGATTGTATGTAACAAAAATTAGGTACCTATAATGTTTTTGTTATACATTTTGTATGACTACCTAAAAACGAGAGTAAATCTATTAAATTTGATACACGGTAGGTAGTAAGCAATAGATATAGTATACGTTCACAAAACTGAATAATGTGACATAGTAAAACTAATCCAAAAAGTTATAGTATTATATTTTTAAAAGGTATATTTTGGTTCCGTTTTAATTAAAATACACGATGAGAATTTTATCCCTCCCGCAAATTTAGCACACAACACACCTAATTATAATTTTAATATATTTACATATACACTTGCCGACACAAATGTTTACTATGCAAAATATACCTGAAATAGCGATGTTTTTTATTATTTTGTTTTCGGTCCCTCCATATGTTTTACTTTTAACATTTGTAATATAGACGGCACTCATAGCCAGTTGTACTCACTGATCCATAGACGAACAGTAAGGTTAAGCAAAGCTTCGCACGGTCAGTCGATGTATGGGTGACCGCATAGTAGTTTTCACGTACTATCTTTAGTCATGGTTGTTGTCATTAGATGGCCAAGTCACAGAGGCCTTCGTGAGGTTTGAATAACTCTGACACAAGGTTGGCTACAAAAAATGGCAAGAAATTCTAATAACGTACAGCGCATTATAATTCGTGAATTATGTAGAAAATCTTTATGTTAATACCTGAATAAAAATAATATAAAATATTTTTCAATATGAATTTAAAGGTAAACCGCATAATGCTGCTTTCCCATTTGTCAATCTCACCTGGACGGGGTGAACCTGCCGCTTACAAACGTTAAAGCATTAACTACCCACAGTTGCAAGGTAACCATACAAACAGGCTAAACACTCCAGAGAAGGATTGACTGAGATAGCTAGCTTCATGTCAGTTAGCTTATTGTGGGGTAAGAGAAATGTTTCGAGAGTGGTAGATATATATCGGAATTTAATTATAATTGAATATAATTTAATATAATTGAATTGAATTTATCTATTTAATTTTGGATTATTTATTTGGATAACTCGTTTAACCTTTAAAGTAAGAGTGAATAGTTCATCTTCTGGGTGCACTCGTTCCATCGTAGACCTCGTCCATCATTTTACATCATGCGAGATCGACGTGAAAAACGATATGATCAGGGATCAAAAATTAAAAAACAGTTTATACAAACTAAAACTGAACTGAACTGAATTAGATAATTTTGATAAATAAATATTGCCTACAAAATCTTAGTAGAAAATAGGAAACAACAATATGTGACAACATCCAAAACATAGCATAGCATATTGAAAACTGTTGTGCTTAAACAACCACAATTATTTCGTTTATGCGTATAACCTCACGAAGTTCGACTTTAAGTGATAACTGTTGAGCAAAATCGCTAGCAAAAAATATTATGGTATGTACACGATATAAGCACATACCCCGAAAGGGGTCATCCTTAATAAAACCTAAAGCCATAATATCTAGACTAAACATCGGGAGGCAAAACGCAAAATATGCCAATAATGCAGCAAAGGGCCGCAATTACGAAGCTTAACGTCCAATGTGAAGATGTCATTTCACCCGTTTCACCAAATTGGAGGTCATTCAATTTGCATATAAAGCGTTCAGAGGCGTCAATAGGACGAGAGGGCTCGATATGAGCTCCATTTGGTCGAATTCAGCCCTGGACCAACCATTGTCGAGTGCGGCCCTGTCTTGTTTACATTTATGAAGTGAATTGTGGCGATCGGGACGTGTTTTATGTTATAAGTACTGTTGATAATATCCTTTAGGGTGGATATTTGAATAGGTGATAATCACAGCCACTCAATAATTAAGTCAACTTAATAACGATGCTACGGTGGCGTAGCGGATGATTTAGTTAGGTTTCCGCATTGCGTGTCGTTGATTAGATCATCGCACAGAACAAAAAATATTCCTACGATCTGTATATTGCTGCTGCGGGTCTGGGTGATTGTGCATAAAAGATTTTTGTCTGTAGACTGTACTATACAGGGTGGATACCAGGGAGAGGCGTTGAGAACAGTAGAAAGTTGTTAATTTTTTTTTACCAGCATGTTAAAGTATCTTTAGTTAGAAGACTAAATCCAGTGAAACGAAGGTGTAGCGTCGTTTGCAGCTGACTGCGTTAAAACCCTAATCCCGCGCCCTACGGAGCTGTTGATATTTGTAAGCGTAAAAGAAACAACCTTGCACGAAAAACCCAAAGCAAAACATGAAAATTTAACCCTAAAAGCAATTTTGATAAGCTCACGTTATAAAATATCATCTAGATACCTGATGTTAAAAGATTTCTCTCATAGATAGAGATGCATGGGGTTCTCGAAGAGCAAGTCATAAATTCGTATGCAATAAAATACCAACAAAGTGGAACGTGACTCCATTTCCACTTTGAAATGTAAATATTTACAGCTACATTTTATATCCAGGTTTAGTTCGAACAATAAATCTATGTTATGATTTGGATGCATTATATTGTATTTGGTTAGGGCGAACCGTTTTACGATATTCTGATCTATGGTCAAACGTAACAGAAGTGAGCTATTTTCACTTCAGAAACTGCGAGAAATAAAGAATATTCCGGATATCACTTATAACAGTTGATGGATATCATATGTTTTTTAATAAGTAACAGTAAGAGTATTTATTTAAGGTGATATTAAAAAAAAGTATGCTTACGGGCACGCTATTATGTTTTCGTAATATAGGGGAGTGAAGTTTATAGAAGTAATAAAAAGTTTATATTTCATAAATGTCATATATTTTAATATTCTCGTAAATGTCAGAAACTAGTCTTTGCTATTAGCTACTTGTTGGTTACCTACTACATATAAATCAAAGTTATATCCCACAGATTAGCGCACATTACCGGCTGAACAGTTCATTCGCTTAATTCAGCAAGTTCCAATCCGATTCCTTGGAACTATTAACACTAACTGGCTCCCACTTTCATCGTTGTTAGGTTTACAAGGTAGTATTCTAGTACTCAGATGACATTCCTAAATAGCATTAAAAGATTATTTTCTTCCTAATCGCTTTTGGCGGTACAACCGATTAGCATACTATTTAATGTATGCAAATTTATTCTTTTGTAGGTACTATAAGTACAGTTTTTATTTCAATAATAAATGATCTTTGTTTAGCAGATAGGTTTCAAAAAACACTATCACTCGTCAATAAATCTAGATGAAGCCCGCATTTCCTGCTGTCTGCCGCTGTGAAGAAAAGCCGAAACAATCTTACAGGTTTCTGTTTTAAAGTCCAGGCATGTTTTTTTCTCTTACTTAGATCCACAATTACAATTGTTGTCAGATTACTAGATATAGATTATTAGATAATAATAAATAAAATGTAAAAAAATTGGTCGTTTATCGGTAGTTGGCGGTAAAGTGACAAATACTAGCAAAGAGGCCAAATCATCAAAGTCATTGGGCATTGCCCAATGACTTTGATGATTTTGACAATTTTGACAATGCTCTTAACCAACAATTTTTGCGCCATAGGTATATGGCGCTATGGTGTCATTTTCTTTAATCCACACACTATCAGCAGGGCCCATCAAAAATATTACCTCTTGACTGCTGTAATCCATAGAAAGACTTAGTTACCCGCAGAATGCTGTGAATGGCACATACCTACTCTTTTCTACGTGACACATACAGATTTCTGGTTAGTTTCTGTATAGTATAAAACGCTGCACTTATTTTGTTAAATAATTTAGATGATATCTTAAAAAAATACTGTGAAGGTTTTTATAGGGCAAGCAATGCCTTAAATTAAAATTAATACAGGTGCACTGGTACTAAACACAAGGCATAAAGTTACAGCACTGCATGTGATGTACGTATTGTATTAAACTCAAAAGCCTTTATTAGCAACATTCAAAGACAAACTTATAAATTTAAATCGATACAATGCTTCGATGTAAATATTTACATCAACAGTACACCTTGCGCCAAACTTCTACTTCCCTCTGAAGTTGCTACGAGTAGCGCTGCAATGACAAAAAACAGACATTCGGAGCGGCGGAAGGCGGAGAGCGTGAGCAGTGCTATTGCGCAGGCTATAGCAACTTCAGAGGGAACCAGAAGATTTTGAATGTATATTTAAAAATGTAATTTATATGTGCTTTGTATGGCTATCCTAACGCTATTATGAAAAAAATATAATATTTAAATAATAAAAAAAAAGTGTGTCTGTCAGCTCCGACGCACGACTGGAGTTTACACCGTAAGTACAATTGTCTCAGTAATTAATAGGCAGTGAGGGTTAAATAATAATAAAAAGCACGAATGTTTATATGTACGATATATATCATATATAAAAATGAATTATAACCTACCACGTAACTGCAAACACGTGTTCGTCGGATTTTCTTCCACCGTCACTTAAACTAGATATTTCCATATTTTTTAGTTTTTATTTATTTATTTAATCACTCCACTGCGTAATTAATAATAATGATATGTAATATCAATATTTGTATATATTAAATAATATAATGTAAAACTTTGACATCAAACGATATTTGACACAAACATGATTTTAACGCGGAAAGTGCGCAAGGTAGGTGCGCAGAAAAACGTAACGCATTTTGGTTAACGCTTGACAAAATTTGACTCCTCATAATTATTTCATAATGGGGCCTTATATATACTTCGATTCTAAAGGAGTAAACTCCAAAAACTAAACGGCTATTGTTTCGCTACAGTTCACGGATGAGGTCATTGCTCACATGAGCATAATAATATCATAGTACAATAATCAACTAGCGTTTTGGTCGCGTTGTTTACGATACATTGCCGAAATAAATTGTTTTCCTATTTTTACTATAGGCCTAAGTGTAACCTCTTCCCGAAGTTTTCAGTACATTGTCACTTCACTCTGTATAGCTAAACCGAACCAAACTAATGATACGAGTTTGTTTTAAACAACCAACAACGCAAAAATACCTTACTGGATGAAAAACCGACTACAGAAACTAGCAATGAATCCGAACTTAGAACAAAAAGTCGTGTAAGAAAGTACATAATTGAATGGGACCTTATTTACTCAACTAAGACTGTATAAATTTACATTGTACAACAAGGAACAATAAATTTTCACGAAGCTTTGCAAGCGACCTTATATTAACGGGACTTGGTCCCAACCTTAAATAATTAGGCAATTAATTTTGTTTACTGTATGAAAACGTTATGTTAGTAATGGTCATGGAACACGTATTATGTTGATTACGCTATTGAAATATTATAATTGTTGTGATGATTTACGTGTCGCAGTTTTAATTGATGAAAGTTAGTTTTACTAAAGTTTATTATGTTGTAAGTAAGTAAAATATTTGAAAGCGTGTGAGAGTATTAAGACGTGCTTTGTCATAATTAAGAAGATCTCAGGAGATTCATAGTGCTCACTCGAATATCTCCTGTAATTTCAGCTATGTATTTAAACTAAGTATGTGTCGTGGTGGCCCGGATGTTTAAGAGCTCGCTTCTTAAGCACTGGGTTGTGGGTTCGCAACCTGGGATGTACGTTCCAATGTGACCTTTTCAATGTCACATTAGGCTAAGTTAATCTGAGACACCACTGACTTTAGGCTTCCCTTTACTTTAACATCGCGAGGAAATCTGGATTTATAGATCGTCAACACGCAGTGAGCTACCGTAGTGTTCAATGTTCTTTCTTTCTCTGCATGAGAAGAACTTTGTTCTGCAGCGGGACAGGCTTCTATTATTATACCTGTGTTAAGACCATTTATTTAACTTTCATATCAGCCTGGAGTCTCAAATGTCAACATCCACTCAGTGCCTCCCAATAACCACTGCAGTAATCATCAGGATTGGCCTACGCTATGGTGAGTGGGGGCCTTTTTTACCAGAAAGCACACGCCACAGCATTAAACTTTAACCACCAGCCCATAATCATTATTCTATCAGCCGAAGGATATAAACTGCTGACCAAAGGCCTCCCTCATACTTACACTATAATCAATTACATGCGATCCGTATCCAATGACTGCCAACTGCCTTTATCAGACCATCAGTCCATTTCGTTGGAGGCTGTCCGACGCTGACTTTTCCGGTTTTCCGGTGTATGGTATCGACTCGAAAAAAAATCTGCTCCAACGACCATCAGTTCTACGAGCTATGTGCCCCGCCCATTGTTACTTCAGCTTGGTAATTTTCCGGATAGTAGAGTTAAACTATTTGTCATTCAACTTTAATTTATTTAGATTCATTAAGTGCATCATAGTGTCTGGAAATTCTAAAAACGTAAAAAATTGCACAAACTCAAACAACAAACACAAAATACCATTTTTGTAAAATGGTATTTTTAATGGGTTGTATATGCAACTAGCTGTTATGTTTTCAAAATATTTATTTTATTAATATTAAATCCTTCAATTTCAGTTAAATACAAAATAATTGTGTAAATAAAAACTTTAAATTTTCACGATTATCTTAGGCAAGTAAAGTCCGATCATTACCCACATTTCTTTGTAATAAATGTGACTCAATTCATCATGCCGACATCAATCATAGTTATTATCTAGTTGAGCCTCTATTTGTTGTATTGGTCGATCTTGAATCAGCGATGTCAAATGTTGTCTGATTGACTATAAATCTTAAAAAAAACGCTCAAGTATCAATAGCCTCTTTATTATAACATAATACGTTGTTAATCTAGCGCAGCTGGGGAGTTCTTGCAACGCTTCTATATCCCAGCTGAAACACTAGAAAGCAACGATGATGTGTGAATGGTTCTGTCTTTTAATGTCTTTAAATAAAAGAGATATTTCTATTATCTCTAAATGCAGACTGCAGTCAATTCATAACCTTTTGAAAACTTAAATGTATTTAGTTTCAAATCTACGTATAAATATAACCAATTCCATAATGCAGTAATCAAGGAAAAGCAACTCCATTTTATGCTAGTTTGATAATAGACTTCAGTGTCGTAGTTATAACCATTGACATTCACGTGCAAGTCGTAACCATTTAACGTTTAATATAAATCCTAAACTCTGCGAACTTTACGAGCGATGTATTCTGTAGTCACGAACAGCATCAAAATTTTTAATGTACGTAAATAGTTTGTTTAAAATAAACAGTGCATTTTGACATAATTGTGTATCCCTCAGTAATTTTTTTGCGTTCACTCTATTAAACCTAACAATACAAATAAATAAGATGGCGCCCGCGAAGCAAAATGAATAAGAAATAAGGAACAGTTGCATAATGTTTCGTGGCAGAAAATTTATTCTGTGAAGCGAAATCGTGCGGAAAATTTGCAATTTAGAAGTAAAAGGGGGAATGCCAATAAGCCATCGATTATGTAGATGCAAGGCTTTTGTGCAGAGCTGCAGAGTTATCATTGCATTCAGTTCACCGTTTCAAAACGATTTGTCAGGATATTTTCAAAAAGAATTTTCGTTTACAGTATATTCAGCGTTGAAACTTGCGGGTTAGTTCAATTTTGTGAAGTTACCAATGAGATTTATTGGGCTTTGGCTTTTGCTAAGAGCTAACTTTTGAAAACTCTCGCGCCAAGTCAGAGAAGCGTACTTCACATGATATATCTATTGGAAAATCAAAAGCTTCAGTATCAATCAGTCAGTCAGTACAATGTCGTCCTCATAATATATATATATAGATTATTGTAATATTCATCAGCTACCCTGCAGCTACCCTGTAACCCTAGGCTGACGTTAAAGATTAAAAAACACAGTCCTAATTAGACCTCTTCCGGTCAGCCATAATCCAATATATGGTCGGTGGGGACAGCATCTGGTGTGCTGTTATTCCTTTCTGCGAGGAAGTAATTTTGAAGAAAGAGGCTGTGGGATAGACAGTAAGATTGCCATAGCAGTTAAAAGCGACCAGTTCCGACAGAGAACCCGTTCACGAGCATGACGCATGCATCAGCATGGCTCAGCTCATCCTTTTTACTAGGAAAGCAACCACCCGATACACGACGTCACCGCAAGGTATAAATAAGCATCACAAATACCACTACCAGGAAACAGGCCGGGGTATATGTTTTAACATCATTGGGTACATATTGCTCACACGTACAGAATTGTAGCACGATGATTACACTATTGATACCCAATAAAAAGAAGTGAATTATGAAACACACAATTTCAAAATAACATCAATTAATGAAATTTAATTTGTTTTTTTTATTATTTTACTATCTATACATTTAAAAAAAAACCCCTCTAGGATTGCTCCTGTGACGACACAGACAGGGTGCGTTTGCAGACATGAATTTCACATACAATACACCCGGCCTCGGAACAACTATCTGCAGATCATACAAATATTTGTTCCGTGTGGGATCGAACCCACGACCCGGAGCGCAGCAGCCGACTGTATCAGCCACTGCACCAACCATGCCGTCATAATAATGAAAATAATATGTTATAATAAAACACTTTTAACGGATTCTATCTATATATATTTTAGATCTTTGTTTTTCCTGTCGTTTCGAACACTTTGCAGGGTTCGTGGTCGCGGGATACGCGATATAATACGTTTAAAAGTGTTTTATTATAATGTGTGATAATCGCGAAATCCTCAAAAAATAATAAGCAATATCTTTTAATTAATGAATTAACATCTATAAAATTATACTAGATCGACTTACTAGTTGCAAAAATGAAAATACATTGATCGATTCCCGCGAATCAGTTACTTCACAATAAGGCACCACAGTAACGACGCTGCACTCTTTAAATCACCAATGTTTTGCTGAAACTTTAAAAACAACTCACCGTATTATTAATTTTTCGCATTGCTTCCTTCACGTTACAAGTATTCCAGTCTATTTTGAAAATTATTATTAATTAAATAAACTAACCACTATTGTCAGTGTGCACACTGAAAAACCTTTTGTTTTGTTTTATACGTGCCCAACTCTTAGTTTTCTTCTGAATCGTGGGTACAATTTACAGACATAGATCTCTTGTGTGCACAAACATCCAGACACGAAACAACTCTCTAGATATACTACATATAGTGACGGCAGGGGGTTTTAAGCGTATGGGAATTAGGCGCCAGGGTGGTTATTACCCCGGCGCCGTCTCCTCCTTCTTCAAGCAGGATAGGCCCTCTCCCGATCCCGCTCTGCGGTCTGCTTCTGGAGCATAAAGCTCTCACAGAACGACACTGCATTCCAATGTTCGTGCTCTGCCAACATAGCTGACACTACTGCCGGCAGAGAGAGATCTTGCCCGACCCACGCATCCATCGCCGCCAGGATGTCGAAAGGCGGAAAACGCACCAGGAGAGTTGCTAACTCGTAGGCCACTGTTCGGTATCCTCGTGGTGATGAGTACCTACTGGCAAGTTCCCCCCAAAATGATGATACAATTTTGAGAATCTGTGAGGGCCTTTATTCAGCAGTGGACGTTCTTTAGCTGATATGACAATGATGATGATGAGGCAACGTATTTACCACCAGCCACAGGGACGATAATTATATCAAAAGGAAAGTATAGGGCGCTGTCTATAAGAGCGAATAATTAATTTCACCCGCAAGTATGCTCGTGTCTATAAAGAGGCAAAATTAACATTCTTCTGAGCTTACTGCACCTCATCTTATACCTAATATTACTGAAAAAATTCAGTATCCTTCACGTCCACGTATTCAAGGTGCTGAGGGGATGTTTCTTGAAATAAATGTTTTTATTAATATTAATATAGCTGCTGGAGTACCTTCCGTGTCTAGTATAAGAATTTTAAATTTCTGTAACGAATACAAATATAACGAATTCAATTTAAAAAATCCGTTTCTAAGTCTTCGAACACCAATATAAAGGTTCACTTGTAATTAAAGGAATAAGAGAAAATATCGGTTGCGGCATCGTGGGTTGAACGACGTAGGCGTCGACTGACGAAGATGGATTGCAGTAATATGTAAAGATTTATTGGTACTCGGGATAATTTTTCGAAAGTAAGATAAATATAAAATTAAAATTCTAGTTGGTAGCACAGATTTTGATTACTAAATTCGTAATAACAGGTGTTCCATCACAGAAAAAACATATCGTTACACATCACATCATCTAAGAAACATAGAGTAGATAAAAATTGTCAGTTATAAATTTTGCGGCAGTTTAATGAATCTTAGATGTTCTAGAATTCAATGATATGGTAAAAAAATATTATGATACTGCTATTATCAAAATTTGATTCATTTTAACATAATTTACTTAGTTAGAAGATTTTTTTATTGCTTGCATATAATTAAAAAATTGCAATAATGTAAAGTCGAATATAGTGAAACCATCCAAAAATTGTACCATGTAATATGTACCTATGTTCTGGAAAGTAAATCATTCAATCATACAAACAAATATATTTATAAAGCAAATATAACCATCAATATTAATAGAACACGAATGCAACTATGAGGACGAGGAAAAACATTGTTATAATAATTATCTGTACTTCATTTATTTTTTCATATCCTTGGGTACTCCAAATTTTATGACTTTTTTTTATATATACTTTTATGTTCCGCCATGAAGCAAGAGAAAAGCGGGTACCAGAGCAGAGGCTACAAAGCAAAGGTAGGAAACCCACATCGGAAAACATAAAACCAAAAGGTTTTAATGCACTAGCTATCTTTAAAACAGCCAGTCCTTTCCGGGAATACCACGGCGTATCTAAATAGGCGTTCAAGTCTTATGTAACAAGTAGGTATTGTAAAAACAAGTTAAATATCACACACGGCTTTTCGGGGAAATAACAACCTTTTTTCCGGTCACTGACTTCCTGCCAACAACGGATGCGACGTCACGCAAACTGCTAACGTATGAAAAACAGTAGAATTACTTAACCTGAAATATAGTACTGGGTCAACTGTAGTCTGGGGTTTTAGTATTTACAAAAGCGAAATTATACTCTTTCATACAATTTTCGTAACGCAGCGCTGCATATAAGCAGAACATTTGTGGTTTTTCTGTGCAACGATCATGTTTTCGTCTTGGTGCTGTCACCTATCACAATTGAAAGCATCATAAAAAGAATGTCCGGATTAAGAATATAGCACCACTCCATCTCCTCCCGTGGGTGTCGTAAAAGGCGACTAAGGGAATATAAACCAGAGGGATGGGCAGCAACGTCCCTTCTATGACACGGTAGCCATACTGCGCTCACCAACCCGCCTGCCAAGCGTGGTGAGTATTGGCAAATACCCCCCAGAATGATGACACAGTTGTGAAAATCTATGGGTGAGGCCTTTGTTCAGCAGTGGACGTATAAATGGCCGATATGATGATGATGATAAAAAGAAAAAAAAGAAAAAAAATAAAGATTCCCTGGTCTCTATTTATACTGTTTGTATGTAGAATATATACATTTAAGCGTTTAAAACCTCTTATTTTGAAAATGATTTTTTGAGTTTGAAACGTTATGAATAAAATTACGTTGCAACTTTCAGAATGGAAATTTCAAGGAGTTGGAAGAACTTTTTGATTGGATCATGAGCACGGTTGGTGCAGTGGCTGACACAGTCGTCTGCTGCGCACCGGGTCGCGGGTTCCATTCCCGCACGGAACAAATATTTATATGATCTGCAGGTAGTTATTTAGAGTTTGGGTGTATTGTGTGTGGAATTTGTGTCTGTAAACGCACCCACAACGACGGAGAAATCCTAGTGTGGGCACTGTTTTTATAAAAGACAAAAAGGCAAAGATTGAAAAATCTTTGATCATGAGCCTTAAAGTCCCAACCAGCATTTACAGTAAAATATATATTTTGAATCGTCTTGTACCAAAATCATATATGGCTTTAATTTTACCATTAACTAGTCCATGTCGATTATGTTTGGTCTGTGCACCGATGTGATTGAACTGCAACTGCTCGATAGTTTAGTGAAGTCAAGAGTGGTCAAAGAGACTCTTTGATCTGATGGTTCGTACTTCTGTAAAGTCACTACCTCAATAAAGTCGTCTGACTTTACCTAAGACAATATGCCACAACTCCGTTCGACTGGTTTCAGCGCTCAAAAAGAACCGTCAAGCGTTCAGTAAAACTTTTTACTATAATGTGTGTCATCATATCAGCGGAAGGGCGTACACGTACCATCTATTTGACTCAGAAATAAACTAGTCTACAGGCACTAGTCATAATTGTTTTCTAATCATAAACACGTTTTCCACAAAAAACTAGAGATATGAAAATAAGCTTCATAATAGTGCTTACGTACTTTTCACTCCTGAAATACGCCTCGCACTATGATAGTATGCAATTGTCTACTGCTGGTCTAAAGCCTCTATAATCTACATGAACAGCTAATACGAACAACCGTGTAGCTAAATTGTCTTTATAAATCACCCTAGTAAGTATTAGTAAGCCGAATTAACAAACACAGCATAATAATTATTGTTATTACACAAGCGAGTCCTATTACCTAGCCTTGTTATACGTCGTGCGTCGTTTAGGTGCGATACGTATACGTAACAGAGAAAGAAAATAAAAGAAAACTATCTTATTTATTCTAAACGCAGTATTTTATCTTTATATCTCGGTGCCTCGGTGTATTATTAAGACTTTCAGGCAAAAGACGTCCACTGTCCTGTACAAAGGCCTCCCCTATAGACAACCGGTTGCGGTCATGACGTGTGCGGTTATTTTGAGGGAATTTGCCAGTACCCACCATGCTTTGCAGGTGGGTTGCTGAGCGCAGAATAGCTGCTATTCCACAGAACGCTGATGTTTCGCATCGCTAAGCTCAACCTTAAGCTAACCTTATTGTGGGGAACGACCCGATACACAACCCCGCCACACATAAGACATTTAGTGCCCATGAGAGATCAATGAAATATAGGATAGCAGTATATGATACTGGGTACCCAAGTAGTAAATAAAACTTGAGGTCTCCTTCATCCTTTTCAATATAGACATGTCCTTGAATGAATTACACAAGATATTGTTCCATCCACAGAAATTGTAATAAGGTAATAAAAGACGCATACTGGCTGTGAGCTTGTCGCCGGATGTGTCTCATGCAACACAGCTTTGCAAGCGGTGATTCAATATCGCTGCAGACGTCAGACGGAAATAAGAACCCAAAATGAGAATTGACGCCACTTTGCAGTGGAGTGCGCAGTGGTTGTTTGCATGACTATCTGCGGTACATGTCACGGGTCCAACTAGGGTTACCATTTATGTGAGCGAGGATGCCTGTCTAGGATGTACAAAATGCCTAATTTTTCAGAAAAGTGCCTTTCTATAAGAACAGACATTTATTCAAAAATGAAAAGAATGAATTATTTCATCATATCGGCCATTTATACGTCCATTGCTGAACAAAGGCCTCCCCCGTAGATTTTCACAACTGTGTCATCATTTTGGGGGGTATTTGCCAATACTCACCACGCTTGGCAGACGGGTTGGTGAGCGCAGTATGGCTACTGTTTCTCAGTAGGGACGCTGCTACCCATCCCTGTGGTTTAGATTCCCTTAGTCGCCTTTTACGACATCCACGGGAGGAGATTGAGTAACTTAATGAAGTATTTAATACCACAAAACCAATTTAGAATAAACGAACTTACTACGCTAAGTGATTTTTTTCCGAAGGCATAATTCGCGTGGCGCGATTTTATAGTCCGGCTTGCGGGTTTTCGTGATACCGCGAAATTCAAAAATGCCTGTCTCGGCTTAGCGCCGGCCGCACGCCTGTTGTAACCGTAAAATGCAGCAAATGTCTTTCAGATTGTAACCCTAGGTCCAACTCCCGCACTAAACAAATATTTGTATGACCTGCGGATAGTTGTTCCGGGTCGGGTGTTTATGCTGGGGGTGCGGTCTAATGCCGACAAGGTGAACACCTCACCCCCCAGCCAAAGGTAAGTGGAAGAACACCGTAGTGTTTTAGCCGGTAAGTGTCCGGCATGCCCCTCCGCCCCTCCCAAGGCGGAGGGAGTCCATGAGGATTTCCCCAAGACAAAAGAGTCTGGGTGTTTGTGTCTGTGAGATTTATGTCTGTAAACTGTACCCACGACACAGGAGAAATCAAAGACAAAGATTTCGTTGAAACCAACTGACCATAATAAAATGCATTTTAATTCTAATTAGCTGTTGTTTTATGAATCCAATTAGATATTTGAATTCGACAATACCCACTGGTCAGTGTACACAATACATTTCTGTCTTTCTTTTGTATCTTTCTTTAATTCATTTTAAAAAATCGTTGCCTGACACTAGGCGTTCTCCCGTGTCGTGGGTGCATTTACAGACACAAATTCCACAACAATACACCCAGACCCGAAACAACTACCTATAGATCATACAAATATTTGTTCCGTGCAGGAATCGAACCCACGACCCGGACCGCAGCAGCCGACTATATCAGCCACTGCACCAACCGTGTCGTCAAAGGACTGCGATGCACAAAGCATAACTATTTTTGGCCTTAGACTATAAGGAATTATTTATTAGTTTAGTATATTATTTTGCGTAATTTTCTTCAAACTTGTTTTATGCTTTTTCATAGTCGGGTTTTTCATTTTTTTATCTTATTTTATTTATAATATTTTGATGTTTTATTAGATTAGATTATATTGATGACATTAGATCGTTGTTGGATAAGCGTTAGAGCCAAATTAAATGAGCTTAAAATTTAAAAATTAAATGGGTTTTAGTATGTAAAATTATAGGTAATCTATGTATTTTTGGCAAACATACTCGTTAGGTTTTTTTTTTTGGATACCACACACAATATTTTGTACTTTTTTGGTAGCAGTTTATGTCCGCTATGAACCGCCATGTCGAATTTTATGTGACGTCACATAGCTTTTAACCTGCAAAATAGACCAACGCTTCCACTGATATCTCATGTGTCAAAATGCGACGAGTAGTTTAGGCAATCTGAAGGAACAGATAGTCATACATACATACACACATACCGGTCAAATGCATCACTCTCCTTTTTCTTCGCTGTTGTCGGGTAAAAACACGCTGTCTTACTTGTATCATACATAATTGAGAATTTTTAACGTATAGCACTGATCAAGTCGAAGACGTTCCCACATTTACAAATCGCCGCATTTTTTTTTTTCTTTTACGGACATCTTGTTTCTTTGCTATCTAAACATCTTCATATCGTTCTCGCACTGATCTTTTTGCTAAATCAATTCGTTAAACCGGTAAAAGTTAAGACAGTTTGTGTTAACTAGTCGAAAACGTTGGTTTTAACGTTTTCATCATGTCTGTATTCCATTGCAAATATGACGGCACGTTTAGCGCAATGGTTCAGCGCTAAACTTTGTGCGCTGCCTGTCGCGGATTCAATCGCCTTACGGAACAAATATTTGTATTATTGGGTCTTATCTGGGTGTTTGTGGATGTTGAATTTATATCTGTCTATCTATCATTGCAACCGACTGAAGTCGACTGCTAGTTTGGTTCCCCAAAGATTGCCAGAAAGATCGGTCTGGGTGTGTTGTGTGCCTATTTGGAGATTTGGAGGGAGATGACACCCGAGGGATGAGATGTGTCGGTGTTAATCGAAGCCGGCACCACACCGCAAAAGAAAACTATCTAATCATTTTTATCATATCAGCTGAAAAACGTCCACTGCTGGACAGAAGCCTCCCCCAAAGATAGCCACAACGACTGGTATGGCTTTATGTTGCGTGCCCATTGAGGGGGTTTTACCATAATAGCCACACTTCACAGACGGGTTGGCGATCGCAGTTAGATTATAAATGTACTCGAAGGACGCCGCCCATCCTCCGGCTAATCCCATAGTCGCCTTTTACGACACCCATGAAATGAGTTTGGCGGGTGGTATTTTGGTGGTCTTAGCCGGCATCACACGGTGAAGTAATATCCAATGCAAAAACTTACTATTCAATAACTTATAATCATTAAAAATATATTATAACTGTTAGTTTATCGGTGGTACCCGCGGAGAAGGAAGATGGGACGCGTGAATATCATCTCTGAGTTATGTAAGTACATCGCGTTCGGCCAGTGGCATTCATAGTTCTGTTTTAATTGGCGGATACTGGGGTAGTTCTCTTATTGCAACACTCCGGCTAGGCAGGAACGTATACCACTGCAGTGCCAGATATTCTGCCACCGAGCAGTAATGTTTAAATATTAGTGTGCCGGTTTGAAGGGCACTGTAGCTAGTGAAATGACAGGGAGAGACTGAATAACTAATGTCTCGAGATGATGACTGCATATGTGTGACGTCACGCAGGACTAGTCCCGAGTATCATGACAATTGCTATAGGCAACCAGAGGTAAGGGGAAGGACACCTTCTGGTTTTAGCTGGTAAGTGTTCGGCATGCCCCTCCGCCCTTCTTAAGGAAGGGAAATCCATAGGGATTTTTCCAAACCGCGTGACGTTTGCCACCAGGCAATGACTTGCTCTTTGAGTCACCACTTTGTGTTGAAAAACTTGATGTATGTTTTGTCTAACACTCACGACCTATCACGAAAGACATTTCGTGTCTTAAAACATGACTTTTGAGGCAAACATGCGTATGAGTCTCCATACTTCTTACTTACACTTAAACACACCACTAAATACCTACAATAAGAAAATGAATAAACAGTAGCTGCTTAGTAAATATCGCTAGACGTTTGACAACACAAGAAAAAACATCAGCTATATACCAAACACCAATGTTTTCATATCACCGCTGTCTGTACAAACACGGGACTATCTATTCATGACCTTTTGGCAGCATGTGTTCAGTAACCCAACACTAGGGCGCGCTGTTTGCTCTGCAACCCAATACGGCGCATTAAACTGGCTTGTTTTGTCTCCATTATCTCAGCTTTGATGCTGCCAACTAGCCACATGTGTTGGATTAAAGTGGGACATTGCCTGAAAGTATAATATAATTTTTAAATTTAGCTTTGAATATGTAAGTCGTCGTACAAAAATATCCCATCAAAAACAATACTTGAAGAAACCTTGTTGCATCCAATTTTACCGTGGAACTCTTCTGCGAACACGCGTCAATCTGACGACCCAAATTGCATCGATTCGATTTTGCAATCATTAATGACAAAACTTTTTTAACGGTTAAATCTCACCACTGTTTTGGAAGACGTGGTGAAAACGCTATAATGAGACCGAAGTGAGATCAGCGTCAATATTGTATCTGTGCACCTTAGACTTGCAGACGATCCGGTTTTTTTTGCTGAGGCCCTGTAAGAATTACGAATGAACCATGAATCTTCAACGAATGCTCATAGAACTTTACAATGATTCCTTGGAAATTGGTATAAAGATGAATGTTTCCAAGAGGAAACTGATGAAAAGCGTCTGTAGTGATTCGATTTCCACAGTTACCTATGCTTGGAAGTAAGAAACTAGAGAGGGTAGATAGACGTATTATTTTCTTGTTTCTTTAGAATAGAATAGAATAGAATAGAATAGAAAACTTTTTATTCAACACACGACATAGTTGACAGCACATAATTAAAAATAAACAAAAACACATGAAAAATAAGTGCGCTGACGAAAATGCCCATGCCGAAAAGGTTACCAACTCAGCATGTGCTGGGCGGAACACCCAGCGCTGATTTTCAGTTGGCACCCCGCAGTGACACACGGACGAAGGTAAGTAATAATTAATGATAAGTATACTATACTATAAATAATAAAAAAAAATGTAAATAAATAGGAATTTTGGTACTTCGTAAACATATATAAATTATAAATTGAGTCGCATCTACTAATAGATGGATTATTTGTTTCCGGTACATGCGATGTGAAGCGGTTATCAGTTATTCTGTATCATTTGTGATTTGTCTACTAACGCTTTGTTTGTACTTGGTTTTCTTCCCAACTTACTAAATTACATTCATATTGTGTATTTTCGTCAAATGTTTAAATTCAATAGATTATATCGAAACGAGGATGAAATATGGATACACAACGCAGGGGCTTATGCAGTAAACAGCGTACCTACCCACTACCAGGCAAAGGAATTTCTGTATCTTTCAATTCACTAGTTCAATAGTTTCTCACTTACTCACATCAGCTTAACAATTACAGCATTTGGTATAGAAGAAGGCGAGTTCCGGTCAAAGAACATCCATTTCTGGCTGAAAACTCGTCTCTATAACCTGTTTTTACCGCAAACCATGACATAGCGATAATGGATGCTCACTTAGGAGACTGCACCGAGTACAAGTTGCACAACGGGCCATGGAGCGAGCCTTTCTCGGTCTCAACATGCCCAGTCGAGTCTACAGTACCGAAATACGTCAGAATCTTTCGGCAGAACGATAAATCTCAAGTTGAGTCTGGCTGGACCCCTAGATAGACGCAGTGATGGAGCGAATGATTAACCAAGTAGTTGCCGACCACAGGCTGAAGAATCCGAGATGTCCGAAAGATTATACACCATCGTCAAAGTAGCGGGTCATCTTCTGGATGAAAGGCAATACAGTACAGGGAAATCTGACATAAGATAAAGGAGGCCTATACCCAGCAGTTGGTGACCCCGGGCTAGAATGATGATGATGAAATAACATATTTTCACGATACATAGAGAGATGGGGCCGTATTCTTGTTGCTTATTTCACATAACTACATTGACATTACTCGTTAGCAAACAACGCTGTTAGATATTATTTTTAGAAAGATTAACACAAGAATTGCACTGAAAACTAAAACTACGTGCGTATTAAATTAATCGCCTAATCATTGTAATATAAAACTGGATAACCTCAAAAATAATAAAAAGGCCATTAAATACGTGACACGTAACTTTTATGAGTGCATATCTAAAATATTAAAAAAGCCTGTGACATTTTTTACGTGGAAGAAAATTGGGTTGTAAATCATTAATCATGGGTACAATGCGTGTCAGGGAGTCGACGCATGGCTTAAGGGGGCCCGTCCGAATTTCCCGTATAATGGGGAAATGAATGGAAAACCTTTTCCGAGCCTCAAACTGTCGCAAAGAATACTTGGCTTTGGTAAAGTTTTTGGTTACGTTTGTTCGGATATTTTATGGGGATATACCGATGAAATGTGATAGTCCTGGCTGGTAGTTTATAGAGAAAATAAGGAAAGATATGCCTGAATTATGTGTTCCAATGTCTCCTTCTACAAAAAACACTGTTATTAAAGGAAATGTATTTTTATATTTTGGTCCCAATATCTGTTATTACTTCGAATATACGTAAATAACGTTTTTTGGCACATAGTATGAACAGTCATTCGTTACAGTCTACTAGGTACAGTTTCACTGAAGTGTATATGAATTTTCGAACAAGTTTATAATGAAATTTATAATGACAGGGGGCTGTGAAGCGCATTTATGACTATTATCATTTTACTTTCTGCAAAAAGCACCTATAACATTACCAAACTAATTAACTAACAACATTTTATGAATTCGCATTTAAAATGACCATTCTGGGAAACATTTCCCCTCGATATAGCGACATAATAAAAATAAATTACCAATATTCGCTAAAATGCAACAGAGCAGAGGGTCTGGACATTGTCCGACAATTACCGAACGTTTCCCGAATGTCCCGATATAAGCCGGGTAATTGATATTTACGCCACACTAAACTCGCGTATTGGTGCCATGGCCAGATTTATTTATCAGTCAGTTAATAAATTGGAGGAATAACTTGATTAATGAACAGAAATTGCATTGTTTTCACGGTGAAATGAATAAGATAAAAGCGCTCTACACGGCCAATCAACAGGAATACAGCGATAAAATAACACTAGATACAATACAGCTAATTGTTTCCGAGTTTCTCACATCATCATCATATTAGCCAAAGAACGTCTATTGCTGAACAAAGGATAGATAGATAGATTCCCATAGATTTTTACTCCTATTCCTTATCTGTACATGCGGTTAGGTTGTGGAATTCGCTACCACCTGACATAAGAGATTGCAAAACAGTTTATAGTTCCAAAAAACGAGTTAAAGAGCACTATCTATCTCTATCCACTATATTGATTATGTATGTATTAATATTTATGTTTATGTAGATATACATGCTATTTATAGTATGTAAGTGTAGTACTCTTTATGTATATGTGTATGTTTATATGTATCGTATATTCTCTACACACCATGTCTACATTTCTTGTCTTCGAATTCTCCTTTCGTAGGTCTGCTGGAAGAGATTTCTTAACGAAATAAGCAGTGCCTTTTCTTTCCTATGTACCTAATTATATTTAAAATATTTCTGTACATAAATAAATAAGTAAATAAGATTTCTACAATTATGTTATCATTTTGGAGGAATTTTTCCAGTATTCTCCACCATTGGCAGGTGGATTGGTGAGCGCAGTATGGCTGCTGTTCCATAGAAGGCACGCTGCTGGTTTCTGATTCAGAGGCCCTTAGTTTCCTTTTACGACATTCACAAGAGGAGATGGACTGGTGCTATATTCTTAATCCGGGCACCATACGGAATAACATTCCCGGAAATATTATTATATTCAATTTTAAGTATATTAATTAGTTTCACCGTGCCGTGTGGTGCCGGCTAAGAATATGACCACCCCATCTCATCCCGTGGGTGTCGTAAAAGGCGACTATGGGATTAGCCGCAGGATAAGTAGCAGTGTCCTTCGAGTACATTTAAAACTCAACTGCGATCGCCAACCCGACTGCCAAGCGTGGCGATTATGGCAAAACCCCGCAATGGTCCCACACACAAAACCATACCGGACGTTGTAGCAATCTTTGGGGCAGCCTCTGTCCAACACTGGACGTTTTTTGGCTGAAATGATGATGAATGATGATGTTTTACTTTAATTGATAAGCTAAAGTCTTGGTTGTATATTTACGTAATGCACCAGCTGCATTAAACGTTACTAACAACATGAATGGTATGCTATGAATTTTAACCAGGCAGCAGCAAAGATATAGGAATATGTCTTTATCATGCCTGACTTGTTTGGTAGCAAGTTGGGTTTTGTTGCGTCAGTAAGGCAGAACTTTAAAGTGCACATAAGAGCACATACAAAAGTTTATGCACGTAGAACTGGTGTGCTAACTTACTACTTTACTAAGACCGTTTTAAGAATAATCATGAAATGCTCCAACTAATCGAGAAAAAATGCCGATTTTGTTAAAATCACAAACCCCTTTTTGCTCTTTGTATAAAATCAAACAGCAGCACTAGCAGAAACGACTCCCCGCAGTTTCACTCCACGATGAGAACAATTTTCATTTGCATACGGATTGCTTCTTCAGCTATCGAGTATTCCGGTTTAAAGCATTCTATGCCCGTGCTTAATCGTTTAAGGACAATGCTTAGCCGTAATTTGAAACTTGAGAGGCAAAGAATACTAGTCAGTGTTGTGAGAAAGACATCATATCATCCAATTTATGTTCTTGAGAGGAGTAGGTAATTGGATTAACAAACCCATGACGTAAGCTTAGTTTTATATTATTTCGTTCTTGGGAACACCGCTCAGATGTATGGAGAAAAAACCGGGCAAGTGCGAGTTGAACTCGCGTGGAGAGGGTTCCGTACGATGAATATGTTATGTGTGTTTAGGTACGAGGAGTGACGGATGCCTGGCGTAGTTAAGGCGAACGAGTAGTAACAATAACTTATCCTACGAACAAACTTAACATTGTAGTTAAAAACATGTTCTCCCATACATTCCAACTGAAAACGTAAGTTTGTACGCACAATATTGAAAGATTTACCATGTTTTTAAGTCCATAGATTTCTTATAAGTTTAATCCTCATTTCAAAGTTTTAGGCTCAGTAGTTTCGGAGGTAATGGTGAGGGGGAATGGTAAATTTTCATCTATTTTCTTAAATAACTTTAAAACTATATATTTTGAAATTATAAAATAAATATATTTGGAACCCTCACAATAATTCCTTCCATTTAATATATTAAACTGTACAGTTTGCATAACTTTGTTCTTTAATTTTCCATACTGCACTCATGATCTTGCTTATTGGAAAAAGCAAGATTTAAAATCTCAAGAAGGTAAGTTTACCTATAAGGACAATAAACTAATGCAAACTATTTCATCTCATCTCATCAGCCCGTATATGTTCACTGCCAAACATGGGCGCCCCAATCATCACTAAAATCATCACAAAACTTACAATAATCACCACGCCTGGCAGACGGATTGGTGATCTCATTATATTGTTATTATCACATGGGAGGATGCTGCTGCCTATTCTCTTGTGTCAACAGTTAGTCATCTTTTACGACTGCCATGACTGACTCCACCGTCTCGAACAAATAACTGGTGTGACAATTGTTTTTTTATACAACATGGTGACGATACGACCAAGTGGATCGCCTGGTAAGCGTCATGCCTGCCTATAACAGGTTTAATGCTACCCAGGTTTAGTCCTGCGTAATGCCACACAGCGCTCGTCACCTCGAGACGTGAAGTTATTAAGTCTCTTATGCCCAGTCATTTCAATAGCTACAGTGCCCTTCTAACTCCGGAACACAATAATGTCTAAATTGTGACACTACTACTTCTCGGCGAATATCTGGCACTAGGGTGGTACCTACATATCCGGCCTCTTGCAATAAGAGACCTTAGCAGTCAATACCTTGAAAAGGCCAGATGTAGCTTACTTAATCCCTATTCGATACTACCTCCCTCAAATTAGGATTGGGCCTTGCCCCATAAGATTGTTAACCCAGAAACAGCAGCATTAACAGTTAACAAATAAACAAGGCCATAACATTGTTCAAACTGGACACTTAGTTACCTAAACAATAAAGGGAACACGAAAACAACAATACAATAGAAACATACTTCGTAAAGTTCGTAATAATGCGAATAGTTGGCGATCCTCATTTGTTAGGTGTAACTATCTCAGGACAGAAACCACTGACAAATCTGTGGCGTCCGAACGTTTTGTTTGCGATAGTTTAAGATAAGTTAGGCAACTTGGGGCATTATTCAACGATACCAGACTCATTTAGCAGTGTCACCCGCTCATTTGTACCTATCGGTTTACTGGGAAATTATGCACCCTTAGTGGGGCGCTTTTTATCAGTTGAAACTAAAAGTGGTTACTGTGGCACGTTACGGTGGACTTGAGAAAACAATTAGCAGGGTATTGAAATAACGAAACTGCTCATCATTGAAAAAGAAAGAAGATCATCATCATTTCAGCCGAAAGACGTCCACTGTTGGACATAGGCTTCTACGAAAGGTCGCCACAACGATTGTTGTGTTTGTGCCAATGAAACACAGATATTCAATTCAGTTTAATTCTTTATTGTATCCCTTTAAAGTTAAAAACAGATGGTAGGTTTACATCTATGGATCAATTATGGATCCTGTTGGGCACAGCATAGTTTAGTAGGAGAGAGGAAGAGCTGCTTATTTACTTTAATTTTATATTTTATTTATTGTTATTATATTATTCCTCGCAGGTATACTCGCAGGTTCCTATCATAGTAATGTATTTTTTATTGTTGAATTATTATTAGAGTATTGCCGTATTTGCAATTCAATATTTAATTAGTTTTAATTAAATTAAAATATGTAACTTCTTCAACATTATTTTATTGTGTTTGTCAGATTTGACAGCACGGTTGGTGCAGTGGCTGATACAGTCGGCTGCTGCGCACCGAGTCGTGGGTTCGATTCCCGCACGGAACAAATATTTGTACGATCAGCAGCTAGTTGTTCCGGGTCTGGGTGTATTGTGTTTGTGAACGCACCCAGGACGCAGGAGAAATCCTAGTGTGGGACAACGTTATAAAAAAAGATACATATTAATTGTAAGTTATTGCATTATTGGCTATATGGTATTTTATTTATTTTATTGAAATTATTGCACAGTTTTTAATTTATTATTTATTGTTATTTGTCGTTAAAATTCTACTAATTTTAATTTATTTATTCAAGGCAGATTGGTTTTATTAAAAAGTATTTAAGCGTACCCTCACAATCTTATACTATCATACCGTACAATGTAGGTATATAACACGACTGGTCTGGGTTTGTTTTGTGTGCACGTTAGGGGGATTGACATAATCGCCACGTTTGGCAGGCTTGTTAGTGATCGCAGTTGAGGTATAAATATACACAAAGGATGCTGCCTCCCATCCTCCAACTAACCCCATAGTTTTGCGAACCAACAGAATATAATGGACGTAGTGTTAATCTTATGTTAGATTTATAATATAGGCATCTGATATTTTACTTCCCAGTAAAAAAGAAACAATTGAAATATACCCAAGGGGTATGTGAAGGCAGTAGCAAGAAATTATAATTTATATCATCTAGCTGCATCTTTAAGATAAACTTTAGGGGCCGGAAGCCTGAACACGAAGTCTTATTATCATAATTTTCTATCCTTTAACTCACTTTGCTAATAATATCTCTAAACTCATGTTACGATGGTTATGTGGAGTCGTATGTCTAAATCTCACACAGATTGCGGTAGAGTTCATTGCCCCCCATTGACACTCTTAGAACACTTTCTTTACAGCTATAATAAATTAAACAATGTTTAGGGTAAGATTAATGATGTTCCAGAATATTCATTCGATTCTATTTCATTCAAACTCTATTCGAATCGTCGATGATCAATCAACGGTTCAATAGAACTTCCATCATTAAGGTAAGTTATTTAAATAAATATCTGCCAAGTGTGAGACGCAAACAGTCATTACGTTCCGTCGAAGTAAAAACGTGTGAAGATCTTCATGCTTTCCTCAAAGCGATTTAGTGATTTAGAAATACGTACGTTTAGCTTAGACGTTTACAATATCTGTACTATAAAATAATGAAGCTGAAGAGTTTGCTTGTTTTTTGTTTGCGCGCGTTACGCGCTAATCTCTGGTACCCCCAGTTGGATTTGAAAAATTATTTTTGCATTTGATAGCCCAAGTTTTAGGAAGGTTATAGACTAAAAATCACGCTACGACCCTCGGAAGTGGAGCAAAAAGAAATAAGTCTAAAAGGCCGGTAAGTAAAAACGAAGTAATAGCGCGGAAGGGCGATGCGACGTGTTGGGTTGGAGGCCGAAGGCAGCCGCCCGACGAGAACCGAGCATTACTAATAAGAGCCAATTTTTTATTTTTTATGAGATAACGTTTCCCCACACTAAGATTTCTCCTGTGTCGTGGGCTCACCCACACGACAGACAGACACGAATTACAGACACGAATTCCACATACAATACCCCCAGACCCGGAACAACTACCTGCAGATCATACAAATATTTGTTCTGTGCGGGAATCGAACCCACGACCCGGAGCGCAGCAGCCGACTGTGTCAGCACCAACCGTGCCGTCAAACACGCAAATGTGCTACACAAAAAATGTACAATAATAACTGTCTTTGTGGAAGTACTCTAAATTAATTATAAATAATCGGATTTCTTTTTAATAAAGCTGCTGCGCTCCGGGTCGAGGGTTCGATTCCCGCACGGAACAAATATTTGTATGATCTGCAGGTAGTTGTTCCGGGTCTGGGGGTATTGTATGTGGAATTTATGTCTATAAAGGCACCCACAACATAGGAGAAACCCAATTGTAGGAAAAAAAGGAAATGTATTTTTTCTTTTTCGTACCACCGTATTTTTTCAGATATTATTATGAGCATGATTAGTATAAGTTTTTTTTTATTTTGGATTTTATATATTTTTGTATTAATAGTATAATAATTGTATGTGCTAGGGCTACACGTTGCACGTGTAGATGCTGTACGTAAGTATATAGAATGAATTAATTAAACGCGATATATTTCCGTAAGCTATTTCAATTCAATGGATGCTATTCACGTAAGGTTCAGAACATATTTAAAAAAACATCTTTACACTTAATAAATAGTGGGTAAGCGATCGATAAGCGGATTCGATCCCTCACGGAACACATATATTTATAATCTTTAGATAGTTGTTTCGGCGTTTGGGTGTTTGTGCATTAGATTAGATTTATGTAAACTACACACAAACACAGGAAAAATCATAGGATGGGGCATTGGATTTACAAATAAAAAAAAACCGGTTGCACTCCGGGAGTGCCGACAGAAGTGAAAACTTCTTTTATTTTATTTATCCAGACGCGTTCGCGGTCTGCTATATGTACATGCATTTCTGCACACACTTTAGCTGCGTCTCGTAACGGTGTCGCGAGTCCAGAGATTTTATCTCATCTAAAAATATGCATGAAAGAAGTTTTCACTTCAATAAATGTTTGTTAATGTCAATAATTACAATATTTGCAAAATAAAGTGGAAAATTTATCAATAGTTTTATGACGGATTAAACTAGGTTTTTTATACAACATGATGACAATACGAACAAGTCATTCCTCTGATGGCCAAGCGTCATGCCTGCCCATATCAATTGTAATGCTGCCCAGGACTAGTTCTGTGGGGCACCACACTGCGCTCGTCACCTCTAGGCAAGTTATTTAGTCTCATGCCCAGTATCGGACCACAGTAATGTCTAAAGCTTGTACACGTGCTTAGAGGCGAATATCGGGCACCGGGGTAGTACCTAACTGGCCGGCCTCTTGCAATAAGAAACCTACCACCAGTATTGGTATTGTATAGAACCCAGATACCTCAACAATGTTATTTTATCAGTTTTCTTAAGAAATCACTGGGGAATTTTCGTTTTGTACAAAAACCAAAAACAGGACAAATCCATTGAGGTATAATGTACTACGTACTAGAGTAGCTATTATAAAGAAATAATAGCTTCTCTAATAATAGATAATAATAATAAATAATAACTTCATGACCGCGGGACACGCGCATGGCGGGCGGGGGTGTTATGTTGTCATAGAAACATGTAAACGAAATATGGCCGTCACCATTGTAACGCGTCGCCACGCATCACATATTGATAATAGTTTAATTTATTTAAAGATAATATTTTGAACTAACTGATGAAAAGTCACTCCTTGACTGTTACATATATTTCTCGAGTTATTAAAACTATGGTCTCACTGCACATGAAGGCATATCTAAGTAATAAAACTTAGCACTCAAACACGTCACGTTGCGGCAAGCGGCCTGGCACAGACTAAGTGAGGTAGAGTGTATGCGCTCTAAGGTGTGTGACAATAATCACGTTGAGGCGGCTTCTCTAGTGGGTAGTAAATTATACCTCAATGGACAAATCATCCTATAAATAAAATAAAAATTTACACCTACATGTAAACAAATAAATATATTCCAAATATTTTTGTGGAATTCAATGCGGAACCTTAAGAATTTCGTGTATAGACGAGGCGGAAGGAACATGCACCTATTGTTGGATCGACACGTGCTTTCAACCATCCGGCACACCTGTCTTTGTGACAAATGGTAGCTAATCGGGATGTGTACCTTTATCTAATGTGTTTCATATGATAGACTTGTTTAATGTATTTGTTATTAAAACTATTGTTCAAGTAATTTACTTTAGGAGCAAGTATTAAGTCAATATTGTGAATTAGGGTTTCATTAAACCATGTTAAGCTATTATTGAATGTAAATCTAAATTGAAACAAAAACAAGGAATGAAATATGGGATCGAGACTGTTTTATGCCGTGTGGTGCCGGATACGTATAGCACCAACCCATCTCGTCCCGTGGGTGTCGTAAAAGGCGACTATGGGATTAGCTGGAGGATGAGTAGCAGCGTCCTTTGAGTACATTAACAACTCAACTCTCAAAATGACGGCACGGTTGGTGCAGTGGCTGATATAGTCGGCTGCTACGCACTGGCTCGCGGGTTCGATTCCCGCACGGAACAAATATTTGTATGATCTGCAGGTAGTTGTCCCGGGTCTTGGTGTTTTGTATGTGGAATACATGTCTGTAAACGCACCCACGACACAGGAGAAATGCAAGTGTGGGGCAATGTTTAAAAAAAAAATCTGCGTTCGCTAACCTGCCTGCCAACCGTGGCGATTATGGCAAAACCCCCCAATGAGTACACAACCCAGACAGCCCAGTGTGGTGATCTTTGAGGGGAGGCCTGTGTTCAGCAGTGTACTTTATTCGGCTGAAATGATGATTCATCATCAAATCAGCCAAAAGATGTCAACGACAAAGATCTCCCAAATAGATTTCCATTTATGCCAGTACTCACCATGCTTGGCAGTCGGGTTGGTGAGCACAGTATAGCTGCTGTTCTACAGACAGGACGCTGCTGTCCGTCCCTCTGGTTTAGAATCCCTTAGTCTCCTTTTACGATTTCCAGGGGAAGAGATGGAGTGGTGCTATAGTCTTAATCCGCGGATTATTATATATTAGAGTAGTGTTTTAGTCCTAATAAGAAACTTTTACCTAATTAACGATACAAAGCATTTTCCCCACTAAAACTAATAATCCAAATTACCACTTATCGATGAAAAAAACCATTTATCTACCCGAACCTCCAACGTAATACTAATTAATATCAAATTAATATGATACACTAATGCCGTCCCTTTATCTCCATCTACACTATATTAAACGAATGTAGACAATACATTAACGTAGGAGGTATAAAAGGCTAATATTAGACGAACAAAGCGTAATTACAGGCATCCATTATCATTAATGAACCCTTACGGAGCGTAGAAGAATACTTGTTTAGGCGTGTTTGTTTTTCATGATTTCGAACTCTACCTAGAGCAAATACAAAACCTGTTCTCTTTTGTAAGTATCTAATCATACTTTGTGTCTGTGTCTGTGACTACACAATCTTATAGAACCATTTTTTTTAATCCTCCCAGAGGAAATTCTACATAAACTTCCTCCGCCCCATGGAAGGGCGAAAGGGCATGCTGTACTACTACCGGCTAAAATCACTGGGGTGGTCATCTTCCGCACCTAAGGGGGCTCCAAGTCCTCTAGTCTAGTCTCTAGTCTAGTTTCACATTCTGAAAAATATATAAGTATCATTCTGGATGCGGTAATACGCAAACTTAAAAACGACGAAAATACAAAAGATGGTTTAAAAATCAAATATTTTCAATAACTGATTTAGAGTTCATGCATTTAAGGTTCTGAAGGACTAAATTCCTGGTGTATAAAACTAAAACAATGTACAAAGCACTCTATGTATAAAGCAATCTACTTTGTTGACTTTTTAAGAACCTTCGTCTGTCTGTCAGCGTGCAAGAGAACGTTTAATTAGTTAGTTTAATCCCGCTTGATAATTAAGCTTGTTCTTTGGTATAACATTGCATTTATTGCAAAGCATATATATTTTGTCTGTAACCTTTTTCTCTTTCATATTAATTACGATATGCAATCATTTCACCACAAATAACTGTCATCGTTCTTATTACCTAATACAGTATTAAAGTTCTGGTTATCTTCTAATTTTCTTACAGAGATTTTATATTATCCCAGAAAGAATCTAATAAAAAATAATGTTATTTTAACCTTAAATGCATGAAAACCATTTCACCCAGCACTATTACCCTAACGGGTAAGGGAAAGGCAATTTCGTTTCTTCTAGTTCTTCGAATTAAAATATAGACTAAGGCCCATCGACTTAAGTTTCATATTTGAATAAATCATGTCAGTTAATAATTATGTCTGAATAAAATAACTGTAAATAATACTAATTTGAATAATTTGCAACTACTCCAAGTCATATGAAAATTATTTTGTTTACGTATATATTTTATCCATCCATTGTCATGTAAAAGCATAAGCAATTTACTCTCGAGTCCTTAGAATAAAAATGATGTTACGGACGTCGCAAATTAAAAAATGTTATCACGGCTGATAATCTTATCTTGCTCTTTTTGACGTGGCTACATCGCCGGCTCTCATTTACGGCGCATCTAAGGATTTCGGACGGGCTCCATTAAGTAAAGAGGATCTCCGGCGAGCTTAATTAAGAATTCCCTCCAAAATCTCGTCTCAGTCGCCACCCTCGGACGGAATGGCAGCGATTGATTTTAAATGAGCAGCCAACAAAGACTCGGTGAAGTGGGCACAGCTTTGAACTCGCCTATAAAAACTTTGTGGTGAAAAAAGTGTGCAACAAGAGGGAATAAAGTCCAACGGTAACTACCCCAAACAAGCCGAATGGATATGGGAATTTAATTAAAGCCACACAGCACACCAATAAAAATAAGACGGTTACTTTTTAATTTGTAAAGCCATCAGCGTTGATGCGGTTTTGACTGCGGGTTTTTGGCGGAGATTTCCATGCTTATAAATGTACAGGATTTGCTCGTTAGTTAGGAATATCATTATCACTCAACTTAGCTTTCAAAGATAAATTCTAGTTATGCGTTAATTTTTAACAGACTTCATAGGTTCCGAATTCGAGTGTATTTTTGTGTGTGTAAATTACGCGTTGTCTTCGGCATTAATGACTTTATTATCATCATTTCGGCCGAATGAAGTCCACTGCCGGACACAGGCCTCCCTCAAAAAACACCACAACGACCGATATGGGTGTGTGTGTGGATGGGGAGCACACAGCTCATTGGGGGGTATTGCCATAATCGCCACGCTTGGCAGGTGGGTTGGCGATCGCAGTTGAGTTGTTAATATACTCGAAGGACGCTGCTGCCCATCCTCCGGTTAATCCCATAGTCATCCCTTTTACGTCACCTACCGGATGAGATGGGTTGGTGCTTTGGTGCTATTCGTAGCCACACGCCACACGGCGACTTCATTATTGGACAGGCTATATATATCGAGGCTGGTAGCATATATAAAAGAAGTGTTTAAGTAGGATTAAAATTGTTTATTTATGACTAGCTGGGACCCACGGTTTCACCCGCGTTTAATTTTAAAGAAATTTAGAGTACTTCGACATAGACACTTGACATAGAATAAATATATTGGATTTCAAGGGCTTTATTTTTTTACGCGGAATCCTATTTTTTTTTAAATAAAAGTATCCTAAGTTATTCCTTATAAGATCAGCTATCTGCCAGTGAAGGTCCCGTCAAAATCGGTTCAGCCGTTTCGGAGATTACCCGGAACAAACAGACAGACAGACAGACAAAAAAAATTAAAATAGTTTTTTTGTTATATGTAACGTACATACTTTCATATGCATTTAATAAAAAGCTGTTATTTTGACATTAGAAACAGACACTTCAATTTTATTTATTTGTATAGATGCCTTTTCAGTAATGAACAATCCAGTTCATTACTGATGATAAATTTTATTAAACTTTTCTTTTCATTTTGCCTTGATCTTGAGGTCTTGGGGTCGGCGCAATATGATAGTAATATTACAATGGTTTTGCCGAAAGGGTTTACAGTCGGCCGACTTTTTTTTAATTTTCTTTTTTTAATGGTGCCCGGTGGAAATTCTTCATGAACTTCCTTCGCCCCGGAGAAGAGCGAAGGGGCATGGCGGACTCCTACCAACTAAAACCACTGGAGCGGTCATCTTCGGCACCCAAGTGAGGCTCCAGATCCTCGCATGATCACACTAGAGCCGCCCACTGGTCTATAGCCACATCTCGGAGAGGGTGACTGTAAAGTGGTCACCCTCCCGGGGGGATTGTAAAGGATCCCTCAAAGCGCCCCACGGCGGCGCGTGGCCACATGTATGCTACCGTCTTCTCTTGGGTCGCTTGGTGTGGGCACGCAGATTCACTAATCTACGCACCCGCGAACCCAGAGGTCCCCCACCTCATAGCAACGGCAGGGGGTTTCAGGCGTATGGGAATTAGGCGCCAGGGCGATTGTTACCCCGGCGCCGTCTCCGAAGAAGGATCAAGCGGGATCGGCCCTCTCCCGATCCTGCTCTACGGTCTCCTCCTGGAGCATGACAGTCTCACAGAAGGAGACCACTGCATTCCAGTTTTCGTGCTCTGCCAACATAGCCGACACACACAGTCAGCCGCCTGCCTAACACCAAACCCTCCTTGGGTATGCTAGTGTTTGTTTAGTGTTGTTTTGACGGCACGGTTGGTGCAGTGGGTGATACAGTCGACTGCTGCGCTCCGGGTTGTGGGTTCGATTCCCGCACGGAACAAATATTTGTACGATCTGCAGGTAGTAGTTCCAGGTCTGGGGGTATTGTGTGTGGAATTTGGGTTTGTAAAACTCACCCACGACACAGGAGAAATCCTAATGTGGGGCAACGTTTTTTAAATCAATAAATAAATTAAATAAATGGTTTACCCGCCACCTGCGGGTAATCCAAAGTGCTTAATGATACACACCGGGTTCCAAACTCCCTTAGTCGCCTTTTACGACACCTACATGATATAGGATTTCTCCTGTATCGTGTGTGCATTTACAAACCCAAATTCCACACACAATACACCCAGACCTGGAACAACTACCTGCAGATCGTACAAATATTTGTTCCGTGCGGGAATCGAACCCACGACCCGGTGCGCAGCAGCTGACTGTATCAGCCACTGTACCAACCGTGCCGTCAAATAATCAAAGTTCCTTAGTTTTACCGACTTCAAGTTAATTAAGTTGCAATAAGGTAAACAAAATAGGTAAATGAAACCTGAATACTTATAGGAATGCAAATTATAGGCTTCTTCATTTTAAGATGTTTGCTAAAGATAGGACTTATCTTAGTTTATCTGTAGTTTACGCCTTCTAGTTGAAACGTTAAAGTCCTTCCGTAGTATTACGATCGCACTTAAATTAACGTTGTGAACGGAATTCGAATTATGAGGTAATTTCAAGGCTGTTCTTGTACAGTTATGTTAAGTGACAATTTGAAATTCTTGCAAAAGTTGCACTATATCCAATTATTCAAACGAGGCCCCTTCGAGTTACCCGTATTCAAAGTAATAATTATTTTGCCACGTAGCGATTTCCCTTTTAATTCGGATGAGTCAATCCGTATAATTACCGTGTGGTGGTAGCACTGGCTAAGAATAGCCCCACCCCGCTTCATCCTGTGGGTGTATGCGACTATGGAATTAGCCAAAGGATGGGCAGAAGCGTCCTTCAAGTATATTTACAACTCAACTGCGATCGCCAACCCGTCTACCAAGCGTGATTAAGGTAAAACCTCTCAATGAGCACACAACACAAACCCGGACCGGTATTTTGGCAATCTTTGGTGAAGGCCTATGTCCACCAGTGGATCTTTATCGGCTGTAATTACAAATGATTTGAATGAGTAAATAGTTTGACTTTGATACTAATATTGGTCTTATTTCATTGTAGTGTATCCTTGCATGTCGGAATCAATGTAGTACCGTGTTGACAAGATTGAATATGCTGCTGCGTCCCGGAATACCCTTGAAGCAGCTCAACGTTTACATCATTTCAAGAAGGTTAAGCACACGTGCCAAGGCCACATAAAACTTGGAGTCTCACCATAACATAAACTTCGAGTAGTTTGTAGTGCGTATTGCAACGCAACATCCAGCGACCTTCTTAAAAGAAAAAGGTATTTTGACCGAAGGGTTACCGACGTTTTCGCGGAAGGTTACGCGACGCCCCGCAGTGAAAGCCGACGTGTGACAAACAACAACAAACACTACGTGTGTGTGTGTGTGATATTTTTTTAAGTATTAGTTGATAAGACTTAACAGTTTTTTTTATCTATAAGACTTAGTCGTTTATCTTCTTCTAGATACCCCAAGTTACTTGTTTGGCGCAATATGAGAGTCAATTGCAAAGGTTTTGGCAAAAGGGTTTTACAGTCGGCCACCTGCATGACCCTCCTTGGGTATGCTAGTGTTGGTGGTTTATTTGCCACCTGCGGGTAACCCAAAGTGCTTCATGGTGCGCATCGGATTCCAAACTCCCTTAATGGCCTTCAATGATACTCCTGGGATGAGATGGGGAAGCCCAATTCGTGACCGGAGCTACACGGTACGGATGACAAATTAAACTCTACCTAATTATATTAATAAATAATCAAAGGGCCTTTGTAATAATAATAAATTAGTTACAGTAAGGTAAACAAGTAAATTCATTCTTAATACTAATTATAGGCTTCTTCGTTTGAAGATGTTTGCTAAAGATAGGACTGATCTTGGTTTATCTGTAGTTTACTATTGCTGTGTGAGCACCTCTGAACTTATGTAGGGCTGGACAAGACTCGTTTTCTGTATACATTTCCCTATCAACCAGCTATGAAATAAACTGACCACTAAACGTGTCCCATAAAATCAAAAGGGATATCGTGGCAAACCCATGCTAGTAAATTCTAGCGAGCCTAGCCTAGGTAGTCTCAGAACCAGACTTGATGATTGCGTGTATTTTGTATCTTTAACTACCAGCATTTTAAAAAAGATCAGTAAGTTACAGCCAGGTCCAGATAAATATTACTATATCTTTTTTATCTTTATCTTTAATGTACAAAAATATGCATTTTGTATACTTCACACTTCGCAAAATTCTATAGTGATTTTTTGAATAAGTAGTAGTTGAAATCTATATATATTTTAAAGTAATCTATTTAATTTTTAAACTTTATTGAGATTTTAATAACATACACACATCAAACCGTAAACGTCCAGGGCTGTTCATGGGCCTCGCAATGATAACTACAATGAGCGGTAATAGGGTATATTGCCGTAATCACCAAGCTGGACAGGCGGGTTTTTTCTTCTTCTTTAAAAACGTTGCCCCACACTAGGATTTCTCCTGTGTTGTGGGTGCGTTTCACACACAATACACCCAGACCCGGAACAACTACCTGCAGATCATACAAATATTTGTTCCGTGCGGGAATCGAACCCACGACCCGGAGCGCAGCAGCCGACTGTGTCAGTCACTGCACCAACTGTGCCGTCAAATCAATCGTTGGTGAGCGTATTATATTGTTATTAAAACACGGGAGGATGTTATTGCCATTATCTATGATTTGAAACAGTCCTTAAATAAACTTTGGATTTCGCTAAGTTTGACATCTTTTTGGGACTAATTGTACCTCTCGAATACTTTGTATGATACACCACCATATAATTTAAGTAATTTAAATTTCCGTATAAACGATTGCACTCTAAACAATTAATATTTTAAATGTGAAAGTTTGTGACGATGTTTGGATGTTTGTTACACATTCACGTTCAACTGGCTGAACGGATTTGTACGAAATTTGGCATACAGATAGACTGTAAGTAAGCCAGATTAAAATATAGGCTATAAAATATAATATAAATATTTATATCCCACGACAATAAACAGTTCCCGAGGGATGTGCGATCAATCTTTCTGTGATAAGCCGAATTATACGCGGGTGAAGCTGCGGGCAAAGTCTAGTAATAAAATAAGCTTTTACGGATGTGTTTGCCGTGTGGTGCCGGCTCAGAATGCCACCACCCCATCTCCTTCCATGGGTGTCGTAAAAGTCGACTAAGGGATTAGCCGGAGGATGGGCAGCAGCGTCCTTCGAGTACATTAACAACTTAACTGCGATCGCCAACCCGCCTGCCAAGCGTGGCGATTATGGCAAAACCCCCCAATGAGCCCACAACACATCCATATCGGTGGTTGTGGTGATCTTTGGGGGAGGCCTGTGTCCAGCAGTGGACTTCATTCGGCCCTAATGATTACGGATGTGATATCCTAAAAACTTAATAACAGCATTACAAATTCTACTTTACAGGGTCCTAATACAACGATGCTTGAATGTACATACGTACTTGAAAATCGCCTTGTGTTTCCAGCTTCAAATATTGCTTAAGCTAACTTACCTTGCAGCTTGAGACGACAGCATGGTCTCAACTAAAGTTGCTACAACATAAATAAGGAGACAGAAATTTTTGTCGTAAGTGAGAAAATATTACAGCAGCTTAATGTTAGTAGGGGGCACCTCACGGAAGGCTGCCTCGTTATGCTGATTTATGATGCACCCCCGAAAAGGTATTTCAAAGAAAGACCCACCTTATGAATTCCTTCAGTGGAATTTACGTGCAGCTTTTCATTGTCTGCACAGGTTATGCCTACAACGTTTAATATTTGAGTTGTGTTAATTTATTGGTGGAGTTTGGGATATCATATTCTCTGCGATGGTTTCTTTTCAAGTTTTATATTGTAGGTGTGCTTTTTATTTCATTAAAAAAGTTAATTGTGAATAAAGAAAGAAGATTGTAAAGTCAACGAACAGCTATCCGTTTTCGGTGCGTATTTTGTTTACCCGTTCTCATAAGTTTTTTTTATTGCGGCCAATGAAATTTCTACATGAACTTCTTCCGCCGCGGGGAAGGACGAAGGGGCGTGCTGGACTCCTACCGGCTAAAACCACTAGGGTGGTCATCTTCGACACCTAGGGGGGCCAGGTCCTGATATGATCACACTAGACCAGCTCACTGAGACTGAGAGGGTGACTATAAAGCGGTGACCTACCCGGGGACCCGTTCTCATACCTAGATAGTGTATTACAAACTAAGTCAACATACTTTTTTATACAAAATAAAAATTTATGTCTCTCAAAAAATATTAAACTGATCCTTTAGTATTGTAGCGATTGATACAGTGGATAAAATATATCCTCTTAAATAAGAATACCTACCTAACACTTGAATAGTAGAAAAACATATATCATTGATGCTTTCTACTTTGGCTATCATATCAAGCTTTTGATGTCCACTACTGGATGTGGCCTGCTCTATGGGCTTCCACATTGAACGTGAACATCGCTCGCACCTCACTACTACTGTGAACTTTACATGGACATGTGTCCATCTAGTGAAGCAACTCTACTTTTTCAATTGATGGAGCCCATTCAGAAACACTTATACCCCAAAATTCGGTCTTCCTAGTAATGACGCCAGCTTATTGCCACTTGAACCCTAAGAGCTATATTGATTACTTTGCATCTCGTTTGGTCCGCGGTCTGATCTTGCTACGTAGAGATACACCGATTTCAACTGTTTGTATAGCTCGTTGAGTGTCTTCGACCTTATTGAGGAGCCAAATAGTGAGATCCTCGCTGTTTTGGTGCGCTTTAGCATCACCAACAATATACACTAGTTACATTTTGGTAATACGACACCTAAGTATTTCAGACGAAAAAATCTTACGCAGTTATCCAACCGCGGTCAATCCAAGTTGCCGACCTTTTTCTCGAAATTGGACTCCTACCGGCTAAAACCACTAGGGTGGTCATCTTCGACACCTAGGGGGGCCAGGTCCTCATATGATCACACTAGACCAGCTCACTGAGACTGAGAGGGTGACTATAAAGCGGTGACCTACCCGGAGACCCGTTCTCATACCTAGATAGTGTATTACAAACTAAGTCAACATACTATTTAATACAAAATAAAAATTTATGTCTCTAAAAAAATATTAAACTGATCCTTTAGTATTGTAGCGATTGATACAGTGGATAAAATATATCCTCTTAAATAAGAATACCTACCTAACACTTGAATAGTAGAAAAACATATATCATTGATGCTTTCTACTTTGGCTATCATATCAAGCTTTTGATGTCCACTACTGGATGTGGCCTGCTCTATGGGCTTCCACATTGAACGTGAACATCGGTCGCACCTCACTACTACTGTGAACTTTACTTGGACATCTGTCCATCTAGTGAAGCAAATCTACTTTTTCAATTGATGGAGCCCATTCAGAAAACTTATTCCCCAAAATTCGGTCTTCCGCGGTTGCGGTTAAACTTAGGACCCGGGGGATCCGGGTTTTTGATCTCTATGTTGTTAGGCATTGGTTTTTCTTTTGATTCAGTCTAATTTAAGAACTCTTTCTCTATACTGTTTATACACTTTGCATCCTTTGTAGCTAGCGGGGTGTTTTTCGTCACAGTTCGCGCAAGTGGCCTCCGTGTCTGGTTTTTTAGTACATGTTGTTGTAGGGTGAGCGCTACCGCATTTAACACAGCGGTAGGGCCTGAAACATTGGTTTTTGGAATGCCCAAATCTCTGACATCTCTTGCACTGGATGATTTCCTTTTTCTTATATGGGGCTTCAAAAGCAATCTTCATGTTATTCAGGTATTTCACATCGAAAATGGCTTTGTTGTTTGGCTTTGGTTCTAAATCGACATAGAATACAGGCAGTGGTTCTTTTGTTGCTCGATGTCTGATATTGACTATTTGTCTCACTTCATGTCCAACTTCATACAATTCTTTTGAAATTTCTGTGGTATTTTCTGATGCATGGAGTCCGCGTAGTACTACTCTGTAAGCTCTCTCGCTTTTAAGCTGGTAAGTATAGTGTGAGATATTATTGTCAATGAAGTTCTCACGAATCGTTTTGTATGTCTGGATGTCTTTAGGTATAATTTTTATGAGGTGTCCAGATCTGAGAGTGGTCATGAGGTAAAGATCGCTTTTTACAAATTTGTTTAGTACCTCCTTAAGAGTATTTACATTAATTACGCCCGTAACAAAGATGGGTTCTGGCTTTGGTACATATACTTTATCTGTATTGTTGGTTTTATCCGTTGGCTCCATATCAAGTAGTTCAAAACTATTGCGTGTAGGGATTTCAAAGTCTGGGTGATTTTTCTGTTTTTTATTCCCGTCGTTGTGAATTGGACTTGTTTCTTTCCTTTTCTTTCTTCTGGTAAGAATTTCATCCCTTTGCCATTCTTCATGGTCTGAGGTTATGATGTCGCTCGCCGATTTGGTATCGGTCTGTGACTCCAGATTATCTTTCTCCTTGTTTTGTTGGTTGTAGTTATAGTCATTAGGCTTTGTTGGCAGAGACGATGTCGAATTGCTTCTGTTCCGAGTAAACATGCGTTCATGCAGAGTTTGTTGGATCATGCTGTTAGGGTTGGTCGGTTTTTTAGAGTTTGATAGTGTTTGTTGATTATTTGTATTTAATTGGTTCATTTTATTCCCACGAGTAAGGCCGATATAACAGGTCGCTAGGAAGGTGACGCCTATTCTCCCTAGAAGGCTAATACAACGACGTTTGCCAGGTCCGTCGATGTGGATCGTTAGCGACTGGTCTCCCACCAGCCATCCAGTCCTTTGGCACGAATCTCACCGTAGACTTATGGTGATTTTTTATAGAAGTTGTCTTCTTCATAGTCCGGGCAATTAAGCCGAGACTACCGATCCTGCAGGCAGCGTTCACAGGGTTGCGGTTTGTGGGAGTCATTTCCTACGCCCACTGTTAGACCAAGCTGGTTAGGCTGGTTTGGTCGGGTTAATTTACAGCCGCCCGAGACCCGGCGTTGTTATTCATTTGGCACCACCCAGGGGGCACGTGTAGGGTAGTGTTAGGTAGTTCCTACGGACGCGAAGAACTCTGCCCCCCTAGACATATTCATCAACAATTTAGCGCCTAAAGTTCCCAACCAAACCCAAAGTAGTCATCATATCAGCCACAGAATTTCCACTGCTGAACAAAGGCCTCCCCCGTAGATTTCCACAACAACCGGTCACATGCCACTCTCATTCAACGACTCCCAGCGACCTTCACCAGGTCGTCGGTCCACCTCGTTCGAGGTCGTCCTACTCTGCGTTTTCCGGTGCGCGGTCTCCATTCGAAAACCCTTTTACTCCAACGGCCATCAGTTCTACGAGCAATGTGCCCCGCCCATTGTCACTTCAGTTTACTAATCCTTTCAGTTATATCGACAACTTTAGTTCTTCTACGGATCTCCTCATTTCTGATTCGATCTCGTAGACAAATACCAAGGATAGCTCTCCCCATAGCTCGCTGAGTGACCTTGAGCTTTCTTATGAGGCCCATTGTGAGTGAGCACGTCTCTGTTCCAACTGTTGAACCGTCGAATCCGACTCGGCTGGGCAGCGCTCTTTCTCGAAGTTGGACCTACCTAACTGGTCAGTTTGTCCCAGTTGGACATAGTCGTCAACAACTTCGAGAACAAAGCTACCAACGGATATTGGGATGGGTATGACGTGGGCATTTGACATGACTTTCGATTTTGATTCAATTTTGCTCGTCATTCGCTGAAACAAATTTAATTTTGATACACAAATTATTCACCATTTTAATTTCATTACAAAAATAATTACACTGTTATAAATATCAATCTCTCAAATACAGGTCAAGAACACACCGCACCCCAAATTCTTTAAATAAACCTTAACATCAATATCCTGGTGTATTAAAATCAACTAGTCATTAATTAAGCTGACTGTGCAAATGAGTGTTGTTTTATGTTGCGCTGCTACGATAGGGACCGGCAGTACCCTCCGACCATCCGCTGCTTGACTACGGAATAACAGAATTTGTGGAAATTTTAATTTCAGGAACAATTTAGTCTATCGTTAGTCAGTTATGATCAAAAGTAAATGATGAACAATCGGTTTTGTACACTGTACTTGTACATAGCTCAATAAATAATTATAGGATAGTGAAAAATTACATTTGTCGTGTGGTGCCGGCTCAGAATACCACCACTCCATCTCCTCCCGTGGGTATCGTACATGTCGACCAAGGGATTAGCCGTAGAATGAGCAGCAGCGTCCTTCGAGTACAATAACAACTCAACTGCGATCGCCAACCCGTCTGCCAAGCATGGCGATTATGGCAAAACCCCCCAATGAGCCCACAACACACCCATATCGGTCGTTGTGGTGATCTTTGGGGGAAGCCTGTGTCCAGCAGTGGACTTCATTTGGCCGAAATGATGAAAAATTACAAATTATTTTCTGGGAACACTGCTACGATAGAGAACGGCGGTACCCTCCGACCGCCCGCTGCTTGAGTACGGAACAACAGAATTTATGGATAAGATACCGGAAATTTTAATTTCAGGATTCAGGCTAACGCAGTACAGTTATGATCAAAAGTAAATGATAAACAACTGGTTTTTGTATCATGTTTTGTACATAGTTCAAGAAATGATTATTACTGTAATGAAAAATGACAAATAATTTTCTGGGAAAACTGTTGAAATAACAAAAATAAATAAAAAATAAAGTTGTGCGGTCAGGGGACCACCGTCAGGAACGAAATTCCTTACTTGCAATAATGATACAATTTAAATTCCGTGTGAAATAACTATTAGCAGCCTACCTGTACTAGGTTAAACCTGTATTTCAGGCAATCACTTTCTGTTGTTTTGTGTACCGGAACAGTTATATCTATATTATTAGAAAACCAATATAAAATATATCTTCCTAAAAACTATACTATACAAGTGTGTATACACAAATCTTCATCAGCCTATACCGGTCCACTGCTGAACATAGGCCTCTCCTACCGTGCGCCACATGACACGGTCATCAGCATTCCATAACCAGCCAAACCCAGCAACCTTCTTCAGGTCATCCGTCCATCCGGCCGGTTCGCGTCCCACACTACGTTTATCCAAACGCGGTCTCCACTCTAGGACTGGACTCCGCTCCATCGGCCATCGATCCTTCGACAGACATGACCAGCCCACTGGCACTTTAGCTCGCTAATTTGTTGTGCTATATAATATCAAAAATAATAGCTCCTCTGTAGCATCCAAATAACAGCTATGAGCGTAGTCTAAAATTGGCTGAATGAGAGATTGAGCGGAGAGATTTTGGTTTTCAAGGGCAAGAAGTTCTGGAGACATTTCAGAGATTGAAAGGTGAGATGCACCTTCCCACTCAAGTAATCAGCATAACCACTCCACGACAAATTACGTTCAACAGTCAATCCTAGGTTTTTAGCGGTATGCGCATAAGTAATCTAAACATCTTCGAGACAGTAGTATTAGAGATGCAACATTAAGTGACGCGGTTTCTGCTATCTTTTGAAGCTGATGTGTAGGCCAAAAGGCCTTTTTTTATTGATCCTCAGTGGAAATTCTTCATGAACTTCCTTCGCCCCGGGGAAGGGCGAAGGGGTATGCCGGACTCCTACCGGCTAAAACCACTGGAGCGGTCATCTTCGGCACCTAAGGGAGGCTCCAGGTCCTCATATGATCACACTAGAGCCGCCCACTGGTGCCACGCCTATAGGCACATCCCTGAGAGGGTGACTGTAAAGCGGTCACCCCATCGGGGCGATTGTAAGGATCCCCCAAAGCGTCCCACGGCAGCGCGTGACCACATGCGTGCTACCGTCTTCTCTTGGGTCGCTCGGTGTGGGCACGCAGATTCCCCGATCTACGCACCCACGAACCCAGAGGTCCCCTGCCTCACAGCAACGGCAGGGGGTTTCAGGCGTGTGGGAAGGCCAAAAGGCCTAACTTATACCGAACCAGCAATACCGAGTTCCACTTCATAACCAAGGCATGGATTATACAACTGCAGATAGTCTGTATAGAGATGGAAGTTAGAAAAGATGATCCTGGTGACAGAATTTATGAAAATTGAGAAAAGAAGAGGAGATAGCATGGCAGGCGGGTGGCAACCCTTGGGTACACCCGCACTGAGATCCCATCAATCTTAGAAGATCTCATCAAGGCGGACACATTGCGAGCATCCCCAATGAAAGTATTTGAAGGAAAAGGTTTTTATTGATTTGATGGGCCCAAGAAGGAAATCAGACTTAAGTAGAGCAGTAACTCCATAATACGATTATAATGAGGGATTTATTTTCTATAGCCCAGTAAATATCATCAGGACTTTCAAAAGTGCTGTGACTGAGATGAAAACTGGATTGAAAGGGACGCAATAGATTATTTTTAGATAGAAAAGCAGAAAGTTGCCGGTAAATAAAGCGCTCAGTTTTTTTTTTAATGATCGTAATGTTACCTTTACTTGAAAGTGAGACAGTAATAAAGGATTAGAGACTTGACTTGGCCATTTTCAAAGACTCGGGAAAGGTATAGGTGTTTACGAAGTAATTCAAAATATTGGTTTTAATGGGAAGCAGTATGGAGACGATGGGAATAGCTATTCCTGAGCATAATTTCCGTCATCCTGTGGGTGTCGTAGAAGGTGACTAAGCAAGTTTGGAACCCGTATCATTAAGCACTTTGGATTACCCGCAGGTGGCGGGTAAACCACCATTACTAGCATACCCAAGGAAGGTTAGTGTCAGGCAGGTAGTCGACTGTAAAACTTTTTACCAGAACCAGTGAACTACGACTAGAAACAAATTACCCCAAGTAACTTGCCATGCTGTATGATGCCAGCTACGGTGCTGTATTGTCCCGGTTACGAACAGCACCAACCCATCTCATCCCGTGAGTGTAGTACAGTAAAGGCGACTATGAGATTAGCCGGAGGATGAGCAGCAGCATCCTTCGAGTACATTAACAACTCAACTGCGATCACGAACGCGCCTGTCAAGCGTGGTGATTATGGCAAAACCTAGGGGGGTAATATATAATATAAGCATACAGTACGAACCCATAGCGGTCAATGTGGCGATGATGATGATGATAATGAAGTGACTGGACGGACACAATAAGACAGATAAATTAAGTCGTAGTAGGAGAAAAGAGCAGTAAATTCTCTATTTGAAGAAATTCACTAGAAGATGAGACGATAAAATATCGAATAGAGAATGTGCGGAGTTAGGAAAATGTTGAGTGACAGAAAGTAAAAAGAAAGAAAATCATGAATATTAAAAGCAGATAAAATTTATTAAAGTTAACGAGCACAGGAACCTAATTTCAATAGACAACTATTAAAATCACCTATAAGACTTATAATTATATATTATAATTCCATTAGGACAGAAAAATTTTAAGAATGCATCGAGAGAGTTGAGTGAGTCGATTAGGTATGTAATATATTGTAATTATTGTAATATACACCTAGAAGCATTTTAGAGTTATATTTAAAACAATTTTATTTTATATTATACAAACTGCTGACAAGACGACATTCGCCTGGTAATAAACATCACACTCCTGTAGTCCCATACATCGAGAGACATTGTTATTCAGTCTCTTATGTCCAGTTATTTCACTAGCTACAGTGCCCTTCTAACCGTAACACAACAACTGATTGGCAGCAGAGTATCCGGCACTGCGGTGGTACCGACCTAACTAGACTCTTGCAATAAGAGACGTCCCACCAGTGAATGAACATATTCATAATTCTGGGCTAATTAAGTCGAGACATAGATTTCACTTCATGTTTCACTTGAGACCAAAGGTTAAACCGCAAATAAGTCTTCGAAATATATCAAGATTAGCTTTCAACGTGTTCATGTTCTGCTAACACAAAATATGCATAGAAACAGGTTTATAAAACACGATATGCCATATCCATAACTCTTTCATCTATGACATATCCATCAATAAGCTAAATTAATGTTAACCATGGTTTATGGTAATTTGCGCTGAGTTGTACTCCCGGTATCATACTAAAATAATGGACATGTCACTGTTCGTATTAATGAATTAATTCCACTTGTACATGACTAGTTTACACAAGCATGAAGCGGAGAGGAAGCTAGCTGTATGATTAATATTATTAATACAGAATATTATTTAAACTCGCGACATAATATTAATCGCTTGGTTCATGAATTCATTCCTGGAGCCCCCTGTGATGCAGGAAATGACCACCCCGGTGGTTTGAGCCGCCAAGAGCTCGGCACCCACCGCCTTTTCCGGGAAGAAATAAGTCCATGAGGATATATTGACAGCGGTGAAAAAAGGTGTAGTAATCAAAATGAAAACATTATATAAATAAGAAATATGATGGCAACTTTATCTTAAAATTTAAGAGCAGTTAACATATTGTTGAAAATAAAAATGCGTTTCGTATATTAATGTCGTTTTAATATTTTATTGAGGTGACGCCGACAGCGCTCATGTTCTTAATAAGCACCGCGCTGCATAAATCAGATGTTTTATGAGCAATGGTGCCAAATAAATTTCATACGAGGTACAGTACGTAGTCAATATTGCATTGGTGAAAGCACGCAGGGTTATTTCAACTTTTAATTCAGTGAGTTACTTTTTACTTCGTCTGCAATTACTGAGTTTTTAAATGGAAAACTTCAGTCGCTCCGTAATTATAACTTAGTCCGATATGGAACCGGTCAGGCCTGCAAAGTTTACCGAGGAAGAAACTACTTAATAACAGAAACGTTCGACGATTAAACTTATTAAAGGACGATATTTTTACGTGACATTTGCAATAATTATGCTATTAAATAACTGCGCTTAAAATGACGAGGGCATAAATTCAGACAAGATAATCAACTTCATATCTATATTGCTGGTATTTTATCCTTAATTCAATTTTCTCGGTAAACTATTGTCACTAAAATAAGGAATTTAAATACGTAGTAGGTATACATTCAGTCAAAAAAGTATCGGGAATGGATGATTTGTTTATGGTTACAAAATCAATTTTTTTTTTATTGTTATTGTTAGACTGGCACAACTGTTTTCCATTTTGGCGCGGAGTTTGAGTTGCATGTGTTATTTATATTAAATACAGTGCTGTTTTTAGTTATATCATATCTAGTGTGTTTAGCGAATTTCATTATGGACAAAAACACCGAACAAAGAGTTCGCTTAAATTTTGCATCGCCAATGGAATTTCGTGTTCGGAGTCACTGAAAATGTTACAGAAGGCTTACGGTGAATCAACTTTATCAAAAACACGTGCCTATGAGTGGTACAAAGCATTCAAAAGCGGTCGAGATGTGATGGAAGATTTGCCTCGCTCTGATAGGCCATCAACGTCTGCAACTGAAGTTAACATCGCAAAAGTGAAGGAAATAGTGACTGAAAATCCTCATTCAACTTTGATAGAGATAGTCGCCGAACTTTCTGTATCTCACGAGTCGATCCGTACCATTTTAACTAATCATTTTATGAAACATGTTACCGCTCAGCTAGTCCCAAAAGACCTGAATTTTTTTTCAAAAACTCAATCGCATGAGAGTCGCTGAGGACATGCTAGAACGAGTCAATTCCGACCCAACATTTATGAAACGCATTGTTACTGGTGACGAGACGTGCGTTTATGAGTTTGACATGCAAACTAGTCAACAAGCTTCGGAGTGGCGCCTTCCAACTGAACCGAAACCGAAAAAACCAAAATCAAAGTCATGTTGACTGTTTTCTTTGACTATCGCGGTGTTGTGCACTCGGAATTCTTGCCGGAAGGTCAAACGGTAAATAAAGAATATTATTTGAGTGTTATGCGGCATTTAAGAGAGTAAATTCGAAGAAAAAGGTCAGAAGTTGTGGAAAGAAAATTCTTGGATTTTGCACCACGATAATGCGCCTTCACACACGGCCATCATTGTGAACGAATTGTTGACCAAACACTCAACAAATACCATCGAGCAACCACCATATTCACCAGATATGGCTCCAGCCGACTTCTTCCTTTTTCCTAAACTCAAATGACCACTTCGTGGCACCCGTTTTCAATCGGTGGAAGACATAAAGGAGAATTCGCGGCGAGAACTGAACTCAATTCCGGAAACAGCGTTTAAAAAATGTTTTGATGATTGGATTATTTGGATGTTGGCGTAAGTGTATCGTTTCTGAAGGAGCATACTTTGAAGGTGATAAAATAAATTTGGATGAATAACAAACATTTTGTGTATTATTGATCTTTTCCCGTTACTTTCTTGACAGAGTAGTATAAACATGGAATTGTTCATTATATGATTACGTAAAAGTGGTTTACCATACATGAGTATTTTATGTAGAACCAGGACGAAGTCATAAAATATACAAATCAAATAAATAAACTCTGTCAAAGTAGCTTTATCATCATCATATCAGCCGAAGGATGTGCACTGCTGAACCCCATCCCACATAGATTTCCACAACGATCGGTTACATTCCACCCGCATCAAATAACTCCCAGCGACCAGGTCATCTGTCCATCTCGTTGAAGGCCGTTTCACGCTGCGTCATATGGTGCGCGGGAAAGCAGCTTAAGTCAGTACCTATATTGATTTTTGTAGTCCTTCGTATTAATTGCTAAGGCCTACTACATACCATACGCATAATGTAATTAAGATTTTGAACTTGATCTCTATTTATGTTAAGATCACACTTAACACAAAAGCCCACAAATCCTGAAACCTAAATTCAAAGATTTTGGATTAGACCAATGATATAATATATTAATATCATTGGATTAGACGGATTAATTTTGATTAATTCATTTAAGTCGGAAATAAGCATACCTGCATTAAAATGCAACTTCACAAATGTGTAGCGGTGTTTGAAAGTACAGTTACAAACGGAACTGGAGTCTTATATTTTGAAACTTTAATGCAACAATTTTTTTAGAAAGTAATCAAAAATATTCCTCTTTTGTAATCACTGGCGATTACCCTAAACGAATCATTACCAGTACCTATTCGCTAGCAATCGCGGCCCCTCGATAATAATTTGGCATGATGTCATACTTTTTGCGGATGAGTGAAGCCGAATGGATTTTCCGATAGAATTGCTGTGTCCCATTCGGCATGTATTGTTATGAGAGTACGAGCGGAACAATCGAAAATCCACCCCATTTATTTCGTTTTTGGTAATGTCTATGTCGAGTGCAGCGTGAATTTTGAAACGTTCATCAATTCCGTTGGTAAATTGAGTCCAGTATTTTTGGATGTAATTGCCAAAGCTGTTAAAAGTAGTGTAATGAAAGTACTAACAAATACAGAGTAAAACAAAAGGAATGCTTATGATCAAAATGTAGCACAAGTAAATTTCAAAGAATGAATAAGATAGTCGTAAGTAACTGTGATAGATGACTGTGAAATTAATAATGTTCCTGGAGTGCATCTTTTTGTATAATTGTTACACCTGTATGGCGGCTTCTTATATTAGGCAATTTAAATTTAAAAATCCTCAAGTTTTGAAACATACACGGATTTCAAAAGATACCACCCATCATGGTGCCGTAATGGAGAAGTTAAAAGTGTCGACAATAAATTTTATCCAGTGACAAATGAGATGAACGTGTCACGACTACCCAGGCTAGAGATATTAAAAATTAAATTAATTTTAATGAAGATAGCGGGTATCAGAGTCTCGCATAGAATCTTTTGTTGTGACTGCTGGGGGCGGGGTGAATGGGGGTGAATTCTTAATTAAGTGTTGGCGAGCCCTCTTCGCTTAATGCAATGACTTCACGCCTCGTTTAACTTTCATAAAATTCTCTTAAACTCAGCAATTTTTCTTAACTAGCGGAATAAAATTAACATGTGCAAGAACTGTTTTAGGTCTTCGAAGTAGATTTTATACCTGCACTTAATTAACATGCATCTTCACTCTGTTTTTGCGTACTATAAGCGGTAGTTCAAGTCAAGTAGTATAAAAGTTCTATGGATCTACACTCCTTAAATGGCAGATTATGTCTAAAGTGAAGATTGCTATTGTTCCAAGAGAAATGCATAAAACTACATTTTCTCGACTCAGGCGCATGACAGTTGCAGCACTATTTGGTTTCGTAAGATTTCATTAATTCCTATATAAAGTAAGATAATATATATCTTTAATGGTTAGTATAACTAGTCTACAAAATGGTGATCTTGTATTTTATGACACGTATTAATATTTCTTAACATAATTAATTTAGAATGTCAAGACATTTTATATGATTTTTATTAGATTCCTTTGAATATTTATAAGTAAATTAGGTAAAAAAGTATTTTATCGACCTATAACTCTTCCCAAGTCTGCCCGTATTTTCATTATCGTTATTACCACCATAACAGAATTTCGTTGCATGAAAATCAGTAAAAATAAGCGTACGAGGTATCAATCAACATTATATAGCGATTACCGTCGGACCGAGGGCTTTTATAATAGCCGGAAATTAATACGAGCTAACGTGATGGTGTAAATGTAAGTTATATGTATAATTAAAAAATCACAGCCATAATTGCATAGAGTATAAAAAAAATATAGTACGTCAATATAATTGGGACACTATGAAGCAAGATTACCTGACAGTAAATTATATTTTTCGCTTTTTAATCAAATGTATTTCGAATAGGAGTTAACGATATCGGTATTTTATTGAAGGTGCATATACTCTTAATCTGTGTGATGTCCGGATTAAGAATAAAGTACCACTCTATCTCCTATATCGTGGATGTTGTCTTATCGATGTTGTGTCATTTTCATCCAATTCCGTCTTTCGTGACTTCCTAATAAATAGAAAATTGACTGAGGAAAATGGTTTCGGTAACTACAGGTAAATATACAATTATAACTTACTAGACCATCGTGTTTTAAATGTCGTTGATATTCTAATATCATATATAATATGTATTAGAATTTTGCTAGAAATCATACCTGCTAGAAATAATAATAACGGTATATTTTCAGTATAGAAATCATACTTATTTACCATTTTAAATAATTAATTATGTATACATTTTTGCGACGGGTGCTTGTTACTAAAAACAACAGAATTATTCTATTGTTCTGTTTATTCGATTTTAGCGAATAAAAATCGATGTTATTCGATTATTGGTCGATTACTGTTATTGAATGGAGATGCAATGTACTTTGCGGCATGATCAAACATTGTAATGCCCCGAATGATGTTTTTTTTCAGAGCCTATGCTGATGGACAACTTTATTTAGACTTCATGTCGAAGACTTGCACCCAATTGAATACTATTGTTTATTTTCATCCGATTGTTATTCTGCTATGACGATTTATTTCCCGTAACAATCGTCAAACGCTATTATATTTTGTGTACTGTTAAAATAGAAATGCTACCTGGATACCTATTTAGAAAATGAAAAAGTGCTGCACTGGGAATGTCTACAACTGATACAAATAATGAGTTTATATAGAAACAAAGGCATTTTCTGCGTATGCAGATTGTTATTTTTTGGAATACTTGCATCATCATATTTAGAATCTACAATATTATCTTAGACAACCTTGGACATGAAAAATTGGTCACTGACCCACCCTGATTAGAAGAAAACAGCGACAGCAGACGCACAGTAGCTATCCCGCTGCTAATGGTCCGACAGAGTGTACGTCAGAGATCTTTGCCTGTTTAATCGCTATCCGATTTGCGTATTTACGTAATACCATCATGACGTTTGGCAGCGGCGTCTGCGCTATTTACGCCCGTCGCAAACCGTCTGCGACATATATGTTTAACCCCCCGCGCGGGCCGATCACACAGTGTGAGTATTGCATTATCCCAAAATATTTCCAAGTAGAATACTCGTAGAAGCATTCACTTCTATTTACGCACTGAAATAAAAATGTGAATGATTTATTCATATTAGCAATATGGAGAAAATATATACCAAGAGAGATGTACTAAAAATTCATCTTCAATAGCACCCTCCTTTACAAATCGATTACTATGATCTCCCTTCATAATTCACATAATCCCATAATTGATACATAAAAGCCCCGTTGGCTTTGTACAATTAGGCCCTCCCTCCTCAGATTTATCCGCGATTGTTATATTTGAATGATTTATATGCTGCACACCATGAAATATTTCAAATGTCCAAGTTAAGTCTAAGCAATATGTATTAATTAATTTTTAGCTTAAATGAAATAGACAACGTTACCTGGAACCCTGAAATATGGAGCTGCCAAAAAATTGCGAAAATGGAGAACTATTCTAACAAATCGTTTGTTGTGTTGTGTTGGACTATGATTTAATAGATGAAATCTGTAATTTTTGATTTGATGACATTTTCGCGAATTAGTATTTGGGTGTATACGTCATTAATGACGCGACGAAAGCGGTACATTTATTTATTTTAAATATCAGGTAGTGTAAGTAACATCATAATCCACTTAACTTCACTCCATCAGAGTGCTTCATGTGTTTGATATTTGGTAACGTTTCTGGTTTATATAGCTGCACTCGATTATTGTCAAAATATCCTTTTTTTAATATTATTAAACATTTTTCGTCTGTTCTTTAGCCGAATTATATAATCTAATAGTTACCTAGGGAAACCTATAATTGTAGTTACATATGACTTTTGTGCACATTATTGTATCGCTGTTGGTTTTCTGAATAAATAACCACAATTCATACCATGGATTCAGTAGGTACATGATTTTTTATTTCTCAGCGTTAGCATTTTGCATAATTTCATGTTTTTCGTAATTAAAGTAAAACACGTAATTTCGGTATTTTCATGTTTTTTTTGTTTTTTTTTTTTTTTTTTTTTCTGGGTTTACTAGTTTTACCCTGCCACGCCTGCGTGTTCATACCGGGCGACAACCGGGAAGACGGCGGCGCACACGTGATCACGAGCCACCGTGTGCGCAGCACAGCACACAGCAAGGCTTAGGGGGATCCTTTACAATCCTCCCCGAGAAGTGCCTGGGGGGCGCCTTTTTACAGCCGCCTTCCCTCCGCTAGAGGTGGTGATCGCTTTACAGTCATCCCCTCCGAGATATGCCTAAAGGCGTGGCACCAATGGGCGGCTCTAGTGTGATCTTACGTGGACCTGGAGCCCCCCTTCGATGCCGAAGATGACCACTCCAGTGGTTTGGGTAGGAGTCCAGGCATACTCCTTCGCCTTTACCCGGGGCGATGGAAGATCCTGTAGAATTTTCACTGGAGACCAATTATAAATTCTCTTATAAACGAATGATAATTATGTGGCCCAGATGTTGACGGATTTGCTTCATAATTACAAAGTTGCAGCTCTAAACCTGGTAGATACCAATGTGACTATTAAAATGTTATATGCACTATTCTAGTCAAATCTAAGGCACCTCTGATTTCTGGTCCTGAAACCTGGATCTAACGGATTGAAATCACCAGTACGCAGTGAATGAGTGTGATGATCAATACTCGTTCCTTCTCTGTATAAGAAGACCTTTGCCCAGCAGTGTAGTAGTTACAGGCTGATGATATTATCTAAACTAAACTAATAAATAATCTATGAATATTCTAATAGACTTGGGTAGTAAGTACGTTAGATATTATTAATGCATAGGACAACGCTGCCCATCCTCTAGTTACATGTCCTTAGTCACCTGAAACTTCCACGGAAAGTTGTAATCGCCTTTTCTTTGCTGGGAACAAAACGATGTGAAAAATATTTTTTTTAAGCAATCAAAATCTTGGTTTTAAGAAACTTCCAAAAAATTACTTAATGATAAAATGTCTCCTTTTATATTGTGTTAAAACGCTGCGTTTAGGAACGTCTCGATTTACCCTTGAGCCACCCTTCTTGACAATTTAGTCGCTTTAATTCCACAACCACACTAAATGTACCGTAAACTGATACAAGACAAACATACGCGAAGCACTCACAAGATTCTCTGTTATCTAACATGAAGGAACATGAGAGAAAGGGAGGGCACGATAAATTATGAATAACGTGATCTCTTTCCAGCGGAGAATAATAATGTGAAACGAGTATAGAGTATAGGGTGTCGTCGTGTTCCACTGAAACTCCGCCAACAGCCACTGCACCCGAGGGTTCTCAGGCCACAGCGGAGACCATTGAGGGGTGGTCCACTGTGGGAGGGAAGAAGAAGCGGCAGCCTAAGCCTCCTAAGGCACATAGTGACGCAGCTGCTGCGCAGAACATGCAGTCTTCCCCGCAGACGAAGAGGAGAGGAGGAAGAGGAAAGAGAGGTAGGGGAAAAGGGAAGGTCAACCTCCCCAAGGTTCCCGCATCGGCAGCCATTACGGTCTCGGTGCCCGAGGGCTCACCCGACGGTCGCTTGAGTGAGGTCATGGCTGAAGCAAGGCGGAGCATCAAGCTCGCTGACTACGGTATCGGGCCAGACACCGTGACCATGAAGAGGGCAGCCAGCGGCGGAATGGTACTTTCCGTCGCTGGTGACGACTACGGTGCCAAGGCCGATAGCCTGGCGAGCCGTATGCGGGAGGTGCTACTCCCCATCTTCGACGTGCATATTGCACGTCCGATGAAGATGGTGGAGTTGAGAATCAAGGACCTAGACGACGCCGTCACAAAGGCGGAGGTGGCGGATGCCATCGTGGCGGCTACAGGATGTTCATGTGAGGAGGTTAGGGTGGGCGAAATTCGTCGCTCACCGGTATCTTTAGGCACGGTCTGGGTCCGTTGTTCACTGGGGGTGGCCAAGAAGTTGGCGTCCACTGGTCGCGTCTGTGTGGGTTGGACGTCGGCCAGGGTCGAGGTGTTGGCGGCACGGCCACTGCAGTGCTACCGATGCCTCGAGCTCGGGCATGTGCGCCTCCGGTGCACCATACATGGGGGTGTTGACCGAAGCGACCGATGCTTTGCCTGTGGTGGCCAGGGCCACAAGGCGAGAGAGTGCTCGGCGCAGTCACCGAATTGCCCACTGTGCGCGGACTTCGGTCTTCCAGCCGAACATAGGCTGGGCAGTAAACCATGTACTGCCCAGAAAGGCAAGAGGGGGAAGCGAGCCCCCCCTGCCTCTGCCAATAGGCATGAGAAGACTGCGCCGGCGGCATCGGTCGCAGGCCCTACGGAGGACATGGAGACGTCCTCTTCCCAGCCTTAAGGATCCTCCAGGGTAACCTGAACCACTGCCGCAACGCGCAGAATCTGCTGCTGCAGACTGTTGCGGAGTGTTCGGTTGCCTTGGTGGTAGTGGCGGAGCCCTACGGCGTCCAGGAACATCCTCGCTGGTTCAGGGACGCCGAGGACTCCGTCGCCATTCATTGGGCTGCGGTGGACGGAGGGCCGCCCTGCTCCCTGTTAGATAGGGGGCAGGGTTTTGTTGCGGTAGAGTGGGGACCTCTGGCAGTAGTTGGCTGCTATGTCTCCCCCAATGTGTCTCTCGCCGATTACGAGAGATACTTGGACGGGGTGGCGCGCAGCATTCGCTGTAAATGCTCACCCCGTCCAGTGCTCGTCCTGGGGGATTTCAACGCTCATTCCAGAGCTTGGGGCAACCACCGGGATGGGCCGAGGGGGAGGACTTTGCAAGACTGGGCGGCGTCACTTGACCTCCGACTGTTAAATCGGGGGTCCGTCAGTACCTGCGTTCGGTGGCAGGGGGAGTCGGTCGTGGATCTGACATGGGCGACTCCTTCTGTGGCCCGCATGGTATCGGGCTGGAGGGTAGCGGAGGAGGTGGTCACGTTGTCGGACCACCGCCACATATTATTCGATGTGGCCCTCTACCTTCCCGACCCGAGCCGTCCAAGTCCTAGCCCGCCGTCGCGGCGTTGGGCCCTCACACAGCTCGACCGAGAGATGCTCGTCGCAGCTGCCAACGTCATGGCGTGGTCAGAGGTCAACCAAGGGATCTTGCCCGATCCAGAAGAGGAAGCGTCCTGGTTTCGGGATGCAATGACGTCGATTTGCGACGCATCTATGCCCCGAGCCAGGCGCTCCCGGCGCACGGCAGTGTACTGGTGGTCGGATGAGATCGCGCGACTGCGCGCGGTCTGCCTGGCATCCCGCCGTCAGTACACCAGAAGCCGGCGCCGGCGAAGTGCTACAGCCGGAGAGACTGCCGAGGCCTATCGGACCTACCGGGCGGCCACTATGACGCTCCAAAGCGCCATTCGTGACGCGAAGGCTCGGTCCTGGAGAGAGCTCCTGGAAGGACTGGACAGGGATCCGTGGGGGAGACCCTACCGCATGGTAGTGGGCAAGTTGCGCCCGTGGGTCCCCCCGGTGACCGAAACAATGGCCCCGGATTTGCTGGAGGGAGTGCTCTCTACGCTCTTTCCGGCGGTCCGGGACTATCCCGGTCCTTCTGTACCGCCGATTGCCTTGGAATGGGATGAGGAATTGGCGGTTTCGGAAGGAGAGTTGGACCGAGCCGTTGGCCGCCTGAAGGCTCGCAACACCGCACCCGGCCCGGATGGCATCCCGGGTCGTGCGTGGGTCTATGCATTGCAGTCTCTTGGGGACCGCTTGAGGCGGCTGTTCACCAGTTGCCTCCGTAGTAGCGTGTTCCCGTCCGGCTGGAAGGAAGCCGGATTGGTTCTCTTGAAGAAGGAAGGAAGGGCTGCAGAGTCTCCCTCTGCATACCGTCCCATTTGCCTGCTCGACGAGGCTTCAAAGCTATTCGAAAGAATAATTGCCCGAAGACTCGTTGAGCACTTGTCGCGTGTTGGCCCCGACCTAGCCGACAGCCAGTATGGCTTCCGACAGCGGCGGTCTACTATCGACGCGATTCTTCGCGTCCGCTCGCTGTCGGAACAGGTAGTGTCCCGACGGGGTGGGGTGGCGTTGGCTGTCAGTCTTGACATAGTCAACGCCTTTAACTCTATCCCGTGGGGTGCGATTAGGGGGGCGCTTGTGCACCATCAGTGCCCCCCCTATCTGCAGGATATCATCGGGGCGTATCTGCGCGACAGGCATGTTCGCTACGTGGGCAGGGACGGTAGCGTAAAGCGGAGGGAGATCACGTGCGGGGTTCCACAGGGGTCGGTTCTCGGTCCTCTCTTATGGAACCTCGCTTACGATGCGGTCCTGCGTGTCGTTCTCCCCGCTGGCGTCAGCTTAGTCTGTTACGCTGATGACACTCTTGTGTTGGCCAGCGGGGAGTCCTTTGAGGGAACCATCCGGCTTGCCGAGCAAGCGGTGGCAATTGTCGTGGCCGAAATCCACGCTCTGGGTTTGCAGATAGCGCCTCATAAAACCGAGGCGCTATGGTTCCACAAACTGCCGCGGAGCAGGGAACCTCCCAGTTCGTGGATACGCGTTGGTGACGCGCAAATCAGGGTGGGCCGGTACATGAAGTACCTGGGGCTCACCCTGGACAGTCGTTGGGGCTTCGAGGAGCACTTCGAGCGTCTTGTCCCCCGGGTCGAAAGGATAGTGGGTGCTTTGCACCGGCTGCTACCCAATCTCGGGGGACCGGGGGAAGAAGTTCGCCGCCTCTACGGGGGAGTCGTGCGGTCCGTGGCCCTCTACGGGGCGCCTGTTTGGTCATCTCGACTTTCGGGCGTCCAGCGCTGCAGAACCAAGATCCACGGTCTGCAGCGTAGAGCGGCTATACGGATCGCACGAGGATATCGAACGGTGTCCTTTGAGGCGGCAACTCTGTTGGCGCGCTTTCCGCCTTTTGATATCTTGGCTGAGATGGATGCGTGGGTGTATCACCAAACACGCTCCCTCCGCCAGAGCGGCGAAGGCGTGCCTTCAGGGGCGCTCGAAATATTGAGGCGGCAGGCTCGGCGGCGTGCCCTCGAGTTATGGCGCGAGCGGCTTATGCTGCCACAGTACGCGCAAAAGCGCGTCGTCGAGGCTGTCTTGCCGCTCTTCGAAGCCTGGCTTCAAAGGAGCGAGCGCGTCACATTCCGCCTGACGCAGGTATTCACCGGACACGGTTGTTTCGGTGCGTACTTGCACAGGATAGGACGCGAGGTCACGGCACAGTGCCACCACTGTGGAGACGATCAGGATACCGCACAGCACACGCTCGGAGAGTGCCCTGCGTGGACTGCCGAGCGGCGGATCCTGGTCGATCGGATCGGGCAAGATCTCTCTTTGCCAGCAGTAGTATCGGCTATGCTGGCAGAGCATGAAAATTGGAGTGCTGTGGTCTCCTTCTGTGAGAACGTAATGCTCCAGAAGGAGGTCGCAGAGCGGGATCGGGAGAGGGCCGATCCCGCTCGGAGGAGGAGGACACGGGGCCGGGGTAACAACCGCCGCGGTGCCCGTGTCCAACACGCCTGAGCCCCCTGTCGTCTTTATATGGCGGGGGGCCTTGGGGGTCGCGAGCGCGCTTATTGGGAAATTTGCGTGCTCATACCGAGCGACCCCCGGGAAGACAGCGGTGCGCATGTGGTCACGTACCGCTGTGTGCGCAGCACAGCGCATAGTGAGGCCTAGTGAGGAATCTTTTACAATCCCCTCGAGAGATGCCTGGGGGGTGGCCTCTTTACAGTCGCCTTCCCTCCACTAGAGGGGATGACCACTTTACAGTCATCCCCTCCGAGATGTGCCTAAAGGCGTGGCACCAATGGGTGGCTCTAGATGGAGATCTTTCGAGTTCCTGGAGCCTCCCTTCGGTGCCGACGATGATCACTCCGGTGGTTTTAGCCGGTAGGAGTCCGGCATGCCCCTTCGCCCTTTCCCGGGGTGAAGGAAGTACATGAGGTATTTCCACCGGATCAATAAAAAAAAAAAAAAAAAAAAAAAAAAAAAAAAAAAAAAAAAAAAAAAAGGGTGTCGTCGTGTGAGGGTGGAGCGGGTCTAATCGACCCGCCGCGATAAACAGCGACGCGTGCACACCGCATTAGTTACGCACTGTAATGAATCTGCGCGGTTGCATTTTAGGGTTAACAGTAATATTCTCGCTATTAGTTAATAGTTCGTTTGCTATACAAGGAGAGGGATGCAAAATAGATGGATCAACTAGTGATAATTTTGAACAAGAACATCATATTAATCGCATTTTTTATTATTAAACAAATATTGTTTAGAAGAAAGACAGAAATAATTATGATTTATTGCCACATCAACGCGCATCGGTTCATTTACGTTAATCGGACCTAAACTAATGTAGCCGTGTGGTGCCGACTAAGAATAGCAACACCCCATTCCATCCAGTGGGTGTCGTAAAAGGTGACTATGAGATTAACCGGCGGATGGGCAGCAGGGTCCTTCGAGTACATTTATAACAACTTCACCGCGATCACCAACCCACCTGCCAAGCATGGCGATTATGGTAAAACCCCCCAATGATCCAAACTCTGATCGGTTGCTGTGGAGATCTTTGAGGGACACTGTGTCCAGCAGTCATTTTGTTGTTTTTCAGTGTTAACACTTTCAAGGGTTTATTAATAATATCGAAAGTATGGAGGTTCCCAAGCACTAAAGTCTCGATGATTCATAATTGCCTGTATATGGATTAAATGTGATCTTATCTTTTATCAAGCTGTTACAAAAATGTCATAAATTATATCAGAAAAGTAAAAAAAAACGTACTAGCATTCAAAATGATTGTGTAGTCAAAATGAATTGACAAACAAACAATATAATAAATAAAAGATGCATTGAAAAGTCATAAATAAATGAACGTGTATGTGGGATGCTATTGCATATTTCCCTTCGAAAATAAGTGCGAGGCGTGGGCAAGGTGTTAATTAGCCGGTATGTTATTGCACGTCGAAGTAAATAAAGAGATAGATGCCACGTGAGCAGAACAAGCGTGCAGAGCAGCCATAACCTTAAATCAGGGATGGGGTTCTAATTGCTTAGAAAACATTAGCGGAGCTGTAACTGACTGTGCCTTAAGTCATAGGATTCGGTCTAAATTCGTTAGAGAATAATCAAATCTGACCGTAACTGTCCCACTGTAGGGCAAACGCCTCTTCTCATGCAGAAAAGTGACAAGCATTCATCGCGCATGCTCACTCCGTGTTGGCGATTTCAGACCATTACAGATTTAGGTTACTATACGATGTTTCCTTCACTGTTACGGTCAGTAGTATCTAAGAAAGTACATATTTATGTACAATGAAATGGTGTGCTTATAAAACGTGCTTGTCAACTTTCAAACTACCACGATCCAATTCTTTAGAGAAATCTTTCATAATTATAGTTGCCATTTTCTAAGATGTTAGACTTCACTACCCATCCAATCAAATACGACCTAACACATTTTTTATTGAAACTTCTATTGTTGCGCTATTTGTGTAAAATTTCAAGGTCAAAGAGTGAAACGGCTTAGTGTTACATTTCATGAGTAGTATTGTGTGTAGGTAAAAAAATCAGTGCGTATGCACAAGCTATTTTTTTCTTGGCTTCTCGTAGACATCTCAGGGAGATGTAGCTGCTTCACTGGGCAATGTGGCGCACCAAAAAGGCTTCTAGCCAGGCGTATATTAAACTTACAAACTTGCTTAGTTTGTAACTGCAGCTAAAGGTGCCCGTGGGACTTGAACCTGGACTTATGGCGTTGCTGGAGGATCAAACTAGGGACAGTTGGATTAGTATTATTTAGATATTTTGAAGGGATATTTAAAGCTACTGTAATGGATCGTGGGGGAGAAACAAAGAAGTTTCACCTCTGTCACGTATTCTAAGTTGCACGCACGGATATCTATGGTTGTACGCATTCTATTTTTTAACACAAAATGACTCTCATCTGGCCTCTGCAGGCCGATATTAATACAGTAGAAATGTTCTTTCAAACCTTGCCTACATTCCGCTCTGGTTATCATCATATCAGCCATTTATGCGTCCACTGCTGAACAAAGGCCTCCCCCAAAGATTTCCACAATTGTGTCGTTATTTTAGGGGGTATTTGCCAATACTCACCACGCTTGGCAGGCGGGTTGGTGAGCGCAGTATGGCTAGTGTTCCACAGAAAGGATGCTGCTGGCCATCCCTCTAGTTTAGAATCTCTTTGTTGGCTTTCACGACATCCACGGGAAGAGATGGAGTGGTGCTATATACTTAATCCGGACACCGCACAGAATAAAGAAACGGATTATTTTTTATTATCTTAGACGCATTATAGCTTTTGTTTATGAAAAGTCATATAATATTCCCCGACGTCGAATAATAATTTATTATATGTATTATAGAAGATCAACAAGGTATGCATCAGTCGCTACACCGATAAATTATCCTCAAAGGCGAAAAACTTTTAATAGTGTTGAAACTTGATATAGAGTATGTTTTATAAATGGATTATTTGCGTGTCAAGACTTAACAAGAAGCTGGTTAGTTTAAAGAAGTTTTATATTAATGGTGCGCCATAGTTCTATGGAATCAATTTCATATGATTAAAGGCTAATTAAAGTTTTTATTGAAACAATTTTTTCCTATTTTCAACCACTTTTTTAAATTTATACACAAATATTGTAATATGTTATATGTCGAATTAATTAATATACTTTCCAAGTCCTCTTAGACCCGAGGTATATCTGATCAAGTCCTCCTATACAATAGATGATGAGTTACATAACATACTTTAACTCTGAATTACAGAAATGTCCCAATGATATAATGCTGTACATATTTGCCGTGTGATGTGGGCTATAACGAATAGCACTAACTTATCTCATAAAGGTGACTATGGGATTAGCTGGAGGATGGGCAGCAGCGTCCTTCGAGTACATTAACAACTCAACTGCGTTCGACAACTCACCAAATTAGGTCGTTGTGGTTTGGGAGAGGCCTGTGTCCAGCAGTGGACTTTGATGATGATGATGATGATCATACATACATTATAAAGCCGTATAGTTTTCATCTCAGAAAAAGTCAACCCTCTCTGCTATGGTTGTCATTCAGGTGACCGAGGCTTAATATCAAGAGCTTTATAACTACGTACTGCTATCACGCCAATGCAATCCACCTGCCCAGCGTGGTGGTTATGCAATGTCTTCTATGAATATTCACCGTAACATGTCTACAGGTCAATTTACTAATTTAGTTATATTATACTATTACTAACCGATAGTTTCTCAATACGTGCAGAGCGTCAGTGACATTAGTAAACATTCATTAATCACATACAATACCTTCATCAAAGTTGGTTCGCAGATGAGTTGTAAAAATAAAATAGATAGAATAAATCAGCATTTAAGATTATTTATAAATCCGAATAATATTTACGTTTTTATCCAAATAAAATAAATAATGACATCTTCATTTATGCTCATAACAACATACGGCGATCATCAATCCGCATTCCAAGCGTGGTGATTATGGTAATATCCTCTATGACAACTTATTGTAATGACCGTTGGGAGGCCCGAGTTCAGCAGTGGGCTTTTACAGGCAGATGTGAGTGTGTGTGTGCGTGTATGAGTGTGATCTCGATGCTAAGCACGACAACCTATGCTCTGTAGCTTTTTTATATTTTTTATTATTGATCCGGTGGTGGCGGCATATGCTTTCTCCGACACGTAGAAGGGCGTATACCACTAGTATGCTGATCTTCTACCGGCTAATACCATCAGAGTGGTCATCTTCGGCACGGAAGGAAGGGTTTAGGAACTCAAAAAATCTCCATCTAGACACCCATTGGTGTCACGTCTTTAGGCACATCTTGGAGCGGATGATTGTAAAATAGTCAACACTTCTAGTGGAGGGGACGCGGATATAAAGAGGCCGCCTCTAGGCACAGAGATGTGCATTGATGTGCCGAGAGATCGTAAAGGGTTCCTCTGAATTCTCGCTGTGCACTGTACTGAGCACACGGAAGAAGGTGGCCACGTACACACCGCCGTCTTTCCCGGGGTCGTTCGAGAGGAGAACGCAGATTTACCAATATGCTCACTCACAACCCCTAAGGCCCCACACGTGCGCTGTAGCTACCTATTCAGCTTCGAGCTTGTACAACATTCGTACGTACGTAGTTTCTGAATACCGCTCGCTGCTTCTAACTTGGCCCACCGCTAACACAGACTTGCATTTCACAGGACTGCATTTATGGGAAGGCACAGATAATTTTATTCCCCTCATGCATCCTACCCAGGGGTCGATGGGTCGGAGGGAGGTTAGCGTGGTATTTGTTGCGTAAACGATCTCTGCCCCGGACAATTTGATTCGTAATAAATTATGTTTTATTCCAATGTCACTGTATCAATGTTTGCCCTTTTGATGGGGCTAATTGAATTGGATTTGGAGAAGAGAGTGATAAATACATTAGTTTGATGTTTTATTAGGTTTTTTTTGGAAGCATGGCACTCATCATTATTACCTAAGTCATCATCAACATCTACGATGTACATAGCCTGACATAGGGCTTCCTTTACAGAGTTCCACAGTGAGCGGTTTTGGGCGGCTTGAACAAAACAGCCTTTGAGGTCGTCTAAAGGATTATATGTCCGACGGATTGGCCACAGCATCCATCAGTACAAGATATAGCAATCACCAATCTTTTTGTCAAATGTGGCTACTGGCCATATTCTATCATGAAGATAATTTTAGTGGCAAGACTCAGTCTCAACGCTTAACGTTTGTGGGCTGTCGATGAAATATTGCTCTAAGTTTTTCAAAGTCATCATCATCATCATCATCATCATTATTTCAGACGAAAATCATCCTAAGCTGGACATAGGCGTTCCCCAAAGATCACCACATTGACCGCTATGGGTTCGTGTTGTATGCTCATTGGGGGGGATTTGTCATAATCGCCACGCTTGACCGACGGGTTGGCGATCGCGGTCGAGTTGTAAATGTACTCGAAGGATGCTGCTGCCCATCCTGCAGCCAATCCCATAGCTGCCTTTTACGGCACCCATGGAATGTGGCGGCATTCATAGCCGGATTTTATAAAAATATTATAAAAAATAATTGGCTGTGTTTAGAATTAATTAATGTGTTGGATATATAATAACAATATATGTACTAACTGCTTAAGTATACTTAACAAGAATTCTACAATCCTAGTTACTTATACATTAAGGGTTTTGGCCTTATGACTGTGTTACCTGATACCTGCAGATTTTTTTGTAAATAAAGCCTCAATTCACAAATAACTGAATACGAATCTACTTAGGCAGATACCAAATAGATACTTGGTGTTACTCTGAAGAGTTAGGACAGCATGGATGGCGCTAAGAAGTTGGGGTCGGTGCAATTTCGGACGTGACCCGTCGTTTGCATATCTGCGGTGGTACGCACCGGATTCCAAACTCCCTTAGTTGCCTTCTACTACACCCACGGGATGTGATTGGATAGCCTATTAGTGACCCGGAGCTTTACATGACCACTATAAGCGAAAAAAAAAAATACTTCCAATACCAGGTGTACATACATGTTCAGCCAAACTAAAACTGTCTATTAAAACAATTAATAACAATAAAAATAGTGTTATTTCCCCTCTGAGGTATGCAAAGCCATCTACAATCAGGCCACAATAAATATAATCGCATGGTACGCCCCACTAACTCAACGACCTGGCAAAAAACAATTGTCGAAATATTGCTATAAATCGCAATAGTGATGTGTTAACGAGTTATAGTGACGCACCTAAAAATATATTATTCGTAGCCATGTAAATTCACCGAAAACAAGGTGTAGTTAAAACAATATTTATCTTAATAATTAGTATAACCCGAGTAAGTCGCGGTTCATTTGATAAAGGTGCGTGTAAACGAGCGACCGGCCATTGCGTGATAACAGGACGGTGTATATAAATTAAAACATAATTGTGTTATCGTGACCCCAAGGTTTTATGTTCAGTTGACGAAACGAAAGGCTGTTGGGAAATTAAATTCGATTTTTTTGTTGTGGTAAATAAAATAGAAGTATTAATGTCGTCATTACTTTGTATAAAAAATTGTGACTGCGGTGTTGCTACGTTCATTTCTCAAGCACTATAATGAGTTTATTAGAAATAGGTTCACTGTTATATAATATTATTAAAATAGACATCATCATCGCTCATATATAGTATTAATATCATATCATAGTACAATAAGCACGTAGCGTTTTACGTTGTTCACGATACTTTGCATGCTCAAAAATGACAAAAACTGTAACCTGTTGTTTCCAAGATAAATTGTTCTTCTATTTTTATATATTTAAAAGGTGTAACCTCTTTCCAAAGTTATCAGTCCGTTGTCACTTACAACCTGTATAATATTATAAATAAATTTAGGCTCATCGCAGACTCAGACTGACTTACTGATTCATTCTGTAACGCTGTAAGAAAAAATTTAAATATTTCGTGTATTTCAATTAAAGTGTTTGTTATAATTTCAAAAGGAAAAAAAATTCACCTTACAACCAACTAATTACTAAGACAAGATACCTGCGTGCTATCAATTGTTATAACAACTTATAACTGTTGGGACTTAATACTTACTTGTTTATATTGTAGTAACAATGGTTTCATCAGAAGCAGCTGAAGTGTGAGGTAGGTCTGAGTTAATGACGGGGGGGGGGGGGGGGGCTTTACAGTCACCCTCTCCGAGATGTGCCTATAGGCATCAGTGGGCGGCTCTAGTGTGATCATACGAGGACCTGGAGCCTCCCTTAGGTGCCGAAGATGACCGCACCAGTGGTTTTAGCCGGTAGGAGTCCGGCATACCCCTTCGCTCTTCCCCGAGGCGAAGAAAGTTCATGAAGAATTTCCACTGGGCACCAATAAAAAAAAGGAGTCCGGCATACCCCTTCGCCCTTCCCCGGGGCGAAGGAAGTTCATGAAGAATTTCCACTGGGCACCAATAAAAAAAAGGTCTGAGTTAATGTGGTACATATTTGTTTGAAAGAGACTCAGTACAGGTTTATAGTCACGTCAGTCATGGTTACGTGACGCGGTGTGCGCAGCATAGCGCGTGGCGAGGCTTCGGGGGGATCCTTTATAATCCGCCGAGATGGGGTTAGCCTCTTTACAGTCCCCTCTCCTCCAGTGGAGGGGGTTATCTCTTTACAGTCACCCTCTCCGAGATGTGCTTACAGGCGTGGCACCAATGGATCCCCCCTGTGATGCCGAAGATGGTCACTCAGGTGGTTTTAGCCGGGAAAGCCAAGGAGGATTTCCACATCGGTGAAAAAAGGTTTATATACAATAACTATAAAGTCTCAATATTATACAAGTATAGGTACGTACCTATTATATAATATAAGCTCACATTATAAGAGGATAAACTAAGTGAGTTTTAATCTAAATGTAATAATCAGGTTATAGTGCTCGCCGTTTAGTAGCCCTCATAAACTATGGTCCTTTGATCAATTAAAACAATTAGTGGTAATAAAATTATATGTGAAGGAGTCGTCTGCAGTGGTCATCGTCATTTCGGCCTAATAAAGTCCACTGCTGGACACAGGCCTCCCCCAAAGACCGCTCTGGGTGTGTTGTGTGCTCATTGCGCCACGCTTGGTGGGCGGGTTGGCGATTGCAGTTGGATTGTTAATGTACTCGAAAGACGCTGCTGCCCATTCTCCAGCTAATCCCATATTCGCCTTTTACGACACCCACTGAGTGGCATTACAGTCTTACTTATTTCACCCGCCCCGGATAGGCATCCGGGTGAGTGCTCTGTATAGGCTGCCGAGCGGCGGATCCTGGTCGATCAGATCGGGCAAGATTTCTTTCTACCGGTAGTAGTGTCGGCTATGTTGGTAGAGCATGAAAAATTGGAGTGCAGTGGTCCCCTTCTGCGAGAGCGTCGTGCTCCAGAAGGAGACTACAGAGCGAGTTCGGAAAGGGCCGATTCTGCATATGGAGAAGGACAAGACGGCGCCGGAGTAACAACCGCCCCGGCTCCCAGGTCCAACACGCCTGAGCCCTCTGCCGTCGCTACATGTTGGGGGTCTTCTGGTAACGTACCCAGGAGGCTGGCAGTATTGCCACATTGGATGGCAATGCTGCCAGAAAATGTAATAGATTGAAGCGTTTAGTTATTATGTATATCATGTGCAGATGTCTTTTTATAATATAATTTTTTCGATTTACACCCTTTTTGTGTGTTTGTGCGTCGATTTTCCGCAAAAATTAATTGTTTCTTTCTTTTTGCCTATCAATTGAATGATGATTGTAATCGGCTTAAAAGATTTTTATATAAATACAAAGCAAATATGTCTTTATGTGTTAGCCAGCTAGGCTAACGACCTTTGTGAAATTGAATAGAAAACTAACCATAGCACTTAACATAGCATTACCATATCTCAGATAATAGAAATCGCACCGGAAATCTACGAATAGCCGGCCACGTTCAAACCACCATGCAACAATTAATACACACCATTTATGAAAAGGCTAAGTTCTATTTCATACCTCATACAATACACTTATTCATAAGTCACGTTTGAAATTCTAGGACTAAGTATTATTTATTCATATTCCGTACGCCGATTTAGTGAATGACTACTTTGAATTTCTTGTGAACGCAAGTGTACATTGGGCTAAGCAACAGTTTGATATTTAAGGCAGTTAATAACATAGAATACTACAATTATTAGAGGTAAACACCAGCTATTTACAATATTCAATAAATTGAACTTCTGACTTATATACATTTTACAGACGTGGTTTTAGCCACATACGACGAAAATTAAAGGCAACATTGGTCAATTATGAAACAATAACATTAAATAATGTTGGACGTAAAATGTTTTAACGTTACGCTGTAATTCTTACTTATTCATCTATCTAAGAATACCACAATTTATTTCTACTAAAGTATGTACGCAAGACTAGGTGTTACCCGCGATTTCGTCAACAAGGTAACTTTATAACACATTAAAACGTTTTATACTACATTTTGCTACTTGATATAATTTATCTCGCTGCCCAATTTCACTTAAATCCTTGAGCAGATTAAGATATTGAGAGACAAACGTCCAAACATGCAAATTTCACATTTATTTAGTTTAACAAATTAAGTATTTAGACATGGCATATGAGATTGTCGACGAAAGAAGAAAAAAGAACAACATGTGGTTGGATCAAGGGCCTGCTGCACAAGACTATATACTCCTCGATACTGCACGCATAGTGAGGAGGTGCCTTTCTCTGGAGCCCTAACCACCGATGCTTGGACCCTGTGTCCGTTGCCATTTGGTCTCTATTTCATATTAATAAATGTATGTGTTTTTGTTGTTTGCCTTTATATTTATTTAAAAAAGTAATGAATATGAAAGTAAAGGAAACGATACATTTATATAATGAATAGTTCAATTCGCTTACTAATCTCCTATTTGCTTGGCCCACATGACATAGGAAAATAAGGATACACAACATAGTTAGAGCTCTGTGTACTCTGGCTTTACTCAACAATCAATCACGAACGTTGACGTCGGCGGCGCCAGAATACTTGCGACAATTGCCTAAGGCGGCCAATCTGCACCTGTAATAGAGCACGACATTTCACTGCCTAGAGGGAAATGCATTCACCTTTGTCCCATATTTCACGTTTAAAATCAATATGCAAATAAGTAGCGAACGGCATGTCAGAGCATTGTGCGGTACAGTAACAACTTAGCCAACTTTAACCAGTCTAAACTGGTTACGGCTAAATTTGTGGCTTTTGCATGCTATTGAAATTTACGGCTTAAACTTCCCCGCCAGCGTTGTCTGCGCGCCTAGTTAGTTTTACAGACGTGTTCTTGAACTATGGAGGATTGTACGAATATTTGAAAGTTGCATACAAATAATAATGTTCTGGCAATTTCATTTCAATTGTGTGACAGTTTCGTTGAGCTTTTTTCAAGTTCGCGACGAGAATGATATCAAAAGCTAAATTATGCTCTTCGAGGAACTCGGACTGATGGTTGTTTTACAACGAATGGTAACACGTTATGTTTTATTTATGTATAAAAATGTTTTTGATTACTAAGCAATTTTTTTTTCAATTATATATAAAAGTTCAATCCTGGGAAGAGTTCACGGCCAAATGTGACCTTAAATAAAAATCCAACTATTGAAACTCATATTTGATGGGTTTGCCTCGGCGCTATTTGTCTTGTGATTTTTGTAAAGATGTTTGTGATTGATTTTCGGTATCTAGTAAATAGCAAAATTAATAAAGTAAAATTGCAGACTCAGGTTTATATTTTATCTTTAACCTGAAACCGGTCTCACAGCTCTCCCGAGCCGCTCACACCGGTGTTGCTCCCTGTCGCCTGTGGTGGTGGCCATTTAGGGGGCCCATCTTGTAAGTGGCAAGTCACCGTCTGCCACAGAATTTTACTCAAAGGTGGCAGACGCCGTATTTTCCGTTCATCCTAGTATTAAATCAATTTAGCGCCCATTGCCATAGCCCTTAAAATTATAGTTTTTCACCTCTGGAGACAATCTGAGACTTCATTTTATAGTGCAGCCGTGGAGCCGTGGAGAGTCTCCGGTTAGTGTCCCTTTACATTTTAGATTCAAATTCTCTAAAGGGCCACTGTGTGTTGGACCCTTGTCTTCGCGTAAGCCTATCAAAAGACCAGGTTCCCCTTTACAGGGGATATAAGCCCGTGACTAGATACAATTTATTTATCTCTTCACAGAGGTGGCTTATAAATATCTTAAAATAACGCGTCACACGGGCAAGTATAAGCTCTTTTGTGAGAGACTGGAGTCCGTACTAGGGAAACCCGATGTTACGGATCATCCATCAGATGATCCATCCATTTCATCCATCCGCTTAGTCGCTGATACAACAATTATTGGCAAAAATTATAAACAATACTACTTTCTTCATAAGCCGGGATCTGGTTAAAGCAACCAACTTCATCGGTATGAAACCTCATTATACATAAACGCTACAGTACTTTAATCTCCTTTAGGCTTGGAACCCTATTCCTACTTGCTGTATGTATGAATGTAAATATTCAAACAACCGTATATTTTTTAATGGCTTTGTTTTGGATTAGTTTTATGAAGATTGCTTGCCCAACCTCATAAGAACAGAAAAGCCCGAAATATGTCACCGACAAAAATAGAGACTGTATTAAAAGGACAGAAGGGAGATAGAAAAAAACTTACCCTCGGCAATATTCCGTCTATTTTTACGCGATACATCCCAAAAATATTAAAAACTACTTACAGTGCGGACGTCTCCATTAACGACTGTTCTCCCCTCAGATGCCATTGATTGTTTTTGATTGGTTACATGTTTGTTACATTGTTTTTATAGCTCTGTTCCTGAAGCTTTTAAAATGAAATCAATACGGTACTAAATGTTCTGTCTATAATGTCTCGTTTGAGAATATTTTTATTTATTACTAGAAAAAGTAAATTTTATATTAGCTAGTATTCTATTGTTCACTTATTATAATATATATAATTTTGCACTTCAATATATGATAATAAATTAGACACACCACATATCAGCCCGTTAACGTCTACTGCTAAATATGGGCCTGTCAGTGAGCAGTCATATATATCGACATAATCAGCACGCTTGGCAGGCAAGTTGTCGATCGCTGTATGTTTGTTATTAGCACACGTAAGTGTGCTGCTACCCATCCTGTTCATATCAACCCTCAGTTGCCTTTTAGGACACCCATGGGTGCAAAAGGTTAGTATATTCTTTACCGGAGTCTTCATCATCATCATATCAGCCAATGGATGTCTACTGCTGGCAACAACCTCCTACATAGATTTACATAGTTTGTAGGCCATCACCACGTTTGGCAGGCGGATTGGTGAGCTCAGAATGGGTGCTTTTATACAGAAGGGACGCTGCTGCCCATCCCTGAGGTTTAGAACCCCTTAGTCGGCTTTTACGGCATCCACGGGACTCCCCCCGTGTCTGATGGAGTGGTGCTATATTCTTAATCCAGACACCATACGGAACATTATTAAATGACAAGAATATCCAAATTTTAAAGACACATAAAATTCTACTCAACCGAGGCACTTGATAGTTTAAATTCTCTACATTATTTTCATGTCCTCAAACTAGCCTTCAACACATTCACGAGAGGAGTCTACATTATCCCAAGACACTACTATATTCTTGTAACTCGCAATTTTTTCATACAAGCTTGCCATGTAACTTATTCTCACAAGTTGTCACATTATTCTTGGGTGCAGCAGTGGCGACAGAGCCAAAAATAGATGCCCTAAACTTTTTAATAGGTGCAGCGACACTTTGAGGATTCCGAACGGGGCGGCGCCTTTTCTTGTCTTCGAGACAACTTTTATGACTTTCAGCAAATTGCTGCCTTCTCATTTAAATATACTCTTGAATACGATATTGTGTTTTATTGCTCGTGTTGGAGTCATGTGGTTCAGTCAATGTGTCGAAGAACTGTACGGTCTTCATTGATGTTTCTTTTATTTCCATTCCATTCATTATTATGTTTTGGGGTTGTCACCTATGATATATTTTCCTGTCTATTTGTTAACTATAAATTGGGCTCAGCTGTCACCGAAAAAGCCTATAGACCCTTTGTAGATCTTTTGTGCTAACCCTAGCCCTCTACTTCTTGTAGGTACCCTGCGATTTCCAGCATGGAACTGTCTACTCATACTCATCTGGTACAAGATAAGCTGTGCCATTGTGATTTGCCCAACGCCTAGCAAGAGCATCGCAGTCACCCAGTATCTGTAGCATTGACTCTTTTTCACCCCTGCAAAATCTGCATGTATCCTCCGCGCTTAGTTTCATTCATCTGTTATATGTTGCAGTGTCAGAAGAAGATTGCTTTTACTTGAGCCGTTGACTGATTGCCCTCAAAAGCGATCAATGCGGTGTATATAAATTTATAATACCATCAACTAGATGTTTTATAAACAACAACTTATTGCTATCAGGGGTCATCCACTTTTGCCACATTCAAATTAGATTGTTTGGTGTCATTTCCATATAATAGACGGTGCATCAACATTCCGTAACCATAATCTTTATCTTATCTGCCAGTAAACACTGGTGAAGTTAAACTTCCCAATCATTGCTATACATTAACCATATCCATCATGATTGGCAGGAACACAATGTTCCTTTAGTAGACAATAGAACATTGCTGCCTATTCTCCAGAAACACCCTTATTTGCCTTTTACGATAGCTACTGGTGGACAGAAAATATTTTTTTTCCACCGGCTAACACGTCTGATCTGACCCAATCTACATAATTTAAGATATCGTCTGCCAGGAGGTGCCATCGCCAAATTAAATGATAATTATATTCACAAGAATTAAGCGTTGTCAATTATTTCTCCAACTGCAACCGTGGACCGGACCAGTCATGCATATTTTCGTACGCTTTAACAATGCGATACAGGTAGAGATATGTGTGGTGTACGGATTAAGAATATAGCACAATTCCATTTCTTCCCGCGGGTATCGTAAAAGACAGCTTTAAATCAGAGGGATGGACAGCAGCCATTCTGCGCTCACCAACCCGCCTGCCGAGCATAGTAAGCACTGAACAGTTCCCTCACAATGAGGATGCAATTACTGTTGGGAGCTATGGGGATGCCGTTATTCAGATGGTAACCTCCTTCGGCTGATGTGAGGAGGAAAATCAAAACCTCTTGACGTGAGAAAATATCCCAGACTCAGTACACTAAATGGGTGGCACACCTTAGTACGTGATACTTGTAGCAGACCACACCTTGTATGACTGCAGTTATATTCTCTTGAAATTCATTCCCATTCACAATTATAACTTGACGTTTCTAGAGAGTTGAGCTGTTTCCTTTAACTCGTGGTTTTATAGGTAATAATCCGGGTCATATTATTTATATCGTAATTTTCTTTTTTGCGAGTAATTGTCAATTCGAGTGTTCATTCGTCAATAAAATCAGATGAGCAATATACGGGGCATATTTTGTATTTAATTCCCTAACAATTGCGATTGGGTTTGTATGTGACACCGAGATATTAACTGTAGAATGTTCTGAATTTTCATCTAGAAAACACACCTACATATTTGTGTTCTTTTGTCAAAATTAAAGGTTTTTATTTATCCGCTTGCGAATATTCAGAGTTAAAATAGTTTCACGAGAAGAACCGGTAAGAAACTCCGTGAATATTCTTTTAAAATATGTGATAATGTTACAGACTGCATCACAATAGAATCGTGAAAAGTTAACTACAAACATATGTATAATGACGATGCCAGGGCAGTTAAACAACTGTCTGTGTTCGCCTAATGTTGGGCTTATTTTTCGATCAGACAGTGATCCCGGTTCTATGCTTTGTTGAAATATCAAGTTGTCGACTAAAATTTAAGATTTAAATAAATATTAACAACTTAAAAGCCTCACTTATAAACGACCGGTTGCATGGTGCGTGTCGTAATTTTGTGGGGAATTTACCAGTAAATTTACCAGTACTTACCACGGTTGGCAAGCGGGTTGGTATGCGTAGCGTCCTGCAGTTCCACAGAAGGACGCTGCTGCCCATCACTTTGGTTTAGTGTTCCTTAGTCGCCTTTTATGACATCCATGGGAGGAGATGGGGTAGTGCTATATTCTTAATCTAGTCATCACACTAACAAACTTGACCGTGTGTTCGAACTGATGTTTAAACATCTAATACTAAAACACGTAATTTTAAACTACCGAAGTGAAATTTAACCACGTAAATTCATACTCAACTCCAACTTTACTATCGGCAGCCGTCAGCGGCTGACAACATAATAATGTAGCATTGAACTTAAACCACAAGTTAGCAGAAGCTAACTCAGATAACTTAGCCGGGTATCGGGTGCTAAGTCAGACCAACTCCCGAACTGAACGCTTTGCGGGCACAAACTTTGTCTTCTAGTTAATCCGAAGGCGCTTTCTCGTACGTGTTTCGAGTTTCAAAATATTCTGTTATATAGATAAAATTGAGGATAAAAGTAGGCTTTGGAAACTTTAATGGGAAAATTGATAGGAATTAAGAATCTTTAGTTTCTGAACTTTTGGAACTGTGTTAAAATTTTATATTGTACCTCTGAGAAGGTATGCGACTGGTTGGCAGGTTTAACTTTTATTATACTACTCTAACTAAAAGAGACCTATGGTCAGAGGGAATCGGAAATAAAGTTACGTCCTATAGCTAGGTTTCAAGTTCTAAGAGCAGATTTTCTGCAACTAGAATTGCAATAATATAGTTTAATGCTCATTTCCTACGATTATGGCATAGCTTCTTTTGATAGATAACGGCGCTATCACTAAGGCCAATCACAACTGTGTATGTTCTAGAATTAAAATTAAAATTATTTCTTATACAGCCTGGTGGTAAGTGCCTGCCCATAACAATTCTAATGCTACCCAAGACTAGTCCTGCGTAGCATCTGCGCTGGCACCTCGAAACTTTATTTTTTTAGTCTCCGATGTCCAATAATTTCACTATCTACTATGCCTTTCAAACTGAAACACAGTAATGACCAAAGTCGTAACACTACTGTCAGCAGAACAACTGACACTGCGTTGGTACCGACCAAGCCGGACCCTTGCAATAAAAGACCTTCTTTTTAGGATTCCGAACGTCCGAAGGAACAAACGGTGGGACGCTTGTAAGATCACTCGCGTGACTGTCTGTCCGTCTGTCACAGCAAATTTGCTCCGAATCTACTGGACCGATTAAGTTGAAAATCGGTACACATATGGATTTCTGTGACCTAAACACGAACATGTTACGTAAATAAGTGAATGGCGAATATGGGGTCACTTTTGAGACGCAAATTAGAAAATTAAAGATTAAAGTTTTGTTAGCTGTACCGTGTAACATATTAAATGAAAGGGCTTATTGTGAATTTTCAAATATATTTATTTTATCATTTTAAATTAAATAGCTTAAAGTTATTTAAGGAAATGGCAAAAAATTACCATCACCCCACCTTATCTCCGAAACTATAGTCTACAATTATGAAAAAAATATTTACTTATAGATTACACGATAACTCTATAGTCTTAAATGAACATGGTAAATCCGTCAATACTGTGCATACAAACATACATTTGCAATTGGAATGTATGGGAGAACATGTTTTTAAACTACAATGTTAAGTTTGTTCTTTGGATAAATTATTGCTACTTCTCGTTCGCCGTAACTAGGCCAAGCATCCGTCACTCCTCGTACCTAAAGATAACATATTAATCAAACGAAATCCTCTCCACCCGAGTTCAACTCGCACTTGTCCGGTTATTTTTATGGGTCTCCGGTAGAAATTCATCAAAAACTTCCTCCGCCCCAGGGAAGCGCGAAGGAGTATGCTAGGCTCCTACCGGCTAAAACCACTAGAGCATTCATCTTCGGCCCCGAAGGGTGCCACCAAGTCCTCGCAAGGTCACACGAGAGCCGCCCATTCATGCCACGCCTTTAGGCACATCTTGGAGGGAATTACTGTAAAGCAGTCAGCCCCTTTAGTGGAAAGAAGGCGATTGCAAAATGAGCGGTCCCCAGGCACTTCTCGGGAATAATTATAAAGGATCACCTCGCAGTAAAAGACCTACATCCAGTAAACTTAATAAAAATACATATAAATACAACAATCCATAAAATTAAAATAACAAAATTACCATGAGACAGCTAATAACAATACCATAACTCAAATTAATCCCAAAAATGATAATAGAAAACCCTTTATTGCGACACAAAGCAATTCGGACAATATAAATCCTAATACATAAACAGATTATAGCAATATATCAACTACTCGATACCTAATACCATAATGTGATTCGGAACTAATGTCCACAAGCTTACACAATTGTAATCCTCACTAATGGCGGACACTGAACAGGTCTACCATAATACATATTGATCGTCCATTAAAGCATTTCATCGATCGAATCATCTTTTATTAAATTAAAGGCCCGAAAGGGTCGCGGATGTACGTTTTAAAATTTTCGATTTATTGGACCTGAAAGATTAATGAGGGCTCTGATCAGTTTAACCTTTGCGCTCTTTTAGTTAATAATTTCGTTTTAATGCGTAACTTTACACTGGTTTCAATGTATCATCTTGGACATTTTAAGTAACTCTGTATAGTTTAATTGTCTTATTTTATCGTTGTTTTCTATGCTTTTATTGTTTCTGTATGAAGATTTCAGGTCACCAGTTTATAACTTCTTAATTGCATATCCTGGAGACAGGTTAACCACGATAGTGCCACGAGTGTGGCTTGAACTCACGACCTTTCAGTCCCATACCTTAAAACCTTAGCTGACATAGTCGCATCTTTCGTAGAAAAAATACGTTTTAAATTCTTCTAATACTTTTTTCTATGGACCAGTTAAACTGTCAGCTACCACTAGTCAATTGTTTGGTCACAGTAAGCGCCAATAAAATGATTGCTTAACAACACATCAGTTATTAGTAGTAGCAGAGTTGTAACTTCTCCGCCCTGGGAGAAGGGCTCCACCCTTCTCCCAGGGCGGCATGCCGGACTACAGTCTAAAACCACCGGAGCGGTCATTATCAGCACCAACGGGGTGTTCTAGACCAGGGGATGACAGTAAAGCCTCTAGCGGCGGGGAGGCGACTGTATAAAGACCGCCCCCGTATCTCAAGGGGATTCTAAAGGATACCCTCGAAGTCTCGTTGTGTGCTGTATTGCGCACACGGCGCTGCATCACGTGACTATGTGCGCACCGCCGTCATCTCGGGGACTGCCCTATCTATTTCACCCCCATAACAATTATATGTGAACGTTGTTGTGTTCCCGGTAAAAATCTGGTAAAACCAGGAAAAGGGACATTTCAACTTAAGCCTCCATAAATCAGTAAGTTGCTGATGTCCATGAGTGTAGTTGCTACTTACCATCAGGAAAGCCGTGGCTTATTTGCCGTGCCTGTAATACAAAAAACTGACTATAAACTGGCCGTAACACCCATGTGGGCTCTTTTTCGCAGCCTGAAAATAAGCTCCCAAATCTTAACGGACTTAATAGACCCCAAAAAGATCCGTACAGATTAAAAGGTAAGGCTTATCTCTAACCATTATGCTTGCACAAAATACATTGAGTATCTACTCATAAAACAACTTCGCTCAAGCCTGCTGAAGATCCATTAAATATCATACAAAATTATTCGACCGAATGATTGACTGTGTGGTCTCAGCAAAGAATAGACCACCTCTCTCCACCCGCGCGTATCGTAAAAGCCGACTAAGGGTTGATGTCGGGAGGCTGGGCTGCAGCATCTTCCAGTGTACTAATAACAACCAATTCATAATATTTTTATTAATGTAAAACATTTACAAGTACTTGGAATAGTCAGAATGTAATTGCGCGGTTCCAAGACGTTGGACCTACGGAGAAGAATCGGCAAAAAACTCCATAGACTCCTTAAAATAATAAAAATGTTACATTATTGACATTTACAATAGAATTAAGTTATGTGAGATCAATGTTCTGCCATTTTTTTTTTGGGACAAGCCCGCCACACATTCCCAACCACTGCAACTCCTGTAATCCAGGATCTACAATGGCGACCACCGAAAAGAACACCGACCAATGAAGGTCGGTGTGTCCCAGAGAAATGAAGAACTGTCTTGGAACCCTCAACGAAATTAATCAGAAAAGAAAATGGAGGAGTAGGAAAGAATATACGTTCACTTCCCTCCGTAGCAAGCAGAAGACAGAAAATACACTTGGCCATAGGCACAATAATTGGGAGTGTACAACTAGGATAAGCCTAGTTGCCAAGCACCACGGGTACAAAAATGTTTATAAATATTTAAGATTTAATGTTCTGCCAGTGTGAAATACTTTATCTATTTATTAATTAAAATAATAATGATGTGCCATTAAATAAGATTGCATGGCAGTAAGGACTCACCAGTCCCACATGACGGCACCCGTTCACGAGTACACTGCGATCACTAATCCGTCCGCCAAGTGTGGTGATTATGGCAATATCACATGTGACCACTCATTGTAGTGATATTTGGGAGGCCCATGTTCACACGTTTATGGACTGATGTGATGTGATGAAAATTATTCGCTGTGTATAACTCTTCATATAAAGCGAAACATTGTACAAGATACGTAAACACCTTGTCAGTTAAGCAGACACAAATATCTTATTTAGAATATTATCAAAGGAAACACGAACAATAATTCTAAACACAAACTTTGCTATCCCACACCTACCGCAGCCTTGTAAAACTCAAATACACGTCTTGAATGATTCGAACAGAAGTTCTGCTCAAACTTGCACCGTCACATGAATTAAGCACAAAGTAAATATAATTTAGCCCTCGTTAAATAAACGCCTCTCTTTCGTTCTCTTGCTGTCTCGCTCGAGACAGTGGTAACACATAGCGTGCTCAGTTTTAATTACACATATATACAGTAAGTAAATTACTTGTGCTTGCTACGGCACGGCGATAGTACCTACACCGGTTGCTATAACATCATATTGGTATTACAGGAATGATTTGTTTTTTTGTAGATTTCACAAAAAGATATGCAGCTAAAAATCATTATCAATGGGTCCACTAATTTATAAAACGACTTTGTTATAAACCGCTATAATTAATGGTTGCGCGAATATCGCCGAGAATATTATTCCATCATAACAGCAATTGCCGTGTGGTGCCGGCTCAGAATACCACCACCCCATCTCCTCCCGTGGGTGTCGTAAAAGTCGACTAAGGGATTAGCCGGAGGATGGGCAGCAGCATCCTCCGAGTACATTAACAACTCAACTGCGATCGCCAACCCGTCTGCCAAGCGTGGCGATTATGGCAAAAGCCCCCAATGAGCCCACAACACACCCATATCGGTCGGTGTGGTGATCTTTCTGGGAGGCCTGTGTCCAGCAGTCTGCTACGCAGTTCTGTTACGCAGACTTTGGCTGGGATTGGCTGTCTGTCATCGCTTGCATGTCACATAAGACTGGGATTTTCTTAAGTTTCTCGCATAGATAGTGGCCAACCTTGAGGTTGAGTTCAAGCCGCCAATAGGCCTCAAAATTTCCTTAATAACTTTAATGATAACAACTGGAACCGACAATTTTACGTGCCCTCCACAGAGGTGATCAATTCAATTCAATCATTTATTCAGTAATTACGTCCGACAGTGATCAGTAGATAGGTAGGTGTAAAGTGTCTGTTACACTTTTTCACGTCATATTGGACAACAACAACAAACAACGAAGAGGAATTCCCTTACATGACAACCTCTGAGAAGAAATTCCAACAGAAACTCAGGGCTACCGGCTAGGTCTTTTTTTATGGTTAAGCTTTGTTTAACAAATATGTGTATACAAATTATTTAGAACAGCTGTTATACATTGAAAACATTTCGCAGCTATACAAAACAACTCTCTGAAGATTGGTGCGGCCAGCCAGGTCGGGGCCCGAAAGACAGTGACAGGCCAATACCTGCCGGGGGCGTGGTCTGATGCAGACAAAGCGTGCACCTCACCCCCGGCTAGACGTAAGTGGAAGGACACTGTAGGGTTTTAGCCGGTTTGAGTCCGGCATGCCTCTCTGCCCTTCCCAAGGTGGAGGAAGTCCATGAAGATATCTCCACGACAAAAAAAGCTATACAATACAAACAATGATCAGTTCAAATATCGCTATGCGGTCACCAATCCATGGACTAACTTCGGCAAGCGTTGATATGAAAATGATGATGAAGTCGGGGCTAATAAATTATGCCAGTTCTGATATAGTCATAGTATTGTTCCTAGCAATTAATTAATTTCATCTGAGGTCAGGTTGGAAACTGCAGTATCAGATCATCTATCAATGGGACGGTTAAATCGCCATCAATGAGATGCCAGTCGCCTGATAAGCGGGAGTATCTGTGAGGACGCTGGCTGTTTTAATAAGACTGTAACCCATCATTATTTAATAAATCAGATACACAGGTTTTACTGTAAGGCAAATAAATAAGGAACGCTAACTCTCTTTTAAAATTACGTTTTCTTGTCAGAATAATCACTTGTCTTAGCTAGTGACTGAGTGCTGCTCCACCTACTTGTCCCTCTGGGACGTTGCAAATCAGTTGCGTGGGTTCGACTCCCGGCTCAGACACTTGTATGTTGAAGATTGTGTCGGCGACTTGCGAAATATATTAATGGTGTTATGTAGATTTGACAAATCGCTTGACGTAGCTTACGGCGACAACCAAATATCATATTAACTAGTAAATAATTCATGACTACATTAGAATAAGATAATAATAGCAACAGTCGTGAAGAAAGCGCTTCATCGTCATCATATCAGCCGAAAGACGTCCACTGTTGCACAAAGGCCTCCCCATAAACGACCGTTTACACGCCGTGTGTCGCCATTTTGGCGGGAATCCGCAGACGGGCTGGTGAGCCCAGAATAGCTGCTATTCCGCAAAAGTGACGCTACTGCCCATCCCTCTGGTCTCGAGTCCCATTAGTCTCCTTTTACGAAATGGACACGGGGGAAAATGGAATGGTGCTACATTCTTAGTCCGGACATCACTCGGATTATTATTATTAAGAAACCGCTTGGAAATCATTAAAAATAAGCATGACTAGGTCAACCTACAGCATACTGGCCTATCTCATTGCCCCTATGAGCAAAAAGACCCAGAATATAATTTGCATATATTTATTTAACATAAAACTTATTAAGAAAAAAAATTAAGCGACTTCAAATAAACACAATTATTATATCTTTAAGTCTGTACAAAATGTTACTTTAATATTTTATAAACTAGAACTAGACTAAAACCTTTCCTTAAGTAAGTGTACATATAGATTGGGCCACTGAAAGAATCATAAAAATCGGTCTTGTAGTTCCTGGAAACATCGCTCACATAAAAACCTCCCTTCATGATGTCGACTAAAAAAAGGGCTTTAATGATGCAACGTAATAATGTAGTGGATTTGCGTCTAAATCAGGAAGACTACCAGCCACCCAGGTATTTCTTTCAGCAAGCCATGTACAAGTATGACGAGATTTATAATATCTACTATAAAGTTTATTTTTTATTCATGTATAATAATGACATGGTGAATTACCAAAAATTATACCATACAAACCATCGCGGGTGCATGAAATACAGAAATAAACCTAAATAATTATTACAGACAAGGAAATTAAATACTTTTTTTACCATTATTAGTATTTATTGATTTCGATATTTCGATAAGTAGATCATTCAGAATTTATGGCAACATGTATTCCCACGTTCGTGCCCCGTAAGCATTGTTATATTTAGGTACCTTAAATGTAGGTGAGTATGACAAACAACGCAACGATGTTGGTCTTGCCGATATTGTATCAATTTTCGCTCAATTCGCAAATACGGACCTTGTCGAAAACATTCACAATTTGATAGTGTTTTATTAGACCAGTTTCATCTTGGAATTATGATTTTATTGATTTGGGTACTATTGTTTTTAAGATTCTGGATTATTAAAGGGCTACTCCTTATCATAGGTCACAATCAACAATCACGGATGGGCAACAGCGGATTGTATTTTATTCAGACAACAAGCTCTATATAAATTCAGACGAAGACAATAATAAACTGAGCGGAGTTCATTTAACTTGGCAACATGTCCGAACTAGCTTCATTAGACATGTGTCCTTCACTAACGTTCAATATTGTCTGAAGTTAAATAGTTGGTCAATGAACCGGGGTCGGAGCCAAACTTAGTTACCTAAACAAACAACGCGGGACCCTCTGCAGTAGTCAACAATGGTTCATCAGAGTTTCGTTAATGTTAACGTGTTCGAAGCTGATGCGATTTTCTAATATAATGTCAGCGTGATATTAATCTCAATAAATAATTATAATCTGCACTTTTTAAATTAATAATTCACCTGCACAATTTTTATAGTCATAATAAAAAAAACAAACGATTGAGCTAATATGAATCTTTAAGGGTTAGCACTGAAAAAAGTTCTGTGTTGTGGCTAACGTTAGAATTACAATACAGTACTATGCTGAGTGGTGACCTCTTTGCAACATTTGAGACGTGCATCAGCAAACTGCTATTTTTTTAATGATTATTTTCTTTCGTATCCTTTTTTTATTTCTATTCTACTATCAATGGTTCTGTTATGTACTTTTTTTCGCATTTGCAAGTTTAGTGTAGATTTTAGTCTAATTAATGTGAATGTAACGATGCGCGTTTGATGTGGTAAAAAATCGCCCCTATTTCCTTCTTTTTATAAAAAACAATACTGTAAATTAATCTTTCTCTAAGCTTTAGGTACTATAATTAAGTATTAACTGCGTTTCAATATGACATAACGGTAGGTAATTTTTCAACAATTCACAAAAAGTCCCAATCACTTGAAACTGGGCTTTAAGTTTAACAGCTTGATAGACATTTTTGGGGTACGGAAGCAAACACTTTAAAATTCGATTGGACGTCGCGACAGTAACATGAGTAAGTGCTTCGGTGCTGAACTAACATGAGGCTGGCAGGCACGGAGCCTCATCAATTTTTATCATCCCTATTGACAATGTTTTGGCGAGCGACGAGATTTTACAACAAGGAAGCCGCCGAAAACTACTCGCAGTTGTTTTGAATGGAAAATACTTTATCGCGCATTATTATAAACATTAAAATGTTTACTTGTATACTTGTTCCTATATAATAGGAACTTTAATGTTCGTGTGGTGTTGGCTCAGAATGCCACCACCCCATTACACCCCGTGGGTGTCGTAAAAGTCGACAAAGGGATTAACCGGAGGATGGGCAGCAGCGTCGTTCGAGTACACTAACAAATTAACTGCGATCGCTAAACCGTCTGCCAAGTGTGGCGATTATGGCAAGACCCCCCAATGAGCACACGACATACCCATATGGGTCGTTGTGGTGATCTTTGGGGGAGGCCTGTGTCCAGCAGTGTACTTCATTCGGCCGAAATGATGATGATGAATGTTCAAATTAATCGTTTGCTTGCTTTTAAAGTTCAACCTACTACGCACATAACAATTACCGACATAACATGTAACATGGTTTATTTTAGTCCTAACGCATTGACCGTACAGGGAAACTCTGTAAATGAAAAAATAGAAGTTGAAAATAATAAGACTCATTTAAATACTTGTCGCACAATACTAACTAATTCTATACTTTTGGTTAAATAACAACTGTGTAAATATAGGCTTGATAATGGATAGCTATGAATTAACTTTAATTATAGGAATTTTATTGAATTAATCACAGAACACTGACTATATTTTTTTACCCTACCATCTACACCTTTTAGTACAGAAATGAAAAAAAATGCAGGTTTGTTTGTTTATACGTGATCTCATATTGTATAACAATATCATCAGAGTACGTGAATCTATTTTTGTGTTTAAGGATATATACGCACACTCTCATAAACTGCTGTATCTATTCAGTAAAACATGTCACATTAGTAAACACTTTTATCCCAGATGAAAATTATTGCTATAATAAAAAGTGGGGTTTCGTAAGATACAGCAATATTTGAAATTCTGATCGAAGTCCACCGACTGCACCCACCACAATAGGACTCAGTCGATTCTATAAAAATAAAATATAAATTTTGATCAAGTTAACGTTTTCGTTATAAAACAACCATTATATCCATATGACTTAGGAGGCAGCACTCATCATATCAGTCACAGAATGTTCACTGCTGAACAAAGGCCTCCCCCTTAGATTTCCACAACGAGCGGTCACATGTCGCTCTCATCCAACGACTCCCAGTGACCTTCACCAGTTCGTCTGTCCACCTCGTTGGCCACTTCAGTTTAATAATCCTTTTAGCTATGTCGTCAACTTTAGTTGTTCTAGGCAGCAATAACAGTAGTCAAAGATATAAAGCACTAGATTGCTTTGAAACAAGTAGTTAGATCTTATCATTAAAGCTGCTTAAACACAACTAAACTAACAATCGCCCAGCGATTATAATTCAAAGATAATTCATATTCATTTAAGTCAACACTATACGAAACTATTAACATTCAACAATGTGTTTTTTTAGATTTCTAGCAAGTGTGTGACGTAACTAGCTCGTGGAGAGGCTAGCAGAGACTACTGATAGGCTGAGGTGATATTGACGTTCAATCACTGCACAAGATAGATTTAATGGAAATAATTATTTAGTGTTTCTCTTCACGGGTTAACGTTTGCAAGGAGAATTGTGGTCTTTTGATAGGCTTATCCGGGGACATAGATCCAATGTGCAAAGTTCTTTAATGTATTTTATTTTAAAATATAATAGAACTGTATTAAGGACTCTCCCTAGCTGCATTGTAGACATACAATCACAGTTTGTTTAAGATGGAAACTACTACAATAAGGTATATTACAATGTTTTATAATTCATTATGGAATTAAATAGACCGTATACTTAAAGAAATAAACGCAACAATTTATAGTATTTATCGTTTCAATCTAAATCTACCAATATTAGTTTTAGATGTTAAATTGCGTATACAGCGAGAGCGTTAATAAAATAACCCAGTAGGGATAGTTTAAAATTTCTAACCTATAGTTTTTATATTTTATATGGAAAATATAGAGCATTTTAAGAAACTGATTCAATTATTTTGATAATCGGCCGAGGAGTTATTTAAGGAAAGGAGATTTAATAATTTGAACAAAATTAAGGGCGTCGACGTCATCTCTCGCGTATAAGATATGTGCCATTGCCTCACTAGTACAAATTAAAAACAGTCAACCACACGCTATTTTATCTTGTATCAAAATCCTGTATTTTAGATCGAAATTATAGTCAATTTTAAACAGAAAATTGGTTTTGAACATGTAAACTATCGACGCTACGCTGTTAATTTCTGTTTCCCAAACCAAAATGTGTGATACTTTTACTATCGTAGTGAGATAATATTTTTGACACTGACACCAGCTCTTGACTGACAAATCCTGATTGAGTTTGTTTTATTAATTTCACTTGTAAACTATGTAAAGTAATTTTATCATAATTCCCCTGACGGCATTTAAGGTAAAATAAAAGTCAAATTTCTACAAAAATATGAGATATTAGAATGTTTTATTTATTGTAACCACCTATAACAACTCTATTACTCGAAATGGTTTGTCAAACAGAACGGTTTTTGAAAAATGGATAACTCCATTGCAGTATGATATTACAGGTCGTCAATTTCTACGTTCAAACTAAAAACGGAGCATTTTGTTTCCTTTTTTATATTTTTTCCCTGATCGTCGACCCTTCGTCCTGGTACAGCCATTTTAAAACTCTTAGTATGAGCAGGAAGAAAAAGGAACCTAAACAAACAAAACTGTAGAGAATAAAATATTGTATGTAATAAAACTTCTCGTAATATTTTCATTACCAAGTTGACTTTTCACAGAAAGTCCAAACACCTCAGTGCTTTATTATACCACACTAAAGCTTCATACTCGCTAGTTGATAGTTATTCAACCAACTCCAATAACACTAGAGGTACTTTAGTTCCTCCTGCAACAGTCACAAATTCATAGCTGCTGTGGCTTTATATTAATTGTTGCTTGTTCAACAAAGATAGCTCGTAGTAGTTTAAATATAGAGTTTGTATTTGATCGGCTTTTATTTCTTTCCCTAATACAGTCTCCTTATCGCAGGTGGCAATATAAGCGGTGAAGGCTCTGTGAAATTCCCCACTACGAGACGCGCTCAAGATATGAACGCGTTTATTATACAGACACAAGAAGTTGTGAATTCTTAAGTAAAAGCAAAATATGAATATCAAATACGAAATAGAGGCCCTAAAACGGTATCCCTTTTACATTCATTGGGCAAATATGTTTACAGGCGCCAAACTGAAGACGCAAAAGACGTTCCATTTCTGATATTTTTTGCCATCGGACGAGAACAATTTATAAGCCAAACATGTGTCATACTTTGCATATGAACTGTTCTTTAGTATGGACATAAATATACAGATAACGCTAGAAAAGTAATTTACCAAACAGATACTCTGATTTATTTTTAAATTCTACTTGAACTAATTCCACGAAGCTTTGTAGTAGTTAAGAAGATTATTGTGTCAAAAGAATTCGTTTCGTAAGAAAATGAATGAACATAATAATAGTATTTTATACTTAAATGTTACGGTAATTAAATAACATCTAACTCCTATTTCTAAAGGCTTAGATCAATTAAACATTTATTTATTTCAATTAATAATTCACAATGTATTAAAAACATTTAATACTTATTATTAATTATATATTTTTTTATTAATTTAAACCAGCACACCGCACCGCACAAGGCCAGCGTGGTGGACTAAGGCCTAACCTTTCTCATCGTGATGAAAGGTCCGTGCCCAGCAGTGGGACAGTAATGGGGTGATTATGAACAGGCACTTATGAATAATCGAGTTGCCGCATTCGAAGATATAGATTTCCTATGGAGAAGGACAGGCAAGAAAGTGCATGGTTATTCATTTTAAATCATAATGTTACAATATTTATGAGTATAGGTACATTTTTCAGCGCGCACTTGTAAAGTGGCGTCATCGCCTGCGGATGCAGTTTGCAACCAAGCGCGTCGTCGAGGCCGTCCTGCCGCTCTTTGGAGCCTGGCTCCAAAGGAGCGAGCGCGTCACCTACCGCCTGACGCAGGTGCTCACCGGGCACGGTTGTTTCGGCGCGTACCTGCACAGGATAGGACGCGAGGCCACGGCACAATGCCACCATTGTGATAGCGACCAGGACACCGCACAGCACACGCTCGAGGCGTGCCCTGCGTGGGCCGCCGAGCGGCGGATCCTGGTCGATCGGATCGGGCAAGATCTCTCTCTGCCAGCAGTAGTGTCGGCTATGTTGGCAGAGCACGAAAATTGGAATGCAGTGGTCTCCTTCTGTGAGAGCGTCATGCTCCAGAAGGAGACCACAGAGCTGGATCGGGAGAGGGCCGATCCCGCTCGAAGAAGAAGGAGACGGCGCCGGGGTAACAACCGCCCTGGCGCCTAATTCCGATACGCCTGAAAACCCCTGCCGTTGCTATAAGGTGGGGGACCTCTGGGTTCGCGGGTGCGTAGATTGGGGAATCTGCGTGCCCACACCAAGCGACCCAAGAGAAGACGGTAGCACGCATGTGGTCACGCGCTGCCGTGGGACGCTTTGGGGGATCCTTTACAATCCCCCTGGGGGGGTGACCGCTTTACAGTCACCCTCTCCGAGATGTGCCAATAGGCGTGGCACCAGTGGGTGGCTCTAGTGTGATCATACGAGGACCTGGAGCCTCCCTTAGGTGCCGAAGATGACCGCTCCAGTGGTTTTAGCCGGTAGGAGTCCGGCATACCCCTTCGTCCTTCCCCGGGGCGAAGGAAGTTCATGATGAATTTCCACTGGGCACCAATAAAAAAAAATAAAAAAATAAAGGTACATTTTTCAAGAGAATGCAGGAGAAAGGAGTCTAAACTTCTTAAAAAGTCTACACTAATCAAGCCTGATTGTAATGTTTATGGTTAAATTGTCACGGAAGCATTAGGCTGACCCGTAGACTGAGGCTGACCAGTTCCAACTGACGGCACTCGTTCACGAGCATGACGCATGTATTGACATCGCTTGGCTCAGCCATATTGTTTCCTTACAATAAACTAAAATGACACTACACACGTAAAGGCAAATATTCGCGATGGCCTTGTCTAGAATCTCGAAAGTTGTGAGTTCATATTAGTCGTGTTTCTCGTCACCGCTTAAAAACATGATTATAAATTATAATAAAACACTTTTAAACGCATTAAATCGCCTATATTACTGATTTTTGTTTTTCCTGACGTTTCGAACCCTGCAAAGTGTGCCAAGAAAAACAAATGATTGATTATAAAGTAAATAAACCATTTTTTTAAAGATTTTAACATCCGTTGATTTATATTATTTTCATAAAATTTACCCAGCCATGTCTATTAAAACAAAAGCGTGGTTTTACTACCTATCTACTTATTTGCTGTCCTCAAAAACTGCCATACCAAACCACAATGCTGGGATGGGCCTAAATAAAAGTTAAATTACGGTATGATCACGCTTCCAGTCTCATAATAGCGAACAGACACTACCTGACAACATTTCTGGGTACCTAAAAATTACATGTGGCTTCTCTAAAGAAAAAGCCCAATGTTCAGTTTTTAACCAACCAACCGCCTCTAACGGGGTGGACAGATGACCTGGTAAAGGAAGCTGGGAGGCATTGGATGCAGGCGCCACGCAACCGGTCATTGTGGACATCGATAAGAAAAGCATTTTATTCAGCAGTGGACATCCTTTCGCTGATATGATGATGAATCAACCAATTATACCAGTTTGATCATGCAATCTCAAGATCAAACGACCTTATGAACATTAGACTAACGCCAAGACGATCCAGGATTTAGAGAGAAGGTCGACATAAACTTATTTTTACACGTGCGTACTATTCGAAACTTTCCATGATCTTCACTCAGTATCCCCAATTTCCTCAGGGCGACTGTATATTGACGTTAGAACTGTTGTATCAAGAAATCAATGCAAAACTTTGATCCGAAACATCTTTAAGAAATAAGGAAGTGTAATAAAATTACTTCTGGATAGGGTTGCCGTGTAGCTCCGGTCACGAATAAGGCTACCCTAATTCATCCCCTGGGTGTCGTAGAAGGGATGAGTCCCTTCTACGACACCCAGCACTATTATATTAAGCACTTTGGGTCACCCGCAGGTGGTGCGGAAACCACCAACACCAGCATACCCATGGAGAGTTGGTGTCAGGCAGACGCCGACTGTAAAGCCCTTTTGTCAAAGCCTTTGCAATATTTCCAACATGCGCCGACTGCAAGTAATTTGGAACCAGGGTGGGAAGAAGATGGTTGCCTAACTTGCCTAGAAACCTTTTTATTACACATACGAAAATGACTATATTGGGAATAGACGTCATACCAGACTGCAATACATACTTATGTAAATGAAAATAAATTAGGTCTTAGGTCATCAAAATCTATACAAATAAATAAAATTGAAGTGTCTGTTTGTAATGTCAAAATAACAGCTTTTTAAATGCATATGAAAGTATAAATATAAGGTATACGGGAATAACGAAATACCAATTTTTGTCTGACTGTCTGTTTGTTCCGGCTAATCTCCGAAACGGCTGGACCAATTTTGACGGGGTTTATTCACTGGCAGATAGCTTAAGCTATAAGAAATACACAAAGTACAAAAAGATTTAAGCTTCCGCGAAAACAAACCTCATGGAATCCTACACTTATATATACTAATTATTAATGTATATTTAAATAAAACTTCTTTAAAATTAAATGGCCGGTGAAACCGTGGGGCACAGCTAGTATTTTAATAATTGGATAACAGAAGCCATAAAAATTTCTTATTTTTATCCAAATTTATACAACACAATCCTTATTTTTGACAGACTTGAAACCAAATGTAAGGTTACAAAACTAGCAGCGTGGCCCAACCCTACTGGAACCATTCCTTAGAAGCCACCTAATAAAGTAAGTTTACACCAAACCCGCTATGCTACCATGCTATAATCCCGTGTGAGTAACGGTGGCGGGTGGGTGCTCATTAATTTGGCCTCCCGCCTCCAGCCCCGGGATTTGTACAATGACTATTGTTTATGCTATCGTCGACTTAAGTAATTATAGTTTTCTATATTTGTAAACTTCTGTGCTTACGAACTTTGATAGAATTATACGTATGATTTGTGTTTGAGTATAATTATATACTATATTATAGTTTTACTAGACTTTGGATCATCATAATATCAGTCCATTTTTCATCATATTGACCACTGATTTTTAAGGTCAAAAATCATCCCGTACAACGAGCGGATTGATAATAATCACAGTGCCCTCAATAATGACCAATTTACTCTTCGATAGTATTAATTGATGTTATTGTGTTTCTTTTATTAACAATTAAATTAGAAGGCAGAATTTTTAAAACATTGCCTCACACTAGGATTTCTCCTGTGTCGTGGGTGCGTTTACAGATATACATTTCACACACAATACATCCAGACGCGGAACAACTACCTGCAGATCATACAAATATTTGTTCCGTGCGGGAATAGAACCCGCGACCCGGAGCGCAGCAGTCTACTGTATCAACCACTGCACCTACCGTGTCGTCAAACTTTAGTTGCCGCGTTCAAAGATGTTGATTTCCTACGGAGAAGAATGGGCAAGGAACTCCGAGGTTCATCATCATCTTTCCAGCCGAAAAACGTCCACTGCTGGACAGAAGCCTCCCCCAAAGATTAACACACTGACCGGTATGGTCTTGTCGTGGGCCCATTTGGGGGGTTTGGCCATAATCGCCACGTTTGGAAAACGTGTTGGCGATCGCAGTCGAGTTATAAGTGTACTCGAAGGATGCTGCTGCCCATCCTCCGACTATGCCCATAGTCGCCTTTTACGACACCCATGGGATGAGATGGGGTGGTGGTATTCTTAGCCGGCACCACACGGCAATCTTAGCCGGCGCCACAGCTTACTCTTTTTAAATCATGTTACAATATTTATGAGTACATTTGTAGTATATTGAAAACTCTTTAGACAGCCGTCTGTATGTTAACTCGCTAGAGGCCATATATTATAAGATGTCAGGAATACTGTCTGTCATATTTAAATAAATGATTTTACGAATTAGCAAGACTTGTTATTGGCGACGAGAAAAAGCTAAATAAACGTTGTGTAAATAGAAATATGAAATGGACAAACTAAGAAAATATCGTGGCACCCTGCGCGGGATGCTCACGCGACTCGACACCTATATCGATCAGAGGGCAACGATGTCTGACGAAGACATTAATGCTCGCTTCCTGGGCCTGAAGGAGACGATCCTAGCTATACGGGAAGTACAAGAGAAAATCGAAAACAAGACCGTCGACGACAAGGACGATGACGCTTATGATCAAGAACAAGAATACAGGTACGAGTTCGAAGAACTTCATACAACGATAAAAATTAAACTTTTAACTAAACAGACACAGAATGGAGGTCAACAACAGAACCAGCAACAACAACAACACATAAGTCAAAGTGAATCCAGGCATAAAAATACACCGGAGATACAATTTCAACCCTTACAACAATCAGAAACTTTCAACAATTTCAAAAAAAGACTGGAAGTATACTTTCGATTGAACGATATATCAGATGCACACATGAAATCAAATATCTTACTGTCAACATTATCACCAGAGCTCCATGAAAAACCTTGCGATTTATCCTCACCGGAAGAACCAATGAATATGTCATTTGCTGATATCACTGAAATACTTAACGACTACTTAGACCCAAAACCTAGCAAATGGGCGCTACAACATAAATTCATAACAAGAATGCAAAAAGTTGATGAAACTGTAGCGCAGTACGCCGCAGAGTTGAAGAAACTTACCACTAACTGTGATTTCAATTGCCAACACTGTCAGAAAGGAACATCAGAAAGCTTTTTATCCCTACAATTTATAAGGGGATTGAAAGATAGCGATGCACGTTTAAAAATCTTACAAGACCGAACAGTACATACATTCAAATCACTGACACAGATTGCGATATCTATTGAAACGGGTAAGGCAGAAAACGCATCAATGATTACTAATGAACAACCAAGTGCCAATGGTGACCACATCAACAAAATTACCCCCTATAAGCGACCGGCAGGACGAGGACAAAGTCCAAGACAAATTACACCTAAAGATCTAAAAGGGAAATGTTTCCGCTGTGGTGCTGCGAATCACGAATCCAACAAATGTGGCGCTATAAACGTTACATGCTATAAATGCAATAAAATAGGTCACCTAGCCCGTGTTTGCCTTCAGCGCCACTCTAATGCGAGTATTAAAAAGAATAAACCGAATACGAACCTATTAGAAGACTCAATGACAAGTGACCACGATGACTGGAATAATATTAATATCATATCTGGAGAATCATCTGAAAAATATATGATAACGGTACATATTGAACACGTTAAGATAAAGATGGAATTTGACACTGGAGCTACACTAAGTTCAATGTCATTACGAGACTATAAAAAACTAAACATTGGAAGAAGAATTTTTAAGACAAACCTAAAACTCAGAACTTATACTGGAGAAATAATTAAACCAACAGGCGTAGCATACGTTCAATGCAGATGCCAAGGAAAAGAATTCCACGGAAAACTGTACATTATCAACAGCAACGTTGATCCAATTTTTGGCCGCAGCTGGATGAAAGAACTCGATACACTTAACTTAGCAGACATAAAAGCTGTACCACTTACTGAAAACATAGAATTAGACCAACTTCTGGAGCTCTACAAGACATCAGTCTTCAGAAACGACCTTGGCGAAATACCTAATTTCAGAGGACACCTAAACCTGAAAGAGAACACTAAGCCAATTTTTATTAGACCAAGTAGAATACCTTATGCTTTAAAAACCAAAGTGGATGAAGAAATAGAGCGACTATGCACACAAGGTGTAATCACGAAAGTTGACCACTCTGAGTGGGGTACTCCAGTAGTACCAGTTGTCAAACCAAATGGGGATATCCGATTATGCGCTGATTATAAGGTTACCCTAAACAAAATTATACAAGATGAACAATATCCAATACCTATGATTGAAGATATTTTCTCAGAGATGAATGGAGGTAAACTATTTTGTACACTCGACATAACTCAGGCGTACCTAAACATGGTAATGGATGAAGAGAGCGCAATGCTACAAACACTCAGTACACACAGAGGAACTTACAGAGTAAACAGGCTCATGTTTGGAGTTAAGGTAGCTCCGAGCCTATGGCAGAAATTCATGGACAAACTGTTACAAGGCCTAGAAGGAGTTAAATGTTTCTTTGACGATATAATAATACAAGGAGCTAACAAAGAACAACTACTACATAGGCTCAAACTCGTACTCAATAAACTAAAAGAAAGTAACCTTCGAGTAAACAGAGACAAGTGCCATTTTTTCCAAACAAGTATAAATTACCTTGGACACACTATTGACAAAGAAGGTCTACACAAAAACAGGGACAAGATAAATGCAATAGTTAAAACAGAACACCCAACCAATACAGCAGAATTAAGAACATTTCTTGGGATAGCAAATTTTTACAACAAATTCATACCAAACCTAGCATCGATCACGAACCCACTAAACAACTTACTAAAGAAAGAATCAAGCTTCCTCTGGTCTGCAGAGTGTGAACAAGCTTTTAAACAAATAAAGAAAGAAATTGTAAGTGAAAGAGTACTGATACACTTTGACTCGAAGAAGCCGTTAGTACTTTCAACAGACGCATCACCACTGGGAATCGGAGCAGTACTATCACATAGACTTCCAGATGGATTAGAAAGACCTATAGCATTCGCTTCGAGAACGCTGTCTAGTAGCGAGAAGAATTACAGTCAAATCGACAAGGAAGCCACAGCGATACACTGGGGATTGAAAAAGTTTTTCTACTATTGTTATGGTCGGAAATTCATCCTCGTCACAGACCATAAACCACTGACAGTAATTTTCCACCCACATCAAACGCTACCGGCAATGAGTACGATGAGGCTGTTTCACTACGCTCACTTCTTATCTGGATTTGACTATAAAATCGAATACAGAACTTCGGCGAACAACTCAAATGCTGATTATTTATCCAGGTTCCCAATAGAAAACACCAAGACCAACAGAATTGACCAGAATTACAGTTTTCAATTTCAGCAAATCCATACCATTGATATTAATCCAGATGTCATAGCGACAGAAACAAGAAAAGACGTCGACTGTACATCTTTGCTACAAGCATTGGAAACTGGCCAATCACTAAAAACACTCGGTTACAAGGACAATGAATTTACTTTGCATGATGGTTGTTTATTGAGAGGATCACGAGTCTTAATTCCAAAAGCACTACGCGAACAAGTGCTAGACGAACTACACCTCGGTCACCCAGGCATTGTAAAGATGAAGCTATTGGCTCGCAGTTTCGTATACTGGAAAGGAATTGACAACGAGATTGAGACCAAAGTCAAATCATGCAGAACCTGTAGATTGCAACAAAATGAACCAGAGAAAGCGCCACTGCACCATTGGGAACAGCCAAATGGCCCATGGCAAAGACTTCATATTGATTTCGCTGGACCTGTGCACGGACACCAACTTTTAGTTATTGTAGATGCATTCTCAAAATGGACTGAGATTATACCAACCAAGTCAACTACAAGCTCTTGGTGCATACAAAAACTGAAAGAACTATTTTGCACCTTTGGGACACCTCACATCTTGGTTTCAGACAATGGTCGACAGTTCGTTTCAGAAGAGTTCGAAAAATACTTAAAAGATTGTATGATCATTCATAAGACCTCCGCTCCATACCACCCTGCAACCAATGGGCAAGCCGAGCGTTTTGTGCAGACAATTAAGAGAATCTTACGAAGCATAGAGGGGGAAGGAGGTAACTTAGTAGAGAAGTTGGTGACAGTGAAAACTCGTCTCCGACGGACACCAAATGCTAATGGTCAAACTCCGTACCAGCTTATGTTTGGCAGAGAAATACGCACGGCACTACATTCTATGTTTTTAAGAAAAGAAAAGGAGACCGCACCAACGCTTCAGGAGGTCAATGTCAGAGAGTTCAACCCAGGCGATCGGGTACAGGCTCGTGACTACACGAGTGCCACGCAGCGGTGGCAGTTTGGCAGCATCATAAAACGTTTAGGCAGACTGCACTACGAGGTTCGCACCGATAATGGTGATGTCTGGCGCCGACACCTCGACCAGCTTTTGGGTGCACCCTTGATCCACAGCAGCTAGGAGGGGAGAGATGTAGTATATTGAAAACTCTTTAGACAGCCGTCTGTATGTTAACTCGCTAGAGGCCATATATTATAAGATGTCAGGAATACTGTCTGTCATATTTAAATAAATGATTTTACGAATTAGCAAGACTTGTTAACATTGTTTCTCAAAATTAAGGTTATGTGTAGACAATGTAGGACAAAAACGTCACAATTTCTAAAATCTACACTAAACAAGCCTGATTGTAATATTATTCACTTTATGATTAAATTGGTATGGCAGCATTACGTTGACCAGTTCCAGCAGTCGGCACTCATTCGCGAGCATGACGCATGAGATAAGTGATACTCATGTAGAGTATCACTTATCTCAACAATATTGAAGGGAAACTCCGCGAACCAATACACGACGCCATCGTCGGCAGAATACTTAAGTGAGCGTGACATACCTAAACTGCTAGACAACTATCAGTTATCACGTCAATTAAAGAGAGTGGACATTACAATTTTTGAGGTAGGAACTTATATTTTGTCATATATATATATTATGTCAGTAAAACATAAATTGTGATGCAACAGTGAGAATACTAATATGTATGAAATAATCTTTAAGATAAACCCTTGCGCCTAGCTCATAAATGGCTCAGACAGCTCGTTTTTGCAGAATAAATATACTTTCAATGTCTGCAGCTTTGCCTCAGAGTTTTTACCGTTAACTTTTATCTAACTGTCCTTAAAAACGATATAATTAATAATTTACTTTGACGCAATATAATCTCAACCCCTAAGACTTCCAGTTATGTTCAAGCAACTGCAAAATCATAAAACAGAGTTAAGGCTATATCTATACATCTTCTATACCAATAAATAAAATTGAAGTTTCTGTTTGTAATGTCAAAATAACAGCTTTTTACTAAATGCATATGAAAGTATATACGGTACCTACAACTAAAAATCTATTTTTATTTTTTTTCTGTCTATCGGTCGGTCTGTCTGTTTGTCTGTTTGTTCCCGCTAATCTCCGAAACGGCTGGACCGATTTCTACGGGACTTTCACTGGCAGATAGCTGATGTTATAAGGAAAAACTTAGGCTACTTTTATTTTAGAAAAATAATTAAGGTTCCGCGCAAACAAAATTAAAACCCATGAAATCCAATATACATACTCTATGTCTCATGTGTTTGCCGAAGTACCTAAATTATTTATAAATAATCCAATTTCTTTTAAATTAAACGCTGGGTGAAACCGCCGGTCCCAGCTAGTCATTAATAAAACAAAAAGCTCGGAAAAGGTTTTCTCATTCAATTTGTATGACATTCAGCGTTGTGAAGCGTCAGCAATCCCGGTAATGAAATTGTGCTCAACGCGACGCGACGACTCGACGACAAAATAATAACAGATGTATGTGCTTTAAGTACTTGCTTCAACAGTATGAACTTAACTCCACATTTTAGATATTTGTCGAGATTTTATACAAGGCATGCTGGATAGGCTGCCTGCTAATTATTAGATATTTGCGAACTATGCCCATAAGTTTGACGGTATAGTTGGCGGAGTGGCTTAGTGATTGGCTTTTTTCGCTACGTCTCGCAGGTTCGAACCCGAAACAAATATTTGTAGCAGATAGCTGTTTCAGGTTGTTTATGCATGTGAGATTTATGTCTGTAAACTGGACCCACGACATACGTCGATATTGTGTGGTGCAACATTTAAAAAGAAAAGACATAGGGTCTGTATAAAGTTAATTCTTCCCGACCGGTGATAACCTTACATTCCCCGCCGGCCCATACAGATTATTCTATAGTTTTCAACTTTTATATCATTTCTGAACACCAAAAGAATACAATAATAATTCTAAACAATAAAAAGTTACTAACTAACTGAATTATTAATCAAAAACTTTAACTATTTACGTCATCGCCTCACAATAATACCACCATATTTCTGATAACATTACACATGTGTTTTATTTATTAAATTTTTATATTTATTCAAAAAAGAGTATTAAAAGCCTTAGAAGAGTCTTAAAATATCAAATGAAGACTTCGGCGGATTCGGTCGGAACTATGCGTACGTCCAACCGACTGCACCTATTTAATAAAATATGCCGTATAATCGAAAAAGAGTATAAATGATTTGTTTAATTTCTTCTTTGTAATGAGATTACTTATTGACTTATTTGTCCTTACTTTTTTGTTTTTAATGCAACATTTATAGGCTATCGTCCAATACCTTTCGATTTAGTGTACTCAATTTGAATAATTTTGTAAGTATTCATATATTAACTTCATCATATCGGTCATTTATACGTCCACTGCTGAACAAAGGCCTGCCCATAGATTCCCACAACTGTCATAATTTTGGGGGGTATTTGCCAATACTCACCACGCTTGGCAGGCGGGTTGGTAAGCGTAGTATGGCTACCGTTTCACAGAAGGGACGCTACTGCCCATCCCTCTGGTTTAGGTTCCCTTAGTCGCCTGTTACGACATCCACGGCAGGTGAAGGAGTGGTGCTATGTTCTTAATCCAGAGACCACATGGACAATATTAAATATAAATTCTATCCTTAAAACAATAAAAACGGTCTACAAAACTGGTGTTCCCAACAACAAATAGAGATTGTTCATAAAACAAGACTACGCTACCGGCGGCGGCGCGGCGTTATCACAGTAGCATAGTGGGACGCCCACTAGCCAGACTACTTACATATCTGTTTCTGTAGACGATAGCAGAACGTGTTTCTAAGATAGAAAAATGTACACAATATTGTAAGGATATGTCTGACAGCGCGATATGATAATAGTATCATTTTATTAGTTGAGATTTTTATTATTTCTGTTGTAAACAGGATCAATGATTGGACTTGTTTTCATAAAATTAAAAGACCTTGAGATAATGTCAATGTGAGTAGAGGTTGACATTACGATATGAATTGAGATATAAATAACTTTCATTTTATTTTCTTTTTGTAGACTGGTCTGTAGGAGTAAGAAGTTCTGTCGTCGTATGTAAGAAAATAATATGGAGAGTTAAACCAAACATTTATCTGATTTAACAATGGAACACCTAGAAATTTCTGAGCAATCCTTATTTTAAAACAAAACATACGAATGAAATCGGTTCTGAAAAGGTGCAAAAGGAATTTCTTGCTGGTTTTAAAAACAGAACTTAGGTATTTGTAATAAAGGAAAACATTGCGATTTTGTACACAATAGCAGTAATATTCTAAAATTACTCTTCATAACCATACCCTTAGTAGTTCTCAACTGCAACATTACAAAATGTGATAGCAATTTCAGACAAAAAGCTCAGAATTTTAATTGTGTTTGTTTTACAAAATACGCTGTAGATAGCGCTTGTAACCGTAATTTGAACTAGATTTAAATCTACACACTGACACTTAGGACAAGTTTTATAATTACATCTTAAGGATAACCTTAGATTATATATATAACACCAGTTATATATATAACTCCATCTTTTGCCCGCGGCTTCGCATGCGTGGAATTTAATAAATTGCGGTTATACTAATAAATTGAAGCTTACATAAAACTTTGTACTTTTAACATAGCGCCATCTATTGGATACCTACTCAATCCAGTCAACTAATTACCTTCTACCGCCATCTGTTAGAATCTTATCGAACTAGCAGTTAATTATGACACTTTGCCAGATAATAAACAAATTACTCGCAATAAAATTATATTGCGATCATAAATTGAGATATAAACTATACTATCTTTTAAGTTGGATAAAACTGCATACAGTGTGCAAAATTTTATTAAAATTGGTTCAGTAGTTTAGGAGTCCATAGCGGACAAACAACGTGACACGTAATTTATATATATTGAGATCATTTTCTTCACCATGGAGTTTAATAGTTGTATCCTGTAGTAAAAGCAGAGTATAAACATTTAGTCCAGCAAGAAGCCATGATGAAGCCACGAGCAGAAGCAGCTTTATTTAACGTTATTATTACTTGACTATTAAATATCGAAAGTTGTGATTTGATCCAAAATTTCAATGCTGCATGATGCTATGGATGCAAGCTCTATGACCGCAATATTAAGTTATTACGAGCAAGAAAAACTGATAATGGGCTGGGAAAAATTTCATTTTAGGAAACAATATGCAACATTTGTATCACGTGTGCATTGAATCAATAAAAAAACATGCAATACTAACAAATACTTGACATAATATTAATATTAAAAGCTGCAAGAACAAATACGCATCTATAAAACAACTAACTAACAAAAATATATATATTGGGGTAAAAAGGTTCTCGAGAGGAGACTGCGCACCGGAAAGCGCAGCGTGGGACGACCTCCAAAGAGGTGAACAGACGACCTGGTGAACGTTGCTGGGAGCCGTTGAATGATGATGATGATGGATGGCGGCATATAACCGCTCGTTGTAGAAATCCATGTGGGACGCCTTTGTTCAGCAGTGGACGTCCTTTCGCTGATATGATGATGATATAAAAATACATTATAATATAATAATATTTTTTATTGTGTTTTAACATTACATTTCTTAAGTTTGTCCTTGGAATCTCTTCTTGGGCTCTATTTTTAAACCCGTCTACTTCGATAAGAAATCCCGTTGCAACAAAAATGTAATATGACTGTAATCACAGTAGATGTAGCTTCTTTCACAAGGGAATATAAGCGGAAAATTCTTCATTATTTACGTAGCTTTGTTCGTCAACTGACGGAGCACTGTGTCCACAGCAAGCATTACGAGCGCTGTGACAACAATTGAGGCGGGTCCGTCGATACGTAGCATCTCGGGGGAAATTACCGCTTCCTTGCCGCGCGGTGCTGCCCGTAACGTAGTTTGAGTCAGCCAACGTTTGTACACACATGTTGTTAAAACCAAATTGTGGTGGGACATAGAATTTTACGAGCATGCCAGTGTGTGTGTTTGTGTGTGCGGATTTTTGCATTATTTTTAAATGAATGTTCCAAAGTAACAGTGAAGGCTTGATATCACGTTTCAGTTTTTATAGTGGTGCATGTGATGATGTCTTGTATGCATATATAGGTAAATCAAAATTTAGAAATAATTCACATTTGTTGTCTTTAGCGAGTCATATAAGCTAAACAATGTCATAACAGCGAAGCCAATTTCCAATACACAACAAAATTCCAATTCATATATGTACAACAGCTATTACTATACGCACTAAACTAATAAATATTTCAGAATGCGAGAGTGAAAATCCACTATACAAAACTGCAGCTAATTTTCAGGATTCCAATGAATTTATTCCGGCCGCCCACGCAGAGCACGTCGGGATAGCGTTGTAAAAAATGCAGCTAGTTCCAATCCCAGTTTATCCAAACGCAAATAAATCTGTCAATTTCACTCAGCTTCCCTCCTGCCTGAAATGCCTGCGGTGGTTACTGTACTCTTTTTTTAGACAATATGGATTGGGAGGGTTATGTAATTCGTATGTTGTCTTTTATGACCAAGGACTTCCAAGGAGTTCTGGGTGAACGATCGATGCAGTAGACACCAAGTTTTTTTTTTTTTTTTTTTTTTTTTTTTCGTGGGCTTCTCGCATACATTTCTGGGAATTCTTTTTTTTTTGCTTTATGCATGCAGTTATATACAACAAGCACTGAAACTAAAATCAGTAGATCGGGTGATATGTTTTAATAAGCTACATTATTTATAAATCAAGTAGTCTGAACGTTTAAGATCTTGATTTTTCACAATGTACTTATAGTGTGTAAAAATCTAACAATGATGTACTGATCACCAGATATCCTTATTGTTTGTGATGCAGCTAAGCTGTCTACAAGCTTATATTTATCTAACAATAGTTGTGTTAATAACAAGCTACACTACCCTACTTAACAAGAAATAGTAGATAACGCAAATAATGCAGCAAAAATCTATAACTGTTCTCGATAAAAAATAATCAAACGTAGTCAATACAACACAACGACAACATCTATTGTTCAACACAGCTCAGCAGATCCAATAGACATCCCCTCACGATCGAGATCGAACTCATTCAACCATCGCGAGTCAGGACTGAATGTACCGGCGCACGGCGGCTGCTTACCAATGTACGGGCATTTGTTTATCCGCTTCAATTGCAGTACATTGCGTCTCCTACAGGGCTGCAAATCGTATTAGGATTATAAATGCTTCAGTGGATTAATTGAATATGAGTTATATTGAAAATATTTATTGATATTGGCATTGCCGTATGAAAATGGTCTATTATTTTTAGTACTCTATCGCGGATTTTCCGAAATCGTTTGGTTTATCTATCTCAGTACTGCAAATGGTAGAGCTATAAATGCTACAGATAATTGATTAACTTGAGAATCCTTGCGTGTTTTGCAACCGTTTTTTTTATAATAGCGGTGTTTTTGTTAGCATAAATAAAAGAAATTGATTCGAGTTTGCACGTCTGAATTTCATCTAAAGATTGGAATTTGCTAGGCGATTATTTATTAGCTACCTAGTTATCGAGTAGTTTGCTTTTATCTATATAGTTTATTAGCAAGGATTCCACAAAAATAAACCGATGATTATACCGACCATAGTTTGATTGAATGTGAGCTTTTCTAGCGGTAGATATGTACTTAGGTACATAATTTCCCCTCCAAATACTATTTGTGTTATGAATGGATCGGTGGATGGTGTAATATTATTTGAGGATTGTGGTAAATATATTTTGCACTTGTTTTCTTTTGATATCAAAAGAAAGTTCACGTGCTAGCATGCCTTTTTGCACCGATGTGAAGGTATAGTCAATTAAACTGCCTAATTAGTGATCTACGCCAAGTTTTAGTTTAGTAGGTACAGTAGATTTATATATTTCATATCCACGTAATCTGTAAATGACAAAGAGAAAATGTTGATATCGCTAATATTTTTACGGCCCTGATATTTCAGATAAATAGAAATGTTATCTACCAACACATATACATAATCTAACACAACATAAAAGATTAAATAAGACAGTAAATTTAAACAGTAATACAACACTAAAGTTACATCTTGGTTACTTATTACGTATGCATTAACTTATCATGTCTACCAGTAAGGATTTATGTAGGTATACCAACATTATCATAATGGTATTGAATATGGATGGCAATTGGGACTGCTATCCGAAGTCATATGAGTTTTTCCATCGATTGTCCGGGATTCCTGATGGTACCGATTGCTTCCCTATTTCCTGTATCGATATTTTATTGCATGCCATATTTCTGTGAGATGACTCAACTGCCTCGCTTCCAATTGGATATCGGAATTCAGTATCGAATACATATATCGGTATTTGATTGGTTCCAGATATTGTGTGTTTTTTAACAAGATTTTTCGGTCTCGTCTATATGATTGCCCATTTTTGTGTTTTGATTTTCGAATTTTATGTTCGATCGATTTGCTTTCAAGGAGTTTTCGTTTTATAAACATGTACTTTTTAAAGCCTGCCCTCTGTATAGATTACATATTTTATGTAAAATCTCAGTATTAATAATATCTTTATTCTATATTTTCAAGCTTTATAAGGCCACAAACAGTAATTGGCAACTGTATAAGGAATAATTGATTATACTTTATCAGTCAAGAGTAAAAATCCCGTGAAGCACAATGTCGATGAGTTTTGTCTTTCATTTATTTGTTGGGTGATAAACTTCGTAACACATATTTACAGCGAACAAACAACATCTATAATATGCCTAGCTTCATCCATTTATTATGAATGAGATGTCGTCTCAAGGAGTATCAAAAACAAACTTGCAAACATGCGTATTAATTATCAGAATGAACTAAACATCTTAATTGTTTTTTTATATATTCTTCATCAATTTCTGTTACAAAAGAGGTTTTGTCTCGTACTGTAAAATTGCATTTTGTGCGCATACAGGGATTTCACTTCGAGCCGTTAAAATGTAGGCTAAATTAGATCACTCAATCTGGTTCAAACAAAATAATTTGACAAACATTCCTCGTCTATAATTTGGAAACCAGGGACCGTACAACCTCAATTCAGAGTTAAGTATTTTGAAGGGGTAACCCGTTCATGAGGTAAATTCTATAATCATGTTACCTCTTCAATGTGTATTCTCCAGGCCAGGAAGAATAATAAGAGTTTATATTATTCTTGAACTCTAAAGAAGAGCTATAGCAATAACAATCATAGTCCCGTGTTTATAAGCCGCTCGGTACGGAGCGACAAAGATTCCGCTGCAACGGCATGAGGCGTGCTGGCGTGAACATGCATTTTTGCAACCAGTACCAATCGGCAGAATCAGAAATCATATTACACTACTTTGAGTCCCGAATCGTTTACCTTGTTGCAGTGTTTGGGACTTGAAAGAGTAACTCCTTCAGAACGGCTTAAATTAAGCGGTTCAATAGTGTAACACATATAGTGTGGGCTTTTAAATATCGGCTGAAAAAGTCCATCGAAAACCCTTAAGCAGTTCAATAGTGTAACCCGTATGGGTTTTTTGTCAACCACTTCAAAAAACCCCATTGAAAACCCTTTCAACGGGTCACCAAAGTGGTACCTGTTGGAAATCCAAGACCACACTACATCTATGCTCAAAATTAATAGTATCGAAATAAATGTTTTATATGGTAAATAGACTTTGTTGCACGTCGTTAAAAAACAGGATCCACAAAAATTGTAAGCTTTGTTTCAATGGGACAATCAGGAGATAATAATTTTTGTCTATTATTATTAATAAAATTGTTAATTCAGCACAAAAAGACACTTTTTGCCCATCTTATTACGAAAACGCACACAGAAACACACAGAGAAACAGAACACGCAATGATCTACAAAAAAATAAATAAAAAGGTATATTTTTTAAATACTCGAACTTTACTTTCAACTCAACTTTACTACATCAATTATATATTAGGAGACCAATCCGTGACATACATAGCCTAATTCGGGTATCAGTACCTGAAAAAAAAAATTGTTAACACACACACATATCACAGTCAGCCCATTACTGTCCCACTGCTGGTCAAGGGCGTCACGATGAAAAAGATGAGGCCTAAGTCCACCACCTAGCCTAGTGCGGGTCGGCGGACTACACACGCCAATGAGAAAATTTTGAAAATTTACACGCGTATATAGCATTCTTCCTAGATAGATTCTTCTTTTACATGCAATATCAAAATTTGAGTCACAAATAGTTTAAGCTCTGTGAGCACAATTTTAAAAAATAATCGGCCCACGTTCTTACGGCACCACACATTGGCCAGTCATATTGAAATAACTATCAATGTTGGACACGTTAGAAAAATATATAAATATTGCCCTAAGCTGTTAAAAAACTACTACCATTAAAATTAAGTTTGTATATGAACAGATCTTTAAAATAACTGACTTTATGTCAAATACCTATGGTATGGTAAATTTGCCAAAGGTCGGGTAAAGTTGCTAAATTTTACGGTACCGTAACAAATGTATGCTTTTATTGTTGTTAATAAAGTGTATTTTGAAATATTGCAATAAAAATGGAAATTTCAACATGTTAAATCAAACGCGATCCCCATAATCCTTAAAATAAGGTTCACTATTTTTGTAGGTATTTATGTGGTACGTGACATCGTAGACAGATTTTTATTTATTTGATATGTAATAAAATACCTCGTCTTGGTTTATATTGATACAAATGAGTCCAACGATCCGTTATTTTTCTACCGTAATATTTAAACCAATGTAACAACAATCCACATTGCAATAAACAAACACAGTAATAAAAAAAATACAAATAACCCTTATCTTAAATACCATCCAACTTTGCAGCACAGGAAGGTATACAAACAATCCTTTACATAAAAAGTAGGAATCACCCTTTTCCCTTTTTTACACGAGTTAGTGGAATAGTGCAAAGTTTTTCGTACTTTCAGCCGAAAAAGTTTACGTTTTCCGTGCAAAATTTATTGGCTATAAAGAGTGACGTTCGAACCACGGAACCATAATAAAAGAAACTCGAAGGGTCTGCCCATGGTAACTTTATGGACTTAACTAGCAAACTGTATTGTGTCGCGTTATAATAGTTTTGTTTGCTGTAGTAAAAACTTTTCTTATTATTAGGTTATTATGATCTCACTCTGTAGTAAAGTATATTTAAGGGTTATAACTTGGTAAAGTTTTGGTGCTGTTTGGAGATTTAGGGGCAGTTTTAATCAATTACTGGATGGATGGAAGGATACCATTTGAAAGTAGATAGGTACTAAGAAACAGAATTATCTGACGATTACTGTGTTGAAAACTAATTTAAGATTATTTTGTTATTTCATATTAATTTAAAGAAAAGTTGCCCCACACCAGGATACCGCACAGCACACGCTCGAGGAGTGCCCTGCATGGGCTGCTGAGCAGTGGTATCAGCTATGTTGACAGAGAATGAAAATTTGAGTGCAGTTGTCTTCTTCTGCGAGAGCGTCATGCTCCAGAAAGAGACTGCAGATCTGGATCGGAAGAGGGCTGATCTCGCACGGAGAAGAACGAGACGGCGCCGGGGTAACAACCACCCCGGCACCCAAGTCCAACACACCTGAGCCCCTTGCCATCGCTACATGGTGGGAGGCCTCGGGGGTCACGGGCGCGCAGATTGGGGAGTCTGCGTGCTCATACCGAGCGACCCCGGGAAGACGCTGGCGTGCACGTGGTCACGTGCCGCCGTGTCCGCACACAGCGCAGGCTTGGGGGGATGCTTTACAATATTCCCCGAGAAGTGCCTGGTGGGCGGCCTTTTTACAGCCGCCTTCCCTCCATTTAAGGGGGTGATCGCTTTACAGTTATCCCCTCCGCGATGAGTGTGTGAGAGATATATCCTTAACCCGGTCACCACACGGATAATATTATTATACACGGATAACTAATAGTTTATCTTCCAATAATTTCTCTGAGAAATACTTGAGTGTAAACTTCGTATTAAGCATAAAACACAACGTCTACCATATACTTGTACATTTACATAACACAAAATTGCATAATTCACCTTAAAAAGATAAATCGCAAACCAATGTTTGCATTAATCATATTCAATAGATAATCATATTCAAATATTAGATTGTAGCAACATAAGAAACATAAATAAATTCATCAGTTCTCATGAATAAATAATTCAACAAACGAACGCCATCGCACTGCTCGGAACGCCTCTCGGTCCAGTTATTTTCACCATTTTAGGCGTTGCTAGAAACCCGGTTACAATAAAGAGCATAGTTATTTTAGGTTTTTTGTTAACATGCAAACCAACGGACGGTAAATAGAATTGGAAGCTTTTAATTCTGCGAGCATTAAGGGTTAAATCCACCACCAGTTGCGAGTCGAGCCGCTGGCGCAGATCCAAATTATTTTAAAAGAAACCCGTAATGATCTCATTTCATAGGATCATGGCATATTACTTGTTGGCATTTTTTGGATTTCGTACTGAAAATTTCCAAATGGATCGTTTTTGTTCCATTTCTTTTTGTCCACGGACAAATACAAATTCTGTAACAGTACATTAAAAATCATGAAGCTTATTTGAAATGGCCATGTCATTTTTTGTCAACTAAATCTTGTGATAGGTGGTACGGTTGGAGGTCGCGGTGCTTGTTCATGACTGGCATCGCTCTCTGCAGAAAGGGCATCAGTCAAGAAGACTACATTTTGAGAATAACAATTAAAACTGTTGTACTAAAAATGTTTTCTCTGTACCTTCATTTTTATATATAATATCTGTATGGCTCAGAACGCCTTAAGTTAATGTTGAGTAGTTTAAGTTTGAGAGTAGTTAACACAAACCACAGATTTAGCAATAGTTAAGTTTATTTAATAGTAGTAACAAAGTAATTTAAAGTTGGATGCTAATCCGCGGTGTTCGCGTAAGTAAGTTATTTGTCAACTAAACATAATATATATTAGCGCGTGAAGTAGGTCGCGGGTTAGCAAAATAAACAACCTGTACGTATTTAAAACCGTACATGCTCCCGAGGGAAAAAAATGGGATGAGCATCCAGTACATGGGTAAATTAAAATTGTAAAGTGTACAAAGTAAGTATAAAACAAAACTAAAACAATAAATATGTGTTAACATTATTTTGACAACTCATTAAAGTGAAATCCCTTATTCGGTTTCACTTCGCTGTAGAAGGGTTGAGATCGGGTCTCATGACGTATCTCTTGCATCTCGATCTCCACTCCAACATTGTCCGTTCCCTTAGAATGCTGCGATTTAACGATTTTCTTCTCGCTAGTTTTCTTCAACCATCGTTTTCTAATGATAATGTAGAGTGCAAACGAAGCAATACCTCCCAACAACAAAGAAGTCAGTAAATAAAAATATATGTCGTGGTTAGAGATGTTCAACGTCACCGGTAGAATCTCATGCTCTTTTTCGTAAGCCAATTGAAGCTCAATTTTTTTTTAAATTTGATGTTGCTATCGGCTCTAGCTCCGTAATATTCAACTGAGCGGTTCTCCAACTCAGGTCAAATATATTGTTGATGGTCGAGTTTATAGTTGGAACTTCAATATCCGCTCCCATATAAAATTTACTTCCTAAATGGTTATAATGTAAATATTATCGCATCTTTTTTTGTAGTATGCACTTTGGTTTCAAGGTAATCAATCCAGTGCCGTTAATGACCGCTGGCGTAACCTGATCGCTGCATATGACGCGCATCAGTTGTTTTTTCGCACAATGTAAACAGCCACCAGTTTGGTTTATGCAATTTTTGTCCACGTTTTCTTGCATGTTGCTATAGTAAAATAGTGTTGTATTCCGATAGGTGACGTAATTTGTGACGTAATTGATTGACGACGGCATCGCATGACGTGTACTCGTGTGATATGCTTTTACAAAGTATATCAACTTTATTAATGTAGCTGTTCATTTTGTTTGTACCTTGCCAGAATGATGTTAAGTTAAAGTAGATTAACCGTGTCCATTCATCATGTATAGGTTGTAATTATTCCCGCTTCATCATAATAAATAGGTTGGTTGTCTAGTATCGATGTCACCTTGTAGTTATTAGTAATTTTTTCCGATTGTGTAATTCCCATAGTAGCAGCTAGCATGGTCATAAGAACAAGGGCTATTAGATGGCGTTTGATTGTTCTTCTTGCAAATCTTTGCCTTTTTGGTTACTTGGTTCTGATCGTTCTTCTTTATCTTTCTCTATCGTATCAATTTTCATTTCTTCCGAAGTTGGCAAGCTTTCTTTCAGCGGTAATGGTGATAGTTTAGTGATAGGTCGTTTAAGTTGTCCTTTTGTTGTTTTTATTGTGACCACCCGGACTCTCCCGTCAGTACCCGGATGAAGTTGCACCACTCTTCCGAGAGCCCATCTCGCTGGTGGCAGGTGCTCGTCCTTTACTAATACTAGGTTTCCTTCTTGTAGGTTTTTCGTAGGTTGTTGCCATTTACTTCGTTCTTGCAATTGGTGTAAATATTCATTTGACCAGCGCTTCCAGAAATGTACATTCATTTGTTCTACCAGTTTCCATCTGTTTCTTAAGTCCCACTGGTTAAAGTCTTCTGCCTTTTGTGGTAATGATAGAAGGGGACCACCGATTAGGAAATGCCCGGGGCTTAGGTATTCCAGGTCATCTACATCTTCTGATAGCGGGCATAGCGGGCGTGAGTTTAAGCAAGCTTCAACTTGGGTTAGTAAAGTTGTAAACTGTTCGAATGTAAGCTTTTGCTCCCCCAGTACCCGTTTCAAGTGATACTTCATGGATTTAACGGCGGCCTCCCACAGCCCACCCGCCGTTGGCCATAGAGGTGCGTTAAAATGCCACTGGATTTGCAAGTTGCTTAATTCATTGTAGAATTCCGAGTTTAGAAATGTTTTATGTTGTTCAAAGTCTTCTTGTAGCAGTTTTGCGGCACCCACAAAATTCGTGCCGTTATCTGAGAACATTTGTTTTGGTGTACCCCTGCGTGCACACATCCTTTTAAAGGCGGCAAGAAAAGTTTGAGTGGTCAAGTCGGATACCAATTCCAGATGCACAGCTTTTGTAACCATACAAATGAAAATCGCTATGTAGGCTTTACACGTTTTTACACCTCTTCCTTTGTTGATTTTCACATCCACATATCCAGTAAAGTCCACTCCGGTGTTAGTAAATGGTCTCGTTGGTATTACTCGTTCACTCGGCAAATCTGCCATCAGTTGGACGTTTCGGTGAGTCCTAAAACGATGACATCGTATACATTGTCGTAGTTCTTTCTTTACCGTCCTACTCCCCCCAATGACCCAAAACTTGAGACGTAAATGTCCCAAGGTAAGCCGTGCACCACCGTGGAGAGTATCACAGTGGGCTTCCCGAATGATAAGCTCCGTTAATCTTCCTTTAGCAGGAATAATAATAGGATGTTTTGATTCGGGAGGCAAAGTTGAGTTGATCAAACGCCCCCTCACACGCAGTAGCCCATTTTCGTCGAGAAATGGAGTTAACTTGAGCAGGTTGCTTTTTGTCGGTATTGATTCATTCTTCATCAAATTTTCAATTTCTTCTCCAAAATGCTCTCTTTGAACTTTTCTGATCACCATGTTTGTTGCCTTAATAATTTCTTCTGGTAACAAACACATAACTTTCCTTTTAGCTACACAGTCGGTTAAGTTATTTTTAGATTTAATTGTGTTCTTTCGAATGTACGTGTTTATTAATCGCACGATCCATCCAAGTACTCGGATTACACGTTTGAAAGTACTGTATTTGTTTAATATAGTTCCGATTTCACAATTTTTGTAAACTGCAGCGCAGCATTTTGTCAGTTTTAATCCATTGTTGGTGATGTAGGTCAGGTGATTTTCTTGACTACAGTTGTAGTTTTTTAACCATAAAGGCCCTTCCCACCAAAGTTTATAAGTTAGCAGTTGAGTAGGTGTGAGTCCACGAGTTGCGCAGTCAGCAGAGTTTTCTTCCGACTTCACATATTGCCATTTATTTGCAGGAATAATATCTTTAATCTGAGCCACTCTGTTCGCAACATATCTCTCCCACCTGTTGATGTCTCCTTGTAACCATGCTAAGACTACTTTAGAGTCACTCCAACAATGTATTTGCAGATGTTTATGGCAAAGAGTATGTTTGACCTTTTCTATGAGTTTAGCGAGTAGCAAAGCTCCACAGAGTTCCATCCTAGGCATAGATATTTTTCTGCTGAGCGGTGCAACCTTTGTTTTGGCAGTGATTAGTGTCGTTACGTAACTATCTTTGTAAGTTTTCACTCGGCTGTAAATGACGCACGCGTATGCTTTTTCGCTTGCGTCGCAGAATCCGTGCACCTCCAAATGTTCATCTGTGCATTCCAGCCATCGTGGTATAAAAAGTTTGTTAATCGAAGGGAGGTCCTTTCTGATGGCTTCCCACTCAGTAGTTACGTCTTCAGTTAGACATTCGTCCCAGTCAATTTTGCTGACCCAGATCTTTTGAAAAAGTAATTTTGCTCTTATTGTTGCTGGCGACAAACAACCAAGAGGGTCATATAATTTACTTATTTCACTCAATAATGTACGTTTGGTTATGTTTTTCTTTTCTCGCAGATTCCAATGGTAAGTAAAAGCATCTCTTGTTGGACTCCAGCTCATACCCAGCGTTTTTGTGTCTGACTGTGTTTGCTCAGGACTGAAGTTTATGTTAGTTTTACTGCTTTTTTGATCGTCTCGCAGTTCCTCTAAAATGATTGGTTCATTACTTGTCCATTTTCGTAAGTTAAAACCTCCTTTTTTCAGCAACTCTATCAATTGTGAAACAATTTTTTTTCGATGACTTAACACTGTTCTGACCATAGACTAGGTCATCCATGTAAAAATAGTTTTTAAGAGCGCTCACAGCCTCTGGATAGTTATCCGTTTCATCTTGCGCTAACTGCTGAAAGGAACGCATTGCTAGATACGGTGCGCTTTTCATTCCATAAGTCACAGTGCACAATTGCCATTCTTGAAGAGGCTCATAAGGAGATGATCGCCAAATTACAGTTTGTAAATTTTGTTGCTGTTCACTTAGCCATATATTTTGGTACATCTTCTCTACATCTGCCGTGAAGACATATCTGTAAGATCTCCAATTAATTAGTAGTGTCAGCATGTCTTTTTGTAGGTTAGGGCCGGAATACATTAGATCATTGAGACTGCTGTAATTTCCCGTTTTGTAAGACGCATTGAAGACTACTCTCAGCTTCGTCGTGGTGGACTCAGCCCTTGACACGCCATGATGAGGTAGGTAGACTTGAGCCTTCCTCCTTGTTTCTGCAGTTACAGGTTTCATGTGGCCCAAAGATATGTACTCGTTCATAAAGCGTTTGTATTCCTTATTAAACTGCTCGCTTTTTAACATTTTCTTTTCAAGTTGTAAAAACTGTGCCTGTGCTTGTGGTCTGGTAGCTCCCAAGTTATTTTCGTAATTTGGCTTCATTGGCATCTGGACCACATATTTTCCGTCCGCTAATCTTTTAGTTGTGGAGCTATAAAACTCTTCACAGTACTGTTCCTCGTTACTGACTGCGGAAGTATCGGTAATTTCTTCACTTTCCCAGAAACGTGACATGTCTTCCAAATCATTGAAGGTCACGAAACAGTTAAACCTTTTTACGTTTCCGCATAAAATCCAGCCTACTTTAGTTTGTTGAGCTATAGGGTAGTTGTTGTCACTTTTTATGATTCCATTCAATATAAGTTCTGAATACACGTCGGCACCCAGAAGTAGGTCGATCGCACCTGAAGTGTTGAAGTGTGGATCTGCCAGTTTTAGGTTATCTAAATAATCCCAGTTTTGTATTGAAAATGACGTTGTCGGTAAGTTATTAATGAGTTTTTTCATTACTAAAGTTGTCATATTAAATTTATAGTCTGAATGAATTGATTTGCATTCCAGGTCAATAGTTCCTTTGCAACCGGCGGGTAGTGACCCGACACCTGATACGATCGCGCTCAGTTTTCGCCGCGGCAACCTGAGACGCTGCGCTGCGTTTTCTGAGATGAGGCTAACTTGTGAGCCCTGATCCAGTAATCCTCTCAAGTTAAGATACTCCCCATCTATTGTTTTAACTTTTAAAAGTACAGTCGTCAACAAAACTTCTTTCTCTTCGTTCGATATGTTGTTAACGGCATGGGTAGTAGTAGAGGTTGGTGATGTGCCAGAAGTTACGGTAGCTCGACTGTTGTTAGGCTGTTCATATTCCGGTTCATGCAAAAGTGTATGGTGGTAGCTATGACATATCTTACACCTTTTTTGTGAAATGCATCGATGTTCTCCATGACTGTACAAACAGTTTTTGCAAATACGCAAATTGCGAACTGTGTCATTGCGAGCATTTGCGTTCATAGCCAAGAATTTGCTGCATTTCATTAAAACGTGATCAATTTTGCAAATTGGGCAATTCTTTGCTGTCGTGAAGAAGACTTTTGGCGATGTTTGTGGCTTGCTAAAGTTTGTCGACCTCGGTGGATTAAATTTGTAACTATTATTGCTGGATGTCGTTATATTATAAGGCTGTTTGTATAACGTAGAATGTTTCTTTGAATCTGATTTATAATTATTACTGCCTTGTAATGCTTCCAATGCCATGAATTTGGATTCTAAAAACTTTGTGAATTCTTCCAAATCGGGAAACTCCCTCGGTTCCTTAAGATCCTTTATGTATTCGTTATGAGTTTCGCTGTCTAGTTTTTGAACCAAAACATGGACGATAAGCGGATCCCAATTAGTTATGTCTAACCCGATATTCCTGAGTCCATTTAGACACTCTACCATGACGTCATGTAACTTTCTTACGCTCGCAGCGGTCGCTTGTTGAATGATGGGTTGATTTAACAGCGTGTTTATGTAAGACGTAAATAGTAACCGTTTGTTGTCATAGCGGTGAGTAATTATCTCCCAGCAAGATGTATAATTTTCAGCACTGATGCCGAGATGCTGCACTAGTTTTTCAGTTTCACCCTTGAGTTTTGTTTTTAAGTGTTGCATCTTTTGAGCCTTTGAGAGTAACGGATTGTTATGGACACTCTCTATAAAGAGATCCTTGAACGTTAGCCATTGATTGTAGTTGCCATAAAAATCAGGAATCACTATTTTTGGCGTACTCTTCTCATAGTGTGAATTGTTCCAGATATTGTGTTGTAGCTTTTTTCTCAAGTCATCATAAATGTTTTCTACAGCATCATATTTTTGTTTGTATGACGAGTCTGCGTCTTGTACAATATAGTCGAGTTCCCAATTAGATTTTTCGATATGTTCCCATTTTGTTTTCAGGATGTTAAGACTGTCTTCTAACTCCCATTTTTCCATCGAAGAATCAAAGTTTATCTTCTCCACAGTGCGTTCAAAAGCTCTAAAGTTGCAGTACTGCTGTCGTAATATATCTTGTTGCTTTTCACTCGTTTCGTTAGTTTCGCGAGGTGGTATATGAAATTTGATATCATCGAAACTAAATCTTGATTTTTCTTTGCTATGTTTAGGTAATGCAGAAGGTGACAATTCCACGTTACTTGTAGCTGCAGATGGTAACTCCGCTTTCCGTTTGAGTATGTCTTGCAAAACATCTCCATACATCTTTTTTGTGCTGCCGAAAACATCGTCTGTAAAGTATTGAATGTTTGTATTGCCAGATTCTTCTAGCAGTTGATGATTGTAAACAAATTTCTCCCAATTTGTATTTAGGCGAGACAGACGCTCCTCCAGATAATCCAAGTTTTGTCTGTTAGAACTATCTTTCTTGTAGTTGATGCAGATTTGCTTCAAGCTGCAAAATGTAGATTCTTGAATGCTGATAAGTTCTTCGACGCTCTGACCCATTGTTGTAATATTTAGAGTTATTGAACCGTTGGCACAGTAGAGTTGTATCGCCGCAGGCACTAGTTTCTTGGATCACGAATCCCGAGTCTGGATACTTGGTTTTCGCGAATCCGGCTCGAAGGACCACTTTTATGTATGGCTCAGAACGCCTTAAGTTAATGTTGAGTAGTTTAAGTTTGAGAGTAGTTAACACAAACCACAGATTTAGCAATAGTTAAGTTTATTTAATAGTAGTAACAAAGTAATTTAAAGTTGGATGCTAATCCGCGGTGTTCGCGTAAGTAAGTTATTTGTCAACTAAACATAATATATATTAGCGCGTGAAGTAGGTCGCGGGTTAGCAAAATAAACAACCTGTACGTATTTAAAACCGTACATATCAATATCATTTCAGAAATAGATGATTCTACCCGTTTCGTATTTTCGAAAAAATATACATTAGTAAGATAAAGTTTATCCCATTTCTGCAGGGAATCAAAGTTTCAAATGAGATCATAAAACTTACAAAATCTATTTTATGTTTTAAATAAAATATCCAAAGTATATATATAATATAAATATTCTTAATAATATACATATTCTAATTTTATATTTATTCTTATTCATCAATAGTTCCCTCATTTGTGGGGCAGTTATTAATTATTTATTAAAAAAGCTGTAAACTCTTAAAATTAATTAAATTTACTTCTATAAGTCTATGTTTTTTTTAATGGAATTTTCACCCTGGGATTTTTTTTTTGCCATAGAGACTTATTTTAAGTTATAGTTTCCCAAGATGAGTCACTTTGAAATTTTATTTTATTTCGTCATCAATCAATTCATGGCACTAAAATCAGTACCAGGTTTTTGAAAATCATAAGTAAATTACTAAATGCTGCATTAAATTACTAATTCTAAACTTCTGTGATGGTTCCTCCAAAAGAAAGTCTTTTTTTATTTTGCCCACCATTTTCTTTTATTAAGAATTTATGATTGAATTACTCGAATGGTAAACTTATTACTTTTACTTGATTGAATAGTGATCTCAGTCAAATGATGGATAGTATGTAGGCCATCATGTTTTTTAATGCCCTTCTGCTATACTAAAGTCTCTGTCACAGTCCAAAAAGGAGTGTGCCCTAATCGGGAAATAGTGTTGAATTTTATTGTATACTGCAATCCATAGAGAAAGGGAATGAGTAAATGACTGAATCCGTTTCTGTACGAAACGGAAAGTGTAGTATCTCAGAGAGTTCTAGTATGGGACTGATGCCCTTCATTACCGATCCGATGTGTGATGTGTGTGTAACATAAAAAAAGAGGTTCTTTTAAGAAATCTATCCTGCCATTTTACCGACCAATACCCTTTCTGCAGCGGGCGATTCTCTTATATTTAATTACTTAATCGAAAATCAGATATATTCGGATTTTTTTCATGCTTTATGGACCTTAAATGTATGGAAAAAGCCCTAATATGTTTGGTATTCAAATCCAGTAAACTTTTACATACAGCATCTTTTTCCGATACACTATAGTTGCTGCTTCCGATATACGAGAGGTTTACTTATCATTAAATGCATGTAAACCTCGTTAACAAACCCGAGGCATTAATTAAACCAAATAATTATCGGCGTAATCATCTACACTCTGCTCCCATAAATAGTCTTCTTATACGGTTTGTATAAACGTTTGTAGCTCGGAAGCAGATTTTATCTAAGTCGGAAATTGTGTTGCTGTCCGAGGATGAGTTGTTGCCGATAATTGATTAAACACTTGGACGGGAAGCCGTTGCGATAGTTGGTTGACTTCCGAAGAGAACGATCACATCTTACATCACAATTGATTAATGTATTTCTAAGAACTTTTTAATGCGACTATCGTTTTTCTTGCTGTCATGGTTACGTGTTTATGACGCTTACCAGCGAATGAATGTTTACTCAAGAGTGTGTTTCGCGATCAATCATATTAGCCCAAAATACTCCACTGAAGAACATCCAGTTCTTTCTGATAGGTAATGAATATTCAAAGATGATAATGGCAAGAAAGAATTATCGCTCAACTTCTACTATCGACTCTAAGGGAAAAAAACCGGACAATTGCGAATTGAACTCACGTGGAGAGGATTCCGTACGATGAATATGTTATCCACCATGTTTCGTTTTATCTAACCCCAATTTGTTCGTCTAACTAAAATATATTGTCTATTGTTTAATTCGGTCTTGTACCGATAACTTATTCCAAGAACAAACTTAACATTGCAGTTGAAATACCTGTTCTGCCATACATTCCAACTGTAAACGTAAGTTTGTACGCACAACATTATTGTCTATTTTCTTAAATAACTTTACAACTATATATTTTAAAATTAATATATATGAGACCCTCTCAACAAGCCCTTCCATTTTGTATTATACATGTGCAAAACTTTATTCTTTAATTTTCTATATTGCCCCCAAAACTGACCCCATATTCAAAACTCATTTATTTACGTTACACGTCCGTGTTTGGGTTGCAGATATCCATATGTGTTACTAATTTCAACTTAATCGGTCCGGTAGATTCGGAGCAAATTGGCTGTGACAGACGGGAAGATAGACAGACACACGAGTGAGGATTCCGCCGTTTTTTCCTTCTGACCTTCGGGACCCGAAGAAAAGTTTTCTAATTTCTAAGAATCTCTCAAATCACACTTTCAGACTTAGCTATCAAACCGAGATCATAGTAGTCCGGAAGACTACAGATGCAACTTTTCCTTTCGCTTTGTTAATTAAGAAACTTGCCGTTCCTTTCATTATAACTTTCATTAATACTGTAGGAAATAAAAAAATGGGCATGAAACACACTCACGATAGGAAATAGATTGCATAAACAATAGGTGAACTTCCAACTGCAGTTCATTTGTATTTATGTGTTCTTTTAATTTCAAATCTTTTAGCACTTTTCAGCACATAATTGGGCAATTAAAACGAACACAGTTTTAGTAATGGAATTGCGCCGTCTACGAAATGACAAATGAATATTGAATTTCCGAAGTTGTGTGAAACTGTCAACATGATTATTGTTCATAATAAAACAGGATGATCCTGCGATCACGAACCCTGCAAAGTGTTCGAAACGTCAGGAGAAACAAAAATCTATAATAAACGCGATATAATCCGTTTAAAAGTGTTTTATTATGAGTAATAATCGTGAAAATTACTATGATTATTGTTACTGTTAATAGTTCTCAATTTCACAGCAATTATGGAGTTCGTGAGGTGCACATATGCTTAGTTGCACTACAAACTGCTAGCACAGCACGAAACATTCAGCACAGCTCTGTACCCATTCTTATACCATTCAGGGTAAACGTTAGAGAAATTACTACGTCCCACTATATCTCACTCATTATGGTAAACACGGTCTGAGCGATATAATTACGCGGTAATTTATTATTTTGTATCACAAAACACGCTATACATTACAATTAAGATATTTTTTATTAACATTTTCCACGCGACAACTAAGTTAGATATATAGTTGGATTTTTAAGCGGTTTGTTTTGTGCCTAAACGAGTAACACTTTTGAGGCTACTTTTATTATGTTTGATATTTTTACCCGTCTACGCCGCAGCTGAAAGGTGGGTAATGATTTTAGCAGTTTATGTATGTATGTTTGTATATTAGCATGTTCAGCTGTTCCCTCAGAAAGTCTAAACTACTTGTCATGTTAAACAAAACAAATGAGGTCACGTTGGAAGCGTCGTGCTATTTCGCAGGTTGTATATATAATACATAAAATCCAACATCGTGGTTCATTGCGGACATAAACTGTATTTAAAAAACTTAGTTTTATAATATCGTGTTTACTATTCAATGAGAAATCTTAACGCGTACATTCTAAAATTATATAGCATCATATCGGCCATACAACATCCACTACTGAACAAAGGCCTCCCCCATAGGTTTCCACAACTGTGTCATCATAATGGATGGTATTTGCCAGTACTCATCACGCTTGGCAGGCGGGTTGGTGAGCGCAGAATGCATACTGTTCCACAGAAAGGACGCTGCTGCCCATCCTTCTGGTTTAGAGTCCCTTAGTCGCCTTTTACGACCACTACGGGAGGAGATTGAGTGGTGCTATATTCTTAATCCGGACACCACACGGACTCCGGACACCACACGGACTATAAAAATATATAGTTTACCTAAAATTTGACATACATAAGCCCAATTTCTTTTAAATTTTAACTCTACGTAATTAATGCGGCCGAATCGCCTTTCCAACAACGATCCATAACCCAAAAATCACTAAAATAAATCTATAAGAATTTAAAAACTAAACTCCAACTACGGAAAAGCTCAAAAGAAATAGGAGAAAAATTCACTGAACAATGTAGAATCTATAAATAGATTTCTTGTTGTTGAGGGCCGAGAATCGTTACCGTATTGCTTTGTGCACGATTGAGTAGTGTAATATCACCATATGAATAAAACAAGTTGTAAGGGTGTAAGTGCACGTTCACTCTCTCTTCACTCTCACCATCTTACGAGAACTTGGAGCCTCCCTTCGGTGCCGAAGCTGACCGCTCCAGTGGTTTTAGCCGGTAGGAGTCCGGCATGACTCTTTGTCCTTCCCCAGGGCGGAGGAAGTTCATGCAGAATTTTCATTGGAGAGTGAGAGATATAAAAACAAACGTACGAGTTGAACTCGCGTGGAGAGGGTTTCGTAATTGCTGAACATATTGTTTATTGTTAAATTCTTAAATTCGGTATTGTACCAGTAACTTATCCCAAGAACAAACTTAACATCGTAGTTGAACACATGTTTTCTTATATATTCCAACCGCAAACTTAAGTTTGTACGCACAATATTAAATTGATTTACCATGTTATTTTAAGACCATAGACTTCTTATAGGGTTTCCTGTAATAGTATAGGTAAAGAACTATTATCTATACTTTTTAGACAATGTGGTTATTAAAGAAATACATTTGACACCCTCACACCAAGCGATTTCAACACCAACCTCCTTTTTCAAAACTCCCCTCACTCCCAGAAACTGCTGCACTTGATTGAGTCAGCGAGCATTCATGTCCTTTCTCTCCAAGCCACTCACCTCAACGTCATGGGCGAAGATACCTGGCTCGATTTAATCCTCACATCCAATCCTTCCCTAGTTTCCGCTCACGGACAGCTTGCTGCTCCCGGTTTTTCTCACCATGACCTTATTTACACGGTACAGTTTGCAAAACTTTATTCTTGAATTTTCTATAATGCCCTCAAAAAATTATTTAAGTTACACGTCCGTGTTTGGGTCGTAGAAATCCATATGTATAATTGAAATTAGGTATTTTTTTTGCTGATTACCTATATATTATATTATTTTATATGTTAATATTAATGTATTCCGATAGGGAGGCCTTTTATTCTGCCAACGAATCATCTGACAACGAGAGTCTTTGTTCTGCAACCGAAACCCTTGGTGATAATTTGCGCTACAATTTAAAGATCGACATTGCCAGTTATTTAATGTTTGCCATATTAACGCTCAAAGTGTTCCCAGCCATTTCAGTGATATTTACGAAGCTTTTAGTGACATTAAGGTTCACGCCATCCTGATCTCTGAGACATGGCTCAAACCTCACCTATTGTCTACCTCTTATCCCCTCTCTGGTTTCGTTCTTATCCGGAATGACCGAATTGGTAAGGGAGGCGGTGGTGTAGCCATATACCTCCGAAGCGATTACCGCTACAAAATATTGTCATCTTCCTGTTCAAATTACTCTGCTTCGGTACTAGAATCTTTAGGGTCAGAGTATGCACATCACATCATCATGCGCGATTTCAACACCAACCTCCTTTTTCAAAACTCCCCTCACTCCCAGAACCTGCTGTACTTGATCGAGTCAGCGAGCATTCATGTCCTTTCTCTCCAAGCCACTCACCTCAACGTCATGGACGAAGATACCTGGCTCGATTTAATCCTCACATCCAATCCTTCCCTAGTTTCCGCTCACGGACAACTTGCTGCTCCCGGTTTTTCTCACCATGACCTTATTTTCCTCTGATATGTCCTAAAACCTCCCAAATCCAAGCCCAAGGTTCTGTACAGGCGTTGATAAGCTAAACAGCGATGCGACTATTATCGATTGGAAACCATTGATGGAGGCCAATACAGTGGATGACATAGTGCACATTTTTAATCAGGTGGTGATCGGCCTCTATGACACCCATGCTCCGGTCAGAAAGGTAAAATAAAAAAGACCTCCAGCGCCCATAGCTAACGCCCCTAACGAGGGGAATTTTAATGGCGATGAGGCGGAGGAACCGCGCTTTCCATAAATATAAGAGAGACCGTGGCGAAGATAACTGGAAGCTCTTCAAGGCTGCTAGGAATCGGTGTAATCAGATGATACGCAATGCCAAACGCCACCACATTCTGGATAATGTCTCTACTTCCTCTTCTGCCGATATTTGGAAGTTTCCTTAGAAATCTAGGTATTGGTAAATCGTGGTAAAACCTACCAAATTCCATTGGCTTAGACGACCTGAACAACCACTTATCCACTTCTTCTCCACTAGATTGTCTAACCAAAGATCAAACTATCAATTTCATAGATTATAGATAGATATCGACATAGACGGCACGGTTGGTGCAGTGGCTGATACAGTCGGCTGCTGCGCACCGGGTCGTGGGTTCGATTCCCGCACGGAACAAGTATTTGTACGCAAGGCAGGTAGTTGTTCCGGGCCTGGGTTTATTGTGTGTGAAATTTGTTGTTTGTCTGTTCTGTGGGAGCGCTCCCACGACATAGGAGAAATCCTAGTGTGGGGCAACGTTTTTTATAATAATAAATAAGAATAATATTAGAATAGATTGTCTAACGCATCCCAACAACAATTCCTTTCATTTTACTCCAGTTGACTCGGGAGAGATTAAGAAGATCATCCTTTCCATAAAATCAAAAGCTGTTGGCTGTGACAACATCAGCCGTAATATGATCATCTTAATAGTGCACCTTAACTTTCGACTTTTCTTAAGTGCCTATTAGGGCCTATATGAAATAAAAACGTTGACTTTGACTTTATTAGACCACCTCCTTCCAGCAATCTCCCACACCCTAAATATTTCACTTGATTCCGGTATTTTTCCATCTTTGTGGCGAAATGCCTATGTTTTACCCATGCCTAAGATTCCTAACCCCAGTCTTCTACTATACTATAATGTACTAGTATGTACATTGCAACTCACAAGCCTGACAAGTAATGTAAACGACGTGAAGTAAGCAAACCGCTTCGTTTGCGGATGTCACAAAATTGATTGACGGTGGCTCTGAATTTGTGATTAATGACCCTTTGTATGAAGCTCTCGCTTTGTGCCGAACATTTGTCGTTTTATGCTCAACTTACACCGATAAGAGATAAAGGTTTTCGATTAAAGCAACTTAGTTTAATGCTGTAGTGTAAAATGATTAGAGAATACAAATATCGCTAATAAAAGAGCTCAGAGAATGCTACAAATATGCTAACTGGGCGATTTTATAAATTTATTTATCTTTTAGTTCAACTAGAATGGCCAGAGGCCAAAAATATTATTTTAATTACACAACTATTTAAAATTAACAGTATGACCAAATAATCATGCATCTCTTTAACAAAACCACAAACACTCGACTCTCTCTTTATGTTGTTGTTATTGTTACTTTATTTATTAATCCAATTACGTTCTACGTCGGACCTGAGTTTTCTTACGGCACACCTTCAGGTGAAGATAGATCAATTAATTATCAATTTATTAGAATTATATCTATTGATGTTCATATAGAATCCCTACTATCAAACTTTTGTTCAGGCTAGTAACCCACTACTGAGTACTGAGTATAAGCTTCCCACTTTATATTGACTGTCGTCCATCTACATCATCTTTACTGTGTTGTCCAATCATCGTATTGCAGGCTACTCATCTTGTTTTTGTTGGCAACAGCACAGACTTTTCCGTGGTTCAACTTCCCTTATCCCGACATTCGATATGGCCTCCTACTGAATGTTAGCAGGCCATATCGTATGTAATTTATCCCCATTTTCGACTTCCATCTGATACTATTAGGCTTGGTTGGTGATTGGTGTCAATTATAAAATCTACATAAGGAATTTTAGACGGCTATAAGTTATGAAACAAGTCTGGGTAATATTAATAATCATATATCAGTAAAAAATTGAATTACATAAGTTTATGGAAAGTTGGAATTGAAATCGTTTTAAAATAAATAATTATTTGCCTACTTATTCTTGTTTGAACACAGTTATGTCAGAGCATCATTGAGTGTTACGTAAAATTTCGTTTAATCTCTCATAACTGTTGCGGTAAAACTGACACCAGATAAATTACTGTGTAGATAAATCTTTGCTTACTACAGCTGAGTTTATCTATAATGTTCTTTCTTTTTTAAACTACATTTTGTTTAAATACAGGAAAAAGCGTCTGGAGCTGGGCAAATTGTTTGGTCAAGGACCATCAGCAGCTCTTATAACAGCTAATCTACAGCCTACAGTTGTTCCAATTCACCACCTAATTTGTAAGGCCGATTCGGCAACCCTACCAGACACCCCAATTTTTATTGGGTTGTCCAAATTGGGACGTCAACCTATTTTAAGCTTAAGTTTCAACTAGTACCTGTAAGCGAAACGAAGATACACAAAGAAGACTAGTAGCCTATGACGAGGCTATAAGCCACCCGCTACTCCGACTGACGAGACACTGCGGTAGAAGGCGTCTGAATCCAAGACAAGTAAAGTGGACAAGGATGGCTTTACCCTGGAGAGAGATGGACAAGGCAAGAGGTACCTGCGGGACATCTTCCAAATATTCAAGTTAATGAATCCAGATGATGTCCCAACGTATATGGTGCGAGACTTCTGCAAACTGCATCCCTGCATGCATGCATATCCCTAGGTTAGAACGGTTGTCAGGCGTTCTCTCGAAGGCTTTTGATGTGGAAAATGCGGTCACCCATCCGAAGCATAACTGCGTCAAGCGTAGCTGAACCTGGTTGACCTATCGTTCTGTGCGTAAGGCACTTAACCACTATTCTCTATACTTACACGATTAAGGTTGTTTACGAAATGAGTTCATATTTTACCGGGTAATCCAATATATAAAAAATACCCTATCTAAAATAGGTTTCGTATCACAAATAAACAATAAAACTTTATTCCTCTCTGAAGATAAAATAAGCCCGTTGCCTTCATCAATTTTTACATAAGATAGCACTTCAACTGAACTTACACATAAAGTATACCGTCTAATATTTCCTCGGATTCCGTAAGGTAGGCATCGCAGACATCGATTAAATTATTATTCATATTTCACTGGTTTGTGTCTTTACGCAGTCAGATCACGGCTTGAACTTTTTCAATAAAACACCCCCCGAGATCGCAACGTTTGGAAGTGCGGTCACGCATACACCGAGCGATTTTATAACTTTATCGCAGTTCACCGATACCTGGTTCCATCGCCTGAAGGAACCCCAAAGATTTTTACATTGAAATTGCTTCATTACTCGTTATCTATTTCTTCGTGGAGTTTCTTTTGATCTTTGCTGTATTTGTTTTTCTATTTTAGTGCTGATGAGCTGTATTAGCATATGTGGAAAGATAACAGATTTATTTTGAGGCTACGTTTTGGAAACAACAGCAATGATTGGATACCTATGCAGTCCGTTAGTAGTTAAGGTAGTGTTATCGGAGGTAACCACTTTTCAGTATAATAACTTAAAACGTATACTATCATTTTCAGTCTAAATTCAATAAGTAGGTGGTACTTTATGTTATATTTAGTATATAAAAATATATTTCATAATAATCAATATATGAATAAAAAAACGTTGGAACCGTTATAGGATCACTCGTTCCTCTGTCTGTCACAGCTGATTTCCTCCGAATCTACTGAACTGATTAAGTTAGAATTTAGTACACATATGAATTAAGTATGAGGCAACGTCGTACGGTATTTAGATTAATAAATCTTTATTATGTCAATGTCAAGTGTCAATGTGCTACAAAAATATGAAAAATAGAAAATAAATTTTAATAAATCGTCAATAATGGGTGCACATAAGCCATAATTTATACATTTTAATAAAACAGCGAGTTTATTGTTATATCAAGATGTTGTTTGCAGTGAAAGTGCGCATTCATGGGGTGCAAGATGATAACTGGGTATAAAGGACAAAATTAACCAGTATCGGGGTCTGATAAAGTTAAAGCAACGTATTGGAGAGTATTCATCAAGAGAACCCTAACAAGAGAAAACAACTTGATAGAATCAGATACACGAAGAACAAGAAATGATAAAAGGACTATGAAATTGGACTTCTGGGGTGGAAGGCCTGGTGACTTGAAATACAGGCTTCAACCTAGTTTAGGCACCAGTCTCCCACAGTAAATTTCTTTATTACTGTAACTTTTTCGTTATTGTGGTGAGAAATAAATATCTAAATAAAAAATCTACGAACCAAGCACAGACGTGTAACGTCAATAAATGAATTTTGAATACGGGCATCAATCTTGAGGGGTAAATTAAAAAATTCAAAATCATTATTTAACGGTACTGTGTAACATATAAAATGGAAGGACTTGTTGTGAGGGTATAATTTATTTATAATTTTACCCATGATAATTAATTTAAAGTTTATTTAAGCAAATAGACCTTTACCCCCTTTTCTTTGTAACCACTGAAACTAAAATTTAGAAAAAATACAGCACAAATGTTCTTTACTTATAGATTACAGGAAAATCTATAAGAAGTCTATGGTCTTCAAATAACATGGTAAGTTTTTTAATATTGTGCGTACAAACTTACGTTTGCAGTTGGAATATATCAGAGAACATGTTTTTCAACTACATGTTAAGTTTGTTCTTGTGATAAATTATTAGTACAAGAAAGAATTCAACAATATATATTATATTCAGCAATTTCGCAACCTCTCCTCGCGAGTTCAACTCGCACTTGTCCGTTTTTTAATAAATAAACACTTTCGAAATTTTTAGTCAACAAAAACAAAACCATTTTTTATTTTGAGAAACGTTATTACATTTCATTTAAATGAAATGTTATAACGTTTACTCAAAATAGATAAAATAAATTACTTTTTGAACGTCAACATTTTATTTTTTAAACTTTGCTCCACACTAGGATTTCTCCTGTGTCGTGGGTGCATTTTACAAACATGAATTCCACATACAATACATCCAGACCCGGAACAACTACCTGCAGATCAGACAAATATTTGTTCCGTGTGGGAATCGAACCCACGACTCGGAGCGCAGCAGCTGACTGTATCAGCCACTGCACCAACCGTGCCGTCATTATTATAAGACAGCCTCCAAAATGCTAAGCCTTCACCACTTTCTAGTGTTTAAGCTGGACAGAAGAAGCCGTGCAACAGACTACAACAACAACAAAGAAACAAATAAAACTTTTTAACAAAAAAAGTACCGACTTCAAAATTCTATAGGATATTAAAGTAACCAAAAAGAAAAAAAATACTTTATTTATGAAGTCGGGTAGGGCCCATAAATATAACTCGTTGTTCTGCATGATGTATATATATATATATGCATGTATGGGGTATACCTGGCCCCACCCGACTTCATTAATAAAGTTATTTTTTTCTTTTTAGTAACTATAATATCCTATAGAATTTTGAAGTCGGTACTTTTTTTTGTTAAAAAGTTTTATTTGTTTCTTTTAGTCTAAATAAATGTAAGAACTTTTCCCAATTTGGTATCCGTATCTAACACTAAAAATAATTTTAAGTATCGAAACTATTATGACATCATCTAGATAACCGCAGTCAAATTAAACCTATTTATTGAAGCTGGTTAAAAAACTACTCAATCAAATGTAATGAAATTTATATGGGACCAATTCAAAAGCATTCTGCATCTATTAAAAAAAGAATCGCTCAAATCGGTCTACAAAAGTCGGTATTTTTTTTGTTAAAAAGTTTTATCTACAAATATGTTTACGTCTCAATTTACTAAACATTTAAACTAAATCTCCATAAAATTTAAATGTATCTGAAAAGCTGCAGGCGATAATAGCATGTTTCGTTTAGATTTACACAGTAAGAGTACTTCTTCTATTACTGATCTCTCACAAATCACGCTTAATAGATGCATATACACAACACAAAACGCTCATTAAAGCAGAATGATTACTATCATTCATCATGTAATACTTCCTAGAAGCCAATGCATTCCACCTGTCCGCACTATGACAAGAAAATCATCTTAAAGACTCTGTTGCCCCTCCCATTGGCTTGAGTGAGCTAGGCGTTAATATTTATAAGTGCAATAACGCCTTAATATCTATTCATAAGTGAAAATATGATGCAAATAGTACAAGAGGGCGGATAGTTAATTCAGAGATGTCTGTCTAGTCGAAGTCTGCAAGTGCCTTAATTGATGGACGCACTATGTATATGTGAATTGTGGTAAATGGTTCATCCAATATTTACATAACTAGACAATCACTAATGCATGCTGTTTCCGAGTGATACATTTGTTATATCTTCTATAATATTGTGCTTGCTAGTGCAAGAAAGTACATTAGAGGTTTTTAATTATAAAATACGTAGTTCATACGCATCTAGCCGTTGCCAGCAATAAAAATGCAATATATGTACATGATTGAAAACATTGATTCAATGTAACAAAATTTGCTAATTTATATGTGCTATATTGAATAAGTTGCATAGTGCACAATTTTGCTTTTAATTTTTATGCATCAACATTATATCGCCCTAGTTTACTTTTCAAATCATATACAATGTTACAGAAAGTTCAGCACAAAGTTCCGGTAACGAGGGCATTCACTTTAAACATATTTCATTCGCTGAATTCGATTTAAAACAATGCGAAAATCCTCTCACATTAACACTCAAACATACGTCATCATCAGACATGGTTATTAAATTCATTTTAATAACAGAACAAAAGGTAAATACGTGTGAAATATGGCTGTCGACATTTCAATGATTTGCAACGCTCGTTGGTTACTTTTATTAAGTCCTTTTATTTTCTCCTAATGGAATATGAACATTACTCAAAATTTCTGGCAGCTTTGTAAAAGAATAAATGTATTTGAAATTCTAAATGTTACATGAAATTAAACACATGTAATGATGTAAGTAACGAAACAATGAATGGTGAAATGCATATCTACATTTTTTATATGGCTTATTTATGTGTTACTGAGCACCTAAATAAATACTTTTTACTGTCAGAAATAGTAAAATGGCTAGCAAAATTTAACCTCAATTTTGGGCTATAAAAATAATAGGAACTGAAATAGGTAATTTCATACCAAGAATTAATGTTTGTGTTATCGCCGCACCCTTACCTATGGTGACAATATTTGGTCCAACTTAATTTTATGTGCAATCAGTATATTTGATTGAGGCAGTAATAGAGTGCAAATTTTCTGGCTAAGATTTGGAGATCATTATATTTGATTCCAATAAATATCAGAACTGTGGTACATAGTACATTAACAACGTAAATCTTATTTAGCAAATACCAGAGATTGCAATACATTGGAATACAGATTTTTTCTTCAAGATTACATTATTCGTAGGCAAGTTGACATCAAAATACCAAACAGCAGCTTAATAAGAGGCCACTTAGAAAATAATGTACATTAATTAGACATCGAAATATTAGCTTGTAAGACTTAATTTATAAGTCTATTTAGTAAAACGAAGGCAGTTTAGGCTAACTAAAAGCTGTAAAATCGTATACGCCATTGGTCCATTTACTAATTATTGAAATTTGCAACATCGGCGCTACTAATCACTGTTTCAAACTGATAGCCGGTACAACACTAATTCTAAGTTTGCACTATCAAAGTCGGCCGTGGCGCCAACGCCCACGGTCGTGTCTCGACGGCCCGCGCAATTGCAGGCCCTATTACCGTACTTACCACTTGTACTGTACCTTGTACCTATGTACTTTACAACGCCTGGGAACAAACCCTACAACCTGCCGCGGTGCGTGGGACGACACTTAATAGCCTTTTAATTTTCAACACGCGCCCATCAACACCGGCTGATAGTAATGGTCTGTAATATACATAAATATAAAGTAATATACTTATAGCATAGCAACTAATCGTTGAAGAAATTTTATATATTAAAATTAATTAAGCCTTAGATGTTATGAAACAGAATGACATAAAAGCGGCCAGTAAGTCATCATTTCGGTCGAACGAAGTCCACTGCTGGACACAGGCCTCCCCCAGAGATCACCACAACGACCGATATGGCTATGCTGTGGGCTCAATGGGGGGTTTTGCCATAATCGCCACGCTTGGCAGACGGGTTGGTGATCGCAGTTGAGTTGTTAATGTATTCGAAGGACGCTGCTGCCCATCCTCCGGCTAATCCCTTAGTCGACTTTTACGACACTCACGGGAGGAGATGGGTTGTTGTATTCTGAGCCGGCACCACACGGCAAGTACGGCCAGTAAGTGCTAGTCGCGAATATTCAAACAGGTTGGTACATGAATACGCAAGGTCCTATATTGCTCGCGAGGCCCATGAATTTACACTGTCACCTCCTCAAGTCTCGTAACCGGTAACGACATTCCTTCTACAATACAATACCTAATTATTCTCTCAACTGCCATTTTATTGCGGCCGTATAATGAATTATTACCTTGACGATTGGACATTTAACCGCTTAGTGGATCGTCTAAATATACACAAGGATCGTATTCTATCTAAATAGCGCGCATTAAATATCGGTTGCTCTGCTAAATCACGTTGACGTGAGTGATTAATCTTCGGAGTAGAATGCTTGTCGTTAGAAGGGCAATAAAGAGATAACAAAATAAATCAAACAGCTATAAATATGGGCGGGATGAGCGATCAGTCCCAGAACTATCCAAACTGATAGAAATTTACGGAACATTTTATGGGACTTGCATGGAACTAAATGTAGTATAAATAAATATAAAAACAACGTTCAGTTGTAAATTACGTTTATTGTTTTTATTGTAACCGGTTAGCGTCGTGGTTAACTGGGCCTTCGAGAATATCATTTTTTTCATCATTTCGGCCGAATGAAGTCCACTGCTGGACACAGGCCTCCCCCAAAAATCACCACAACCACCGATATGGATGTGTTGTGGTCTCATTGGGGGGATTTTCCATAATCGCCACGCTTGGCAGACGGGTTGGCGATCGCAGTTGAGTTGTTAATGTACTCGAAGGACACTGCTGCCCATCCTCCGGCTAATCCCTTAGTCGACTTTTACGACACCCATGGGAGGAGATGGGGTGGTGGCATTCTGAGCCGGCACCACACGGCTAACCTCCTAACCTCGAGAATATGGCGACCGTTTATAACGAACCCCATTATATTTTAAATTCAATTCAATCTAAAGGTCAATTCAGAACCGAAAACCGACCCGATAGTTGCTTGCATGAATAACAAAGTAATAGAAAGCTTATGGATGAATTATCAAAATATCTTCCGTAACCTCAATTTTAAGTTCTGAGCTGTAAAACTTTTTAAGTGTCGTATTCAATGTGGAAAACGTCTTCGGTTATTATAACTCATAATTCAGAAGTGGGAATGCGGTGCAAAAGTGCAATATCCGACTCGGGCTATAACTGTCAACACTGGAATGAATCAGTGGCATATAAATCGTGGCCAGGACAGCATCGTGCTCGGCACCGTGCAATCGCAGCCCGATTTTATTTTATTACTATCACTGTGGGAGAAATGCAACTGTCGATTTGTTTAGCTAAATTATTTTACGATAACTACCACCTACTATTGTTTATAACAAGTAGGTGGTTTAGAGCTTTGTGAGATTAAGGGCTTGCTTTGCAGGACATTGGTACTTGCATTGCGCTCAATAAAATAGTTCAGTTTCCTTTATGTTTCCAATAAACATTAATAAGCAAAACATAGCTTTATTTATTTTCCCTTATTTGTACAAATAATAACATGTGTTTCTTGGAAACGCCATCAAAATTTTACTTTAGAATTGGATGTAACATATTTACTTTAAAAATAACGTAAATATTTTCACAATGAACCTGTGGTTGCGCGTGACTTGCATCAATTTGCGCGCCTATCTGAACGTTTTCGACTAAACAAACAGTTCGGAAATTAGACAAACATGGTCCGACGACAGGAAGCACATCTCAAACAAACGCGACGCTGTCATGCGCAAGCGCAGACGAGAAGATGGATGAATATTGGCGCCCGAAGATTAGCCTAACTGAAGATCACTTTCTAATATTATCATTAACAACTAAGCACGCAAACATAAATGATGGTGTGTTAGGTCAGTTTCTGTGAAATTGTTTCTATAGTTTTTGTTCTCTTTTTTGGAAAACGAAAATTAAATTCATCGTTAGTAACTAGACACTTATAATTACAAAATACTTTTTTATAATCGTTCATCTCTGAACCCATTTTAAATTTACTCAATGTTTTTGCCATAACTCGGCTACAAGGCAATCATAAATCAAAAGATAAAACTTTCAAATAGGTCAATATATTAAACAATCAGCCAGTACTCAATCCGGTATCAAAAGAACATAAAAGCGCGGAGATCCGCTTATTAAAACCGTTTTTGAACGTTCACTTGTCTATTCCGGGTGTGGGACCACCCACGGTATGGAACTGTTATTTTAGGTACGTAATTGAGTTGTTGCGACCGTGGCGAACGACGACCCTGCCGCGACACGGGTAATGCGATGTCTTACATGACTTTGATGCACCCTGCATTAATTTAAGATGGAGAAAAGAAAAACATTGCCTGAAGATATAATTGATTGTTAAAAGTACCTACATTATATTTTTTTTTATTGGTACCCTGGAATGGTCATCTTCGGCACTTAATTAGGGCTCTAGAACCTCGTATGATCACACTAGAGCCGCGTAAAGTGGGTGACAGTAAAGCAGTCATCCCCCGGGGGATTTTAAAGGATCCCCCGTAGCCTCACTGTGCGCTCAACAATGTTGCGCTCAACAATGTTGCGCACACGGCTATGCGTCACCACATGTTCACCGCCGTTTTCTCGTGGGTCGCTCGGTGTGGGCACACAGATTCTCCCACTGCTGAACATGGCCCCCTAATGATCACTGCAATGGTTTGTCACATACACATTGCCATAATTCAATTGGCATTCGGATTGGTGCGCAGTATATTATTATTAGCACAAGGGAGGACGCTGCTGCCCATCCTCTAACCCTTAGTCGCTTTTTACGACACTCATGAGTGGAGAGAGGTATATTCTTTGTCGATAACTACAGGGAACATCTTTCCAGCATCAGCCTGTCTTTTTTATGACGCAAAGAAAAATATAATTATATTGATGTACTTGTATGAGTACATAAAGTGGCATATTTTTTGTGTTGTCCTTTGTATAGGATAATCAGTTTAGAGAATAACCTTCTATATGGAGCGTTTTGGGTTTGATTGAGATTGAGGAAAAGAACACCTGTTTTACTACAGAGAGACATTGTACGTTCTATCCACACTAATCCCAAATACTACAACATAAAGTTAAATGAAGCCTGACCCTGCATACAGACACAAATTGACTGTGACTTGAATTTTCAACGCGCAGCCTAATATATGGGTTACGTTCCCATGTCCGTCCATGACTGGCCATTAGCAAACTATCGACTTATTTGCTTTCCAGTTTGGGAATAAGGCATAACCGTTACAAATGTTGGTGATGTCATTCTATATAAAGAAGACTAAATTATTGATACTAACTCTTTGCCTCCGCTTTATTCGGAATTGGGTGACCCAATCTCATAGCTCAAAGCTCGTCGATGGGTTTGCCATAGGTAATCGCCACGCTAGGCAGACAGGTTGGCGATACTAGATGATATGTAATTAATGTCCTCGAAGGACGCTACTGCCCATCCTCCGGCTCATCCCATAGTCACCTTTGAGGATCATCATTTCAAACATACAAGTCCACTGCAGGACACAGGCCTTCCCCAATATCGCTACAACAACTGGTCTGAGTTTATATTGTGTGCTCATTGGGGTTTTGCTATAGTCTACACGCTTGACAGGCGGATTGGTGTAGTTGATTTGTAATTAATGTACTCGGAGGACGCTGCTGCCCATCCTCTTGCTGATTCCGAAGTCGTCTTTTACGACATGCTATTTTTACCGGGTCCACAGAGCAAGATAAATAATACTCAATGAGAAAAAAATGTATATACTGATATGTGCTACATGAAAAATAACACAATTATTAGCGAGATATGGTTTGATCATCATACATTGGCTTTAATTTTATTTATGTAAACTTGGAGATGGCTAATCCTCTGCTGTTGGGATTAGCTAAGGCGTTACAAAAAGAAAAACAAACATTGGCATTCAAAATAGGCTAAAGTAAAAATACCTAGTTATTTTTGAAATGTCAACATACGACGGCATGTATGGGTCGGGTATAGGTACGCCCACCCTTCACCGCTTCCTAATGTTTAAGCCGGGATGAAGAAGTGGCGGAACAAAGTCCCCAGTAACATGTCATTATTATTCTTTTTTTACAGTGTAAGTGAGAATTAGAGTCGCCTAAGCGCCCATAAACATCCGCAACACGGCAAGTCGCTGGTATGTGGCCGACCTTTAGGGCAGACATAAGCTTTTTCCTTAAAGGTCCCCGTGTCGTTTGTCTGCTATACTTTTGGGAGTTAGGCTGCCGGTATTCGTTCACTCACCGTACGAAACTCAGCAACCCTGTTGCTACCAATGACATTTAACGACAATGTTGCTACTTCACGCGGGTGTTCTGTGACGGCGCTGTACTACCTCCGGTCGAGCTAGCCCGTTTATGAGCTCTTCGGACGAATACTGAGAGGTCACTCAATATTAGGTCCCGCTTTAACTATTTGAGCCGCCGGTTTCCTACCGAAAACGGGTTTCTCGAATAGTTAAAGCGTTTCTTAATATTAAGTAGTGTTGCGGTATTTGCTATTCAACAAGTGACTATACCTAGGTATAGTCTATATACTCTTCTGCGAGAAAATATTTATACTGTTATGCACAATGGTGGTACACAAGGCGGATTTTATACCATGTGTGCATAACATTACTTAGTAATCACGTTATTACATCTAGCAGCATATAAAATAGTAGATTATTAATCAAGGAGCTAAAATGACCCATCATATACGAGGTAATTAGATAGAAACCGAGTTTTAATGGGTTTTCAGCGCCGTGTATAACATTTATTGTACAATTTGTAGAATTCTGGATAGTTAACGAGATGTTTTTTTCCCGGTTACTTAATTTCAGTCTTCTATGAAGATGTATATTGAGTTGTCTGTGGGGTAAACGTGGGAGATACACGTAGCTCCAGGTTTGAGCCCCTCCTTCAGATGTTCTGGATAGAGAATCAGCTGAGTTGACTCATCTCTTGATGTCGATGATCGTGGGCTAGTCGGGAGAATATTGATGCGTTCTATGATTTATTCTCGATATAGCCTTCTGCCACTTGATCGGATCTCCATCCACATCCACCGTGGCGTTTTAACGTTGTTATATGTGCACCAGAATACACCAAGAGAGTGGGGGATGTTCTTCGGAAACAGTTGCCAGTGTGCTGTTCCGGATTGGGCAAATTTAGATAGGTGGCGATCTCTTTTGGCATGTTGCTTAATTTATTTTTGCCTATAACTTGCCTTGTACATTTTCCGTTTTGATAGTTGAGAAAAAATCTCGACGTGCCCATTCCACTCGGCCATAAATATTGGTAGACTTATAACGAATTTCCTCTCCTTATTTGTCTTTGTATTGGGCAGATTCATGGCTTGAAGATGGGTATCAGTTTCGACATCTTCCACTGTTATGTTAGCCAGTTCTATCCTTCTGCAGGCACCGCTGATATAAAAAATTAAAGCAACAACAGCAAGTGTGTTAGAACTGTATTTTGGTGGTATCTCTACTAAGCAATTTAGTTTGATGAAAATAGAATAGAAATAGAAAACAAATATAACCTTTGCTGCTAAATATTTTTCATTTGGTGTCTTATTTACGAAATTCTCGATATCTGTCCTCGTGAAAACTTTGGAAAGAAAGTAGCATTTTGCAGCCGGTGGATAATTTCTTGAGAAAAGCTGTTGAAATTTTCTTTACATTTACATTATGTCTTATCTGTATAGTTGTTTGTAACATTGAATATGTACTTTTGGAGTAAGTGGCGTTTAACTTTGATATTTTTTGGAAAGTTCACCAAAATACGTAAGAAAAACTCCTTCCGTAAGCGAATCTCTCTCTCTCGAAACTCGTTTTTCTGTCCTCCACTTCATAAACTTCTCGTATTTAAATAAATACTTTGTAACCTTGTCGGCAACAGATTGAAAATTATTTCTTTTCATTTATTCCATTTGCAAATTATTATTGCATTCTCACTGGGTGATGACATTTTTACTATTGTAAAATGAATTACGGTCACTATAAATTTAATTTGCAATTGAAAAATTATAAAGATTTCGCTCCAATTTTTGTTTTTGTAGGCTCATTATCATTTGACAGACAAAAATAAAAAATACATTGCTATTTTTTCTTCGCTCAGGTATGCCACAATGACGGTCTTTTTGAGCAAGAGGAGTGAAAAAGGAAATGATTACCTATAGTGACTGTATGTCATAACTACATGTCAGTAGTACGTAGTCATCAGTACTTACACATCATTACGCAATCATAAACTTTTATACTGGAATTATACGACCGTTATAAAATAATTTACCGCCTCCATTGTACAGTAATTCGGTAATAATCAGTAACGTAATACATACAATTTTACCATTCATCTTATGGAATCATTTCGGCCGAATGAAATCCACTGCTGGACACAGGCCTCCCCCAAAGATCACCACAATGACCGATATGGGTGAGTCGTGGGCTCATTGGGGGGTTTTGCCATAATCGCCACGCTTGGCGGGTTGGCGATCGCAGTTGACCTGTTAATGTACTCGAAGGACGCTGCTGCCCATCCACCGGCTAATATGGAATACCTCAACCAAACTCTTCTCTACGACTACAAGGATGCCGTATATGTTTTTTTTATCCGAAAATGGGTTAACGTGTCCTTTCAAATCGACATACGTCCTTTGCTATCCATAAAACCAAACATTTTGCTGGTATAATAGCTCAAGCCTTCCTTTATTTCCTCCCCTAAGCGAAGCTGACATGTATTGTGCGAAATGATTAATAACACGTCATAATGATACGTCGGTTTTTTGTTGTTGTATGACGATTTATCCTGTGACATTCTTTTGATAGGATGTAGGTCGGTGCGATGAAATGCTTTTAGTTTCAGATTACTGCAACCCTTTTGCGAGCCAATATTATTCTACACTGGGAGAAACATTTTTTTATATTTTTGATACCTGCAAACATTTTATATTTTGTTGTGTGGGAAGCCTGGCTGTGGATATTAGTTGACCATAGCTCGTAAATGGCGTTCTCAACTAAAAGTACCACTACGTCAAAGAATACCGGCGTGAATCAACAACAACACAACACAACATGCAAGCGTTTCGCATGGTGAATGAAGAATACCGGAAGACCAATCTTTTTTTTTGTTGTTGGGCTTCTCGCATACATTTCTGGGAAATGTGGTTGCTTAAACCAGTGATTTCTGGCGAAGCCAAAAGAGGCCTCCAGCCAGATAAGTCCAACCCCCAAGAATATGGCAGAAATGGGGGCCTTCAAGGAAAAAGCGTATGTCTGCCCTAAAGGTCGGTAACACATCAGCGACTCGGTGGTGTTGTGGATCATTTAAGCAACTGCTGCTATGACCTCCGCTTAGGGCGTTGCTGGGGAATTCGAGCTATGTATGTATGTACAGCTGGTATGGTATTATTAAAATATTTCAGGGGATATTTAAGAGTACGGGCCCGGCACGGCCGGCGCGAGCATGGTACGGGAAGTTGATGATTGAACGTAATGGTGTTGCGTCGCGTCACGCATCACGTCAGCGGCGTCAGGATTCCGCGGCGTCGGTGAGGCGGGCATGCTTGTTTGCCTTTTGAAACTACTTATAAACCCTGTTGGTGCAAATATGACCAGTGTGGTGCCGAATATGGGCTAAGAATAGCATCATCTCTTCTCACGGGTATCGTAAAAAGCGACCATTGGATTAGCCGAAGCATGGGCAGCAGCGTCCGTTGAGTACATTATTTACAACTCAATTGCGATCGCCAACCAGCCTGCTAGCCGTGGCGATTATAGAAAACCTCTCCAATGAGCACACAACCTAAACTCAGAAGCAAATGGCAATTTCTTGGTGAGGTCTATGTCCAGCAGTGGACGTTATTTAGCTGAAATTATGAGGGGCAAATATTAGTTTTTGCTCGCAAAAGCACTTTTGACTAACTTTAAGTACTTTGTGTGTAGTTCTACTTGGAGATTTTATTAGAGTTGTCTTCTATCCATGACTTATGACTATAAAATAATTAATAATTCCTAAAAAAAAATGTATCAGCCACAAAAGTGTTACTTAGTTCAATTGAAACGGCTCCTCTTCGATAACTATAGTAAACCTTTTTCATTCAAGGGACTTTGACGTTATAGTACACTTGATTTCCAATACGTGGTCTCCTTTAAAATGTCGTCTAAACAGTTGTCGGTCCGCAACAAAGTGTACGACTTGTAAAATATCTTTAACACTCCCTAACACACGTACCTCCCAGCATTCGACTTTGAATATAAATGACCTGATTTTTTGTTTCCTGTAAATTTTTAGGCATACGAATGTTGTGCACTGGTTTATTAAACAAACCGTCTCGTGCTGAATGTATGTCATGATGCTATAAAAATCATTATTTCCTTTTGTTACGTTGCAGCTGTAAGAAATGAGGATATATAAATACTCAGAAGTTAGGTGGAAAGAAAACCATTTGATACAAATCAAAACATTCGAGGAGATTTACAGGATCCTTTATTGCTGTGTGTAAAAATCTGATAAGTACGGACGTAAGGGTAATAGCAAGCCGTTTCCTTGTAAAAACATATGTTTTTTCCTGTTCTATTTTTCTTCTTATTGCGTATTCGAGGTTGTCTTATGGAGAAACGTGAGTAATAAATCTCTTCTAGTGAACATACGATATGATAATAACACTTTGTTTAAATCTAACATAGCAAGGTATTTAGCAGCTCTACTTTTAACTAGGATTTTGTTTATTAAAATTAAATTTTCATGTTCCAAGTTTAGCAAAAATTAATGATTAACGGCCGAATACTCAAACGCCATTTAACGTTAAATCCCCACTTAAACAATTTGAGCCGCCCGGTTTTGTACCAAAAACCGGTTTCTCGAATAGTTTAAGCGGGGACTAAACATTTAAATGGCGTTTAAGTATTCGGTCATTATGCTCTTAAGGCAAGTAGCTACGCTTTTACGGATAGAACAAATTGCGTTGTTAAGGAGCTCGTTCGATTTTCATTGGCACTTGCCTCAGAGTAAGAATATTCCCAACTAATACAATCCTTTCGATAGACCGTTGATATCTCTTTCACTGTTGCTATATTAGAAGGGGATGGATGATAGTCGATGCGAGTAGTTGTGAGGTATAGAGTAGGTTGTTGCGTTTACCTCATGTGATCGCGTAGCTCTTCGGAGCCTCGGTGTTTTATTGACTCAATCATGGTGATAATAAGAGGCTGCGTTGCCTTGGACCCATGGGTGAAGTGCTAAGACACATTGTACGTTTATTTGTATATTTTTCTTCTCGGTAAGTAGAACGTGGAACGATGTGAACCCGATATTTCAGACTGGTTTTCCTACATAGGAGATGGTAGATTATTTTTATCCGACACATAAAATCCGTTTCATGAGGCAAAGATATCTTGTCTCAAAAAATAATCTTGTAATATATCTAAAGGTAAATCAGAAGAAAAAGGTTCGTATGCTATTGTTTCGGCCTTATCACAATGAATACGATATCGCAACACAAAATAATGTTATGAGATTAAAATATCCGAAATCAAAACACAGTGCCTTGTTGTCCGGCCGTATTTACAATCGGAACAAGACAAGACAAGATATTTCCGTCAACTTAATTGAAGTGACATGAGTTACTTTATTGATATTAAGATTTATTTATGAATAGCGCGGCGAGTGATAAAACGACATTTCACCGGCCGGTGTGTTTGTTTGTCGACAGATTTCTGCGAATGAGTGCAATTAATTATGACCGATGTCGGTCGTCCGCGGGCGACGCGCTTGCGCTCGCCTTTTATTTTTACACACCATTTGTAGAACAATGCAGCGCGTGCGACTTTTATCTCACTGCAAATAAACGAAAACTCGTGTTAACTTTTTGCCGGTCTCGATCGTGGCTCGCCTTGTGCTTTGCCATCCCACGAAATTTTATTAAGCTCGTACCTAAAAGTTTCCGGAGTTAAACGGTTTTTACCAAGCGATTATTTCGATCGGCGAAATGCCAAAGTAACAAAGTCAAAAGCAAAGCTGCGAGTACTTCGACAATCTACTCTTATTGAGTTTCGGCTTGCAGGATTTCGATAAGGGATTAGTCGGAGGATGGGCAGCAGCGTCCTTCGAGTACATTAACAGCTCAACTGCGATCGCCAACCCGCCTGCCAAGCGTGGCGATTATGGCAAAACCCCCCAATGAGCTCAAAACACATCCATATCGGTGGTTGTGATGATCTTTGGGGGAGGCCTGTGTCCAACAGTGGACTTCATTAGGCCGAAATGATTTCGATAAAAGAGGGATAAAAGATAGGTAACCTACATTGTTTCAAATATTACACCATTTACAACGCAGGATTGACTCATTACTTTGTAGTCTTTTTATAAGTAACTTTATTTATAGTGATGCTCTAATGGAAAGATCAAACGCACTGGCAGTTAATTTTAATGTCTCGGTGTAAACGGGCACCGAGGCCCGTTAGATATAATTAGAGGGATCGGTAAAGCCTCGCCGTGCATTACGCTGCTGCCAGTAGTATTTTGATCTCGTTGACATTTATTATGTCACCAACATCGGTACAAACGTACCTACTTCGTATGAATAAGTAACTATTTTTATCTTTAACGAGTGCGTTAACATTCACGCTGGAGAACGTGATATACGCACGTCAATATGATGACACATACCGCTGTAATAAAATGTAAATAATTATGATTGATGCAAACGTGGTTGGACATTTTGCTTTCAATTTATATTAAAGTGGTATCTTCGAAGAATATTGCGGGAAATGGTGTCAAAGACGGTGTAGTGGAACCGCCAAACTTGTTTTATATGTCAGGAAGGATGGCGTGCTGTCAGCGGCGCCTCGCGAGGCGGCGAGGCAGCGAGGCGGGGCGAGGGCGCAAGCTCTCATCAACTTTAACGAGCCATTACCGCTGCGCCGCCACGCTCGGCTCTACAAGGGGGGAATCGTGTAATTTTCGGAACTCGCATAACGTGTAATTATTTCAGGAGGGGGCGTCAATAACGTAACCGCAACACATTTATATGCGTCCAGACTAAAATTTTCGTTGCGTAGTAAAAGTAGAACACTGAATGTTTATGTATGAAACCCCGTCAATTTGAATAAAACCGAATTTCACATAAAACCCAATTATTTGCATAATATATCTATAAAGGTTTCGTAAACGGATAATCTTGAGCGAAGGAGGGTTTGTAAACTTTTGTTTTGATCGTTAATGCAAAATAAAGTCGCATACGCCATCGTTATGAATAAGAATGGTTACTAATGAACCAATTTATGGAGACAACCGGCTGTCCGCTGAGTTATTATCGACACAAAAGCGAAGACAGTGTAAAACGTTCACTGAAATGGAACGTAACAAGTCCACTGAAATAATTCACGGTGGATTCGACGCGGACATTCACAGTTGCATCGCCGTGGGCGAGTGCAAGCTTGTCTTGAGACGTCGACAGTTCTTGTTGCGGCTACTGTGGTTATTTCTAAACCGTATCACGTCTCCGACGACCGGATCGCCTCAACGGCCAACGCTTTGATGTCACATTCTCTTTTTGCAAACCACATTTCAGTACGGACTGAATGCTTTCGGGAAAGATGTCTAACAACGAGCGATTCGATCGGCGCATTCTTCATTTTGATATTTTGTTTTCGATTCACTTCGGCTAATGTAATTGCCTTTTGATGCCAAGTAAAAGTTGTGATGTGTCTCGTCAGATTTATTAGGCTTTTTCTAATCTTGGCGGCAGTGATCAACAGCCTTTGATTTAGTCGAAATCCATGGTTTTATTTCTTGTGTGGTGCCGGCTGAGAATACCACCACCCCATCTCCTCCCGTGGGTGTCGTAAAAGTCGACTAAGGGATTAGCCGGAGGATGGGCAGCAGCGTCATTCGAGTACATTAACAGCTCAACTGCGATCGCCAACCCGTCTGCCAAGCGTGGTGATTATGGCAAAACTGAAAATGAGCCCACAACACACATATCGGTCGTTGTGGTGATCTTTGGGGAGGCCTGTGTCCAGCAGTGGATTTCATTCGGCCGAAATGATGATGATGAAAATGGCAGAAGGATGTAAATAAAACAATTCGTATTTTTTAAGCAATTATTACATGAAATGAAGACGTTCCCTGTGGGTTATAGCCAGTGGCCAATCCATGAGAATTTCCCCACGACAAAAAAAGGCGTGCAAACGTCAAATAGAAAATAAATAAATGAACATAACTTTTCACAAATCTTAATAAAGTGTTCATTTTAGAACTGGAAACCGATAACCGCACTAAGGGGGTTGTGAATGCAGTTTATTTTTAGAAAAGCCAATGTGGTAACAGATAATAGAATGCCGTAAAACTTGGTCCCGTGTGGGCGAAGCGTAGATAACGGCCGGCTGCGACGTATCTCTTAAAGCGGTAATTTGTTAGAGCTCTTTGTACGACTCACTTGTGATAAGGGAAATAAAAAGTTTTATAAGAACCCGAGAGCCTTGTTCGAGTTCAAGGCGATGCTCATGTTTCAATGCCGTCGATGTGTTAGATAGTGCTATTTTTATGACCTTATTATGCAGACATTGAGGATGACATTGCTCTTGCAGATGTTCAACTAAAATGTACTCGAACAAATTCACAACATTATACGTAGCTACTTGTATTTTTCTCATTCAAGGCCGAATGCTCGTTCTTGACTTGGTTTTGATAGACGTATAATCAAAGATATATCAAAATAAATCCAGGGTGCTGCATTTATGTCACTTTAAGATTGGCCTTAAAAAAGGTAACCCAGAACAAAAATACATTTTAATAATAATGTATAAAAGTAAATATTATAGTTTATATATTGTGATCTAAGCATATTATATCATATTATGATTTAAGTTGATTTATCTAACTCTAATTTAATACTATGTATACGTGACTACTCCTTTATTGCTATGATCACTCTATCACTCAAAGGTTTTTCTGGTAGAAAACAAAATTCTAAGACAGTCTTTGTACATGTAAAGTTTATATTAATTGCTTAAATGAGAATACTCGTGTACAATGAAAAATAAAGAAAGACGAATCAGATACGGACCGAAACAACGTTGCAATCTCACAATGCATTCAACGAAAGTTCTCTATATACGTACAAAAAAGTTCAATAAAGTAGAAATTCTTGATTGGATGCCAAATTAGAAAGCGAAAGGTCCTATTACAATAACGAAACACAACGTCACGCGATGTGAGTTGTCCCGGTGACAGCTATGAGAACAGCACTACCAATGTTTTATGACGTCGGATAGGAATAAATGGAAATAAAAGGGGAATGAATACTTCTAAAGCATTAAACGTAAGGCTATGAATGTCTTTAGACAAATTAAAAAGCTGTGATTTATTGCTGTAGCCTTTTTATTGCATGCAGTAGCATTTTACAAGCTCTTCGTTAGAATGTTGGCTGTCCGAAAATATACAATGTGACATGGCGTTGAGTTTAATTCTTTTTCTGAGTTTAAAAGTCAGAAGACAAGCTTCTAGTGTTTTTGAGAGCAGTTTGAATTCCGTTATAAGAAATATTACATTCACAGAGATTTACCGCTCCTTTGCTGCTATTATTATAAAATCCAGTTTTGTTAGAAATTATGCGTAAGGTAAATTTAGGGACAGAGTTAGTTCAATTAACTTCATTTATGATTTAGACTTGTCTGATTTTATGCAGTCTTCCCTTGCTATCCACATTTCTTACACAGCAATATTTAACAGTATTGTCAAATTACTGTAAACAGACTGGTGGCAAAAAAATAAGCTAGCTACCGTAAAATGCGTCTCTTGTCCTCCTCCGCCCTAAATTATTTTTTTCTACACGATGACTTCACTATTACCTCCTGCATCTTATCTATACAAATAAATAAAATTGAAGTGTCTGTTTGTAATGTCAAAATAACAGCTTTTTACTAAATGCATATGAAAGTATATACGGTACCTATAACAAAAAAACAATTTTTAAATGTTTTGTCTGTCTGTCTGTCTGTCTGTCTGTTTGTTCCGGGTAATCTCCGAAACGGCTGGACCGATTTTGACGGGACTTTCACTGGCAGGTAGCTGACGTTATAAGGAATAACTTAGGCTACTTTTATTTCAGAAAAATATTTAGGGTTCCGCGCGAAAACAATAAAGCCCTTGAAATCCAACATATATATTCTATGTCAAGTGTCTATGTCGAAGTGCTCTAAATTTCTTTTAAATTAAACGCGGGTGAAACCGCGGGTCCCAGCTAGTTATATATAAATCTCATACGCACCAATATCTCGACCCGAAACGACCATCTGTAGACTATAGAAGAATTTGTTTCGACGGGGATTGAAACAATCGCTGAACCAGTGCGCCAGCCGTACCGTTTAGCTATTTAAATTAACTAGCTAATACGGGTGTATATACTAGCATTAATATTTGAGACGATTCTAATGGCATCAGCAGAGTTAAGAGTCATCATCATCATCTCAGCCATCCATTGCTGGACAGAATCCTCCCCCAAAGATTGCCACAACGACTGGTATAGATTTGTGTTGAGAGCCCATTGCGGGGTTTTGCCATAATCACCACTCTTGCCAGACGAGTTGGCGATCGCAGTTGGGTTATTAATGTATTCGAAGGACGCTGCTGCCCATCCTCGGGCTAATCCCATAGTCGCCTTTAACGACAGTCACGGGATGAAATGGGGTGGTGGTATTCTTAGCCAGCACCACACGGGCAACTTTAGAGTACCTTATCTTTACCAGGCACTGCACTAGTTATATATATATAACATTGTAATTATTCACAAATATATTTTGTAATGATTTAGTAAGCTTTTAGCTTCCAGCAGTAAGCAATAGCATCGATGAAAATAAGTTATACTTACGGCCCAAGCGAGAAGGTTGGTAACAATACCTCGATCATTAACCGTAATACCAGTGTTGCTTGCATAAATATATATTGTTTTATTTTTGCTTGTTCCAAAAGGCTTATATTATGACACAATCACTTTAGTGTCGAACCGATATAAAAGTTATAGTTAACGAAACCAAAAAAGTCGTGCTTACTTAACCTGTCACTGCATCGAGCTACTTCATCAACTTTTAATCACTACATTTGTCGATATTTACGCGTATCGTATAAAACTTAAAATAAACTAGGGAGTTATTGACGTTATACGAAGAAATAAAAATTGGTATTGCATGAAAGCATATGCACATATGCAGTTACTGCACGTTAGCAGGATTTGGGTATCCACCAATAATAAATACAGAAAATATCCGCCTATGCATTTTCTGGTTTTATACTATATTTAGGGCAAACGTTGACTTTATACTACTAGTAGTATTTCCTAATACTCACCACGCATGGCAGGCGGCTACTGAGCGCAGTATATAGCTACCGCTTCACAGAAGGGACGCTGCTGCCCATCCCTCTGGTTTGGATTCCCTTAGTCGCCTTTTACGACATCCACGGGAAGAGATGGAGTGGTGCTATATTCTTAATGCGGACACCGCTCGATTGCTTATTTTTTAGTTAAACGTTTATTGATGATTCGGTTACGCCAAATATAGTAAGTCCCATATGAGGACAAAAATTTAAAAAAGCATTTCTTTAATACTTGAAACCATCTGAATCGGGTATTTATTTAATTGTTAGGTGACGGTTTACAGTAGTGGTATTCAATGAGCTTCCATAGAATAATTATTGTAAAGTAATAAAACTAAAACAACAGATATTCACTGAGTTTTTGAAGAGATCGTGCTCACACACTGACGCCCATCTTATTTTTTGCTTTAAACTTTTTTTGTTCTTAAACTAACCTTTCCCCACACTAAGATTTCTTCTGTGACGTGGGTGCGTTTACAAACATGAATTCTACATACAATACACACAGACCCGGAACAAGTACCTGCAGATCATACAAATATTTGTTCCGTGCGGGAATCGAACCCACGACCAGGAGCGCAGCAGCCGACTGTATCAACCACTGAAGCAACCGTGCCGTCAATTCAATAAATTTAATTAAAGTCTAAATAGATGAACTTATTACTATGTCAGAATTGTACATTGGAATAGCCTCTTGCCATTATTGCACTTTTCCATATATTGTGCAATATAAGAAATAATTTAACCTGAGTGAATCCCGTTTTTTTTCTGGGTTATAATTATAATACAACACTCTCTCTCCGCTTCGCGATTGTTATAGAAACACCATGAGTGTTGTTTATGTGGTGCGGTAAATGACACAGGCCCAGGCGTAAGGTATCTCAAACGAATACCGTGCTGGTTTACCCAGGAAGAGTCCAGCACGCCCTTCCGCCTTCACCAGGATGAGTGCTCATAAGGAGTTCCCTACTGTATAAAGGGATGTTCTTTACATGAATTTTGAAAAAAACAACATCTGATGGATTGAGTCAAACAGATGGGCATTGATCGGCAGCTCCTTGTCAGTTGAAAACAGCATTCTACGTTCATCAATCCATTTGCTCAGGGTGGCGATTAATGCAACATTCTCTTCGTTCTTTGTTTTTTATGCAACAGCAATACCTGAAAGCCATACTGTGGTACTGGTGGTAAGCATCACGCCTGCCCATAACAGTTGTAATGCAGGACTACTTCTGCGTTGCACCACTCTATGCTCGTGACCTCGAGAAATTAAGTATTTGGTCTGTTACGCCCAGTATTTTCACTCGCTACAATTCTTTTCAAATTGGAACACAGTAATGAAGAGCTCATAGTCAGTTGCACTCACTGATTGGTAAACGAGAACTAGGAACGGTTGGCGAGGTTAAGCAATGCTCGGTGCACTTAGTGTGTAGGTAGGTGACCGCATAGTGGTATTTTAACTGAGTGTTTCCGTACTTCGGATGGCATATTGTCTTTAGAAGGTAGTCGTTAAGCCAAGTTAGACCTTTGGGCGACTTGAATAACTCCGACACAAGCTCGGCCAGTAACCAAACAATAAAAAAACAACAAACAAAAACAGCAATGTTTAAAGTTTAAACAATACTGCTTGGCTGCAGAAAAGCTGGCACTACAGTGATACCTATCTGTTTTTTATTTTTTCTGTTAGTCCCCAGTGGAAATTCATCATGAAGTTCCTCCGACCCGGGGAATGGCGAAGGGGCATGCCGGCCTCTTACCGGCTAAAACCACTGGAGCGGCCATCTTCGGCACCGAAGGAGGGCTCCAGGTCCTCCAAAGATTAGACTAGCCGCCCATTGGTGCCACGCCTTTAGGTTCCTCACGGAGGGGATGACTGTGTGCGGTCCCCCTCTAGCAGAAGGAGGCGATTGTAAAAAGGTCGCCCCCCAGGCACTTCTCGGGGAGGACTGTAAAGGATCCCCCCAAGCCTCACCGTGCTCCGTGCTGCGTACACGGCGGCACGTTGTCACGTGCGCACCCCCGTCTTCCCGGTGGTCGCTCGGTGTGAGCACGCAGACTCCCTAATCTGCACGCTGTAATAAGAGACCTAGCGGCTCACGTCGAGCAGTGGTCTGGTGTAAATAAATAATGAATTCTTTACCCCTTATCGCGTATCTCAATGTACTTTTTCCTGTCATAGACTCTCAAGATATTATTTATGTACCGTCTATGTCTTTTTATTTACAAGAAAGCAACTCATGTTTTATTATTTCGTGAACGTACCAGTATTCGTTATATTTTCATATTTTCGAAAAAGGCGTCTATTATATAAAAATGCCTCGATTACTGTGTAATTTCACGAGATTGTAATAACCGTATCGAGCCACAGGTAATCCATATAATGACGGGTAAGCCACAATTTACTATCGTAGGGTTTATTAAAAGGCAATTCAGTGTTTAATCTGCCATTAATTTAGTAAAATTACCGCCCTCTTCATTTATGAGCGGGCCTTGGGGAAATTACTCTATTGGGACAAACAAACGATTTGGTTAATGTGACTTCTCTGTTGGAATGTAGGTATTACGTTGTCTGCAGTTTATTTTAAACCAATCGTTCTCACTGTACAGGCAGCATAATAAAGTCTCAGAATTAGTGAGTTCTGACTTTCAGCGTTTTAAATGTGCGCATATAAAACTGTACTAAGGTCACCTTCTTTTTTAAAACGTTGTTTATGCAAACAATCGTTGTGTATATATGTCAATGGACCTGTATGGTATTGTATTTCAGTATATACTCAAAACTATATCTCCCAAAATGAAAAGGTTATTTCAGCGATATAAAAATATATGTGAAAGTGTGCAATTTAGTGTGAATATTGGAAAAATAGTTGTTATAATTATAAAATATTGCTTATTATTTGAGAACATAATAAACCTACTCTATAATTATGAAACTATGCGCTTACAAAGAATATTCTTATTTTTTTTTATTACTGGCTTTACTTAGAACATAATAAGTATCTATTAGTAATAAAAAGTTATTTATAGATCATTCGTTCCAAAAAACTAGTATAAAAACATTTAATGGCTTCCATTTATAATGGAGCGTCCTACTTTGATTTATAATTTTTTCAACATAAAGATGTTTTAATTTAAACTATGAGCAGAGTAAAAGGGAAAGTAGAGTTAATTTTCATCATATCATCACATCACATTTACCCATAAACGTCCACTGTTGAACATGGAGGCCCATATTATTCGATATAGAAGACTATAATAGCTGCTACAATAAACGGTTATAAATCTATTGCTAGTGATGGAATAACTGCTAGATCCTAATAACGACTTATCATGTATTATTTTTAAATAACGGTTATGGTAATCTGATGTCCGTTATATTGCTATTCGTTGTTAGTGAGTTATGCCGTTATCAATCATTTATGACATAACCATTCATAAAATATTTGTATTGTGTGTAAGTTCGAGACAGTGGTTTTGTAATAATTACAAACAGCTTTTTGTTTCCAAATAACATGGTATAAAAAGCTATAACCGGTCTCATTTTGAGCAATTTATACTATGCTCAAAAATTAAATAATATTATAAAAGCAGAGGGACTATTGGCTAACGGCCAAAATTAATAACGATATGCAACACCAATATCACGAGTGTGGATTCGTATTAGGTATACAACAGAAAACAAATTTATATTTAGATCACGTCCCAAAATATAAATAATGGAAATCTTACTTTGTTTACTTTCCGCAACAATTATTCGAGGGTAGTTACAAAATTGTATCATTTATGTGTACAAAAGTCATCAAAACACTAAGAGCTAGAGCGCACGGGTGACTTTAGTCACCGTGACAATTTCGTGACTCTATGGATATGTATGGAAATGTCACCTCACGTCACGTCGTAACGCGCGCGCACCTCCATACATACCCAAGGACTTGATAAGAGTGACGAAATTGTCCCGATGATAAAAGTAGGTAACCCGTGCCCGCTAAGCCTTAGATTACTCATAAATCTACAAAATGCCGCGTGTTTGCGCTAATTCTCCTAACTTTTTGTGGTGAATCCACTCCTGAAAGTGTCACCAAATTTCCATAAATAATTAAACTGATGCTGGATGCTTATCACAAACTAGGATGCAATATGTCGTTGAAAATCAATTTCTTACACTCCCATTTATGTTTCGTTCCGGATAACATCGGTTTAGTAAGTGATGAACACCGTGAAATATTTCATCAAGAAATTGCAGAGAATGAGAAAGTTTATCAGGGTAGATAGGAGCTAGTCATGACTCAGACTACTGTTGGAGCCTCCAGAGGAATACTGCCACTACTGACTACAAGAGGAAAGCCAATCGTTCCAAAAAAATAGTTTTTTCATGTAGAATAAAAGAAAGAAATTTGCCGTGTGGTGTCGGCTCAGAATACCACCACTCCATCTCCTCCCGTGGGTGTCGTAAAAGTCGACAAGGGAATAGCCGGAGGATGGGCAGCAGCGTCCTTCGAGTACATTAACAACTCAACTGCGATCGCCAACCCGTCTGCCAAGCGTGGCGATTATGGCAAAACCCCCCAATGAGCCCACAATACACCCATATCGGTCGTTGTGGTGATCTTTGCGGGAGGCCTGGGTCCAGGAGTGGACTTCATTCGGCCGAAATGATGAAAATGATGTAGAATAACAATTGATATCACTACTTCATACAATTTGAAGTAAAATCAATAGATGCGTTGTACTACTAAACTTGACGTGATGTTACAATTTTATTTATATATTTCAAGTAGTTTAAAAAACGGGAAATCATAAATACTCACTGTGAAACCAGAGAAAAATAAATTTCTATCTAATCTTTAGATTTAAGATTTTAAACTTCATCTGTTTTTGTGTTAAAATCACATTTAATACAAAAAATAGACAGACAAATCCTTAATCACAAATTCAAAGATTTTGAATTAGATCGGTTATTAATATCGGCCGTAAATGACACAGGGGTAGAACGATCAATGTGCAAGGTTCAATCCTGGATGGATTGCATATTTCTTCCAGATCCTGCCCTCCCGTGTCTCAGATAACATGTTAAGTCGTCGGTCCTGGTTGTCATACGGATTTATGTAATAGTTGTTACGAGCAATCAGAAGCCCGAAACTCTGGTAACCGATTTGACAAAAAAATATCGGTATAACTCAGTAATTAAGTTGCGCAGGTAAGATGGCCACACCGCTCGGTATGAACGGATGAAATTCGGACGTTATAAGTGTAGCAAACCAAAGTACCACACAAGACATGAGCTAGTCGCCTGTAAAATTTAACTCAAGAGAAGAAAAACAATAACGAAGATCAAACGAGAGTCATCATCATCATCATCATATCAGCCACAGGACGTCCACTGCTGAACAAAGGCCTCCCCCTTAGATTTCCACAACGAGCGGTCACATGCCGCTCTCATCCAACGACTCCCAGCGACCTTCACCAGGTCGTCAGTCCACCTCGTTGGAGGTCGTCCCACGCTGCGTTTTCCGGTGCGCGGTCTCCATTCGAGAACCTTTGTGCCCCAACGGCCATCAGTTCTACGAGCAATGTGCCCTGCCCATTGCCACTTCAGTTTACTAATCCTTTCAGCTATGTCGACAACTTTAGTTCTTCTACGGATCTCCTCATTTCTGATTCGATCTCGTAGAGAAATACCAAGCATAGCTCTCTCCATAGCTCGCTGAGTGACCTTGAGCTTTCTTATGAGGCCCATTGTGAGTGACCACGTCTCTGTTCCATATGTCATCACTGGTAACACACACTGGTTAAAGGCTTGCGTCTTGAGGCATTGCGGTATTGTTGACGAAAAGACGTTGCGAAGTTTCCCGAAGTAACATAATAATAATATCAAAAACGTTTTTTCTATCTTAATCAGTTTTATAACAATTAGTGATCCTTATCAAAACCAATTTTATTCCATTCATTGAAAGTACAAGATGATCAGTGGCGCCATCTCCCAGAATCGTTGATGCAACTTTGAATAGCGAAAAACACGAGAGCCGGAAAACAGATGATAGCCAGCATTTCAAACGTTTTAAATTATGGTTACATTACTTATCTGTTATTGTTATAATGACCGCCTCTATCTGTTGCCACAATCACAACTCTTGGCAGATTGCTGGTACAAGTATGTTGTTATTGTCACTTAGAAAGAAAATAAAAAGAAGAAAGACAGACAGTAATTTTTTTCTAGGTTAAGTTCACGCGCGCCAACATGCTATAACCTATACTTTTAACAAAATCCTTAGCTGGTGTTTCGTGTGGTGACCAGATTAAGAATATAGCACCACTCCATCTCCACCCGTGGATGTCGTACAAGGCGACTAAGGGACTCTAAACCAGAGGGATGGGCAGCAGCGACCCTTCTGTGGAACAGTAGCCATTCTGCGCTCTCCAACTCGCCTGACAAGCGTGGTGAGTACTAACAAATTCCCCTCGAAATGAAAACGTAACTGTGGAAATCTATAGGGGAGGCCTTTGTTCAGCAGTGGACGTCCTTTGGCTAGTATAATGATGATCAGCCCTTAATCGCCTATTACTGCACCCACGGGTAGAGAGAGCAAAATTCGCAAATAAATACACAATATACCGAATAGCTGAACGGTCTGTAATTAAACTAACAAGCAGCTACATACATAGACATACGTAATTACTTTACAGGTAAACATAGCTACATTACGTAATTCACTTCGATAGTCAAACACGCTTCCACGTCTACAATTTCAGTGTAACGTGTTATTTGCCCACCCCTTATACCTGATGGTACTTAACCTCTGTCGTGTACACTAGAGCTCTCTACGTAACAATTTAGTTTGATGATAATACTACTATCGAGTTACGGACAACCCTAGCTTCGGCGAAGTAGCGGACACATTGACCAAGCGCAAGCGATAAAAATAATAAAAAGTTCCAAGAAATGACAACGACACGACTCTGGGATCCAAAGTTGGACTAGCATCGTAAAGTCTCGGCTGAAAATTATGTATTCTAGAAAAAGGCAAAAATCTACAAAATATCCAAAGATTGATTTTAATCACTTATTTCGCTCACAATCTACTACATCATTAATATCCACTTATGAATGATCGACTTTCCTCCTCGGACTATTTTTGTAAATTTCAGTTTAATAACGTTTCAGACACTTAATTCCTTATCTATTTAGCACTCTGCTCAGCGAGGTTTCAAAGTGGACTATTCACTTCTAAGAACACTTTTAAATAAAACAACATTGATATATTTTGCCTACATAGCATTTATAAAACCACAACACATTGAAACCACCGAATGTTAAGAATGTATTTCATGCAAAGAAGTTGTTCGATTAAACCTGTGACGCCGCTACGTTTCCGCTATCCCCTCAATAATAGAATATTATTCTTATAGAGGAATCCCGTGAAAGATTGGGGGAGGTGAAGCCAGGCCGTAACCGTGAATTTTGTAATTAAACGCCTCGTCTAATTGTGACCTTCGACCAGTGCGCTTCACACTCCGCTTCACTTTCGGGATTAAGCTCGTCGTAACAAAATAGGATGCTTGAAACTTAGGGTCAATTTACCGAAATAATAAAATCTAAATTGAGGTTGAATTAACTTTACTCCATCTGATTCGAATAGGTATATGTATGTATAACAGCGGAAGAACAAATAACTAAAGTGCTTTTGAATTCAGCCTGTTAGCCCCGCTGCTGAACACGGATCTCACAGTTCTCAGTGCAATTCATCATCATACATGTCAGCCGAAGGAGTTCCACTGCTGAACAAAGGCCTCCCCATAGATTACCACAATGACCGGTTACACTGGTGACCGGTTGGTTGTTTGTGTCATCATTTTGAGAATTTCTAACGTGAATCCTTCGCAAGCCTCCAAAAAAGTCAGATAATTATCCCTATCGCCATGTTGGACAAGTGAGTTGAATTGGCCTTAGGGCAAGTCCTCTCGCACCGCTTTCATCTGTCGGTTATTAGAACGAGCATCTTGCGATCGAATACTAAAACGCCACACAATATTGAAGACCCTCATAATCATATCACATATAATTAAAGACGCCTGTTTTTAGGTGCAAGTGCACAAGTGCGGACAGGTTGTGCGACTCTGTCTTCTGTGTATTAGACGTGTGTTTACCAAGTGTAGGCAACACGTCACAAATACCCCAGCGTTGTCTCAAATACATCGCCGTTTCTACCAACGCCGATAGTCCATATGAAATGCGTGTCCACGATATAGGAATCATCCCAGTGATCTGACTGAGCTCCGCCAACGCGTCTAAGCCGTGACAAACTGCCGTGATTGAAGTGTCTACGCCATTAGCGGATTCGTGATGACATTATTCGTTAACGCCTACTCTAAAAATTGCCGGTTCTATGACCTCATACGACGTGATATCAACTTATTTATATAGACTGGTAAATAAATTTATTTCCCTGAGACAATACATCTTACACTGAAAGAATCTTTAAGAAGTCTTGTTATAGCGACGTTATTTAAATCTTCCGTTTTCTTCACTAAATAGAACACTTGCTTCATTTCTAAAGAACCGAATTCCTGAAGTCACCGCTTACACATAATTACCATACAACGAAGCACGATTAAAGGATAGTATAGCTACGGAATGACGGCGTTTATGTAAATTGCTTCCGCTAGGATTTCGCTAAGATTTATGTGTTACAGTCAAGAACAATTAAATTTAGACCGCGACTGGCGCTTCTGTATAAATTAACTCATTTTAGTCACGAGAGCGCAGACGTTTCTAATTCCACTCCAGATTTAAAGAACCCGTAGTAAAATCGATGAATTTATTATTGGTATTTCTTATTACTGATTTCTATTGCTTTTTTTTAAACATTGTATATTCTAGAAAAAGAAGTTAATGCCGACGATTGGAACGTAATAAAAATTGAATAGTATAAAAGTCCCGGACAAACCAGTTATGTTATTTACACACCTTCTATAAATCGACATTTTGCTTCTATAGAAAAATTATGACCAGTTGAGTGAGTAGCTTTAATCATTGGATTAATAAACACACCACGAATAGCACCAACCCATGTAATCCCGTGGGTGTCGTAAAAGACGACTATGGGATTAGTCGGAGGATGGGCATAAGGGTCCTTCGGGTACATTAACAACTCAACTGCAATCGCCAACCCGCTTGCCAGCGTGGCGGCAGAGCAGTCGTTGTGACTTTGTTCAGCTGAAATTATGACGATGATGATGACAAAGGTTTTCAGAACTATTATTTTCTTTTTATATTAAAGCCTAGAATATGATTGCGTTTGACCACTACCTCACCTAATATTAAACGATGTTGCGGTCGATGATTAGCTCAACTGAAGTTTTATAAAGGTTTTTATCTTGTTGCGCCAATATCTTAGTTGTCCAGGCTGATTCAATACTACAGATGACCAGTGCACTTAAAATGAGCATAACCTGGATGTAACAGTTCTAGTAATTACTTCCCCATATCGTTTTTTTAAATAAAATCTTTGGCCTACACTCGAATGTCTCCTGCGTCGTGTGGTATAATTTGCAGACATAAACCTCATGCACAAGCAGTCAGACACAAAACAACTATCTGTAGATCATACAAATATTTGTTCCGTACGAGGATCTAACTCGTGACACGTAACGCAGCAAGCTAATCACTTAGCTACTGCGCCACCAACCATGCCGTCGAAAGCAGTTGAAAACAGTTTTTCATTCAGTTTATTTTTGTTCATAATTTATCCGTTGAGTTTTCGTTCCGTTTCCTAAAAAACAATATATTTAATCGTTTTAAATTGTTCATTGTTTACTTGTTTGTATCTTTTACACATTAAACTACTAAAGTATGAATCTTCTCGTGATGCAACTTGGCCAAAACGTCGAGGTTAATCAATTTTTCTTTTCATTTATCTGTGCACGAGAAATCCCGATATCATAGTCATATGGCAGTCATATATTATCTATGGATGAATTGTTGATCATTAAAATATTAAAAACTCTCATTCAAACTAGATAATTTTTAAATTACTTTCTACTACACCGCTCGCTATCAATAATATGTATAATGAAATAAGCATTTATAGCAGTCACTGGAAAATTCAGTAGAAAGCAGGGTAGGCGAGTTGCACCCTAGGGCAGCGAGAGTGCTCGGTAATACCTGTCCGACTGTTTTTATTGACATTTATATTAAGTTTTCATGTAAGGCTAATGGATTAGTGCAGCAGAAGGGGAATGCAGTAATAACTGCTTTCTGTGGACTCTTGGCTCCTAGTATTTGAACTTCAATCGCTTTTTTTGATTGGGTAAATAGTCTGCACATGTATTACAGGGTATGGACATTGAATTAAGACTTCTGTGTATCTCACTATAAATAATCAAATTAGACGAAGTAAAAAATATTTTTCATCCCAAAAATAATCTGTGTTCACCAAAATTAAAACTCCTTTATTAAATGTAAAGTAAATATTAAACTTTTCGTTATTCTAATAAGTTTAATAAACTTATATTTCACAGTATAAAAATCCCATCATATTCATCATCATCGGCTTATATCGATCCACTGCTGGACATAAGCTTCTCCCATCGTACGCGACAATACCCTGTCTTTAGCATTCCGCATCCAGCAACCTTCTTCAGGTCATCCGGCCGCTGGGTGTCCTACACTACGTTTACCCAAACCCGGTCTCTAAGACTCGTTTGCTCCATCGGCCATCGGTCCTTCGACAGACGTGACCAGCCCACTGCCACTTCAGCTTGCTAATTCAGTGTGCTATGTCGATCGTTTTGGTTTTCTTCCGAATATCCTCGTTTCGGATTCTATCCCATTATAAAATGTAAATTAAATATTTAACTTTCTTCGCGGCTTTGGGTGGTCAAAGGGCCACTCTTGCCGCAGCTTAACGTACTAATACAATGTTTTGCCTAACTGTCACAATGTTTTTTATAGCTACGGAGATGTTTGCTTAAGTAGGCAGTGATAGCGCGTAAACTTGGTTTCATAATATTTGGTGAACATTCACTAACATTGACCCACCGTCCATCCATACTATATTTTCAAGTACACTTTCAGGCATCACTAGATCAGTTAAAACCATTGCAGTTTTATGGATTGGAAGCTACTAACTTGTGTAATTTGGTAGATACCTTACAAGTTGTGAAGTAATGTTTTTTTTTTTGGGAATATGTATATCAGTATTTATTTAGTGAAAATTGTATTTGATCCCTTGAATTAATTGATTTAAAAAAATATAAATATAATTAAATAATATGAATTAAGTATGTGATTAAAGTTTTATCGTTTAACAAATAAAAAAAACGCAGTAATATATAACACAGAGTGTATCTAATATGAATTTTCGTGGGAGTCCGAAGAGATGACTGATAGATTATACAATCGAGATGGGCAGCAGTATCCGCGCGCGGCGCTCCAGAATACGAGTATTGTGATACTTTGCCACACGTATATGTACGGGACTAATCAGTTTTTTTTTTAAATAATGATGGTCCCCAACCTTGGATTCCACTCCGTGTGGTATCCGTATTAAGAATATAGCACCACTCCATCTCATCCCGTGGATGTGGTAAAAGGCAACTAAGGGATTCTAAGTCAAAGGGATGGGCAGCAGCGTCCCTTCTGTGAAACGGTAGCCATACTGCGCTCACTAACCCGCCTGGCAAGCGTGGTGAGTGTTGGCATGTTCCCCCCAAAATGATGATACAGCTGTGGAAATCTATGGGGGAGGCCTTTGTTCAGCAGTGGACGTATTAATGGTCGATATGATGATGATGAACCTTGGATTTCGCCGGTGTCGTGGGTACAGTTTACAGACATAAATATCACATGCAAACACACCCAGACCCGGAATAACTACCTGTAGACCATACAAATATATTTTTCTGTACAGTAATCGAACCCGCGACCCGTAGCGCAGAAAGTTAATCGATTAGCCACTGAGCCGACTTGCGCGAGCAATTCCCGCGTTGGAGGCGCAAGGTACAGCGGTGGTAGCCCATGATGGTTTTAGTCACTTAGACTCTGGCACATGCCCTATGCCTTCCTTAAGTCACCCACGAGGATACTGATAAAAAGCAAAAGAGCTTAGTTAAATCTGACACGAGACTTTGATCTTCCCTTGAACGAAATTATCTTTATTCCATAAAATAAATATATTTCCTCCACCCTAACATAATAGCAGGATGTGGCCAGATACATATTTATTATTTTCTATCAAAATATATTCAAATCTGATGTTGGTAAGGCAAAATGTTTTGTCGGCGTGCAATTTGCAAACTAAGCTTATTTTCGATCACCATCTTATGATAAACGTTTCCCCCATGAAAATGTAGCAGGAGCCGATATGTATTAACATAAATTATACTTACAGATTAATTTCAGCTCTTAACTTCCCTGGTGAATTTGCATCAGTGATATATTAATAAGCAATGAGCTTGTTGGAAACAAAATTATTTTGTATAATGTTTTGGGTCGGTCAGATGACGTCAGATGGCAGGTGCTGATTATGGTTACTGTGGTTTATGTTTGGAATTTGGGACAATACTCAAACTGTGGTCTTTTTTAACTCCAGGCCGTATAGCTAAGAGCCACGCTTACTCCTCTCATAAAAATCGTAAGTGATGACAAAGTATTCGCATAAAAGTTGCTTGCGTTTTTGCTAAATAAATCCTGCCCATTTAAAGCACTATAACAGTAGATGTTCCCCGTATCGTACCAATATTTATATGACCTAAAGATACTTTTGCAGCTCGGATATTTATGCATACATACAATTCATGTCTGTAAACTGTACCTACGACACACAAGAGATACTAATGTGGGACATGAGGCTAGAAATGTTTGCTTACAAGCAATACCGCTATCCGTGTGGTGTCCGGTTTAAGAATACCATCATGGCACTGCTCCAACTCCTTCCGTGAATGTCATAAAAGTTTACCACGGGACTCTCAACCAAAGTGATAGGCAGCAGCATCCCTTCTGTGGAATAGTAGCGATTTTGCGCTTACCAACTCGCCTGCCCTGCGTGGTGAAAGTATGATGACACTATTAAATTACCGGTCCCAGTCCCCAGCAGTCCCTTCGATTCCTGGTAGCAGTCATGGTAACGCTAGGCCAGGCCAGGGGTTGCTAAAAATAACCGGCAGAGACCCAGCTACCACCCCACACGACAACTGGTCCTGGTAGCCTATAACGTATGTACACTGAGGGTAGACTAAAAGATCGTTAAGCTGGAAGAAGAAGTAGATAAGTTGCACTGGTATGTCATGGGTTTATTAGAAGTCTGTTGAGAGGGCACGGATTCGATAACCCTGAAATCCAGTAACCAATTCTATCTCTCAATACTCTCCTGTCTTAAAGTGGTGTGAGAAAGAAGACTTTATTTCTACGAAACTGTTCACCGTTGTAAAGGAGGATGCCTTCAAGCTACTGAAGTGGAAAGGAGTGCATTAGCGTCAATGGCGATTCACTTACCTTCTGTTTGCCGACAATATCGTCGTCATGGCAGAATTGCAGTAAGAGCTCAGTATAATGTTCAATGGCTCCCAACAGGCCCAAGGCCCATCCTTAAAATGAACATGAGCAAGATGAAAGTCATTTCAAACGCCTACGTCATGCGTATTCCAATATCCGTTGAGCACTCGTAGCTAATGATGAGTATGTCTACCTGGGACAAACTGTCCAGTTACGTAGTACTTCGACAAAGAGGTCTGTCAGTAATTCTGACTCGGCTGGGCAGTTTTTGGGGAACGCCTTTTCAACAACGGCAGCGGAAGGAACAAAGGCGGGAAGCAACGTCTCTTTTTCAACAATACCGCAGTGCCTGCAGACAAAAGTCTTAGTAGACTTTATGCCGATATGTTTTACCAGCGAGGATTCAGGTACCTATTTATTATAAATGTTACATGATTTCCTAACCCACTACCAACTTGAAGTCCACCAAGACAGGATAGGTACTCTAATTATTTTCTGTTGAGTCCGTTCGAATACAGTAAACACTAGTAATAATTAAATACAGGCAAACCCGAAAACTGCCGTGTGGTGCCGGCTCAGAATGCCGCCACCCCATCTCCCCCCATGGGTGTCGTAAAAGTCGACTAAGGGATTAGTCGGAGGATGGGCAGCAGCGTCCTTCGAGTACATTAACAACTCAACTGCGATCGCCAACCCGCCTGCCAAGCGTGGCGATTATGGCAAAACCCCCCAATGAGCTCAAAACACATCCATATCGGTGGTTGTGATAATCTTTGGGGGAGGCCTGTGTCCAACAGTGGACTTCATTAGGCCGAAATGATGATGATGATGATGATGAAACCCGAAAATAAAAGGTAATTGAGCAATAAAAAAAATGTTTTAACTGTATTTTAACGTTATGATCGTATCACTCCTTACAGGTTCACCGCTGAAAATGGGCCTCCCAATATCCGCTGTTATGAACTAATTATAACAACTTCATACTTCACATCAGCCAAAAGACGTCCACTGCTACAAAGTCCCTTAATTAATCGCCTTTTACGACCTCCACGGGAGGAGATGAGGCGGTGCTTTATTCTTACTTCGGACACCACACGAATTGATCATTTACAACATTCAGTCATCCACATAATAAGAACATTGTTCAATATGCCTATCAGTTGTTAACGAAATTAACTAATCAATAATTTATACTACTGAGTAGACGTAGACTAGACGGCACGGTCGGTGCAGTGGCTGATACAGTCGGCTGCTACGCTCCGGGTCGCGGTTCGATTCCCCTGAGAAACTATTATTTTGTATGATCTGCAGGTTCTCCGGGTAGCCACCGGGCAGGTGTTCCGAAAATCGGATTGTATTGTGAGTGGCATTTATGTCTGTAAACGCACGCACGACAAAAGTAATCTTCGTGTGAGGCATTTCTTTTTAAGAAGTTAATTATGTGCGTTTCTATTTTCACTAACTGACTGACTTAAGGTAGCCAGTTGGCTACCTTTGTTTTTCGAAAAAAGTATAAGGGGATCTATTAAGAAGCCTACAGAACGCAGGGCAGCTTGTGGAGAGCTGAATGTGAGTGGCGACAATTTATTGTTCGGTTGGAGCGGAACCCCATGAGTGCCCTCAGGATTTTCACCTCTGGCTAGCCTTAGTTGGCTGATCAGGGGGCGTGGGAGGTCGAGGGGCGCCAGAGCTATATGCTCGGGGGTGGATTGGTCTAATGGCGTAATAACGGGGAAAGCCGCTCCGAGTCTTCGAGACGCGCGATGGTGAAACCGATGCCGCACCTCTCGACGCCCCGAGCCGCTCACACCGGTTTTGTCAAATTATCGTAGTACGCGTCATTAATCTTATGAGATTGAAGAAAACTATGAGCATATATAACATTAAATTGACTAACTGGCTATCTGTTTAGCATTATGACTTCATAACGACCAGTACCTAGCTATCGGAAATGCCTGTTACATACTGACTGCCCACGTCATTTGTAAGTACATCTTACAGACAAAACAGTACTGTGAGAAACAGACGGATTAAAGACGGGTTTTAACTAGCACGGGGGTTGGCAAAACAAAGGTGTTACCTACTACATTGCTATTGTGAGTATGGCATGGATATGTGTGGACCAAGTAAATCGTAGTCAAATCTGTAGGTAAAACAAATCCCGGTATTAATAGTTACCTTTTAGATTTTATTTATATTTCTCCCAAAACACCCATGGCCCGAGAGTATCGACGTAGGCCGTAGGGTAAGGGCGCCAGGCCACCTACACAGTCACTTCTCCGTGACGGGTCTTACCTACTTAATCGCGACGCGCACTTAAGTCATAATTCGCTATTTTTCTTACAGTTCATGTGTAGCTTTAAGTGGAAAACAATATCGACGTCAATTTCAGTCGATAAAGTATATTTTATTATCAGTTTTCATTGTCTTGCATTTCCACCGTGTCGCGACCGGATTAAGAATATAGCACCACTGCATCTCCTCCCGTGGATGTCATAAAAGGCGACTAAGGGACTCTAAACCAGAGGAATGGGCAGCAGCGTGCCGTCTGTGGAACAGTATTCAAACTGCGCTCACCAACCCGCCTGCCAAGCGTGGTGAGTACCGGTAAATTCCCCGAAAATCGACGCAACTGTGAAAATCTATGGGGGAAGCCTTTGTTCAGCAGTGGAAGTTCTTTGGCAGATATGATATAATAGTTTTCAGTGACAAATTTTCATAGTACAACAATAGATTTTGTAAAAGAAACGTCTGATTGTGACTGGCTAGATCATACCATATGTGTTACATAGCGTGACTACCGGCCGGTAATATCCCAAGGTCAGACCGGGTGTCAGATATATAATCTCTGAGGCACGGAGGGGGTTATTATTATAAGTAAATAATTATCTCCTATCAAAATCACAACCGGAATTAGCGTAGCTTAACCTCACAGATCGTTCCTTCCGTGCAGTTTTATTTACTGCAGTAAATAAGTTCTGAGCTTCTTTTTTGCCGTCGGGATATCCTCATGGACTTCCTCCGCCTTGGGAAGGGTGAAGGGGCATGCCGGACTCTTATCAGCTAAAACCCCACGGTGTCGTTTCACTTACTTCTAGCCGGTGGTGAGGTGCACGCTCTGTCCCTATTAGACCGCGACCCCGGAAGGTATTGGCCCGTCACTGTTTGACGGGCCCCATCTCTGTGCTACTTAGCTAGTCGCACATATTATTATTATTTCTTAATAAAGGTACACCAACAGCTTCTGTATATAAAATATCAAATAACAGTAGGTAACAATAAGTTTTGGGCTTATACAGTGGCCAACGACAGGTGAACCAAAATTCCCAAATGTAAGTGATAATTTAAGGTAAAACGAGATGTACTATAAATTTTGTGGTAATAAACTATAAAAACAGTATAACAAAACTAATAGAGTTTAATAATCTAAGAAGAAGAAACAAAATAATTTTACATACTAACACAATAATAGAATGAATATTTTGATTTAGTGCTTTAGGATTTTAGAATTTTAAATTCATAAGTTGGGTCTTAAACATGTTCATGGAGTCATGATATATGTCAACATCTGGAGTGGATTTTATATGAATTCATCTCCTTGCTGAGCCTATTGAGAGGTGAGTTTTCTTCTATATTTGTGTTGGATACTTTAGTGTGAAATAAATGGGTAATGGGATATCTTGGTATTTTATAGGGGACTTTTATTCCAATTTTTTCAGTTAATTTATCGCAGTCTAATTTACTGTTAACCAATCTGAAAAAGACCATGAGATCTTGTACCAGTCGACGGTCGCGCAGAGTTATCATTTACGTCATTTTACGTTGTTCGTATGGACACCGAGGAGATATATCCCCGAAGGTATATGCTAGGTGTTTTGTAAAGGACCTTTGGATGCTTTCTACTCTCTGTGTGTGTACAGCGTAATGTGGGTTCCACACCACGCTGGCAAACTCTAGGTGGCTCCGAACTAAGGCATTATATAGCAAAAATTTTGTTCGTACCAGCTTAAAACCTTTAGTGTTTCTCTTTAAAAATCCTAGTAGCATATCCTACATCCTACAGAGAGGCGCACGCAGAACACACGCGCCGCCATCTCAGACCTACTTCTGTTCGGGTGACGGACTGCCCTTAGTCTGTCGCCCGCAGGCCGGAGTTCTGAGCTCCTCAGAGTATGGCTAAATTACTGTTTATAGTTACCAAATATACATTACACGTATATATGGTGCCGACTAAGAATGGTGGTATTCTCACCCCATCACATCCCGTAGGTGTCGCTAAACTATGGGATTAGCCGGAGGATGGGCAGAAGTGTCCTTCAAGTATATTTATAACTCAACTGCGATAGCCAACCTGTCTATCAAGCGTGGCGATTATGGCAATATGAGCACACCACACAAACCCATACCGGTCGTTGCGGCAATCATTTGGGGAGGCTTCTGTTCAGCAGTGGACGTTTTTACGGGTGAAATGATGAATGGTGATGATGACCTATGTCAATTAGGCGTTAAACAAATTATCACGTGGACAAAGGCGTGGGTCCAGCTAGTTGGTATAACTTAAAATTATTTCAACAGCAACTGTTTTCCATGAGAACTCAAAGTAATAAGTCGAGTTCACTACTATGAAACTATTCCTAAGATAGAATGTACAAAGTTTTAAACGATGGCAATACATGAAAATGCAAATATAACAAATACGCCAACACGCATTACCAGAACGCAAACTCTGCGCGTCAGTGTAACCTGGTTGAAACCTGAAGTAGTTCAAAGTAATTTGCGTTAATTTCCTTGTCGTATAACGGGTGTAAGTGACATCGAAATGAAAACTGATACCATGGATTCAGTAATTTCATTTCATTTCAGTTTCATGAATTTTCAATTATTTTCCAGTTAATTTGACTGGTTTCAGATAAAACTGCAATGTAACCAAAAACTAAACGGCTGTAATTCTTCTTCGCCTCACTGTTGAGGTCATCGCTCGCAGTAGCCTAACAAAAAAAAAAATATATATATATATCATAGTACAATAATCACGTAGCGTTTAGATCGAGTTGCTTACGATACTTTGCGTGCTCAAAAATGTCATAAACTGATCCTATGATTTCCGAGATAAATGGCTTTCAAAGTCAAAGTCAAAGTTTTTTATTTAAAAAAAACCAAATATTGGCATTTTTGAAACGTCAAAATTTAAGTTGCACGGTTCCAAATAGTTGATCTTGTGAAGAAGAGCCGGCAAGAAACTCAATGGATACTCTTTTAAAATAATTGAGATTACAATGTTGATTGATACAAGCTATTGTAAAAATACCGAGAAAAATGTAGGTCAATGTGTAAAGATGGAACATACCACAATAATATAAAAATAATAGTTTATTTGCTGCGGCGGTTAACTTTTCCTATTCTAATTATAGGCCTAAGTGTTACCCCTTCCGAAAGTTTTCGGTACGTTGTCACTTACACAATGATTATACATCGCTGTATCCTAGAATGAGATACGATTATATTATGTAACTTTGTCTTATATAGAAACGTATCAAAGCAATACGAAATGTGTTTACATTTTGTAAAGCTATACCTACATGCTACCCCATAAAATAATGCAACCGTGATAATATTCTACTTTATAGTTGTTCCATTTTTATTATTCATGCGACATTTTCATTCCCGTGCACGCATTTCTATGAAACATAAAAATAACGACGATTTTATTGTGTGCGACGGGACGCACCATCATAAACCAACACAAGTATCACTCTTAATAAAGCATTTATATTAGACGCTTATCGAAAAATCGTTCCCAACGTCAAAAAATCAAACAAATAAGATAACGTATCATCCGAGTGAATGACCAGACTAACCTATATATTCCCAACTTTATTTAACTTCTTTATCAGATTTGTTATGCGTGAATGCAATGACATTAACGAGAGTGAACTATTGAATACTGTAAATAGTGGGCATCAACATGCAATGAATTCTATTTTTATAACGCTTATTTAGTTCCTTAAAGTTTACGACCATTAAAATTTTATTTGTCGCTTTAAATTATGTGGTTTATATACACAAAGGCCACTCATAAATATTACTTTGACGAATCTTGAAATAGATGAGCTGCTTTGAGAATATTTTACTATGTAGAGCAGCGTTTGAATTAGAATTACAGCAATGCAGATGTGGACAAATTAAGATATAAATAAGTTAGAACCTTTAATAATCATAAAAAGGCACTGAAATATATAAACTTAATCCCGAGCCTCCACAATTATCAGCCTCTGTGCATACATATTTTAACTATATAGTTGCGTAACCAGATAGGTAATTACCGATTGTTATGTCTCACTCTATTGAGTAATACTAAAGTATGGTTAAACTCTATTAATAAAATATAAGTTGATGATATGTTTAATCATAGATATTGTGATCATAAAATAGATAATTAAATTGGTCGTACAGTAAAACAAATAAGAGACTACAAACAACGTTTTACGATTATATAAATAAAAAAAATATATACATAATAGTATACTTATTACAAATATAAATCCAAACAAAGATTTTCTGTGATAAATCCGTTTAGTAGAACGAATATCATTCGAACCGAATAGTCCTTTGTCCTTTCCTAAAATCTGCTGATAAAGGAAAGCTCTTTCGGCACCGAAAAGGTAGCTATAAACGTAGCCGATACGTAAGCAAGACAGGAATAAATTGGACTCAAAGATTTATTGCCAAATGCTCTTAACCCGAAACCTTTCGCCAGGAGAATAAGTTCGCGCTATTCAGTTTTCGGGTTCCTAATATATCACATACCATATTTCATGAATTGATTAATGATAACTAAAAATAATTTACTTGCTACTTAATTTGGTAATCCAAGATCAGCGTGCATGATTTGTAATTAACAAAATAATCATAAAATAAATCTTTGCAAAGGCAAGTTGGTTTACAACAGTCTTTGGAGTTTACGACTCGACTAAGACTTGTAAGCCGCAGGTAACGACGTGCTTCATTACTAAGTGTATTATTTATGTCACCTTTTAGCTTGTTTTATATCTGCGTTTCTACTATAAAGTTACGTGTTCGTGAGAAGCGAATAGGACTAAAGGAAGAGTTCTGATACTTTTATTGGACAATTCCTTGAATAAAATATACGTCTCTTGATAATAAAGCTACACTGACAACAGGAAACCGTGGTTTACCGTCTACAAAGTGAGAAATAAAACGTTTTGTATTTATAAAGTTGATTTATTTCAGATTTCTGTTTAGGATACATCACAACTGGCTCTGAACATATTTTAATTAATCAACTATCGATGACATTGAGTGAAAGATAAAAAATTCAAAGTCGGGGGAAAATTAGATAATTACTCTAGGGTTACATTTATTTCTAATACACAAATTTAATATAAATATCACAGTTCAAGATTATATAACTAATATTCTAGAAGGTTTAAAAGTATATGGCAGTGAAATGCAAGGCTTCATATTTAATATCCGTTTACCGTAGACATTGTAACAACCACGTGGGGTATGGGTACAAAAGATTAGCTTACAAGAAAATACAGTGTTTACCAATGGCAAAACTAGTCCTATGTACTGTGACTAGAATATAGATTAGGAATAAATTACGAAATATAAATATCAAAAGTTCGGTATCTACATACATTACAAGCACTACTATGGCTAAACTACAATGGTTATGATTTTCTCGACGAATATTAAGTTATACATTATCTACCTACACCTAATACCATCTTACTCGTACTTTTCAGTTCAACAATGAACGAACGTCAAAATATTTTTCACGTTACTTATCCTTAAAACTTGAAAAGATAATGTTGATTATTGCTTTGATTTCCTCATCCATCGTTGTACATGTCTAATTACTTTGAGTTCCATACACGTTCTTGTTTTCTGGGCTCTGTGAAAAATGCATTTAATCTAAATATCCGCGTTGTCTATTACAATGAAAAACAGTGATGGGTATGGGGGTAGAATTGTAAACAAGGTCAATTTACCTCATACGGCGGTGGCGGCAGTATATCACACAGATTTATTTGACAGCCCTGCTCCGACCTCGCTACATTCGAATGTCTACTCGTCTGAATGGGAATTTTGAAACTGTTCTCCCTGCCCAGCCAGTGCCACTGTGGATAGTCATACTCTAAATCACTCGCCGGACACACTTTGCTTTTGTCTTGCCGACTTCTTGATCCGGACCTATTTGTATGACAAGAGGCACAGTCGTCCTCTAATACATTAATGTCACTATGTGCGTTCTCATGTCTCGGCTCTCTATAGTCTTTAGTTGATCTGCTAGACGTGCTATGGCAACACGTCGAACATTCCCCATTCGAGTACTGTATGCTTCCATTACACGACCTAACAATGCTATTGTTATGCGATCGTCTTTCTGGACAATTTCTCAGGTCTCCGATGTCGTTATTGTCCTGTGTGGAAATTGATATTTATTGTTACACTTATGAACATTTTTGTGCGGTATTTGATATATGATAGTATGAACGTATGCAAATTCGTTGTAATCTTATCTAAAGTCAACAATGGAGTTCTCGAAAAGCTTATCAAAGTGTACCTTGAAATTGAGTTCTGTGTAAATGGCGCTTGACGCGTAAGGTTCCGGTGGTCCGCGCCGCATTCTGTCGACACTCAACCCGTCTAATCCTTGAATGGAATTCTGTGGCAGACTGTATTCTGGCTCTACACTTAGAATGCTCGTTGATTGTCCACCTAAGAATAACGTTGATTTCTATAAATGGTTGTATTTAAATGAAATTTCAATTCTTAGTTGACATTACGTTAGCAGAGATTTCATTATACATTTTAAATCAGGTATAAAACATATTTCATCGCATGAAGAACGTAGGTATTATCTATCACAATTGGATATGTACCGTGAGAAATATGTCACTGTGGCTCTCAAAATATACACTCGATTATCGGAATAGATAACAAGCGATACTCACCATGTAAAAGACTCTGGTGACAGCTGCTTACGTCTAAAGTAGGATCGTTCGGGGCCGCGAACACTGGCCGGTCTCTTAACCATATAGTGTCTTTATTCAATAGACACTGTTGAGCTGTCACAATTGACTGACCTACAATCGAGATCAATGTTTCAATTACGTGTACTTAAGATATAGCAACTGTTTGTATACAACAATGTCAATTACCAGTAGATTTCTTTCGTTGAATGTTATTACGGCGCTTAATATAGTAGAAGCTAAATACTCCGATTGCGATCACGGAGAATAAAGTCAATCCGAGAGCTAGAAGCCACGTTTCTTGAAATATGTGGGTTATGCTTGAGTCTTTTGGTGGTTCAGTCCTGAAGAGAAAAGATTAGATATTATTTACAAAAAATACTGTGCAGGTGGGCACTACATACACTACTAGTTTTACGTCAGGTTTAACATTAATTTAGTCTATACTGTATGAAATTTACAATTCGCATATCTATTACAAAGCGCTATATAAATACACAAGTTTTCAGTTTCTTGTACTCGAAATTGGGTATTATTAACACGGAAAACATGAACAGTAAAGTAGCTAAGAAATCGTAAATGACAAACGTAACTCGTAGCATAACATAATGATAGCTTTTGTGCCATAATTAGCATACGACAAAGGCATCTATTTATAGCATGTATGTTTATTTTATTAATATTATAAGGGACGTCTTCAATATAAACACAAATACAGAACAAAGTGATAAGTATGACTAAATACTAGTGTATACATCAATTACAGACATGCACATTTATATTATATATCACTGTGTCCACAATTTTACATTAGATAAGTATGAGACACAAATATAAGAACGAGATCTAACAATATATAAGTATACGAGTTACGAAATAGCAACCCTGCAGATTAATTTTAGAGTTCTTGTATGGTTACTATAGTGAATACTTGGATTGCTTACCGTTCTTCACACATTACAATCGCACCGCGCCTCGGACAATACGTCGGTAATAAACTGTCGGCCTCGACCATAGTATTAATATCTGCATGACAGTGGCTACAGGAAAATAGTATTCTAAAAATTCCAATGACCTTATGTCATATAGTCAAGTAAAGTCATACCATTGAAAATATAGAGCAATACAATTTTATCATCATTTCATTATCTCCCCTTATGATTAATCCTTGCATTATTACAATGACATCCGATTATTTATTCTCATATTATGTCTAAGTTGATGCAAAGACATACAGTCTTATTACAAAAATCTTGTTAGACTCAGGTTTAAACCAGAACTATGAAGTCTAGACTTAGTACGGAACTAACGTTAGTACCGTGGTTTAAACCCGTCCGTATTACAAATATCAAATTAAGTCAGGACTAGATAGTACCTGACTTTAGTTCTGGCTTAAATTATTTCCACAGATTATACACGGAATTCCTTGGAAACATTCATTCAATCAGATAGCATTCGGTTACATCGTTCCGTTTACCCAAATGCTAAATATTTCTGTAATTTTTTAAAATTAATGATATTGATATTTCAACATATTTAATAGGGTATTTAATGACGATAACTATTAGAAACGAGTGGTTGTTCTTGTTTCAATAAATGCCATTTATTTTCTTTCTGAGGAATACTTTTATGACATTTATTTCATGTCCGAAATATGTACTTTCAAACAACACTAATGCGTAACGGAATGTCTATATCGCGCGGAAATCTTTAAACATAGGTACAACTATTCTGAGATTTGGACGTTTCTTCGTACTTATTATTGATAAGAAGTTAGGGAATAATATTAATAAAATAGAACAACAGAAAAAACGAAGAAGTGAATAGTGGAATTCTGAAGAAAAAGTTAGTATTTGCCTACAATTGTTGTAATTATATTACTATCTTTAGGAAAACGCAAATTTAAACCATTTCAGGTAATATTACAATATAACACACAAAAAGAAACCAAATATAACCTCAAAACAATGAATTTGACGTAATATTTGTGACTTAGACCAAAGGTTTATAGAGTTAAACTAGGTCCCCATCAGGTTTATCTTTAGTACCATAGATAGTCTAAGACTAAGAGTTAAACCACTTTTTGTAATAAGAAATTTTATTAAACCACACTTTTAGTCCGAGACTATCGATAAACCATGTTTTGTAATAAGACGGATAATGTTTTAGTTTGTTCATATGCGAGCTGACAATTTGAATGGCAGCCGAATATGTGTAATAAGTCTATAAATAATAACAATAACAGCAAATAGAGCATAGAATTTTTTCTATTTGTTGAGTTATGGAGATCAGGTCGTTTTCGTCACATACTGCATCTCCTTTGGCTGAATGTATTAATCGATTAGGTATTTTCTTCACTTACTGTACGTAGTGTCTTTGTGACTGCGTAGGCAACATGTGTATGTGCGCAGGTACACTAAACGGGCCATGTCCGCGTCGGGTGACGGCGGCGGCGCGCGCGCTGTACCGGCCGCCGGCGCGCAGGGAGCTCGCAGCGGCCGCGCGCGTTCGAGCGCCTAGCGACATCTGCCCCACGACTCGACCGCCAGTACTGCCACCCACCCGGATTTCGATCTGTATTTAAAAGACCTTATCATCGCCTTCCAAAACTCGCCTAACCTTAACTCCTACCCTATTGTACTGTGATGAGGGTTACCTTTGCTGTAAGTATTATAAGCCATCATCATATCTGCTATAAAAAATCCACTGCTGAATAAAGGCTCCCCATATACTTCCACAAACTGTGCTGTCATTTTGGGGGGAACTTGCCAATACTCACCACGCTTGGCAGGCGGGTTGGTGAGCGCAGAATGGCTGCTGTTCCACAGAAGGGATGCTTGCTGCAGGTTTAGGTGTTCCTTAGTGGCCGTTTACGACATCCACTGGAGGAGATAGAGTGGTGCCATATTGTTAACCCAGACACCTCACTCGGGTACGGACATTATTACTCGTATATGTATTTATTTAACAAACATGATTGATTTATTGCCAAAAAAAGAAATAAGTAACAAACACGAATTATAAAAAATTGGTTTATTAATATAAAACTTCATTGACCGAAACGTAATATACTTAATTAAACAGCAATCGTTAAACAAAACTTACCAAGTAACCGGTGAGCTCGCCATTCCACATGCTCACAGGTGGCGGTTCCCATCGTATCCACGCCGACGTTGCGTTTATTACACCCGCCGTAACGCTTTGGGGCGGCGCAGAAGGCACTAAAATATCACCAACACATGAAGTATGGAACCACATTCAATAAACAAACAAACAGAAAATAATCCATACCGTCCTCGTCTGTGTAGCCTGTCATTAAGTTCGAAGGTTTCCCCAACAACATTTTATAAAACGGCATGAGAAATATGTCGTACTGAGTGTAAGCTATCAGGCCAGTGAGGATGTAGCTCGATGATCCACTATTGTCCACATTCATTAAAGACCCGTTTGAGCACAGGACGGAGTCCGAATGTGACAGATTAAGTATCGTTATTTCTTCATCAGTTGCATTACGCCAATTCAATGTTGTTCCATTATACCAAATCTTAACACCTTCCAAGTATTCATTGTAATCGGTCAATACCTACAAGATAAGATAACGTTAACATTTTGCATTGAGGATTATGAGGTAAAAATTACGGTTAACGAATAACTTACATCCCACACAACTTTTAAAGTTGTAGATGATAATGCCTCTACCCTTCTTAAAACTAACACATTTTGTTGCAAATATTTCCTCGCTTGAACTAGCTCATATTGCGTCATGTGCGTCTCACGTTCATAATCTACATTATATTCATGATCCAAAGAAGGCTCTTTTAGTTCATTGTTTCCTTTTTTTAGCACTTTGAGATAAGCCTCTTGCATAATACTGCCAGCTGCGTTGACAGCTGTGCAAATTACTCTCCCGCTGTGTTCAGAACGCGCCCCGTCCAAATATAATAAGCTCGAGTTACTTTTTGTGCATTCCGGGAAAAGTAAAGAATCTTGGATCCCCTCTAGAATCCAGAAGGTGGTCGGTGTAGGTAACCCTTTAGCTTCACACGGGATGGAAACCACATCGCCCTCCCATGCGGTCAGATTGGACGGTATTTGCGTGAAGTGTGGTGAGGCTAGAACAGATGGCCGCATTAAAATAGAACGGACAGTTGTTAGAATTATTGATGCAATAAAATCGACCTAAATAGAGACGAGGCTTACAGTAAACTGTGAGTGTGGCGCTGGTGATACTAGAGCCGGCGTGGCTGTCGGCTCGGCAGGAATAGACGCCGGCGTCCGTTGCAGACACATGCTCTAACCTTAATAGCCCTCGCATTATTGTGGCATGGGAAGGCAACGAGCCATCTTCTTTGACCCACGTTATTTTTACACTTGCATCATAACTCTAAAAGTAATTACGAAAGTGTTAAAACGTAACAAGCAATCCTATTATGCTGGTATGATATAAATTGTACCCTGAAGGCATTACCTGACAGTTAAATTCAACAGTTTGCCCAACCAACGCTGTTACGTTACTAGGTTTAACAACAAAGTGTGGTCGTCTCAAAACAATTAGAGCCGCGGCTCGGGACTGCCTTTCACCGGCTATGTTCGATGCTACACATCTAAACAGACCACTGTCTGTTGGTAATGTTTCTAAGATCTTTAAGTTCCCTGTATCTGTTACTGTTACCCTGAAAAGAAATATCTATATTATTCTTATTCATGTGCTTCCAAATCTAAACAAAAACAATTGAATTAAAAAGAAATGATTGACAAAAGTAGGTCATTTTGTTTTTTCTTATTACAGCTACTGTTCTGCAGCTTCTCACCTGCCATTGACTTCGACGTCATACAATTGTCCATCTTTAAGCCAGTGGACTGAAGGCTCGGGGACTCCTCGTGGAGGTGAGCACTCCAATAGAGCTGGTTCACCAGCAGCTACCTGAACATCCCTTGGTTCAGATCGAAATTCGTCACGCAGAACTGGAAATCAAATTCCTATTTACTACACAGCGTGAAGTGTCTTGTACACAATTACTGAGTCATAAAAAGTGATTAAGGGACAGTTAGCACTCGTGCTAGCAGGTAAGCAGTCGCTTTGTAGTGTGATCATTGCCTATTAGCTATAATAGTTTTTAATGCATTTTAAAGTTGTGCACTTGTAACTCTACATTCGTTATAAATCGTAAGCGCGATGTTTTCTGATTGGTTTGTGCCATCACCAGGTTCAAAAAATCAAATTCAAAATGTTTTATTTGCAAATGAAGGTAGATTGTAGTTTTACATGTTTTCCCTATTGCATTCTAATATCACAAGTAAATAGGTCACCTCCACTCGTCGTATGGGTATCGTAAAAGGAAACTAAAGATTATAAAGGGGGTGGATTTCAGTATGCTTCTGTACACTCGATCATCATAAAATATAGCTATCACCAACCCGTTTTCCATTCGTGGTGATCGCCATCTTGAGTAGTTCCAATAAACTCAATGTTACCTTTAGAAATTCTACTCTCCTAAGGCGTAGGTGGATTAGTACTCGTACTACTGAATATTGGAAACCTTAACAGAGTGATTTATAGCTGTGTTTACGAAAGGCAGCTAAGTTTTCTTTCAACTGATTGGACTAACTCGAGAACGGATTTGTCGATTCAACTAACTTTTGCTTGGTAAATAAAATTTACATTTCGTCTAGGATAGTTCATTAGCGCGTAGGTAGCATTAGTAAACACCGCGTACGTGTCAAAATATTATTTTCCAGCAGGCAGAAAATACTGCATATTTCAGCGTTTTCAGTGCACTGGCGCCCAATCTCAATTTGGCTACTTTCATCATTTACCATTGCTAGTTAAGCGGTATTGTACTATCCCCGACGATTTGTAAAATTTGCTTGTAAATATGCATAGCATAGCATATATGGTAATTCAAATGTATGTTGTTATAATTTGCATTTTTAATGTTGCATTCTGACCTGTATGCTAGGAACTAAGCTTCACATTAAAGTCACTGGCAAATAAATGCGCAGTAAAATAAAATGACTCATTCTAGAAGAAGCAATATTTGCAGTCTTGACACTCCAAAAATAACTTTATTTTTATATTTAATCGCTGATAATTCTGAACCCAGATTCAATTTTCGCTAAGTGTGTACAATTTTTTTGCGCTTATTGTACCGTTCCAGTTTAAATTTGTCCTATATAGCTAAGGTTATAAAAGTGCACTGATACGCGAAAACAACGCAAAGGTAAAAAAGATATACTTTTTACTGACAATATACTTGAGTTCATGCTGTTCCCGGCAAAACAAAGTCAACTAAGGATTGATATCAAGTGAATGGGCAGCAGTATTCTCCCGTGTGCTAATAACAGCATACTTCGATTACAAATCCGCATGCCAAGCGTAGTGATCATGACAATATGCCCTAAAACCGCTCATTGTAGTGAACATTGGGAGGCCCATGTCCAGCAGTGGACGTTTACGGGCTGATGTGTTCTGATACTTGCATCGCCTACGTGTCACTTACAGTGACATCGCAGTACATCTAAAGTCATCATCATATCAGTCAAAAGACGTCCACTGCTGAACAAAGACATCCTCCGACAACCAGCTACATGCCGTGTGTCGTCATTTTGGGGGGAATTTGCCAATACGCTTGGCAGGCATGTTGGTGAGCGCAGAATGCTGCTGTTCTATAGAAGAGATGCTGCTGCCGATCCCTCTAGTTTAGATTCCCTTAGTCACCTTTAATGACATCCACGAGAAAAGATACAGTACTTAGAATAATAACGCAGTACAGTACTTTTATATTCTTAATCCGGGCACCGCACGGAGAACATATGTAGGTATAAATGCTATTATCATCACCACCGTGCACATTAATCTTTAAACAACTTAAACAATTCCTACTCTACCCACGACAACATTTCTATGCAAATATCCCTTCCGTATGCATATTCTAGGACTCACCAGCGACATTAAGCGAGGCATTGTGACTGATGGCTTCGCCTGCCAGGTTGCGTGCCACGCACCAGTATACTCCCTCGTCACTCTCCTTTTTGCCACGGTTTACCCTGGGGACATAAATCTTGTCAGCTGTCTTGATTGTTGTACACTTGTATATTTATAGATGAATTCGAAAAGTTGATATATATGTGTTTAGATTAGAGCTACACTATATCCCGCCTCACCGACGTTGCGGAGGCCTATCGTCGCGTCTCGCGTCACCTACCCGTTCAAGTTACTACTCCAAGTCTCTAACTCACGCAGGCCCGTGCTGAGCCTGTAGTTTAAATGTCCCCTAATACCCGATTAAGCATCCACACTTCCAAGAAGTGTAAGCGAGAAGCCCAAAAAAAAGGTATTATATCTTTTAAGTATAACACAATCTTTCACAATAATCTTCAAGATGGTACTTGTTTCATATTATTTTATGCAATACTAATAATCACTTAGTCAGATACATAATTATAAAAATGTTTAGTACACATATATTTGCCAGATGTATCAATTGCCGGCAGCCGTGTGGACACAATAGATTTTTAATTGTGTCTCGTTTTACGACACCCAATGAGTTAACGAATGTTCCATGTAGCTTAAATCATCATTATCTTCATTTCAGCCGAATGAAATCCACTGCTGGACACAGGCCTCGCCCAAAGATCACCACAACGACCGATATGGTGTGTTGTGTGCTCATTGGGGAGTCTTGTCATAGTCGCCACGCTTGGCAGACGGGTTGGCGATCGCAGTTGAGTTGTTAATGTACTCGAAGGACGCTGCTGCCCATCCTCCGGTTAAACCCTTAGTCGACTTTTACGACACCCACGGGATGAAATGGGGTGGTGGCATTCTGAGCCGGCACCACATGGCAAAGCCGGCGCCACATGGCAAGTGGTAGCTTAAATATCGGGTGGTAACTTTACTTTTTATAGTATTGTAAAGTGAATAGTTTTGGATTAGTTAGAATTAATAACAGCCAAGATGGCGCATTTGGCACGGTGGCTAAGCAATTGACTTTCTGCGCAACGTCTCGCGAGTTCGAACCCCGTGCGGAACAATATTTGTATAATCTACAGATAGTTGTTTCGGGTCTGGGTGTTGCGTATTTGAGATTGATGTCTGTAAACTGTACCCACGACACAGTAGAAATCCTAGAGAATGTCTTAGCACATGTAAAAATAAAGATAGTTACTGTACAGTCTATAATGTCTAGGTTAAAGACCTCTTTGATAGTTTTAAAACCGACCATACCCAGTACACCTACATGGTCACCACGATTTCATATGGGGATCTAAGCTTATGTTCCTAGCAACAAGTAAATTCTAATTCAACTTCTGTATTCAAATTATTACAAAGCACTTTTTGATCACACACCACCGCTAGTGCTGCGGATATGGTGCGGCATTATTGTTATTGCTGTGAAATTGGAGCAACTGAAGAAACTCGGAGGAGATAAAAGAGCTGTATCATAAATAATCATTGTAATTTTATTTTAAGAAGGTAAAAGGCCTAGTCCTGCTACGCCTGACAAAAATACATAGTCATATGGTAATTGCGACCAAGTAGGGCAAGTGGTTTAGCTTATAATTAAATTATAAAACCATCTGTCAGCCTTCAAAAACCTCTCAAGTCACGGTTGGGGCAAAGTTGAAGTTCGTTGAAGCTGGATATTGTGTATCTCCTTCTCAATTTCTACCAATATTAATGTTAACGAAATCATCACAAGTAAAGCAAGAAAGTTGTAACCAACCTTAGAAACAAAAGCCCGTCTTCCAACAGCACTCTGTGTCCATCCTCGGCTTGCGGTAGAGGGGCTCCATCTTTGTACCACTGTACGAAAGGCTTCGGCCGGCCTTCCACCACGCATCTCAAGGTCGCAGGCTCGCTGCGGCCTGACACTGTGTTCGATGGGTGCTCCTTGATACGGGGCGCTCTGTTTTGCGCTAAATGGAATAGAGGAAGACTTTATCAACATACTGTACCAACAGCCAACAAAAAATACGTTGTCTTACAATACCAATAAAAAATTTAGTCATTAATTTGGTGTTCGAGAAAAAATTGTGAGAAATGTATGATGATTAATCTTCGTGTGTTATCCAGAATAGGAATACAGCACCAATAGATCTGGGGATGTCGCAAATAGTGAATGATCCCAGTTTAAACCAGAGGGATGGGCAACAGCTTCCTTTATGTGGAACAATAGTCATCTGCGTTCACCATCCCGCCTGCCACGCGTGGTGATCAGGAGCAAATTCCCCCCAATATTTACACACGGCATGTAACTGGTCGTTGTGGAACTATGGAGGAGGCCGTCGCTCATCAGTGGACATTCTTTGGCTGATATGATGATTACCAGAATCCAGATCGGAAATATTATTCAAATAATACTAGGGCTACTTTACACGGTCTCGGATCTCACTGAATCCGGATAGAGCGTAATATACTACAAATCATTAAATTAATGAAAAATTCATGCTAACTAAATAGACTTTATATTATAATATTCGAAGAGAATATTAATGCACAGCCCTTGCATAATAGAGAAGATTACCGCACAATAAATAATTACGTATAAGCAATTCAACATTTAATTCTATGATCGTTTATTCTTTAAGTACGCTTCTTACTAGTGAGCGTTGAGGATTGACAGTGACTTATCAACTGTATGAATGAAAAAATTAGATATGTTACTATTCCAAAACCTCCCTGCAAACTCTTTGAGTGAAATACTTTTGGGAATCCTTCATTTTACAGAAAATCGTTTCATCGGATTTCGTTTCCCATCACACTAAACGCAGTTTCTTTTTCTTCAATAAATATCTAGTCATCGAACTTCGTGACGTCGCTCGGACGTTTATTAGCTTCGTTCCAGTCGAAAAGTATTTTTATGGATGATCACTTTATTGATATACGGCCGAAATTAATAATCAATGTAATCCAAAATCTTCAGATTTAAGATGTGAAATTAATCCGTTTTTGTGTTACGAGTCCGTGAGGTGTCCAGATTAAGAATACAGCACCACTCCATATCCTCCCGTGGAGGTCATAAAAGGTCACTAAGGGACTCTAAACCAAAGGGATGGGCAGCAGCGTCCTTTCTGTGGAACAGTAGCCATTCTGCACTCACCAACCCGCCTGCCAAGCGTGGTGAGTATACTGACAAATTCCCTCAATATGATGACATAGTTGTGGAAATCTATGGGGGAGGTCTTTGTTCAGTAGTGGACACTGTATGGCCGATATGATGATAATGATGATGATGAACATTTAACACAAAAACAGACATATCATATTTTGGATTAGATCGATTATTAATTTCGGCCGCTACTCTATTATTTTATTTGTACATCGACATAACGATTCGTCTAAACTGTATTTCCTGTAATTCTAGTTCACCGCACAGATAAATAATTACAGTATGTAGGTATTTCTATATTTCCAGGGCCGTTGGACAAGCTGCGGCGGCTAGCTCGGCGGCGCGCACTTGTAAAGTGGCGTCATCGCCTGCGGATGCAGTTTGCAACCAAGCGCCTCGTCGAGGCCGTCCTGCCGCTCTTTGGAGCCTGGCTCCAAAGGAGCGAGCGCGTCACCTACCGCCTGACGCAGGTGCTCACCGGGCACGGTTGTTTCGGCGCGTACCTGCACAGGATAGGACGCGAGGCCACGGCACAATGCCACCATTGTGATAGCGACCAGGACACCGCACAGCACACGCTCGAGGCGTGCCCTGCGTGGGCCGCCGAGCGGCGGATCCTGGTCGATCGGATTGGGCAAGATCTCTCTCTGCCAGCAGTAGTGTCGGCTATGTTGGCAGAGCACGAAAATTGGAATGCAGTGGTCTCCTTCTGTGATAGCGTCATGCTCCAGAAGGAGACCGCAGAGCGGGATCGGGAGAGGGCCGATCCCGCTCGAAGAAGAAGGAGACGGCGCCGGGGTAACAACCGCCCTGGCGCCTAATTCCGATACGCCTGAAAACCCCTGCCGTTGCTATAAGGTGGGGGACCTCTGGGTTCGCGGGTGCGTAGATTGGGGAATCTGCGTGCCCACACCAAGCGACCCAAGAGAAGACGGTAGCACGCATGTGGTCACGCGCTGCCGTGGGACGCTTTGGGGGATCCTTTACAATCCCCCTGGGGGGGTGACCGCTTTACAGTCACCCTCTCCGAGATGTGCCAATAGGCGTGGCACCAGTGGGTGGCTCTAGTGTGATCATACGAGGACCTGGAGCCTCCCTTAGGTGCCGAAGATGACCGCTCCAGTGGTTTTAGCCGGTAGGAGTCCGGCATATCCCTTCGTCCTTCCCCGGGGCGAAGGAAGTTCATGATGAATTTCCACTGGGCACCAATAAAAAAAAAAATAAAAAAAAAAAAAATATCAATCCTGCAGCGTGCTGACTGTTCGTCAACTTTTTATTATGCACTTAATATTAAAACAGCACACCATGCTTCCCTACAATGCTGATATTAGTAACAAGAGGCGGAATGATATAGTCTGCACTTCAAACTCAACCTCAAAACATGTGTTTGTAAATAGATTAAATAGAGAACTAAGTATTTATAAGTTAGATTATTTTAGCAGTAATAAAAAAAAAAACAATATTTACAAAGCATTACTTACGAACAGACAGAAGATTTACTCGTGGTATGCAAATAAATCGCTGACTTACTGTAGCGTTGAGCCATCATTACTACATAATATGCTACTTCAGTCTAATTTATGTTTATTGCTTTGTTAATTTATAAAACCGCAAGTATGCACTTCATAGCCTGAAGCACAGGTTCAACCTAGTTCATGTAAATATATAACTGTACTTCATTTTAATTGTATTGTATATTGTGTAAAGATACTAATTATAAATGTATTGAACTTTTTACTGAATGAACAATTTTATTATTAAATTATGTCTCTCTTTTCACGGGTTTATATCCCCTGTAAGGGGGAACCCGGTCTTTTGACAGGCTTACGCGGGGACATAGGTCCAACACGCAGAGGCCCTTTAGAGAATTTTAATCTAAAATGTAATGGGACACCAACCGGGGACTCTCCATAGCTGCACTATAAAATGAAGTCATGGATTGTCCCCGGTGGTGTAAGGCTATTGTATGAGATGGAAACTATAACGATAAGGTCTATTGCAATGGGTGTTACATGGAATAAAAAAAACTAATATAAATACGGGAACAACGGCGTCTGCCTTTCAACTTTGATCGTGAAATTCTGTAGCAGACGGTGACTCGCCACTGACAAGATGGGCCCCCTAAATGGCCACCACTACAGGCGACAAGGAGCAACACCGGTGTGAGCGGCTAGGGGTGTAGAGAGGTGCGGCACCGGTTTCACCATCGCGCGTCTCGAAGACTCGGAGCGGGTTTCCCCGTTATTACGCCATTAGACACTTCCACCCCCGAGCATATAGCTCTGGCGGCCCCCCTCTGATCGGCCAACTAAGGCAAGCCAGAGTTGAAAATCCTGCGGGCACTCATGGGGTCCACTCCAACCAACCAATAAAGGCAAGCGGAGACGAGGCCCTGACCGACTCTCTGGAGCATTCGGGTACGCAGTGTCGCCACTCACATTCAGCTCGCCACAAACTGCCCTGCGTTCTGTAAGCTACTTAATATACATTTTTTTTTTTTTTTTTCTTATGATATACTTTTTTTTTATCATAAGGTATGAAGAAATCAAGCAGTTACTTTAATCTGCCCTCCAGGATTACCTTATCCCATGGTGAGATAACGTTTGCCCAGAGGGGTTTATTAAATTATATTATTATTATAATTAACTATATATAATTGATGGATATAAAACACGATTTTAAAGGCATGACGTCTTGTGTATTTCTTGAAAACATCTGTTCGCACCTACATTGAATACCTAATTAATCTGTTGTAACAATCAAACCAGCTGTCTACATTTATAATGATAATAAAATAATTATGAAACCACATACGGAATATAAGTTGTTTTAGTAATACAAATATTATTTTAATGAAACGTAAATACAATCTAGTTAAAATCATTCAAAATCCACCTCATTTATAATGGTCGAACGAAGTGTTCCTCTGAACTCAGTCTGATCAGAGGCGTGACGTGGTCAAAAGGCTCTCAATAGGAATAAAATTAATTAACATATCTACGGCATTACAATCAGAGTACCTACATGAGTATGTATGAGATGAGCTCCAACCAGGTAGTAAACATTAAATATGTAGGCTTTGTGCAGAGGCATGTGGGGCAGTTAATACTGAGTTAAAGATCAGAATAGGCAGAGAGAGAGTGACCAATCAATAGTTTACTGGGTTCCCGTTATTCATGTTGTCGTTATTCCAGCCTACTAGAAGATGCCATGTGGTGTCCCAATTAAGAATATTGCACAGCTCCATCTTATCCTGCGGATCTCGTAGAAGGCGATTAAGGGACTTCTAATCCAGAGAGATTAGCAGCAGTTTCATTTTTGTACAACACCATTCTGCGCTTACCAACTCACCTGCTAAGCGTAGTGAGTATAACTGGCAAACGGCCGACTACTGAAACGCCCGTTAATATTAAATCCCGCTTTAAGCATTCGAGAAACTTGTTTTCGGTACGAAACCGGGCGGCCAAATAGTTAAAGCGGGAATTAATATTGCCTGGCGTTTCAGTATTCGGCCGAAAGTCCCCCTAAATTGACGACACAATTGTGGAAATCTCTAGGAGAGGCCTTAGTTCGACGTCATTTGGATGATGTGATGATGAGAAGATTAAGCTTTGCTTTATTGTTCATCGTCTCATTAGCACCCAGATCAGTTTTTATGTATGAGGATTTTACTTTAAGGAGCGGATGGATCAACGTGTTGATACTTTGAGGTGTCAATTTTATCATTACATTTTTATAGGTATTTTACTTTCTAAAATATCATGATTTTCTCATGGAGGGTGGCTAATTATTAGTGGGAACAAAAGATAATGCGACTAAATAATCGTATTCTAAATTCAACCAGTCAAGATTTTGGATTCGTTAAACTGAGTACTGAGTTTCTGGGGTTATGGCAATTTGTGTTAACTTTGATCACTGTAGACGTGATTTGGAGGCCCAAGTTAAGCAGAGGAAGTTTACGAGTTGTTATTACAGGTTACATATACGTACCCTTTATTATTAAAAACTAATCCTTATATATTTCAGGTGCTCTTACATGAATAATACTTGCTCGGCATTTCTTATTATTCTGAAGTAATTAACTACAGTAAAAATTACATTAAATAAATACGCGCGCCAATATTCGTCCCCGTTAGTCATTGTCCGTCAGCGCCATATTTATACGGCCATTGCACTAGTGATTCACTAAATAGATACTATAATCGATATTTTCGAAAATAAAATGAATAACTTTGAATATGAAACGTTACTTTTAGAACTGCTTTTATAGTTTTAATTTGAATAATACAGATATTTAATCAAAATAATAAATATTTGTTACTTATTTGCTAGCGAAGCTTATTCCTTGGTAACTTTGAGCCAAATAGTTTAGCTGAATGATAGAAGAATATTCTAGATTCCCAAAGTATCCAATTGTGAAAGAGAAGACAAGAAATAAATGAAACGTTATGTTTTGTTATTTACCTATAATAATTTATGTCTTAGCTAAGAGTTAATCAACTGCTCCCCCATTTCATGGCGCATAATTTAGTTGACGTGTTTGTTATTGATAGTATCGATAACTCCGACAAACTGTTGATATTGATGCCTCTTTTAATGGCGTCAGCGTGGCTTGGTATGACCAGGAAGTCGGCACGTGCAAAATGTAAGTAAACATCGATTACAACCGTTCTATATTGATATATTTCTGTGGTAGCCGCCAACCAATAACAATAAAACCCAAGAAATCATCGTCCAAAACCACTAGTGGCAATTGTTTTTGTAACTTTTTAACAACAGCAGCACAATATTTTCTTTTAAAAAAAGTAATGTTCTTGCACTCAGATTTCTACAGTTTACAGACATGAATAAATCTCACATACACAAACACCCAATTGTAGACGCTAGTAAGCAGCAAAGGAAATACTAGAATAGAAGTGAAGATTGGTCAATAACCTATTAAATTCACTAGTTTTCTTATTGTATATGGGCCGTCACACACGTAGCTAAAATATAAAATATATATTACTATAAGTTAGCAAGACATATTACGCTATATTTTCTGTAAATGTAATAATCTTTGAACCTATATTGTTTTATAAAAAATATATACCAAGTTATATTACGATACCATTTGACATATGTATATCAACATATCATATACAAAAGATTCATATCGTCGCACGCGCGATTTAAACTAACCACGTGTTTCATATCATATAATCATCATACCAGCCACCTTACGTTTTGTATTTTGAATATAGAAACTGGCTCTTTACCTGTAGATTACAGTAAAACCTTGGCGAAAAAACGGTCTTAAAATAACATATCTTTCAATATTGTGCGTACAAACTTACGTTTGCTGTTCTAATGTATGAGAGAACATGTTTTGCAACTACGATGTTAAGTTTGTTATTGGGATAAGTTATTGGTACAAGACCGAATTCAATAATAGAAAATATATTTTAGTTAAAACAAATCAGGGTCAGATTTTTAAAATACATGGTGGATACCATATTCATCGTAGGGAACCCTCTCCATGCGAGTTCATCTCACACTTGTCCGGTTTTTCAATATGACCGTTTTAACATTGCTAACACTATAGTAAAGTCAATGACTTAAAAATGAATGATATCAATTGTTTTTGTTGGTTTCAATTAATAGCTAGGCTTACTTTCAGTGCCTAACTATTTAGATAAAAGCTAAAATAAATAGCTGTTTAAAATAAGTTTAAAAAGTTCTGCATCGTGGCACTTATTTCAAGCGCGATATCATGACCTATCTATCTGTGATCGATTAAGTTGATATAATACATTTTATTTGCTATATTTTTATAATATTGTTATATATGTGTAATTTATGTGAACTGAACGTAAGATAAAGAAGATACCAGTTTGGGCAATTAAAAGAAACGCATTTTAATAAAATGTTAATTCTTACAATTGACTGTAAGCAAAAGAAACAATTAATAACATCAAGTGAGCATCAGGCATTCACAAATATTAAGTATCTCTCTGAACATTGCACAATAAAGTACTTCTATGAGTATTGACACCTTTTTTATTTTTTACTAATGTCCAGTGGAAACTCTACATGAACTTCCTCCACCCGGGGAAGGCCGCAGGGGTATATTGGTCTCCTACCGGCTAAAACCACTGGGGCGGTCATCTTCGACACCTAAGGGGGGCTCCAGGTCCTCAAATGATCACACTAGAGCTACCCACTGGTGCCACGCCTATAGGCACATCTCTGAGAGGGTGGCTGTAAAGCGGTCACCGAGCGGTTACGCAGTACGTGGTTACGCGGGTGACCGCGATCGTGACCCGCGAACCCAGAGCCCCCCCGCATCTTATAGTGACGGCAGGGGGTTTCAGGCGCCAGGGTGGTTTTTACCCCGGTGCCATCTCCTCCTTCTTCAAGCAGGATCGGCCCACTCCCGATCCCGCTCTGCAGTATCCATCTGGAGATGACGCTCTTACAAAAGGAGACCACTGCATTCCAATTTTCGTGCTCTGCCAACATAGCCGACACTGCTGCCGGCAGAGAGATCTTGCCCGATCCGATCTACCGGGATCCGCCGTTCGGCAGCCCACTCAGGGCACGCCTCGAGCGTGTGCTAGTCGGTGTCCTAGTCGCTATCACAATGGTGGCATTGTGCCGTGGCCTCGCGTCTTATCCTGTGCAGGTACGCACTAAAACAACCGTGCCCGGTGCGTCAGGCGGTAGGTGACGCGCTCGCTCCTCTTGAGCCAGGCTCCAAATAGCGGTACTGCCGCTATTTGGAGCCTGGCTCAAAGCCAGCCTCCACGACGCGCTTGGTCGAAAACTGAATCCGCAGGCGGTGACACCACTTTCAAAGTGCGCGCCGCCTAGCTAGCCGCCTCAGCCTGTCAAACGCCCCTGGAGGCGCGCTTTTGACGCTCTGGCGGAAGGAGCGTGTCTGATCGCAGACCCACGTATCCATCTCCGACAGGATGTTGAAAGGCGGAAAACGCGCCAAGAAAGTTGCCGCTTCCTAGGACACTGTTCGGTATCCTCGTGCGATCCGGATAGCCACTCCGCGCTGCAGCATCGTGAACTTTTGATTCTGCAGCACTGGGCGCCTGACAGTCGGGCTGACCATACAGGCGCCCCATAGAGGGCCACGGACTGCACGACCCCGCCGTAGAGACGGTGAACTACCTCACATGGTCTCCCGAAACTGAGCAGCAGTCGGTGTAATGCACCCACTGCCCTCTCGACTCGGGGGACGAGGCGCTGGAAGGGTTCTTTGCCTGAGCGACTGTTCAGGGTGAGCCCCAGATATTTCAAGTACCGGCTCATCCCCATTCGCGCTTCACTGTATAAAAACTACAACAAAATCCACATTATACTGAACCGCACATAAGTGGTTTCAGTTCATTAACTCCATCAATGCGCAAATCATTTCTATCACGCTCCAATTCTAGACTAAATAGAGGATCAATCGTTGTAGCTATGACTTCGTAATAGCCACGTGAATGTACCGGGTGGAGCCATTGCCATTTTATAGACATACTACATAATATGTACATTACATTGTCACTAGTCTTTATCAACAAGCAAAGCAGATGTGCTACGTTATTAAATAAGTTGTGAGTTATTTAATTTAAACATTACATAATCAGCCCATTACTGCCCTACTGCTGAGCACGGGCCCTTTCTCGCGATGAGAAAGGTTAGGCCTTAGTCCACGACGCTGGCCTAGTGCGGGTTAGCGGACTACACACACCATTGAAAACATTTTTTCTCTCGCAAGTGATAAACAAAATCTGAATCGCACATCAATACGAAACCACTAGGCTATCATTACTTTACACATTATCATATACTTAAATTACCACGCGATCATAGCACTCGCAACAGGGTTGAAAAACGGATGTTTTAAATAATTAATAATACGGAAGATATAAGTAATAATTTAAGTATTTAATTGTTTTAAAAGGTTTACTTTTCATACATGCACAATTCAAATGACCTTACGGAAAATACCGAACGGGCAGATGTTTTAAAGGCAACTAAGGGACTCTAAACCAGAGGGATGGGCAGCAGTTCCTTCTGTGAAACAGCAGCCATTCTGTCTTCATCAACTCGCCTGCCAAGCGTTGTGAGTACTGGCAACTGAGCGGCCTCTGAATAGAAACAGGCCCGAGATGGCGGCGCGTATGTTCTGCGCGCGCCTGTCTGTAGGAGATCTGTGGCCAGCCAGGTCGCACAGAGACGGAGCCCGTCAAACAGTGACGGGCGGATACCTGCCGGGGCGGGGTCTAATGCTGACAAAGCGTTCACCTCACCCCTAGCTAGAGGTAAGTGAAAGGACACCGTGGGGTTTTAGCCGGTAAGAGTCCGGCATGTCCCTCCACCCTTCCCAAGGCGGAAGAAGTCTATGAGGATTTCCCCACGACAAAAAAGGCAACTGCATCCATTTGACGCAACTACTATGAGTTTACGACTATACATACATTAAAGTTTAATGAAACTGTCCACATATAATAGCAAATCATTGAATTTTGTTACTCATACTGATAAGGCTAACGTTTGACGCCTACTCCATCCGTAAAACATTCCTTTATACATAGAAGAGCCGCGTCTTTGTAAAAAAATGTAACATATGGATCTCTCAATAACCGTCTCCGTTTGTTCGTGTGTCCGTTCCACTGCATTTAGATAGACATGCAGATAAAACGACACTCGGGTATTGTAATAATTGTGATTTATTTTATTCGTTTTTTCTTTTCATAGGGCTGGCTGAGGTCAGTATAATAAAATGTAATATTTGTGTCATTTTTTTTAATAAAATCCCCTGATCGATGGCAATGACAAGGACCCACACAAAGCACGCTGTGTGTCAATATGCCTATCCACGTTCTCATTACCTATTTTCAGAACACTGTTTTTCTTAACAGCTTTTTTTTACTCTCGTGTATAACTTAGAAAGAGAAAAATATTTTAGTTCGTAATTTGCACAAGTAGTATCTAAGATAACACGTAATTTAAAAAATGTTGACATTATGTACTAACATACAATTCGAGAATCTTATTCAAATTGACCTGCTCACTAACATATTAAAACTTTAATTTAACCTATCCTTCTATTGAAGAAAATGTCATGTCACCTCAATCTCATTCAGATTTTTTTGATTCAGACCATAATTATTAAATATTTAATGCGTTCTAACAAATAATGTAAAGAATGTAGTAGGAATGTACAGCTGCATGATATAAATAGAATCTGAAATAATCACTACTCTGACTGTATTATTAACTGGATAATTGTAGTATTTCGACTAATTATAGACCTTTTATCCACGATAAAGCACAACGATAAGCGATATCTTTTTTATGAAAAGGGGTATTTTTTTGTAAGAACTATGAACGTTAGAACCTTTTTTATGACGCATAATTACAAAGATCGGACTAACTTACCTAGTGACGTCCGATCCTCAATTATGTGAAGTAATCTCGTCCTCATTTAGTACTATGTAGTTTGCACCTTGCACAACTCACTGCATCACAATTTTAAAGATGAACACTTTCATCAAAAATTTTAATATAGTCTGTGGTTCCTACGCGCTCTTTCGCTATCTGTAATGTACATGTCATTAATTCAAAGCATAAGAACACAACTTTCAGCAGGGATCTAGATTGCAATTTTATAGAATTCTAGATTTATTTGGGATGGGTTGGGACTCGATGAGGACGAGATTACTTCACATAATTGAGGATCGGACGTCACTAGGTAAGTTAGTCCGATCTTTGTAATTATGTTCCGTAATCTCGTCCTCATTTAGTACTATGTAGATGTTCAAAGAAGAAAGTTGTGTTAATAATCAACCTTGTTTATTCGTTAATAAACATTATTACAATTTATTATAATTATTTATGAACCTCAGTCTTGTGTCCTCTAAGACTTATAGTAGATGAACAGGTATAAAAAAATACGTTTCGCATTATTCATATAAAAATAAACTTGGCGGAAGCACTGCCGTACTCCCAAAAGTGCAATTCTTTGCATTTCTAATTTATATGATTATATGGTGTACTTATAATACCTATTCATCACATAAGTTGGTTCTTATTTTAGTTTGTGTTTATTATTTATTTAAGAAATATCCATATAGAACACATAGCTTGAGCCATTGGGATCATAAATAAACATTTGGCCTCTTGCAAAACCAAGCCAATTTGAGGCGTTTCTTGTTTTTGTGTAGTATGCTGTAGATTTACTAGTATCCAATCCATTATTAGTTAAAAACTTACTTCAACCATCTGCTTAATAGATGCGGTGGAGGCGCCGTAATAAGGCTTCCTTAATGTAATAATTATGTATTACAGTTCGTCCTTTTTTTTATTAACATCTAAATAACAAAGTAAGGTTGTTGCAGGACAAATATTAATGGCAATTATCTTTAAAATACTTGGTAAGAATGCTAGTATTAAAAAGGTTAAGATCAACAAAAGCTAGATGTTTTAACCATTTTGTAATTTTTATGTTGATATTATCTACTTTAACGGTAATTTTATCTATACAAATCAGCAACAAGGTTTGATCCTGTGTTTGGGTAATTCCACACAGGCTTTCATTGGGAAACATATTCAACAATAATTATTCTTAATGTTAAAGTCACATACAACATAATACTTAGGGTTTGTTGCCCTACCTTTAAATATTTGCTTAAAGAACTTTGTTCTTCTCTCATCTCTACTCAAGTGCGATCCTAAGAGTAGGAAGAGAAAAATGAAAATAAAAATTGTTAACCTCAGTGTTGAGTGAGCTATAGGAAAAACTTTAATTATTAATTAAACTTAGATGCTAAGAATAATATAACCAGGGGATGCACATCATAACTTTTACAGTTGGGGATTCACTGATTATTGCAGATTAATATTGCCATCCTGTTTTGTTCTATAACGAAGCTAACATTTTGTCCATTGAAGAGGATGGTATACTTCTTAGAAACGCGCTCTCCTGAAAATGTGGTGGCAATCAGTGTTAGAATCCTGTGTAAAGGATTGTGATTCCCTGGAAGGATACGACAGTAAGTCACGACTAGGTCGCAGAATAATATATGTATATACACATCTTTTAATTTTTATTATATATATATATATATATATATATATATATATATATATATATATATATATATATATATATATATACATATATATACATATGTTACTATACACCCATATATATATATATAATTACAATGCTCTGTTTTTATTTTCCGAAAAAATAAAAATCTACTTATGAGTGCAAATGGAGGGAACACAGATGAATGTCCCATGCCATTCAAGAGTAGAGGCATCTATGGTGTATCTAGGTCAGGAACCCATGATACATAGTTGATGCAATTAGCAATACATCCATTTGCAAACATGATTCTATCGTTCACCAAGATTAGCTATAAGTGGTTCAAAGGCTACGGCCACATAGTTCCATTTCAATTTCCGAATGAAACACCTTCATTCTTTATTAGCAATGGCATTCTACACATATAATATAGAATAGAAATAAAAATAGAAAACATTTATTCGGCAAAGAACATATTAGACAGTGCATAAAATGAAATGAAAGCTACGATATACATTATTAAGTGCGCAGGTGTGCTGTCGAACATGCCTGTTCCAAACCACTACAAAACCACCACAGCTTCTTTGCCATTGAAGTGTGTGCCCATATCTTATTAATATAGGTTATGGTTCTTATCCATTCCAAGTGAAATATTACCTTGTTTTATTTCAGAAGCAACTGGTTTCTGTGCATATAAGTGTAGGTTAATTCATTTAGTTTTAATTCCTTTCAATATAGGAGGCCACCATTTAAGTATGTGCAAATGTATCCTATATACATAAGATTGCACTATTACTTTTTCAGGGCTACTGTTGTAAGATTTTTCCATGACATTGGTAGGTATAAAGTCAAATGTATTCTATAGCTGGGCCATGCACAATGTTAAGCTATGTTGAAACAAGGACATTTTATGGTTGAGATAATTATTATTTTGCACCCGTTTATGGTTTCTCTAGAATTTAGAAATAAAATATTATCTTCTTCTGGGAGAGCAAGATAGAAAAAATTGCATGGAATCTAATATGGGTCCCAAATTCTGCTATTTTTGTTTAGCATTTAGGCATATTTTCTTTGATATGAAAACACCAAGATTTTCTAAGAAATTTTAGTTGGTGGACACATTTAGTTTACACTTTTCATAGGAGTCAGTAAGACAAGAATTATTATTAATAACCGATGCAATGATCTCATGTAAAAATTAGCGGTTTCATGATCTAGGTAAAATCATATGGTGCTGTACTAAGCCTGAAGGGATGGCATGTAAATTCATACAAATAATCTGGAAATAGGGAACATGAGTGTTTCCTATCAGATTCCCTTATTGACAGTACAATATGCATTTTTTTAAATCATACAAAAAATTTGTTGCAACAACTTTTAAAATCTTTTCTCATTTTGATAAAAATTTACTCAGTTTCTGAGTAACCTGGTTATTTAATGGAGCAGTAGTTTGTACAGGAACATTAGTGAAAGGTATAGTATAACCTTTTAACCATTTGTGTATGGTATGACTTTTAGTGATACCTAGTATCGCAGTAGTAGGAAAAGTATTTCAGTTGATTGGTATGTACCTTATTCATCATTGATCAGGATCCAGGCTAGGGCCTCAGCAACAGGGATAGTGGTGTCTCCGCCAGAATATCACGAAAAACACCAACAATTTATTCACATAGTATGTTGTTGGACTCGACATGGTTTTGCCCGCTTGGAAAGACATTTATAGTTGTTGTGCTCCCCCTTTTAGTTTCAAGTTTTAGGGGATTCTGATAGGTACTTACCTTCACTGGGAGTATTCTTTCATTCTCACCCAGATTTTGAACAGCTTTAATGGTATTTACTTTATCCTATAGTTTGTCCCCAAACAGGTATTATGAGATTGCAGGCTTCTCTGATATCAATTTATCAATGATGTGCAGGCTATAACTTCATACAATAAGTTGCATAGCAATCCAGTTGAATCACTGATTCCGAAATGTGATTTTCATCTCATTGTTTACAATCATGTTGTTGAAAATCTTTTCAAGGGTTGAGATAGTACTAAGTGTCTCATAATAGCATTGATTTGACTTTTGCATAAATGCTTGTATGCTTTATTTATAGGGCCATGTTTCTTGATTATAGTGAATCTAGTTTCTTACGGCCATTCTGCATGATTAGTCGTTTTTTTTTTTTTTTTGTATATTGCGTGTTATTCCTATTGAATTATCTCAGAGGTGAGCACTATTTTTGCAAGCCTGCCCCCCTCCTTTCTTTAATCTGATTTCATCACTAGGTGAGACACTATATTTGTAGCCACTTATGATAGGTGATGGAAACGTGTTTGCACCTGGTTCATTAGAGCTTGACTGCATCAGCTCCGCTGAATGATGTAATAGTAATGGAAAACATTGTCCTTGTCCGTGTGGTAAACTACCTCGGCTTCGACTGAAGAGGTCTTCGTAATCATCTAAGCTCCTGACTGCAAATCCAAGGCTAACCCCTCGTGAAAGCTCTAAGGATGCATCAAACAGCGTTTTATCTTGCTAATAAAAGATACTTAACTGGCTAGCCTCTCGTGGAAGCTCTCTCGTTCTTCGCTTGTAAACGAATACTGCACCGGCTTACCTCTCGTGAAAGCTCTATTGGTGGTGTCGTTTATTTTTAAATTAAGGCACTATTGACCTGTGCTCTTCCTTGTAAACGAATAACCCCCACCGGCTGACCTCTCGTGAAAGCTCTATTGGTGGTGTCGTTTATTTTTAAATTAAGGCACTGTTGACCTGTGCTCTTCCTTGTAAACGAATAACCCCCACCGGCTGACCTCTCGTGAAAGCTCTATTGGTGGTGTCGTTTATTTTTAAATTAGGGCACTGTTGACCTGAGCTCTTCCTTGTAAACGAATAGCCCCCACCGGCTGACCTCTCGTGAAAGCTCTATTGGTGGTGTCGTTTATTTTTAAAATAAGGCACTATAAACTTGTCACCGTTGACCTGTCTTCTTTTTTGTAAACGAATAACCCCCACCGGCTGACCTCTCGTGAAAGCTCTATTGGTGGTGTCGTTTAGATTTACGTGCATATAGTGTATATTGCTGCGACACTGCGGATCCATCTCCTGTGAAACATGTAGTTAGTAACTTACCGATACGGTCGTGTAGACTCCCACTTTTTTTGGGCTCCCACAATCGATTATTTAGCTTTTCTATTGCCTCATCCTTACTCCTTCGCCAGTGTTTCCCCATTTTTGAAGAAAAAGGAGGATAATTGGAAGATTTTCTTGAGTTGCGTATACAGCGAGCAGCACAAAAAAGTACAATGACATGTACATTACAGATAGCGAAAGAGCGCGTAGGAACCACAGACTATATTAAAATTTTTGATGAAAGTGTTCATCTTTAAAATTGTGATGCAGTGAGTTGTGCAAGGTGCAAACTACATAGTACTAAATGAGGACGAGATTACGGAACATAATGATGAGTTATCAATAACTTTACAAATGTTATAAGTACAATACATAATAAACAATATCCCACCCATTGCCCCTTATGAAAGTGATTCATTTAGTGCCGAAGAAAAACTTGAAAAGACTTTTCCATTAGTTCGTTGCCCCACACTAGAGTTTCTCCTGTGTCGTGGGTGCGTATACAAACACAAATTCCACACACAATACACCCAGACCCGGAACAACTACCTGCAGATCGTACAAATATTTGTTCCGTGCGGGAATCGAACCCACGACCCAGGGCGCAGCAGCCGCCTGTATCAGCCACTGCACCAACCGTGCTGTCAAGTTCGTTTAGTATAAATGTTCTACGTTAATAGGTAATAAAATTTTGCTATAGTTACATTTCGTAAGTTCACATTTACTGTATAAAAATAAATAATAACCTCTATTTCAAAATCAAGAAGAATCAAGCTTGCCGATTGGACTTACTGTTCTTAGTGTTAAAAAATACTTTACTGAATTTTATTAACAATGGAAACAATGTTGAGTAGCCCTGTGTACATCGCAGGCGCAACATCGGTAGTTGTCCTTTATTAATACTTGTCACTGTCAGTGATAACGTGACACAATATATCTATAACATGTTAGTCTTTTCGTTGCACTGTGTGTGTGCAAGCGACTGGAATAAATTGATTAATATTTTATACTTTTTAGGGTTCCGAATGTCTGAAGGAATAACGGCGAAACCCGTGTGTCTGTCTGTCCATCTGGCACAGCCAATTTGCCGCAAATCTACTGAACCGATTAATTTGACATTTGGTACACATTTTGACGATACGAATTTTGGGGGGTCACTTTTGAGTGTTAATTAGAAAAAAAATAGTTTTTCAAAATGCACCGTTTATGAAATGGAAGGGCTTGTTGTGAGAGTCTCAAATATATTTATTTTATCATTTTAAAATATATAGTTTTAAAGACATTTAAGAAAATTTACGAAAATATACCACCCCTCGCGCCCTCATCTCTAAAACTACCGAGTCTAAAATTTTGAAAAATAATACACCATAGCTCTTTACCTATAGATTACAGGTAAACCTATAAGAAGTCTATGGTCTTAAAATAACATGGTAAATCTCTCAATTGCGTACAGACTTAGGTTTACAATTGGAATGTAATTTTTCGACTACTACTTCAACTACGATATTAAGATTGTTCTTGGGATAAGTCATTTATACAATACCTAATTCAACAATAGACAATATATTTTAGATACAACAACTAATTTGGGTCAGATGAAAAAAACACGATGGATAACATATTCGTCGTACGAAATACGAAACCCTCTCCACGCGAGTTCAACTCGCACTTGTCCGTTTTTTCTATTAGACAGGTTGATAAAATGGTTGTAATGTGATTATTTCGAACGGCTTTATTTATATTGAAAAAAACGGTAACCACTGTCACGATCTATTGTTAGTTCGGATTCTAAATGATATTTATATATTAACAGCCAGTAACTGCCACACTGCATGGCAAAGGGCTCTTCCCGTACAGAAAAAGTATGAGCACTGGGCACCTGGTAACTACATACCAATGATATTGAAAAGTCACATTGGTTTAAAAGGCATGTACGTGCCGTTTAAACCCGCACCCTAGCGCTCAAGAAGCGAGTCCGTAAATCTCCAGGCCATAATAATATTATTAGATATTTCATGTTTTCGGCCGAATGAAGTCCACTGCTGGACACAGGCCTCCCCCAAAGATCACCACAACCACCGATATGGATGTGTGGCTCATGGGAGGGTTTTGCCATAATCGCCACGCTTGGCAGGCGGGTTGGCGATCGCAGTTTGTTAATGTACTCGAAGGACGCTGCTGCCCATCCTCCGGCTAATCCCTTAGTCGAGTCCTTTTACGAGGAGATGGGGTGGTGGCATTCTGAGCCGGCACCACACGGCTATTAGATATTTAGAATTACTTATTACGAACAGCACTGAAAAAGAAGCGAATTAAAACTATGTTCTCAAATCAAATCAGAATACACTCGGGAACAATGAATCCGGGTCACCAATATAAACCTCTCGGAATTCTCGGAATAATAACCTTCTCTATATCTCGGAAAATAAGAATAACAGTTTATACAAATAAAAAGTATTTTATAGACTATTTAATATTACTCAAGATTTCTTGGTTGCTGTAAATTAATACCATCAGAAAGGCTAAAAAACAATAAACGATTTTATTTGAAAATTGAACTACGCATTCACTGCATTTGTTATTGCGTTACGTAGAATGTACGAGATGTTTCACTATGCTGGGAGACGGGTGGAGTTAGCATGATATAGCAAGAACAGTCGGTGTATCATTGTCAGCGGGTCATTGGGTTGTTCAATGATTCCACGAAACTAGCTGTAACATATGCGACTAGGAACAGACAGGTCCAGGTGTACGATGGCATGGGAAGATCGATATTTGGTCAACACAATTCTCCAAAATCGATTTCTTACGGGAACCGCACTGAGATATCAGTTTCTAAACCTTGAAGGGAGCAAAGGAGTGTATGGACTATAAGGTAACGGCTTGCTGAAACTAATTGGTAACCATTAAGACCCGCAAAGGGTCCTAAACTGCAAAATAGGTATCGTATAGTAAGAAAGAGATATGCACGCAACCATTTGAATAATACTATCGAAGACTGGTCAAAGGTCATGTTGTCAGATGGATCAAAATTCATGGTCTTTAATCACATCGGAAGGCTCAGAGTGTTCAGAAGACCAAGAATACCATTTAAGCAAGCCTGCATTGAAAAAACAGTGCATACGGTGACGGCTTGGTACCCGTGTGGGCAAGATTTTTTTCGGAAAGCCGCACAGAGCCAGTGCAAACCGAAAACGGCACTTTGAATAGGAAAGATACGTGGAGGAAATCCTAAATGGACACGCCGGTCCATTTATGGTTACCATGGGTGAGTATGCTATTTTCATGCACGGCAATATCCGTCCCCACACTACTGAGATAATGAATGTCTACCTGCAAGAGGGGGGTATTAGTTGTATGGAGTGGCAAGAACGCAGCGCCGACCTAAACCCTTTTTTTTTTTTTTTTTTTTTTTTTTTTTTTTTTTTTTTTTTTTATTGGTGCCCAGTGGAAATTCATCATGAACTTCCTTCGCCCCGGGGAAGGACGAAGGGGTATGCCGGACTCCTACCGGCTAAAACCACTGGAGCGGTCATCTTCGGCACCTAAGGGAGGCTCCAGGTCCTCGTATGATCACACTAGAGCCACCCACTGGTGCCACGCCTATTGGCACATCTCGGAGAGGGTGACTGTAAAGCGGTCACCCCCCCAGGGGGATTGTAAAGGATCCCCCTAAGCGTCCCACGGCAGCGCGTGACCACATGCGTGCTACCGTCTTCTCTTGGGTCGCTTGGTGTGGGCACGCAGATTCCCCAATCTACGCACCCGCGAACCCAGAGGTCCCCCACCTTATAGCAACGGCAGGGGTTTTCAGGCGTATCGGAATTAGGCGCCAGGGCGGTTGTTACCCCGGCGCCGTCTCCTTCTTCTTCGAGCGGGATCGGCCCGCTCCCGATCGACCTAAACCCTATCGAGCATGCCTGGGATAATCTCGGGCGATATGTGAGGTGACGAAACCGCGCTCCAATTACACTTCGCAAGATAAAAATTCATATTTTGTTAGAAACATTAATAGAGGAATGGGAGAATATTTTCCAATATCACCTTGGCACTTTGTGTACAGGGTACCAAATCGCATGGCATCTGTATTGATAGCACACAGAGGTAATACAAAATACAAAAATGTGAAAAATGAAATATCTCTAAGAAAATGTAGTTATTATTATTTTTTGATTTTTGATAGAATTGTACGTACTTTAAAATATATTTTTTTCATAATTGAACCAGATATTAACAAAGAAGTTGTTTTAATTTTATTTGAGTGGTATTAAATAGTCTATAAAATACTTTTTATTTGAATAAGCTAGCATTCCTAGTTTCCGAGATATTAAGGTTTATGTTGGTGATCCGGATTCATTGCTCCCGAGTGTAGTATGAGAAACGTCGTTTATTATTACATTTTAACAATACTTTATGCAGCGTTTGTCACGCAGTCATCGAATGCGTGGCTGTTGTAATTGCATCACTGCTCAAACTTATTAAAAATACCACAATGACACATTTGACATTATATTTTGTATTCTAAGGGCCGATTTTTCAATCGTCAGATAAGACGTCTAATAACTACCTAATGAATAAAGATTTTTGGTTGTTTATCTGTTATTTTTTACTGTTTATTTGCCTGATAACTTTTTACTATTTATCTAACGAATAACTATCCGGATTATTTCACCTCGAACTACGCTAACTTCAGGGAGATGAAACAAACATAGTGCATATACAGATGTTAGCGTTCCTGCTCTAGACTATTCCATGCTTTATGTATGACAAAATATATCACTGCTATACGGAGATGGAGTATTGTTTATATTCAATACAAGGTTATGTTTGTTGTTTGTGAATGTTTACTTTTAGTCTGTTTAAGGCTCCCGTTATTGTGTACGTAAAGTAATTATATTTCATTTCCAATGGAATCGAAAAAAGAGAACGTTCGACGAATTTTCATACTGCTGATATTCAGTTAGTGTGAGTTTAATCGACAAGTATAAACAAAATGGACTGACGCGGTAACGTATAAAGGCAATTTAAATATTTGAATAAAGAACTAAAAAATTAGAATAAATTACTCTCAAAAAAGGTAAAATGTATCACATGATAAAGTGATCGGGCCTGGACTTGACAATTCTTATATTTTTTCCCGATGGATTAATTAATTCATTTATTGAGCCTGTCAATTGTTAGGTCATCAATGCTGGCTCTAGTGTGATCATACGAGGACCTGGAGCCTCCCTTAGGTGCCGAAGATGACCGCTCCAGTGGTTTTAGCCGGTAGGAGTCCGGCATACCCCTTCGTCCTTCCCCGGGGCGAAGGAAGTTCATGATGAATTTCCACTGGGCATCAATAAAAAAAAAAAAAAAAAAAAAAGGTCATCAATGCTATCAAAAATTTATTCATAATATTAAAAAAAATACATACCACGTATTTTTTATTATTATTATGGCATTATAAACGCAATACCAAGAAATAACTAACCTAATAGTAAATGTATTGTTTACACCATTTGTCCCGAATCCGTCTAATGGTACTATCTCTCGGAAATCGTTCTATCTGGCCGTCAAAGACAGATAAGTCACAGATAAATTTATTCTTCAGGTAGTCAAATAAAGCTTATCTGACCATTGAAAAATTCAATTGTTTGCTATCTGTCAGTTTATCTGTCGATTGAAAAATCGGCCCTAAAGCAAATAATATTCGTGTCCATAAGACCTAAAGATTTACCGTCGCGCGTTCACGATTTGCTAGCCATAAGCATAAATATTGTAATTGTATGATGACATATTTTTAAAATTCTTCTATTACAAACAACATCGGTATGATTTGATAATTCGTCTACAAGTAAAAAGTATTTTTATTGTACAAAATATATTTGCAGACCGCATGTTTTACGAGTTTAAGAATTGAAATTTTCGTGTGTTACGTACTTGATTTGTGGAAACATTAATTATTAATTAAAAGTGAATATATATGCCGTGTGGTGCCGGCTCAGAATGCCACCACCTATCTCATCCCATGGGTGTCGTAAAAGTCGACTAAGGGATTAGCCGGAGGATGGGCAGCAGCGTCCTTCAAGTACATTAACAACTCGACTGCGATCGCCAACCCGCCTGCCAAGCGTGGCGATTATGGCAAAACCCCCCAATGAGCCCACAACACATCCATATCGGTCATTGTGGTGCTCTTTGGGGGAGGCCTGTGTCCAGCAGTGGACTTCATTCGGCCGAAATGATGAATGATGAAATAGAAGAAAAAATACCAAAAGCATCAAAGAATACGAAGAAATTTACGAATCCAAATTTAATAAGGATTGACTTCATGAACATTTTGAAAAGACAAAGGAACCACGTGATAGAATTTAAACCGCGCCTACTAACTCAATTTTCAAGGAAATACATCCTGGTTTCAACAAGCAAAACATAAGATGAATTTGTATTTATAGATAATGCTAATATATTATAATCTTATTATAATTAAATCGAAAGTCTATACGACTATGAGGTTTTAAGATTGGCTTTACAGCCGAATAAAATGAAAGAATGATAATTTAAAACTAAAAATGTCCAAATTCAAAGTTCCGTTTCACACATCTCGTTAATCCATACTTAATTTACATGTTCACCTAATTAATTTTAAAACAATATTTACTTTCTCATTAATATCAAACTATTATAATTAAACATTGCGTCCAATTTAAACATAATTGCTGTTCATAAATATATATTATAGTATACTCGAATACGATAGCCATTAAACCTAAATGAGGCCAAAAAGTTCCCACTATAAACTCGTAAAGGTCCGAAGTGTTCACTTAACTGACCGTTAACGTTAATTAAGGTTGCGTTAAAAAATATAAAAAAGGTTACATTGTTTCTGCTACCGAACAGCGGAACTACATTTTATTAATTGGATACCGTCGTTTAATTACCTGATGGAATACTGATCTGATAAAAATTGTGTTCGCTCAATTGAAAAAAGTTTTACGGTACAGCACTTAGGACCAATAAGTTTTTATGTGCGTCATAGCGATTGGTTTATCGATATCGATAACACCCTGTTTATTGTGACCGTAGAAATGTTATGCCTCTAACTCATCCCTGACTCTAAACTTATAAAGAACGATACTATTCTAGATATATATTATTATTAGTACTATATTTATTATCATCACAATGATTCTGAACGTTGTTTATATTTCTAACAAATTAGCTTAACTTTTCAATCATAATAGAAATGATCGGTAATGATTAACTAAACTTACCAGAAAACCTCGGCAGTATTATAAAACTTAAACAGTAATTAAACATCCATAGGGTGAAGTTTCTATTCTACAACGCAACCTACTTACGCGCTTATTCATCTATAATAAACAATGTTTAAGTCCAAAGATATAAAAAGCAATAGTTACCATTAGTTCCATTCAGTCCAATGAGAAGTAAATGCACAAATACGAGAAACACAAATTGGTTCCTTCCATTTATGGTGTTATCGCACTCATTAACACCAGCATCCACCATACTGCCCCCAAATTATACTTAATTTTCACACCATCGATAATTTACATGTTTACAATTTCACTACAAAGGTTTACACTATTTATTTTTTCACCAGCATACTGTAATTTACATGCATTCGAAATTTGAAACACTCAAAATGTCATTTCGTTTGAATGAAAAGTTCGGTAAACAAAGTCGGCATCGCGTTTGGAGCTCCGTTCGGCCGCGTTCACACGACCATGCGGCTTCAAGTCTTGCGTCGTACTATCGCGTCTCCCTTCCTCATCTCTGTTTACTTTGTCCCAAATGGGGGGATAGGCGAATGTTCCAAACTTTATGTAACTCTATTATGGTATAAAGAACCATTATCACTTGATTTGACTGTCACAGAACCTACCTAAGTAGAAAGAATTTCATCGAAGGGTAGTAAGTTAAGTATGTAAACACCAACCCAATTTGTTCTAAGTCAGTTGCGCGAGTATTAATTCTCAAGAAACTTTTTTATGATCTCAGCAAAAGCAACCTTGCCTACTTGTTATTTCCCACAAATAAAACTTTTATTTTTTATTTTGGAATTCCAAAAGATACTTGCGCTTCATAAATACTGTGATAATTTTCAAAGAATGTAAACCAATTTGGCGATCAAAATAAAACGTTGAATTTCATAGAAAACATGTTTTATGGTTGTCAATTCGCTTCAACATATCATATCAATTGTAAAACACTTTAATATTTTCCTGCTTTTAGAATCTTACGCAAATATTTTTCAGTTTAAGCGCGAAATCAGCTGAAATATTAGTAAATTGTTGTTGTCTGCTGCTATTCATTACATGTTTAATAAAAGCGTAGGTATAAAAACAACATTTTAAATTCATAACAACAATGCATTTTATAATAGCAGTAGGGGTCGATGTGATATTATAAAATCAATCACAAATCTTCAGATATTAAATTTCTATACATATCTTCAACAAAGGCGAACCCATAATCTTTACTAAGTTTTTGTCCAAACAAACCCCCACGATTGAAACTTTGAAGGCCCCATTCAAAAAGGAAAGGGAATAAAATACGGCTTATTTCATTTGACGCATTTGTCGAGTTAGCGCATGCGCACCGGGCGGGCGCCGACAAAGCCATTGGGTTCGAATAAAAAACGTTCTAATTTCAAACCGGTCGCCCCTCCGCCGCACGCGCTCCTGCGCATCCCTTCGCCCATTATTATGCTGAAGAGGTCATTCACAGTTCGCACAATACAACCCATACATGGGTGAGTTGCTAATAGGTGAGGCTGGTCGCTCTCAAATCCTTTTTGAACTTTTTAATATAGAATGATGTTGTACGCAGTATAAAACGCTTTGTAATGGTTCAAGGAGAAATAAATATGTAGGACGTATGAAATTGTGCCCACACAAGCAATGTTAATGACGCCTGTGATTTAGAAATATTAACCATAATTACAGTTCAATCAAGCGGCGCGGTGGTTGAAACTACTCCTTGATTACTAAGTCTTAACTTCCGATTTTGAACTTTAAATTTGGGATAATTATACGCAGCCAAATACTCATAGCCAGCATAGAAAAATCTACTCTTATAATTTATTGAATAACTAACGAACTCTAAATCTGAGATTTTGCAATTCGATGTCATAAGTGCTTCCCTACTAAACATTGCACACCTCTGTTTGTTTCAAAAATAGTTTGGTATTCTATTTTTAAATTTTAATGTGCCCCAATTTTAAATTTTATTAGATGCTTTTGTCTTGTCGTAAGTACATTTAAAATGAACGGTACTATTAAGGCGCTGTGCCTACAGAACAGAAAACTCTTATATGGCTGTGACGCACAAATTTAACAATCTCTTTAATCAAAGGGTGGCTGCTAATTGAACTGGTTCTGAATCTAAAAACATAAAACCGCCAATGCGCTTTAATTTTTTACATCATGATCATGCAAGAATTCTGATTCGGATAAACATGTTTGACGAGTAAAGATTAAATTCTTGATGACGCTCTCAAGACTTGAAAAAGTAGGGTAATGATTGCCAATACAGTAAATTATAAACAGAAACTTGATAAGAAACGAATTCATAAGTAAGCTTGAATAACAAAAAATAAGTTGTAACTTGAGTAACAAACACAAATTATTATTCCTGGTTTTAACTAAGATATTAATAAAACAGACTGTCCTATTTTTATGCAACCTTCATTGATTTTTCCAGCCAGCATCGTTGCCTAACTGCAGTGATGCGACCTACTGTTAGTAAAACTACAATAGCACACCATGTTATGACTCTAAAAAGTATATTTATTTAAAAAAGAAAACACATAAAGACCATGGTGGGCGGTACAATATTGCAACAAAATCAGTAAATAAAATGTGTTTTTATTTCTACTTTGAAATAAGAAGTTAATTCGGTACATTCGTAATCAGCGAGGAAAACAGTAGCCTTACGGATGTCGCCTACGGTGTACGTGTGTGTACTGGCAATCGAGAGAAATAGCCAAGCATTATTGAACTCTTGAAACTATAAGAAAGCCTTGTATTTCCTTGAAAAGCTCAACCAAAGAGAGGTGTTAGAGATCGTTTTATACTGGTGGAAAATATTTTTATTGTCCACCAAGAACCAACTTAGCATAAACAAGCAGTATCATAATAAAACGTCGTTATTATTATTTATCTGACCTAATTCCAGCGTTACTGGCATTTAAATTGCTTTTTTATTTAGATGGACACTTCATTCTCAGTCAGTAAATCATGATTCGCACGCACGGCCAATTAAGCCAAATATTTTAGTGAATAAAAATGCACACGAATTTGAGCTTGCCAAATATTATATATGTATACGGCCATAAAATGCAATTTTTTTAAAGCACAGGAGTCGTTTATTATACTGATCTATACACACAAATAAATAAAATTGAAGTGTCTGTTTGTAATGTCAAAATTACAGCTTTTTACTAAATGCATATGAAAGTAAGTACCGTTACAACAAAAAATCTATTTTCTATTTTTTGTCTGTCTGTTTATTCCCGCTAATCTTTGAAACGGCTGGAGCGATTTCTACGGGACTTTCACTGGCAGATAGCTTATGTTATAAGGAATAACTTAGCTACTTTTATTTTAGTAAAATAATTAGGGTTCCGCACAGAAAAAAACCCATGAAATTCAATATATATACAAACTCTATGTCAATGTCTATACCGAAGTAATCTAAATTGTATATAAACAATCGCATTTCTTTTAAATTAACGGCGGGTGAAACTGCGCGTCCCAGCTAGTTATAAATAAAATATTAAAATTTCGCGTCATCAGTTACGAGTGTGCAAATTAAGATATAATAATTGATTATTCGCTTCACATTTAAATAATTTGCTAGTTGGAAGTACACCGAAAAATTTGATACAGACCCTAAATTTGGATTCAAAATAATTTCTGCAGTTAAAATACCACAAACTATTTTACTTTGTAATGTATGTGTCGTTTGCTTCTTTCTATCTTCGTATATCATTCGCTCGCAATGAACTCTATCTTTGTGCTACATTGTAAACAGCCTAAAATATCTTAGTAATAAAATTCCAAGAATGTCTGAAGGTGGCCAGTTCATCATAATGTCAATCGACCGTAGTGTGAACACTAAAACTACTGTTTTAACACGACCGCTCGTCACCGATGTATATCTGTTATGATACTGAGAAAGTTAAATGGGTATTTCGCAGAATAAAAAAATTTTCATGACAAAATGTTGTGGAAATAATACCATTTACTTTGTAACATTAAAATACGCTTTGAGAGACATAAATCGTTGATGTCAATAATAAATGGTTTATAGAATAAATAACTACTTGTAGGTACTGAGAGCCAATAAAACAAGAGTGGTTGCATTTTACTGTACCTAAGCGCTCTGTGACAAAGATGCGGTTTAAACGCAGCATGAATTACTGATCGATTATCATAGCTTACATTTAATTTAAAATTTAAATTAAAATCACTGTTAAATAGGTTTCGAATAGAATGGTAGGCATCATTCTATTCGAAACCTATTTAACGGTGATTTTAATTAAAATTTTATTATATTTTTAAATATATATTGTACTTTTATATGAATTTAAAAATGTAATTTGTATATATTTGTGTGAAATAAAGGAGATAATAATCTTCACGCACCTTGTACCAATACAATACACAATACCATACGAGATAAATGGAAACTTCCATCTTACTTCATGCTCTCGATGTAGATTTCCTAGCGTCCGTGTCCTGGCTACGCTTCGGTGACTTTTTCGGAGATGAGTGAGAGGTTATATTTTTGCAATTATAGACGAAGTTATCATGACGTACAGCTACCGGAAATGTATTGTTAAAGACGACATGGTTGACATATTCGGGCATGTCACCATCCGGGTGTAGCCTTTAGACATATTATCTCTGGTCATTAACTTCTTGCTAACGACAAATACATATTTGCACAGGCATAACAAAGTCGCCAGGATCATTCACCAGCAACTCGCTCTAAAGTACAAACTTGCGGACGCTGAGGTAAAGTACTACGGATCATTCTCACTAGTTCCATCGTCAATTTGTTCAATGGTGAGTGTGAATGAGAGTGATACTTTTTTTCTCAGCAGTTACGTGGACCTTGTTAGTGGAACAAGTGAGACCAAACTTAATTAGCATTATTCTCATTAGTTTCTACTTTCTAAAAAAATATGGTCTTAAAACATAAATGGCGATTGTTTCATTTGGTTACAACGATTGCGTGAGTTTTCATTTCGTATAAATCAGTAAACGTGCCATTTGCAAATTTCTGTTCAATAGCTGTAATCAATGTTAAATTCAAGTGTAAAAACCGGTTAAGTTATGTTAGGTTACCCCAGGAGGGTGACCGCTTTAGAGTCACCCTCTCCGTGATGTGCCTCTACGCGTGGCACCAGTGGGCGGCTCTTGTATGATCATACGAGAACCCGGAGCTCCCCTTAGGTGCCGAAAATGACCACCCCAGTGGTTTTAGCCGGTAAGAGTCTGGCATGCCCCTTCGTCTTTCCATAGGGCGGAGGAAGTTCATGACGAATTTCCACAGGACTCAAAAAACAAGTTTTTAACAGTAACCAATTAATAGCCAGAACCGAAATGTAGGTGCAATTGTTGTTAATATTATTTTGTTTGTTTCATTGGTTTATTCATAATAAATACTTTATTTAGGAAGTGGACCAATGACAATGATTTAGTTTTATCTGCTACTTTATCAAGGTTCATGGAATTGATGATCATTTCAGCCGTAAAAACGTCCACTGCTGGACAGCAGCCTCCCCAAAAGATTGCCACAACGACCGGTATGGGTTTGTATTGTGTGCTCATTGGTGGATATTGCCAAAATCGCCACGCTTGGCAGACGGGTTGGCGATCGCAGTTGAGTTATAAATATACTCGAAATACGCTTCTACCCATCCTCCGACTAATCCCATAGTCGACACCCACGTGATGAGATGGGGTGGTGGTGTTCTTAGTTGGTAGTGACCATGGAAATACTAAGATAAAAAAAAGTCTCACTAGTTTAATGGAACAAATTAACCACTAGTGAGAATGATCCCCGTATAAGAAGTATGTGCCTGGCCTAGTTTTTGAAAATAGTCATGTCACGATGTACTGCGATCAATTTCAAGTTAATAAAATAAATAATATTTAATATCAACCTGTAACTGTCCCGTTCGCAGTGCGAATATTTCTGAACAATAGTTCCAGTTTTCCTCACTATGTTATAGCCAACCCGTGAATAGACAGACATGATGATAATTACAATTGGACCATTAAAAATATAAATCGTCAACATATACATAATCTGCTGGGGCCCGCTTATCACTATAATTGTACAAAACGCATCCAGTAGGCGAACATCAGGCTGTCCCAGTTTAGCAAAAGACATTTAAAATGCGCCATCTTAAATAATGGCCACAAATAAAAAGGAATCTTTCTAAATAAGATGACCTTTTCAAACATTTTATTTAGAGCATACATTTGTATCAGGATTATCATGTCCTATCACACAGCCCAGATCAAACGATATAAATCATAAAACGCGGCGTTCAGACCGCTCTGTGTGCGCGACTGTGATCGCCCTGACTTTTCCCGAACGACACCCATTGATTGATGAGCAGACAACTACCGTGTTTTGCATTCAGCTATTTACGGGTATTTCCTCCGCTTAACCCGTCTGAAGGCTGATTAATGACGACCACCGCTGTTTATTACGCGAGGTGACTGCCTGGATGTTTGCTTCACTGGATCTGTATGGTGTACCTGAAAGGAATCCTATTTAAAGACACGTCAAGCCAATTTAGAGGCTAATTTAGTTGTACTTATTTAGTTGTTAGAAAAATTAGATATTAGCATCGAACAATTTTATCACGATTGTGTTTTATTTGAGCATAATATAGACAAGGGGACATTGGTTTCTTGCAAATATTTTACATAATTATCTAATGTGTGAAGGTATCGCTGCAATTTTTAAAAACTTGGCACGCGAGGCTTCGGGGCATCCTTTAAAATCCCCTGCGAGATGTGCCTGGAGGCGTCGCCCCAATGGGCGACTTTAGTGTGATCGTACGAGGACCTGGAGCTTCCCTTCGGTGCCGAAGATGACCGTCCCGGTAGTTTTACGGCCGATCAAAAATCAATCTTATCCAAAATCTTCATATTTAAGATTTAGAAGTTTATCTGTTGTTGTGTTACAATCACATTTAACACAAAAACTGATATACCCGTAATCTTTGGATTTCGGATAAGATCGATTATTAATTTGGCCGATAGCCGGTACAGGCATGCCCCTCCACTCTTCCCTGGGACAGAGGAAGTACATGATGTATTTCAACCGGGATAATAAAAAAAGGTACCTAAATAAGACAAAAACGAGAGGCGGAGGAGATTCATCAAAGATTTCAAAATCTTCGCAATATTGTTACAAAATTAGAAGTAAAATGACAACTCTTAGCCAGGTGAATATACCTAAAGCTAATTACATCAGTCACTCATCCATAGCGTATTCAAACCATATCAACGTCAAACTCATAGGATAGCTGAAGGTCAAGTGAATGAACATACCATAACCCTCGTAAACATTTTCTCGAAAGTGAAACGTGACGATTAAGTTGTACCGATTTACAATCTTGACGATGTTCATGAATTAATGACTGACCATCAGTTTTGCTGCTATTACTTTCCAATTATAATAATAGTGAAGTATAGCATAGATCTTACCTCGGCGCCTGCGCCTACGCAGCGTTGCGCCGACGCCGGCCGAACATAATTTGCAACCTGCTAATAGCTATCATGAAACTGCACGCTCTTGGATTTGTGATGTAAGTGACAAGCTAAAACTAAAATATAGCTGTATTTGTGAAAAGACATTCATGGAAAATGGATTTAAGTCTATTCCCTAATGTTTAAATTACATAATAGAGACGATACTGCTCCGATATTAAAGAAAAAAAGTTTTGTTTCATAAATGTTAACTTTTATTTGCAACTAGCTGGGACCCGCAGTTTCACCCGCTTTTAATTTAAAAGAAATTTAGAGTACTTCGTAGTGTCTATGTACACTTGACATAGAATATATATATTGGCTTTTAAGGGTTTTATATTTTTTTGCGCGGAACCTTAATTATTTTTCTAAATTTATTTATATAACATCAGCTATCTGACAGTGAAAGTCCCGTCAAAATCGGTCCAGCCGTTTCGGAGATTACCCGGAACAAACAGACAGACAGACAGACAAAAAATGTAAAAATTGTTTTTTTGTTGTGTGTACCGTCTATACTTTCATATGCATTTAGTAAAAAGCTGTTATTTTGACATTACAACCAGACACTTCAATATTATTTATTTGTATAGATAAACATGTTTTATTCGCACTATTCGCCTTACACAAGCCGCGCTATATACACCATATCCTTCAGGTGACATCGAGGTAAAGAGCGGACTTGTTCAATAATAAAAAAAAAAATACCATTCCGCCTTTATAACAAATACAAAACAACATTCAATTCATTTTAGCCGTGAAGTGATAATTTTAGAACCAACATACCTTCCATCAAACCTTCTCATTTTTTATATGTATGGAATAAGAATATTGCTAGCGAGCGTTTCATACACACAATTTACAGTGTGTTCACATCATATCAGCCCGTAACATGTCCACTGCTGAACATAAACCTCCCAATGATCACTACAATGAGCGATCATAGATATTTCCATAATTCGCTTGACAGAATCGGTGATCGCAGTGTGTTGTTATTAGCGTTCGGGAGGATGCTGCTACCCACCTCTTGATAGCAACTGATATCGCCTTTTACGACATCCATGGGTCGAGATAGCCTAGATAGCTAGATGGTTGAATGCTTGCCTTTCATACAGGAGGGTTTGAATCCCGGCCCACAACTCTGTTCTTATATCATCACTTGCGTTAACGGTGAAGGAAAACATTGTGAGGCAACCTGCACACCTGAAGGTGCTCCAAAATGTTCTCTATGGTGTGTGTAGTCCGCCATCCCGCACTAGGCCAGCGTGGTGGCCTAACCTTTCTCACCGTGAGAAAAACCCCGTGCCCAGCAGTGGGACGGTAATGGGCTGATTATGTATGGGTAAAGAAACGCATGACACTCGGGAACCACACATTATATTGTTCTCCGCTAAATGTTCATCATTTACTCCACTCACCCAATACGGCGTGGGCCGTTCTAAAGTCGATACCAGCATTTCGCATCGTAACTTAACGCGATTGTGCTTTAATTTTAGTTATTTTAGCGCCAACCATCTTGTTTTTGACGTAATTGATCATTCAACTTGTTTATTATGCATAATCGTCTGCACTTTGTCAATAATCATAAAGTGAATGTTCGCTGGGTGAATTCTCTATTTACGATTTGTCATTCGCACATTCATTCGTTCATTAATCACTTGAAAGGTTTGACGTAATGCGATAGTAATTTGTTTAACATCGGTACTGGCTTATACATATTATGGTTCACCGGTTCACCCACACGATTCTTGATCGATCACCAGTTTTGTCAACTTTAATTTACATTTAGAACACTTAAATCAAATGTACATTTCATTAATTACCCAAAAAACTACGATTTTAGAGTTTGAAATGTCATTATGTGGTAAAACAAAACCTACACCGGAACAAAGAATTCAAGTTTTGTAAAATGCAATGTATTTGGAAGCAACAAAACATTCTCCAGAAGTACAATAAACCAAATTCAATAAGACCGCGTCTCGACAACGCGTTTTGAGCAGACCAACTTCGGCACACTATAATGAAACGAAACAAAGACTATTTCAAGTCCCCTCCGCTTCACTTTTTCGTTCTCGCGAATAAAAAGGTCTAAAAATACGTCGACTTGTCGGAGGTACTTTTTATGAGGCTCAAGTGTTAGCAGACGTACTAAAACTTGTTCACAAGTTTAAAGCTTTATTTTAATTTTCCTTGCACACGACGCCGGCGAGTTTTCCCCAAGAAAAAATGTTTAACTACTTCGCACGTGCGCGAAATAAAGTACGATGTTTTATGAAAGCGTTCTCAAAATGAGGTAGCTTGCTGTTACTGTAATTGTATGTGCAGGTGATTACGACGAAAAGTTTTAGGAACTTTCAATCTTCATTTTTGTTTTGCATCCCAAAATAATTGGTGAATATCAAGGTCTATACTATAATATACCTACAAGGGGACAGCGTAGGTTACAGTGATTAGCGTTTATTGGAATAATAGTTATAATTTTCGATTATTTTTTGCTATTATTTTGGATTTTTAATGAATTTGCTATTTGAGCACATTTCTTTCTTTTGTCACCATTTTGTAATGCATACGAACGCACGCCGCTGTAATAAAATTGGTGAAAATATGTATTTTTATTAATATCAACATATAAGTATCCCATTTGGTTTCTGCCTAAGATACGTCATCTGATCCCATCCCTTGAGTGTTGCGACGATGAGATTGTACATTAGGATGATGGGTAACATCATACTGTGTAAATTTGGTAGCCCTTAGGGCTGCCAGCCAGCGACCCGATACGTCAGATGCCAATTCATGTAAACTCAGATATCTTCAAATTATGGATGAGGCAATGTTTGTATTATTGATGAGCGTACTTCAGTTTGATTTGAGTAGATATTACCACAATTAATATTAAAACGTTCATTCAATGAATTTATTAAATACGATCGGATTATAAAGGCAATGTACGTGTTGGATGTTACTATAACTAACGTACATAACCGTTGACTATCCAAAAATAAATAAAACGTGCTCTCAACTTACACGTTATAAATAACGAGCAAGATGATTAAATGCTGCGAATCATTATAAAAATTCGCTCACATATAAACGTAAACATCAACTGCTGAATACGGGCCTCCCGATGAGCATGAGCGGTCACGGGGATCGCGAGGAAGAAGGCCTCTATAAACATTCCCCCAACCCAAGCTAGGTTGCGGCAAAGTGTGCATGGCTGATGGGAAGTTCAGCCGCGAGCGAGCCAACCCCAGAACGCCGTCAGAAACTGATAGCGTCCAAATAGACATGGAGTCGGATGTCGTCCCCGTGTCTATTTCTAGAGTAGAAATTGGCAGCACGCGTGAGGCGGCTGCAAGTGCGCGTGCGCAGTGCGAGATGGTGGCACTGCGGAAGTCACGTCTGCGCACACCGTTACCGTCGGGTGGGGCTAGTGACTCCGAGGAATCTTGGGCCCCTCGGAGTTCACCAACCTCACTCAACATCGAGTTGGCGCGAGAGCGACGCAAGCGGGCCCTCCCTAAGGCGAAGGGATCATCCCCCTACGATGAAAACGTTGAGAGGCTGGAGAGCGCGTACGTTGCGCAAATCCCAGATCAGATTGAAGCGTGTTCCCGTCAGGCTGGAAAGAAGCCGGATTTGTTTTGTTGAGGAAAGAAGGAACGCCCGCGGAGTCTTCTTCTGCGTACTGTCCCATTAAGCACCAGTCGACTGTCGACGCGACTTTGCGTCCGCTCCCTGCCAGAGCAGGCGGTGTCCAAGCGGGGTAGGGTGGCGTTGGCCATCAATCTAGACATACATCGGAGTGCGATTAGAAGGGGGCACTAGCCATCATCAGTGCATCCATATCTACAGAGCATCATATGCATCTGCGCGATAGGCACATTCGCTACGTGAGCAGGGACGGGAGCATTAAGCGAAGGGAGATTACTTGCGGGGTTCCGCAGGAATTGGTTCTTGGCCCCCTCTTGTGTAACCTGGCCTACGAAACGGGCCTGCGTGTCGCTGGCGACAGCTTGATCTGCTACGCTGACGACACTTTTGTGTTGGCCAGCGGGGAGTCCTTCGAGGGACCCATTCGGCTTACCGAGCAAGTTGCGGCAATTGTCGTAGCCAAAATCTACGCTCCGGGTCTACAGATTACGCCTCACTCTCCTGGGGCGCGCTTTCTGCCTTTTTACATCCAGACGGAGATAGATGCATGGGTCTATGATCAGACACGCTCCCTCCGCCAAATCGGCGAAAGCGTGCCTTCAAGAGCGTTCGACGGGACGGAGGAAGTTCATGAAGAATTTCAAACAAAACAAAAAACGTTTCAATATTTTAACGATGTGATATATTTTTAAAAATTTTTTTTTTAAACTTTTCCCCACACTAGGATTTCACATAATGTATTTCCACCGAGCGACCAATAAAGAAAAGTATACAATTAAAAACAACACAACAATGCTAAGGGTGCCCCCTTAGCTGTGTTGTGTATTTTTTTTTAAATTTGCCCCAACATTTCTCCTGTGTCGTGGGTGCGTTTACAAACACAAATTCCACACACAATACACCCAGACCCGGAACAACTACCTGCAGATCGTACAAATATTTGTTCCGTGCGGGAATCGAACCCCACAACCCGGTGCCGGTGCAACCGTGCCGTCACGATTTAATTATTGAATTGAAATAGCTTACGGTAATATATCGTGGTTATTTCGTTCATTCTGCGTGACAGTGGCAATACATATCATTTTCACTGTGCCTACGTGCAGCATCAGAGTCTGCTCGAAGCCACGGACGCTACAAAGTGTTCGAACGAGCGAACTAAGAGTAGTATTTTATTTTATACTAGCTGGGACCCGCGGTTTCACCCGCGTTTAATTTAAAAGAAATTTAGAGTACTTCGACATAGACAATTGACATAGAATCTACATATTGGATTTCAAGGGTTTTATTTTTTTACGCGGAACCCTAATTATTTTTCTAAAATAAAAGTAGCCTAAGTTATTCCTTATAACATCAGCTATCTGCCAGTGAAGGTCCCGTCAAAATCGGTCCAGCCGTTTCGGAGTTTACCCGGAACAAACAGACAGACAGACAGACGGACAGACAGACAGACAAATTTAAAAAAAATAGTGTTTTGTTACATGTAGCGTAAATACTTTCATATGCATTTAGTAAAAAGCTGTTATTTTGACATTACAAACAGACACTTCAATTTTATTTATGCATTTATGTTCCACTATATAAGTGTGTGCTTAATTATATATTGCACGTATGATGTTTCAGGTATTTAGTATGAACAAATGCGAGTAAATAGGGTCGAACATAAAATATTGATTTATTTTATGACTCATATATTAGTGCATTCATCATTTCGGCCCAATAAAGTCCACTGCTGGCGCCGGCTTTGCCATGTGGTGCCGGCTCAGAATGCCACCACCCCATTTCATCCCGTGGGTGTCGTAAAAGTCGACTAAGGGATTAACCGGAGGATGGGCAGCAGCGTCCCTCGAGTACATTAACAACTCAACTGCGATCGCCAACCCGTCTGCCAAGCGTGGCGATTATGGCAAGACCCCCCAATGAGCACACAACACACCATAACGACCGATATCGGTGTATTGTGTGCTCTTATGGATGCTGCTCAGAAAATATGATTGTCATATATGTAGTGGTTGAACGCTTGCCTTCCATAAAGGAGGGTATGAGTTCAATCCCGGCCCGCACCTCTGAGTTTTGGGATTCATGAGCTGATCTGAATTTTATTATCGCTTTCATTAACGGAGAAGAAATAATCGTGAGGAAACCTGTTCTCAATGGTGTGTATATTCCATCAACCCTTCTCATCGTGAGAAAAAGCCCATTCGCAGCAGTAAGACACTAATGGACTGATTGTGATTATAAAAAAAACCATTTTTACACGAGGTGTGGGACTAAATTGATGTCTTATTTTACGATTCTAATAATCTCAAAATGATGAATAAGAATTACTTTTGAGATCCATAACGAAAAGATTTTGCCTTATTTACATTTTATAGCTTCATTATAGAAGACTTACTCCAGAGAAAATAAAAGCTTGATATTAATGCTACAACATTTTTATTCTTATCATAAAAATATATTATATATTAGACTTAAAAGTTTTAGGTAAACGAGCGTAGGTAAACGTACATAATATGATTTGCAATTCTGGTAAGACTCGTAAGTATTTTCAGACTCGTGAATTAAATACATAGCCGTATACTCGTGAATGATGAACATAGATGTACATATATAAATAAGGTATTTATATAACTACAGATCTATGTTCATCAGTTTTTAGGGTTCCGAACGTCTGAAGGAAAAAACGGCGGAACCCTTGTAGGATCATTCGTGTGTCTGTCTGTCACAGCCAATTTGCTCCGAATCTACGGGACCGATTAAGTTGGAATTTGGTACACATATGGATTTCTGCGACCCAAACTCGGACGTGTAACGTAAATAAATGAATTTTGAATATGAGAGTCCCTTTTTGGGGGCAATATTATAGAAATTTAAAAAATAGTTTTGCAAGCTGTACCGTGTACTCAAGCTATTAGTTATTTAGTCTCCTAAGCCATTTCACTAGCTACAGCGCCCTTCAAATCAGTAATATTTAAAGTAAAAAAATTTGATGTTTATGACAGCCGAATATCTGTTACAATTATATCTAGCATATCAGTTTGATATTCTTACCACTATTTATCGTGCATTACTCCAATCTGAGGATCTATTCTCGTAGTTAATTTAAATTATGACTGAAAGCTGACCTCACTGAGGTTAAATTATGAATTGGAGAAAAATTGTATTCTGCTACTCTTTAAGTTCAGTCGGATTTCAGTATGATCTCAACCTAGTCTCATTTCAATCTCAATTTTGACGTTAGTTTAATGACAATTTTATTACCTGTTACAGTTCGAAATGTTAGCAAAATACCGTTTTTACTTCGATCAACTTTCGATCCATTTTCAATCTCATCACAGTGTAAGTTTACATTTGACGTTGTTTGTTAGTTTAAGAGAATACCATTTAGGCATTTAGGACATTGAGACTAGATCGGAACTATATTTTATACATTTTTGAATTACGAGAACTGGCCCGCAGTTCTTACAGCAGACTCCAATTGCATTTATACCTTAAATGGAACTCCAGCTACGTTCAAAGTTCTCGGCAATACATATTCTATACTATAAACAAATAAAGAACATAGATGAGATATAAAAAAAGAATTATTATGATCCAAAAATATCAACTACATTGTAACACAAAGCATTCTATACAAGCACTTGTGCAGAGTAAATCTAATACTAACGATGTGTGACTATTCTCTCCCTTTTGTTAAGGCAGCTCTACTTTGGTACCTAAATACTTATCTATACACATGTCAGGCATTGTGCACCGTAGTTAGGAAACAATGGAGTTCCACGCGAGACAGAAAGAGTAAGCTGCTATTTATTAGCTCTGAATAAGGACTTGTATGTAGAACGACACCTCATACTTGAAATTGTATAGTGTAGCATTTCGATTTATCGATAACTTTACCGTGGATTTATAAGCACATATAACGAATGATAATGATTGTGAATACCTATATCATTCCTAAATATTGTGATGTGTTGCTAAGCAACAATTTATTTAGCGTCTAAAGAATTTAGCTTCCTAGTTAAGCAATGCAAAGGTGAAGCTCACTTTGTACTTGCAAAGTATTATACATACTCATCGCAAATGAAAATGTATGGTTTGGAAAGTTGTATATTCGATCCATTACTTGATTTATTGAAAGGTGTATGGCGGAACTTACCGAGCAGAACATTTAGCTATAGCAGTAATTCCAGGCCGTTAAACAAAATTTTCTATATTTTATGTTGATCTTACAATGTAGAAAGTTTAACTTGGCTCCAATAACATTTTATTCGAGTTGCAAAGTTAGTAAACGGTTGAAATTACGATTGCTTATAGATCGGTACGTTTGTCGAAAATTATTTGAAATGTTTGGAAAGAAAATAAAGAAAAAGTTTTTATTTCTACTCGCAATTGACACATGAGACTTAAAACTAGACTTTCTACTGCAAACATAATAATATCAACATAAAAAGAAAAATGTTAGCACTGATTTAAAAAAAAACTGTCAGTCTGTAAGAAAGTCATCTCTAATATTATCCAATTTATAATTTTCAATAGAACTGTATTATGAGTGGCTGCGTATGCTTGATTAAAAAAATGCGATATCTCTAAGCAGTCTGTCCTACCAAACAACAACAAATGGAACATATTATTTTTTAAACGTACGCAGTTGTGCGTCGCATGTGCACAGAAAAAAACGTCATTATAAAGGTTTCTCTCACGTTACCGGGTTCTACTTCTTCTTTCTTCAGTAGCCACCAGCTTGTTGACAGCGATGACGATTCAATCAATTTTATTTTATCATACAATCTAGTGACGTGATTAGCAAGTCATTCGCCTGGTGGTAAGCGTCACTCCTGCCCATAACAATTGTAAAACTACCCAGGACTACTCCTGCTTGGCACCGCACTGCACTTGTTACCTCGAGATATGAAGTAGTTAATCTGTTACGTTCAGTAACCTCACTAGCTACAGTTCGAACAGCAACACAGTAATGTTTAAAGTTTAAACACTACTGCTTGGCGGCGAATATCTGACACAAATGAAGAATACAAACAACGACGAACACAACATTATTACAAATGCAACTAATCATGAAAGTCTATAGTATATTTATACGAACCTCAACCAGAACTTGAAGGTATGTACCTATCAATAACAAATTCTATCATTCGGGAAAAATAAAAACACAGAGGACGTAAAAGAAATAAAAACAAGCTAAATCAAGAGACTAAGAAATCTACGACATCGTAATGCACTCATTCACTACGAAATAGTAACTCTGAAGAGATACTCTTCGATGGGGTAGACTTAGCAAAGAGTTCTAAAATCGCTTCAAAATCTACTTAAAGTAAGCTGTTAGCCATATCTAGCCTTAGAATATAATAGAATATCTCAGTATACGAATAATATAACTAGACCCAAGAGTCTACTCTTCTAATGGTAAGACTGTTCCCCCCAGTGGTAACATGAAAAACGGTTTTTGCAAGGGAAAGTTTCCTCATCCGCAATATCCCAGCTAAGCCGGATTTGCAACTCACTCCCGGCTTCTTCCTTTTCTTTTTTAATTAAAACATTTTATGGACACCGGAGAGATTTTAAAATGCAAGTTAATTGAAGTGATACGTGACTTTGGACCCGCTTTGTTCACGTCTGGATTAATTCTGTATTACATATTTTGCCATAAAAAGCATCGTTAACGAGGAGATTAAATATTGCGAAAGTATGAGATGGATATTTTATATTAATCTTCCGGAATCTGATCACGACTTTTCCATTGGCTACTTAGACTTGGATTTTGGAGATTTTATTTTCTACGCAATATAAAATTACAGATTAGGTACTAGGTTTAAAAAAAACTTTGAGTAGTATCAGTACATAAGCGGTCTTCATGACTGAGACATTCTCTATTTCTAATAGCAAAGTTTGAGTTTTAGAAACTGAAATCATCATCATCATCATATCAGCCACAGGACGTCCACTGCTGAACAAAGGCCTCCCCCTTAGATTTCCACAACGAGCGGTCACATGCCGCTCTCATCCAACGACTCCCAGCGACCTTCACCAGATCGTCTGTCCACCTCGTTGGAGGTCGTCCCACGCTGCGTTTTCCGGTGCGCGGTCTCCATTCGAGAACCTTTGTGCCCCAACGGCCATCAGTTCTACGAGCAATGTGCCCTGCCCATTGCCACTTCAGTTTACTAATCCTTTCAGCTATGTCGACAACTTTAGTTCTTCTACGGATCTCCTCATTTCTGATTCGATCTCGTAGAGAAATACCAAGCATAGCTCTCTCCATAGCTCGCTGAGTGACCTTGAGCTTTCTTATGAGGCCCATTGTGAGTGACCACGTCTCTGTTCCATATGTCATCACTGGTAACACACACTGGTTAAAGACTTGCGTCTTGAGGCATTGCGGTATTGTTGACGAAAAGACGTTGCGAAGTTTCCCGAACGCTGCCCAGCCGAGTCGGATTCGACGATTGACCTCTTTCTCGAAGTTGGACCTACCTAACTGGACAGTTTGTCCTAGGTAGACATACTCGTCAACAACTTCGAGAACAGAGCTCCCAACGGATATTGGGGTGGGCACGACATGGACATTTGACATGACTTTTGTCTTGCCCATGTTCATTTTAAGGCCCACCTGTTGGGAAACTCTGTTGAGATCATCGAGCATTGTGCTGAGCTCTTGCAGCGATTCTGCCATGACTACGATGTCATCGGCAAATCGAAGGTGAGTGATATACTCGCCATTGATGTTAATGCCGAATCCTTTCCACTCCAGTAGCTTGAAGGCATCCTCCATTGCAGCGGTGAACAGTTTCGGGGAAATGACGTCCCCCTGTCTCACACCTCTCTGCAATGGAATTGCCCCCGTGCTCTGTTCATGTACTCGGACCGACATGGTGGCGTTTCTGTATAAGCACTTCAACACTTCAATGTACCGATAGTCAATCTGGCACCGCTGCAGAGATTGCAGCACTGCCCAGGTTTCGATCGAATCGAAGGCTTTCTCATAGTCCACAAACGCCAAGCATAGTGGCAGATTATACTCCTCGGTCTTCTGTATAACCTGCCGCAGCGTATGGATGTGGTCTATGGTACTGAAACCTTTTCGGAAACCGGCTTGTTCGGGAGGCTGGAAGTCATCAAACCTGCGCTCGAGACGATTCGTGATGACCCTTGAAAACAGCTTATAAACATGGCTCAGAAGTGAGATGGGTCTATAATTCTTCAATAGGGTGTTATCACCCTTTTTGAAGAAGAGCACCACCTCACCTCTGTTCCACGCTTCCGGCGTTGTGCCCTCGAGTAAGACGGAATTGAATAGCTTCTGAAGGACTTTAAGTACCGGTGTTCCACCCGCTTTCAGAAGCTCTGTCGTAATTCCGTCTCCACCCGGCGCCTTGTTATTTTTAAGCTGTTTCAAGGCCATCCTAATCTCGTACAGGCTGATGTCCGGGATATCCTCGGTATAGTGTCGGGTTAGTTTGGCTCGCGGGTCTTTGTCAGAGCCAATGGTAGGTATAGTAACCGAGGTGTATAACTGCCGGTAGAAGTTCTCAATCTCTCTCAAAACCTCTGGCTTAGTCGACGCTACACTGCCGTCCTCGGTCTTCAGCTTCATAATACGACTTTGCCCAATAGACTTGTCTCTTGCGAACACTTTGGAGCCTTGATTCCGCTCAATCGCCTCTTTAACACCGTTAGTGTTAAAGGTGCGGATATCGTGCCGCAATGACTTCCATATCCGTCTATTGAGCAGTCGGTATGCTTCAGCATCATCGGAAGACTGCAGCGTCATGGCGCGTCTTTCTGCCATAAGGTCGAGAGTGTGATCGGAGAACTTTTTTGGTCTACCTTTACGGTGGGCTTTAAAGAACTTAGACCCAACCGTTTGGACAGTTTCTACAAACCTACCATTTAAATCGTCCACAGATACGCAATGTTCCAGGCACTCGAAGCGGTTTTGGAGTTCGAGTTGAAAGCTCTCGGGGTTTTGGATATGAGTACTAGAGGGCCGGAGCGTAGACCTCATCAGACGAGACCTCTCAACTTTGAGATTAATATTCAATGTGCCTCTTACCATTCGGTGATCACTACCGGTTTTCACCCTGTGGATCACAGAGACATCATTGAATATTTGTCTTTTATTGGTCATGATGAAGTCAATCTCATTCCTCGTGGAACCATCGGGACTCATCCAGGTCCACTTCCTGTGAGGCGGCTTTTGGAAAAAGGAGTTCATCATAAAGAGTCCCTCCTTTTCCAAAAAGTCGGCCAGCCTCTGTCCCCTGGGGTTCCGTTGCCCATATCCAAATTGCCCCACTCTCAACTCACCATCGCATCGAGTGCCCAGTTTTGCGTTGAAGTCCCCCATCACAACAGTGAAATGTGTCTTCGAGGTATGTATGGCCCTACTTACGTCCTCATACATACTCTCTACTTCATCATCTGGGTGTGTCGAGGTCGGTGCGTAGACCTGTATGACCTTCAACGAATATCTCTTGGATATTCTGAGTATAAGGTACGCTACCCTGCTCGACACACTTTCGATGGCCACTATACTGTTAATGAGGGACCTGCGGACGAGAAACACGACACCACCTTGAGACAGATGTTCGCCTTCCCGGTAGTAGAATAAGTTGCCGGATTTCAGGGTTATCGTGTCCTCCCCCTCTCTTCGGACTTCTGATAGACCCATGATATCCCAGTGCAACTTATCTATTTCTTCTTCCAGCTCAACAATCTTTTCGTCTGCCCTCAGTGTGCGCGTGTTATATGTCACCAGGGCCAGTTTTCGGTTTGGGTGGTAGCCGGATCCCATCCGGAGATTCTTAGCACCCCCTGCCCCGCCGTTTCCGTGGCCGCTACCATGACCAGGAATGGCGGGGCTGCCGGGAACTGGGGGCCGGTGCTTATGTTGTGTTGTCATTTTGGGGGGAATTTGCCGATACTCACCACGCTTGGCAAGCGGGTTGGTGAGCGCAGAGTTGCTACTGCTCAGCAAAAGGGACGCTGCTGCCCATCCCTCTGGTTAAGAGTCCCTTAGTCGACTTTTACGACCTCCACGGGAGGAGATGGAGTGGTGCTATATTCTTAATCCGGACACCACACGGAATAAAAACTGAAATATCCATCTTGATTTACCTTAACAAATATAGCTTTAATTATGTGCCATCGTTATGAAAATTTTGACATTTATTAATTACTAGACATAATTCACCTTCAATTTAATTTATCACAGATATATGGGTCAGGACTTCTTGTGATAAATAAGAACCAGGTATCAATACTATTTGTAGGATTTAATGCAAGTTGAGAATGTTACAATAAAAATTATGACAAGAGAAAAACGTGCCGATCGCAGCGGCGGTGACAGGACGATAAAAAACAGAAAGACTTATCGCGCATCCCTTGATATATGTATATTTCTCGGAATAAAAAGTGTCCTTTGGTTTAATCCGGGTTATTGTCTGTCTATCTGCTAAATTATAATCAAATTCCCTTAAGCCGTTTCAGAGTGATTGAGTATTAAACATCCAAATATCTTAACAAACTTTCACATTTATAATATTAGCTGGATTGAAAAAATCTGAATGTGTTCCAAAGCTAATGCATTTTAAGTTTTGTTAGTACACATTTATATAAAAATATAATTTTTTTTTTTATAAAAACCAAATAGAATTGTTATCGTCAAACCTTAGGGAGGTCATCCTTTTTCTTTTTTCATTAGTCATACGCTACACCTCTCAAGAGACCTCTTCTTGACACGACACATGTCTTCCAGGCTTTCGCGGGTTTTCTTTAAACATATGGAAATATTACAAATGAAGAGGGTTGAGACGGGTTACGATTGTGATTAATCATGAAGCATTAACCCTTATTCGTCGTTTAACGCGGTAAGTACGTACTTATAACTTTATCTTACCCTTTACTCCTGTTCGCTTTATTTGACGTTTTTGGGTTTCTATTTCAAGTCTCAGTTAGGCCAAATATTGAATAAGCTATAAATAGCAAGTTTATTATTGTTGTACGCTACTTCGATAGTGATCTATCTGCCATATGCTGGGCTTCGTTTGAAGATGGATTTAGAAGTGTAGATACATCTATAAATACTTTAATAACGTAATCATACTCAAACATAACCGTTAAGCCTGTGATCCCTGAAGATATTAGAACTCTCTGCGAAGTTAAAATTTTACACTCAGAATTTGCAATGATTGTTACTATCATCTTCAGTCTAGCTTTTTGTATCCAGATGGGATTGAAATCAGTATTTTACGTGAAGAGATTACCGTCTGACTTTTGCAACCCATTAACTGGGCGATACTATCAATAACATCAATTTATTTACTATGGAAGACATAGTTTCTTTTTTTTAAACGTTACCCCTCTCTAGTATTTCCACGCTGTCGTACCATGCTGAAGAGAAGGGGCCGATGTGGTTAGGGGCCAGGCTTGCATTTACTGCAGCGTGTGGTGTGTATAACCTTGTGGCCGAAATTGCTGGCTGGCAGTGTGACATGCTCCTTGCTGCTTCTTGGGAATGGTGGGGGAGTGACAGCGATGACTCGAAGTAATTGCTACTCTGCGTCGTGAAGGCTGCGCTGATGTTCATGGTCAGGGGTCACCAGTATGGTGAAACATGGTGAACACGACGGGGTCGGCAGTATGGGGACAAGGTATGGTGGTCCTCCATAGAAAAGGGGGGATCTTCCAACCAGGCGGGTGGTATTCCTGGCGGGCCGAAGCCCAACGGTTGATGTTGGGCGTCTGTATATATGCAGCGTTGTGCGAATACTTTACAACTCCCCTAATACATTATAAATAATACCGATCCAGCTGTCCCCAAAACATTAGCTTGTTATCCCCAGCAACGCCCTAAGCCGAGGTCCGTGTCCCGCAGGGGGCGCCCTTAGCGAAAGTTGCTTAGTTTTTATTATTCAATTTAAGCCTGGCTGGAGGCCTTTTTTGGCTTCGCCAGCAAATGACCGGTTAAGCAACCACATTTCCCAGAAATGTAATCATAATCATAATCATAATCATAATCATTATTTATTTGTAAGAATGTAGTATTACATAGTTTGGTGTTTATATAAGTTAAGTAGCTCGATACATTCTACCACAGTTATGGCGTACAAATATTAACATAGATTGTGCAGTTGAAATGAATTATACAAATCGATCAAATAAATTATTCAAATCATTCATTTACTTGTATAACAATAATTACAATTTAACATTACTATACAATGTCAGTATATGTCAGTGTACTACTTTAATTAAATAAAATATCATATAACATGTCCAGTCATAAAATTCTACCAGTCAGTTAATGAAATCAATAGATGTATAATATTAATAAAATGTAATAAAGTAATAAAGTAAGTAGCTCACAAAAAATTTAAACAAAATGTCAATATGTAATTTTTTATGTCAATCTCCTAATGAAGTAAAATTTCAGGTGTCCAGAAGTAAAAGTAAATGATAAAAATGTATATATACAATCTAAATAAATTTATTACTAAGTTGACAATGTTGTATAAATTCTTTGATATCATAAAAACAATTTTCGAGTAGCCAATTAGTTAACTTCCTTTTAAACACGGGTGTAGGAAGGTCCTTAAATGAAGCTGGCAATTTATTGTACAAATGGATAGCATTAACATAAACATTTTTCTTAAATATATCTAGTTTACATTGAGGAAGATACAAATGATGAGGGTTTCTAGAGGAACCTTTCCTTGAAATAACCTCAGACTGCTTTTGAAAATATTGTGGATACTGCTTAATAAACATACAAAATTCTCTGATGTACATGCAGGGCAGCGGTAAGATGCGAAATTTCTTAAATAACGGCTTACAGCTATCTAAGAACCAGACGCCAGAGATTGCCCGCACACATTTTTTCTGAACTCTGAAAGCTCTTATCATTTCATTCGAGTTGCCCCATAGTAACAGACCATACAAAAGTACTGATGACACATATCCGTGGTATGCAGAGACTGCTGCTTCTGCAGACACTGTTATACGTAGACGCTTAATAGCGTATACAAATTTATCCAACTTGTCGCATAAATAGTTTATGTGTTCCTTCCAATTACAATTTTGATCTATAATAATTCCTAAAAATTTTGTATTTTCTACCTCTTCTATAACGCTATCTTGATATTTAATCTTTAATTTCTGTTGTGATGTTTTGTAACTTTGAAATCTTATCATTGTTGTCTTACTAATATTAATTTGTAATTTATTAATTTCATCCATATTAATATTCTATTGATTGCTTCGTGTATTTCAGCTTCCAAACTATCTTTTTTGTCACGTTTTATTACTAATGTCGTGTCGTCGGCAAAAAGTATTGTTTGATGGCGTGTTGCCTTAGGAAGGTCGTTAATATATAAGAGGAATAAAAATGGGCCCAAAACACTGCCTTGAGGGACACCGTATCTATTAATTGTGTAGTTGGATTTATATTCTACCTTTTTGCAGTCTACAATTTTAGATATTTGGACACATTGAGACCTATTGTGCAGATAAGATTGTAACCAGTCATATGCCTTCCCTCTGATACCGTATTGTTCTAATTTACTTAACAATAATTTATGATCCACGAAATCGAACGCTTTGGTCATGTCAAGAAAAATGCCTACCACGGGTATTCTATCATTAACTGTCTCGGTTATTATTTTTATCAAGTTGAAGCATGCAAGAGAAGTCGTGCTGAATTTTCGAAATCCATATTGTTCCGGTGTTAGCAAATCATTCTTTGAAGAAAAGTCGTATAATCTTTTTAATATAGCTTTCTCAAAACATTTTGAGATAGTAGGAATAAGTGTGATTGGTCTATAATTTGACATGACAGTAGCATCACCTTTCTTGTACAGAGGTTTCACAATAGATTTTTTTAAAATCTCTGGGAAAGTACCTTCTAAAAATGACATATTAATCAAATAGCTTAATGGTTCACATATATGATTTGCACAAGCTTTTAAAACTTTAGTACTTATCTCGTCTACACCAACGGAATTAGTATCTTTAAGATTTTTAATAGTCCTAAATATCTCTAAAGCATCAGTGGGATTCAGAAATATTGTATTGTTATTATGTATGTCCATAGTGCTATTTAAAGCATCATAATTACAATTATATTTAAAGTCATTGTTGTTAGTCAATTGTATATAGAATTCATTAAATATGTCACAGATGTCTTGAGGGTCATTAAAAATTTGTTTATTTTTTACAATCTCTTTTATTTCATTACTTATATTAAAGTCGCCAACATTCCTCTTAATAACATCCCAAGTAGCCTTACATTTGTTTTGCTTGGTCGCAATATAACGTAAGCTTTGCAACTGCTGAGACTTATGTATGCATCGCCTGAGTAAGTTGCTGTAAGTCTTATATTTAGTCCGTAATATGTTTTTATTTGATTTATTGTGTAACATATTAAGATATAAGTATCTCTTACGTATACAGGATTTCTTCAAGCCCTTAGTTAACCACAAAATATTATTTTTCTCGTTAGACCTTTTTATTTTGCTCACAGGAAAACAGAGGTTGTAAAATAATAGAAAAATACTATGAAATTCCTCGAATGCATCATTCAGGTTGCTTCTAAGGTACATGTCTGAGAATGAAATGGCTGAGATACTGTAGCAAAACTTTTTTATGTTTTCTTTATTATAGTCCCGTTTTTCCTCATACCAACTTGAGATCCTTTTATTTTTATTAGTTTTTACTGTCAAGGTTTGCCCAGTCTCATGATCAGATAAAGCAAGGTGATGAACTTCACCCTTTGCCTGTTTAATGGTACTTGCAAATTGATCCAGACATGATAACCGTCTTGTTGGTGTTTTTATATGTAATTCCATATTAAAGTTTTTTAACAAAGCCAATAGTTCCTGACAGATTTTATTTGGTCTTAGAGTATCAAGATTCCAATCTCCACAAATTATAACTTTTTTACCATTAAGTTTTGTGACTCTAAGTAGTAATTGTTCCAGTTTTTCTAGAAAAATATTTGGATTGCTATTTGGGGTTCTATAAATACAAATAATTATTATTTTGTGTAATCTCAATTCTATTCCCGAACATTCAAAGTTAAAGTTACATGCTAGATCAATTAAAATATCCTTGAGGTTGAAGTAGCTAATTCCATTTTTAATCAGAATGCATGTTCCTCCTCTCTTAGTATTTCTAGAATATGAGGCTGCCAATTTATAACCAGAAATGTGTAAAAGAGATTCTGATTGTACTTTAATAAAAGTTTCACTAAGGCAAATAATGTCAATCTCTTTAGAATTTTGAGAAAATTCATGTAATACTGCAGTCAGTTCTTCGGCCTTATTCATTATACCTGCAATGTTTTGATGTAATATAATAATTATAGGTTCATTATTGGGTACGAAAAAAGGTTTTTACAGAATTTGATGGGCCCTCATCTAAGTTCAGATCCCGACTGTGTTTCGTTAAGCCCATTTTCTGAAAAAAGTATGGTATAGTTCCCCTTTTGAAAACTTTTTCTGTGTCACTTGAAGCCCGAGTTTGGTGTTTAGGATTGAAATAATATGGGATGGTACCCTTTCTATTTTCCTCTGGAATTATATTGTTGGAAGATGATTTTTTAATATAAACACACTGTTGTAAAGGTCTTTTATTTTTATCCAAAAATGTCAAATATTTCTCATTGTAAGCTAGGGTTTATATTTCTAAATTTATCTTATAACTTAATCTCTTAGTAAAATCCTGCATATCCAATAGATAGCCCTGCATGTCATTCACATTTCTACAATTCATCTGAATAAATTTACAGTTTTTATAATTTTTTGCTAGTAAATATAAATGTGTATTAAGCTTATTTACACTTAGATATGGATTGTATTGTACATTTGTTATAAAAACATTCTGATTTTTTAATTGGTACATTATATTGCTTAAATTAGAGTAAAATTTGTATGGATTCTTGTCACATGCTCCAAATGAAAGTACCACAATGTCTTTGCTAGATATATATTTACATAAGGATTCACAGGTCTTTAGAATTTCACAACTTGTCGCAGAAGTTTTCACCAATCCGAAGATACCATAGTCATAGTTACGGTTGGCCATCCTCTCATCAAGCATTGTTGTAGTCAGGTTTTTAGCATGTCCATCTCCAATTATGTAGATCATGTTCCTTGTATTCTTTGTGAAGGTCTTAGAGTTAGCTTGTTTTCCACATTCACTTTCAATAATCCTAGGCAGCTGCCATGCACCTTTTGCTGCGAATGAATTTTTGTTCACTGTGTCATTGTTGATGTGGTCTAACATGGTATTTTGAATGAGTGGATCGCATGGATCTCGACATTTTTCAGTAATATGGCGAGATTTCGGTGTTTCACTTAGATTGAATACACCTGAGCCGTTGAGTGGAGAAAGACGAGATATCCGCATACATGTGTTTGTCAGCTTCTTTAGCGTATGTGAATAAACTTTGTTATGTGCAGTAGTAACAGGAGTCAGTGATAACGATGTAGTAGAGACATTTTTCAATAAATGTAGTTTTTTGTTATTGTCAGCTACTTGTTTTTTCAAATTGTTGCATTCATGGTTCAAATTGAGGATTTCTTCATGTGCGCTTGCGAGTTCTGATCGTAGCTGTTTAATTTCGTTGTTTAATTCTCGTAATTCCGGTAAGTTTAAGTCGGGGAACGCAGGCATACTCATGGACGATAGGTCCAGTTGGTCCAGTTCCGTCTCCGAATGCGTTGAGCTGAGTAGCGTACGGTCCATATTTAACGCAGATAAATCCAATTCCGATTTGTGTTTTCTGATTCGGTTTCTAATAAACAACCAACAAAAAAAAAAAAAAAACTTTACATGTGTGATTCGGGATTGTTTGACGTTATCGGAGAGTTGCAATTAATGTTCAAGTAGATGTCGCTGTAAGTTGTAGTTATATGGTGGCGATGTAGGAGTCGCCACAAGGCTAATAAAATTCACTGCTGGACACAGGCCTCTTCCGAACCACAACGACCCATAGATATCCGACAACAACCGATCTGGGTCTGTTGTGTGCGCACTGGGGGTTTTTCCATAATCGCCACACTTGGCAGGAGGGTTGGCGATCGCAGTTGAATTGTTAATATACTCGAAGAACGCTGCTGCCCATCCTTTAGCTAATCCCATGGTCATCTTTTACGACACCCACTGGATGAGATGGGTTAGTGCTATTCGTAGTCCGCACTACACGGTTTTACAAATTACCTACATCAGCATTCAGACCCGAAATAACTATCTGTACATCATATATTTCTTCCGTACGGGGATCATTTGGCGGAGTAAACCAATTGCTTAGCCACTGCGCCAACCGTGCAGCTTAATAAGTCAATATGAATCCACGCCATCCACGCCTCCTAAAAATATTTTCAGTCGAACAAAAATACATATCCTGATTCCAATTCCCAAAACCACAACATCGTACACATTTCTTTTTTCATTACAAAACCAATTTATTCCCTACAAAGACGTATTCAATAGCCCTTTGTTATTTCACAGAATTGATTCGTGTTTTATTAGATTTGTGGATTCTTATCACATAACGACGGTAATATCTACAATGGTTTGGCAGACGGGACGTTAGCTGATCGTAACTCGGCCAGGGTACTTTCACAATGAGCATCCACATTCGTTGAAATGGTAATGGGTTACGGGCGGTAGTTTGAGTACGTCCCAGAAATATATCGCCGATTTGGCTAGGTAAGGTATTTTTAGTGTGGCGATCCTTTATTTGAAGTATTTTTAAGTTTTTTCCTTGAACTGAAGTTTGTTGAAATAGTTTCTGTAATGTTTTTTTTTTATATCATCATCATCATATCAGCCATCATCATCATCAGCCACTGCTGAACAAAGGCCTCCGCCATAGATTTTCACAATTGTGTCATAATTTTAGGGGGAATATGCCAGTGCACACCACGTTTGACAGGCGGGTTGGTGAGCGCAGAATGGCTATTGTAACAAAGAAGGGACACTGCTGCCTATAGACTCCCTTAGTCACCTTTTTTGATATCCGCGGAAGGAGATGGAGTGGTGCTATATTCTTAATCCGGACACCACACGAATTATTGTTTTATATTGTGATATTACAATATCTATCTAACATTTTCTACTTCGTTAATTCGGTGCACTTACTTTACTTTCTTAGTGACAAGTAATATATACTTTAGCTGATATTAATTCGATGAACAGACAAATAAAATAAGACAGATGATAAAATAACTATTAAGAGAAATAAAAAAGATGATATTCCAAAAGACACTATCTAAAACAAAGATAATTCAAAAACATCTTCTTCAACTTTGCTTAAATAGAAAACTCGTCAAGGTAGAGCTATCTGCGCTGTAAATCTGGCTTCCATCGAGTTTATTAAGTAAGGAAATAAGAATTTCTCGCACGTAGTACGAAAGTTAGGACAAGTAACAAATGAGACGTGGAAAAATCGTCGAGATATGTGAGCTGAGTTGATTTTCCCCAAGTGCTTACTTTCTTTCTATTCTTACTTTGATGTTACATGTATGGTGCTTCGTATTAACGGGGACGATTTATCCTCTTTTGAAATGTCACCTGAAATATTGCTCAAGACGATGGTTATTTTTGGGGTTGTTTGATCTCGAATTTGATGTAGAATTTAGATATTTGTTTTCACTTGATTTTGGAAATATAATAATACTTGTTTCCCATTTTAATGTTTCGGCCATACTAGGATTTCTCATATGTTGTCGATAACGCATACAAAAACAAATCTCACATGCACAAACACCCAGACCCAAAACAACTATCTAGTCCTAGACTTCATGGTTACATACATTATGTCTTTGACGTACGTAGTACGTAGCATCATGGATTAATTTGTATATTTAAGTATTTACTTCCATTCTTATATGGAACTAATCTATCGCCATTATCTACTGATTTATTTCGGAACATATAAATCCTTATAAAACAAAACTTCAAGTATGTCGAAATACACCGAAGAATCGGTGATGAGTGTAAAACGATTACTTCATCACATCAGCACGTAAACGTCCGCTGCTTAACTTGGCCATTCCAATGATCACTACTATTGAGGATAATCCATAATCATTACACTTGGCTAGCGAATTGGTGATAGCAGTACAGTTATTATTAGTATACAGAAGGATGCTGCTGCCCATCTTCTTGATATCGACCCCCCATTGCCACTTTTTACTAGACCCATGGGAGTGGGGTGGTCTACTCTCTGAAACCACACGGCAAAGTGTGAAGTAAAAAGAACTTCTTAGTGCGATATTAATCCAACACTAATTCAAATCTAATTCTTAAACGACAGAAACCAAGATCTAATAAAAAAAGAAGAGATGTGCCAGACGTTCACCGGAGTACTGTAAAATATGGTACTTATCAATACCGCTACATGTAATTGATAGCTCTGTTCAATATACCCTAGGGCTGTATCGATTTACTGGTAGCAGAAGGAGCCAACCGCGATCGTCCCTCGGGCTTCCAACCATATTTATGGGACCCTGGTGACTTTAATTTCTAGTTCTGTTTTCTAATCGAAGTTTACAGTTGCAAATGGAAGTCTGTAACGTGTGTTCATTATTAATGGTAAAAGACAGAAGGTTTAATTGGACCACTGGATGAATAGGTTCAAGATTTAATTCTTAGTAAATTTTTACTATATTAGCCAGGTGCTAAACAAAGACCTCCCCCATCGAGACCTCCCCCATCGAATTCCACAGTTTTGTATTTGTATTTTTGGAGGAAATTGTCTGTACTTACCACGCTTTGCAAGTGGGTTGGTGCGGGGTCGGAAGAGGGCCGAAACGTAGAAGGACGAGACGGCGCCAGGGTAACAACACAACTGGCGCGGGGGGGGGGGGGGGGGGGGGGCTCGGAGGTCTCGCACGCGTAAATGGGAAGTCTTGTGCCCATACCGAGTACCGGGTGACCCACGGGAAGACGGCACGTGGCACGTGGTCACGTGTTTACAATCCCCCCCGAGAAGTGCCTGGGAGGACGGCCGTTTTACAGCCGCCTCGCCTCCGCTAGAGGGGGTGGCCACCCTACAGTAATCTCCTCCGAGATGTGGTGTGTGTCCTATAGGCGTGGCATACACCGATAAGTGCCTCTAGTGTGATCTTACGAGGACCTGGAGCCCTCCTTCGGTGCCGAAGATGACCATTGTAGTGGTTTTAGCCGGTAGGAGGCCGGCATGCTCCTTCACCCATCCCCGAGATGGGCGAAGTTCATGATGATTTTCCACTGGGGGATCAATAAAAAAGGTGGGCTGGTGAGCGCAGAATGGTTAGTGTTCAAACGGAACACACAACGTGACACACACAACATAAGAGAATTGCTGCTGCCTATTCCTCAGGTTTAGAGTCCCTCAGTCGCCTGATCGCGCCAGATCGCGATGCCAACACAATCTGCTTCTTGGAACGGAGTTCCTTATCGCATGTTATCGTTCTGATTTGTTTGGAGGCTGAGGGGCTTAACCGAAAAAGTAACAATGAAAAACGACACCAAAAACCGACATCTTGTTGCAGTGATTTTTGAAGCACTTCCCGATCACCGAGGGAACTAAAACTTTTTTCAATCGATTCAGATTGCCGTCAATTTCGAGAATATGCAAAAATATATTTATAATTATATCGTTCTGATTTGTTTGCGGGCTGAGGAGCTAAACCAAAAAGTGTAACAATGGAAAAACGACACCAAAAACCGACATCTTTTTGCAGTGATTTTGGATGCACTTCTCGATCACCTAGTAAACTAAAACTTTTCTTAATCGATTTAGCTTCCCATCAATTTTAAGAATTCAAAAATAGTTATAATTCTAACGTTTAAATACCCTTTTTTATTAATATAAAATCATGTGTGGTAAATTGTGCGAGCAACAGCATACAGCATGCAGGATAAAAACTGTACAATTTTATATATATTTATAAGAAATAATAAAAACACAAACAGTGTGAGTGAGTAGTTTTTCACTCCACACATTCCAGAAATGTATCTGCAATACCAACTTTATTCCCATTTATTCACATTTTATGATTCGTTTAATTATTTTATACTGACTCTTTATTTTTTATTTCATCATTACCTGATACAAATACAAAAAAGATATAGCGAAAGGTACCCCGTTCTAACCGGGTGTCCATAAACCACCTCTCACTTTATTTTTTGTGTCTGTCATGTTTGGGCGGGGTTTGCGGTCTCGCTGCCTGTGTTTAAGCTAAATACGACTTTTTCAATATCATAATTATGTACTTTCATAGTTAACACCCCTGATTTTAGCAGTTAAAGAATACGGTGAGCAACCATGGTGATTAATGCACTTTCCTTTTTTGTGACGAAATAAAACTATTTTCACTGTTCTTCTTTTTTCTGTAGAAGCGTCGGCCCTGCAGTGGAACAGTTGCAAGATGATATTATTTTCTTACAGATTTTTATTATTTATCATAGATTAATTGAGAGTACAAAATAGGTAAGCAGGATGTTGAAGTATCAATATACCTTCTAAAGATGTAACGGCCGAATACTGAAACGCCAGTTAATAATTATAACCGCTTTAAATATTCAAAAATGTTGAAGCGATTAAAGCAATCATATAATGGTAAAATATAATGTCAAGAAAAATAAATTTTCAAGTTTTCGGTACAAAACCAGGCGGCTCAAATAGTTAAAATGGAAATTAATATTAACTGGCGTTTCAGTAATCGGCCATTAGTGTATTATTCTTATTTAAATTATTGCGCATTTGCACCGCATCCTTTTGATATCCCAATGTGGGTTCAACCGTTTAAATAATAATAACTTATTTTTGATATAAAACGCTTTTGAAAAATGCCGTTTTCGTGTAAGTTCACTTGAATTCCTCCAGAAGTAATGGTCATGACACGGAAGTTCTTGCAGAGAAATACTCAATTTCTTGAGAATACTCAATTTCTGGAGTCATTTAAAATTGGCTACGGTACATAAATAGCTGGATACCTGTATTTTATGACAGCAAATTAACATACAAGGCGTGGGATTCCAGTATGACGAGAAGGAAACTTTAATATATTTTTATGAAAGGCGTTTTCGCGCGAAACGGGAATGATTAATGGCCGACCCTTCACCCGAGATCCGCTTCCGTCCGAGCTAATTCCGGAAAGTTTTCGCTGAAATGCTCCTTTTTTATTAATTTAGCCGTCTGCTTTATATAAAACTCAGTGACGTCGAGTAATCATTCCAAATTATTCTAATTAACTGTATAAACGTCGAGTTTTCTTGAAAATCCTAATTTAAGATAAATACTTTCCATTATCTACACAAAAATAAAAACGAAAAAGGGTTCTTATCTTAATTCGTGTTTCTTTTTTCTTAAGTCTACTATAATTATATCTTTCGAGTTTAAATATTCAAAGGGAGTCAGCATTCGCAAGGGAAAAGATTCATAAAGTAATTAAGAGGTAAAGGCAGATTTTCATAACAATAATAATTACATAGTGCATGCAGTTTTGCAATTTTCTAGGTATCACCGAACATCTACATCTACATCTTAAGGGCCGTGTACATCAACAAACATCATTATATCAGCCGAAGGACGTCCACTGCTGAAGAAAGCCATTCCTCATAGATTTCCACAACACGCTTCCCGTGTCCATCGACTTGCAGCTACCTTCACCCGGTCCTGTCCATCTCGTTGGAGGCACTCGAGAAACTTTCCCAAACTGTCATCAGTTTTACGAGTCCTACGAAAAATTTAGTTCTTCTATGGATTTCTTCATTGCTGAGTCGATCTCGTAGAGATGCAAAGCATAGCTCTCTCAATAACTCGCTCAGCCAACAAACTTATTTATGAAATAATAATAATACATTTTGTTGTCACAAAACTCAACAAACAAACTATTTATCAAACATCAATGTAATCTATGCATTATCAAAATACTATCACTAAAAAATCTAAACATGTAAACAAATCTATGTAGACTCCTAAATATTGGCAAACTATTTGAGGTTTGATAAATAGTTTGTTTGTTGAGTTGAAAGAAAGTTGAAAAGAAAATGTATTAACACGGTGCAAATTCTAATAACCTATTTGTCAAATACATACAAGACAAAAATTTCCCCTTTAATGTAATGTCATCACATGAATACAGTACCTTTATACCCAAACACTCATTGCTATTCATATCATGCCTCGCAATCAGGTACAATTATTGTACAAACTTCGTTATCGAAACCAAATCATATACATTTTGTCGTTCTATATCAACATACACAGTGCATTCATAAACAAAATTCAATAGGTATACTCCCATACATAAATATTAAATACAAAGGCAACATACCAAATGGGACATCCGATTTATTTTCACTGAAATCGAATCTAACACCAAATTGGATTTTGAATTACGGCAACGGATAAACAGAGTTTTAATATTTTTGTGTTTTGGTATGCAGGCATTCGGTAAACATTGTTTGGTTTACGTGCGAGTACAGAGCTGTTATTTTGTTACATTGTATGAAACGGTTTAGTATTTCTTACACATCACTAAATCGAGAGTTATTATTGCGTTATGTTTATTTTACTGGTTGGCTTTTCGTGGGATTCTGACAGTATTAATAGATATTTGAAATTGAGGATCTTTCTTATTTATTGATTAAAAAATGGGTCCGCTGCGATGGAAGAAGTCTACGATAGGATGAGCGCACTCAGAAGATGCATATAAACTCCTGCTGTTAAGGTTTACTGGTTATAGCTAGCAACAAAACAGATGCTGGCAAGGAGTTCCACACTTTGTGCGCATAATGAAGTTTGAACAGGATGCCTGAGTAAAACAATATCGAGAAAAATAGTACGAATGGTAACTCGCTGTTGTGTGTCTAGAAGCCCTATGGTAATATTTGTGGTTAAAAAATTGAAGACATGATTATACCTAAACATATCAATTGGATTCGCTATAACAGTCAAACTTTAAGCACCGATAAGGCAAAGATATACACAAATAAACAGAACAGTAGCCACTTGAAGAACTCGCAACTTCCAGACGGATACTTTGCATTAACCCAAAACAAAACCAAAACCATCAAATAACAATATTGTATATTAACTTGTGACGACAGTAACAGAAAATGCAACTTGGCCGAAACGTCGAGGTTAGTCAAAATATTGTTTTCATCTTATCTGTGCCCGAAAAGTCCCGAAATCATCGTCTAATATAAGTGAACTTCGCGATAGTTTAAAAACTTACATCACAGTAAAGGTAGCACAATATTGATTGAAATAAATAAAATATAAGAAGTCAAGAACTAACTAGACGCGTTCAACAGACAGTGAAATGCAACAATAATGTTCTGTTTTTGTATTTTGTATGATGCGCCGTCTAGACACTGCCCGTTAGCTACTGGTGGTAGATGTCTTATTGCAAGAGTCCGGCTAGATTGGTACCGGCTAGATGGGACCACCCCAATGTCAGATATTCGCCGCCACGCAGTAGTGTTTAAACTTAAGAAATTACTGTATTCCAGTTTGAAAGGCACTGTAGCTAGTGGAATAACTGGCAGGCTTAATAACTAATGACTTGAGGTGACAGGTGCAGTGGGGTGTCACGCAGTTCTAGTTCTAAGTAGCATTACAATTGTTATGGGTAGGCGTGACACTTACCACCAGGCGAATGACTTGATCGTATCGTCACTGGGTTGAATAAAAAAAAACAATTCAAACGCTAAAATCCCAACAACATTGATATTTCTTTCGCACAAAGCCGCTGGCGAATTGATAAATGAGCTGTTTATCAAACATCTCCTTCCGAGTAATCACATTGAGATCTGGGCATAATGGACCACTGCCGCTACCCAGCTGCTGTTTAGCTGTGAAATCATTTAAATTGTATCCCACGGGCACAAATCTCATCTTATCTTGTCTGGGATCGTTCAAATTTCAATAAGGATAAAACGCGTTTAATAGCCTTACCTGGACTGCGCATGATTGAATAATGTATGTTGTCTTGTTGCTCTAATCGTCTGGCGATTAATCTGTAGCAACCTTATTTCACAGTGTTGATATCCAAATTAGCTGTATAGTTTGAAAATAATTACAGCCTATAAAAGTAAGGCCTCTTACACAGACGATTTCGTGCGTGTAGTATTATTTCCGTGTGGTTTCTGACACAGAATAGGCTCCACTCCTCTTTCCCTATGAAGTGATTATTGGGGTGATAAAAAGACGACTAAAGTATTAATTATTTCAATTCAACCCAAGGAAATGATAGGTAGCAGTATTCTCGTGGCACGTCACGATATCCAACTGTGAACTGTTATGATGATGCACGCGATTTCGGGAATATTTGCCAACGAAACAGGCAAATTTGCACGGACATTAACTTATACATTGACCAGTTTACAAAGGAACCAAAATAGCTTAACGTTCGATGTCAGACACCATATAGTCACCGAGAATTAGCTTTAACGATTTAGTCCTAAAATGTTCGTTAGGAAGTATAGGTGTAAATTTGCGTTACAGTTTCTTAGGAGCTGCGCAAGTTCACACATTTTAACGACCAACGCTACATTTAAGCTATTGTTATGATTGTTATTTTACGGAGAAGTCTATGTTTGCTAGTTAAAGCAATTTTAAGCTGGTCTTGCAATATTGCGATTAGTAATGCTTTTGTACAATTATGGTAAGTGAAATACGCTATAAAAAACAAAAAAACTATATCCATTTCTATGATTAGACAGACGCAAAATGTAACAGTAGCTTTCCAAACAATAACACTGACTGAAAGAATACTAGGAAAAAACAATTGTACGACGTTGCCGACATATGTTTGTAGTGTTTTTCATTTTTGGGAAATATTTTATGAATATGTAAAGATTGATTAATCTGAACACCGTACAACGTTGCCTTATACTTGACATTGGCGAAATTGTGCAAGGCACTCTACAGAAGCCATAATCTAAGAGAAGAATAAAGAATACTAACAAAGTAAGCGTTTCCAACTCAGTAAATGCAGCAATTACAGTAAAATCAAAGCAAAACATTTTAAATTTCTTTATTTTCATTCAAAAGCGTCTTATTCGTTGAAAAGTAAATAATAGCTGCTAGTTATGATAATGTTTGCGCGGAAGAACGGGATCGGTCCGGGAAATGAATGCCATTCTTCAGGCGGTCGCCGTGTTGATTGGCGCCTCGAATTTCGCTTCGCCTATTTACGTATTGAATGTGAAAAATTTAGTATTTATCTTGTTGGTTTTGAAGGAAAAAGAGTGAACGTTTATTGCTGAATCCACAATACGTACATAAATAAGTAAGGAAACAGTGGTACGATAACAGATTTTGCCAGAATAATTTATCGCGGTATCTTGGAAATGGAACTAAGGATGTCAGTACTTAGACGATTCAATATAAGTTATGATATCCAAGGGTGGGTAGATTATAAGACAGGTCTACAGGTACCACTGATTTGGGGAAACTGCAATGTCAAAAAGGTTACTTTCTAACAAAAAATAATGCATACCGTCAATGTGCGACATGTTGCAACAAACAGACAAATGTATACCGTACTTGCAAAAATTAACATTATTAACCTATTTTCATATTAATTATATATTATATATAATTATATAATATTATATTAATTTGTTATATATTTAGGAATAGGCTCTAATGCTAAGTCCGCCTCACCGACGTCGCGGAGGCCTAACGCCGCGTCACCTTCCCGTTCAAGTTAGCACTACTCCCTCCCGTCTCTTGCTCGCGCCGGCCCGTGCCGAGCCTGTAGCTTTAAATGTCCCTTAATACATTTAAATAACACCGATCCAGATGTCCCCAAAACAATAGCTTGTTATCCCCAGCAACGCCCCAAGCCGAGGTCCGTGTCCCGCAGGGCGCGCCCTTAGCGAAAGTTGCTTAGATCTTAATATTAAATTTAAGCCTGGCTGGAGGCCTCTTTTGGCTTCGCCAGAAATGACCGGTTAAGTAACCACATTTTCCAGAAATGTATGCGAGAAGCCCAACAAAAAAAAATTGCAAAGTGAAATAATAATACATAACAACGGACTTAAATGTTATTTGAGTTTGACGGTACGGTTGTTGCAGTGGCTGATACAATCGGCTGCTGCGCTCCGGGTCGCGGGTTTGATTCCCGCGCAGAACAAATATTTGTATGATCTGCAGATAGTTGTTCCACACTGTGTCTGTAAACGCACCCACAACACAGGAGAAATCCTAGTGTGGGACAAGGTTTAAAAAAAGGAAATAGAAAACAGTTATTGATTGTAAAATAACAACGTTTAGTATAGAGTACTTTTTCTTTAAATATAAGAAATTATAAAGATACCGCGATACTTTAAAGAAATAAAAAGTAACAATATTTTCTTTCTTCATAAAGTTAAAACAAATACTAATAATAAATATACTAACTTTTCAATATCTGAATTTCTTGGCTATGTAAGTTTATGATATACTAATAAAATTGACTAATATTAGTAATCTATATAATTATGGACGTGCTGATGATTATTTTAATTTAATTAAAATTCCCTCTTTTAATTATCCATAAGGTACCTACTAAAGGTTATATGGCGTGCTAGTAATAACTCCACCTGTAATTGTACCCTATTCAAATAAATAAATGAATATTAATATGATAAAATGTTTTTTTTTATTAGGCGAAAGTTTCTAGAACTTAACTGCTGGACTTGGCTTGGCTGGAATTCAGAAGCGGTTTTAAAAACTAAAGTATAACTTGAAAAGATATCGTAAAAGTCAGCACACAGGAACAGGTGTAGCGAACATCAACTGTAGGTACGTTTTGCCTCGACAGAATTGGAAATGTTAATATTCCCATAAAACGTCTAGACGCAAACAAAATAGCACGCTGCATTTTTGGCGCCCACTTGGACTATCAGCGATCGGTATCACTGGTAATAGATGATTTGCTAGTAAAAAAAGGCACTAGAGAGCGTTAAATAAAAAAAGCGCTAGGGAAGTCGATAAGACCACTGTGAGCCCTCGTTATCTTGGGTCATAAATTACCCTAACACCCTCGGGGGTTCAGGTAGGTGCCTCCCAAGCAGGATCCTTCGAAACGCTATGAGAATTCCGGGAAATGAAGTGACTACGTGATCCAATTGCGATTTTAGGTGCATTCGATTTATGTGTGTTTTTAGTAGACATGCGACATTCTTCAGACGCTTGATAGGTAATTTGATTTGATGAGTCGTTAATAAAACAGGAAAAGGTGAACGTAACATGTCTGCGCATAGAAAATAATACGATAGAGTAAATAAAGATTTAAAAAAAGAAAAGCTTGAATGAGTTAAAAGCGATTAATCAGCGATTCCATCCCGTAACGATCCGCGACTTCAAGTTAAAACGGTAATGGGGATTGGTTTTATAGGACTTAGTGTTTTTCTCAAATGACAAATTAAACCTATTCCAATGATAATCGAAACTTCGTTAATGCTCGTTATAGCTCGAGTTAAACGAGACTTATAATTGCTTTAATCCTTGCAGATATTAAGATTGCTGAACTAAAATGGCGATAGAGTTATGTTTTATTAGACTTTTGTTCTCCCTCAAATATCAATCAAGTTTAAAAAATTGTTTATAGTTGAAAAGTTGTATATTGCTATTCACCTTACTAATACTTGCAGCTTTGTCAGCAACTTTAATTCTTCTACGAAGATGACGAGCATTTTATTCGATCTCGTACGAAGCATAGCTCTCTCCATAGCTCGCTTTGTGGACTTGAGCTTTCTTATGTGAGTGATATCGTTTCAGTACCATATCTCATCACTGGTATGCTGGGTCTTAACCCAAGATGGGGGTCTTAGATTTCCACATCGACCGTTTACACGTTGCCTGCTTCCAGCGGCTATCTCGGCTATCTCTTTGAAGGCCGTCCTACGCTGCGTTTTCCTGACTATGTGTTAATTTCATGCGTATTGTAAAATCATTGCATATTTTTGTTCTTTTTACAATACAGTATATTTGTTCGTGTCGTATCCATATTAAGAATAAAGCACCACTCTCATCTCCTCCCGTGGATGTCGTAATATGCAACTAAGGGACTGTAAACTAAAGGAATGGACAGCAGCGTCCTTTCTTTGAAACAGTAGCTACTACTACTACATACTGCGCTCAACCCGCCTGCCAAGCGTGGTGGGTACTGGCAAATCCCCCAAAAATTACGAAACTATTGTAGAAATCTATGGGGAGACCTTTGTTCACCAGTGGACGTCTTTGGCTGATATGATTTTGAAATTTTAGGCTGCATTTTAGGTAAATCAGTAACTTTACCACACCTTAATTTATCTGACTCCAAAATACAATAGATTTGATAAATTGTAGTCAAGCTTTTTGTTCTGAAACAACCATGTGTCAAACGTTGACTTCTAATTTTTCACCGCACAAAAGAATGCGTGGAAGTGGAATAACGATTAAAGTTAGACAATAAATCTAGCAGTTCCGACGTCCGTGCGCGACCGCATCAGGCAGCTTTAATATATATTGATACAATATTGGTGGAAGCGTTCGAAACATTTTCTATTCCAACAACCCTAAAACTGACCTTAAGAGCCTTATTTCTGAAAGAATAAGGCAGATTTTTGAATAGCAATCGGCTCATCGAGTGAGCACATTAAGTTTGTTTAGTTTGAATTTTGACAAATATCTGCAGGTGACGGGTGCGCGGTTTCCCGGCACGGATGTGTTTGACATATTGCTTTGATAGCGGGTTTTGTACATACTAGCGTCATGAATTATAGGAATTGGTATAACGGAATAGGTCAGGTTTTTGTATCAGGGGAAATTTGTGAAGGCAAGCGAATTTGAGTAGGACCCTTTTTGATAACTAAAGTTTTGGGTCGAAGATAATCAACGCTAATGTTTGAAGGGGTACAAAATGAAAGCCATTGAAATTTAAATATCGATGTAAGTAAAATAAAGCATTATTTAATATAATTCAATAAAGTGAAAAAAATGCTCATATTACCTAGCATTTTGCGAGCCAAACCTTGAAGGGATCCTTAGTGCTAATTTGAATCGAGGTCACATAAAAATAATTATATTTGATACTCTTACTTTCTTACATTACAGAAATAAAAATCTCAGTAATAGATTTAAAAAGTCCTTACGGATAGTATTTCCAGTCTGCGCCAATTCAGACAGTCATTAACATTAATAAGCCAATTACTAAAACGAGTGAAGCAAAAATTCCTCCCTTTATTTTCCTCCCCGTAAGGGCTGTCTCAACGGGACGCCATTTATTTTTACACGCCTAATGAGAACTGACAATCGCTTCAAAGAAATGTCTGGTATCGATCCAATCTTGCATATAAATTAAATATTCGCAAAAAATATTTTAAAATAGAACATAAATTTAGTCTGAAGCACTATTTAATATAAGAGAACAGTTAAAGCTTTTAGCCGATTAAAAACTTAAGCAAGACGTTTTGTCTTCGTAAATTACTGGTAATAAGAAAACTTATAAAATTTCAAAGCGAGTAAGTAATTGGTCTGTGACCGCGACTTTCATCATTTCGGCCGAAGGAAGTCCACTGCTGGACACAGGCCTCCCCCAAAGATGTCCACAACGACCGATATGGATGTGTTGTGGGCTCATTGGGGAGTTTTGCCATAATCGCCACGCTTGGCAGACGGGTTGGCGATCGCAGTTAAGTTGTTAATGTACTCGAAGGACGCTGCTGCCCATCCTCCGGCTAATCCCTTAGTCGACTTTTACGACACCCATGGGAGGAGATGGGGTGGTGGCATTCTGAGCCGGCACCACACGCGACTTTGTCCCCTTGGAATTTGATACTGTTGAAAAAGTTATTGGTAAGAAGCACGTTTAAGTATTATTTTAACTATATAGCAAAGTGAAAATAACACTGAAAATATTAATCAAAATATTAAAATATATATTAAATTCAGAGTCAAGGATCACACGGAAAAACAAAAAAATTGTACCTAACAAATATCCCGATGGCGGGATTCGAACACGAAACAATACATTCGCAATCACGTAATTTGACCACTAGGCTACATCATCGGTTGCTTGTTGCTGCATAAGAGTGTTGCTTGTTCATGAACTACAGTCTCAATGTTATTACAGTTCATGAACAATGCAACTTTTCAAGCTACGCCTATAGTTCTTTTCTGTCTATTGTTTCCTACGGGAGTTAGACGTATCTGCGTTGCTATTCCTCCTCCTCCTTTTTTATGATTAATTTTATTACTGGTTCAAAGACAGTCATTTATTTCCCTGGGACACACCGAGCTTCATTAATCGGTGTTATTTCCAGTAGTTGCTAGATCTTGACGAGTAGTCAGGTGACTTGCCGTGTGGTGCCGGCTAAGAATAACACCACCCCACCACATCCAGTGGATGTCTTTAAAGCTGACTATGGGATTAGTCGGAGGATGGGCAGCAGCGTTTTTCGAGTAGGTACATTTATAACTTTCCTAACTTTTATAACCTTCACCGGCCGTTCAGTTTAAAAGAAATCGGATTATTTATGAATAATTTAGAGTACTTTGGCATAGACAGTTGACATAGGCATGCACTGTTCGGCTCTTCTCGGTAATGCTTGGTTCTTGTTGGTGACCCACTGCGTCGCATCGCCCGCCCGTGCTTCGTTTTCACTTAGCGTTCTTTCTGATGTTTTCTTTCTGTTCAGCTCCTAAGGATTGGAGCGTGATGTTAAACCTTTTTCAACAATTAGACTATCAAATGTAAAAAAAATAATTCAGATCCGTCTTGTAGTTCCAGAGATTAGCGCGATCAAACAAACAGACTCTTCAGCATGATTAAATTAGTATAGAAATAGCTACAGAGCCGGGCGAGTTTTAAGGCATTTCCACTACGTTTTCTTCTAACTGTTTTAGGATTCAGATTAAACAATAGATTATTTTCTCATATCGTGAGTAGTCCCAGTAGTCACAAGAAGAAAAATAATAAAATAATTGGATCAGACAACTCTGACCGCAGTCCCAGTTTCGAAGCGGTCCCAGTAGCCTGACTACTCAGCTTGATACTCTCGCCACCACTGGAGCTCTCCTATCCAGTAGCTGGGGGAGTGTGGCGGATTGTTCCAATGAAAAAGCCGCTACTAATGTTATAAATCTTTATCGTGATAACTTTTTACTGATTTGGAAATCGTCGCTAAAACAGCTTTCAGTATCATATCAGCCAATGGGCGTCCACGGCTACATAAAGGTCTCCCCATAGATTTCACAATTGTGTCGTAATTTTGGGGGGAATTTGCCAGTACTTAATCGCCACGCTTGGCAGGTGGGTTGGCGAGCATAGTAAAGCTACTGTTAAACAAAAATAACGCTGTTGCCCATCCATTTAGTTTGGGGTCCCTTCGTCGCATTTTACGACATCCACGGGAAGAGATCGAGTGGTGATATATTGTTAATGTAGACACCACACGGATATCAATCATATTACACAAAAATAATAGGTCACTGCTTAGCTTCTGTGAGAGATTGCAAGATAATACATGTTTATTATAAAGGCTAGGAATAGGGGTAATACAGTGAGCCCTATCAAATTCAGTCTACTGATTTCGTCGCCTTTTAGACATAGAGACGTTTCTAAAAATGGTTTGAGCTTTTGTTTCGGTAGCATAGTAGGGCCCAATTAAAATTCAATGTACCCACAGAAGTAATCTTCTCTGACTATAACTATAGTATAGAAGATACAAGAAAGATAGAAAACCATAAATAAAGATCTGCACCAGATAACACAACTGCCTGTATATCAATCTATACACCTTATAACCGCAATTTCAAAATATCATTTTAGTACAAATAAACACAAAATAGACAACAAAACTGAACGTCAATAACACAATCTTGCTACAATATACCAAGGATAAAGTAATAAATAATTTGTCACAGTGATTGCCCAGATAGCCCTTACGAGTCAACGTGTGACGCAGGTCGGAAATGATTGGATTACTGCGGTGATCAAATTAGGAATGTCTTGTATTTTCCGCTTCTCTGCTTACGTTACGTATCCGAATCTTGGAGGGATCTTGGAGATCTGAAATTTTTCAATTTTCATCATATTGAATAATAGGTATAACAAAATGTAGCTGAATTTGTTAATGCATATTTTTTACGAATAAAACCCCAAAATTGAGAACTTTGAAGACTACAATAGGCGGGTTATAAAAATTGTGTTTATGAAAAAAAATTGTACGTCATTTATATATGCAATCATTAATGAAATTCATAAAAAAGTAGCTTTTTCACCATTTTATTACAGCGGCGAATTTATTATTATATGTTATATATATTCATTTGTGTGTGAAGAACACCCGCGTTTCGTTTTTGTTTTTTGATAATTGTGCTCGCATAGCAAATTTGATTTCTTAATATTACAAAAAAAAACTGTTCATTGGATCGCTACCAAACTTCACGGGATCACCTGCTGGGCTAATCTGAAGATTGCCTGAAAATTTCATCAAATCGGTACACAAACACATCGTTGATCATCAATTTTTATATATATAGACTAAAAAACGTAACAAGCTACTATATATACTAACTTTCCCACTCTGTTTTCCTCCCAAGCCAAATATAACTTTTATAGATGAGAACTTATAAAATGACGATTTCCATACAACCTTTCAACCCCTATGTCACCACCTACCTTCCTTCCTTAATTCCTTCCATAGTGGAAGCCTACGTTGAAAGATACTGTCAAAATTTCAAGCTTCTAGGCCCAGTGGTTATAGGCTGTGCGTAGGTATGTCAGTCAGTCAGTCAGTTTTTCCTTTTATATATAGAAATAGATGTTATAGAAATAAAGTTTTTTTAATTAACACGATCCCTCTCTATCCTGCTAATCGTCTTGAAATAAAGTTTAGGTCCTATTTTTGTAGTACACTAAATAATAATTACAGTTTTTCGGAATAAATAAATGACACGACTATTACTCGTACGTGCCGTATGAACCAAATTATTGCAATTATTTGATGAACGTTAGTATTAGAATTCATCATGTCAGCCACAGGACGTTCATCATTTCGGCCGAATGAAATCCACTGCTGGACACAGACCTCCCCCAAAAATCACCACAACGACCGATATGGGTGTGTTATGGGCTCATTGGGGGGTTTTTCCATAATCACCACGCTTGGCAGAAGGGTTGGCGATCGCAGTTGAGCTGTTAATGTAATCAAAGGACGCTGCTGCCCATCCTCCCGCTAACCCCTTGTTCGACTTTTACTACACCCACGGGAGGATATGGGGTGGTGGTATTCTGAGCCGGCACCACACGGCACAGGAGTTTCATTGCTGAACAAAAGGGCTCCCCCATCGATTTCCACAACTTTGTCACAATTTTAGGGGGGTATTTGCGAATACTCACCACGCTTGGCAGGCGGGTTGGTGAGCGCAGTATGGCTACTGTTCCACAGAAAGGACGCTGCTGCCCGCCTCTCTGGTTTAGAGTCGCCTTTTACAACGTCCATGGGAGGAGATGCGAGTTGTGCTATATTCTCATTCCACCACACTTAATATTATAATTACTTAGATCAAAATACTCAACAAAGAAATAATAATATGAGAAAAAATTACCAATCATAATAACCCTCCGAAATATATAACACTGACTCTATATACAAAGTTCCTCGAGTTAACATAGACAAAAGCGGCTTTAAAACGTATGAAGTAAATACCTAATCGGCAACTTTAAGACATAAATAGTTAAAACGATAATTAATTCAAGGTAGCGTGCATGTGTCTACCTGGCGTACCCGGTTCCTGTACCCTCAATTTTAGTGTCGTGTAATATATGGGCCGTAAACCACACTTATCACAACACACACAACTGCGTACATAAAATCTGTACTATAAAGTCGTTACCATTAAAATGATATGCAAAGAGGTCTGTATGTGCGGTCATTTAACATAACATTTAATTAAAATCAATTTAATAACTTAGGTGCTACACTTAAAAATGATAATTTTACATTAATTTGTGGTCTATAATTGTAATTGTCAAATTTTAATTTTATTTTTTTAATTTTTTTTAAAACGTTGCCCCACATTATGATTTCTCCTGTGTCGTGGGTGCGTTTACAAACATGAATTCCACATACAATACACCCAGACCCGAAACAACTACCTGCAGATCATACAAATATTTGTTCCGTGCGGGAATCGAACCCACGACCCGGAGCGTAGCAGCCGACTGCATCAGCCACTGCACCAACCGTGCCGTGCCGCTATCTAATTAATTAATTAGATTTATTATCTTTTTTCAATAACAAGCAAATCTGTTGTTGACTTTTTCAAGCACAAACAAACGCGAATAGTAAAATACAGCAAACCACTCCTAATAAAGGTAAATCCACACACATCTAGGTAAAATATTATAAGTGAACCCGCCAGAAAAAGTTAGTGAGATAATAAACTTCTATTATAAAGACCTTCTTCGACTAATTTACGATGCGGTCCACACAGCCCCACCCTTACTAATCCATACTTATTAAGGATAATGGAGAACCAATGAACAACTTTTCGTCCTTTATCAGGAGCCATAAATATCGGCTATCACGCGTTGCCGGTAGCCGGAGGTGTCGAAAGTGCGATTTAACGGTCCTTTTATTACATTTTCAGTAATAATTTTAATGTAAGTCACAGCAGAATGTTTAACTAAGCCAATTTAACGACATATTTAGGTATCATCACATGAGTTTTGTGTGGTTAAATTTGTAAAATAATAGATTGAGGAAAACATTTTTTAAAACTATTTTCACACTATTTATATCATCAATAAAGGGCACATCTAACACTGGTATCCATTTTTATTACACAAATACTTACAAAATTAAGTTTTGTTAGTGTTTGCTTAACAATATTGATCTCCATGGACAGTGGCTCCAAGTCTATGCGTTTTTAGAGAACCCGCGAATAAGGAAAATTTGATGGAGGAGCTCATATTTTCCTTATTCGGGTTATAGCTTCAGAAATAATTACCTTTTTGCCAAGCCTTGGCGAAGAATGGGAAGGCCGTGATCCAAAACTTCAATGATATAATTCTTTCTACTGACGTCATCAGATGCAATGTATTCTAAATGTGTCAACAATTCCAAACCGTGGTTTACAACTTCTTGGATTTTATCACTGCATAATTTATGGTTATCGTTTTTCTCAATTGTGTTGGCGTCTCTTTATTATCCAGGGACCCGTTGGCCTTATAAAATTGTTATTTCCATAATGATTAAATTGGCCAACAGCTAATCCAACACACCCAAAGGAACAGTCCGCTTACGTCTATGTGAAACATCTAATGGCGCCTCAATACGGGAGTAGAAACGGCTCCTATGGCACGTCGCGACGTACTATTGGGTCCGGCTCGTGACTAGTCGGCTTATTTTGCCTCGCCCCTGCACCATCTCAATTTGGTACACCACGCTTACTATTTATTTTTTGTTCGCGCTCTCACAGATGTAAATTGCAGCATACCAATGTTCACGCCCTGCCAGAATATCCGACACTACTGTCGGCAGAAAGAGGTCTTGCCCGATCTGATCGACTAAGATCCGCCACTCGGCAGCCCACACAGGGCAATTCTCGAGAGGGTGCGGTATCCTGGTCGCTTCCACAGTGCCGTGACCTCGTATGCTATACTGTGCCAGTATACGCCGAAACAACCGTGACCGGTGAATACCTCCGTCAGGTAGGTGACACGATCGCTCCTCTTGAGTTAGCTCGAGAGGAGCGATCGTGTCACCTACCCGACGGAGGTATTCACCGGACCGGACCCACTCTGCAGAGCGGCAAGACGGCCTCGACGACGCGCTTGGTTGCAAACTGCATCCGCAGACGATGACGCCACTTTACAAGTGCGCGCCGCCGAGCTAGCCGCCGCAGTCCAATAGATTACCTACTATAGCAATCTTATTGTAACATAGGATGATGCTCGTAGCAATTGCTCTGATTTGCTTTGAGTGAGCTTAGATTACGATAGTATATGAGTATCTCCATGGCTTTTATCCCCCAGGACCGTTAAGGCAATCTGTAAGTGAGGTCTACATTTGATCGCCAATTCCAATCCACTCTGTCTTAGTACTGCTTCAGTTCTGTTCATTACACAAGGGAGATCTTTACCGCCCCTACATTAAATATGTAGTGGTGTTTCTCGGAATTTTATATAAGATTATTAGGCTTCTTTTTTTTTGCGTTGTTGTCTGGCAATAAATTAAAAACAAACGCTGAAGTGGAGCAACTTGGGAGAGCGAGTAATTTAGTTTAATAAGCTTAGTTCACTGGTTTATTTAGTTAATTTTGAGCTTAGTTTTCTGACAATTATAAAAGGAATAATTGCAGAAAAGAGAATAAGGGGAAGACCTACACGAAGCTTTGTACAACAAGTGAAGGAGAAAGTGCGTATCAAGCCGTATCAAGAGTTTAAAAAGAAGCCAGAGTACAGAGAGCAGTGGCGAGTGCTCCACTGACAAGACAAGGATGGGTTATCGGTTCAGAACTTGATACAGTTGTAATTTTTTTTTCTCCGCAACAGCAAGTGTCGTTGATGCGTTGTCAACCGTTTTATGCATATATTTTGACATACAGCATCATACAATAAGGAGGCTTCCACTGCTGAATGTTGGCCTTACCAATAATAATAATAAAAAATATCGTAACTTCTTTACTTAGATATTATAACTATTATTATAGTTACTTATTCTTTCACATCCATTCTTATTTCTTGCCCGATTCGCCAAACTATCTAACCTACGTCATAAGCGAAAACAACGTCATAATACATACGATAAATACCCGACAATGTTTCACCGTATTCAGGCTGATATGAGGCTGAGTCGCAACGAGGATACACGAGACATATTGTCACCCCCTGGCCCCGGGAGGATACGGCGACTAATAGCAAAATAGTGTTACCCCGAAGCTTGTCACTTATCGTTTGCAATGTTAATGGAATATTTATAACTGGCTTATTATACTGATGTTTAGTGTATATGGTGTAAATATGGGTACTCTTTTTATTAACATTTTTACTTTTAAGATTTCTGGGGTTGAAAGTTTGGAAACTACAAACACCAATACTCAAAGGCTCTTGCTCCCGCTCTATATTTTTTATTTTTCCTTTGTAAAAAATATATCTGAAGCAGAACGACAAGAATAGAAAACTATATCAGGGCCAGGGTAAGACAATTTCAAATAAACATAAGTCGTAATTACGACACGTCTTGAACACAGTTTTCTACGTTTTGGCAAAGGGTTTTACATTCGGCCGCCTGCCTGACACCAACCCTTCTTGGGTTAACACTAGGTTGGTAGTTTACCCGCTACGTGCAGGTAACCCAGTTTTCTCGGTATATGTTTTACAATCAATTGTATCAATCAACATTGTAATCTGAATTATTTTAAAAGAGTTTCTTACCTATGAAATAGCCGCTCAACAATACTGGCCAGTTCAAATAAAAACATATTTTGATTGGCTATGAATTCTAATTTCAAATTTATTTTAAACATGGTTTTCAATATTCCAAATCAATCTTATGGGTATTGATTAGTGTTATGTTTTCATCACGTTTGAATCTTTTTCGTCGTCATGGATACGTTGAAAATTCAAGTAATTATGGAATATGATTACCGTCGTGGCTGCAACGCGGCACAAGCGGCATGCAACATCGACGACGTTTACGGCTCGAACACTACAAACAAACGCGCAACCCTTTATTGATTTGCCCGCTGCCGTTCTGGAAATTTCGATCTGTAAAATTAAATCCCGTGGTCGTCTGAAAACTTTGGTTGACAATGACGAATTAAAGACAATTGTGAAAGCTATTGATACTCAATCTACGGCTGAATTAGCAGCAGCTTTCGAGGTAAGCACCAAAACAGTATTGGTCCATTTGCGTCAAATTGGCAAGGTATAAAAGCTTGACAAATGGGTGCCCCACAAACTCAACGACCATCAGCGCCACGTGCACGTCGAGGCCTGCCTTGCGCTTCTCAACAGGCATAGACATGAAGGAATTAAAACCTAAATTGAATGCAAATTATTACCTGCGACAAAAATGGATTCTGTTTGACATTCGCAAGCGCTCAACAAGTAGGTTACATCCTAGTTCACCACGCATCAATGCCTTAAACGAAAAAGGACCCCTAGAAAATTGATGGGCACTGTTTGGTGGCCTAGTGCCGGTGGGACTAATCACAGATTCTTACCAAACGGGATGAGTATTACTGCAGATATGTACTGTGAAGAATTGAACACTATGGGGAAGAAGCGCGTCTGCAACCAGCAGTACCTACTGCACAACAGACGGTCTCCTAGCTACAAGAGCTGGGGTTGGAAGCTCTCCATCAATCACCGTACTCATCAGACCTTACGTATACAAAAATAAACTTTTTCCAGAATTCCGATTGGCGGGAAAAAAATCAATACCGAGAGGCAGTATAAAATGCCTTTGAAGAGTTTGTCGTCTCCCGTCCATCTGCGTTGGCAAAGATGCATCGATTGCATGGGTGATTACTTTGATTACAAAATGGCAATTTCATCACTTGGAACCGTGCAACTTAGATTCTACCGTTTCATAAGTGCCAATATTTGGTTAATGTGAAACAAAACTTTAACTTTGACTTGACTTTGAACTCAAAGTGCATAATGGTACGCACCAGGTTCCAGTATCCTTTAGTCGCCTTCTACGACGCTCACGAGATAAATGGGGTAGCCCTGTTCGTGACCACTGCACAGTTTAGACAAAACATTTAACATAAATTAATTTATCAAATTATGATATTTTGCTTATTATTTATTTATGATATTATGCAACATCTATTTATGTTTCTGCAATTACTCATACGATTATTAATTAATTTTCAAAAACAGATACATTAATAAAAAGAAATCGTGTATATTGAATGTTACATTATGATTTCACAAAAAAACATTTGTAAGAATAAGAAACGAAAGGCATCTCTTTAATGCTGTATGTGGTAACCGGTGCCAACACATAACCCGAAATATAATAAGCGCATAATGTCCGCTAGTAATTGTCACCAGCTAATTAATATCTTCCACCAGCAACACGGACGCATGGAGACCGCCAATTTGCGGCCAAAGCACATAACGTTTTATTTGATGGGAACAAGGGTTAGTATTTATTATTGTTTACGTAGCACGATGCCCTCGGGGCACAATTCCGTTGAGTTATGGCATGGTCACCCCCGTGCGACCGTGCGCAGGTGGGGCAGCCGCAGAGATCTCAATTTATTGCTAATTTTATTTGTATAGCGGTTCCTGTAAATTTTATTGTTTTTGCTCCCAAATAGGTCCGACTGGACATTGGTACTTATGGCGATAAACCGCATAAACATTTTATTGCTGATATTGATCAAAATACAAAGTAGGACCGCTAAACTGGAAAGCGCCGTATCGTTCAATATTCTATGATGCAAATGCAAAAAGACGGAGAAATTGACGCTACGTCGTTTAAAGTCCCATAAGACGCACGCTTGTGGGCGGAAGAAATATTACTCCAGGCTGGAGAGCAGTCGTTAGCCATTTTGATATACGTTCCTATATCTTTATCGGGACGAGTGAATTCTTATATGATTTACTTACTTGTTTTATTTTTTTTAAATGACGTTGCCCCACACTAGGATTTCTCTTGTGTTGTGGGTGCATTTACAGACATGAATTCCACATACAATACACCCAGACCCGGAACAACTACCTGTAGATCATACAAATATTTGTTCCGTCCGGGAATCGAACCCACGACCCGGAGCGCAGCAGCCAACTGTATCAGCCACTGCACCAACTGTGCATTTTAATTTAAGCTTTTCAGTCATACTGGCTAGCTAGAGTCACAATTAGTGCCAAAGTTAAGAGTAATTCTCAGTTAAGAATATACCCCAGAGCAGTTTGTCACAAACAATTTATGGTAGCACGGCATACCTGAATACCATAGAGAATCAGTCAGGGCTCAATTTTATTGGCTGGTTGGAGTGGAACTATCTAATGCCCGTAAGACTGCTGAAGTGCTGAGGCACTGGCTTGCCTTGGCTGGCCAATGAAGTGGGGCTACCATGTTCGGTGGTGGAAATCATGGTATAATAGCGGGGAAACATGCTCAAATTTTTGCAAACGCTTTTGCGTAACCTAATGCCGCGCCTCTTTACACTCCAAGCCACTCATGCCAATGTTTCTGTTTCTTCAATTGTTCTGTGTCGCATGTACTCTAGGCTATATAGATATAGCATCTTATGAGTGGCGAATAGTAGTCTGTCACAGAATTTCAACTTGAGGTGGAGATGCAGACGGTGCTGATCCGATAGTTACGTAAATTCTAGTTCAATAATAAAGCACCCATGTCCATAGACAAAATAACAATAGTCCTTCATCATATGATAACATATTCAGCCCATTACCGTCCCGCTGCTGGGCACGGTCCTTTTCTCACGATGATGAGGTTAGGCCTTCGTCTACCACGCTGGCCTAGTGCGGATTGCCTGACTACACATACCATTAACCCTTCATCAACCAGGAATAATTGGCGATTATATTTCTTTACTGTAGTCATATAGAGTCTTCTGTTAGTATTCCATTACATTTATTATACACTGTGGGTTTTACTTCTCAAAAGAACCTATGTAAGTTGGTCATCGCGTAAGTTTATCAGAAGACCAGGTTCCTTGCATGGGATTACAACGATTTCAGATAAGTATATTCATATTATTATCAAACCAGTTTAAGATAACTTTGACAGGTAATCGTCATAGATTAGTATTAATATGGTAAAATTGTAGTCTATATCTTGATCTAAGATTTTCTTAGGCACGAACAACAAAAGGGGCCTAACAGAAAATTACAGTGTTTTCCCACATTCAAACAGATTAACCGCTCATAAGTGAAAATTCACACAAATCCTGCATTATTAACATCACCCATAACCATCAAAGTTAATGTTGCCAAGATAACAGTCATGTCTTCACAAACATCCGCACATTATCCCAAGTCATTTGCAAAACAACTACCTTCATTTACCTCAGAGTGCCCTTCGGACACAAAGTTAACCTGAATTTTGATACGAAATAAAAGTAACATCTAATAAACCAACTAGCAAGGGACGATTTTTCTCTCAGACATTATTCGAATGAAATCCGTTATTGGAAATACGCGAGAGTGCTACAAAAAGGGCGACATTTCGTTTTATATCCATTCTAATTAATTTCCTTGTAACCTTTGTTTTTTGTCTCGCTCCAAGACTCTAAGCTTATTGTTACTATCAGGTAATTTATACACGAGCCTAATGAAAATGTATCTCTGCTATTTATCAAACGAAGTGGCGGTAGACTTTGGGAACGTTATACCGATGGGAAAAGGCCTCATTTATGGTAACTGTTTCCAAGTTCCGCTGACAAAGGGAAAGTAGAGGGATCCTTTTACTTTTCCAAAGGATTTGGGTCATTGGTTATTTCGATTGGAAAAGTATTCAGGTGAAACGTATGTATTGTTACAGGAATATGTTATTTGAGTAACGTATTCTTGTTTGATTCAATAAAACTATTGTTTCATTTTCGATATATATGCAGATTCCTCAGTCTAACATACAGTTAATACATGCTATTTTGAACCAAGAACCAAACTGAAGTTATATGCCTATAATAAATTATATTCCTTATGTACTTATTGCACATTAACGTGTGCAATAAGTACATAAGGAATTATTAATAACAACCAAATACAGGTATAGCGGGAGACATGATTCTAACAACATTTATACTTACAGCGGCTGCATACTTAAACGAGTGTCATAAACACAAAAGCCGCGCTTATAGAAGGCGTTATGAACACGACTTGCTGAGAGAAGAGTTGTTTGCGAGGATTATACAAGTCTTCCAATAAAGGGGTGAAACGACTCCAGGTAAATATTAAAAGGAAAAGAAATAAAGCGAGTGTTATGTTTGTCACCAAACGTGACCACAGGTTTATGATTTTCTTTATAACCACACCTTAAGGTACAAACACAATTTTATGCCAAATAGCTCTTTCACAAATTTAACGATTAAAATGTGGTGTGTAATGCTAAATAAGAATTAATAAAGAAACTAATTATCACCAAAAGTCTGATGATTACGCAGTAGTACATTAACAATCAAGCGAGAACCAAATTATTGAAATTCATTTTATCATATAAAAAATTACTTAAACATAATGTTAGATAAGGCCACGGCAAAAAACAAAACAGGCCGGAAAATCTATACAAATAAATAAAATTGATGTGTCTGTTTGTAATGTCAAAATAATATTTTTTACTAAATGCATATGAAAGTATATACGGTACCTAAAACAATAATACAATTATTATTTTTTTGTCTGTCTGTCTGGCGGTCTGTTTGTCTGTTTGTTCCGCTTATCTCCTAAAAGGTTGGACCGATTTCTACAGGACTTTCTCTAGCAGAACTTAGGCTCCTTTTATTTTAGAAAAGATGTAAACCAATGAAATCCAATATATATACTCTATTTTCTTTTTGTATTAAACGGCAGATAAAACCGCGGGTCCCAGCTAAGTATTGAATAAAACAATCTTCACGACTGTTAAAACAACATTTACATTGTTCGTGCAACGATGCCAATCTTGAAAATTGCGAAATTTCATAATTATTTCAATTTTGATCCTAGGATTCATTGCGAGCTCCACATTTCTGTGTAAATTCACTGAATCACATCCGGGTACCAGCGAGGTGAAGGAGACCATTACAGCCCGCTTCCGAGACCTCGACTGTAAGATTAGATTGAAATTGAATGCTCTTCCAGAATATTAGAAATGAGAAAAAAAAAATGGCTCAAACTTCCGTGATGACTGCAAAAGTACTTTTGTATTAACTATTTACAGTAAATGATGGAGATTAAGAAAAATCCCACTCTTTGGAATTTACAAGAGATTTCTGGAGATAATAAAAGACTTTACGTCCAAAAGGTGTCAATTTAAATCGGAACAATAGACTATGCATTTATACAAAACTATTCTACTGTACAATCAATTGTGAAATACATTAAAACTAAAAAGAAAACTGTACAGGTTTATGTTTCAACGTAGGCTAAACGTCATTTTCGTTTAGCTTTCACCTGCGCCAGTTTCAATGATGTCCTCGTGGTTTACCTTCTGCAACGTGTCCTTGAATAGCTTCAATAATCATAATCTAACTGAATACCGAATTGGTTTTACACCGTTATTTCGATTCTGTATTCAAAAAGATGTATGGATAGTTGAGCTTAAAGAATTGCACCCCAGGGCTATAACTACCTGCGTACATATATCATCATTAAGGCCAAAAAAAGATTTCCACAATAGTGTCGTCATTTTGGGGGATATTTGCCAGTACTCACCACGCTTGGCAAGCGGGTTGGTGAGCGCAGTATGGGCACTGTTCCACAGAAGGGACGCTGCTGCCCATCCCTCTGGTTTAGTTTCCCTTAGTCACCTTTTACGACATCCACGGGAGGAGATGGAGTGGTGCTATATTCTTAATCCGGACACCACACGGAGAATATGTGGAGTAAAATCAGTAAAAATCTTTAGCAAACCTGTTATATTATTTCTTTTTTTAATACATATCTTACATTATGCTCAAGATGGCGTACCACGGAAACGGACGAGTAAAGAAGAATTTAATCTGTAAACTTCCCTGTGACCATCTTTCAACTGGGATAACTTAGTTTATAAGGTGCCTTAAGCAGTTTCATAAGCAACAATCATTCTTGAAATTCTCTATGCACAATAGGCTTGTGATAGAAAATCACAGTTTGTCCGTAACAGTATTTGTATATTATAATCTAATATTAGGTCTGACTGGGGTGGACTAGACATGAAAGGTGGAGAACAGAATGTTGTGGCGCAACTGGGGAGTGGCAGTGAATTGCGTTAGGCTGAATTGATTGATGGGAACGCTATTTATCAAGATTATACTTTTTATACCTTTTAAAAAAAAGAACATATTACCAATATCCTGATAGACACAAAAGTGTTGCCAAAGAGTTAGGAGCGCCGCTTCTTAAGGTCTCATTTTTAGAGCTATCGTTCAAAAGTACTTATTTTTCCATTATTTAATTCATTCACCTGTTATATTTCATTCATTCAAATTCTAGTTACTCTAAGAAATTAACCTTAATTTTTTTAAAGTGGTGGGCAGTTTATTTTCAAATCACACATAAAGATATTTAAATCTCGAACGTGAATTGAATCATTTTAAAGGGCTTTAATATGGAAACGGATGACTAATATTTGTTTCCCCATATACGAGTATACCATATCGTATCAAAACTGAAACCATCGTAAGCCATGGGTACAGTACTTGACTAATACGCGCGTGTTCTCCATAGCACGTCGTAAAGTGGAAATTGCCTTCCTAGTTGAATTCATCCAACGCGCGGGGGACTGGGGCTCCTTCCCTAATAACATTGCAGTTTCCTGGAAAATTTTACTGTAGCATGGACCAACGGTGCGGAATAAAAACGGCAGCTTGTTTCCGCGCCGAACACTTCTGTGGAATGCAAGTCACGACAATTTTTGACATGGTTTCGAATACATTGCATTGCAGAAAGCAGTCTTTCTCTAGGCAACTGGGCAAAATACGCATTGGACTTAAACAAGGAATTAAATTTGTTGTTTCTAGAGAGTGTTTAGTAGATCAACTACAATGGTTTCGCCGTGATATAGGTGAAGTTCATCCGCTAGACTAACAAAGCTAAGCTTGAAAATGGCTGAATGAAATACGTACCTATATCAAGTTAAAGTTGTTTTGGAGATAAATTATTGGTGTAGCTAACACTAGCAGACTAGGTATGTTGGTATTTACTGGTACAAAAATAAATTCGAGCCTCTATTCTTCCTATAAGTCATAACCATATTCTATGTTGTCGTTCATACAGTTTATCTAATAATATACGTCAAACCTGGCCGGTGTAGTGGTAATGGTAACTTTTAGACACCACAGTTCGTTTGCCAGAATATCAGTTCCTAGCAGAATGTTTCTATATCTTGGCTGCTGCTGAAGTTTCTGATAAGAAAACGCTGCTCAACCTGAAATTCGAATGAAATACCTTATGCTAGGTCGCCGTGCATGCGCATGCGACAACTAAATCAATAAGGTGGTTTCTAAAGTCAAAGCAATATAAAACATAAACAGTTCTTAATTGGGTACATCCCTCGAGTAAGAAGCCGCACACACTCACAAACGTACTCGTATGATGACGTCAAGAGACTTCATAAGCCAAAGGTATGAGTTCAAGTGCACGGCAGGGCGCCGGCGGCAACACGACACGAGAAACCCCGCAGTCGCCGGATTAACTACATTTCACTAACGAATTAATTATAACAAGCAGCTGCCTCTCATTGCACCGGTGTAGCTGAACTTACAATGTTAAGATTTAATAGAGTGAGATACAACTTATTATGTCGCTTCATGTATCATCAATACTTAAAATCACTTTTATTAATTTGATCTTTGATGTGGGTGCGGGTGTTGGGTGCTTATAATGTTGTGTACAATAACCAACTTTAAAATCGTAGTCTAGAATCTTGTACGTGGCTAAGAAAGCGTTCCTTCTGTGAAACATTAGCTACTCGTATACTGCACTTATTAATCCGCCTACCAACAGCGATGAGTACCTGTTAATTCCCCCCAAAATGACGACACAATTGTGGAAATCAATGGAAGGCTTTGTTCAGCAGTGGACGTCTCCTTTGGTTGATATGATGATGATAATGATGATGTTCATAGTTCATATCGGCCATTTATACATCCACTGCTGAACAAAGGCCTCCCCCATAGATTTTCACAACTGTGTCATCATTTTGGGGGGTATTTGCCAATACTCACCACGCTTGGCAGGCGGGTTGGTGAGCGCAGTATGACTACCATTTCACAGAAGGGACGCTGCTGCCCATGCCTCTGGTTTAGATTCCCTTAGTCGCCTTTTACGACATCCATGGGAGGAAATGGAGTGGTGCTATATTCTTAATCCGGACACCACACTATGATAATGATGATGATAACGTGGTTAATGGCAATGAAAAAAATATGTATATTTAGCTGACAATATGCAAAGATTCACTATGGGCCACATAAGACAGCTCAAGGTCACTCAGCGAGCTATGAAGAGGGCTATGCTTGGTATTTCTCTACGAGATCGAATCAGAAATGAAGAGATCCGTAGAAGAACAAAAGTTGCCGACATAGCTGAAAGGATTAGTAAAAAGAAGTGGCAATGGGCGGGGCACATTGCCCATAGAACTCGTGGCCATTGTGGTAGATAGATTCACGTGTCGAGACCCTGCACCGGAAAACGAGCGTGGGAGGACCTCCAACGAGGTAGACAGACGACCTGGTGAAGGTCGCTGGGAGTCGTTGGATGCGGGTGGCATGTAACCACGTTGTGTAAATCAATAGTGGAGCCCTTTGTTCAGCAGTAGATGTCCTTTGGCTGATACGATGATACAAAGATCTCCAAGCCATATCAATACTACATATACCACTACTGTAACTTAAGGTGGTGATAGCCTCGTGTGTTCTGCGCATATCCGCCTAAATATGGTTGCGGCCGGCTAGGTCGCACAGAGACGGGGCCCGTCAAACAGTGACGGGCCGATACCGTCTTATGCCGGGTACGATCGTCTAATGCTGACAAAGCGAACGCCTCACCCCCAGCCAGAGGTATGTGGAAGGACACCGTAGGGTTACAGTTGGTAAGAGTGCGGCATACCCCCCTGTCCTTCCCAAGGCGAAGGAAATCCATGAGGATTTCCCAATGACAAAAAAAGAAAGGTGGTGATAGCCCAGTGGTTGAACGCTTGCCTTCCATACAGGAAGGTCTGAGTTCGGATCTGATCTGAGGCTTCCGGGGATCCTTTAGAATCCTCTCCGAGAAGTGCCTGGTGACTTTTTTACAGTCGCCTTACCTCCCCTAGTGGGGGTGACCGCCTTACAGTCATCCCCTCCAAGATGTGCCTAAAGCACCAATGGGCGGTTCTAGTGTGATCTTACGAAGACCTGGAGCCCCCCTTCGATACCGAAGATGACCGCTCTAGTGGTTTTAGCCGGTAGAAGTCCGGCATGCCCCTTCGCCTTTCCCCAGGGCGGAGGAAGTTCATGAAGAATTTCCAAAGGGGACCAATAAAAAAATATTACCCAGTTTGGATTAATGTTTCTGATTTGTAAATACGTATTGTCATCGCTTACTTGAATTATGGTAACCTGGTTTCCACATTGGCTTATATCTTGCGTGGGAAAACTTGAAGATAATCATTGTGTCTGTTCAGATCAGTACTGGATATTGGAGATAAAACATATGCTGATAAAAATATTCAGCAACTAGGGACATCCTCATGGACTTAGATATTAGACGCTTTCAAGAAAGTAAGAAACATAACTGATGGCAATTTTTTTATATTGGCATCGAATTTGCTATTTTTTTAAATTATATTTATATGGTTAATGGCCAACCTTGTATCAGTTGTTCACGCCGCCCAAAGGCCTCCAACTTAGCTTAACGACTGCCGTCTAATGACAACAACCAGGACCGAAGCTTTTACGTGCCCTCCGAATCAATTCAAAAACGACTATGCAGCTACCCATAGACTGACCGCGCCGAGCATTGCCAACCTCCCCGATCCGTTCAGTGAGTGCAACTGGCTATGAGATTCTATTTGCTATTAAAATTGCAGTATATTACTACGTTGACAATGGTATCCGGTACCTAAGTATATTTTTGATTATACAAGTTCAAAACTTTCCATTAACTGAAGTTGAACCAAAACCATTTCACAAAGTTACGACTTTCATTGAATACGGTTTCATTCAATGCTACATAATAATAGAGAATAACTTTGCCACGAACAAAACCAGAACACTACCATAAATTTTGTAAGCTTTTTTAATATGAGAACTAACAATAACATAAAATAGCCAGCAAAGCATTCGGATGGACAGTCCGGCCGTCCGATTTCATCGGCGCACATATAATTCAGTTAACCAATGAACCACATGCGGTGCACGCGAACACACTGGATTGAATTGGGACCAGGAAACGTATACAATGTTCGTGTAAACTCCCGCAGAGCTATAGAAATGGTTACAGTAAAAAAATATTTGACAGACAAACACAAAATTGAAAAAACACACGTACCATACCGTATATGCAGCCAGTTTCCGCTCAATATCTTTCTGATATTGTTTGGCATTGAGTACGCTCCACACATTTATGCGAAACTACCTAGATACAGTTTCTATAATCGTCGTGTTATTCCATATTCAAATATGCCACTGCTGGACATAGGGCTCCCTCAAAGATCACCACACCGACCAATATCGTTGTATTGTGTGCTCATTGGGGGGTTTTGCCATAATCGCCACGCTGGGGGATGCCCTTATTTAGCTGTTAACATCCTTCGGCTGCTACAATGAATAACTCGAATGAAACCATTTAGCAGAAAGGCTGCTTAAGAATATTTATTTATTTCACTTCTTTCGAAGACTTACAGCTAAACAAAACAAAATAATGACAGTATGTAAAACTGACAGCCAATTAAAGGTCTTCACGTATAAAAATTCAGTAATTGGCAAGCGGGTTGGCGATCGCAGTTGAGTTGTTAATGTATTCGATGGACGCTGCTGCCCATCCTCGGTCTAATCCCTTAGTCGGCTTTTACGACACCCACGGGATGAGATGGTAACCTAATAGTAATAAAAACAATTTCGATTCATCACGAATATTCCAATTTACCATTTATTTATTACGTCTAATTTCAAAATATCCAACGCGACTACTAATCGATTAATCGATAGAGTAAAACTACTGTTAGTGCAGGCGCACATCTACATAATCGATTCCCGATTAAGTATCGATTAGGATCTAGCGAAACTAACACTGTGATAATCATCTCTAGAGCCTCGTCGACTGGTATAAACCCACTCGTTAGACATGCACATTACGGCATGGGCACAATGATCATGTAGAATTAAAATTCAAATAGAAGACAAGATCTATAAAACTCGAACATTAAATAGAACAGCCGGGCTCGACATGTGAGCGTTCCGTACGACGTACATACATAAAGTCATTTTGTTGTGCATTTTACGACATTGAAACGTGCGCTCCTCTCAACTCAAGACTTCTAGAACGTGCAGCCATGTCATAAGTTCGAACATCAATAGTGATACACATGGCTGCGAGATGCAGCTTGCAAAACGACTCGGTAAATTGTTGTTTTATGTTTTGTTTTAGCAGTGAACACGGCTTTACGGCGGGAATCGGTGAATTTCCCCCGAGTGCAGTAAAAACCTCTCCGTCAGACGACACTCCATCGGCAGTTCGGTTCAGGGTTGATATCTCGACGGCTCGCGTCAAATATCCACAAATCCAACGCTCAAATAACTTTTGTTTTTTATGTGAAGGGACCGGACTGAAGCAACAGTGCCAGTTGTAATGCCTATATCAGGATTATTCGCTCCGGTTTTCCCTTACGTAAAGGGATGCTCACAGAAATGATCTCATTCCGAAATATTCTCATTACTTGGGCGGAATCTTTTTTACTTTACGGCGTAATGGTCCCCTTTTCTTGTTCAGTCGAGTACAAAGTTTTCCCGGCCCTCTCATCGGCTGCGAAAGAAAATGACTAATAAGAAACGCAAATGATAGCAATCTGCTCCGGTTTCTCGATCTTAATTAAACTGAAGGTGAATACTTATATCAAATAAAACTTTGGTGCCTACCATTAATATGGCGCGAATATTCTTATACGTATCACTATAAAAATTTAGGTAGGTATACTTCTCTTTGGATATTAGAATTCTTTCAATGCAGCCATTACAAGTAAAATATCAACAAAGGGAAACCAATGACTATGTACAACTTTCAAAACATATAAAAACTGCCTACAACTTTTTTTATCTCACAGCGTAATAAATATGTCCAACGCCCTCGCGCGCTCCTCTAGTAATTCTCAACCAACTACCAGCCTATAAATTCAAGAGATTGATGTTAGATACCAAATTTATTAACTTAAGTACTTGCCGTGAAACGTTATATGTCGTAACGCCTATTAATCTACAAAACACATTATAATTTATCTAGAAAAAGTTAATGGTATCACTCGTGTCAACGTGACAGATTAGTTAAAAACATAGCACGAAATAAAACCGGGCTTTTTGAAAATTACGACCACCGAGCGACCAATGTGTCAACAGATCCTAATTTCTTTCAAGAAAGTGTTTATCAGTTATTTATCTACAAGTTGATGTTATAATATCGCACATCAACTTGTTTTTTAATTTGACATCAAAATGAATGCTCATAATTAGTAGATACATTACAATATTTGATTCGAAGTGTAAAAAAGACTTATAAATCGTTGTACAGCTTAATAGTTTAGATGCCATTACAAGATACAATACACTTAAGTGAAAAAATACCTAAATGAAGAGAGGTGGTTTAAAGTACTCACATAATTTATGTGCCGAATTAGTTATTGTTGAAAACATACAAATAGAATAGGTAATCTTTACCCCACACTTTTTGCTTCAAACACGACAGATCTTAATTTAAAATCGTCTAAGGAGCGGTACCTACTCATTCGTTAACCATACAATTTCCATTTTTTAAAAGCACTACAAATTCACTGCATGAATACGTAATTATTGATAGCCCAAAGAAAAACCATGAGCTGAAAGCATAAAAAATAGAATAAGTAATATTTACGCTTTTTGCATCAAACACTACAGACTTTCATTTCAAATCGTCTAAGGAGCGGTACTTCATTCCTTAAACATACAATTTCCATAAAAAAACACTACAACCTCGTCGCATAAATAATGAGCCAGTCCACATAACAACCATAAAATCTGTCGCAAATAAAAACACTGCTTTTTGCCGCACTTATTGATTTAACTAGCGGTCCATATGCAGCTAAAACTGGGCACCCTCAAAGTAAAGACACACCATTAGATGCCACATGGGACCCTGCCCTTGCCCCATGGGGTCTCATGGGGCTAGGTAATGCGTGGTTCCGCTGCACATTTTTACTTTTACCACTAATTGGGGCACCACGGGGATAAAACCGAAACCCCACTATCCCTAGGGATATGATACGAACATGTCTTTTTCAATGTCACTTTATTTGTTCGAAATGAATACGTTTGTCAGTTTAGATAGATTCATAGGTTAAATTTGATGTAAGCCAAATAGAAATCATGAATGTAGTTTCAAGTAAAATTTGTTATAGTAACTGGATGTTTATTATATGAAAATGAACCTATGAAAATTACGTTTGGAATAAAATAAAGTTTCGAAAAACAGACGGCAATTGGTCAGCAAAAATGAAACATTTATGTAATGGAGGAGTTATGTACGGTCAAGGAAAACGCTAGAAAAAAAAATATAATTTTTAAACTGGACTGAATCCAGCTTTCACGGGTCACCTGAAAGTAAACGTAAATAATACGTGTGTACGTCAGCATAGAGCAAAGAAAACATAGTATAGCCAGCAGGATGAAAGTACATAAATATCTGATGTCAATAATAGACGCTCTACAAAGTTCATACACTACAGATGATATATGAACATGTCTTAGTCAAGCCTAAGCATTTAAAACTTATTCCATCTTGCGCGAAACCACCAAAACTGTATGGGTTGCCGAAAATTCACAAAGACAATGTTCCACTACGACCCATAGTAAGCCAGATTGATACACCAACTTATAAACGGGCTCAATATCTAGCGAAGATACTCTCACAACTTGGTGGAAAGACTAACACATATGTGGAGGATTCCTATCACTTCATCAGCCAAATAAAAGACCTTGAACTGGCTGAAAGTGAAGTGATGGTCAGTTTCGATGTGCAGTCCTTATTCACCAACTTACCCGTAAAGGACTGTTTGGATGTTGTAAAGAAACGGTTGAGTGAACATGACGTGCCTCTAGAATATGCAGAGTTACTTGAACACTGCATTACCAATGGCTACCTGTTGTGGAACAACGAGTTTTACCTGCAAACTGACGGTGTAGTCATAGGTTCACCGGTCTGTCCTGTAGTCGCAGATATTTTCATGGAGGACTTTGAGGAGAGAGCACTGATGACAGCCCCGGCTAAACCGAAGATGTTCAAACGGTACCTACGTACCGTGACGCACATGACACTTTTACCATCTTGCCTCACAATGGGGTCGCTGCATTTTCAAAACACCTAAATTCAATACATCGTTAAATTCAATTTACTATGGAATTGGAGGATAAAAAATCCTTGGCCTTTCTTGACATACTTCTCGTCCATAATCCAGATCATTCTGTTAGTCACACTGTGTATAGAAAGCCTACCCATACAGATAGGTACCTTAATGGTGAATCTCACCACCATCCTTGTCAGTTAGATACCGTGCCAAATCTTTGTTACAGAGAGCTCATGGCATCTGTGACGCCGACCTTCTGGCAAGGGAACTTAACCATGTGAAGCAAGTTCTTCAAAATAACAATTTGAAAGCTCCACATCCCTGTTGCAGAAACCCACCACGGTTGATCGACGACCCACTGTTTTACCATTTATTAAGGCAGTCGCCGACAAAATATGTCACATTGAAGCGTCCTTCTATAAAAAACCTACTTCAAGCCGCATAAGAAGATCAGCCAACTTTTAACACCAGTGCAATGTCACATACCTTTACAAGATGCAGGGGTCTACAAGATTGACTGTGTTTGTGGTTTGTCATGCGTAGGGCAAACAAAGCGTAGCATAGCCACCCGAATTAAAGAACATATAGCTGACGTCAAGCATAGACGCTCCACAGTCTGCAGTGTGTGAACATGCCTTAGGCAAACCCAACCACTATCTTCGTTTTGATCAACCTCAAGTCCTCGCGAAAGAGAACCGATATGTACAAAGAATGTTTCGTGAGGCTATTGAAATTAAAAAACATCCTAATTTTAATAGAGAAGATGGTTGGCAGGTACCACCTGTTTGGAATCCAGTTATTAAAATAATAAAGTCTCAAACAACATACCGCACTTGCATCGAAACTATTATTTTTAATTAAAATTGTACGGTAGATAAAATAAAATAACTTTTTAAAATCTGTAGCGACGCCTGTCACCTTAGTCATCCTGCGACCACGAATGCTGCAAAGTATTCGAAACCTCAGGGAAAAACAAAAATCTGTAACATACGTGATCTAATCCGTTTAAAATTGTTTTTTTATAATGTGTAATAATCGCGAAAACCTAAGACATGACTATATTTTCTTCGTTTTGTTCGGGCTCTAGCCTCGCGAAGGAGAACTGATATACCAAGAATGTTTCGTGGGAGTATCCTAATTTAAAAAGAGAAAGGATGATTGGCATTACCTCCGCTTTGGAATCCTATAATAAAAATAATAAAGTCCCAATGAACGACATCGAGACATAGTGTCTCGATGTCGATCAATATGGTAGTGATTACTACGTACATCGTAACATTATTTGATTAGCTCATCTGGTAAATAAAAATAAATAAACTTTAAAAATATGTAAAGATGCCACCTTAGTAATCATGAGAGTATTATGTTCCTTGGCCGTCTTGCGACCACGAACGCTGCAAACTATTCGTTATGTTCATAAAAACAAAAACCAATAATATAGTTACACGATGTAATACGTTAAGAAATGTTCTATTATAATACGTACTTCAATTGGATCTGTCGGCACTTCGATATCTATACAAATAAATAAAATTGAAGTGTCTGTTTGTAATGTCAAAATAACAGCTTTTTACTTAATGCATATGAAAGTATATACGATACCAGCAACAAAAAATCAATTTTTAAATTTTTTGTCTGTCTGTCTGTCTGTCTGTCTGTTTGTTCCGGGTAATCTCCCGGCTGGACCGATTTTGACGGGACTTTCACTGGCAGATAGCTGATGTTATAAGGAATAACTTAGGCTACTTTTATTTTAGAAAAATAATTAGGGTTCCGCGCAAAAAAAAATAAAACCCTTGAAGTCAAATATATATATTCTATGTCAAGTGTATATATCGAAGTACTCTAAATTTCTATTAAATTAAATGCGGGTGAAACCGCGGGTCCCAGCTAGTATTTTATAAATATCAACACGTCAAACTACAAACCTACAGGTATCAGGTACATTAAAATGTACTTACTTCTACCTAATATAAATCACCATACATTATCTTCGTTATCAATTTACATAATTGAGGAAAAATTATTTGAAAACAAAATTTCGCGGCGCCACCTTTTCTGTTTTTACGGAAACCGGGATACAAAGAAACTTCGAACCAAATTATCGCCTTTCGTGACGGGAATTTAGGAGAAATTTTCGACTTTTCGAACTTATACTGATATTGGAGTCTTCGAACACTAGTCCCAAAATGGTTGTGGTCTCAACCAATAATGACAGATGGCATAAGCGCAAATTATCAAGAGTATTGGAAATTTCTGTATTTCTTGGAGCTTACTCCTTAAGAATCGATTTATTTTTAAGGCCTTGGTATGAAAAAATTATGATGAGTAAAATTTTGTCGAGCGTTAATTAAAATGCGTTACGTTTTTCTGTGCACCTACCTTGCGTAGCTTCTGCGTTAAAGTCTGATAAACATATACCAAACCAAACTTAACTAAAAAAAAAAATCTTTTAATATATAAATATTTATATTTAATATCGACTAAATAACAAATTGGAAAAAGCTAGTTTAAGTGACGGTGGAAGAAAATCCGACGAACACGTGGATGCAGTAACTAGGTAGGTTATAATTCATTTTTATATATGATATATATCATACACATAAACATCCGTGCTTTTTATTTTTTAACCCTCACTGCCTATTAATTACTGAAACAATTGTACTTACAGAATAAACTCCAGTCGTGCGTCGGAGCTGACACACACACTTTCTTTTAATATATCTCTCATCTGTCTTTCTTCCGTATTGTGGGTGGACCTTAATCTCACTTACATACACAAACACCCAGATCCGAAACAAGTATGATATGTAGGATCTGTAGGATCATCATATAACTATTTTTTCCATTTGGAGATCGAACCTGCGACGCGTAACGCAGTTCATCACTTCGTCATTCATGTCTTATTAAGCATGTGGCTTAAGAGTTCTTCTTTAAAGTTCAAACATGCCTATGTCGAGTCTTGTGAGCCTTTGATTGATTTTATAATGTTAGTATGTAACTTAGGTCGTTTGGTTGTGCTGTGCGCTGTTTGCTGTTTGAATCACTCCCTCGGGAACCAAGGCGACTTAGTTACGATAATGTTAGTTTAAACGGAATGAAAGCGTAAACATATTACATATTGAACATGGACCTACTAATGGTCATGTCATTCGCCTGGTGATAAGTCTCGTCAGTCTATAACAATTGCAATCCTACCCAGGTCTAGTCCGCACCTCAAGAAGTCTCTTAGATCCAGTAATTTCATTAGCCCTTTAAGCCAGAACACAACAACAGAACAGAACATGTTTGAAGTTTAAACGTATTTACTGCTACAGGAGCTATTGCCAAAATCACCACGCTTTGAAGACGAGTTGGTGATCATAATATGTTGTCGTTAGTAAACAGGAGGATAATACATATCCTTATGGCATAGCTTTTAGTCACGTCTTACGATATCCGCTAGTGAAGAGTACAAAATAACACGCATGAATTGGAGGATATCCACACGTAAGTACACATTTATATGATACATAGAGTACGAAACATTCATACCTAAAGTTTCACTAACGGATTCGCCAGCCTTTACAATATATACAGAGGTTCCTAAAAGCACATATCTAGTGCATACTCAACGTATTGTATCCCACATTAATACTTCATTTCCAGAAAATCCCTGTATTAAAAAGCTCCTAACTTAACAAAACCGGAGAAATCCGCGGAGCTAACAATAGACCTTATTATCCGATGATCCCTGGCCGTACCGTACATATCTGCAAAATTTCACGCACCCTTGCAATCATAATATGAGAGAGACTCTTATCTACCCTCGTCGCGATCAGACCGACACGGACCCAGAGAGCAGCGATAAAAGGGTCCCACTATATCATATTGGCACTTTCGACAGAGAATCTAGTAATATTTCGTACTCCTTAAAGGATAACGGAAACTCAGCCCCTCTTGAGAAAGGAGATGATATAAGGGTGCCAATGATCTATTTGTCAGGATCAAAACGGCGTACCGATCCTCGGATAGTGAATAGTCATTTTAGATAGTTGGTAAGGCTACGCGAATCTACTTATATATTTTGGTGATGATCAGCTGTTTAAACGATTTTCTTTTCATACATTAATAATATGCATGTGTTCATGAGCTATAAATTAAGTATCTTGCGGACCGAATCGCAAATTTATTCAGGTCACATGTGTGCGTAAGCTGACCTTGTCCCTGTCACACAAACAAGCGCATACTTCCTTACATGCCATAAATAGGTAAAATAGTTGGGGGCAGCATTAATGAAAAAAATTGCACCTCATCTTTCCAACTTATTTACGCCATATACGGAAATAGTATTGTTATAGTTAGTGGTTATAGTCACACCACAAATCTTCTTCATTAATAATATTTTCGTGGCCAGATTTCACAAGGAAATAACAGAGCACTAATGCGCCGCCCAGCGAATGGTGTCATATGCATTTAAATGGTTGTTACGCTTGACGTGTGATGACTATTCTTCTATATATTATTAAAGTAAAAGTGGGATAGATGCCCCACATTTGTAAAACAGATGATATATTGTTTAAAAACAGAATTACTTAGCAAGCTTTTCTGTATAATGTTGCCACCATTTTTAAATATATCTGTCGTAAAAGGAAACTGGATATAATAATCTTCATGTTTTAATTGTATATTCATGTAAATTGGACCTAGTATTGAGGTTACATGTCCCCACTATGTAGGTTAGATGCCCCGGCGGCTTTTTCCCTATGAAGATAGTTGACCGTAGCGATGTTTTTTTTTTTAAATCAATATACTGTTAATATGATTTATTTTAATCTTATATTAAAACAATTTTAAACGGATCACATCGTGTATATTATAGATTTTTCTGTTTTTCCTGGCGTTTCGAACAATGCAGCATTCGTGGTCACGGGATGACTAAGGAGACAGACGTCGTTACAGATTTAAAAGAGTTATTTTATTTTATCTACCCTACAATTCTAATAAAAAAGTAGTTTCGATGCATGCAATAATCACTCACAGTGTCTTGATGTTTATTTAGTGCGAAATGTTGTTTGGGACTTTATTATTTTAACTAGGAAAAGTGTTTTTAGTAAGTTTCTAGTAAGTTTTCGTGGAACCCTCATCATTTTTATAAAATAAAAGTAGCCTACGTTATTCCTTGCAACATCAGCTAACTGCCAGTGAAAGGCCCGTAGAAATCCGCCCAGCCATTTCGGAGATTAGCCAGAACAAACAGATAGACAGACAGACCGACAGACTGACAGACAAAAAAAAATTGTTATAGGTACCGTATTATATACTTTCATATGCATTTAGTAAAAAGCTGTTATTTTGACATTACAAACAGACACTTCAATTTTATTTATTTGTATGTATTCCAAACAGGCGGTAATTGCCAACCATCTTCTCGATTAAAATTAGTAGTAGTTATTATTAGAGAGATCTTGCCTGATGAGATTGACCAGGATCCGTCGCTAGGCAGTAGTGGTAGTATACTGTCTAAAAATTCTAAATTCAAGGTAAAAGAAAGAAAGATAAAACGATACCAATATACATATTTTATTTATAGGAGACTAAACAACTATATTGGTGCTGTGTGGAACCGGCTACAAATAGCACCAACCCATCTGCTCCCTCTCGTAAAAGGCGCGTATGAGATTAACCGGAGGATGGGTAAGAGCGACCTTCGAGTACATTGACAACTAAACTGCGATCTCCGACCCACCTGCCAGGCGTGGCGATTATGGCAAAACACCCCAATGAGCACACAACACACCCAGACCGATCGTTGTGGCGATCTTTGGGTGAGGCTGTTGTCCAGCAGTGGACTTTATTTGGCTGAAACGCTGGGCGACGAAATAACTATACTGTCTCATGGTGACGAGCTCAGTGTAGTGCCATGCCAGCAATTGTTATGGGCAGGCGTGACGTACCCTCAGTCGAATGACATGCTCGTCTCGTCACTGGGTAGTACAAAACAAAATGTACGAACACCCATTGTAGGTTCCGAAATTCGAAAGCAGTTTCATAAGCTTCCTTAGAACATAAGATAATTTTTTTATTTATGTCTGATTTACCAACATTGCATAACATGAAACCATTTCACGAAACAATGATTGCTATAAATAATAACAAAACATTTCAGTTGAGGTGAATCAACCAAAAATCGGCTTTGCAAAATGCTCAGCCTTATGAAGCTCATTATGAATCAGTATAACCAGTTCCTCATCAAACTGCTGACGTGTAAATGTAAACAAAACAATGACTCGCTAATTCGCAGACGCGCCCCCTTGCGGTGAGGTCACGCCGAGGTGTGGCCTGCCAACTTGTATCCAGCGGTTTAATGAAAGCAATATCGGAGGGAAATGACGTTTCTCCGTAATATATGATGGAATACCCGAATGTGGGTGAGTTTACCTGGTTGGAGTTTGCCGGTTGCGACCTACATACACACATTTGAATATTCGGGTACAATTAATCTTCTAATATGAATTGATGAGAAAGGGTTACAGGTTAGTTTATATCCTGCTACGGCGTAGCGTAAAATGATACGATTATGGTTTCAGATTGTATACACATAGCTTGATTATGGGTATAGTCGAACTCTCGTATCTAAAGGACTAAACGAATTTTAACGAAAATTGTCGAAGAGATTTTTGTGAACATTGTGGTACACGTACCATATAAAATATTGTCCATAAAAAGTTATTATTTTTATTTCTGCTGCTAAGTCTACATGAGCAACAAAATCTTTTTTTTAATTTATATCCTATTTAGTTTATAATAATAAAATAATAATACCTACAGTACACACTTACGTGCATGGGTGTAATTGAAAAACTTTTATGTGATTTTTATTCAAATTAAACGAAATTATGAAATAAAAACAAGAACATCATGTTCGTGGCTATTAATATTTTATTACCACACAGAGTATACTTTCTGCATAGCCAAGTAAAATTAACAGGCTATATATTTAGCTTACATTATCAAACCAAGTAAGTAAAGTTTAGCTAGACAAGTTTTGTTCGAATATAAAAATGCACATAAAACTACAAATGCTAATAAGTGTATAAAAATCAACAGTTCAAAAAGCTTCATTGTAGTGGGTCAACCCTCTCAAAAATATTTGTAGGATTGATTGAACTGTAAAATACAAAATAGAGGGAATCCTCAACTAAACTTTATTTTAAATTTCCCAATCATCTAAAACGTCATCACATACGGTCATCTTTATCCAACCAACACTATTTACGTGGCATAATAGAAATATGTTTCGCTTTATATTTACTTGAATCGCGTGTCGCGACGGTCGACAACCACGCGAAGCTTTATGTCGTGTTTGAGGTATTATACCAATACTTCGCGTGTTGCCCTATTATAATATGATTTTAACAAAGCCGCCAGTAATGCTCACACAATAGCCGCCTTTTCATACACAATCTGGAACGATTTAGGATTACCGGCTTTGATATCGCAATCCACTTGTCTGGTTATTTGTACAACTTGTGATAATTTTATCAGACATTCAAGCTGTTTTTGACTTAGTTACATTCGAGGTTCAAGTTAAAGCGTTGAACTTAAGTTAAATAATTATCCAATAAAAGATCCATGGAAAATATCGCTGAAACCTAAGTTGTGTTATGTCACAAGTTCATGATGTAATTAATTCGTTTTAATTATAATGAATCTATCTGGTAATTGGAAATCTTGTATCACTTTTCCGGATACTAAGGAAGACTAATAAAAATATTATGTGATGTATGTCGTATTTGAATTATTAACGGAAATTCTAGAGCTAGAATTCGTACCCAAATTGCGTTGTTTTGTGAAATGCGGAGAAATCATGATAGTTCTCCGCCATTTTATAAAAATATTCAATTACACGTAAGGACCTAAAATCATATTTCGGCATATTACATTGTGACATAAAAGGTTTGATATTAAGTCCCATAGTCACTTGTTGTGTCAAATAGTTTAGCAAAAAGTTCATCGTATTTAATTATGTTATGATTTCTGCTATCAGGTATTTCTAACAACAGATATTCCTTAAAGTACAAAAGATACCGTTTACATTTTCAGGTAAAGCTATAACAGAAGCTCAATTTACTGCCAGCCACCATTGATATCACGCCCAATAAAATTACTGGCATTAATCACTACGAATGAAATATTGTCCCGGCACCCACAAATACAAAAGAGGTTAGTATTTATCAAACAAAATCCAATATTCCATTAGTTTGTTTAACAAAAGGAGTATCGATTTCCTTTGACGACGAAGTTAATAGTAGAAGTGAAATGAAATAGTGTTGTCGCGATATAATTAACGTATAATTTACTTACGCTCGTATCGTGAACATGGTGCTTTACTAAAACGAAATTATTATTTTTTACTTTAATGCCCATCACGCGACGCCGTAAATATAACTCTTAATTGTTGCCTGGACATTGTTAAGCCATTGTATTATAAATTTTTTGTTTCGGACATAGTTTATATATCATTATGTATTTGTGTGCGGCATCAACTGCGGCATAATATCGTCCAGTTTAGTTTTATTGTAACCTAAGGTTAATTGATTGAGATAAGGCCACCCATTGTAATTTATAATATATAAGCACCAATGTTTTTGTATATTTTACGCCACTGTTTTTGTATATTTTACTAATTGGTGTACAATGAGTATAATAATGATAAATAATATTATAAATCGACATGTTGGATAGATTACAAGAAGGCCTGGACGACAAGACTGGGTACATGGCTCTTTTGACAGTTTTGGAGTTATATAAAATAAATACAACTCTTCTTGTTGTTGTAGAGCAAAGGACGACGGCCTTTCCTATCCAGGATGTTGACAAATTCAGGAAAATGGTGAAACAATCAGGATTGCGTGGGGAATATTTCATGGTGACAGTCTGAGTTCTCTGTGGTTTTGTTTGGCCTTGAACCCTATCAGCACATTGCTAAAGGGGTCAGGGCTTGGTTTCTCATTGACCATATAAATATCTTTTAGCACCTTTTTGAAGAGCCACATGCTGTAGTCTCTTGGGAAAACCTCAGTGGAAAAGGAAATTCCTCTGAAACCTACCTACGAGTACGGTACGAGACCATTTCGACTTTGGGGTATGCGGATGAACTCCCTACGAATGGTGAGAGATGTGCTAGTAGAACGTAGCCATTGGTATCATATCGACTAATACCTTTAAAAACCGTCCGTACAAGCGGTAGAACTCTAGAAAGATAAATACTTTACAGTTCAGGCCCTGGTGTGTGGAATGCATTACCGATTCCAATAAAATGAGCTCAATCGCTGCCAGTGTTTAAAGGACTAGTGAGGATACACTAAATGTCCCTGAATTTAAAAAATATGATAAGTTTTGCTTTGCCTTTATTCTGCTCTGTTTGTTACTACTAAACAATTATTTAGCCAAGTTGCTCTTATCATTTATATGTGTTTGTATAGGTCTATGTATTTTATGTAGGTACTATGTATAAATATATGATTAAAATTTATTTATTTACTATAATTTTGTATAGATAAATATTGTAATGTATTCGTGTGCGCCATCGACTGCCACATTTTGTCCAGTCCAATTGTATTTCATCCTAACGATGCCTGGAACAAATCACCGTGTGTGATAATGCCACCATTATACTTACTCTATACCCGTTTAATCGCCCTACTGTTTTTTGTATCTTTTACTAACTGGTGTACAATAAACGGCATGGCTGGAGCAGTGGCTAAGCGATTAGCTTTCTGCGCTACGTGTCACAGGTTCCATCTCTGCACGGCACATATATTTGCATGATCTGTAGATAGTTTTTGAGTCTTGGTTCTTATGCATGGGAGGTTTATGTCTACAAACTGTACCCACGATATAACAGTGCAATTATCTAAGCCCAAACATCCATATTCCTTGAATACCAAACTGGTTACCAAATAGATTTTTCACCTTTATTTCAATTCTGTATTCAAGGATATATGGATGTTAGAGCTTAGGGCCACCGTTTAAAAAAGAATAATAAATAAATAGAACACAAGGTTCATCATATTATCTAAACATCGAAACTGTTGATTAAAAAGAATTTCATTTATCAACATTATCCCCGTATGCGATTCTCAGCTTCATATGATATTAAACTATTATTCAAACTGTCTGACCGCAAACAAAAATGATTCGCAGTACTAACAAAACTGCAACTGGCTCGCGGTTACCTCCAACATTTAATAGAATATCGATTCGGTGCTAATTTACACTTGTCAGTAATGATTGACGGACCCGTTAACTTTAATTATCTGTCAATGTTTTGACTGCACCATTATATGATAATGACAACCGATTAACATTCACCGAAAGTTCGGACGTATGTAATTATAGGGTTGTTTACGGAAACAATTTATTAAATGTACAATGTACGGTACAATATATGTAGTAGTTTTAAGGCAATGGAGCAGAAAATGGTATCATGTTAATGTTGCTAAAGTGACGTTCAGCTGGTCTGTCAACGGTTAATACAGCAACAACTTTTCCAACTATTATAAAATCTAACCTAGTATAAATATACAGGTAGATACATAACAATATAATTGTAACAAAATTCTAGACTTAATTTTTACACAATAACTTGTTAAATGTCAGAAAATTTTAAATAAACGCTCTCTACATAACGGAGACCTAAAAAATAAAGGAAATATAGACAGAGAATATAAAAAGGGTTACCTTTGGGACGATCGACCTCCTTACATATTAATACAATTAAATAAAAAAGGGCATAAATATCCGTCTTTGATCTAGTGGCCGCCAGCGCGTCTGCCGAGCACGGTGTCCAGAATTTGATTTTGAATTTGATATCCGGATAAAACAAAGTTTTGAAATCCCAGGGCATCCTTTTTCACGACCACATACGATCATTATCTAATTTCCGTACACCTCTGCTTATGTCTTAGCTATCAATCATTTCGGCCGAATGACGTCTACTGCTGGACACCGGCCTCCCCCAAAGATCGCCACAATGACCGATATGGGTGTGTTCTGGGCTCATTGGGGGGATTTGCCATAATCGCCACACTTGGCAGACGGGTTGGCGATCGCAGTTGAGTTGTTAATGTACTCGAAGGCCGCTGCTGCCCATCCTCCGGCTAATCCCTTAGTCGACTTTTACGACACCCACGGGAGGAGATGGGGTGGTGGTATTCGGAGCTGGCACCACACGGTCTATAGTTAATTGATATATCAAGCTATAGTTAATTGTATTTACATGCGTAACGAATAAATTTAACAAAGATGGAATAATTTCTATCACTTTATAGGTATAGGACTCTAACTGATTAAGAAATCTTGATAAATCATCCCACGCTATTTTTCCATAGAGGGAACCGGGTAGCCTTGTCAGTATCGACAAAATAGTATTCTAACAGCCCCGAATATTTGTTGTTTTTGTATTAGGGTGATGTCTTTGTCCTTTTAATTTTTTCTATAAATTCGATGTCTTCACCACAAAATACCGTACATGAATTAATTTTCTAGAATTAAGATTAATAAATACAAGAATGCATCGATCAACTAGGCATCGCTATAAAAAGTGGCAAGTTAATTTGATGTGGCGATCGCTGTGGTGCCGCGCACTTCCATCCATATATGTATATGTGCGACGTGGTTATCGGTTGCTGTACCGTATCAGTCAACCAAATAGATAGAAACCGTGACATTAAAGCTTGTTTTGTTGCTGTGGTAACATTTTCTAACCGCCTTGTTGTACTTATGTATATAATTATATCATCGATACTCCTTTTGTTTTTCACTGGGCACAATAGAAATTCTTTATAAACTTCCTCCACCCCGGGGAAGGACTGAGGGGCATGCCGGACTCTTTTTTTTTATTGGTGGAAATTCTACATGGAGTTATAATAAAACACTTTTAAACGGATTATATCGCGTATATTTTAGATCTTTGTTTTTCCTGACGTTTCGAACACTTTGCAGGGTTCTTGGTCGCAGGATCATCCTGTGTGATCCTCATGTGTAATACTCGCGAAAACCTAAGACATTATTATTCTACATGGAACTTCTTTCACCCCGGGGAAGGGCGACGGGGTATGCCGGAGTCCTACCGGCTAAAACCACTGGGGCGGTCATCTTTGGCACCTAAGGCGGGCTCCAGGTCCTTATATGATCACGCTATAGCCGCCCTCTGGTGCCACGCCATTTATTTATTTATTCATAATAAATTAATTCCTAGGTTTATATCAAATTAATTAAGAACACGCGATTATTCGTATACTGAAATACATTTCTGGCATCGCGTGGGCTACTGGGTGTCGTTTCCATAAAACATCTAGCTTAAAAATAGAATAACTAACCATAATAAATCTAGCTTCATAAAACAAAAATACATATAAAATATATTCAATACACTCGACTCCAAAAATAAATTAAGTTCGAAGTCAAGATTGTATCTGAAGATAACAAGATCAGCCGAAGCTCTAAATATTTGAAATTAAGTTAGAACATTCCTGTTAAAATTAAAATTTTCTAAGGTATTTCTTGTTTTCAATAAGGCTCTTAACTCTATCTATACAAATAAATAAAACTAAAGTGTCTGTTTGCAATGTCAAAATAACAGCTTTTTACTAAATGCATATGAAAGTATATACAGTACCTACAACAAAAACACTACTTTGATTTTTTTTTGTCTGTCTGTCTGTCGATCTGTCTGTCTGTTTGTTCCCACTTATCTTCAAAACGGCTGGACCGATTTCTACGGGGCTTTCACCAGCAGATAGCTGATGTTATAAGGAATAACTTTGGCCACTTTTTTTTTTTTAAATTGTGTTCTGGGCAAAAAAAAACCCATGATATCCAATATATATACTATATGTCAAGTGTCTACGTCGAAGTTCTCTAAATGATTAATAAATAATATAATTTCTTTTAAATTAAACGGCGGGTGAAACCGCGGGTTCCTGCTAGTATAGTATAAAATTTAATCAAACGCTTAATTATTGGCGTAGCGATAGTTTCTTTACTGTCAAAATCATAACCCTTCCTTTACCTTCACGTAGCCGAGTAAACTATGGTCGTTAATGCATTACTATTCACCGATTCGCCCTCAAACAATGATTGACGTCCGGAAACGCAATTAACTATGTATTCGTTCGAAAGAGGAAATATCAATTCGCTTGTACAGAGGGGCTTGGCTGATGCGTATAGTTTAACAGAACGGACAGTTGACTCAATTATGCTCATATTATATGAGCAGTGATATTTGAATACGAATATGCCTACAGTTTTCGACTGAATTGTTATGAATCCATCTGGTTAAATCATTTGGTTACCTCAGTACTACTCTAAAATAAACCTTAACATTTGCGAACTGACAAAAACCTGATCAAATTAAGTTAATTTAAACATGAATTCCATCTGGAACCTTCGCGTTTCGTAACGAATTAATGGGAAAAGAAAGTTAAAAGAATCTTGTTGTACGATTAAATTATCCAATTTAAATATTACGTCAACTATCGACTCGATATCAATTACATTTTTAAACCGAAGCACGGACCGAAAGTATATCCGTCAATTTATCGGGAATCACCCGTCTCACTGCGATGCCAACGCTCTATTGTCCCCGGCTCAATCATGCCAAATTGCAGCCCGACGTATGCATTTTACCCTATTTCACATTCCAATGCCGTTTCCACTGAGCTACGACTATCGGAAATAGCGACGGAAGGTATTACCGTACCATGTACACATGCCCACATGATTCAGTATCTATAAATTTTTGGTGATGGATGGCGTGATTAATAAATACGAATGTGTGACCGAACCAAACAATTTCAAAATCGATTAAATTTAAATAGTTAAGAGCTTATAACAATGTAACATTTGAGCTCAAATACCGTAACCGCAACAGTATCGATTCAATAGTAATCGGATGACGTGTCGATTATATGCCTATCGACCCTAATAATGACGTAGGCGTCCATACTATTTGCATTTAAAAATGGAATTTCAATATCATAGCAATATAACCGTTATTTCCATAAATAATATTCTTAGTGCACTAAAGTGCTATTAAAAGCTAATATGTAGTACTTTGTAGTATAAGCCGAATGATGAAACTTGATAGAATTTTTGCATTAAATTAAACAACATAATCTTCTTAGGGATATTGAATTTTATCTCATGTAAATTGTAATGAAGTCGTTATATGGATACTATTTCGAATTAACATCTCTAACTTATTAAAATATTCAGTTAATATTTCTACATCCTATAATCCGGATTATAGTAATCTACGACAAAAATCATAGGTAACTGTTTATGTTTATATATCACCAATATTATGCAGATATAATCTGTTAAAAGCCCCATTAAATTATGTTTTTAAAGTATTCCCAGAGCTCGACCAAAGCATATACTGAAATGCGAATCTCGAAGATATTTTACAAACAAACCCAGTACTGGTGATCTCACTAATGAAGTGTTCGCGTTTAAAACTCGAGAACATCTTGTGCACACTTTTGATAAAATCAAAAAGAGTACCGCGTTCCTGTTTGAGTTATTTGTCGTCACATTAAAGGAGTGTTCGGCAAAAAGTCGACGGAGATCAAAGCGATGACGTGGCAGTCTGAAATAACACCCAACCGCATGCACTTGTCAGCGAACACGCGAAACCCGTACTTCTATTGCGAGATTTACACTACACAATCTGTTTGGCGTATCTACATCTCTAATAATTAAATGACAGGAATTCTGAGCTGGAGATATTATGTTGTGAATCTTGGTTGTATTTTTATTTTTCACTAGCGAATGCGGCATACTTTGTAATGCCTCTTTCAATCATTCAGTTTTTTTTTCTATATATATCAGAAAGTTTCATGCAAGTGCCAACAACAAATGTAAAAAGTTTCAACTCAATCGGATGAATGATATAGGAACGCATACGGGATAAACAAACAAATAAACTTTTATTTTTATGTACTTAAATAAAATGTCTGTGTGGTTTTCGGATTCAGAATACAGCACCACTCCTTCTCCTCCCGTGGATGTCTTAAAAGGCGACTAAGGGATTCTAGACCTGAGTGATGGGCAGCAGCGTACCTTCAGTGGAACAGTATCCATTCTGCGCTCACCCGCCTGCCAACTGTGGTGAGTACTGGAAAATTCCCCCCAAAATTATGACAAACATGTTGAGTTTCATGGGGAGACCTTTGTTCAGCAGTGGACGTCCTATGGTTGATATAATGATGATGATGATATAGATTACGGGAACCAAACCCTAAAATATGTATATCGTTTAAAAAATGGTTCGTATAAACCTAAAAGTTGACGTTACGAAGACTTATTCTTAAGATCATGTAAACCAACCATAAGACTAGCTAAATATTCATAAGAAACGACAGTTTGTAACTATGTAACTTTTCGAATTACCAATATTTACAAATTCATGCTAAAAATGTGAAATAAAAACCATCCCAACTTCTAAAGAGAAAAAACAAAAGATTACACGAGGAAAACAACACGATATTGTATATACAGAACAATCCACGCTCTGCGTGCCATAATGAAAATTGTTTCCGAGTTGCGATATGTATATGTGTAAAGCTTTCATACTTCAGACGCATGAATAACGAGCATACTGTTAGCATAAATATGGAGACAATGCCACATGCCACTTTTAAACGCCACTTGATGGCTTGTGTCGCGAAACTGCCGAGTCATTTCGCATTCCTTCAACCATCCGTTAGATAGCAGTACCTCCCTTCCTTTATTTATATTCAAATACATTCAATTTAAATTAAACGCGTCAATCAATGTTCAATTTAATTGATAGCGTTTGAATTTCTGAATAACTCAATCTTGCTCAATTTAGCGGTATTATTTAGTTGGCAATCGTTTGGCAATTTATAGAAATGGATACCTGGAGAAATGAGTACAAGATGATTTCTGTTTTTCTGTCCTAAAAAATGTTGAATTTACTCTTAGTAATATCCGTAATTATTTTTAAACGGTGTTAATTTCAAACGGTATTTTGTTTTTAATTCCTTTCCTTTCCTTTAAAATAACTTTGCCCCACACTAGGATTTCTCCTGTGTCGTGGATGCGTTTACAGACACAAACTCCACACACAATACACTCAGACCTGTACAAGTACCTGCAGATAATACAAATATTTAGTCCTTGTAGAAATCGAACCCTGGAGCGCAGCAGCCGACCGTATTAGCCACTGTACCAACTGTGCCATCTTCTTAAATAGTTATTTAAACTTGATTACATATAAACAAAACTTATGTAGCCATAAGCTATAGTATCTACTAATTAACCAAGAAAATTGCGCGACCCTTAATAAATATCATCTCAAGTAGAAATCTACAATGAAAGCAATCAGAGACAGATACAAAATACATTCGCATAGATAAGATTCTCTTCATTATTAATACTCATAAAGCAGCTTCGAAATATATCTTGCTAGTGCGGTAGCGCTCAGTGGCTCCATTGCCCGTCAGTGTTGCTTGCGGCTGTTCTTTATTAATGCACTGAGGTCCTAACTCGGACGTGCTCGGCCTGTGCCCAAGCCGACGTCTTGTAGGTGTACAAGCAGTAATTATTAGCTTGTATGTCGCAGTGTAGGTAGTTAATCTCTGCGTCGCATGTGTATGTAAATTAAACCACTTCTAGAACCCTAGTGTGTAATTAGGTGGGCGAAAAGAGCTTCTTAGGCTTAGACTGGGCTTGTTTTAATAAAATTATAGCGAGACTGTTTGTAAAACATATTATTGGGGTATCGATTTATTTTTAACTATATTAAGCGGTTTCCTAGATTGCGATTCGAATGTCAATATTAATATTTCATGTTATGCACTAGCTAGGTAATGGTGACCAATTCTGTCTTTATAAATTTAAACCTTAATTATATCTCGTCCATTAAAATTCTGTGTTAGACCGACAAGCCATACAGCAGGTACACATAGTACCTATTAGGTCATATTTAGATTTAGCCTGAGACAAGGCAAGGCCGAATGGCGGCGTCACAACACTGATAAATAAGTTTCCTCATAACAAGGCAGTTCTCCTCCGCAGATGTAAGAGTGCAGACATAACCTCAAAATGTATTAATTTTATAAATCTTTTAAAATGAAGTACGTAATCATATTGGTGTGTGTTTTTCTGCTGTGCGTATCATTAAATGAAGGGAAAGACTTCACTGTTGGTACAAGAGCCAACAATTTATTGATTTCAACGGAGAAAGTGAAATACCGCAGTTTACCGCTCATACGAAGAGATAAGGATTACACTTACATTGATTCAAAGGAGAGAATAATTAAGGTAACATGTTATTTTTTATCGTTTATAGTAAAAGCGTGTAAAACGCTCCGTCATTTACCTTGTAAGCATGGTATTGAGAGATAGATCGATGGAAAATGCATATAAATATGTGGACTAAAATAACGTCAGCCATGCGAAAATAGACGTAGTTATTATGTAGGACAGGTTTAATATCATCGCAATATCGCAAAGATTGGAAGAATTCCAATTTTCTTTGGGAAATTATGAATTCCAGAAATAATTTGTTCTATGTTCAACTCATGCCGTTCGCCGGCGACAAGACTAATAAATTGACTGAAGTGAAATAATTAACCTACATGTCACCCTAATTGTAGAGCGACCATCTTGTCTCACCTACCGGCGTTATTATGACCTGAGTAGTCAAGTGTCAGTGGCTGGCTGAACTGTTTATTCAAAATAAGAGCTAATATTAGGCCCCCTAGTAGTGACGGTGTCTCATTAGTCGCTGTCATCTCGATCTCAGTAGCCAAACATACTTTGAAATCATTTAGTTGAGCGGTTAAGTTCCAATTTTGATTCCCAGGGCACATAAGGTAGCACTATAATATATTGGTGGTGTCCGGATTAAGAATCACCAGATCTTCCAGTGGATGTCGTAAAAGGCGACTAAGGGACACTAAACTAGAGGGATGGAAAGCAGCGTCTCTTTTGCGTAATTGTAGCCATACTGTGCTCAGTAACCCACCTGCCAGGCGTGATGAGTACTGGAAAATTCCCACCAAAATTATGGCACAATTGTGGAAATCTATGGGGGCGCCTCCCCCATCCACTTGTCCAGCAGTGGATGGTCTTTGGCTGATATGACGATAATATCCTAGGCCAGCCAACAGGTCTTTACGAAGCACGACAATGGCTTCGTCGTGACCAATTCAGCCCAGCAATGCAATGCAATAAGCTGAATTGAGGGAATTCATACCAAGTGCAATGACATTACACGTTTCGTTTTTGTTTTGACGCACACGTTCTGGGCAGTTGCTAAGTTTGATCGGCTTTCTGCATTACATGTTGCGAGTTTGAATCCCGCACGGCACAAATATTTGTTTGGTCTACAGATAGTTGTATCGGGTGTTGGGTATTTGTGCATATGCTCATTTCTATAAACAATATGCACTTTCGGCATAGGAGAACGCATAATTATGGGGCATCATTTAAAATATCGTGCCATGTGGTGCCGGCTACGAATAGCACCAAACCATTTCATCCCGTGGGTGTCGTAAAAGCCGACTAAGGGATTAGATGGAGGATGGGCAACAGTGTCCTTCGAATACATTAACAACGCAACTGCGACCGCCAACCCGCCTGCCAAGCGTGGCGATTATGGCAAATCCCCCCAATGAGCACACAACACACCGATATCGCTCGTTATGGTGATCTTTGAGGGAGGCATGTGTCCAGCAGTGGACTTCATTCGACCGAAATGGTGATGGTAATCATTTTTTTTTCGTTTATTTTTAAAATTGCCCCACTCTCCTGTGTCGTGGGTGCGTTTACAGACATGAATTCCACATACAATACACCCAGACCCGGAACAAATACCTGCAGATCATACAAATATTTGTTCCGTGCGGGAATCGAACCCACGACCCGGAGCGCAGCAGTCGACTGTATCAGCCACTGCACCAACCGTGCCGTCAATGCACTACGCCGTAATGATTCAAAATATAGTAAAAAATACAATTACTTATACATTGGCTGATGGTGCATTACTGTAATAACCTTAGACAAGATAACAAACAATCTGCCATTGCCAAGGAATTTAAACAAACGTCAATAAAATGAACGGGAATGACAATTACGGACTAGGCGACCTTCCGAAAGCATATGCCAATACCAAATATAACTTATTGATTGATATTATAAGGCCACCAGCTCATTTGACCGGCTTCGTGAAATATCGACGGCAAAAGCTATAGCAGAAGTCGCAAATCGATCACAAAACGCTAAATAAAATCGTATTGCGTATGGCATTCGCTCACGTGTCGCTACTTGTCACTGGAATGGTTTTGCCATATAACCCCAATGATGGTAGCGGAAATAAGAGGTAAGAGCTGTTGTCATCTTGAGTTTTTTGTTTTTTTAAACTTTGCCTCCACCTGGAATTCTCCTGTGTCGTGGGTGCGCTTACAGACGCCAATTCCACACACAATACACCCAGACACGAAACACTACCTGCAGATCATACAAATATTTGTTCTGTGCGGGAATCGAACCCGCGATCCGGAGTGAAGCATCCGACTGTATTGGCCACTGTGTCGTCAAAGATCAAGATTGTTTTGTTTGGTGGTAGCGATATTTACATTTGTCATAAACCTGTTTGTCTGCATGATACGCAATCTACCCCTCAGTAGCAGCGTCGCTGCTGCCCCCGTCATCAGTGTCATCAACTGTTGCAAACTGTCATTTAGAAATTATTGTTGTTTCATGACGACATTAGATAAAATTTTGGTCAGAAGTTGAAGGCACTGTAAATTGGTTTTCCTTGACAATCGAAAATTGACACCTTGTCTAAGGGGAGGACTTTGTTCTCGTAGATGTCACAGTGACCACCTGGGCACAATATTTTGTGAATATATACTTACAAATGATATGTTTTATAAATGAATATTTATTTGCTTTCGTCTTTGTTTTTGTTGACATTACATTCTTGGCTCAGTTATAGTGTTTTATGCAATGACATTTTACATACACTTAAAAACATCTTAGGTTTTATCACGTTTTAAATACAGAGAGTAAAGGAATAAACGCAGCTATTTAACTGAGACTCATTAATCGCGGTAATAATTCAGAAATTAATATCAAATTTTTTTTATACATTGCCCCACACTAGGATTTCTCCTGTGTTGTGGGTGCGTTTACAGACATGAATTCCACATACAATACACCCAGACCCGGAACAACTGCCTGCAGATCATACAAATATTTGTTCCGTGTGGGAATCGAACCCACGACCCCCGGCGCAGCAGTCGACTGTATCAGCCACTGCACCAACCGTGCCGTCATTACACCGATACTTAATTAAAGCCCAACATTAAAATCTCTGCTCCTTTTTTTTGTATTTCACCCGGTAGAAATACTTCCCCCGCTCCGGAGAAGGGCGGTGGGGCATGCCGATCTCCTACTGGCTAAAACCACCTAGGCAGTCATATTCGCCACCGAAGGCGGCTCCAGGTCCTCGATTCAATAATACTATTGATGCTACGCCTTTAGGTACATTTCGGAGTTGATGTACTGGGATTGTACAGGATTCCCCCGAAGCCTCGCTTTGCGCTCTCCTGCGCACACGGCAACACATTTCCAAGAGCGCGCCTCCGCCGCGCAGCCTCCCCGGGGTTCGCTCGGTATGAGCACGCTGATTTCCTGGTATACGCGCTAGCAACCCTCCAGACCCCCGCTATTAACGAAGACAGGCTGCTTAGGCGTGTTACACACGGGCGCCGAGGCGGTTGTTGCCCTGGCGCCGTTTTCTTCTTCTCCGTGCGGGATCAGCCTTCTTCCGATCCCGCTCTATCGCCTTCTTCTGGAGTACAAAACTCCCACAGAAGGAGACCACTACTCTCTTAATTTTTTTCTCTGCCAACATAGATAGCCGCCACTACTCGGCGAGAGAGATCTTGCCCGATCCAATCGGCCACAAGCCTCTGCAACCCACCCAACATTTATTAAGTCCAAACATTCTTATGATATTCTGTAACTTGAGATTAATTTGACATAATCTGTATCCATTTTAACTTAAGCGAGGGCGAGCGAGCATAGAGAGCCTGCGTATTCTAGGTGATCGTTAAAATTGACTGACTAAACTCCTAACTACAACTATATAATTCATCATATTATACCTAACGTTTTAAGAAGTATTTCAACGCTGATTTAAAATGCGTTACCCGTAAAAAATGTTTGCTTAACCCATAAACAATGTGCCAACAAAAATTAAAAGCTTTCCCCATACTTTTCAAAATCCATCTGACTCACATTCCAAAATAGCATGCAAACACGTCGAACTGAGCCGCGCTTAAAAAGGATATCTTTGTTTGGTAAAACTAGTTGTATCCCACTTAGCTTTGATGCAACTTTGATGAACACACAAAACCGACAACACGGATCGCTAGCGTGTCGCAAATTGCTTCGGAAACGATGTCGCGTGTGAATATTGAGCAGGCCCTTCGAAATAATTTATTTACGTATACCTACATATTTTCAGTCCCATGCTAATCTGGGGTAAGGAAAAAGCGTGTCAGCTGCTCAGATTCCCGCAGTCGTAAAAATGAAAAAGGATTCATTAAATGCCCTAAGGCTCTTTAGCAACTAGCCTTGTCCTTTTACTGAGACATGCTATCGCATACTTAACCACCTCATAAAAAGAGGGTTTTAATGCCAGTATTTACGAATTCTGTTTTATGAGATTGTGAAACAATTTTTATATATTCATGTATCGCAATAAAGCTGCTTACCATTCACGAAACTTACTAAAATCTACAGAAACAAAGCATAGTTGCTGTAATAATAAATGAGTAAGTCTTGTACCGTGTCATCATCATCATATCAGCCAAAGGACTTCCACTGCTGAACAAAGGCCTATCTAATCTATGGGAGATTTACACAATTAAGTCGTCATTTTGGGGGGAATTTGCCAGTAGTCACCATGTTTGGTTGGCGGGTTGATGAGCGCAGTATAGCTGCAGTTCCATAGAAGAGACGCTGCTGCCTATCCCTTTAGTTCAATTCCCTTAGTCGCATTTGACCGTGTGGTGCCGGCTCAGAATACCACCACCCCATCTCCTCCCATGGGTGTCGTAAAAGTCGACTAAGGGATTAGCCGGAGGATGGGCAGCAGCGTCCTTCGAGTACATTAACAACTCAACTGTGATCGCCAACCCGTCTGCCAAGCGTGGCGATTATGGCAAAACCCCCCAATGGAACCACAACACACCCACATCGGTCGTTGTGGTGTACTTTGGGGGAGGCCTGTGTCCAGCAGTGGCTTCATTCGGCCGAAATGATGTGTCGCATTTTACGAAATCTATAGGAGGAAATGGAGTGGTTTAATATTCTTAATCCGGACACCACTAGAATACCGTTTCTTTTTTTTACAGTACCGTGTGTCCTGTGCGCCTCTAAAATTAATCAAGGGATCCTGTTGGATTAGCGTTTCCTTATTGCGCCAAAGAACTCTTCAATGCGATCATCAATTCGATAGCTTGGCTACTTTAACGATATTTACTTGAATTTAGCAGTGCAGGTTGACCTTTTACGACGGGCTAATAGAGCAAACAGGTTATTTATACTTTTATGCACAATGATGGTACTCAAGGTTTAACCTTTGGGTTAAAAAAGAAATTCATTCGAAAAGAGGTACAAAAAAGTTATATTACAAAAGAATTATAATAAGATACACGTACATAAAAATCTGAATACTATAGATACGATCAAATACAATTAAAAATACAGTTTAAAATATACTAAATACAATACGAACTATTTATCATTATTTTGAGTTGCTTATACAAATATCTTCATTAAGTACTTTATATGAAGAAATTATGAGAATGCGTGTTTCCGTAAACTGCCTGGGCACTGCTATCTCTACGGCTCAATTCCATTGTGATCACACAACTATACCACTAACGATGCTATAATGCCCAGGTAGATGTCACCCAACCTCTACGAAATACCATAATTATATATGTGTGTGTTTTCAACGAATTAACCAGTCCATTGCAATAATTGGTTAGATCAGAGAATTCATCGTTACTTGGGTAGACTACCCAACAGGTCTCTTATTTTTACTGGCTTTCAATCTAGCGTTTTACCAAATACAGATGAGTATCAGTATTTTGCATTAACCGATTGATTTCTGCGCAGTCTGCTGAGAGGAGAACTGTTATTCTATATCTCATACAAAGTGCCAACTTTATTGTCTTCTAACTTCTATTGCTATCCAATATGGAAATAGTCACCGATTTGCGACAAGACTACCAGTCGTACAATCTTGAATCTCGTTCACTGCAGGGCAATGGTCTCCCATTCCATCTACCACCTTTTCAGTCTAATACCAATCCTTTTTGAAGATGTCAAGCTAGACTTTTTCTTCGATATTGTTAAATGATTTTATTGTGGCCATGTGCGTGTGGTGTCCGGATTAAGAATATAGCACCACTCCATCTCCTCCCGTGGATGTCGTAAAAAGCGACTGAGGGAGTCTAAAACAGAAGGATGGGCAGCAGCGTCCCTTCTGTGTAACGGTAGCCATACCGCGCTCACCAACCCGCCTGCCAAGTGTGGTGAGTATTGGCAAATACCCCCCAAAATGATGACACAGTTGTGAAAATCTATGGGGGAGGCCTTTGTTCAGCAGTGGACGTATAAATGGCCGATATGAATGTGCGGCAAAGCGGATTTATCTTATATTATTGACAACTATATGACGGAGAAGCCAACTTCAACATGTGTTGGTCAACGAAAGCCAAGTTTACCCATGAGCCTCTCAATTTCATAATATTAGAGCGTAATGTAAGTACTATACTAATAAAACATATTTGATTTGCAGGGTATCATCGCTCGGGATCTTTCGCGAACAGACACTGAAGTGACCGTGACATCAGGTGGCGTAGGCGCAACTAACGTGACACTTCATCTCCAGAGTGGGAGGGGGGAGGAACTCAACTACCTTATATTGATATTTAGCAACAATATTAAGTAAAATATACCGTTTATAAAAGCAAATAAGTTGTGCCAGTATTTAATTGTCAATGTTGTCATTTAAGCGCCTGTTGTCGAACAAGTTTCTAGGAAGGTAATTATTAAGATAGTATCAATTAGGTCAAAATGAAACATTAATTCACACTATTCATAGTAGATTGAGATTGTTGAGAATTGATTTATTAATATTTGTCTAACATTAATAACATAAATACAAAAAGCCAAAGCTTTTTAAATTCACAAGAAAATAAACAAACGAAACGCAATTTATTTTTTACTGAACCACAAAAGTAAAACAGAGACATCAACGTAGATAAAATTAAATAGCAATCACAATTTACAAACATCAGACCAAAATAAGTATTTCGTTTGTTGCGTCGAGATAACTTAGTCAACTTGTTACAAAACAGAGAAGAGAGAACAAGGAAGCGCTTTACAATTTAGATATGATAAGAGCAACTTGACAATCGGGGAAAATAATCTTCAACAGACTAAGAGACATTCAGAACATAACAAACAAACAGGTACTTTGGAAAATTAGGAACAATTCTGATAACGCTGAATATTAAAGTTTGATGAAATAAATTCCCTTGGACCACGGCATATAAACACGATACCTAGGTAACTGCATTAAGTATATATCACGGATCTCTCACTCTCTTCTCTCTTCATCCCGTAAACGTCACTGCTGGACATGGGCCTCCTAATAACAGCTACAATGAAAGTCGAGGTCAGTCATGATAATATTTTGATATTAATCTGTGCGCGAATAGACCTGATATTATTTTAAAATCATGTATTCAATTCGCGAAAGTTTAAGCTTCTGAAAGACACAGGGGGCATTGATATAAAACGTCACGCTTGGCGGGCGAAGTCATTATCGTAGTATGTTGTCATTAATACATGAGAGGATGATGCTTCCCATTCTCTTGATATGAACTCTAAGTCGCCTTTTGCGACACCTAAGAATAAAGAGGGGCGGACAAATCTTTGCTGGAAACCACACGGCACTCGGTATCACGGATTCGGTTACCTGCAAGCAGTAGATATTTTATGGGATCATTTTACCGATGTAGTATAATAAACAATATTAAAAAAACAATATAGCTTAGAATCGTCTTATTTTGGATGTGTTTAAATATGATTTCTCCTCCCAATATTCTCCTCCATTACGATTTTTTTCGAGTAATTACTAATCCTAGCTTTGAGTCTTACTTTTGAAGATACGACATATACATAGGTAAGATAATTAATCATATTTCATAATTGTCATTACTAATCAAACATCGAAGTAAAACATTCAAAATATTGTTGTAGTGTAGTGTGTGTTGTAGTGATGTAACACATAAAATTGACCAAAAAAAGTCTATCAATTTCGTAATACAAAAAAATGTCTCCTCCATACATATTTAGGAGTAATTAGAAATCGTAAATGAAATGAAATGAAGAAGGAGAAGAAGAAGAGGTTTCAAGAAATACACTCGTCAATAAATTTGGTTGAAGCCGTTTCCTACTGACTGTCTCTGAGAACAAAGGTTTTGTTTTAAAGTCCAGACATATTTAGAAACAATATTTAAAAAAAATTAGAAATATGTTGGGCGACGTCGGCAATGGCCTTTTGATGAAAGATCCATAGCCATTTTGGGATCACCTGTACTGACGGCATGTATGAATCAGTCATCGTGTAGCTGAACCCTATTTTGAGGAGCTCAACGAACCGCCGCACCTCAGTACCATCGGCATGACATTTGTGTAGGGCACATGAATAAGTAAGTACTCATAACCACCAGACAGATATTAAATTGAAGTGTGTACACCTAGCCTAGATAGCACTCGCATTCGCAATTATTTTATTATCGTCAGATCAGTGTAAAAAATATGTTAAAATGTCATAATAATAATTTCTGATCTAATACCCAAATTCAACAACACAAAACGAAAATATTAAATACATACATTAGATTAGAGCAGCTCACAAGGAGCTCAATCCCAAGCATATTTGAACAATTATGTATGTATGAAATGCTACCTACGACTAGTCCTACGTGGCGCCACACTGCGCTCGTCACCTCGATACATATTTAGTCTATTCATTCATTCATACATTATTTTATCTTATTTTTTAACTAGCTGGGAACCCCGTTTTAACCCGCGTTTAATTTAAAAGAAATTTAGAGTACTTTGACATAGACACTTGACATAGAGTGTATATATTGGATTTCAAGGGTTTTATTTTATTCCTGCTTTTAGAGCATGTATGAAGGGAATAATGAAAGTAGACGAAGCGAAACAAGTATGTAAGGATCGTAGCAAGTGGAAAGAAGTGGTCTCTGCCTACCCCTACGGGAGAGAGGCGTGATTATATGTATGTATGTATGTATTTTATTCCTAGGAACCCTATTTTTTCTAAAATTAAAGTAGCCTAAGTAATTCCTAATAACATCAGCTATCTGCCAGTGAAAGTCCCGTCAAAATCGGTCCAGCCGTTTCGGAGATTACCCGGAACAAACAGACAGACAGACATACAAAAAAATTAAAAAAAAAATTAAAAGTTTTTTTCGTATATGTACCGTATATACTTTCATATGCATTTGGTAAAAAACTGCTATTTTGACATTACAAACAGACACTTCAATTTTATTTATTTGTATAGATTTCTGCTTACCTGCGTAGTATAAAGTAGTACTGTCATTTATGTATTTTGATCACCGAATATCGAAATAAGACATTCTTAAGATAGAGACAATTGCGTACAGTCAGCATCATAAATTCATAACATCATACTAATATTATAAATGTTAATGTTAGTTTGTTTGCTACGCTTTCACGCGAAAACTACTAAACCTATCATCATGAAACTTTGTACACATATTGTTGGAGGTATTAGAAGTAACATAGGATTCTATGTATTGAAAAAATATTGTTTTTTTTGCAAATGATATATATATACCACCACCCCATCTCCTCCCGTGGGTGTCGTAAAAGTCGACTAAGGGATTAGCCGGAGGATGGGCAACAGCGTCCTTCGAGTACATTAACAACACAACTGCGATCGCCAACCCGTCTGCCAAGCGTGGCGATTAAGGCAAATCCCCCCAATGAGCCCACACACATCCATATAGGTCGTTGTGGTGATCTTTGGGGGAGGCCTGTGTCCAGCAGTGGACTTCATTCGGCCGAAATGATGAAATGATACAATTATTTACTTATTTAATGGCTTCAATGCGAGCGAAGCCTAGTCTAGATAAAAGCTACTATGATATATTTTGCAATTACAATTTGTTACGTTTTCTTTATATTTGTTAATATTTTCTGTAGGTTTGACAAAGTGATATGAGATCGCTACGGTTTAAAAGATGTAGTGACAGTAATAGTTTGGTTCGATAGATTTGTAATATCGATGAGACGGGTAAGGGATTAATAGCGCGAATGTAACTGGTACTGCAAGGAGGAAATGCCCTAGAAGAACTTACACTGACCTGAAATGATGTCCTTCAAAACTTCAAAGCCATTCTTCAAAGATGTAACCCATCACCACAAACAAATTCTATCATCTACAGACGGTTGTTTCGGGTGTGGGTGTTTGTGCATGTGAGACTTATGTTTGTAAACGTCTACGACCCGGACGAAAACCTGGTGTGGGTTTAAAAAAGTATTCACATGCGCTGGAATACCAGTAAAAGGACCATAGAGGAAGAAGGCTGTATAATGTAACGTTCTATAGCTTCTGCTTAACTACGTGGGAAAAATGTGAACTGTTGTTTATGTATTTTCTACCTAGTCCTGCATCATTTGTGACATATCAAGAATTGATTCTCAAAACACTTAGAAAATTAGTATCATAATCTTACTTGATGTATGAAATAATAAATGCATATTATATTTAAGAAAGTTTTACGAGTAATCACAATCAAATTAAACACACCCTAAAAGGCTCTATCTCTAGTCAATGAGAAAGCACAAAATATACGAGTACAGAATAAAAAACGGAGATATTTTTATTTTACTTAAAGTACATTATTTATATGCACATATGTGAACAAAAAACATCTTTTCAACACCCTTGTTTGCATTTGCAACAAGATAACAAGTCCAAACAGAGTAACAAAGTAGTGCACATCTCCCCTCACACACAAATCAATTTTAGCGAATTGTCAGTGCACACACTGTTTAAACTAAGGGTGGGCTAATGGAGACACACGCATTAAACCGAGCCTCGCGCAGCGACAACATTGACATAGACCAGGGGGCCTAATTAGTTTAAGCCAGCGGCCAGCGCCCCGGAGATGGCTGACGTGGATATAAAGATATGTTGGAACTGACTAGTTAAGGCAATAGTTACCCAGTACGTTCAAAGAAGCTTTCGTGTAGGAGTACTCATACGTCCTAATCCTGCGATAAACTATTGATGATAATGAACCGTAAATATTGTTTTACTTTAAACCTACACTAAATCATTACGCAGAAGTGTTCTAAAATGTATTGTGCATACACATTTGTTAAGGACCAATTTTCTTCCAAGTATATGACGCATATACAAGACCTTTAAATTAACTGGTACTTGATGATACACTTGTAATAAATAATGTATACTACCTATGTAGATAAAAATCGTCATCATCAAATAAATATGTTACCACAAGAACCTATGCACAATATAAATCACTAAGAAATAAGTTGAATTTTAGTCTATGCAAAACTCAAATATGTATTTGTCTGTTCAAAATCCAGGTTTGTAATACAAAAACTAGTTTTTTTTTTAAAGTCTCACTTGGTTTTTTCTCTTACAAATTTCACACACAATACACCCAGACCCGGAATAACTACCTGCAGATCATATTAGTTCCTTGCGGGAATCGAACCCGCGTCCCGGAGCGCAGCAGTTGACTGTATCAGCCACTGCACCAACCGTGCCGACCGTAATATGAAATATGAACAACTATATGAACAGGATCAAAAACAGTACCTAAGAAGGTAACTTGTAACTACATCATCATATCAGCCAAAGCACGTCCACTACTGAATAAAGGTCTCACCCGGAAATTTCCACAACTGTGTTGTCGCTTGGCTGGCGGGTTGGAGAAGTATAGAATAGTAGCTGTACTACAGTAGGGACGCCGCTGCCCATCCCTCTGGATGAGAGTCCCTTACACGACTTTTACAACTTCCACGGGAGGAGATGGAGTGGTGCTATATTCTTAATCCGGACACCACACGCAATATGAATACCTACACTTCACTTAACTATTTATTTTAAATGCACCGTCACATCCAGCCAAACTGTCCTGCATCCATGCTCTGTCCAGTGGGGTGCCGCTAGCCTTCGTATTTTTATCCAGGGATCAAAAAGCGCCGCACTATTACAATTTCAATGCATTACCGTAATACATACGTTATTCAATTCCGTGTCTGTTGGTGGTTTCAACGTCCAATTTAATAATGCGAGCTTAATTAATTCACAACCACATTACACTATCGGTTCATATAAATTAAACGAATTAAGTACTCCACTGATAACAGAACTGGGACTTGATTATCGAGTTTCGAACAGGAACGCTAATTTTACGAGTTATATATGACGTCCACAATGGGTTGGGTCTCCAGTGTTTTGACATAGAATTGGAATAGAGTACTTATTGCGTACATTAACATAGCAAACAGAATTTGCTATTTAGCCAAAACTAGAGGGACCACAAAATGACTACATAACACGAAGATAGTAATAGAACTTGAATTCTAAGTAGTAAAGCAAGTGTGCTAAATAAGTTTAGAAATCTTATCGGTCATATGCAAATTTTGTTATTGAATTTAATATAAGCATAAAAGCTGAAATGTTTACTTATGACTCATACCTTATATCTCTACAAATAAATAAAATTGAAGTGTCTGTTTGTAATGTCAAAATAACAGATATTTACTAAATGCATATATGAAAGTATACACGGTACCTACAACAAAAAAGCTACTTGTAACTTTTTTGTCTAACTGTTTGTCCCCGCTAATTTCCAAAACGGTTGGACCGATTTCTACGGGACGTTCACTGGAAGATAGCTGATATTATAAGGAATAACTTAGGCTACTTTTATTTTAGAAAAAGAATTAGGGTTCCTTGCAAAAAAATAAAACCCATTAAATCCAATATATATATCTCTAGATACTCTATGTCAAGTGTCTATGCCGAAGTACTCTAAATTATATATAAATAATCCACTTTCTTTTGAATTAAACAGCGGGTGAAATCGCGGGTCACAGCTAGTATATGCCTAAAATCATTCCGAATTTCTGTTTAGAAATTCTAAACTCAAAATATTAAGTACGCACATCAAAGTAAAATGATGCAGGCTCCCAGCAATATTTTTGCCAACAAATCGGTTTTAAAATGAGTCGTTTTTCCCTTTTACGTCGGACTAGCTAGGGAGCGAGAGATGAAATTTTGACAGTAATGTAGGCAACCACTTTCCAGCGGTAGACGCAATCGTATAAATAAAACATGGACAACGGTAATGCACTCTTTGCTTCCCTCGAATATTGCGCTATGATATTCGCTAGCGTAAAATGTTATATGCGTCATTGCTAGTAAAACTGCTTCGTATTGATATTTTAGAGATTGTGATGAATAAAGGATATTTTTGATAGTTCGTTTTAGTATCGATATAAAAGAGTACTTTTCTGGATTGGTTTGACTGTTTTTATAACTACTATAGATACTTTCCTTTTGATCATCAGGATAAAAATTAAAATACTCTAATTAGTCCAGAGGACAGTTTTATTCTCTTTATCTCATCATAACCAGCCCATTACTGTCCCACTGCTGGGCACGGGCCTTTACTCACATTGAGAAAAGTTAAGCCATAGTCGACCACGCTGGCCTAGAGCGGGTTGGCGTACTATTGAGAACATTTTGGAGCCCTATCAGGTATGCAGATTTCCTCACGATGTTTTCCTTCACTGTTAAAGCAAGTGATAAACAAATTCTGATTCGCACATGAATCCGAAAAGTCTGAGGTGCGGGCTGGGTGTGAACTCAGATCCTCCTGTATAGAAGGCAAGCGTTCAACCACTAGGCTATTAAAATCATAATGATCATCATATTAGCCGGGGGACGTTCACTGCTGAACAAGAACTCCCCTATAGATTTCCACAACAACCAGTTAGGTACATGCCACCGGCAACCGACGACTCATAACTACCCAAAGAAATTATCATTTCCATTACCTATTGAATTGAATGTTCAAAATAAAACGAATTTTAATATGAGAAAATATTTTCAAGTCTACCTATTGATAACTTCATTAGTCACCACTTATGTACACAAATCAACGGTTTTAATACCTCATATCACGGCGTGACGGAGGTATCTAGAAATGTTTGTGGTATTAAATTCACAAAGAGAAGTGACTCACAATGCTTGTCGTAGGCGACGGACCAACACCGTTTATGCGTTATTAAAGCATTTATGTACTCCTAATGCAATAATGTAGTAGTTGGTTTACGTATTATTAAATGTTAAAACTAGCGCAATCGTGTCTTTGACCAGTGAGATACCTTTTAAAGCCGCTAGAGTACAGAACCCTGCCTAAGGAATGGGACACATGTGACATGATTGGCCACCAGATGGAAAAACATCATAAGCCATAGGAATATGAGTTCTAAGTACTGTAGGAATCGCAATACGGGCAACGTCTGGTGAATAAGCTTTTTACGTACCATTTCGTTTATTTAAAATACTAGCGGTGGACATAACCGGACAAGCTAATAACAGAAATTATAATCTAAAAATCTTATGTAGATAGTTGAGTTCTCAATCGTAGCTTAAATTTATTTTTAGAATTTTCCTTTTTAAGTGCCTTAGTGTCCATCCAACATTAGCTTCCTTAATTAAAGTTGAACTGAGAACCTTTAATAGGCTAAGGTTGGACAGAGAACAGCTGTAAGGCCCGTATTACAGAACAAGGATCAAAACTTAAGTAAAATTGATTAATTGTGTATCAAATATTTATAAATTATTAATAAATTCAATTCGTGTGGTGTCCGGATTAAGAATATAGCACCACTCCATCTCCTCCCGCGGATGTCGTAAAAGGCGACTAAGGGATACTAAACCAGAGGGATGAGCAGCAGCGTCCCTTCTGTGGAACAGTAGCCATTCTGCGCTCACCAACCCGCCTGCCAAGCGTAGCGAGTAGTGGCAAATTCCCCCCCATATGATGACACAGTTGTGGAAATCTATGGGGGAGACCTTTGTTCAGCAGTGGACATCGTACGGCCGATTTGATGAAACTCAATAAAAAAAAGAGGTGTCTTATGAACACCTGGTTGGAACGGAGTTCCTTTCGCTATATCTTTATTGTGTTTGTATAAAGTAATGATTAAATTAAAAATAAAGAGTCAGTATAAAATAATTAACCTAAAGAAAATTATTATTTATATTAATAGAAAAGGATATTTAAACGTTTAAATTATAAATACATATAACATATTCTCAAAATTTACTGCTAGCTGAATCGATTGAAAAAAGTTTTAGTTTCCTAGGTGATCGGGAAGTGCCTCACAAATCACTGCAAAAAGACTTTTTGGTGTCATTTTTCATTGTTACACAATATTTAGTCTAGCCCCTCAGCCCGCAAACAAATCAAAACGATAACGTGCGATACGGAACTCCGTTCCAAAAACAGTAAAATTATCGTCTAGTTTCTTTAATAACACATGAACCCTACGTAATAGGTCCACTATTTAAATTCAATAGATGCAATCGCGGCTCAAGTTCTACTTGAGTTATACTTACATGCATAACAGTGATTTTTATTCTTAAGCAGTTTCAAAAGAAACCTATATGAACAAATATTTTACATCAAGCATTCTGGCTCACATCATTTAATATTAAAGCAAAAACAAACGAAACTGGTTTATATTTAATTATCGTAAATAATTGCGAACATTAACGTTTAAGAGCTTAATGTATCTCTATGCGGTAGACCCTCGACGGTGTTTTGTCATAATTCTAAACCCGTTAAATCTCCTGTGTTCCTAACAATAAGGTTAACTTAATGTTAATGTTTTAATTTAAGCGTGACCAAATTTACCCTAAAAGTAAAGTTTTGCCCGCTTTGTTTTCCCGCTATGTTGAAAACGGGCTCAGAGTAAAACTCACAACGAAATTCGATTTTGATGCGTCCCATCAAAAAGTAATTTCCCATGAAAACAAAAGCCGCCAAGAAAATTTCTAATTCGATCCAATCTAAATCCAATTACTTCCACCCAGTGTTGGTGCTTACACGTAGAAAACGCGCGCGTATGTGCGTAAAGATTTACTTAGGTCTATCGATCGATAACTCTACATAAAAACGTATATTATTTTGTACATTTATGTGTGTTGTAGACATGTGTTTACCGTGTGCTGCCGGCTAAGAATAACACCAGCCCACCTCATCCCGTGGGTGTATCATCAGCGGATCCTCCCTAAAACGATGATGAAATAAGACACGTGTTAATTTATCATCAATAATCAGCAGTGCTATTCTGCAAGAACTCGCTAACAAACTCACTTCTGGAGTCAAAAGTAGAAAATACAATACGAAATTAGAGATTTCATTGCGGATTTAGAAGTGAGTTTGCTACTGAGTTCTTACAGAATAACCATACAGATCAGAGATCAGCAATTAAAAAAAGTGGGCAGTCGCGGGACGCCTGGCAGATGTGAAATATTGAATTTATTTTGTAAAAATTATATGCATAAAAGGATAGTTTATGAAAGGAAATAAATATGGTAGAATCAAAAATAAAACATTCCATTTTTTTAAAGATAAAGATGATTGTTTATTTAATAAACATTTATATTAAAATAATACAAAAATTTCGGGCCGATTGGGGAAAGTTTCATACAGTCACTTGCGCATGAACACGCGTCACCACACCGTATTAGATATTTCATACATGATATGATAATATAAAGTGGCGACGCATGCCGTGGCGACGTCGCCACCCCAACGGTCGGTTTGACCCGCCGCATTAGGTGTGACACATCAAAATTCACTACTGAACACGGGCCTCCCAATGACGAATCACTACAATGGGCGGTCATAGGGGATATTGCTTTATGGCATGGTGATTATTCACAACGCTAGACAGGCGGATTGGTGATCATAATATGTTGTTAATAGCACTTGGGAGGATGCTGCTGCCCATGCTATTGATATCAGAAAAACAATTGAAAACCGTACGACGTTGCCGACATTTTATAATATCAAGAACACGAAATATTACCAAACAGATGACAACGGTCAATGTAACAGGTACCTACTAAACGATTGACTAACAAGACATGCTTAGCTGTATCAGTGGAAGTGACGGCAGAATACTATGACTATGTTTTATATTTTCACAACTAAACCTTTGCTGCCTGGGCATCTCCTTACGGAGGAGAGACGGTGAGGCTAAAACCCCACGGTGTTTATTGGACCTACTTATACAGAATAAGTTTTCTTAGTACAGCAAATGTTTAAGATTAAGAAATGAAACCGAAGGTGCGTTTGAAACATTATTGTCAAACTGAATATAAATAATATAAAACATTCATTGGAAAATGTCCGAAAAATTCTTAATTATAAACATGACCGCGCTCACCGCTTAAACGAGGTCCGACATGTGCGCTTGACCTTGAGTAGGGCGCGCGTGCGTTGCCAAAACGTATGTTTGCCACCCGTTCTGTTTTTAGCGGCGGACAAGAAAAAGTCTTGTATTAAAAATAAAATCGTAGATACTGTACCTACGGTATCACCTTATCACCATGAAGGCCGTAGCTCGCTGCGGCCTTCGCAGTGTTGTGACGTTGTGGGCTGTCAGGGTGTCCGCCCACACAGGGGCCACCCAAAGGGCCATAGTCCACACGAGCCCCATGTAGAGCCTCAGGTAGGAGACATTAACGGACGGCTTCTGTTTAGATGAGACATCCGCTTGTGCTGATGACTAAAATCATCAGGTCTAGGTTGTAAACTGGAATAAATGGTCTCGTAGTTGAAATTCCTAAAGATTCGATTTCCTATAGAACACCATCGACTATTATTGAGGCTACGTCGCTGTAAAATGGCCAAACCTACAACACATTTAATAGCGCGCTAATGGCCAAAATTAATAGTAAATCTAATCCAAAATCTTCAGATTTAACATTTTGATCTTAAGCCTTCTTTGTGACAGATAAATCCTCAATCTCAAATCCAAAGACTTTGGATTAGATTGATTATTAATTTCGGCCATAATAGATCGGGGAATCTAAAAAATCTTAAAAGCTGACCGTTTTCGACAGAACACCTTTCTATACCACTAAGGATAACAACGGGCAATAAAAGTACAGTCACTTCTCAACGCTGTGTAGGAGTAAGTGTTTTACAATCCTATACTAAAACTATCAAGTTCTGCCACCTCATTAAACACTACCTGTATCTCCTGTATCTGGGTATCTGACTCATAAATAATCAGGGTTATATGATAGTTATCAGGCAACATGTCCTTAAGCCCCCTTCAGTAGCTATAAACAGCTTAAACCAATTGTCAAAGTTTTAATACCAGATACCAGACACTTTTTCTTATGTTGGTAAATAATACCAACAAAAAGGACCATAATTTACACGCTTATCTTAACCTTGCTAATAAGTAGCAGATATGTATTTCACAGGATAATAATTAGGGTAAGAAACGCTCATAGCCAGTTGCACTCGCTGTTCGGTAAACGATCGGTGAAGTTAAGCAACGCCTGGCACGGTCAGTCTATAGATGGGTGACCGCATAGTGTTTATTTTTTTATTTTTGTATCTCTTCACAAAGGTGGCTTATAAATATCTTAAAATTACGCGACATACAGGTGAGTATAAGCTCCTTTCTGAGGGACTGGAGTCCGTACTAGGGAAACCCTGTGTTACGTATTTGAACAGAGCGTCTCTGTGCTTCGAAGGATACGTAAAACTGTCGGTCCCGGTAGTTACATGGCGATTGAACAACTCTAATACAAGGTTGGCCACTAGCTACACCCAAGAAGAAAAACAAGAAGGGTAATAATAACCCTGAATAAGGCTAAAATCATTATAGCCAATGAGGCGTAGTTATTACTTTTAAATCCTATAACTGGTATTTAAGATCACCAGAGAGGCGATGATCTTGAAGAATGAAGAATTTCCACTGGGCAGCAATAAAAAAGAAAGGTACAAGAAACCTCATAGAACGTAATTCACTTATAATAACAAGCGTACAATAATTGGCGAACTAACTTGCGCATACCTAGAACTTTTTGAGTAGAGGTAGGTAACTTTGCTGTGTTGCCGAAGCTTAATTGCTTCACTTTGTACGGCTAAATTACGTGTTCGACTTGTTCTTGCTCCATAATTGCGATTATTAAGATTGATTTAAAAGGGTTTTCATTTAACTTGCAACGTTTAACTAGTCGGGAATCGAAGTAACATACCTATACGTCAAGATGTAAGTGGTATGCCTCGAGATAAAACAAGGATAAACGAGGACAAAACTTATACCTACAATGAAATTGTTATTGTTGTTTTCTTTTTAACAAAATTAGACCACACTTCATCGCCGTATTTTATAAATCACCAAACTCGTCTGTATTTAGCCTAAAGACTAAGTTTAGTTGTAATTTAATTTTGGCTTTAATTTCTACATAAACACTTTTCTTATTCTTCGACCAATAACAATTGTTTCTGCTAAGGGAATTACGCAGGAATAATTACAATTAGAATTATTACTACAAAAAAAACACTAGCTGTTTACTACTCATCATCATCATCATCGTCATTTCAGACATTTATACTCGTATACCCACTGCTGAACAAAGGCCCTTTACTACTACACTAACTCAAAAGGTTTTTATTTTATTAAACGATGATATGACGAAGGTCTTAATTTTCGTGTTAAGTTCGCCTTAATTTTCGTGTTTGCGAGGAGCTGGAGCTTGGTCTCAAAGTAGGAACTCATGGTACAGAGGGCCTAGCACGAATATTTTGACGATAGTATCGTAATCGTAACGTTAATGTGAGTCAATTTGGAATCGAAAATACAACTATCGTATAGCATTTTCCTTTTAATTTATACCACAAACATAATTCGTATCATATATAGGCACGAATAAAGTCTTCAGTTTAAACAAAAAATGTGCGAATCAAATATTTTCAATTCAGAATTCACTCACATTAGCCATACGTTTACGTTACTATACGTCAAAATATTCGTGCCAGGGTCTCTGATTATTATAGATAGGTACGTTTATATTTGCGAATTTATGACCTCCACCTGATAAAATAAATGAGTGGGTGACATTAAAACTGCCAAGAATTCGCTATCTAAAAGCGTACCTTATGAAAATAGATACACAAATCCATAACAGAAATAATCAAATATCTTTCAAATACAAAATTGAATGGAAAGCAAATCCAAACAGGAATATACTTGTCTTAAACTTATCTAAAACATTTCAATCGTAAATTTTCATCCATACATTTTTAATTGATAACTTTACCATTCAAAAGATATTTCAATATCTAAGAGCTCATTATTTGGTCTCAACAAAACGTAACTGTCACTAATTCATTATGCTCTATCTCATTTTAACGGAATTCTATAAAAAATACTTGCCGCTGTGATTTATGAGTGTTATCGTAGCGCGTTGGCTTGTGTTTTTTTTAACTTGCGATAAGGGAAGTAATAGAGGAAGCAGTCTGTGATTTATTGTACAGGTCAGTTTATATATTTCAATGAACAATTCATTGGACACGCAAGCATAAAAAAAAAGTATCAAATTACTTTATGTCATGTTTATCTCCTCCCACAACATTACTGATTTGTTGGATATTTATTGTATTCGATAACCTCTACTTGAGTTTTGTTAACGTTATTCCGATACAATAATATTTTTTCTATATACAAAACTGGTGACGACACGAGTAAGTCATTCGCCTGGTGGTAAGCGTTACGCCTGCCCATAACAATTGTAATGCTACACAGGGTTAGTCCTGCGTGGCTCGACGCTGCGACCGTCACCTCGATACATTAGTTATTTAGTCTCTCATGCCCAGTAGTTTCACCAGCTACAATGCCCTTCTAACCGGAACACACATACAATGTTTCACGACCCTCTTTTGTCTATTGTCTTGTCGTATCGGCCATACAACGTCCACTACTGAACAAAGGCCTCCCCCACAGATGTCCACAACTGTGTCATCATATTGGGGGGAATTTGCCAGTACTCACCACGCTTGGCAGGCGGGTTGGTGAGCGCAGAATGCCTACTGTTCCACAGAAAGGACGCTGCTGCCCATCCCTCTGGTTTAGAGTCCCTTAGTCGCCTTTTACGACCTCCACGGGAGGAGATGGAGTGGTGCTACATTCTTAATCCGGACACCACACGGAAACTACCACTAACCACTATTGTCTTGACTGGAAGTAAAAGAATTACGTTTCTTGAGCGTGGGTTATCTTGCGACGGATGTCTCGACATGCTAAAACTCGTCGTGCAAAAAGACGAAATATGATAATCGCCGACCAAATTGGGCACGTAAAACTCTGCAACGCATCTAATATATTCACAGCTGCGTTTAACTACAGGTAAACAATAGGTTCACAAAGCTGTATTTCAAGTATTGCAAGTCCATGAATCATCGGAACACCCTCACAGTTCCGCACGTTCGTATTACAGCTAATTAAAACCCGGAGAGAGGCTGGAGTCCCGTCGCCGTCGTACTGTCGTATCCCTAATAGGGTTACCAGAAGAAAAGTTAAAAGTTGGGAGACTTGTTTTTGCACATTACCGTGTATACAAGTTTATTGATATTAAGTAGATATGCCAAGATGCTAGCCCTAGTTTGACGACTTTAGTAACATTTTATTTACACATCGCACTTGTTGACCGATTTTGTGGTACTCGCAACCTAACAACAAATCTTTAACAAAAGCTTTTTCTAGCAAAACGGGTACATGGGTTGCATGAAGTCCTACAATCCAACGAAGTCCTGATTATCTGGCGACCCTTACTGGTAATTAAAATGCTACAGTGCTGTATTAACGTATGCCCCAAAACGTCACTCGCGCCATAAAACTTACGAGAACACGCCTGCGATGACGCACGGACAGTTTTATGGAGGCGAGAGAATTCGACGACGATTTCTGAAGCTCAACGATATTTAGGTATTGTGAGAGACCAAGTAAAAAAATCAGATCTATACTTGCATCTGATTTGATAATGTTCTGCATAAACTTGGTGAGTGATTTTACATTGCTCAATTTTTGTGCATGTTTTTTTATTTTAAATTGTGTAAGATCTAACAATGATTTCGATGATTTTCAGCATCTCGAAATTTGTAATCTTATTTTAAACGTCGTTTTTCATCCAGTTCATATTTCAAAACCATTTGATTACATTTTTGCACTTGCCTTTATACTCTTGATGATTCAAATCTGTTCGTCATTACTATGTTGCAAGTACTGCCAATTTGCAAACCAGTCCCTTGCGAGTATGTAAATGTGGAGCGGTTTCGAAAATAGATGCATTCTGACGAAGTTTGGACATTCAGGGAACGAACACATGGCGTCATTAGGCCGTCTGTCACACTCATAGGAAGATAATGTTACGTACATACATATCTACCCCACAGTAACTAAACTTACTTGAAACTAACTTACTTATTAGGGTAATAGTAGCGCCATCTATAAGATTAATAATTGGGGCCAGTGAGTTTTGGATTTATCAAGGTTGTATCGGAAACATTTTCATTTATATATAGCTGCGTAAATATGTCGATAGTTCATAATCCATACGCCTTCAACTTTCCAACCTTCGTGCGTAACAACAGATTCGAACCCATCATAAAGGCATATATATTTCAGTAAACACCTTAAAAGTATTATAAATACAACATCGAAACAAAGTTTTAGCAAATTTTGGTTGACCAAAGCATGACGTTCATCAAATGAGGTGACACCCGTTGTTTACTCACTTTATTTTTAAATATTAGGGCTATAATGATGATATTCATTTTGGTCTACAGCTATTTGAAACACATGGCTGAAAATAAAGAATTTTATTTAAGCTGTATTCCCTATTAAAAAAAAATTAAGTGGGTAGTCAAAGTATAGCTTTACTTTGAAAACCCACTTTAAAAACAATCCAATTTCCAGTACCCTAATTATATACCTGGTGGTCTGCATTAGGTGTGTCTACATGATGCTTTCGTAAAATTCATTATACCTATGAAATCAAATAAAAAAGTATACAGATACAAAAAATATTAAATTTGAAATACGATTAAATATGCGAGTCAAGTAGATCCAACTGGAATATTTACGAAGAAATCACGCAGATTGCAACTGTACCAATAGAATAAAAGATGCATTTAAGAAAGCCGCCGCCATACCCGTAGGCGGGCACTACAGGCACCATCCGAGTCGCTAAGTGCTTCTCCAAACATCGACAAAAACGCAAACGCAGCGGTTTGCGTAACAGTTACGTGTGAAAGTCGAAATCAGTGTACGGATACCGATAACCTAACGTTACTTCACTTAAAAGGACTGGTGATAAATAGTGAGTACATTTTAAGACTAGATAAAGCGCTTTAAGTACTTACTTAACGCTTTCACAACCACATTTAGTTCCGAACTACTATCGAGTAATAAATTCTTCGGAAATAACAGATAAGTGTGTAAAATATTCTACCATATATCTTCTTTATTTATATTTCTTAGTTTTATTATCTTCTCTGTTTATTTTTCTATCGTCAACAAATTGAACTGAAAGATTTGACAGTCGTAAAAAGAGAAGCCAAGTTTAAGGCTAAAGTTAACATTACACAAGTTTTATTACTGTTTAAATTTCAATGTAAGCAGTCTTCCAATCGAATGTCTATAAGGAAATGCAGACGAATATTCGAGACGACAAAGACAATGTAGAGAACACGAATAAATAAAAGATGCCGATCGTACTGTCTTGTAAACAAACAACTCATCGTAACAAAGTTAAAGTCGGTCCGTCATAGGTTCAACATATTTTATTCATAAAATTGATCCCGCTGAATTCACAACACCATTCCTTTAATATGGTGACACTGACACCATATTTATTTACCAAACAGGACATTTATTCTGGAATAGATAACACTAACATTTCCTTTTGTCTCCCAAACATACAAGTATTCCAATGAAAGATTAACATAAACACCCTTACCTATCGTGGGAAAAAACATACATTTGTCACGGCAAATATACTCTGTAATTCTTACACAACTTTTCATTTTGGACCCCTACACGAACAGACAAAACCCATTAGGTGTGTGATAATGCAAGTTCATCGTGGCATAGGTATTGTTTAGTGTTGCCAACGGAACAAAGCCGTTGGGTTGCCGTCTCATCTATGGACCTATTACGATCCATTGTTGAGGAAGCATGTACAAAATTAAAATGCAGCATTGTCTACGCTCGCGCGCCAAGCTATCGGCGTTTTGTTTTAGTAAACAGTAAGATAAGTTACTTAGTTTTGAGAAATTGTTGTTCATATTAGAGTGTAGTCAGTAAGTCATAGGTAAAGGCTGTCTCATATTTCAGAGTCCACTGTAAACATTCTCTCATTATTGGCAATCAATAGAATTCGTATTGTACATATACATTCTGGTGTTTTTGGATTACTTAGTTGGATGGACAACACATTATCCCTAGAAATACAATAATAAACAGGATCGTTGCGAAGATCAGAATTATCAAGAAAATACTGTTTTTCTTTTCATTACACTACTCTAAATGTCAATCATACGAATCTTACTAGATCCCCACAATAACTGATCACAGGCAATGTTGTTATGATCACCACGCATGGCAATTAATTGGTGATTCCATGATATTATGAGTGGTAATGATATACTTATTTATTTATTTTAGTGCATAAAACATCTGAAGAAAGTTTGCACGGTTGACGCATTGGCTAAGCAAGTGGCTTTCTACGCTATGCGTCGCAGTTACGATCCCCGTATGGAACAAATATTTTAGAGATTGTTGTACGTAAGCTGGGTAGGACAATGTTTATAAAAAACCTAGCTAGACGGTTTTGTTTCTCTATTTATGTGGAGTATTCCAAACTTATAACTCATACACCAATGATATTATATATTATTAAAAAGAAGTAGATGTGTTACATGCGCGCCAAAAGTAAGAACCAAAACTCCCCCAATTGTAGCACCTTGCAATCCATTCGCCTAGATAGCTATCTCTTTTACTCTTGTAGATACAAATATCTTCTTTCTTACGACATAGGTATGCAGGCGAGACTGTATTTTGCGCGTCATTTAATATGGACGTAACATATCTATGGTATAATATCATTGCCTAATACTATTTGTCGTTCAGTATATAACAAATGAAGGAAAATTAGCTACTTTATATTACCTGATAAACATATTCCCGTCAAACAAACATTCGAAAACCGAAAATCAATACACAATTTAAATTTTAAGTGCTAAAAGTTCCAAAGTTACGGCATCATGCAATTTTCCTTGGGCCAACTTATAAAATGCGAACTCCCTCCGGCCGGTCGAGCAACTTCAAATTGCCCTCTTCTTTTTTCACTATCTTTCCTTCCACTCACTTTTTCCTATTTAAACTTTTCCGTTTTGTTTTAAAACGCCGACCGCGACTTGTTACTTGCAACTTACAAGTGCGATTTTTATCGCATTTTCTGTTAAGACTGGATATTATAAAATATTCAATAGATTCGTTTGTCCGTATTGCATGGTTAGAATATCAAGAACTTTTCTTATACAGTTTTGTATTTAATAAAGTACAGACGCAAAGACGCAGTTATCATTTACATATTATGATAATGGCATATAGCAGGTATGGACCTTCGTAGCAGTGGAAAACATAACCTAAGTAATACTGATTATACCGTCTTAAAGATATACTTATTTCGATCGACGCAAGAGCGATGCGTATGGTCTCCTCTCGTAAAAAATCTTCTTTGCTCCATCCTACTTTAGGTGAGGACATTATTTCGTGGGATGACGAGTCGGGCATCTTTTTTGTCGGGATTCTCTTTACGTATTAGAGGCTGGTCACACACACAGAGAGATCAACCCGTAAACATCAATGGGCCTCCAAATGATCACTACTGTGAGCGGTCATGGGGAATACTGCCACAATCACAGCGCTTGGTAAGTGGACGGTGATCGCATGATGTTGTGTTAGCACATGGGAGGACACTGCTATTGATATTGATATCAAGAGGATGGGCAACTGCATCCTCTTGCGACTAAGAATTAACATGGGTCAATTCTTATTCGCAACACAACAATCAGTAGGATGGTGTTACTATTTTGTACATGGCACGGAAACAACGAACTAGAATAAATTATAAAAAAATATGTTTTCCGAGATATGAGCAGTAGGTAATTATTGCATGAAGAAGAAATGCAACCCAAACATTACCAGAAATCAAACAGTTATTAGCGAAGTAAGATAAACATCTTTACAATTTCTATAGCCGTCGTACTCCCCCGTGTAGAATAATAGACGTCAGATTTCGATGGCTCTTTATTTGAGCACACTTGATTTAATCGTAGAGATTCGAGCATTAACACCATGTAAGGTAGGTACTTGAGTGCACTTGCGAATATACTCCGTTAGTCTTTTTGTAAGTTTGAGATGTGATTCTAAGAATTACTTTAATGAGACATGTGGATTTTGAGTTTAATGTACGTGTCAGATTGTGATTATAATAAATTACCATACATAGCTTGCGTGCTGGTACTAATTCTGACTGTGTAAATACCTGAACAGTATAAAGCTTCTCAGTGTGTAAGCATATGTTAATTAACTTTAACTTGTTATGTGAAGATGAAGTTGTTGAATAAATACTCTATGATTTTTTAAAGTAAAAAGTTTTTACAATTTATTGCAAAAAATAGCAAAAGTACTGATGGAATTATGAGAAAATATGAAACGCAAATTATTTGTTCAACATCCACTTAAAGCTGTTTAAGTTAAAATCAACAAGCTGTCAGTATCTACCCACACTCGCATAAACACACTCCAGTAATGCTTTTCACTTAGTCAAAACAAAGATGGGTATAATTTGTTCGATGCGTTTGCTAAATGGACGCAAACTGCCCGAGGTGCAGTACGTTTTAAAGAAGAATATAAAATTTAAAACAAAGACTCATAATGTTAACCCTTTCTGACCCCACACGGGTGAAATTTGGAAACATAATACAACACGAGCTATAAAACGTGTGTATGAAATCAGTAGGATGGTGTTACCATTTTGTAACACAACTTTCCCCTTTACCTAAAGAAAAGGGTCATTGTGGTTTTTCGTTCAAGATCAGGCCAAGCCTATGTAGTATTAAACAAATGAATTGTTTAATACAACAATGTATATGAACAATATAATATATAACAATACATATTATAACTTCTAGGGGCAACAGGAACTTGTCTTGATATTTATTTTGTTCTTCTATACATTAAAATGAAACATAATTTGACTAGGTCCAGTTCTTTTGAGCCCCCTGCCGTCACCTCATGGTGGGGGGCCTCGGGGGTCGCGGGTGCGCAGATTGGGGAGTCTGCGTGCTCACACCGAGCGACCCCCGGGAAGACGGTGGCGCGCACGTGGTCACGTGCCGCCGTGTGCGCAACATAGCGCAAAGCGAGGCTTGGGGGGATCCTTTACAATCCTCCCCGAGAAGTGCCTGGGGGGGCGACCTTTTTACAGTCGCGTTCCCTCCGCTAGAGGGGGTGACCGCTTTACAGTCATCCCTTCTGAGATGTGCCTAAAGGCGTGGCACCAATGGGCGGCTCTAGTGTGATCTTACGAGGACCTGGAGCCCCCCTTCGGTGCCGAAGATGACCGCTCCAGTGGTTTTAGCCGGTAGGAGTCCGGCATACCCCTTCACCCTTCCCCGGGGTGAAGGAAATTCCATGTAGAATTTCCACTGGACATAAATAAAAAAAAAAAAAAAAAGGTCCAGTTCTTTGTATTTTGAAAGGCATAAATAAATACCTAATTCCAAATAGAAAATCTTGCCAACTGCCCAAGGACTCAATCACTTCAAAATTAGAAAACTCTGTGGAAACTTTGGCTAATGGCAACTCTCTGTATATTATACCGAGTGGCACCACAATTTGCGTATCCACCTTGCCGTCAAAACTCGCCGGTTGCCATGGCAACCCCCTCTGCGGTCCGCGCCATGCATTCAGCACTGTTTTGAAATTTTCCCTGAACTCGTTGTTTAATCCGTATTAAAATAATAAAACAGCCCAATGTTTTGCCTCTCTGTAAACTGGGCAACGATATTAAATTGTTAAAATATCTGCCATATATTCTGGACGTCGAAATTAAAAACAGGTTTTATTGGTATGCTGTTTTTAAAACGGATAAACTACATACCAACTGATCTCATATTTTATTTATACTTTGTTACTTCAGATAAGACATACATATATGTACTTAGTAATATAATGATTGATACAAATACGGCACGGTTGGCGTAACGGCAAAGATTGCGCTAAGTGTAGAGGACAAGAAAACTAATCGGAAAAAAAATTTATCAACAGATAGAAGGTGTTTCGGGTCTGGGTGTTTGTTCATGTGAGATTTATGCCTGTAAACTGTACCCACGATACATCGTACATAAAAGAAGATTATAACAGTATCTCCTCTTGCCAATGCAAAATTATTTGCTTTGTCTATCTGGGCTTTCTGAGAGTCGTGGATGGACGAGGGCGGCATGGAACCGCCCGTTGTAGAAATCTGTGGGGAAAGCCTTTGTTCAACAATGGACGTCCTTTGGCTGATATGATGATGATGATCTGGGCTTTTACTACAGTAAATCAAGACTTTGATCTGAATTCAGACTTCCAATGCCCGCTGTTTGACAAAAGTGCGATAATTTTTAACACAAAACCAGGACTTGTTCTAATATATTTGACTGCAAGAGCGCAGCATAGAATTAAAACGGAGTACTCAGAATGCTCGAGGATAAAAGCTCGAAGTAATTTCGTTTGTACACATGGCGCATAACAATTGTTGTTACAGAACATGAGCGCTAATACGAGGGTACAGGTTCGTAACAGACCGTTAAACTTCACGGCTCGAGACGAACATGACTGCTCCAAAATACACCGGTTGGTAATAGAAACGGTTAAAATAAATTGTTATTGACGTGTATTCGGAAACGTGCAGGTAATTGTGAGAATTAGTGCTATGTTATATGAAAAGTTATCCCTTAATATGCTGTTGTGGATAATGGTTCGTCTTAATTCCCATCCATCGCGATTATTTTGAAGCATTCTAGCGTATTCATCATCGGACATCACTGCTGAACAAAGGCCTCCCCATAGATTTTCACAACTGTCATTTTAGGAGGAAGGGAAGGCGGGTTGGTGAGCGCAAGTATGGCTACCGTTCCACAGAAAGAACTCTCATGCGCATACTGGACAGTATCTCTCTTGTGAAGGATCTCTTAATATATATATATACTAGCCGTACCCGCCCGCTACGCTAGGCGCAAATTATATTTACAACTATTCATGTATTCTGGACCCTGCTGCAAGATATGAAATTGGAACACATATGAAAATTTAAGTTACAATTCATGTATTGATCCCGAGAATTTTCATTGAGAACCGTTGAGCCATTTTGGCGCCTATTCGAAATAACATTCAGTGTAGTAAAATGATAATTGTAAACGTTACTATTACGCTGGATGCATAAATAATAATATAATGGCCGAAAACTGTGGAGGGTGTGAGAGAAAGCTTATTGTGTGAGAGAAATAGGAGACCGGCTTCGGTCTCATCCCTACTCCGTGCTGTTTACTGGGCGAGAAGTGACACCGGTAGACGCCTGGGGGGGATAACTTACCAAGTGATAATTGATCAGTTATCGAGCGGCATGAAAAATTACTAAAACAACTATTAAAAAATAGGGGTTGGTGATAGAAGGGTGAAAATTTAGGGTTGTATGTATTTTTGTATGCTGTGTCATAAAAAAATAAAAACAAAATTTTTTGCCTAAAAAATAATAAATAAAATTTAGGGGTGGACTACCCTTAACATTTAGGGGGATGAAAAATAGATGTTGGCCGATTCTCCACCCTGGCCGACAATCACGCTAAGGATCACAAAAATCGAGCGAGTCGAGCCGTTTCGGAGGAGTTCAAGTTCGAACCCCGTGACACGAGAATTTTATATATTAGATATATATATATACATATATAAATATAATATGCATATCATCATTTCGGCCGAATAAAGTTCACTGCTGGACACAGGCCTCCCTCAAAGCTCACCACAACGACCGATATCGGTGTGTTTTGTGAGCATTAGGGGGTTTTGCCATAATCACCACGCTTAGCAGGCGGGTTGGCGATCTTAGTTGAGTTGTTAATGTATTCGAAGGACGCTGCTGCCCATCCTCTGGCTAATCCCTTAGTCACCTTTTACGACACCCACGGGATGAGAGGGGGCTGTGGCATTCTTAGCCGGCACCACACCGCACCTTACTCGGTACGTCATTGCCGTAATCACCACGCTTGGCAGGTGGATTTAAGATTACGTTATCGTATTGTACACACACTGAAGGGTGCTGCCATCATCTTCTAAATTAGTCGGCTACATTGGTGAAAATAATAGTTAGATAATACCGATCACTTACATTCTTAAGTTATGAACTGATATCGTTTTTGATTTTGTCTATCTTGGCTCCTGCACTCAATGGTTCCAGTAGGCAATACGTTTAATCTTTCATATGTAAGCTTTACACTATAAGTTGTAAACAGAATTCAGTTTTTGGGTACGAGAATTTTGTGATTGTGTTTCTCGAAATACTAACTGACACTGTACGTGTAGTAAAAGGCGACAATGGAATTTTGTCAAATGGAAGACCAGTAACCAATACCCAAATACCTATTACGCTTATTTCACAACAAAGCTAGTCGTAGGCTCAGCTTTGTGCTTAGAACACTTCCCGTACGATCGTGCGCGCGAGCATTCATGCAGAGTCGTGATCTCAATATAATATCTACTAGTATTATTGCCCACGAGTAAACGTAGCTGATTCTGCATAGATTCCTCTGTTCCTTCCGTCAGGTATTGGCTTACAGTATTGGTCTGTCATGCCCACTAAAATGTCTGGCTTGTGGCGGCGTTGTGTATTTGACTGTGGTGTTTCCTACGATATGGCTGAGCTAAGCGATGTCGATGCATGCATCATGCCTTTAATGGGGTATCTGGTATACGTCATCAAGATTCAGCCAAAAAGCGTTCACTGCTGAACAAAAGCCTCCCCGTAAACGACCGGTTACATGCTGTGTCGTCATTTTGGTTGGAAATTGCCAGTACTCACCACGCTTGGCAGGTACTGTTCCACGGAAAGAACGCTGCCTTCTGGTTATGAGTCGCTTAGTCGCCTTTTACGACATCGACGGGTGAAGATGGAGTGGTGCTATATTCTTAATCCGAACAACACACGGATCGGATATATAGGGTGTCCAGTAAATAGCACGACATACTGCAGGGGGTGAGAGCTTACAAAATTTTCCGAAATGAAAAATTCATTTTCCTTAGAAAAGCAATTTTTCATTACGAGATGCTTAAAAATCTGTGTCATGGTAGATTTTTCGATATTTCGGATAATTTTGTACTACTGTAAATCCGTAAGATTTTGCTGAACATATATTGTGTTTTTTGGTAGGTATTGACCCAAGCTCTCACCCCCTGCAGTATGTCGTGTTATTTACTGGACAGCCTGTATACGTAACCGTGTGTTACACCTTCCAAATACTTTACATTATTTCTGTACTCGACCATAAGCAAATGAATAACATTGGCGACTGAATGTAACCATAGAAAGTTCTGCGTACCACGTTACCGTGCTGTTTTGGCATTGGCCGCCGGCTGTCGCGTCTGCTTAATTACCTATATGATCTATATCGTTATATTCTCTCTCGTTTGTCCAATCATCACTCGCCACATAGATAAAATTATTTCACCATCTCAACATGGCTTTAAAACTGGCCGCAGTGTAGAGACTAATCTTGTACAGTATGTATCTGATGTGACGCTAGATCTTGACAATAGGTTGGAGGTTGATACGGTGTATACAGATTTTAGCAGCGCTTTTGACAAAGTTGATCATTCTATACTGTTATCGAAGCTAGATTACAATGGAGTACATGGCTCACTATTTAACTGGTTCTCATCTTACTTGTCTCGTAGATCTCAAATTATTGCAGTTAACGGGTATGAATCCTTCCCATATTATGCAGTCTCAGGAGTTCCACAAGGTTCACATCTTGCTCCAGTTCTTTTTTCCCTTTTTATCAATGACATTACAAATCAGATTCAAAACTGTAAATATTTAATGTTTGCTGATGATCTCAAAATTTACAAAACTATCACCTCAGATAATGATACCACCCTGATCCAACAAGATGTAGATAGGATTGAGCGCTGGTGCACACAAAACCGTATGAAACTAAACGTGCAAAAATGTTGTCAAATACGATTTACAAGAAAAAAGCAAACTCACGTGTGTTCATATAACATTAATGGCACCCTACTAAATAAAGTTAATGAGGTGCGAGATCTTGGTGTTATCATAGATAGTAAAGTTAACTTCAATAGTCATATTGACAATATTATCAAAAAATCTGCACAAATGCTAGGCTTTCTTAAAAGAAGCACAAAAGAATTCAAGTTGGCGCGGACTAAAATTATATTATATAACACACTGGTTCGTAGTAACTTAGAATTTGCCAGCATAGTGTGGAGTCCACATTATGCGGCTCACTCGCAAAGGGTTGAAAGTATACAGAGCGCTTTCACTAAACACCTCGCGTATAGTACAAATAAAATATCTCCCAGAAGTCCATATAACCAACGTATTGATTGCTTCAACATGATCTCTCTACGAGAACGTCGGCGATTACAAGACCTAATGTTCCTTTACAAATTAATCAACAATAGATTTGACAGTGATGAACTCGTTACACGTATTCTATTATATGTACCTTTTAAATTACCCAGATATCCTATAACCAAACCATACCATGTTCAGTCTTGTAAAACTAATATAGGACTAAATTCACCGCTTAACAGAATGTGTAGAGAATTGAACGCATTCGTGAAGTCAGTACCAGATGCCGACATACACCACGATTCGATAAATTCATTTAGATCCAAAATCCTGAATTCCATGAAAATACTATAGAAAACTAACTTGATTTTATACTTTCTTGAGCCTTTAGTCTAGAATTGTTAAAAATGTAATACCTACTCAATAATTTTAATCTCAAGCTTAAGCTGCCTCACCCTTCTGTTAGATTTAGTTATATTATCTATGTTCTCATTATTGAAAATGTTGGTTATCCCGTAATTGGCTAGTGTGTAGGCCTGTTACCATATATCATCATTTCGGCCGAATGAAGTCCACTGCTGGACACAGGCCTCCCCCAAAGATATCCACAACGACATATGGATGTGTTGTGGGCTCATTGGGGGGTTTTGCCATAATCGCCACGCTTGGCAGACGGGTTGGCGATCGCAGTTGAGTTGTTAATGTACTCGAAGGACGCTGCTGCCCATCCTCCGGCTAATCCCTTAGTCAACTTTTACGACACCCATGGGAAGAGATGGGGTGGTGGCATTCTGAGCCGGCACATTATATTAATTAAATATTATATTCTATACACGAGCTGTGGGAAGACCTGAATAAATAAATAAAATATTCACAAAATACCATTTGAAATATTCGTATGTAAGTACGTTTGTTATTGTATGGACATTGCATTGTATCGAACAATGCGCTTGTATTTATAGTCTTTTGTTATGCTATGGTGTGGCTTTACTGTAAATATGAATGACCAAGACTTACATTTTGTTATTTATGTACTTATTTATCTCCACGCGTGTTTTTCCTAATGCCGTATACTAGAAACGGAATTGATACCAAGTCCGTCGAACCCACTTGAAACCACATGCATTAGTGTCATGTACTGAATATGTCAGTATTGTCGGTGATGTTAAAAGCGTTAAGGATAAAAGTTTGTGTTCTGTTTTTTATTACTATAAAGAACTCATTAGCCAGGAGATTGCTAGATATTATGCAATTATACATTATTATGTATGCAGCGTAAAACGTATCATTTACCTTTACAACGGCTAACGTTACTGAAACACTTTTTCGTCCATCACTTCTTCGTACTACATAATTACATACTAATCTCGATTTGTGTTTATAATTTTTTATCTATTAAATATCGTAAACAATGTGTAAAAAAGTGTTTAGGGAGCGATTGTTTCGAGACTTAAAAAGGAAAAAATAAACTTAAAAAGAGAAATAATTAATTTTAATTGTAATGAACATTACAAGTGACAAAAATTCTGATTTAAATCACCCAACCCTCACGTAAATTGCTAATGTGATTCAAAGAACATTATAAGCAAACATTTAGGAAAACGCCAGTGAATATAGATATATGCAAGTGCTTATGGTAAGTAATCTATATAGGCACTTATAATTTATTTTTATTTGTCCCAGTGTAAATTCATCATGAACTTCCTCCGCCACGGGGAAGGAAGGACTCCCAAGGAGCCGCTCACTAGTGCCACGCCTATAGGCACATCTCGGAGAGGGTGACTATAAACTGGTCACCGCAACTCCCGAGGGGATTGTAAACGATCCCCCGAAGCTTCCCTGTGCGCTGTGCTATACGCACACGGCAGCGCGTGACCAGATCAGTTCTCGTGGGTCGCTCGATGTGGGCACGCGGATTCCCCAATCTAAGTGCCCGCGAACCCAGACGCCCCCCGCCTTATAGCGACGGCAGCGGGGGTTTTAGGCCTATTGAAATAAGGCGCCAGGGCGGTTATTACCCGGCCCCGTCTCCTCCTTCTTCGCGCAGGATCGGACCTCTCCCTATCCCGCTCTGCAGTCTCCTTCTGCAGCATGACACTCTCACAGAAGGAGACAACTACATTCCAGTTTTCGTGCTCTGCCAAAGTAATCAATATACCTACAGATATTTATGAATTTAGGCACCAATGCAAAATTTGTTTTTCATCCTATTATTTAGATCTCTGCCACAAAAATGTTCGGATAGATCTTAGCTTACAACCAAATCCGTAGAGATGAATACTGATGAAAATGAATATTATAAACTTAAACAATGTACTATGTAGGTACATTCCGGGAATATTTATACGCAAGCATTAAAACAATTTATGGGATCACAAACATAACATATGCAGACATATTATGCGTAGATAAGTACCGCGTACGTAAGGTACCTAACTACATATCTATATTGCAGTCAATCGACAACTGAGCTGTGATGGGTCGTTAAACTTCACGAGGCTATCCGCGGCACTGCCGTCAATCCAGAACTAGTCTAGCAGTGTAATGGTTCATTAGGTTTAAATGTGTTCGTAGCCAGGGTTTGATTTTTTGAGGGGATATATTCACAAAATGTTAAACGAAGACTCGACCAGAGTCGGAGTTACTAGTAAACTGGGTTTGTTCCTAAAAAATTCGTTTTAGTATGGAAGTAAAATGTGTTGTGAATTTAGAAAAGACACGGTTGGTGCAGTGGTTGATACAGTCGACTGCTGCGCTCCGGGTCGCGGGTTCGATTCCCGCACGGAACAAATATTTGTATGATCTGCAGGTAGTTGTTCCGGGTCTGGGTGTATTGTGTGTGAAATATATGTCTGTAAATGCACCCACGACACAGGAGAAATCCTAGTGTGGGGCAACGTTTTAAAAAAAGAAAAAAAAAAGAAAAAAAAGAAAAAGAAATTAAGATTTGGGTGCACTCGATTTAAATACCTTAGCATAAATTTCGGGGGGGACTACGCCTATGGATGTATAATATTTTTTAACATAATCATTAATTACACAAAGCTTCAAGTGGTGGATGCAAGCGTTTTTAACATACCATAGGGTATTATCGTATCGGCCATTTATATGTCTAAATAGTTACATTATATCCAATACGTAAGTAAACAGTATCAGTGGTAATCTTTCAACACGAAAATGTTTAACTGACAACGGAAAACGGTCGTGAACGCAATAATTTACTGCCACAGAATAAAAATATACGCTAAATCATTATTGCTAAAAATTACAACATAACTTCCTGCAATCAGACGCATAAATAAAATCAGAGTGGAAACCAAAACATTTTGTAACAAAACTTTAATCGAGACCTTGAGGTTCGCAAGAGGCAGACTTCAACCAACCACTCGACAAGGCAGAGAACCTCAAGTGGTCTTCACATCAAGCAGCTGTTGCGACCGGCTGCGCCCCATCACACGAAGAAAATATACGAACTGTTCAAACAAAATGTCTCTAAAATATACGGCCGCACCGGCCGATAGAAAAATAATATTGGCTGTTTACACTGCCTTGTACAAACATTTTTATAAGCGGTTTGTTAAATTAAAAACACATTTTTGGATGCGTTTCCAAATTTGAATTGGTGTGTGATTTTGTTCCGTGGGAACAGCCAATTTAAAGTGTACAAACAAAAATAACCAGACTCTTGAAAATTTAACTTTAAGCAAACAATGAGTTTTACACTGTAGGTACAAGAATAATTTAAGAAAATAATGTGGGCCAATCAAAATACTGTGATTAAGAATAAATCTCAGATACTTTCTTATTCAAGCAGTGAAGACTTTGAAAATTGTTTAAGTGTCATCAAACTCTCCTATAACTAAAATATTAGAAGAAATATGGGGACCTTTGAACCTTCGAATAGAATTCCATTGTAAACCAGCGATATTCATAAGTCACAGCAGTACACAGATAAAAACATACATGTAAAGGCAGATAAAATAAAAGATACACGTTAAGAAGTTACGACACTCGCGCCGTCATAAGCAAGTGGCTACAACACAATGTAACTTCGAGTTCAAGACGTTACTGTGAAGACATCGAATATAGTTTTGGATATAAATCCAAATTAGAACATGTTTGCAACTATTAGGACGTTTGGATTCGATTTTAGATTATTAGTTGGCTCGGCTACACAACAATGTGTGATAAGGATGAAAATAACATCTACATATTGATAACAAGGTATCCAATTATTTTTTTGTACACCTTATACTGTAAACTTTCCGCTATGTTGGCCATACCATCTGATACATAATTTATTTTTGTTTTTCAAGACGAGGAATTCATTCCCCTGGTGGTAAGCGGCACGCCTGCTCATAACAATTGTAATGCTACCCAGGGCTAGCCTACTATTACTGACTAGTCCTGTGGTCACCATACATCGCTCGTCATGTTTAGTCTCTTATGCCTGTTAGTTACTGTTGTCCTGTGTATATGTCTTAATATATATATACAATATCGCTTATTGTGGTACCTATGACTCACGAATGCACACAAGCCCTTGTTTGCACACAATTCTACGTCCAACATTGCAATTGTAAATAATGGGTCTACCAAAAATCTTTGATATAGGGGTTGTGCTATGGACATCAAAATGTCCCAAAAATGCAAAATTAAGTAAGGATCAAAAAGTAATAAAGTATTTTATTATATGTACTATTATTTACTTATTTCATATCTCATAAAATTACAGAAATAAAAATAAAATGGTAAAACTGAAACCACTTACTATTACAATCAATATATTATCAGTAATAGCAAGTAAAACAAAAACATACATTTTACAGAGACCACTTTCAACTGACATCATATACCAGGCACGTTCAGGATTGCAAAACGAAACTCGAAACTTAGTGTACCAGTACTTTCGTAGTAGATTCCTTGTACTGCACTGTGTACCCATTACTTGTTTGCTTAAATTGCTTGTTTAAACGTCGAGAGACAATGTTTACGATTCCAACAGGTGACATACAATAAAGGCCCGCAACCGGACGTGAAATGAACACACGTTTAGTAATGCAAGGATCCAAATAATGCTGGGTACCTGACGGCGTAAAAGATATAACGTAGTTTAGCTATAACTCTCTATTGATGTTGAATTTATATGTAGACTCCACAAGTGCAATATTGTGAGATACACAGGCATTGCTGCATGGTTTGAAGGAGCACCCGTTTTTTTGTCGTTGGAAATCCTCATGGACTTCCTTGTGGAAATCCGTCTGAGAAACTGGGAGTGCGTTGTTCGCCGTATAGGAATTGGACCGCACCCCTGGCAGGTATTGGCCCATCACTTGGTGTGACAGGCCCCATCTCAGTGCAACCTAGGTGGCCGCACATTCCTTCCTCTCTGAAGGAATGTACGGCCAATGTATGTAATGTATGTAGTGTATATAAATAAATAAGTACGCGCACAGAACACAACGCACCACCATCTCAGGCCTGCTTCTGTACGGGCGACGGGCTGCTCCTAGTTACTCACCTACAAGCCGCAACTCATAGCCCTAGAGCCCGGAGATCGTGCAGCATCATCCGCCGGCGCGCGCTTTCTGCGGCGGGGATCAGAGGTGATTTTCTCCCGTCCCCGCTCTGCCACATCCTTGGCGCGCATCACGTCCTCGCAAAAAGAAGCGAGGGCATCCCACGCTCTCTCACTTCAGACGATGGCCAGAACCACGACCGGAATTAAGGGTCACTTACTTCGACCGCCGCGACGAGATCACGGCGCTGTGTTGCCCAAGCTGGGCACTCCTCCAGCGTGTGCACGCCGTGTCCTCCGGGCAGTCTCCACAGTGATGGCAACCGGGCGTCTCTTCTCGGCCTATGCGACACAGATACTTCCCGACACCCATGTTTCGAGTGTATCTGCATCAGCCGGAAGGTAAGAGAGCTATGCCTATCCAGGAGGAGTGCCTCCTTGCCCTTTGAGCAGCACCCATGTATGTCATGTAGTTGTACACTGATACTAACTTATCTAAGGGATATAAAAATCTACAAATACCTACATTCATATGTACTTATCCACATGTTGGTACTGTGAATGCATTTACATAGAATACCACGTTAAAGCATAAGGGATTGAATTCAGAGTAGCCATCAAAATTAATTGGAGACATGACAGTAAAAATACCTTTTATGTATGCAAAGTACGAGTAGAAAATAACACTTATGGCTACTGTTTTCTAAAGCGGCTATGGAGTCTATAGGGATTTCAATTAAGCTTTCTGTTGAAAAGTTTAATGCAACGATACCATGAGAATACATTATCTTAAATGTAAATCAACCGCATTCTTGGTCATACATGACACATGACAAATCGCTAGTGAAATAGTCCACAAAATATTATAAATTAAATCAAAATTCTCTATGCTGATCGCTTGCATATGGGACGACGGATATAGAACGTAATAGATTTAAATAATAGTGCTAAGAGCATTTTCAACACTTCCAATAATAAAGGCTATAACATTAAGAATATTTTTAAATCCAAATCCATTTTATGGATCATGTGCAACTCGTAAAAACCTTCATGAATTACATGGGATTAAGTCGAAAGTTATAGTTCTGCGGTAGGTCGTACACCCGTCCAATACATATCTGTCAAAATTAGAAACGTACACGCAATTGTCTTCCTTATTTTCAGGGAAATATCGTTTAAAATGTCATGAGGTGCCTATTCTAATGTGAATGTGAACGACATATCGAAACAACGTTCCGTGAAGTGCTAATCCGAAACATATGTGACAAAAAAAATCACTCGAGATAAGGGTCAGTTTCAAGAACACGCCTTGCAGCGCATACATTGCACTATAAAAAGAACATCGGATCAACGGATTGACAATGACAAGCGTTTAAGGGCTCTGTTTATTTATTTGTACAAGTATTTCCTTTTAGCGACGCCGTAGACACAAAACAAGGAACTTTTAGATAAGCATTGTACATTTGACAAGACAAGCCAAGCTATATTATGGTAATAACTTTGGCTCTAAACAGAAAGTCAAGACAGACGGTTAGTTACGACGAAACAGGATGTATTAAATTAGAAAATATATATCTTACACGAGCATTCTTAAATTGAAAGCGAAACGTATGAAAGTAGTAAAGTTTGCCGATAAATTAAAATCAATGTGTCGAGCTTGCGCTTGTACTCGTATAACTTGAGTTACTTGTAAAACATCATGTATTAACATCTTGCTTAGCTTTGTTTTATTTTATGGTGCAAGTTTCTTATTTTATGTGGAAAAAGTCCGAGGAAGGTATGAAAATTCATTTTAAAATACTGACAACTATCTTCGGAGAAAACTTGTTCAACGATTTAAATTTAAACATAGCTTACAATATTGAGAACCATGGGTGAATAGGCGTAGAAGCTTGATATATTTGATACTAATACAGGTAGCAATTATATATATTTTGTAGTATCGACACTTTGCTAAAACACAATACCATAGAAATAATTGTGATATATGTCAAGCTCTAGACGTGACAATCCGTAATTATTTCTACAAAATGTGTTGAATATATATAATGAAGTAGGTTCCTATACAGTAACGCCATCTGTTGAATGTATCATATATTTTATTCTTTAGTCAATGATAACAACAGCGTTTACATTAAGTACTTCACAATTATCTTAACAAAAAAATATTAAATTAACATTTTTTTTTGCTTTTAATAGATAATTTATTCTTATAATTACATACAACTATTATTTTTTCACTTAAACCCCAACTTGAAGAATATTACGTACATACTATCAATACGTTACGATTTAACCGTTGTATGTATTATTTTCGAGGATAATATGTAGTTAAATTAATCTTAAGATTTATATCGTGAAAAAGTATAAATAAAACATCAGTTATATGTTAATAGAATCTTGTTTTTTGTTAAGATTTGCGTCATACTAGCTAAAAGCTTAGCGGGAATTGAAGAAAGATCTTATATGAAAAAGAAAACGTTTATTATAAATATCGTAATGGAGTCGCGTGTGGATAAATGTTTACTTTCAGCTATTAATATTTTGTATTATTACGTACTTTACACAGTCAGAGTTTATACACACCAAATGCCTTAATCTGTCTTTATCAGCCGTTAAATTTAAATTAAAAACACACATACGGTTGAACGTCCCCATAAAGGCGCACTCATGTATCGGGAGTCGGGACAAAACACAAAAACTATCGAATGTGTAATTGAGCCGTCGTGAGTCACTCGAGCCGGGTGTACATCTGCTGTGTTACGTACTGATCGCTCAACGGTAAGTAACTGGGTGAACTAGGAAAAATCATAGACAAAATAAATGGGCAATCGTTATCTCACCCTGGGATAAGGTAATCCTGGAGGGCAAATTAAAACAGCTGCACGATTTCTTCCTACCTTTTGATATAAAAAAAAAGTGTGGCGAGCTAAATGTAAGTGGTGACACTGCGTACCCGAATGCTCCAGAGAGTCGGTCAGGGCCTCGGCTTCGGCTTGTCTTTATTGGTCCACAGGATTTTCAACTCTGGCTTGCCTTAGTTGGCCGATCAGAGGGGGCCCCCCTAACAATCGGAACAACTTTAAAATTAAATTACGAAAATACCTTTTCAAAAAGACGTCTGCAGATTCATCTCAACTCTGATTCTATTTTATTTTCTCATCTGTGTCTATTTATTATATAGTATGTATGTATGTGTTTATTTCGTATATATAAATATATTTTTATACATGTAAATATTACATAATTACATTCATTCACTACATACACAATAGCTGATGGTGAATCAGTAATTATTGGGTAAAATAACTAACGGACTGTCTGCTCCTTCTATCTTTTCTACGCCTATTTAATTCATCGTTACATGTATTTATTATTACTGTATACTAAACAAATATCATTACATTACGTACCTAATTATTATATCACATACATACATTATATACATACAGAATTTGTTAAATTTATTCTACTAGTTTCGTGCGTATGGCACTCGTGGGTTGCAGCTGAAAATCAGCGTTAGGTAGTGGTACTTGGTACTACCACCTGACATCATGCTGAGCTGTTGGCCCTTTTGGCACTTTTGTTTTAATATTATGTTTTTGTTTGCTGTGTAATTGTTTGTGCCAATAAATACTTTTCTTTCTTTCTTTCTTTCTTTCTTTCTTTCTTATGTACGTCTATGTATTTGTATAATATGTCTTCGCATCTATACCTTTATTTCATATTTTGTTGGTGCATCTACCTTATTGTTCTCTGCATCACCCAAAGGTCGTCTGGCAGAAAATGCCTACGGCAGTAAGACCGCCTTTGTACACTAGTGTACATTAAGTATAAATAAATAAACGGAGTAATCATGATGAATCAGTTTGTTCGTGACCACAATCAGCGCAACCTGTTCGAAACATCAAGCTTTATCTACATATTGTTAATATAAATGATACCTACTATAATATATATCTTATGTGTAACAGAAGAAACAAAGACCCTTTAGGTTAAAACACTTTTAAACGGATTATCTACATCGCGTGTATTAAGGATTTTTGATTTTTGTTTTTCCATACGTTTCGAACTGTGTTTCGAACACTTTGCAGCATTCGTGGTTGCAGGATGACTTAGTCATCCTCTATAATATACGCGATGTAATCCGTTTGTTTTTATTATAATGAGTAATAATCGCGAAAACCTAAGACATTAACTATGTGACATTTTAGGACTTAGTTTACGTTTATCCAATAATTTGTAGACAAAATGTCTCAAAAAGTTAATATAGAAAGTCATAATCCAGTAGTATAGATACAGTGCTAAGCGAACTAGCTAAAAAATAGATGTAAGAAAACAAGACGCAATTTTAAAAATGTCTAGTTATCTTGTTACCTGAAACACTATTATTTAACAAAAATAACTCCCTTGTATACTACCACAGCGCCACCTCACCTGCTCCCCGAGGTACACTACTGCGGTTTAGTTCCGGTACTTGCTGAGTCTTTTGTTTTGCGCCCTAACCGCCTGCCGTGTATTATTTAGCTAAAACCAGGGGACCATTTTAATGGACTACACAAAACTAGAAAACGAAGGGCGGAAAGATTAGATTTCTTATCAACTAAAAAAATCTTAGTACAAAAGTTCACGTTATACAAATTGTATTGACTATTTGAGGAAAAACATTATTAAATAAATAGAAGGGGCGTTTTTTTTTTTTTTTTGTTACTTGTGGTAGACTAATTAAATGTTGTAGAGGTATTTTGTAACTAAAGTGCTTACTTTTACAATCGTATAGAAAATATAAATGAAACAGAGATTCAAAGAAAAAATATTAATTAATATTAAAGTTTATATATACTAAGGTCATTTCTACCCGGACATAAATATAATCATTCGATCAGTCCAGTCAATCGATGGAGTTCAAGCAACTTTTAATAGTTTACTGTGGTTTAAGTGTGTCCATTGTTTGTACACCGGAGCCATACGCAATTTTACTACTGGCACTAATTTGTTCAAATAATCATATCAAAACTGTTGTTCATAATTATACAACGAATGAAACCGTAGTAACTAAAATTGACTTACTGCAAGATAAATGCAACATAATGGGAAAATTATACAAACTAGCGTAGCAACAATTATATTTTCAGAATAATCATTTGGATTCGAAAATAGAACAAATTGTTTTACAGCCAGCCATAATATTGCGCCCACATAAATAAATTAACCACAGAATATAAAAATTAACGCGAAACGCAAGAATGTCATCCGTCGTCTGTATTGTACGTTATCCCATATGCGGGTGGACAGGGGCGCGATAATTAACGCGATTATCGTACGCCCACCTCGCTATTGTTATACTTTAATGTGATGAAACTAATCGATGCGTTAAAGCTCAGGGTGATAATTAAGTTCTTACTACTACGACATTTTTTAAATCAAAATTGTCGATGAGTCGCCCTTTATTATGAAAAAAAGTAAATAAACACTTTTGCAAATGAAGATAAGATGATTAATGGTCTACAGCACACGTAAACTGCTGCGTATGACTTTTAGACGTAGCCATGAACACTTATCTTTACGCCTTATTACCCTTACGAAATGGCATTAGCAGAATTCTCAAAATTAGTTAAGTTTAAAGTTTAGATAAAAAATGTGTTTGAAATTCATCTTTTAAATCTTACAAAGTATACAAAAATAAGGATAAAATCGTCACAAAGCAAGTATGTGCTTTGTAATAAAAGGTGGGTACCTATCTCGTTTGTAATATTACGAGATATGTTTACATGAATAGGTAATATCTGAATAGCCTCCCAAACAATAAATAACCGCCTTGCTTATTAAAAATAACAATACAAGGTAGCAGATAATAGAAATCCCAACGGTATAAATTATATCTGTGATAAACATCTTTCGCTCCCGCACTGTTGGACCCGCAGATTGTCCCCCGAAATAAATGTGACCAAATTAATGAATGGCGGTGCCACGGCAAAAAATTCAATTAAGAATGCAATCATTTGACGCTGCCTTTACGTGCTATTGATGGATTAGTTACTGGGTGAAAGATGCCGAAAGATGTTGAAAATGCAAAAAATGTGTACATACACAAGCCTACCTAGAGATATATGGATTTCTCGAAAGACTAAATGGAGCCGTTCGGCACGCGTTCCTACATTTCGCTAATGATGGTAAGCATAAAAACCCACCCATAAAGGGCGTATTTGTATTGCTTTTCAACATATTAGCCAAAGGCCATACACTGCTGAACAAAGGCCTTCCCATAAATTAACACAATGACCTGATGATTCCTACCTACCTTCACAAAGTCAAAATGTCCATCTCGATGGAAGTCGTCCCACGCTGCGTTTTACAATACATCGTACGTTCGAGAACCTTTCTGCCCCAACAGCCATCAGTTCTACTTCATTTACCGGTCAAAATTCTACACACCAGGCTAATGAGAACATATCAGCAGGAAAAACCAATAACATTTTGCACGACCTCGTAATCAAAGTCAGCCCCTCAATCTCAGTAGCCGCGCTTCCATACTAAGATAAATGTGGCAGTCATGTGCAGTTTATTTGATTAAATATTTAAGAGGCCTTTGATTTTAATAAATATATATTTATATATATATATATATATATATAAATATTTACCAGGTAGGTTATACATCCAAATATAATATATAGAGTTATTGGTCACCTCGGCTCGGGAATCTTGTACGCGTGGCTGAGTCATCACCGTTCCATTTTAAATGTTGGTCAACCTGTTCGACTATTAAAATGACGGGCAGTTTTTTTTTTTTTTTTTCATGGCAATTGTACTCCATTTTGCCAGTGTCAAGTTAAGGTCGGGCAGTTCTCTAAAGGCGAGTACTAAAACTGTTAAAACTGTCGCGAATAAAATAAGTAGAGTGTATGTATTTTTTATTGGTCACCCGGTGGAAATACCTCGGAAGGAATATTCCGCCCCAGGGAAGGGTGGAGGGCTGCGCCGGACTCCTACCGGCTAAAGCTACCTGAACAGTCATCTTCAGCACAGAAGTGGGACTCCAGGTCTTCGTACGATCACACTAGAGCCGTCCATTGCTGACACGCCTTTTGGCACATCTCGAAGGGGATGACTGTAAAGGATCTCCCCGGATCCACACTGTGCGCTGTACTGCACACATGGCGGCACGTGAGACAATCGAGTCACCGCGTTGTCGTCCTGAGAGCCGCGCCAAGAGTACGCAGACTCCCAACATGCGCGCCCGCGACCCTCTAGGCCCCCAGCCGCCTTATCTACCAAACTTGCTGCCAGGTTCACCTTTACAGTACGGTAAAAGCTACCTATTTCCACGTGACACGAAGAAAAATTACATCCAAATCTATGGTATTGTGGTTACTCAAATACAATACAAAAAGTGAAACAGACACCTCTGGCATACATTGTCGCCCTCCGGCGAATATTCGATGAATGCTGTCACGACGTGTGTGGCCAACATTTAAAAAATATTACTTACATTTCTTGTATTGTGTATCGTTCTGCTTAACATGAGAGCACGAATATTTTCCGGAGCCCTGCAAATGTGGCCCTAGGAATTTCACCCTCTCCGAGATATGCCTATAGGCGTGGCACCAGTGGGTGGCTCTAGTGTGATCATACGAGGACCTGGAGCCTCCCTTTTTTTTTTTTATTGATTTCCAATGGAAATTCTACATGGAACTTCCTTCACCCCGGGGAAGGGCGAAGGGGTATGCCGGACTCCTACCGGCTAAAACCACTGGAGCGGTCATCTTCGGCACCGAAGGGGGGGCTCCAGGTCCTCGTAAGATCACACTAGAGCCGCCCATTGGTACGCCTTTAGGCACATCTCGGAAGGGATGACTGAAAAGCGGTCACCGCCTCTAGCGGAGGGTAGACGACTGTAAAAAAGTCGCCCCCCCAGGCACTTCTCGGGGAGGATTGTAAAGGATCCCCCCAAGCCTCGCATTGCGCTGTGCTGCGCACACGGCGGCACGTGACCACGTGCGCGCCACCGTCTTCCCGGGGGTCACTCGGTGTGAGCACGCAGATTTGGAGCCTCCCCTAGGTGCCGAACATGACCGGTCTTTTTAGCTCACATTTTATACCTTAAAGTTATTATCGAATGAGATAATTTGACAGTGCTAAATATATCGTAAACTCGTAAAATATTATATACGTATACCTACGTATATAATATTTCATCTCTAATGCAAAACGCATGGCATTCCTATAGCTTTGCTCACTCGATATCGAATAATTAAACGAAGATAATCATTTTAATAAATTTAATATAATATTCGTGCACAATACACACAAACGGCACATTCCTAAAGAAAGAGCACAATATACTAAAGAAAATTATTCACAACATTACAGAAAACCCCGATTCCCTAGCACAAGAGTCACTTAATAAAATTTAAGCGTTGAACAGTTCAGCCGTAGGGCCCATAAAGAAGTCGATGGGCCGGAGGAGCGCAACAATGACGGCGGCCGTCCCAGGACATTCGGACCAAGTTTATTTTACTGTTCCCACTAAAATGTGCAGTAAAAACCCGCCCACGCGATGTAACACCCATGATATTCCTACTGACCTCTGCCCTCGTATAAAGAATCTCCCAGCCGATAATCCCAAGGAAATTTTATTGTCACCCGATAATTTAATACCGATTCGAGCGAAAGAATAAAAATGTTCATGCTTTTCAAATATTGAAAAGTAAATAACGAAGCTTTTAATGATCTCCCGACTTTTAATACGGTCTCCCTAATATATCTCTTGCTTTATAATTGTGTACCTATCTTTTTCGTTTTAACTTATGTCGTATTGTACATGAATATCTTCGAGACTGATTCAATAAAAACTTTTTATTATACTTTCCCGCAATGCAGCGGTTATAAGCTGGCCACTATCCAGTTTCTAGATTGTGTCGAAAATAATACAGGCATCTTATAAAATCCGTTGCATTTTTGTGAATGCCATTTTGGTCAACATTAAGACAAAGGAAATGTGTAATACAACCGAAAAGTGTAATATTACCAAGATAAAAAAAGATTTTTTTAAATCTTTACATCTTTAAGTTGGCAACATGAAGTTTATAACTGCATGGTTTTAGACTCCAGGCCAAAATGATAAAAAATAAAAAAAACTTCATGGTTGGCAAGATCAAAAAAGTTAATAAACCGTATTTTTAAGCGTCGTTGTTTGCTTTCTAAGATAGAAGATAGTAGAATTAATATATTGTTATTCATAGCAATAATTTATGAATCAAAAAGATTGTAATATCAATTTATTGCTTGCAAGTAATTCTTAGGACAATTACCTACTTGATACATCTAACGCATTATTCATCGTAACGTAGTCCTTTGCCTGCCTGACAAAGTATGTAAGTCAGATATGATTACGGGTGCATCTTGGGGCAGGAGCTTTATTGGCCCAAGTCGTTTAACTTATTTAGTTTTATTGGGATTAAACCGTTTATTGTGTTAAGAACACCCAGTTATATCTACTGTCTTACATTCCGTAGGGCATTTTGATAAACCATTCAATTTACGGAAGGATGATACTTGTTTCTAAATGGACACTATTTCCTCTAGATAATGATACTAAGCGAGTCTATTGCAGTATAGATTGAAAGTTGCTTTCGCTTATTACAGCTGAGGTTAGAGAAATGTGTTGATCGCTAACGAATAGGCATACATAATTTTTGATAAAATATGTTTAGACTCAAGTCTTAAATAGTGCCAGGCTCTTGTGACTTTTAATCATTATTTTGCGTGCAAGACTGTCGTTAGTAAATACTGCACCGTAATTATGACTAATGAATGTTCAAGCATGCTCGAAAGGTTCTGACGAGCGGGCCCACTGTGCAACTGAAAAACAAATCTACATGACATGCACTACTTGTCCTACCATAAAACTAATAATTAGTTTGTACTATATTTTCATATAATGTTTGTTGTGTAAAGTTATTTATTTATTTATTTATTACGTGTGGACATGCGGGCCTGCGGTTTTGGATGGTAAGTGATCAATACCAGGTAAGTGATGAATATCTGCAACGCTAAACGAGTTGCTAATACGACATATTAGGGAGGACGGGTATGGAGAGGGACCGGGAGGCGATAAGCGTTGGAATCGACTTACGGAAGTTCCAGTGTTAGTGGTTTTCAAAGCTGCTATGTACCATGTTATAAGTTTTTCTATCCATAATTGATGCACAAAACTCTGCTGCAGTAGTAGCGTCATTTGTTTACACAACTTACATTAGGACCGCAGGTGCTCTTCACTGACCGCACGAAACGCAGCAACAAACTGTTGCGACTTTACGCCGGCATTCTATGAGTGTGTGATATTTTTCCGGTTGAGAGCTCCGTTTTTGAGCTCCAATAAACTGTTGGCTACTTACGCCTCCAGGACTCCAGGAACTCGATAATAGGTACCGATCTTAATCTAAGGAAAATTGCTAAAGATACCCTAGTCATATGGAACAGAGACGTGATGAAGTGTCGTGATGACTGAAGGTCACTCAGCAAGCTATGGAGAGAGCTATGCCTGGTATTTCTCTACGAGATCGAATCAGAAATGAGGAGATCCGTAGAAGAACTAAAGTTGTCGGCAGCTATGTGCTGAAATGATTAGTAAACTGAAGTGACAATGGGCGGTGCACATTGCTCGTAGAACTGATGGCCGTTGGGGCAAAAAGGTTATCGAATGGAGACCGCACACCAGAAAACGCGGGACAAGAAAATAAATTGGAAAGCTTCCCCATCCATCTTTTGTTACTATCAACAAGAATAGTTTTTATTGATCATCATCATACCAGCCAAAACTTCCACTACTCGTATATACTCGTATTAGGTATTTAGGTAAGTATGAGTGCCTAATTCAAACCGTAAAAAAACATAGCAAGCACCTTAGGCAAATGCATGTTCGCGTACCGCACGTGCTCAATGCTGAGGCTGTCCTGTCCCGGAGATTTACTTCTGATCATGCCTTTAATGATAGCAGCAACGTCATGGCCGTTATAAGTTACAGTTCTTTCCTGGTGCGTCACCGTCGCGCTACACAACAAGGAGTTCACTTCAATTGTGGAAGGGATGATGTGTGCGTGTAGCTATCTTAGTACCCCTTTCCAATCGTTAGCCTTACAATAAACAATAAAACACTGCTATTAATCCAAACGCCCAATAACTTATGATCAAAGTCGACTCTATCTAAAATGCTTAGTTCCCGTCAAACGATCACGGCTAATTGATAACGGACGAACGCAGCAAATGCACGTGACATAAAATCAATATGGCGGTGATGGATGGTGCTGAATTTTAATTAAACTCACATCAACCAGTTAGCTGATAAAATGAGCTTATAATGGCAATGCAGTGTACACAGTACACACGATGTGTTTAGCCATATATCAAGGCGTAGATATGGAAAGTTTGACATATGATATTACCGGTAGTCGGTACCTCAGGAATGACTAGTGTATAATATTTGATTAGAAAATAAATAATTGATTGTTACTCCTGTAAATTTTACTATAGAAGTAAAACTTCTTTAGGCCAGACTGATGCGTAACGTATGCGTAACGGAGTCATGATTATTATATTATACAGGGTGTCCAGTAAATAGCACGACTTACTGCAGGGGGTGAAAGCTTGGGTCAATACCTACCAAAAAACACAATACATGTTCAGCAAAATCTTACGGATTTACAGTAGTACAAAATTTTAATAGTAGAAAATTGTACTGTGAAAATTTTAATAAAAATTGTAATTCTTGAACATTTTAGTTTTTAATAGAATAAAGACTTATCAATGAGTAAAGTAACTATACACTAATAATTTGAGGTAAAAAAAAACTAGAAAAGGAATTTTTCATTACGAGATGCTTAAAAATTTGTGTCAAGGTAGAGAATTTTCGATATTTCGGATAATTTTGTACTACTGTAAATCCGTAAGATTTTGTGTCATGTCGGTCACCGTTTAAAAGGCATTGCGTGTTCTGACTATCCATCTAGGTATTATTATTCTAAAATGGTACCCTATAACTGCTTATGGTAACGGTCATTGGAAGGCCCTTAATCAGCAGTGGATGTTTACGGCATAAAAATGATGATGATGAAACTGTACGCAAGTATTGACCTTGAATTTATTTTGCAAGAGTATGGTACAAAATTCCTTATCTTAAATATTAATCACACAAAACTTAGCTAGCCACACTAACCAGAACAGAAACTAGCCAGTTTGGAATGCAAAAGATGAAAATAACATAATAAAGCATACATGCAAAACCAGTCAATATCTATGAAATGTTATTAGTGATGTCTAAGGCAATGTTAACACCGGTGTTAAAGTAATTATTAAAACATAAATTTAACCCTAAAACAACAATAATTATTGTAAAATTTTACATTAAAATATAATTAACGCTAATTATAAAGTAGGTATACCAAGAACGCCAAATTATGTATGTCTGCACTCTATATGTTAATATGTGTAATTCGTTTATATAATAAAAATTACGCAATTCAGCAATAATCCCCTGAACTCTGCAACAAATTAGGCTAATAAGAGTAGTCGCAAAGAAATAAAAACAAACACTTCATAAAAGAACCCTGGCTGCAAAACAATAAATATAAAACCGTATGATAACGCGCTTATTTCCGAACTTGAGTGAGAACAAAATATTTTATACAGCCTACCACGGCCTTAACGTCAACAGCCATTAATTAAAAGCACTAAAGTATTCATTACATCCATAATACGAGCATCGCATACAAAGTTGAAGCAGACACCGAGTTTCTCAACAAGTCAACACTGACCGACAGCACTGCCCCCCGCCGTGGCAGAATGAATAACCGTGAAATTACTCGTAAAACTTGCATTAGTGTGGCAGTTAATAAAGCTGATGAAGCATGTGGTCCACTCATAAACCCACACAAAAAGTATTAAGTCTCTTTAAGACACTTCGTCTCCGCAGTTATAAAAGTCTAAATTGAGCTTATTTATCGCCGTGTTACTTTAATAATGTCATTAATTTTTATGAATTGAACCTCTGGACTATTGGCGCTCTTTTAGATAATAAAATTAATATTATTAAAAGCTTTGTTAATTAATTGTAAACAGGTATAAACACAGCATGTTACTATCGGACTATCGGCACCCATCGGTTGTAGTGAGCAGTCCTTGTAATAACTATATAAGCACCTATAATGAGTCATAAAATATTCTAATGACGTATTAATGAACAGGGCTTTTAATAAAGGAATTACTAACAGTAACTATTGAAATAAAAACCTATTTGCTGATGCTGATAATAATAACTATTTAAATAAAATCTCTGCCGATGCCATTGATTTGCGTTGGTTTGCTCGAAACTCGATGCATTTAATTTTGCGGAAAAACTATTCGATGTAGTGGGAAATAAAACTTGATTATTATCTCCAAAAAATTAGAAAAGTTTTGATCGTAACGATTTTTATTATTATGCATTTGTGCGGTAGATAAAATTCACTGAAATGATCAGTAACCACGACTGTCCTTAGTCATCCTGCGACGAAGAACGATGCAGTGTTCGAAACGTCAGCAAAAACATAAATCAATACAAATAAATAAAATTGAAGTGTATACTTGTAATTTCAATATAATAGCTTTTTATGAAATTTATATAGGGTACCTATAACAAAAAAACAAGTTTTATATTTTTTGTCTGTCTGATTGATCCAGCTAATCTCCGAATCGGCTGGACCGATTTTGACGGCACTTTCACTCGTAAATAGCTAATGTTATAAGGAGTAACTCAGGCTACTTTTATTTTAGAATACGAACTAGGGTTCCGCCATAATCCCCTAAAATCCAATATATATACTCTATGTCAACTGTCTATACCGAAGTACACTAAATTATTTATAAATAATTCGATTTCTTTTAAATTAAACGGTGGGTGGAACTGCGTGCCCCCGCTAGTCAATAATATAACACGATGTAATCCGTTAAAAATTGTTTTATTATGATGCGTAATAATTAAAAATTACTAGATTACTTTCAGTTCTAGCAACAACGAATACGTTGAACCAAAAATGCTTATTTAAAAATCGGTTTCTGATGATCATGGGAATATTGTTATTAGTGTTACACTAGACTCGTTTGTCAAAAATGATTTAATTATATATCATGAATAATGATAAAATAATACTACTTATTCATATAGATTTCTTTATAGCCAACCTGCCAAGCGATTATGGCAAAACCCCCCAATGAACAACACACCCAGACTGGTCGTTGCGTGGCGATATTTGGGGGAGGCCAGGGGTGCAATTCTCTAAGCTTAAACATCCATACATCCTTGAATATAGGGGTGCAATTCCTTAAGCTCAAACATCCATACATCTTTGAATACAGAATTGAAATAACGGTGATAACCCAATTTGGTATTCGCTAAGACTGGCCCTCATGGCTTAGCTTCTGCAACGTGTCCTTGAATAGATTCAATCATGTCTTAACGTATACCAAATTGGTTTTTCACCGTTACTTCAATTTTGTATTCAAAGATATATGGATGTCTGAACTTAGGGAATTGCACCCCTGTGTCCAGCTGTAGATATATTTATATATTTCTATATTATTGAGTCAGTTGAGACACAGTTTATCGTATCTATTACCATAACCATAAATACTTTACATACCAGTCCAACATCACACGCCAAACACCGTACAATCTGACATGAATATAATTGCAGCTTATTAATACACATAAACCGCAATTACATACATATCTTACTAGCTGTCGAGCGTTTCACAGTCCAATAGCTCTACAATGGAGGCCTGGACACCATGACATGATGAAGTGTCACCTCTCCATGATAAACGATACTATACCTCGGGCGTCAAATGAGAAATTCAATTTCTCGCTCCCGTTACTTCGCTTAGCTGCCGGCGTGATATTTAAGATCAATCAGAAGTTACAGTGATTTTATTATGTTGTTTTGTTACGTGAAAGGCGTGGATAAAGGGTTTAGAGCTCAGAAAGAGGAATGGTTTTGTGATACTTAATGCTGCCGTTATTGAGTTTCTTAGAATATGGTTATTTCAAACGCAGGAAATTTCTTGTAGGTAGGTTGAAAGTCCGGGTCGCGGGGGCGCAGATTGGGGAGTGTGTGTGCTCACACCGAGCGACCCCCGGGAAGACGTTGGCACGCACGTGGTCTCGTGCCACCGTGTGCGCAGCACACCGCACGAAGCTTGGGGGGATCCTTTACAATCCTCCCCGGGATGTGCCTGGGGGGCGACCTTTTTAAAGTCGCCTTCTCTCCGCTAGAGGGGGTGACCGCTTTACGGTCGTCCACTCCGTGATGTGCCTAAAGGCATGGCACCAATGGGCGGCTCTAGTGTGATCTTACGAGGACCTGTAGCCCCCCTTCGTTTCCAGTGGTATAAGCCGGTAGGAGTCCGGCCCCGGGGAAGGGCGATGGAAGTTCATGTAGAATATCCACTGGAAAACAATGTTAAAAAAAAAACATGTTTTAAGTGAGAATTTAAGTATTTCCTGGTAAGTACAGTTGAATCTATGATTATCAGCCATTGAATATGCATCCAAACTACCATGACTAACTTAATGATAATTGTAACTGTTTCTCTGCCTCGAAATTAAATAATTTTAAGTTATATGACGTTTAATAATTGGCAATCATAAAGCCCTAAAGTATACGCGAAATCCAATTAATTTGGGACTGCATACATAATACAGAACCACATGCAACGTGTATTCAATCAGTGGGCCCAACTGAAAATTAACTTGTTTTAGTAAATATGCGAAAAATTTCATGAAACAGTTTACATCCACCAGTAGGCGTAGCATGAACACCGAAGACAACACAACGGTCTTGTCGACGGAAGAGTAGTCAAAAATGACATTTGGATGTTGACAGTGGCAATAATTCTACCAGTCCGAGGATGGCGATCTCGAGAATGAACGGAAAGAGTAGTTTCTACTCTTCCCTAGACAACAGTCTTCATCGTCGAGCATGACCAACGTATTTTGTCGAGCTTTGTCGTTAAGGAATAGAGATGTTTCTTCTCAAACAGTCATCCCAAGAGGCATAGGCAAGAGTTTCTTCGTATCTAAATCGTAAGATTTTGCGTTGCGTTTAAGGATTACGGAAACTTAGCTAACACAAAATAGTAAATATGCATTGCCGGGGTCATAACGCAACTGTTTAATAAGTTTTTATGCCGAAAAGAACTCGAGAAACCCGAAGAGGAACTCTGTGAGAGAGCTCACTGGGCCCTCTGCCTGCCGGAGAAAGAATTCCTCGAAAATTTTAAAGTTAGCAAGGAAATGGTCTTCAAAAGTCTCAACTGCACTCTGCCTTAGTCACAATAGAAATTGCAAATTTTCCCGGGTCTAATGAAATTTGAAACTTTAAAATAATACTACAGATAAAATTGACGTTTAGCGTTTCATTTTTGTATTTACTTGTATTTAAAAAGTGTAGCAACCATTTTCCATACTAAGGTTGCCTGGAAGAGATCGCGGATAGCGATAAGGCCGCCTATTGTACTTTTATTTAATTCAAAACTTCTGTGACTATTTTTCGTGTACAATAGAGAGTATATTAAATAAATAAATAAATGGCTCGACGTATATTTTTGGTAACGAAACGCAAAGAATGATTAGAATTTCTACGTAACTAGCGGCATTCCGTTGCTGTGGAAAGGATTTTCCAAGTCTATGTCTACGAAGACAGCCGAGTCTTCATGTCGGATCATGCTCGGGAAGAAGAGATATCGAGACGTGTAGAGAGCGTGTAGACAACACTATACACTCTATCTTCGGAAGAGAAGACTTTGAAATGGTCATGCTACGCCTACAGAAGCTGAATTTCCTTGGAACTTAATACGTACGAGGTTTCATAATCTTTATTCTGTCAGAATACTATTAGGTAAACGTAAAAAGTAACTTAAATTTGTTGTATTTACGGGAATATTACATGTAGAACTGAAATAAACTTACGGATTTTGTTCATGTTATTTATAACCTAGCTTGAACATACGTGCAGCAAATCCATACGAGCACATGCTTTCATGCAATACATAATTATTTCCTAATTTCCCGACGTATCGAACCCTTTACAGTGTTATCTGCCTGTGACCAAGAAGCTTTATGATGATGATGAGTGAATGAGTTCTACAAGTATCTTAAACACATGGTTACTCCATTACGCCCTGTTGCATTTTTTCTATTTTTACGGTGTCTACAAAGACCGCAGTTATGGTATATATTTTAAACCTCTATACATGCACATATCATTGTTTAGTCTTCCATCATTTAAGTACTGTGTTGTACATACACATTATATACACGATGAATTACTAAAGAATAAAAAATAACAATAGGCTGTAATAAAAGAGGAGGCCACTAATTAATCTGAGATCTAATGGTTAAGTAGCAACGCAACGTTTATGTTTGTCAACATTATAACACCGAAACCCGTGTGCCGATGTATTCATAACTTCCTTTGTGGTCGGCATAAAGCATCGTAAACGCGTATTGTTCAAGAATGCGATTATATTAAAGAAACTTTATCGGGGTCCGTGCCATAAAATGTGGAATGTAGGAGCCGCCTAGCCGGCCAGTCAATAAGCTATTGAGATAAAAGTAAAACTGCACTTATTTCTAGTAAATGGACATTAAATTTACACAGAATAAGTGCAGTTGTTTTTAAAGTTTCACGGTTACAAACTGTGTGCCGATCTTTGAATTACCAAGATATAATATAACAAGTCTTTGCAATATAACAAATGGAAAGATTTTGGTGCGATGCTGGTAGGTACCACAAACCAAATGTTTCTTGATGCTTCAGGATTTAATGAACAAAAAATATTGGAACTCATGACTAAAAAAAAGATTAACGGATTCTCAAAATAAATGTTTGATATAATGAAGTATTCGAAATTTTCGAAGATTTTGAATTCATTTTTTATGGTTATTTCTTAGTCAGATATACTCTACTGGAAGAAATTGCATGAACACAGACACAGTCGTCTATCTCGTCGTAGTCGTCTAGTCGTAGATCTCTCCTACGTTTTGTGATCTACCAAATATTCCCTACGCCAACTGCCTCATAAAAATTTTGATCATCCGTTCATCAGACGTCTAATCCCTCACTAAGTTTCCTGATATGATGTGGTTTAGTTACGGCGCTTTATGATTGGTTATTAAAAACTAGAAAAATGTAAAGCTCCTACAAAAACTAACTTTATGAGGATCCATCAGTAAGAGTAGTGAGTAATCTGTGGTAAGAGCTAGAGTGCAATAAGATTTATGATTATGGTCCACCAACGTGTACACAGCGACATCACAATTTATGCGATAACACTGTTTTGTCTTCATAATAAATTAATAGTCCACTTGCGACACTACACAACTTTTCCATCCGCGGCCGTCAAAACGCGGGACAAAGCCATAAACTGTGTCAAATTAAAAAACCCTTTGAACTTGCCGTAAACATGATCGTATGTACTAAAATAAAAAGATTGTTTTGAATGCGAGACATGTGTCCACATGTTGGTAAGAGACAAACCATGTATAATGTGATAAAGTGGCTGGATACCGTTCGGATGACGAACGCCTTAGTAGTTATGAAAGAAAAAGTTCGTATTTATTTTTAAATTCAGGGTGCTGGAATTGGTGCGGAGTGTTTTTTATGCTCGTGATTGTCTTATACACATAAAAAATGGGAGTTATTTTTTTTAGATATTCGCTTCATTGACTTTTGCAAACATTATCTATTTATTGTGATAATAACCCACTAACTTCCATGGGACTAAACGAGAGGGATGGGCAGCAGCGTCATTTTTGTGTAACAGTAGCCATACTGCACTCACCAACCCGCCTGCCAAGCGTAGTGAGTACTGGCAAATTCCGACCAAAATAACCACAGAATTGTAGAAATCTATGAGGGAGGCCTTTGTTCAGCAGTGGACATTCTGCGGTCGATATGACCATGATGATGAACGACCATGGAGGGATAATCGCATGCTATCCAGCGGGATACGACAGGTGTGCTATGGCTTATAGATAAAACCCACAGGTTACGTCCCAGGTCCTAGAGGATCTGCATACAAAGAGAACATAGAGTACTTATATTCGTTTAGTTATACTAGCCGCACTGTAATAGCTTAGTATCACTTGTAATAGCTTACAATAGAGTCTTTGTACAGTATGAGTATAATATAGCTCTAGTGATACATCACTACTGTGGCGCCTAGCCTACTACAATAAGTACGGCATTTGTTCCCTCACACTTTGCTCTCAAGCTGATGCATCGATCCAACATTTACCTATAGATGTTTTGATAGCTAGGCGCATAGGTATCAGAATCATCTTACACTTTATGAGGCCAGATAGAAAAATAATTTTATCTTATAATCGTTAATCTACCTTAACTATGTAGTGAACTTCATTAACGTCCTTATCCTTAATTTTACCAGCAATTTTTTTTACGAAAGTGACCTTCATCTCTGTATTGGTGTAGGGTGTTTACTCTGAAGCGCCTCATCGTCGCCGGTCGAGATAAATCGACGGGGAACACTCGAGATTTTCAAGACTCCCACGGCATGACACGCGCACCCTGACATCAATGTCAACATGGATATCATTATTCGTTTTCTTTGTCCGTTTAATGTTTTTTTGTTGAGACATTATCGCTCTCGAGGGTGAATTATGATTGTTAATTATCTTGGAAGCAGTAAATTGTATTGAGATTCCAGATGGTTTATGCCACAAGTTTTAATTTAGAGGTTTCTTAATCAGCGGCTTGTTTTAAAAATAATATGCCAAGAAAAATCTAAATATATAGTTTTTAGCGGCATCTCCATCTATATTAAAAATGGACTTATGCAACATTAGTGGACTTCACGCGAACATCAATGCAGTTCACCAGCACCTGGAAACTGCACAGCAGATCCTTCTATTTCTTACGGAGACGCAAATATCTTATCCGGGTGATACATCATATTTGCATTACCCAAGCTACAAATTGGAACACAATTTTGTGCGCCGTGCTGGAGTATGCATGTACGCTCGGGAAGACATTTGCCGTTGCCGTCTTTACGGCTTCGATGACAGGGACCTGTCTATTTTATGGGTGCGCGTGGATCATTGTGGCCACACCAGGATCTATGTGTGCCTTTACAGGTCTCATAGTGGTGACATGGACACAACACGACAGTTTGAGCACCTGCAATCGACTGCTGACAAGGTACTGGAGCAGAATCTATATGCGGAGCTAGTGGTTCTCGTACACTTTAACGCCCAACACGTTGAGTGGCTTTGCTCTGGGCCCACTGATTGCGCGGGGAGGGCTGCTCATAACTTTGCTCTGGCCTATGGTTTTTCACAACTGGCACATTCTCCAACAAGAATACCAGATATTGAGAGCAATACGAGCTCCTTATTGGACCTTCTGCTGACCACACGACTGGACGGATATCCCATCTTAATGGATGCGCCACTTGGCTCATCGGACCACTGCCTCGTCCGTTCGCAACAGTCATGCGCGCGGCCAATTGTACACCGGCCAACTGAGTGGCGTCGCGTGTGGCACTACAAATCTGCAGACTGGGATGGATTGCGTGAGTTCTACGCATCGTGCCCGTGGAGGCAGGACCTCGAAACTTGTGCGGGCGCCGTCTCTGAAGCGATTCTGGAGGGTCTGGAATATAAACCTAACTAACCCTAACCCTCTAGTGGCTTCAGGGGTGAGGAGGAGACTCGTGGTTTAATCGGCCTTGCCAGAAAGCGAGGCTTAACAGGCAAGGTGCGTATGTGGCTTGGACCACGGCACGTATAAATTATCGTGGAAGAGTGCTGACGTGCATCCAGTGCCCAAAAAGGATGATAGATCAGACCCATCGAATTACAGGCCCATCGCTATTACCTCGTTGATCTCTAAGGTGATGGAGTGGGTAGTAAATAAACAGCAGCAGCTGCAGCCATATGCTTGTATGCCACCTTAGTGGTAAAAAAAAGTTTAAAGTCCAATAAATATGTAGCTAGTGGTAAAAAACAGTTAGAGGTCCAATAATTATGTTGCTATCTAACCATATTGTTGTGTAAATTTACTGTATATTTAATGTTCTTAACATAGCATGATGCAGTGATGCATAATTTGTTTTAAAACACGCACCAAAAATTCAAATTGTTATAGTTTTGGTAACCTATGACTAAAATATTAATAATAAAATATAATAAACATTAGAACAAATCACCAAACATTACTTTAAACTTCATAACCGTTAACTGTTGTTTAACAGTCTTTTATGGTATAAGCCGTCCTTTTGCACTACGCTTGGTGAATAAAATATTTGTGAACTACCGACATTGATCTAATACTTTTGGTAATTTCTAGCGCTCAACTGTATTTTTTACGTCTAGTTTTAAGTTTCTCGTGTGAAATGATTGTATAATAAAGTTCTTAAATCACATAATTCCTCTTAGAACCGGACGCCGATTTCAGTTCGACTACGATTCGAGTCGCTCTACTTTGAATGTTTTAAAGCGCAAGACTATAGATCTATGCTAGCCCAGAGATTAAAGTGTTCCGCCCAAATCAGGACGTTGTGCCTTATAAATTCGGAGGTGATCTTCTTGGAGTTTTATCAGATCCAAGAACGGGGTAAACTAGTCCAGCTCAGTTCACCCCATTCTGAGACCTACTTTAAAGATGTCCCGATTTCAGAGACAAGTCGAGCGTGCGTTCACCGATACATAGGTAAGCTTAGCCGGGATATATTGCTCTGAAGTGCCTGCACCTGCAGTCTTCTAATCCGCATTTTCTATTACTTGATTGTGTTACCACGTGCCACATGTTATGTGTCATGCCTGCACATAAAATTTGTAAAGCTACCCAGGACTAGTCTTGCGTGGCACCAAACTGCGCTCTTCGCCTCCAGATATGAAGTTAATAACTTATTATTATCTAATCAGAATACTGTAATGTCTATAGTTTAAACACTACTGCTTAGCGGCGAATACCTGGCACTGGGAAGGTCACCTAGTCGGCCTCTTGCAATAAGAGATCTAGCACCAAAAGTAATGGTAGATCTCTAATGGTGGTAACCGTTAGAGACACAACAGTCTGAGATAGGTAGATAGATAAATATAAACTTAAACCAAAACGTATCATGTAGGTACCTAAACCATATTCAGTTGATGTTAACCAAATGTCGTAAACAAACAAAAGTAGGGTGTTTGCTCTCACATCGGTTGGCGGCTAATCTGTAAACGGTTATGATTACGAATTTGTGAGAACCCAACCACCGTCAACGTTCAACACGTCATTTATTATTCAAGCTTACAAAGTACTCATGCCGATGATAGAAGTGTAGTTCGTTTGTTATGACTTGTTTGATTTTACTTAGATGAAAGGGATTGAAGTCCAGTAAGTACCAATAGAAGTTAAATAAAAATAAATCTATACCATATTATTTTTTAAACTAAATATATTTACTATGCAAAATTGTGAAAACCACGCTCATATAGTTAAATAAACTAATAGTATTTTTTAAACCAAGCTTTTATTTCTGCCCTCATGACGAAACAATCCTGGCTGCAGCATTAGATTACTACTTCTATCGTTTTAGTGTATTGTCATCAGAACTAAACAAACTTGCACAGTTTCATGTCCGTGCTACTAACCGTTGAGGAGTGCCCTCATGAGAGACAATCCTGGCTGCAGCATCTTTCATAGTAAAGATCATGTTTACCTATCAAAATTAAACGAATATGCAAAGTAACGTGTCCATGCTACTAACCGTTGAGGTGTGCCCCATGAGGAAACAATCCTGACTGCAGCATCAAGTTATTTCTATAATTTTAGTGTATTTTGCATAAGAACTGAACAAACTTGCAAAGTTTCATGTCCATGCTAATAACCGTTGAGAAGTGTCCTGATGAGGAGATTATCCTGGCTGCAGCATCAGTTCGTGGAAGTGATCATGTTTAGTTGTCAAAATTAAACTAATATGTAAAGTTTCGTGTCCGTGCTACTAACCGTTGAGGAATGTCCTCATGAGGAGACAATCCTGGCTACAGCATCAGTTCAAGGTAAAGATCTTGTTTAGCTATTAAAATTAAACGTATATGTAAAGTTACGTGTCCGGTCTACTAACCGTTGAAGAGTGCCCTCGTGAGGAAACAATCCTGGTTGCAGCAGATTATTTCTACCATTTTAGTGTATTGTATTGCGGCGGAGTGAGTACAAAGTGAAATAAATTATTGACATTGACGGTTATACTAACGACATAGACAACGTAATGGCATCTGTTTTCCTAAAGTTCGCGCACTATTTTACATCAGTATTTTCGCCTGATAAGCCCGTTCCGCGATCAAAAGGCTTTAAATATAAAAATGCTGCATCTACTTGTTTTAATTGTCCATTTCAATGACAGCATAATCCACAAAATGCACTAATGAGCGGTGGCAAACCGCACCCCGCGATAGCGATATCGTGACACTTAACGGGCTTATCAGGCATAAATACTGATTTAAAATAGTGGGCGAACGCATTGACTATGTCTGAACCGGCTACGATTTTGTCACCATACATGAGTATGGACTATGAAGAGACAATCCTGGCAGCAGCATTAGTTCACAGTTCAAGATTTGACCTAAACAATACAAACTAACACATATTACAACTTTAATAAAAGCTTGTAATAAAAGAGCTTTCATAACGCTTCATTGATATTTTTATTTACATGCAATGATATTATATATTAAAAGAAGTAGATATGTTACATGCGCGCCAAAAGTAAGAACCAAAACTCCCCCAATTGTAACGTCTCGCAACCGGTTCGGCTAAGACAGGACAACGAGCATACGCTGTCACAATGTATTTTTTTATTAATTAAGTAATAACAATGCCGTCGTGCGTATAGAAAATGCACGAACTATCAAGCAAAAATAAATAAAGAACATCATCTACCATACCACACGTGAGTAACAAACTATCTAAAAGATTTTAATAAAATACTATTCAAGTTATTTAAAGAATAATATTCTCGAACTAAACACAGGGCAAGCAAGGAAAAGAGACAACATATATTCTATCACAGGTGCGACAAACACATCGAGTACACGTGTGGTCTTTTTAGATAGCTATCTCTTTTACTCTCGTAGTTGTTGTTTTTTTGTTTCGTATCTTCTTTCTTACAGCATAGGTGTGTAGTTTCATAGTTTTATACCTACATACAGCGAGACTGAGTTTTGCGCGCCATTTAATATGGACGTAACATGGTATAATATCATTGTCTACATGTCTCTCTCTTCCCGGGTTTGTATCCCTTGTAAGGGGGAACCCGGTCTTTTGATGCTTACGCGGGGACATGGGTCCAATACGCAGAGGCACTTTAGAGAATCTTAATCTAAAATGCAGTGGGACACTCCATCATCATCATCATACCAGCCAAAAGACGTCCACTGCTGAACAAAGACCTCCCCCACAGATTTCCATAAAGCGAGCGGTTACATGCTACCCACATCCAATGGCTCCAAGCGACCTTCACCAGGTCGTCTGTCCACCTCGTTGGAGGTCGGAGGGACACTCCATATCTGCACTATAAAATGAAGTCATGGATTGTTCCCGCGGGAGGCTATTGTATGAGATGGCATAACTATAACAATGAAGTCTATAACAATGGGTGTTACATAGAATGAAAAGTTTAACAAATACGGAAACAACGGCGTTTGTCTTTCAACCTTTAAAGTGAAATTCTGTGGCAGACGGTGACTCGCCACTCACAAGATGGGCCCCCTAAATTGCCACCACTACAGGGGACAGGTAGCAACACCGGTGTGAGTGGCTCGGGGCGTCGAGAAGTGCGGCGGTCTCGAAGACTCGGGGCGGGTTTACCAGTTATTAGGACATTAGACACCTCTACTCCCGAGCATATAGCTCTGGCAGCCCCCCTCTGATCGGCCAACTCAGCGGGCATTCATGGGATTCCAACCGACCAATTAAGGCAAGCTGGAGACGATGCCCTGAGCAACTCTCTGGAGCATTCGGGTACAGTGTCGCCACTCACATTCAGTTCGCCAGTAACTGCCGTAATAAGTGATAACTATTAATATCATTATTAGACGCAAATACACATTTTAATATTTTTTATCATTTCTCCTGAATAAAGTTCACTTCTGGACACTGGCCTCCCCCAAAGATCACCACATCTACCGGTTTGGGTGTGTTGTGTGCTTTTTGGAGGGTTATGTCCTAAGATGTTTTATAAGTGGTTTTGCCATATTTTTATACAATCGCAATAATCGTGTTATAGATTAATTTTGTTTTGTATGACCATAATATTTTGGAGGAATACTAATGCACGATTTTAGTTTTACATTTTGACAGGTGATAAATATTACGTGCAATGAAACGAAGCGTATCATTTTGTAACCCTTTGGATGTACTTACATGTAGATTGTTTATATTGGACCTTGATCAGACCCATTTTTCGTAATGAGTCTTTGGCGACAAATTACCACTCCTGTCCGTATTTTCCGTTTGTTAACACAAGAAGTTAATAAAAAATGTTTTCATAGTGGTATTTATAAAAATGTAAACATAACCCCAAAACTTGTAAATGCAAAACCATGTATATCTTATCCAGTTCGTTGGAAATCAAAAAAGGTTTGTAGTATTTAGTATTTCATACTTTATTCTCAGGTAGTGACGTATTTACCAATAATCGAAAGACTACCGATTTTGACCTTTTAGATATTGTAAGTCAAAAATTCTGTTGCAATTTTTTTCGTGTTACAGAACACATATGATTCCGATGATGAACCAACTGAGTTTGATGATGATTCGTCACTATCAAAGGATTCAAAAGTAGTTAAATTTTCCACAACGTCTCTGAGAACCGATGTAGTGTTAAAGTCAGCACTGAGTATATCACGAAAGTAAGACTCAAATCATTTGATTCAACTTAATAAATCATAGTTATATGATAACCGTACATATTCTTTTCTTTCAGTAAAATAGAACAAATGTTTTATGAGAGTAAAATTAGAGTAAATGGAAAAAAAATCATGAAGAAAAGCGTTTCTGTGAGTATTGTGGCTATGCTATTGATAAAATTATTTAAATAACCAAAGCTAATCTAACCCCCATGGGTAATACCTGTAATCCAAGAAGGCAGGGTACATGATAGTGTATGGGCTAAACCTGTGTTGTTAAGAATAACATAAAAACTAGACAGTAGTGCACAGTATAGTTATTTGATATTCTGTATTCTGCAATTCTATTCATCATATGCCTCGCCTCCCTCATAGACCTCCACAACTGTGTCGTCATTTTTGGGGACATTTGCCAATACTCACCATGCTTGGCAGGCGAGATCACTATGGTTACTGTTCCACAGTAGGGATGCGCATCTTGCCCTTGCAGCTGTCCATCCCTCAGGCCTAGCGTCCCTTATTCGCCTTTTACGACATCCATGGGAAATGGAGTGGTGCTATATTCTTAATACACCACACGGACAATTCTATTATTAGTATTTATATTTGCCTGAATTATTCGGTTGGAATTACTGCAGAATATGCAGTAATGTTATTTTAAACAAATAAATTTAAGGTATAGGTAAACTTTATTTGATACAAGTAAATATTTGATTGATTTGCCATGTGGTACTAGCTAAGAATTGCACCAACCGATCTCATCCCATAGGTGTTGTAAAAGGAGACTGAGATTAACCGAAAGATGAGCAGCAGCGTCCTTCGAGTACAACTACAACTAAACTACAATCACCAACCTGCCTACCAACTGTAGTGGTTATGGCAAAACCCCCAATGAGCACACAATACAAACGTGCAGCTGTGGATGACTTGGCTGAAATGATGATGATGAACATTTAATCTACCTTTTACCTACATTATGCCAAAAAAAATGGGAGCTCAGCTGAGATTTCTTTGAAAGTAAACTTGCTTGGGACGAATTGGCGAAATCGAGATTATTGACAATCAACATTCCATTGCCAGTTGTAAATCGCCCTAAGCGCGCTTCATAATCGATATTGCGTTGCTGGTTGACAATCGCGCCTAGTGCACTTCACAATCGACATTATGCAGACTGCTGAACAAAGACATCCCATATGTTTCTGGAATGTTGGGGCAATTTGCCAGTACTCACCAAGCTTGGCAGGCAGGTTGAGTGCAGAATGGCTGCTGTTCCATAGAATAGATGCTGTTGCCCATCACTCTGGTTTAGTCCCTTTGTTGAGTAATTATTGAATGAATAATACGGCTGGATACTTGGGTTGGTTAAATTCAAACCCAACAATACTCAGTATTTGGTTATCTGGGAAAATCTGTATTTGGCGCATCTATCCATACCAGTGGTGGCCCAAAGGCCGAAATTCGACCATTTTGTTTTTTAAATAAATTTTAACTTTCTGCACTCCTCCTTAAACTTTAGCTATACCATATCTCACACTCCTCTCCGTGTGCTCAATGTGCTTAAAAAGGGGTACAAAGTTTGTCTTCACATATTAATATATAGATTGTTGGGTTACACTCCATAGGTGTTCTTTTTGACGCATGTTAATGCATAATATGCACATTCTTTATCATTTGGTATGTAACACAATACCTAAAGATCATTTTTACAATGATCCTGTTCGTAAAAAATAATTGTAACTTATTTATTATTATAGGTAAAATTAGGTGATGAATTGGATGTGATAAAAATGGTCAGCCCGAACAATTCAGAACATTTATATGTGGCTCGAGTAGAAATATTGAATGTGTCTCCTAAAGAAGAAAGTATTCAAGTCACAGCAAGAAGGTTCAAACACTTGCTCATAGAAAACTATGGAGCAGATAAGGCTGCTGTGGGCAATGAAGAATAAATTGTGTATCAATTTATAGCAAATAGTTACTACATTTTGTTCTTTTGGACCTTTTAGTCCACTATAATAACCAATTGTTTTAAATGGAATACAACAATAAACACAATTAGGTGATTGTTAATAAAATTCATTTCAAATTCAGTAACCACTCCAAAGAAGACCTGTTGATAATTATAACTATGTTGACAGGAGGACTTACCCATACGATAGCACAAGAAATAGTCCTTGAACTGCTACTACCATATTGCATATGCATGAGCATATGGCTGAAGCAAAGCCAAGTGTTGAATCAATTCACTGTGGTTTTTACTGCTCCCATATGAATAAGCTGTTTTTATTTGTAAATATGTAGATTATAATGAATTAATGTTGAAAATAAAAATAATAAAGAATAGTGTTTTTCGTTTAATTTAAAACCTAGAACTATTTTTGTAACATGATTAAATATCTAAATCTATATCACAATCTGAACTCTCAAACATTGATATTTGTGAACTTGACACCTTTTGGTTTGACGAATTTGAATTGCTTTCTTTTCCTTTGGATTGTGCAATAGCTGTAACATGACTTGATACTGAATCCATTGGATCGTTATATTGTTCTAGGTTTTCAAATATCTGAGATCTTGAAGTAGAGGGTTTCTTTGCAGCACTGTTTTGATTTGATTGCAATTTATGGACATATAAACAATCTGATGTTGTACCTGAAGGCTTTTCATCATATTTATCAAAATCATTTTTGCTCACAAACTGAAACTGTTTTAGTTTATTAACAATATTTTTCTTTGCTTTAGGTTTATTTTTGGATTTAGCATCAATGCTTTTGTCTGATACATAATTTTCTATAGATGTATCAAGTATTTCTGTAGATGACGTGTCTTTAGGTTCTGATTTCACAATGTTATTTTCAAAATTCAATTCATTTTCAATTCTGAAATTAAGGCCTAAATCGGCAAATGCATCATTTACACTGGGTACAGCATTTAATATGCTATCACTCTGGCCAATTTCTTCGTCGCTATTCCTTGTATCATCTTTACTATTACAAGCTTTCACTTTACATATTTTACCTCTTTTAGACAATTTACTCTTAACTGCACTTGCATCCACAATAATTTCTTTTCTTTTTCGTTTATTACCTTTTTGGTTTTGAACGTTTGTTGGTTCTTTTTTAGCTTTGTTTAGAGTCGCATGTTTTTTTAATGTTACTGCAAACCTTTCATTTATTCCAGCATCTTTGAAGTCTTTATCTTTTCTTATATTGTTTATATCATCTACACTCTCTACATGATTACTTTTCGTGGATTTTTTATTGTTAAAATAAGAGCTTGTTATAAGAGATGCAGAAAGGTGTATATTGTCATCAGTTACATCATCGTATTTGGCGAACGATTTGGTATTTCCAGCTTCTATGTCACTTTCTAAGGTTTTGTGATCAACTTGCATTAGCTTGGCGTAATATAACAGCTCATTTTGCCACACATCGAGCAAGTTTAACCTTGAAAGAAGTTTCTTAGCTGTGCATAAATAGTTGTAGTCTGGGTATTTGGGAATAGTTGAATGTAAGGCGTCTACAGTGTCGTCCAGGGTACAATCTTGCATAGATAAATCCACAAGTGAAACTGCGACAACTGCATCCATTGGTAATATTGTTTTGCGGAACATAAGTCGGCAGTGTGCTTGAGATAATCTGCAATCATAGAATTTCGTTTGTGAAGTGAAAACTTCTTTTAGCGCGGTACGGATATATTAGATGAGATAAAATCTCTGAACTCATGACACCGTTACGAGACGCTATTTGACGTCTATATGAAGTGAAAACTTCTTGGTTTTGCAACGCGGCGGGAAGCGCGCGCTCTTTGTGCAGCGGCTCACACCGCAGCCATATAATGTAGTATTATATTTTGTGAAATAGATAAATAAAAATAAAAACATTTGCTTGTTGTAAAAACAGTTGTTGGCCCGTGGTCGAAATCTCGGATAACAACTAGTTAGTAATAAAACTTATAATTAGCAATCGGTATTCGTAGTGTCTGCAATTCAGTTAGGCCTCCAATCAGAATCATGAACGGTCATATTGATATAATCACCTTGCTTGGCAAACGGAATACACCTCAATAGGTATATGGGTATTACTGTAAAATGGATGTTGCTGCCTATCCATCTAAGTCGACCTATAAGACAGTCCAAGTGCGCTGCCTTTTTGCAAGGGTGTGGTACCAGACGGCTATACAAGAGGACATGTGATAAAAATAATAAACAGAAAAGCCTACATCCCATCAAAACGTCTGCTTATGGTCAACAGACCGATCGCAAGACAGCAAAATACATAAAAAGAAAAGCCTACAGTATGTTCCTATTCAATCGAAACAACTTCACGGAAATATATCGCATTTGTACTTGAGAGCGTTTAACTTTATGGAGAAAGGAAAGGACATGGGTAAATTGGGTCTAATCTGTAACAGAAAAGAAAGCTTAAACCAACAGTACGTGTATATTCTGGGTCCCCATTTATCTTTGAGATTTACAATTAGAAAGAAAGAAAGATATTTATTTTGAACTCGGACAACGCTTACAGAACAGAATAAAAGAAAAACAGTTACTTTTACGAACAAAAGAATGCTGTACGAGGCCAAAAATGGTCCCTATCTCAGCATATGCTGCAACTGTGGAACGTTACAGCGCTGGTTTTCAGATAGGACCGTGTAGTGAGGCCACAGTCGGTCACTACATATACATTTAAACAAAATAAATAAATAATGCAGATACTGTGATTAAGTAAACAATAAAATTTAATAATTAAATCAAATAGTAGTTATTGTGTAAAATCGATTGTTTTCTTATCGGTCATTATCCGAGGTCCGCCTCTATTGTCTTTGACAAGCGACGGACGCTGCCACAGAGTAATTTAAAGACGCTGCAGAAGCTAGTCGCTGGGTACACATATAATGAAAATAATATAAACAAAGATTAAACTACTCGATAACGATGGAGCCAATAAATAAAATTGGAATTGGATTGGAATATACTACTCTCTGAAAGGACATAGTTTACATTGCAAGTAGGTATGAATAAATAACAATAAATAAAAAGTAAAGTGTAAGCCAAGTGTTGCTAACTTGCTATCTGAATATTTATGGTTTAATAATATTATACATAATTTGTAATCATAATAATAAGTTGCTGGTTATACTGGGGTGGAGGAGATTTAAATACGATTCAGAAATACTATCTACATGTTATGTATCAATTGAAAGGCCAAATAGAATACATAAAACACATCAAATCGCTGCAAAATTGCCGATTTTGATCTACATTATTAGTATCTAAAGTAAGTTCATACCTTTATTTAATTAAAAATTTTTTGCTGTTCCATGAGATGTTTTTTATATTTTAAATTGAACGTATATACCGATTTTATAGCACGGAAAAGAGGTGGGAGGTCGTTCCAGCAGCGGGTTGCAGAGAATTTAAAACTGCCACGGAATGCAGCAGTGCCATGCCTTGGCGTAGCCATGAGATAGGAAGAGGCCCTAGTTTTGTATGTATTGTAATCTCGCGACCAAGCAAACTTGCTGTATAGGTATTCAGGTTTTAGATAAAACAACGCCAAAAAGTAAAGTAGCTAAGTGGAGCCTCCTGCGTGACGACATGTTCATCATGTTTTCATTGTTTAAAAAGGGTTTAATGTGTGATCGAGGAGGGACATTGAAACAAAAACGGGCACATGCATTTTGCACCCTCTGTATAAGTCTCTCAGTTCTGTTAAGTGTTATGTCCCATACACCGTGTCAGCGTAATTCAGCTTGGATAGTACGAGGGAATCACAAAGCATGATACGCATATCCACACTGATGTAGGGACGAACTCTTTAAATCAGTTTTAGCCGGTAAAAACAGTTACGTACAGCATTGAGTACATGAGTCTCAAACTGTAATTGACCGTCAAAAACTACTCCAAGATTGCGAGCTTCTGGTACCTGCTCTATTGAACAACCATCAATCCTAACATCAGGATTGTAATTTTGAATTTTACCGATGATGTCTCTCGAACCTATAATCATAAATTTTGACTTATTGGGGTTTAGCACTAAAGAATTCCTTCTTGCCCATTCTGCAACTCTATTTAAGTCGTCATTAATTTTACTTACAGATTCGAGACAATTTTGGGGATGAAAGGAAAGATATAACTGGAGGTCGTCAGCATATATGTGAAATTTGCATTTAGTTATTGAGTTAATGATGTCAGAACTATACAGAATAAAGAGTAGGGGACCAAGGATAGATCCTTGTGGTACTCCCCTGGACACGTGACCGAGAGAAGATGTCGCCTTGCTACCGTTTTTGTCACTTATCACCTCGACAAATTGCAATCGGTTGCTCAAATAGCTGTGGAACCACGGTACTGTTTTTATATCACATCCATAGTAAGAAAGCTTAGAAAAAAGAAGTGAAACATTTATAGAATCAAAAGCACGGGAAAAGTCAAGAAGAGTTAATATAATAATAAACAATTAAAATAAAACGTCCAAAAAATAAGAAAGCATGAATACACCAGTGATATTCAATTAAACGTATAGACTAAATTAAACGCATACTTTTTCTATGGCTAGACACATATGTAAAAAAGTGACGTTTGATTATATTTTTCGTTTGTTTCATTCGCTTGCTGTGTTATATACTGGTGGATGTTTTGTGCGAGCATTGAGTTTTACGTGGAATTTTACAACGACCATGGCTTGCTTTTGGATTCTGAAGATCCTTTTTTTTTTCATCCTAATGGACTTCCTCCGCCTTAGAAAGGGTGGAGGGGCATTTCGGACTCTTACCGGCTAAAGCCCCACGGTGTCCTTCCACTTACCTCTAGTCGGGGGTCAGGTGCGCGCTTTGTAGGCATTAGACCGTGCCAACGGTGCCAGGCACTGTTCGACGGGTCCCGTCTCTGGCCGCACATATCCTACAGAGAAACGCGCACGGAACACACGCGCCGCCATCTCGGGCATGTCTCTGTTCGGGTGACGGACCGCCCCTAGTTCGTCGCCCGCAGGCAGCTACTCATGGCCAGAGATAGTTCGGCGCCCTCCTCCAGCGCCTGCGCCCGGTGCGTTTTCTGCAGCGGGTATCAAAGGTAGTCTCCTCCCGTCCCCGCTCTGCCGCCTCCTTTTCTTGCGTCACGTTCTTGCAAAAGGAGGCGACGGCATCACTCGCGCTCTCGCTCCGTACGATGGACTGAACCACGCCCGGAAGCGAGAGGTCACCCCCTTCGACCACCACGATGAGATCACGGCGCTGCGCAAGCTTGGCACTCCTCCAACGTATGCTGCACAGTGTCCTCTCCGCAGTGATGACAACCGGGCGTCTTTTCTCGGCCTATTCGACGCAGATACTTTCCGAAACACCCATGGTTCGAGAGTACCTGCGTCATCCAGAAGGTGAGGGCGCCATGCCGCTGCTCCAGCCATTCCCACATGACGGGTCTTACCAGCGCATTCTGAACATCTCAATTGCAAAATTCTCCCGGACCTAATGAAATTTGAAACTTTTAAATAATACCACAGATAAGATTGATGTTGAGCGTTTCGTTTTTGTATTCACTTCTATTTAAAAAGTGTAGCAACCATTTTCCATCCTAAGGTTGCCTGGAAGAGATCGCGGATAGCGATTAGGCCGCCTATTGTACTTTTTTACTAACTCTTTTTTTTAATATAAAAAGTAAATAAATTGTTCGATTTTTTTTTGGTAATGAAACGCACAGAATGATTAGAATTGAATGGAACTTATACGTCACTAGCGGCATTTCGTTGCTATGGAAGGGATTTTCCATGTCTATGTCTACGAAGACAGCTGAGTCTTCATGTCGGCTCATGCTCGGGAACAAGAGATATCGAGACGTGTAGAGAGCCCGTGCCTGTCTTCGGAAAAGAAGACTTTGAAATGGTCATGCTACGCCAACTGCATTGATATTTATGAATATAACAAAGATTTTGAGTTATTGTTTGCCGTGTTGCCATAATTCCTATGCAAAGTTAGCTTTGTCGGACTACCGCTGATGTGCTGTCTACTACTGTATTTTTTTCCATTTTCCATACTGTATACTAATTATTTCGAAATTGTACTAAAATAAAACCATGTTTGTGTATAATTTATTTCTACATGTGAAACGGAATGCAATGGTTTCGTAGATTTTAAGTAGAAGATCGCCTTTTACAACAGGAGATTGACAGACACAGTTAACTACTACTACTAGTTTTATATAACGTGCATGGTCAAGTAGCCAAATTACATTGGCAGATGGGTGAGTCCAGTTTTGCCATGTCCATTAGGTTAAATGCCCTAAGCGTTTGTGCCATTTTTTATACCTGCGATTAGCGTCTATACATGTGGTATACATACGATCCGCGCGAATACACATACAATTACTGCATCATAAATGCGGCACGGTTGGTGCAGTGGCTGATACAGTCGGCTGCTGCGCTCCGGGTCGTGGGTTCGATTCCCGCACGGAACAAATATTTGTATGATCTGCAGGTTGTTGTTCCGGGTCTGGTTGTATTGTGTGTGGAATTCATGTCTGTAAACGCACTCACAACACAGGAGAAATCTTAGTGTGGGGCAACATTTAAAAAAAAAAAACAACTATCACAAGTAACATACCTAACTAGACTGTCTAGCATTCTAACAGTAGTGCGTGAAGGATCCCTGTGTTCTGATTTTCTTTGAGCCATGTAATACTTTTGTAATATCATATTTGCCGATTTCGTCATCTCTGTATACTTAGGCCCAACTAAACTTATGTACATCTGAAACATGGAATAGTATCTAATTAGGTATAATTTTTCACATTTGATATATTTCATCATCTAGGCGTATGCTACCTGTAATTTTTCTTGATTCCATTTCTTCTTGGATTCTGTTGGGTTTGATTCTCCAAAAAGGATGTACGATGACACAAGGTTGTCCCATGTTCTGTTTTTTGAATCTAATAAAATAAATATTAAATCAAACCTGAAAACAAAATTTTGAATACAATATGTAAAGCAACGAGAAAACTACTTAAGGCATTCCCAGTAACCCGAAATACTACAGCTTCTAGCAAATTCAATTCTTTTACGTATACAATCAAGAGTGAATGAGTATACCGAGTTCGACGAATTTAAAACCGCCCAAAAATGGCTATCTAACCCCGTACGTGAGTACCTATGTGACAGATACAGCAACCAGTAGTTCCACGCACAGACATTTATCCGTCCTACCTATGCAATCAAAAGAAATAATGGACTTGTAATGTCATCTTCCGCCATTAGAATAAAAACTTATAACTTCGTTACCTAGGAAATTTCTAATTGAGAAATCAACTGCACTTTGACTTAGATTCCGAAAGCCTCAGTAATAAAAAAGAATACAGAAAATGACATTTACCTGCTTAGCAGAGGAGTTCCGAGTGAGACATTTACGCTGAGCGGTTGATCTGTATCATAATGTCCTTTAGGATTGCAAGCAGCAATAATGGCGCAGCGGCTATTTAGTTTACACACTATGCCAGCCTGTAAATATCTATATGTTAATATGTCAAGAAAAAACATTGTACCCCTTTTTAAGCACATTGTGCGCTCGGAGGCGTGTGAGATTTGGTACATTGAGTTGAGGTTCATATGGAGGAGGAGTGCAGAAACATAAAACGTATGTGAAAAAATAGTCGAATTTCAACCATTAGGCGACCAGTAGTAAATTATTATCTATACAAATAAATACAATTGAAGTGTCTGTTTGTAATGTCAAAATAACAGCTTTTTACTAAATGCATATGAAAGTATGTACGTTACATATAACAAAAACACAATTTTTAATTTTTTTGTCTGTCTTTCTGTTTGTTCCGGGTGGTATTTTGACGGGACCTTTACTGGCAGATAGCTGATGTTATAAGGAATAACTTAGGCTACTTTTATATTAGAAAAATAATTAGGGTACCGCGTAAAAAAATAAAACCCTTGAAATTCAATATATATTCTATGTCAAATGTCTATGTCGAAGTACCTACTCTAAATTTCTTTTAAATTAAACGCGGGTGAAACTGCGGGGGGACTAGTTATAAATATATTAAATCTCTATTAACGAACATGTATATTTGAAGAATAGGAATGCCCATGCTTTTATCGTTGAGGATTCCTTTGCCATTTTTACCAACGACCTAAACGAAATACAGTGTGTTGCAAGGTTCCAAAAATTGTTTAGTTTTTTATTTTATGTTCATTTGCTACCTATAACTAAATAATTGCTATATGAATAGCCCTATTTTTAAAGAAATATACAGATATTTGTTGGCGTCGCAAGCCTTTAAGGTAACAAAAGCAGACCTCAGCCAGATTTTCTAAATAAAATCCATTCATATAATATTGACCGTACCTTCGCCACTGAAATTGTTTGTTGTTCCATCGCCTCGTGTATGGCAGTGCGATCGTGTTCGCGAAGCTGTGATATCTCGTCAATACAACATACACCACCATCCGATAATACTAGGGCACCAGCCTCTAACTGCCATTCACCATCTTCCTGCAATAATATTTTTGTTAATGAGATTACCCTTAATGAGATGGCCCTTTACAATTATCAAGAACTACATAAATAACATTCAAGAATATTTTAATAACATTTTTGGTACCGTAGCGAATAACAAAAAAATAACAAAAAACCGCAAAAAAGGTCTAAGTTTAGAATTTACAGTATTTATATATATCATTAATTAAATACATCAATATCATTTAATAAAATCTGCTGGGTGTTTTAAGATCTGAAGTGAATATTTCAAAAATTGAGGATGTAATTTTTTTTGTACGTGGTTGGTTGTGTGTGGCAGTTTTAGATCTCACATCACCTAACCTTCACTTTGAATAATTATCAAATTGTTGACATAAGAAGCATAAATCCATATTAATCACGTGTCTTTATGAGTTCGTCGTCGTTTGTTTCGGCCGAATAAACTCTACTGCTGAACATAAGCGTCCCCCCAAAGATCGCCACGACCGGTCTGGATGTGTTGTGTTGGAAGGTTTTGCCATAATCGTCACGCTTGGCGGACGGGTTGGCGATCGCAGTTGAGTTGTTCATGCACTCGAAGGACGCCGCTGCCAGACCTCCGATTAATCCCATAGTCGCCTTTTACGACACCCACGCGATGAGATGGGGTTGGTGTTATTCGTAGCCGGCACCAAACGGCAGTTTTATGAGTTATCTCAGGCGCAATAGTTATCTTACAACAATAAATTCTTTTCGTTGACCAAAATAGAGTTTCGACTAGTAATTAAATTTTATTTTTAAACGTTTTGTACTACGCCGATTAAAGCTGCTCGAGCAGTTGCGCTTCTTACAGCAGGGTTCAGACAACGTGTCAGCCGTGAGAAGTGTTTACCAACGTCATCACATCAGTACAAGGGCGTCCACTGGAAAAATGCCTTAGCCATAGATTTAAACAATTTTGTAGTCATTTTGCGGGGAATTCACCAGTACTCACTACGCTTGGCAGGCGATTTGGTGAGCGCATGGCTAATGTTCCACAGAAGGGACGCTGCTGCCTATCCCTATGGATTAGAGTCCCTTCGTCGCCTTTTACGAAATCCACAGGAGAAGACGGAGTGGTGCTATATTCTTAATCCGGCCACCAATGTCACCAGAAGTCTAAATCCTTTACGAGGCGAACAGGTTCGGGAAGATTAAGAGTAACATCTGCACGGGATGATCGCTTTATCGTCACAACTTGTTTGAAATCGACACTTGACTGGTGTACAGGTACAGCAAAGGTAAAAAGTTAGATATAAAAAAATGACAATGCCTGCCCCCTTGTCACGGTGATAGTGCCAGATTATCTGTGAGAAGTCGGTATTGCTGCAATGGAGTGCCCAGCGAGGAGCCCTGACAATCATGGAACAACCGGGGGACGACCGATTATGGCTTGGGTTCCAACACCTTAACCATTACCGGAACTGAAAATCACCATTGAAGAAAGGGCGAATATCATTTAACAGTTGATAGTGACATTGATTAGAATAATATATATAAAATAACAACCCCCCATCCTGGGAGCCACAATAACAACTGAATCAAAACTTTAAAAAAATACATTCAGGCTTGTTTTGTAGACATTTTAAGAAGTTTGGACTCGTTTCTCCTACATTGTTTTCACATAACCTTGATTTTTACAACAATGTGCTCATAAAATATTGTAACATTTAATATGATTTAAAAAGAGTAACCATGGAGTTTCTTGCCCGTTCTTCTCCATAGGAAATCTACATCTTGGAACGCGGCAATTATAGTCTCGACGATTCATAAGTGCCTGTATATGGTTTACATGAATAAAAATATTTTTTATCTTTTATCTTTATCAACAAGCAGTTGGCAATATTATTAACATATAGTTTATTGTCTTCCAAATCAACAAAATTTTTGAATAAATTCATGAGGTGTTTGATTGTATGCTATTACTTAAAAGAAGATGACTAAGCTGCTTTTAATTAATTCTAAGAGTTATGTTTTTACGTATGGTTTTTATTTTTCTTCAGAAAACCTAATTTTCTTCATTATTTATCTTTGAAATCTAATGTGAAGAGTGGGCCGACTTTCTTATGTAGCTAGCACATACTGACGAAACAAAAGATACGGTACGTTAAGCAGTATAAAGACCTTTTTAATGGTTTAGTTGCATTTTGCTTCGTGCTCATAACTTTTATGCTAGCCGTACCCTTAGCGCAGCGCATGTGAGTCCAGCTCGTGTGCTACCGGCCCCTGACGTAAACACGGACCGTGTGGTAAGATCGGCGCTTGTACGAAGTAACTGTGATTTGCCAGTACCTGAAAAATGAGCAGTTGCTAATCAAGTACTGTTAAAGTTTATTCTCTAAAACAGTTATAGAGCTAAAACCAGACGGCAAGTCTTATCAGTACATCGAAGTGTTATATATAGGGTCTTACATTAATAATGGAAAATATTTTAGGGCTAGGCTCTATGAATGGTATAGAATTCATTTCAAATATCAAGTATCGGTTTTACTGATAATAAATAAATTAATATTCAAATATTCGACTAGCGAAATATTTACTTACTCTGTCTCATCAGCCATCAGTCTCATCGTCCACTGCTGAACACAGGCCTCCCCCATAGATTTCCACCACTGTGTCATCATATTGGGGGGAAATTGCCAGTACTCACCACTCTTGGCAGGCGGGTTGGCGAGCGCAGAAAATCTACTGTTCCTCAGAAGGGACGCTGCTGCCCATCCCTCTGGTTTAGTCTCTTAGTCGCCGTATACGACATCCACGGGAGGAAATGGAGTGGTGCTATATTCTTAATCCGGACACCACACGGACACTTACTCTGTACTATTTGATAAAATAAAGGTTGATGTTACGTTTATTTAGTTTGCTAAAACGCATCATTGCTACCTATAGATTTACCTCCTAAAATATTTTCATTATTAAAGTAAGACCCTATATACCATATCGGTCCAAGTACATGAACAGAGCACGGGGGCAATCCCATTGCGGAGAGGTGTGAGACAGGGGGACGTCATTTCCCCGAAACTTTTCACCGCTGCAATGGAGGATGCCTTCAAGCTTAGAATAATAACGCATAGAAACGAACATGATAAATTAGGCAACTAAAACTTAGCTATATGTAACTTTGCTCGGCCAGCCGTCAGTACTCAAAGACACGTCCTGCGATATACAGCTCGCAAGAATTAAATAAAACTGACCGATTGTACCGCAAAAAGATGTTCCAGCACGCCCGGAAAACCAAAAAACTGTGATAAAATTACATTTCACAAGTGAATACTTACTTTTTATAAATCTAATGATTTACGTGAATGGATCATCAAATAAACATTCTATCAACCTACGCTATCACGGTACAGTGTTGCGAGTTGTGAGGAATAAGATACCTACAATGTATTTAATTTTGTTCTTAGATTTATTTAGAAGGAAACAATTTGTTTGATTTTTATGCTATTTGATAAGATATAATATAATATCTTCAGGGCTGCTATAATCCAAAATTATTATCGCAGTAATTGTTTTAATAGCTAGCTAACCATGACCCAAGTAATACTTATTATCTTTGAGTACTTACTCCGATTGTATACTTCCGTGTATTTATCCAATATGAGCATTGTATTTGTTTGTTTTGGATTTCCTGTCGACCCTTTCATAGCCAATCGTTGGATTACACTAATTAGACCGATTAGACGTAATCGCAAGGAGGATTGGTGGAAGCCAAACAAAAAATACAAGCTGTTGGGTTGAAGATTAGTAAATAAACATTGTAATATTGTAACAATTTTTTAATTTTCCCATAAACGGTTTCCCATTTAATTGATATGAAACAATTTTTCAGTAATCAGTAATTTGTATTTGAAATCCGCCATACTAGTGATTTATGGAACAGAGACGTGGTCACTCACTGTAGGCCTCATAAGAAAGCTCAAGGTCACTCAGCAAGCTATGCTTGGTATTTCTCAACCTACATGGCTGAAAGGATTAGTAAACTGAAATGGCAATGGGCGGAGCACCATAGCTCGTTGAGCTGATGGCCGTTGGGGCAAACAGGTTCTCAAGTGGAGACCGCGCACCGGAAAACGCAACGTGGGATGACCTCCAACGAGGTGGACAACGACCTGGTGAAGGTCGCTGGGAGTCGTTGGATGAGGGCGGCATGTAACCGCTCGTTGTGAAAATCTACGGGGCAAGCCTTTGTTCAGCAGTGGACGTCCTTTGGTGATATGATGATGATGACGATGATAGGTAATGTCAAGCATTTTGTTTACGTTGTTAGTAGTCTACTAGGTCTGTGTGTAACCTAGCACAGGGACGTTTCGGGGGATCTTTTACAATCCCCCGGGAGGGGTGACTGCTTTACAGTCACCCTCTCAGAGATGTGCCTATAGGCGTGGCACCAGTGAGCGGCTCTAGTGTGATCATACGAGGACCTGGATACCCCCTTGGTGCCGAAGATGACCGCCCCAGTGGTTTTAGTCGGTAGGAGTCCGGCGGATAAGGAGAGGGGTATCCGTCCTTCTCCGGGCGGAGGAAGTTCATGCAGAATTTCCAATGGGCCCTATAAAAAAAAGGTCTGTGAACCCAAAAATGCGTTTGAATGTAAGACACAGCTGATGATAGGGTTGATTTCGTGTATTTTTCATGAAAAGTTTGGACAGCTATAACTCTGTAACTATTGATGTTTTGGGAAAAGTCGTAGAACAAAAGTAGTTCATTGCCACCCATTGTATAACACCCTTTCGGCTTAGAACACCCTTGCCGACTTTCCCTGTATACAAGCAATAGTTTTTACCATGGAACCTCACTATACTCAATGTCCGATACACAACTGCACATATTATATAAGAATCGTACCTGGATCGCCAACTAAAAGTAAATGACACTGTCCTCGAACGTGCATCACATGTTTCTCATCTTGGATGTTTTTCTTGCTTTCATTCTCTACAACACGATTAGAGCCAGTGATCACTGTGAGCATCACTGCTAGCTTCACCAAATGTAGACCATAAACCTAAAATTAAACACAATAATCTGTTGTATATATTCAATGCAATCAATTATTCCGTAATTAGGCAGGTAGTGCCATGTGGTGCCGGCTCAGAATGCCACCACCCCATCTTTTCCCGTGGGTGTCGTAAAAGTCGACTAAGGGATTGGCCGGAGGATGGGCAGCAGCGTCCTTCGAGTACATTAACAACTCATCTGCGATCGCCAACACGTCTGCCAAGCGTGGCGATTATGGCAAAACCCCCCAATGAGTTCACAACACACCCATATCGATCGTTGTGGTGATCTTTGGGGGAGGCCTGTGTCCAGTAGTGGACTTCATTCGGCCGAAATGATGAGGCAGGTAGATACTTTTACACATAATATTGACACGAGACAACCTCTGAGAACAAATGCTGAAAAATCTCACAATTTTTCCTTACTGTATCAGTATTTTACGAAACTGTGTTTAGAGTATATGCAAAACAGCTCTATTTGTACATAGATTAGATGCTTCACTAGAGAAGGTCACTAGACTATACATTATATCCTATACATTGTTTATACGTGACTCGACTAGTGGAAAAACGTCGTTATCAAGGGGATCTTTAAACAATACCTTAGCCATTAATTTGTCTTAGTATGATCTGAAAGACTACTATGTACTACTGTAGCTTCATTTTAGTTCTTAAACATAAATAAATGTTTTACCTGAGGACATACTGATGCTAAAATTTTATCCCTGCCTTTTAGAGGACAAACTTCATACTTGGACCAGAACTCATTGAAACAGTCCTTTATATCAGGAGCTGTGGCTATGACCTCTGATCTTTGTGCATTGCATACTTCAACAAAGTTTGCTTGTAAAACCAGTTCAACCTCCGATTTCTTATTTTGAACCGATGGTCGCCATCGACGTCTTACTGTACCGCTGGAAATATAAATGTCAAAAAATATATATTTACCCTTCTGTAAGAAGAAAGCTTAAATTAGTTAGGGTTCGGAGCAAGTGCTCTCGTGCTGTACCAAAGATGATTAATCTTGCTAGCAGTGAAGCTGCATCATAGTCTGTGTCACAGAGAAGTATATGATTGCATTCTTATGTAATTATCGGTATAGGTATGTTACAGCCTAACTCTTATGTAATTCTGTAGCATACCGCACAGTGCATAGAGTGTGACCTGTTTACTTCAAGAGAAAAGACAAATACATAGTAATAGAGTCTTTACCTATGGAATTGCCGTCCTGCACCCTGACATGCTGACCATTTCAAATAAAAATGTTTTTTGTTTGGCTGTGAACTCTAATTTTTTATTATTCAAAATCTATGTAGTAAATATTATGTGTTCATCACGTTTGAATCTTTTTCGTCGTCATGGATACGTTGAAAATTCGAGTAATTATATTTTCACAGCTACTAAACGTAACAGCGACCCATGACCCTTTTTATAGTACCAAATAATTCAGATATTTAGAACTAAACAAATAATAACACAACCAAAGGACTAACACAACCAGAGGACTAACAACAAGGAAGGAAGATATTCCAGGAAACTTGTCAAGTGATGTGTACCCACAAAACCAGACTTACCTCTTATCACCCACAATCTGATGGAATAGAGGAACGATTCAATCAAACCTAGGAGAGATATTTGACAAATGTTGTGGAAAGCAGGCAAAGAGATTGGGATAGGCACATTCAGCCCTTCCTTATGTCAAATCGGAGTGCAGTTCATGAGAGAACGACAGTGACGCCAGCTTTCATGAGCGCTTGGTCGCGAACTGCATCCGCAGGCGGCGACGCCACTTTCCAAGTGCGCGCCGCCGAGCTAGCCGCCTCAGCCTGTCCAACGCCCCTGGAGGCGCGCCTTCGCCGCTCTGGCGGAGGGAGCGTGTCTGATCGTAGACCCACGCATCCATCTTCGCCAAGATGTCGAAAGGCGGAAAACGCGCCAGGAGAGTTGCCGCCTCGTAGAACACCGTTCGGTATCCTCGTGTGATCCGAATAGTCACTCTGCGCTGCAGACCGTGAATTTTGGTTCTGTAGCGCTGGGCACCTGATAGTCGAGCTGACCATACAGGCGCCCCGTAGAGGGCCACGGACCGCACAACCCCTCCGTAAAGACGGCGAACTTCCTCACATGGTCCCCCAAGTTTGGGCAGCAACCGGTGTAGTGCACCCACTACCCTCCCGACTCGGGGGACGAGGCGCTGAACGTGCTCTTCGAAGCCCCGACGACTGTCCAGGGTGAGCCCTAGATATTTCATGTACCGGTCCACCCCGATTCGCGCGTCACCAACGCGTATTCACGAACTGGAAGGTTCTCTGCTCCTCGGCAGTTTGTGGAACCATAGTGCTTCGGTTTTTTGAGGCGCTATCCGCAGACCCAGGGCGTGGATTTTGGCCACGACAATTGCCACCGCTTCCTCCGAAAGCCGGATGGTTCCCTCGAAGGACTCCCCGCTGGCCAACACCAGAGTGTCGTCAGCGTAACAGACTAAACTGACGCCAGCAAAGAGAACGACACGCAGTACTGCGTCGTAGGCAAGGTTCCATTGGGCCGAGAACTGACCCCTGCGGAACACCGCACGTAATCTCCCTCCGCTTTACGCTACCGTCCCCGCTCACGTAGCGAAAGACAGGCCCCTATGATGCCCTGCAGGTAGGGCGGACACCGATGATGGACTAGTGCCACCCTAATAGCGCCCCACGGGATGGAGTTGAAGGCATTGACGATGTCTAGACTGACCACCAACGCCACCCCACCCTGCCGAGACACAGCCTGTTCCGACAGCGAGCGGACGCGAAGAATCGCGTCGATGGTGGTGGCCAGGCCGCGACGTTGACAGCTGCGATGAGCAATTCGCGATCCAGCTGTGTGAGGGCCTAACGCCGCGATCGTGGGCTGGGACCAGAGCGGCTCGGGCAAGGCGTGCGGAGAACCACGTCGAACATAATGTGGCGGTGGTCCGAAAGTGTGACCACCTCTTCCGCTACTCGCCAACCCGACACCACGCGGGCCACAGAAGGAGCCGCCCATGTCAGGTCCACGACCGACTCCCCCTACCACCGAACGCAGGTGCTAACAGACCCCCGATTCAGCAATCGGAGGTTAAGTGATGCCGCCCAGTCTTGCATTATCCTCCCCCTCGGCCCGTCCCGACGGTTGCCCCAAGCTCTAGAGTGAGCATTGAAGTCCCCCAGGACGAGCACTGGACGGGGCAAGCACTTACAGCGAATGCTGCGCGCCACCCCGTCCAGGTATCCCTCGAAGTCGACGAGAGACACGTTGGGGGAGATATAGCAGCCCACTACTGCCAGAGGTCCCCATTCTACTACGACAAAGCCTTGCCCCCTGTCCAACAGGGAGCAGAACGGGAGCATGACATACCTAAACTTCCTGAAAAATTTCACACCAGTAAAACAAAATAATTGAATAACGCGGTACTCGCACTAATGCGGTGTCCAATCTAAATGCACAAAAATAATATAAAATAACAATAAAAACAAATAATTAAGGTCATAACAAATACAGAATTTATATACAAAAAAAAAAAAAAATGCCGTGTGGTGCCGGCTCAGAATACCACCACCCCATCTCCTCCCGTGGGTGTCGTAAAAGTCGACTAAGGGATTAGCCGGAGGATGGGCAGCAGCATCCTTCAAGTACATTATTAACAACTCAACTGCGATCGCCAACCCGTCTGCCAAGCGTGGCGATAATGGCAAATCCAGCCAATGAGCCCACAACACGTCCATATCGGTCGTTGTGGTGATCTTTGGTGAGCCTGTGGCCTGTGTCCAGCATTGGACTTCATTCGGCCGAAATGAAAAAAAAAAGATGAAATATAGAATAGTGAAATGTCATTATATGAATTAATATGATCCATTATAAGAAATAATGCAATTTAAATGTCAAACAAAAATAAAGTAATGGTAATTGATACATCCAGTACCAAGAATGTCAATCTAAGCATATGAACATTAGAGCAGCTCAATCCCAAGAATGTTTGTAGTCCACACTGTAACATTATACACAGCTTCTGTTTTATAATGGACTTGAATTTAATAAGAGTTCTTTTTTTAATATTATTTGGGCTCTTCTTGTATACACTCACACATTGACATTTGTTGCTACCTCATTGCCCGTGATATGCAAGGCATCTATCTTGAAACAAAAAAAAGAAACATACCATATAATAACATCATCCCCGGGCTTGCAGCAGTCCACTTGATCATCCTCTAACACCACCCACATAGATCCTGGTATTGTGCCAATACTAAGTTTATTTACTTGCTCCTGAAATACAGCAAAATATTTTGTCCAGACATCTCCAATTCAACTAGTTTTACTAAACAATGAGTATTAGAAAAAGAGAAGTTTCAAGTATGTACCTAATGTAGCATTCAAAATATCAAGGTATTTTAATCAAGGACTTTACAACCCTGTTAAGAATTAAGAATTTGTATTCTTCTCATAACACATTGCAATGGTAACCCTTTCACTGTCCATTATTATATGATAACCACTTGCAAGGGGTTACCCATTCTACTTAGGTAACCCATTAAAGACGTTTACCCTTTGAATAGGTTTTGTTTGCGGTACCTTATGGTTAGTAATGTCTTAGGTTTTCGCGATTATTGCACATTATAATAAAACAATTTTAAATGGTTTAAATCGCATGTATTATTGACTTTTGTTTTTCCTGAAGATTTTTATGCTGAAGATGTTCAAACGGTATGTAGATGATACTTTTACCATCTTGCCTCACAATATCTGTTCTGCATTTTTAAAACATCTAAATTCAATACACAGTAAAATTCAGTTTACTATGGAATTGGAGAAAAACAAATCCTTGGCCTTTCTTCACATACTTCTTATCCATAATGCTGATCATTCAGTTAGTCACACTGTGTATAGAAAGCCTATCCATATAGACAGATACCTAAACGGTGAATCTCACCACCAACCTTGTCAGTTAGCTACCTAAATCTTTGTTACAGAGAGCACACGGCATCTGCGACGCCGATCATCTGGCAGGGGAACCATGTGAAGCAAGTTCTTCAAAATAGCAATTTAAGAGCGCCACATCCCCGTCGCAGATGCCGCCCGAAACCCACCACAGGTGATTGGAGACCTGCTGTCTTACCATCTTCATCATTCAGCTTCATCAAGGGAGTCACGGACAGAATTGGTCATATCTTGAATCGTGCTTCTATTAAAACCTACTTCAAGCCACATAAATAGATCAGCCAACTTCTCAAACCTGTGAAGTGTCACATTCCTCAAGTCCTCGCGAAAGAGAACCTTTATGTACCAAGAATGTTTCGTGAGGCTATTGAAATTAAAAAACCTCCTAATTTTAATAGAGAAGATGGTTGGCAGGTACCATCTGTTTGGAATCCGGTTATTAAATTAATAAAATTCCAAACAACACGCCACACTAAAAAACATCAAGACACTGTGAGTAATTACTACGTGCATCGAAACAATTTTTTATTAGTTTTATACGGTAGATAAAATAACTTTTAAAATCTGTAACAATGCTTGTCACCTGAGCCATCCTGCGACCACAAACCCTGCAAGGTGTTCGAAAAGTCAGGAAAAACAAAAATCAATAATACATGCAATATAATCAATTTGTTTTATTAAGAAATTGTTTTATTATAATGTACCTTATGTGTTGGTACATAGCCCAATTTGACAGTAAATATAATAGGCAATAATGGGCCACTAGCTATGGCAGGACATTGATAGCACTTGTTAAAAAATAATCACTTCTGAGTTTGAAGTTAGAACAAAGTTTACATAAATAATCTAGATTTCAAAGTCAGGACAGAAAGGATTATAAAATTCTTTATTTTTATGTTGCCCCACACACAGAAATCCTACTCCTGTTTTGTGGGTGCATTTACAGACACAAATTCCACACACAATACACACAGACCCGAAAAGACTACCTGTAGATCATACAAATACTTGTACCGTGTGGGAATCAAACCCATGACCCAGAGTGCAGCAGCCCTGTATCAGACACATCACCAACCGTGCCATCGCTACTCGCAACTCTTTCAACAGGTGACCAGAAATGTTAGATTTTAAATATCTAGATAATTTATGAATATAGGTACCTGTATTTTTATTTCTTGATAATCTTTGCAGTATTCTCTTGAAACTAGTGGCACTTGTGAAAAAGTAAAACTTCTACATGCTTTGTTGTCATTAAGACATTTTGAGGGTGCTTTTAAAATGTATCTGTTCTCAAATTCGGCTTCTATGCAGTTCTCGTATTTGCATTTGGCACAAATATACTTTCTCTGATACTCTAACATTTTAGATTGTGTCACTCTTACAACTGTACCTGAAGTTAATAAATATAAGAATAGTTTAATACACATGCAGATGAAAAGCAAAATGGGCTGATACATGGTACTGGAATGTAAAAATACTTTTAGGTAGCTTCATGCAGAATTTTCACAATACCTACCTGTAACTTTCAAAAAGCATCCCAAATCCACATTTTTTGGGAAAACAGTACGATGTAATTCAGGGCAAACTGGCAATCCAAAAAACCTTGCATGAATATTTCTTTTTAAAAAGTAATATTCTAATTTTGATAGTGTGTCTTTATATTCATCACGCTCAAGGATTGTTTGTTGGGCTTTTATTAAATCCTTATCACAGTTAGGTAAGCTGTCAACAGGACTACATAACACTTTATCGCCGACATCAGGATGCGATTCAAAAAGTTTCAAAAAACTGAAAGAAACAACACGGTGAAACTTAAGTAAACAATGAGTTAGCCAGTAGGATATTAGTGTATATTTACTCGATTTTAATACTGAAGTATCCTAAGTTATCCCTTTCGGACAAAATACTTATACAATCTTCTAAATGGAACCTAATTACATAGTCTAAAATCATGTCGATTTTGAAAACATTTTCTATTGCGTTATCTTCTTTTCTTGGATTATGGATGGCTTCTGTAGAGTATCTTCTACAATTTCGCCAATGTCAAGTTTATGGTATTGCGTTATCTCAATCAAATCAAATCAGTTGTCAGTCTGCCAGTCAAACTAATCTATTCTACGAGACTTGTCAACTTGTGTGTCACAAAACTACATTTTGTTTATTCACATCATTTTTGAAATTGTTCATTCTTAAGTTTTTGCTCCTTCAATAAATACTTGTGACCAGTGTACTCTGTGTTTGTGACTTAGACCAAAGGTTTTTAGAGTTAAATTAAATTAGGTCCCCGTCAGGCATATCTTTAGTACCATAGATAGTCCAAGACTAAGAGCTACACCACGTTTTGTAATAAGAAATGTCATTAAACCACAGTTTTAGTCCAGTGTTTGTGACTTAGACCAAAGGTTTATAGAGTTAAATTAAATTAGGTCCCCGTCAGGTTTATCTTTAGTACCATAGATAGTCCAAGACTATAAGCTACACCACGTTTTGTAATAAGAAATGTCATTAAACCACAGTTTTAGTCCAAGACTATCGAAAAGCCATGTTTTGTAGTAAGACGGTATGTTTTAATATCTTCTTCATTTCTTAGGGCGTTTATAGAGTCAAGAGAGGCTGCAACCTTTGCTTCTAAAGATTATTTATTGAATTGTAAGTTGTGGATTGTCAACCTGAATTAATCCCACTCGTACACGTTTTAAAAAAACTAAGGTAATTTTAATCTGAAAATTATGGGAATTTGAATAGAACTTGAAAATTCTTTATGATAATCTGTATTCCATACTGAAAATCTGTTTGAATACGGAGTAATACTATGTATATATGGCAACGCTGCGCTAAATGTCGTTAGACAGATAGCGCGCTGTGTTTAAACAGCGCGCTTTATAAGTACAGCGTACTTGTCGCGAAAAGTTCGTTTACAAGTTCGATTCACGAAATATAGATGTACATAAAATATGCACACCCGAGTTAATCAACGAAGATATTACAATTACATAGTGTGTTACACCAACACATTCACTTAAGTATGTATAGCGATTACCTGTGCTCAGTGACGGCAGTGACCGCAGTATAACCTTAGTTTATGGTAATTACATGTGCTCAGTGACCGCAGAATTAGCCGGGCAGTGACCGCAGTATGCCCTTAGTCGTAGTCGCATGTGCTCAGTGAACGCAGTATGAGCCAGGCAGTGACCGCAGTGTGCCCTTAGTCGAAGTCGCATGTGCTCAGTGACCACAGTATGAGCCGGGCAGTGAACACAGTATGCCCTTAGTTTATGGGGCTTTCGCCCCGGTGACCGCCAACCTGGGGAGCTTAAGGGGTTATAGTCACCCCTGACCCAGCGATCCTCTGAACCAATCGTACACTTGACACCTCAGCAGAATAACAGCTTTGTACCAAGCTTCTGCCACAGCAGGATAACCACATCCAATTATCGCCACAGCGATAATATCACATTCGTCAACGTTTACTTTGCCATAAAGATTGCATTGCACATAGAATAGAATACAGAGTAAATTCATACACAATAAATATCGTAATATACTAGTAACCATAATTATTCTAGCACTTGCCGGTCAACTTCACCTCACTTAACTACACAATATATATTACACTGTACCTCCCGACTACTGGTGACGGAATGGCCCGCTTTTAATTTTATAACAACATAAAAATGTATTTGTTAATTTACAGTAATCGCTTAAAAGTGTAGTAGCACGCTAAGGTTTGTATTGCTGTGAACACACGGTACAGTCTGTATCTACGTCTGTACGTAGTTATAATATGTGTCTCAACACAGTACGCCACCGCAGAGTTCGCACACTATCACACTGTCAGACACACATCATACGCATAGTCACGGCTGCTTTCATAGCTCGCTGAGTGACCTTTCTTATGAGGGCCATTGTGAGTGATCACGTCTCTGTCCCATATGTAATCACGGGTAACACACCCTGGTTAAAGACTTTCATCTTGAGGCATAGCGGTATTGTTGACGAAAAGACGTTGCGAAGTTTTCCAAACGCTGCCCAGGCGAGTTGGATTCGACTATTGACCTCTTTCTCGAAGTTCGACCTACCTAACTGGACAGTTTGCCCCAGGTCACTCGTCAACAACTTCGAGAACAGAGCTCCCAACGGATATTGGGATTTGACATGAATTTCGTCTTGCCCATGTTCATTTTAAGGCCCACCTGTTGGGAAACTCTGTTGTGATCATCGAGCATTGTGCTGAGCTCTTGCAGCGATTTTGCCATGACTACGATGTCTTCAGCAAACCGAAGGTGAGTGATATACTCGCCATTAATATTAATGCCGAATTCTTTCCACTCCAGTAGTTTGAAGGCATCCTCCATAGAAGCGGCGAACAGTTTCGGTGAAATGACGTCCCCCTGCCTCGATACCTCTCTGCAATGGAATTTCCCCGTGGTCTGTACATGTACTCAGACCGGCATGGTGGCGTTTCTGTATAAGCACTTCAACACTTCAGATGTACCCATAGTCAATCTGGTACCGCTGCTGAGGTTGCAGCACTGCCCAGGTTTCGATCGAATCGAAGGCTTTCTCATGGTCCACAAACGCCAATCATAGTGGCGAATTATACTCTTCGGTCTTCTGTATAACCTGCCGTAGCGTATGGATATGGTCTATGGTACTAAAAAAACGTTTCGGAAACCGGCTTGTTCGAAAGGCTAGAAATCATTAAACTTGCGCTCAAGACGATTAGTGATGACCCTCGAAAACAGCTTATAAACATGTTCAGAAGCGAGATAGGCCCATAATTCTTCAAGAGGGTGTTGTCACCCTTTTTGAAGAAATATCAGGATATCTTCGGTACAGTGTCGGGTGATTTTGGATCGCAAGTTTTTGTCAGAGCCAATGGTAGGTACCGAACTGTATAACTGTCAGTAGAAGTGAAGTTTTAATCTCTCTCAAAACCTCTGACTCAGTCGACGCTACACTGCCGTCCTCGATCTTCAGCTTCATAGTACGACTTTGCCCAATAGACCTGAGGACATCCATATCCGTCTATTGAGCAGTCGGTATGTTTCAGCATCACCAGAGGACTGGAGCGTCATAGTGCGTCTTTCTGCCATGAGGTTGACCTGTGTGTTGATTTTTGTGTGTGAGTGTGATCGGAGATTTTTTTGGTCTATCTTTACGCTGGGTTTTAAAGGACTTAGACCTAACCGTTCGGACAGTTTCTACAAACCTACCATTTAAATCGTCTACAGATACGCAATGTTCAAGGCACTCGAAGCGGTTTTGGAGTTCGAGTTAAAAGCTTTCGGGGTTTTGGATATGAGCACTAGAGGGCCGGAGCGTAGACTTCATCAGACGAGACCTCTCAACTTTGAGATTAATGTTCAATGTGCCTCTTACCATTCTGTGATCACTACCGGTTTTCAGCCTATGGATCACAGGGATATCATTGAATATTCGTCTTTGACTTTGAATGGTCATGATGAAGTCAATCTCATTCCTCGTGGAACCATCGGGACTCATCCAGGTCCATTTCCTGTAAGGCGGCTTTTGGAAAAAGGAGTTTAGTTTCTGTTTTTCACGAAGAGTCCCTTCTTTTCCATAAAGTCAGCCAGCCTCTGTCCCCTGGGATTCCGTTGCCCATCTTTCAACTCACCATCGCATCGAGTGCCCAGCTTTGCGTTGAAGTCCCCCATCACAATGGTGAAGTATGTATGGCTCTACTTATGTCCTTGTATATACTCTCTACTTCATCATCTGGGTGTGTCGAAGTCGGTGCGAAGACCTGTATGACCTTCAACGAATACCTCTTGGATATTCTGAGTATAAATAAGGTACGCTACCCTGCTGGACACACTTTCAATGGCCTTTGTGTTGTCAGTCACCTGCGGACGAGGAACCTGGCACCACCTACTGTCGACTATCACTACATTTATCGTAGCCCATTGTTATTTAATGACATATATTGACTAACGATTGTACTTATGATTTTTTTTTGTTGTTGTGAATATTCCATAAGTTCTGTTTTTTGGCTATTTATCGATGTTTTATGTTCCTGTTCATACACCCGTCACTCAGGGAGGCTTCAGCTGAAAATCAGTGCTGCAGTTATCTATAACATATGCTGAGCTGCGGCCATTGGCATTTAGACGCACTGTTGTACACCAAATCAACTTCGCCATGTATTACAATAGGGTAAGAAGTAATATAACTGTATACGCGTATTCTAAGTATTATCATGTTGTTCGTGTATACAGTTGTGGGGCAATTTTTCTGTATTGTATGTCTAATAAATGTGTATTTCTTTATTTCTTTCTGTCACCTTGAGACAGATATTCGCCTTCCCGATAGTAGAATAAGTTGCCGGATTTCAGTTATCGTGTCCTTGCCCTCTCTTCGGACTTCTGATAAACCTATGATATTCCAGTGCAACTTATCTATTTCTTCTTCCAGCTCAACGATCGTTTCATCTGCCCTCAGTGTGCGTGCGTTATATGTTACCAGTGCCAGTTTTCGTTTGGGGTGGTAGCCGGATCCCTTCAGGAGATTCTTAGCACTCCGCTACCATGACCAGACTTAATAGAAATTTATTATTAAAAATATACGTAACGTTGAAATGCTCACCATTTAAACATGACTTAATATTTTTTTCTCTCCGTATGGTGTCCGGATTAAGAATATAGCACCACTCCATCTCCTCCCGGGGAGGTCGTAAAAGGCGACTAAGGGACTCTAAACCAGAGGGATGGGCAGCAGCGTCCTTTCTATGTAACAGAAGCCATTCTGCGCTCACCAACCCGCCTGCAAAGTGTGGTGAGTACTGGCAAATTCCCCCCAATATGTTGACCAGTTATGGAAATCTATGAGGGAGGCCTTTGTTCAGTAGTGGACGTTGTATGGCCGATATGATGATGATGAATATTTTTTTACATTTTATCAATGAGATTAACTGGACCACCATTGTGCTTGTACATATTCATCACTGACTATTACCCCTACACCACGATCGGATTTATACAACTGTGGGGGTACAAACCTAAGAAGAGACATAGTCAGGCGACGCCAATTTTAAAGTTTTCCTTATAGTGGGTTATTTTGAGAGGAAATAAAAAATAACGTTTGGCAAATAGTTTCTCTTGGTTTTTCACAAATTTTATTAAATCATCGAAACATACAACCTATAACAATATAGTCGTAAATATTCGTCTGTGGTGCTAGGGCCACAAAACCATGTGGTCGGATATGTACGACTGCGGCGGTTAAAAAGTATACCCCCAAATTTAGGTTTAGGGCACATGGTATTAATTTACGTATTTAAATTTAATCCGAAATGTAGTATAATACGGACTATTTTATTGAGGCAATCCTCTTGCTAACTTAATTATTAATTTGAAAAACCTAATAGATAGGTACCTACGTACTTCACTGAGAAATTATTATTCATTTCGAGGAATATAGAACTAAGGCTTCCGCTATAGATTTACACAACCACCGATTATAAAACAGAGTACGTAAATAACCATTTACACTAAAACTAAGGAGCACAACACAGCCAAAATTAACAATCAATCTAATCCAAAATATTTAGATTTAAGATATTGAACTTGATCTGTTTTTGTGTTAAGAGTGATCTTAAATTCTCATCCTGTGGCTGATTTGATGATGATGAAACGAATCCTCTATTCCAAATCCAAAGATTTTGGATTAGATAGATGAATAAAATGTTGGCCGTTAGGCAGTATTACTACATGCTACTTATCCTATAGGTCTAGCAGTGGTAATAAATTTCTGGAGATAGAAACAATAAAAATCTATAATTGTGAAAAATCTTTATTATCTAGTTGTCGTATATTCCACACATCTTGAGGGATCTGTCGGAAAATATTCTTGACATTTTGTCATTAATCTTTTCAATGCTTGGATGTATTTCCTTTGAGTTTCGTCGTTCATAACATGAGCTACGTTTTTTGAGAAGATCTTTTCTCGGCCTGTACGAGCATGAATGCCAACCATAGTGACACCGATAGGCCAGGGAGCGTTGCCTATAGCCATTTGCAAATATGCGTCGCTTGCCTGGATAAAAGTGATAAGTAAGAATTAATGGAGAATTATAGTAGGTGTCCCGAAAAGGGTATATCCATCCGAAGGCTAGTTATTGTATATAGTTAATGAAAATCGGATAACAATAACCAAAAGAATAAAATAAAACATTCGCAGTTGCTGTATTAAATCACAGATTGTCTCTCTCGTCGATCTCTCGTTTTGTCAATAAAAATACTACATAAAGATTCAGGCGGAAATCTATAAAGCGTAGGGACTTAGACTTTCCTTATCCTTAATGGGAATAATGTTTATATTCCTATAAGTGAATGTGTTCAAGCGTTTCATACGAATATGATCATTAAGGTTCATATTCGTATGAAAACGCTGTACTTTGCTTGAGTCAAGCTTTATAGATTTTAGCCTTTAGTGTCCCAAAATGCAGCAACAATTCATTCAAAATTGTAAATATTGTTCAAAAGTCTTGTTAAATGCTGCAGTCAGGCTTCTTTAGAGTAGATATTTAACAAGATTTAGATTATTTGCTTTTGCATTCCTATGTACTTAGTCACACGTCAGATGTCCTATCTACATCGTAGAATGTGGCAAATAAGTCTGGCTATTCAATAAGTGTCTTTATTTATGTCACATAAGTCGCAGTTATATACCTACAACTTTTTATGTGTTGTTATTATTGAGATTTTAAGAACATTTTGTATGAAGAGAGGTATGCATCAAAACATCATCATCATCATCACTCATGGAATAATTAATGAGTTGCCAGGCAGAGTTCAACTATAACAAAAAAGATCTTATTATATAATTACTAACCATTATATAATTTCTTTCTAACAAGTGTTTTGTTATCTCACAGAGACTTTCACAAATATCATCTGGTAGATTTTTTTTCTTCAGTTTTCGCACCAATGGTTTCAAATACACTTGAGTTTGAGTGAAAGTGGCTCTCGTCATTTTATGTTTGACTGCAGTCTTTTCTGCTCCGGTTGCTGAGTTGAGCTGTTGTCCCCAAAGTTTTAAGAGAAACTGGAAGAGGCATGTTTGGATATTTTTTATTAATCTAACTATCGCTGTGTGAATTATTTCAGCGTAGTGTCCGGTATAAGGATAAAGCACCATCATATTTTCTAAAGTTTACGCGAATGGCATCTATTGAACCGAAATAGCTTACCGAAATATATGCTAAATGTACGTAGGTATATATAATGAATTAAATAAACGCGATATATTTCCGTAAGTTATTATGTTTCAATAGAGCACAACTCCATGTATGGATGTAGTAAAAGGCGACTAAGGGTCTCTAAACCGAAAGATGGGCAGCAGCGACCTTTATGTTGAAACATTCTACGCTCACCACCCCGTCTGCCCAGCGTGGTGAGTTCTGGCAAATTACTCCCAAAATGAGGATAAAAATAAGAGTTCCCGGCGGCCCCGCTATTCCTAGTGATGGTTGCGGCCACACTAACGGCGGGGCAGGGGGTGCTAAGAATCTGCGGCAAAGATCCAGCTACCTGGGCAATTGGCCCTACAATTGGCCTGGGTAACATATAACGCATGCACAGTGAGAGCAGACAAAAATATCGAGCTGGAAGAATAAATAGATAAATTGCTCTGGGATATCATGGGTTTATCAGAAGTCCGAAAAGAGGGCGAGGGCACTATAACCCTGAAATCCAGCAACCTATTATACTAGCGGGAACGCGAATAACTGTCTCAAGGCGGTGTAGGATTCCTCGTCCGCAGGGCCCCTTATTATTACCATCGAAAGTACGTCAAGCAGTATAAGGTACGCCCTTATACTCAGAATATTCAAGAGATATTCCTTGAAGCTCTATGCTCTATGTCTATGCACCGACTTTGGCACATGCAGATGATGGCACATGTAGAGAGTATGTATTAGGATGTAAGTAAGGCCATACATGCCTCGAAAACACGCTTACTGTAGTGAGGGGTACTTCAAAGCGAAACCGGGCACACGATGCAATGGCGAGTTGAGATTGAAACAATTTGGCTATGGGCAACGGAACCCCAGGGTATGGAGGCTGGCTGAGTTTTTGGTAAAGGACATCTCGTAATGAACTCCTTTTTCAAAAAGCCGCAGTGACGGGAAATGGACATGGATGATTCCCGACGGTCCCATAACTACTCGAGAACTAGATTCACATCATCATAACCAATAAAAAGCTAACATTTAATAATAATTATCATCGTGTAAGAGCCACATTAAATATTCATCTCAAAGCTGAGAGGTCTTGCCCGATAAAGTCTACTCTCTAGCCCTCAGGCGGTCATATCCAAAACCACGAGATAGCGAGAAAAATATACCTAAATAAAATGAATTATTAATTTGCTAGAATACTTCGACGTCAAATTGTTGTGTTATCAAAACAGAAGAATATTCGTATTTACTTATTGCACTTTCAACAGTCAAACGCAGATACAAACTATTGCGTAGGTACGCGTTTCGACTTCAAACTTCTGTTTGGTACTAGAGTACTCTGCCCAGACCGCCCGCTCCCCGCACCTCGACCGACCGACTGAGCTGAGTTGAGTAATCACCCACCATGTGCAAAACGAAAAAAGGCTATTTTACTGAAAATTACGTAAAAGATATGATTTTATCTAAAAATACTTATTTTACCAGGGTAATTTTACTGGTTTGCATCCCTAGTCCCAAGGACGGGTGAGCCAAATTAACTCGCACAATACCGAAGATATCCCGGACATCAGCCTGTGCGAGAGTAGGATAGCCTTAAAACAGCAAAAAAATAACAAGGAACGGTGGTGACGAAGGAATTACAATAGACCTTCAGAAAGGGGGTGGAACACTGGCACTAAAAGACCTTCTGAGGCTAATTTGTTGAGTCTTACTCGGCAATGACGTTACAAGCACAGAAGCGTGGTGTCAACAGGGCAGAGAACAGCATTAGCACTTCTTCAAAAATGGTAACAACCTGTGGAATAACTATAGGGCCCATCTCGCTGCAAGGCTATAATTATAATCTGTTACAAGGATAAATACGAATCGTCTCGAGCACAGATCTACGAGATTCAAGCCTTTCGAACAAGCCGGTTTCCGTTAAAGTTTTAGTAGGTACCATAGATTACATCTATACGCTGCGGTTAGTGCAGAAGACCGAGCAGTATAATCTGCCCATATGTTTAGCGCTTATGGTGTATGAGAAAGCCTTGGATTCGATCAAAACCTGAGCTGTATGTAAGCGCTTATACAAATACGCCTTCATGTCGGTCCAATTACAGGAGCAGAGCACGGGCGGAATTCTATTGAAGAGAAGTCTAAGACAGAGGGATGTTATTTCCCCGAAACTGTTCGCCGCTGCATTGGAAGATACCTTCAAGCTACTGGAGTGGAAAGGATTGGGCATTAACAACAATGGCGAGTATCAGCCACCTTCGATTTGCCGACGGCATCTTAGTCATGGCAAAATCGCTGCAAGAGCTCAACACAATGCTCGATGATCTCAGCAGAGTTTATTAGAAGTAGTAAGAAGTTGTTTTTAGTAGAAGTTATAATACTGTCTACCTGAGACAAGCTGTCCAGTTAGGTATGTCTTACTTCGAGAAAGAGGTCAATTGTCGAATCCGACTCCAGTGGGTGTTTGGGAAACTTTGCAACTTCTTCAGCAATACTGCAGTGCCTCTAGGTGAGTTGTGTTACCAGCAATGACAAATGGCACAGAGATATGGGCGCTTACTATGTTTATCATAAGTAAGGTTACTCAACAAGTTATGGACAGAGCTATGCTATGGTATTTCTCTATGAGATCGAATAATACATGATGAGATCCATAGAAGAATAAAATGCAGCATGGGATGGCTTCTAATGAGATCTTGGACATAGTAAAGATAGCTGGGAGTTGTTTGATACTGACGACATCATTAAGTGGTTGTTATGGAAGTCTACGGGGAAGGCCCTTGTTCAGCAGTGGCCATCCTTTGGCTGATATGATTACAATGTGAATTGAATATGACTTAGATGCCTGATACTGGTAATTAACTGGTAATTAGTCTTAATAATTGTAACAAATAAATATTTTTTTTACATAATAATTTTGCTTACTTGTAATAAAGTCATGATGACATTCATGTCATGGTTTTTATCACCCTTTCCCATAGTTTTTGCCATCTCTTGAATTAACTCATATGTGACTGTGTCATCTAGAGCATCTTCCTTCAGTTGTTTATCGTTGTTATTCTTAAAAAATAAATAAATGTAAGTAACTTCTAATAATAGCAAGCTTAGGACATTTCAAACCATTTGTGTAATCATTAATGCCCTGACACAAGGTCAATACGCAAAGCAAAGACCATTTTGAAGCCAGCAATATGCTTAACTTCTGAAGAGATAGTTTGAAAATAGTTTAATGGGAAAAACAGGTAAATAAGTTAGCACAAGTTATGATAAGAATGATCATTTGGAGTGCCTAACTTCAGTCCGGCCAACTAAGATTGCACATATATAAGTAGTCTTAACTGTGCTATGACCGTTGTAACTATGAAGCTAGTGCTTACCAAGTCAAACAACCTTCAGCTACCCATGTACTGGCCCACACTGAGTGGGTTTCGCCAACAGGCACTCTGTATGGCGATGTGCCAATAGCAAGCCAGTATGTGTGCTAGGTAATCGCAAAGAGGTTGCTATTTGTGAAAATTAAAGTTGGCTTGTATCATGTGAATGTTGCTGAAATGGTTATTGTCTAATCTCTTTTCAGACTAATACAGAGACAATTTTACCTGTGTTCCTAATGCTAATATTTCATTTAAATAGGCTTCATCCACTTTTTCCATGGCTTCTTGGAAATCATTCCTTAGACCCTGAAAAATTATGATGCAACATTTGATTAGTACTATGCAAAACCTTTTATCAAAAAGCTACACTCAAAAATGTAGTACTTTTTATATTCTCCATTAGTATTGAAAACCTTGATTTGGATATAGTATATAATATAAATTCTGTGTGGTATAACACCATGCCACCTCCTCTTGTGGATGTCGTTAAAGGCTACCAAAGGACCCTAAACCAGAGGGATGGGCAGCAGCATCCCTTCTGTGGAACAGCAACCATTCTGTGCTCATCAACCCGCCTGCCCCAAGCGCGGTGAGTACTGGCGAGTTCCCCCCAAAATGTCGACACAATTGTGGAAATCTATGGGGGAGGCCTTTGTTCAGCAGTGTAAGTTGCTAGGCTGATATGATGATATAATAGTGCAAAAACATGTGTGGTGTTACAGAAAATGAATAATTTGGTTGGCAAATGTTAGAACATTGATCAAATGAGCTTAAACACATTACCTGCAGCAAATGCTTCTGCGCATTTCTCATTATTTTACAATGTGCTACGCAACACACATACAAGTCCATTCAAGTAATGAACTCTTTCATGTGCTACTAGCGTACATGCTGCATGCACGCTGATTTTAAATCATTTTTTTTTTTTTTTTTTTTTATTGATGTCCAGTGGAAATTCTACATGGAACTTCCTTCACCCCGGGGAAGGGCGAAGGGGTATGCCGGACTCCTACTGGCTAAAACCACTGGAGCGGTCATCTTCGGCATCGAAGGGGGGCTCCAGGTCCTCGTAAGATCACAATAGAGCTTAAATCAGTACCTAGTCAAGCATTTACCAACCCAGATTATAACTGTAAATTATAGTGGACATGAACAAAAAGTTCTTACTCTATTTGCTTCAGGCTCTTGAATCTCTATTCTTCTTAATCTCTTGAATGAATGCAGTTCATTTTCACCATACAACCAAATTGGATGTCCTCGCTCTCTTAACCTTTTAATTACTTCTGTTCTAGGCAGTCCAACTATTTCAGTATTTTCAGCATCATTGGTTGCTTGCCTGTCACTTGCTAAAAATATTGCAATATTGCAAATACTTTATACTTCCTAATTAGCAATTCATTCCCCTATCTCTTACAACCACTGTCTAGTATTAGGCACTGTTATCAACCTGGTGGTTAAAAATAGGAACTAATAGACATTATCAAAATAATTACTAACAAAATGATATGATGACCGCAACACCACCTGGGACCAGGAAAGTAGTGGCTTCTTAGAGGTCTATTATGAGCCCAATATTCAATAGCTGTGCTTACTGGTTTACATGGGTTTATTTTCTTTGGAAAAATAGAGATGGCTAAGATATAGGCAACAAATAACTTATAAGCCATATTGCAAACACCCATATTTCCCAGTAGCTTAAAGTATATTTAAACTAGTTATTGGCCATTTTACAATACAGGAACTGGTGCTCAGATATTTAGGTATAAAATATGACTAAGAGACGCCTGTATAATCATTCTAAGCATAGGCCACAACATGAGGGTCACGAAAATTTGTTTAATTCACTAGTTGTGCTATACGAGAAACATATGTTAGCTGAAACAAAGCAAAAAGGCTAGTCATAGCTTTGTTACTTTTGACATCATTTTGCGACACGTGAACTCATAATATTTTGTCTGTTTTAACAATATAAAATATCACTCAGTACCTTTTTCATTCAAAACGTCTTGATCAATTTCTTCCGGTTCCTTAATTTGAGGGCCATATTTTCTTAAATACTCTTCCTGCTCTTTAGCCAAAAGGACACCTCTCTTAAAATATTTTTTATTAGTTGTAGGGTCCTGTAATACCAACTGTTTGATGAATGGATAATACAAAACGAATGCCAAGGATGTTTAATGTAAATCGCTTACTAGTAAATTCTTTTCTTCGATCAGCTTACGTTTCTTTGCAATTTCAGCCTTTAGAATATCCATTGCGGTACACAAATTGTATGTATGCTTTTAAATATGTTTGATGATAGATATTATTTTCAATACAGACACTTTTATTTACCACTAGTGATAATAAATTGAAATCACAAGACAAGATAGAGGTAGGTATACAAATTATACGTATGCTTTGTAATATTTTTGTTATTATTATTTTCAATACAAACACTTTTATCTATCACTATATTTTAATAAATTGAAATCACAACAGACAAGAAAGACAGAGGCAGAGAGCAAGTAACCATGGACAGTGTTGCCAGTTTGATGTATCTCTATCTACTCTGTGCTTATTAATGTTGCCACTTGGAAAAATAGTAATCCTAGATCTCACAACTGGTCTTGGCTTACAACTAAACCCGCTAGATTTATTGAATTTGGTATTCATAAACAAAAAATCACTAGATATCTTTAAATCAAGATATTACTTGCATTATACTTTACACTCACAGGGGCGTCGTTGGATGAGAGCGGCATGTAACCACTCGTTGTGGAAATCTAAGGGGGGGGGGCCTTTGTTTAGCAGTGGACGTCCTTTGGCTGATATGATGATTACTTGAGTGTTTAATTTTTTTTAAACTTGGTCTAGTTTTGTATGTATGTTTTTTCATTGTCATCATCATTATCATATTTTTTCTTTGTACGTACATTTAAAAAATATTATAGTAACAGACTTAAAAACTACATTATATACCGCTACAATATCCATACATAAATGACTACATTCTACATAAATATGTATACCGCTGGTATTGAAGAGATCACGGGGGCTCTTCTGAATACTCTTATACCTGATGATCTACCTGAAAATGATAATGAGAATCATTAACAGATCAGATCGTGGGCTGCTGAGCCACCGGTATCCCCAGTGTCTGACCATCCATCCACTTATGAATACATAAACTGCTACTTAATGAAGCGTCAGGGGAAGATAAAATATCGAATAGAATTATTAAAGAAGCCTGTAAAACATCGGGTGACTCTATAATGAACGTTTTTAGTCACTGCATTGCTGAGGTATTTTCCCTCGTATATGGCGTTCCAGTTTTATACGCATAATACCAAAAAGTCCTGACAAGCCCCCAAATGATCCTAAACCATACCGGCCTATAACTTTACTACCATCTTTAGGTAAACTTTTCGAGCGCCTTGTGCGCCACGTTTGCTGCCAGATGGACCGAAATTTCATAATAACCAATTTGGCTTCACCATAGAAAAAATTACTATAGACGCAGCAATCTCTGTCAGGAAAATAGTAAATTCATCTGAACATCCTTGATATCTCTGGTGCCATCGAGAACGCGTGGTGGCCTATGCTACTGTTTAAAATGAAAGCTGAAATTGTTTCAAATACATCTACACTCTCGTTTAGGTACTCTTATTTTGCACACAGATTGCAAAACTTAAACTTGGTCATCACGCCGTGTCGAAGGAACTCACGATGGGATGTCCTCAAGGATCCGTTATTAATCCTTATCTAAAGGAACATGGGTGTCGATGATTTTTAGCGAATCCATTTCCAAACGGCTGTTCATTGACTGGTTACGCCGACGACGGCCTTCTGCTTATTCAGTCAAGTACAAGGGCGGGCCTTTAGAAATTGGCGGGTACTTGTTAACGTTCAATATCTAGGTTGGGCGAACGAAACCGATTAATGTTTGTACCACAAACAACCTTTCAACTAATTTTAAAAGGCAATCTTAAGCATTAATATTACCGTGAAAAGAAAGGAGTCTGTGTGCTACCTTGGTCTTGTATTGAAGAGACATTTTTCATTCGTTGAACACATTAAATCTGTAGGTGAAAAGCAAAAAGATTTTTTTATGCCCTGACAAGAATATCAATAGCTACATGGTGTCTTGCATTTTATACTTTAAAAACTATTTACGGGACTACTTACTCATATTAATCAATTAAGGGGTTAAAACAGGGGTGAGAGTTTGTACGGGGAAATCCTTTAAGTTTTTATATAAATGCATATTTTGTTAATTTAGATCTATAAAAAACGGAATTCGCCGTCTCAGTAAAACAATTATGATAGACGTATTTCAGTGTTTTTCATAAATCAACCTTTAATTCAGAGAGTTAAATCTGTCGGCATTGAAGTTAGATTTATAAAAAATATAATTTGTGATTTTGATTGAAAATAAAGAAATATTTGAAAATAAAGATTACTAATTTATGGAAAAACTGTTTATGGAAAATCTATCCTTAAGAGAGTAAAATACGGGGTGAAAGTTTTCATTAGAAACCTGTTATTTAAAAACAAAACATAAAAATTGTATTCACTACATATATATAAAAAACTTGACATGTGGCTGCAATATTTGAGGAGGATGAAATTGTGTACAATTCCAGACTCGGTGGAAAAACTGATGAAGCTGTTCATTATCCAGTGGAATTTTTAACACATGAAATCCACTGGGTCCACCATAAGATTTTAGAGTGGGTGGGTACCTACTCCTATTATTTACACGTTACTGAGAAATTTAAAGCCGCCTAAATCTTTTAATGGCTGTAACGTTGTATCGTGCCCTTTAAATACTAGCTGCCCGCTCCACGGACAGGTACATGCAAGCCCGATTGCAGTGACACCTACCGACTCCAATCAATCCAGTCAACTAATTACCTTATACCGCCACCTGGTCGAATCTTATCGAACTGTTTGGCAGATAATAAACAAATAATTCGCATTAAAATAATATTGCTATTATAAATTGAGATATAAACTATCAAATCTTTTAAGTTGGATAAAACTGCACACAGTGTGCAAGATTTTATTAAAATCGGTTCAATAGTTTAGGAGTCCTTAACGGACAAACAACGTGACATGTAATTTATATATATTAAGACATGAGCTCATAACAAACGATGCTTTGCACAGTACGGTCGAACACGGTGACGAGAGACGTTTACGTTAAGTAACTTCAATCATGGCTACCGGAAACCATGAGTTAACTAGCATGTCAATCAATATATATATATATAGTCAATCACCTATTTCTGCGCACATACGACGCACAGCACAGACATGCATATCAGGATTTTATTTATTGTGTAACTTGTCTACTATTGTACTTTTAAAATGACGTGGGTAACTCGATAAAGTGTTGTCGTGATGAAAATGATAATATCGGTCATAGATAATATAAATTATGCTCATCTCATACAAAGTCCATAAAGCATAATCATTCTAAAAAGGGTTACCTGCCTATTACTGTTTTATTTCTACATTATTCTTTTGTTTGTGGAGTAGTAACATTTTGCTTTTAATTAGTTCTAAATATGTCTCGTCTGTATTGATTGTTTTATGATGGGTGTAGTGTGTTGTCTGGTGCGTAGAAATAAATGTTTCTTTCATTCTTTCTTCTTCTTCTTTCATGTGCTTTATATTAACTCTTTATTAGTCACTTTCATATAAGGCCCATCTAGTTAGTAATCCCCATATGTCTGGGTAAGTGTTGAACCTATCTTTGTGTTTAAATGTACCTAGCTGTTTTTATTGTTCTAGCGTTTAACTGTTAACGATTCTCGGATAATTTTTTTTTTAATTAAAGCCTTAAGCTACTATTACAATTTACCTGTTTGCTATATGCATTTTTTATTGGTGTATTTTATTTTTTACCTTCACCTGCCGTATACTCCGATCTTGTGACGAACACACACTACCCTCATTAGTGCATTGTAAATCTCACTCGCTCATGCTTTCCGGTAGTCACACTCAGATAAGGTAGCACTTGAAGCATTTTGTGACACGCTGGCTATGATTTCCAGCGTTCGACTTACCGGATACACCACACCCGCACAACCTTACTACTGCCCATCGAGAGTGCCTTCCTGGTTGGCGAGTACCCGGGGCCCATTACCACCTCGGGTCACCATCATCACATCGGGTCACCATCTCCATGTCCATAGCCACCACGCGGTGATCACCGCGCCCACTGCCAACCTCGGGGATTGAGCCAGAAGGCGCACACAGCTGCGCCTACCGACCTTATTTTTTTGTTTATTATTTTGGCCGAATGAAGTCCACTGCTGGACACAGGCCTCCCTCTAAAGATCACCACAACGCCCGATATGGTTGAGTTGTGGGTTTATTGGGGGGTTTCCCATAATCGCCACGCTTGGCAGACGGGTTGGCGATCGCAGTTGTTCAGTTGTTAATGTACGCAAAGGACGCTGCTGCCCATCGTCCAGCTAATCCCTTAGTCGACTTTTACGACACCCACTGGAGGAGATGAGGTGGTGATATTCTTAACCGGCATCACACGGATACTACCGACCATAGAAAGTGGAAAATTTTAGTAGTGACGGGCATACGACCACACCCTTTTCTTGTTTATTTTGGTGTTTAAGAACTTAACGTAACATGGCTATAGGCTCTAAGTCAAGCCTGGCTAAGTTGTAATTAGCCATAGAATAAAGATTTATCATTGCAAGATACTTTTCGTTACAATACACGTACCCACTGCCGTTCATATCTTATCTGGCGCGATAATTCGGTGACGTTGCGTACTTTCTGGTTCATGGCGAGTCGCGGCGGGCGGCACAACTGCATTGCATAAAACTGCGGGTCTACTGGCTCGGCACCTGAGCATACGGAGCATGCTGATTTTCTTGGTATATTTTGATTGTTCTGGAACTGCGTTTACCAGATCGGTAAATTCGCACCGGTCATCGGCGGCATTTTTACAAAGCAAAAGTCTTGACTATGTGACCCCACCGCCTGAATCGAAGGCTGGATCCGCCCTTGCCAAAATTGCCTAAGTTTATGGATCGGGTTGAATGCTTTCTGTTTACTCATACGATACATAGTGACTTTAGGTTGTCTTCGGGCTGTATAAAGTTGTATAGTACTTTTCGACTGAACACTGTCGACTGTACAACTTTGTTAATAAGGGTTGATTGCCTTTGCTTACATAGAGCAAGTTGCCTACAGCACACACTTCAGTTAACCTCAGTATATGCCAGTTCATATAAGCTTCAATCCAAGAATAGCGTACAGATGGTCCAGCCTCTTTAGAGTAGGTACGTTATACGTAGTGGTCGAATTTTTATAGCAAGCCGTAGCCGGGGAATATTTATTATACCTTGTGTACTGCAATGCGAAGTTATTGAGATCGATATAACAGCGTTTAAATTAGTTATTAATTATTATTCTTCGTTTGGAACCTTTATTCTTATTAAAACATCATGTTCAGCATTGAATATAATGCCGAATAAAACCGATATCTTACCGGTTAAAGCAGTCGCATTAGAGCCGCCCATTGGTATCACGTCTTTTACCACATCTCGGAGGGGATGACTGTAAAGCAGTCACCCACTCTAGCGGAGGGAAGGCGACTGTAAACAGCCACCCTCCCGGATACATCTCGAGGGATATTGTAAAGGATCCCCCTGAAACTTCACTGTGCCCTGTAATGCACACATTTCCCTGCCGTCTTCGTGTTGCAGTCTTCCCGGGGGTCACTCGGTTTTTCAGATTCACCAATCAGCGCGCCCGCATCCTTCAAGGACCCCGCTATATGACATCGACTGGTGGGCGGGACGTAGAAGCCTCGCCGTGGCGTTTGTTACTCCGACAACCTCTCCTCCATCTCCGAGCTTTCGGCCCTCTCCCAATCTGACTCTGTGGTCTCCTGAGCATGGAATTCTCATAGAAAGAGACCACTGCACTCCAATTTGCATGCTATGCCAGCATATTAGCTACTACTGCCGGCGGGGAGAGATTTTGCTCGATCTCATCGACTAGGATCCGCCGCTTGGCAGCGGACGCAAGGCACTTCTAGAGCGTGTGCTGTTCGGTTTACTGGTCTGTTTCATAGTGATGGCACTGTGCCATGACATCGCATTCTCTCCTGTGCAAGTACGCACCGTACCGCACAACCGTGCCTGTGTACCGGTGTTTGGAACCTAGGAACTGCTAAACACGAAATTATTGAACTTACTTATATTGAATAGATTTTTAAATGATAAATAGATAATAGACTGAGAGATCGTATCAATAAAATTACTGATAACATTTCTTTGATATATGTATATTGATTGATATCGTAGTAAATTGTGCTGGTGTACAGCAAAATAATTTTGATTAATTTTTAGTTTCAATAAATTGCTGGAGTAATGTAGTAGGCTTTACAATGACTAATGTGTTTTATGTTTTAAATGTTCTAACTTATGTTTTAGCAGAAACAGGTTTGATTTTTGCCCTACCTTAATTAAACACGAGTGCTATTTTTGTTGATCTTCTTCATTACAGTGCATAAACAGTTTTAGGGAACGACTTAAAGATAGTTGGAGGCCACAAAGCGCCTGCACAATATGGAAAGATTCATGCATCCTTACAAAACTTAACTGGTTTTCATGTCTGTGGAGGTGCTGTGGTTTCCAAGTGGTATGTGGTGACGTCCGCTCATTGTGTGCATGGGTAAGTCTCTAATTTACTTACCAATTCAGACCTTCACTGATACACTGACACGCACGACAAATTTCAGATTTTATTTTGAACGATAGTACACCTTCTAATTATCTGCCTTAAAACCTGTAGCATAAGTGTAAGATGTTACTTACGACTTTGCAAGAGAAAATTAATTTATATTAATTTTAATAATCGCTGCGCTTTCTTCTGTGTCGTGGATACAGTTTAGATCATACAATTCAATTTCATAAGTAAAAGTTTTACTTATGTTTTGATCTGCAAAAAAACAGGAAGATAATAATAAATCATTATCACAGCCTCAAATGTATATGTAGGGGTCATGCCCCCTCACAACAGCTAGGCACCTATTGAATGCCTTCCCCTAGATTTCCACACCTACCGGTTACAAGCCGTGTGTCGTCATTTTGGTGGGAACTTGCCTGTATGCCAAACAGGCATGACTCTTTCCTTCCTGGGGGACCGAGAGACACGGCTGGCGGCGCGCACTCGAGAAGTGGCGAGAGCGCCTTAGGTTGCAATTCGCGACCAAGTGCGTCGTCGAAGCCGTCTTGCCACTCTTCGGATCGGAGCCTGGCACAAAAGAAGCGAGCGCGTCTCCTACCGCCTGACGCAGGTATTCAGCGGTCACGGTTGTTTCGGTGTGTACCTGCACAGAATAGGACGCGAGGTAGATTGGGGAGTCTGCGTGCACATACCGAGCAACCCCCGGGAAGCCGCAGGCGCGCACGTGGACACGTGCCACCATGTGCGCAGCACAGCGCACAATGAGGCTTGGAGGGATCCTTTTGCAATCCTCACCGAGAAGTGCCTGGGGGGCGTTCTTTTTACAGTCGCCTTCCATCCGCTAGAGGGGGTGACCGCTTTACAGTCATCCCATCCGTGATAAGCCTAAAGGCGTGGCATCAATGGGCTGCTCTAGTGTGGTCTTACAGGAACCCTGGAGCCCCGCTTCGGTGCCGAAGATGACCGCTCCAGTGGTTTTTAGCCGGTCCTTCAGCCTTCTGAGGAAGTTCATGTAGAATTTCCACTGGAAACCACACTCGCTGCACACCTCTTTGGTTCCCCTGGTTATCGTACTGGTTACCAACGATTATTAATTTCGGCGGTAAGGGACTCCCCTTACCGATCGATCTAATCCAAAGTCTCTGGATTTCGGATTACACATACGAGTATGTCTCTTTTTTGTGTTATATGTGATCGTAACACAACAACGGATGGATTTCTAAATCTTAAATCTGAAGATTTCGGATTAGCTTGATTATTCATTTCGGCCGTTAGTCGCCTTTTACGACTTTCACCGGAGATGGAGTGTGGAGTTTGCTACTATAACTTTAGTTTCATGTTCTGTAAATAGTTATAATTAAATTGTGACGACCCGGTGATAATATCAAAAGGATATTAAAAGGGTAGCTTTATAGTCTGCTATAATACTAATTTTCCTTTAGGGTTAATCCTCGGAACATGAAAATTGTTGCGGGCACAAACAATTTAGATGTTGGCGGAAAAGAATATGATGTCGCATCGATAATCATTTACGACCATTATAACGCTACAAGTAAAGAACATGATATTGCTATTCTGAAAACGAACAGTCAATTTGATTTACGTTATATTCGGATCTTACGGTTGAGAAGACAAGATTTACAAGAAGGAGATGAGATTGTTTTGGTTGGATTCGGGGCACAAAAGGTAAGATGTTATTTTACTAACTGTAAAATATTTTGTAGCTATAATAGGTATCTACAAAATATTTGACACTTGTAAAATTATTAAAAAATTATTATGTCATCAATTATTAAAATGTTTTCTGACTTAGCTTTCTATAGAGATTTCTATAGAGCCCACGTTCAGGAGTGCTCATCATTTATCATTCATCATCTTCATCGTTTAGAGTCTCTTGGTCGCCTTTTAAAACATCGGTGCTATATTAATATTTTATGTGTTTCTTCCTCAGTTATTAATAAGTATATGGATGTTAATATTACGTTATAGCCGCCCGTGGCAAAAACATATAGGCCCTATCAGAAGACCAGCTCTACAGCATAAACTGCTGCAGCATATGCTGAGAAAGGGACCTTTTTTGGCCTCGTACAGCACTTACTAAGCCATATATTTTTATCATATTAATATTACGTTTTCACTGTCATTGTGTACGAGTCCAAAATCAAACTTTTTCCTTGTTTCTTTCATATTCTAAATCTTAATAGACATCTTCAACATAGCCTGATATTTGTACGAGGGGAATTTATTATGGATTTCTTCTTCTTCGTTCTGTGAGGAATATTACTTTTTGGCTAAAACCCCCACCAACTACTGGGGTCCGCCAGAGTAGGTCCTGTCTTGTCAAAGAGATAAAGAGTGTTGTTCCCCCCTCGATCAGCCTTTGAAGGATGCGTATGGAACATATCCGCACCACGACCTCGGGCCCGTATTGTGATTAGTGATGGAACAACGGAATCTCCCAAGTCCGACACTATTTGTAAAACATAAAAATTATTTGCTTGATCTGCAGGTAGTTGTTCCGGGTCTGGGTGTATTGTATGTGGAATTCATGTATGTAAACGCACCCACGACAGTAAACGCACCCACGACACAGGAGAAATCCTAGTGTAAGGCAACGTTTTTTTAACTATTAAAAAAGAATGGTCAAGTGAAAGTGGTCGTTTTACACTTTTAGTTAGTCTTTTAAGATTGGTCGTTTAAACGTAAAATATAAACGGTTATAAAACGCGATTTAGGCCCAAATTACACGACTATATTAACTTTTAGTAGTTATGTAGAAGTCAGCCAATAACGTTGTTTAAAACTGTCCCACTTTTCGGTCCAATACTGGTTGTGATGAAACCCGTATAACCCGTAAAATAACCGTGTCAAAACGTCACAGAAAAAGGCAAAATGAAGTTAATTTCCATGATTACAAAATATAATAAAGACTTATTATTGTAGATTATTTAAATGCAGTTTAAGTGTGAGGATAGTTTTAAAATAGCGTGTTGTGCTTTGGGGAACTTTAGTTTTATAACGATGTATAGATGTGTTGTTGTAAAGTTTTTAACGCGCTCGCCTATTTCTTTGTAATTCAATAATTTTAGTAAATTATTCAAAACATGTTTTCGTAATAAAGCACCAACCATCTTGTTTAAGTTACTCGGTGACCTCTTCAATACACTTATATGACAAAAAGGTCGCAGAAACATTTCCTTGAGACGATGATGCCCCGGCTATTACGATCGATTTTAGGGTTCGTTAATCATTACTTAAAGAAGATCTAACAAACACTGCTTATTATGAACAGAGAACAAACACTGCCTTTTATAATCCATCCATCTTCTTTTCTTGTCGATGGCTAGCTAATCAAAAGTATAAAAATCTCATGCTTAGATGATTCTTTCTCTGGAAGAGACTGACTCATTTAAATGAAAAATTTAATCTCATTTCATTTATTTTAATCGCATACAAGCCTTAATAAACATGTTTTTTGTTTTTATATTACGTTTTTTGTCATGCACAAACGTTTAAGCGATGTTTTTTTAATTATATAAAAGTAACGTTAAGATTTTGCACACGATATCGGTTGTCTTACAGAAACCTTTTATTTAACCGAAACGTTTATACGACAAATATGTTGCCTAATAAACGTCATGGCTTATACAATTGTATTACGTCTTATAAATAAGTCGTGAAAACGTTTGTTCAACATATCTACTGACACCGTTTATTCAACATATCTACTTACACTAATTTACGACATCGTATAAATTAGTCGTGAAAACGTTTATTCAACCTATATAATAAGACATTACATACATTGCATGCCTACCACGGCAATTATATTTGTTAAATGACACAGCAATATACAATTTTAGTTTTAAGTTTTCTTTCTCAGTTAATGTGATCTGTGCTTTTGTTTGTATATTGAAAATAAATATTATTAGCTGTTTCTCTATTCACGGGCTTGTATCCCCTGTAAGGGGGAACCCGGTCTTTTGAAAGGCTTACGCGGGGACATGGATCCAACACACAGAGGCCCTTTAAAGAATTTTAATCTAAAATGTAAGTGGACACTAACCGGGGGCTCTCCATGGCTGCACTATAAAATGCAGTCTCAGAGATATTATTATATTACAGTCACGCGACTGAAATGACGTAAGATGAACATCTATATAATAGTTATAGCTAAATACCACCATATAATTGTTATATAACGTCAAGTCGTATAAGACTGGAATTATACGTTTTTGCTGGTTGGGATGTTAAGTTACATTTAAGTGGTAAAGTGGTCGAACAGAAGCATTCGCTATACCTCTCTCGTTCTGTTGATATAAAATCAAACAAGACATATCCGTCAACGTAGTCGTTGCGAGAAAAACGGATTGAATAAAAATGTAGCTCTCGCTTTACTTCTGCTCCCGGACTTGACTAACGTCATCTCCTAAATATAGCTCACAAACATGGTTCTATTAATCTTAGCTGATGGGACGCTCTCCGTGTAGTATTTGGATTAAGAAAACAATACTCCATCTCCTCCCATGGATATCGTAAAAGGCGACTAAGGCACTCTAAACCATAAACAGCAGCAGCAGCGTCCCTGCTGTGGAATAGCATCATTCTGCGCTCACCAACCCACCTGCCAACCGTCGTGAGTTTTGGCATTTCCCCCCCAAAATGATGATAGAATTGACGAATTCTTAGGCGAGACCTTTATTCAGAAGTGGGTCCTTTGGCCGATTTGATGATGATGATGATAATAATCTTAGCGACGTGTGCAACTCCCAATTCACGAGTAGGTACGTATTATTATAAAAATAAATATTTTTTTAGCCTCATGGAATATCAAGCCGCGACATGTACGCATTGGAATTACCAGTTTTTAATCAAGAAATATGCGAGTTTGCTATGAGATACTCCAGGCCAGTATCCAGAGAAATGTTTTGCACATTTACCAAGATTGGTGAAGGTACCTGCCACGTAAGTAGTGTTATACTATATAATAGTGGCCATACTACATAGTCATTCGATAGACATTGGAGTTTGGCCAACGTTGACAGAATAATATTCAGCTGTCATGTTTTACAGGGAGATTCCGGCAGTCCCTTGATAAAAGACGAAGAGCTCGTTGGCGTAGTATCCTGGGGAGTTCCTTGCGCGGTCGGCTTCCCAGACGTCCACACAAGAATATCTCCTTACGTAGGTTGGATCCAGAAATATATTCAACAAAGTTACTGTGTGACACGTAACAGAAATATTTCGAAACCAATTCAAAAATGATATTGAAGGAATTTAAAAAAATATGTCGTTTTGAGTTGCGGTAAATGGTGAAGTGTAAAAAGTAAAATACAAAATTATTCATAAATAATAATACGATTTTGAATTTTAGTGCTCATATTTCTATTAATGTCGTGAGTAAGATGTATGTTTTTGTTGAATAAAAAGTTTATGAATCAAAACTATTTTAATTCTCAAAAAATAAACTTCATTTATTTTAAGGATTTGCGATACTTCTTTGTTTAAACTGACTTAGTTTTGTCATGTTTATCTGAAAATATTCAATTATATTATCTGATTAAATTATTATCAGAGGGAAAAAACAGCTATTAATGAATACAGCATAAAGAGAGATAAATTAGGTATATTAATTATCATCAGTATCGAATATTCTAAAATGAAAAGAGAAAGTGATAACACTGATAACACAATGCTTTCAAAGAATTATTTACTTGAAATGTCGATTTTTTTTTGTAATATCATTCAATAATCAATTGCATCTGTGACCTTCCCCCGTTCACCAGCACAGAACTTCACAGAAGTGATTTATTGAGTCTATTTGGCAGTGCCTATGCTAATGCGCAAACCGATCCCCACGCTTTCACTGAGCGCTCAAGATCGGTGCCAAGCTCTGTAACCTTTTTTTATTGGTGTCCAGTGGAAATTCTACATGGAACTTCCTTCGCCCCGGGGAAGGGCGAAGGGGTATGGCCGGACTCCTACCGGCTAATACCACTGGAGCGGTCATCTTCGGCACCGAAGGGGGACTCCAGGTCCTCGTAAGATAGCTTAAATTTAAGAATACGTACTTTATATTCATGTTTGTCAAATTTGATGTCCATTAGAACAGCCATAACAGGTCTTCCATGCGCACATTGGAAAGGTGTTTTGCACTCTGAAAGTGCTGTCAATAGTTCAACGCAATCATTCTTGGAAAGTTGGTCACCGAACTTTATCGCGTATCTACAAGCCTGGAAATGATTGTTTAATTCATATTATTTGTAGTCTACAAAAGTAATATGAATTTTACCGAAATTCTGAAAAACAACTCATAGGTGTATTTTTTTTAATATCTCGAAGGTTAGGTAAAGGCGAAAGGGATTTCCCTTATCGTCATTATCATTTCAGCCCAACGAAATCCATCATTGGACATGGGCCTCCCTTAAAAATCGCTACAACGACCGGCTCTACTTGCTCGTATTGAGCGGATTCCCGCATCCCTTACCAGGTCATCAGCCAACCTTGTGAGGAGTCTGCCCCCTGTCTGTCATTCGGTACGCGGTCATTATTCATCATCATTTCGGCCGAAATTTTCGAAGGACGCTGCTGCCCATCCTCCGGCTAATCCCTTAGTCGCCTTTTACGACGCCCACGGGATGAGATGGGTTGGTACTATTCCTACCGGCACCACACGAAAACTTTTCGGCCCCTATGGCCCATCTCACTGCCACTTAAGTTTAGTAATTCTTCGGGCTGGTTCTTTTGCGGATCTCCTCATTTCTAAACGATCTTGCAAGGCAACTCTGAGCATAGCACCATTGCCCTTTAGCTTCTTACCTTTACCTTTGGCTTCTTATAAGGCCCATGGAAAGCGACTACGTCTCAGTACCATAAGTTATCATTGGCAACATAGGTACACTGGTCAGCCCCCTTCGGTGCCAAAGATGACTGCTCCAGTGGTTATAGCCGGTAGAAGTCAATCAAAGTCAAGATCAAGGCATGCCCGGGGCGAAGGAAGTTTACGATGAATTTCCACTGGGGTCCAATAAAAAAAGAAAAGGCAGACTGTTCAAAACACTGTGGTAATTTGGATGAGAAGATATCGCGCAGTTCCTCGAACGCTGTCCAGCCGAGTCTGATTCCTTGGTTGACTCTTTCTCCAAGTTAGACTTGCCTAACTGGATAGTTCGTCTCAGTTTAACATAATCGTCAATAACTTCAAGCGTGGAAGTGTCCCGTTTACACGGGCGTTGGTAGTGTGTGGACATTCAACATGAAGGCGGAGGGCAAAGGTTGTATAAAAACATAAATAAAATACACTTACCTCATTAAAAACTAAATCCATGATTGATTTCGGGTACAATGAAACACATCCTTTTTGTAATTTCATTACATTAATTTCTTCAACGATCAGGTTTTTCACAGCTTTTATTACTTTTTCAACCTGCGAATATTTAATTTATATTTTTTCTACATCGGTTATTGTTAGGTATTAATATTATTGCACCATGACATATTCTTCTTATAACTTATATAACTCTATTTACTGCAACTTTAGAAGTTTAAAGCCCGTTCACATCAACAAGTCCTTAGCATTATACGAAATAGATTTTGCAAAAGTTGGCACGAAGAAATGCTGAATATAAAAATCATAGCATAGCATACCAACAACGTTTAATTTCACCAACCAAACCAAATTGCCAAATGTATTGTGTTTATTTTAACGATGATGATGATATTTTAATGCAAGGACTTACTGGTGAATTGGTGCAATAGGCTCCACATAACAGATAAATATATTGACATACTATTCAGTGGTAACAAATGTTAAAAAAGATACCTCTCGCGGATTTTTACCAAGAATTGCTTTGGGTATAGAATTTACCGTTACTTCGTTATCATTTAAAATAGTCCATTCTAGACCAAACCAAGTGAATTTATCTTTGTAGTTGTGTAAGTAGAGGATTTCGTCTTTAGACATCTTCAAGGTGATGTTATCTAGAGACACACTTGTCCATTTATCTTCATATATATAATCTGTAAAAAAAGTAATTTTTTTTTGTTGACTATGTTATTAATCGACGTAGGTATTTCTGGGTTTCCACGAGTGACTTTTGAACTATTATAATATTAGATTGTTAGGCTCGTTATCTTCCACAAGTCCCTGCTGCTTCACGAAGACTAGCCAACATTAAAATCAGCGGCGTGTGAAAAACGTATTGAATATGCAGCAGAGACATGTTATGTTTGAAATTTTATATGAGATATCACTCATAATCAGCGTATGCAACACATCTGCGGTGAATGTTTATATAGAGGGCTTCGTACCTTTTTATTTATTAGTGCCCAGTGGTCCCACGCCTATAGGCACGTCTCGAAGAGGGTGACTGCAAAGCGGTCACCTCCTCGGGGGGATTGTAAAGGATCCCCCAAAGCGTCCCTCGGCAGCGCGTGACCACATGCGTGCTACCGTCTTCTCTTGGGTCGCTCGGTGTGGACACCGCAATCTACGCACCCGCGCACCCAGAGGTGCCCCGCCTTATAGCAACGACAGGGGGTTTCAGGTGAATGGGAATTAGGCGCCACGGTGATTGTTACCCCAGTGCCGTATCCTCCTTCTTCGAACAGGATCGGCCCTCTCCCGATCCCACTCTGCGGTGTCCTTCTGGAGCATGACGCTCTCACAGGAGACCACTGCATTCCGGTTTTCATACTCTGCCAACATAGCCGGCAGCAGGACTACTGCCGGCAGCAGGACTACTGCCGGCAGAGAGAGATCTTACCCGATCCGATCAACTAGGAACCGCTGCTCGGTCGCCCACGCAGGGAAAGCCTCGAGCGTGTGCTGTGCGGTAACCTGGCCGTTATCACAATGGTGGCATTGTGCTGTGGCCTCACGTCCTATCCTGTGCAGATACGCACCGAAACAACCGTGTCCGGTGAACACCTGTATCAGGCGGTAGGTGACGCGCTCGCTTCTTCTGAGCCAGGCTCCAAAGTGCAGCAGGACGGCCTCGACGACGCGCTTGGCCACAAATTGCATCCACAGGTGGTGACGCCATTTCCCAAGCACACGGCGCCGAGCCAGCCGCCTCAGCCTTTCGAACGCCCTTGGAGGCGCGTCCTCGCCGCTCTGGCGGAGCGAGCGTGTCTGATCGTAGACCCACGCATCCATCTCCACCAGGATGTCAAAAGGCGGAAAACGCGCCAGGGGAGTTGCCGCCTCATAGGACACTGTTCGGTATTCTCTTGCAATCCGTATAGCCACTCTGCGCTGCAGACTTTTTTATATTTTTTATTGCGACATGCCCGCCACACATTCCCAACCACTGCAAACGCCTGTAAGCCAGGATCTACAATGGCAACCACCGAAAAGAACACCGATCAATGAAGGTCGGTGTGTCCCAGAGAAATGAATAACTGTCTTGGAACCCGCAACGAAATTAATCAGAAAAGAAAATGGAGGAGTAGGGAAGAATATACGTTCCACTTCCCTCCGTAGCAAGCAGGAGACAGAGAAAATACTATAAGGCCATAGGGTATGTACAACTAGGATAAGCCGAGTTGCCAAGCACCACAGGTACAAAAACATTTAATTACGGGTCCTATGTTGTGAGCTATTGTGACTGATTCCAATAGTAGGTATGGCAAAAACACCTGAACGCACGGAAATTCGTCCTAGTTGCAACAAGGTCTGTGTAGTAAACAACTCCGGATGTAACTTGCATGCTGTCAAACATAAAATTGCGTTCATCTTGCCAAAGAACACACTTCCACAGAATGTGATGTGCAGACTGTTCATATTCACAGTCCGGTGTTGAACATTTGCAGAATGGTGAGACAGCAAGCTTGAAGCTAAATATTTTACTCTTAAAGTTACCATGACCGGTGAAAAATTGAGCCATGCAATCATCGACTTCCAAACATGCAAGTGCCAGCCGCTCACAAACGGATGGAAAGAACTGGTATAGGTGACGGCCCTTATTAGATGTGTCACACCTGCATTGCCATTCAGCCAAGAGTTCTTCCCAAACACCAGCCTGTGGTTTAAACGCGTTGTAGTAGAAATTCCGCGTCCATGTTTTCTCGCGTTAAGTAGTACATGGCAGCACGTCACTGTATCTCAAGATCGACTGGCAAAACACCCACCAGCACAGGCAGAGCTTCAGTACTGACTGTCCTATATGCCTTCAAAAGAATATCAACGCTAAGCGCTGGCTTTGGAGCAGTTTACGTCGTACCGCGCCGATAGTAGCCCTATCGGCCCATACAGGTGAACCATAGCATATACAACCCAAGTAAGTAGCCCTGTAAATGGTTTTTAAAGTAGAAAATGAAAGACCCCATGTAGCTGTTGATATCCTTGTCAGGGCATAAAAGTTCCTTTTAGCTTTTTTACCTATAGATCTAATGTGTTCAACAAATGAAAAATTTCTCTCTAATACGAAACCGAGGTAGCACACTGACTCCTTTCTTTTAACGGTAATATTATTGAATTTAATGCTTGGTGATGCTTAAGATTGCCTTTTAAAATTAGTTGAAAGGTAAGGAATTGGTTATTATGAAATTTCGGTCCATCTGGCAGCAAACGTAGCGCATAAGGCACTCGAGAAGTTTACCTAAAGATGGTAGTAAAGTTATAGGCCGGTGTGGTTTAGGATCATTCCGGACTTTTTGGTATTATGCGTATAAAACCGGAACGCCATATACGAGGGAAAATGCCTTCAGCAATACAGCGCCTAAGAACGGTCAATATAGAGTCACCGGATGTTTTACAAGCTTCTTTAATCATTCTATTAGAAATGTTATCTTCCCCAGATGCTTTAATTGAAGGTCGGACGCTGGGGATACCGGTGGCTCAGCAGCCCACGATCTGATCTGTTGATGATACACGTTATGATTTTCAGGTAGATCATCAGGTATAAGACTATTGAGAAGAGCCTCCATGGTCTCTTCAATTACCAGCGGTATACATATTGTTAATTTTAATGTTTCGGATATAAGCAAGATCGACTGATCTGTTGGCTTTAAACTCATGGTACAGAGGAGACCACGGACCGTCTCTATCGAGTATTTCCACTATTTTGTGTAACAGATAGCTCTTCGATTTTGCTACCGTGGCTCTATAACTAGATCTGGCAATTCTGAATTTATTTAAAGTTACAGTGAAAGTATCTCCCGTGACTTGTTGTTTTTTAGTTTAAGTTTCTTGCGCGCCTTGCGAAAACGGTTACGTTCTTCAGTTCAGTAGCTATTCCACCAACCACATCTACGAGTATTGGTTATTGACTCGCGACCTACGTCAGCACAGTATGTAAATGTGTCCGACATTATTTCAGCACGTTCTTCTGCTGACAGCCCATCACGAGTGAAGTCTCTGGCATGAGACGCAAAAAGTGATCTGAAGAAAACTCAGTTCGCCCCTTTAGATTTGTATCTAAAATTTGATTTAATATTCTGAGAACCTTGTGTCAATCTAGGTACAAATTCGTACACGATCAGGCGATAATCACTACACGACGCATCCGGAAGGACGCGACAGGTCACCTGTCCAAGTAGGTAGTGCGTCAGGGGTATTGTGTTTTGATAGGTTCATCTCGGCGATGAAATCCTCGACAGCACAACGTCGTTCAAAATCGGTGGACCGTACTTTGCCATACCAGAGTGATGATGACGCATTAACGTCGGCACCAATGATTATTTTACGGCCTCCAAGCGACCGTAGAACGTTGCGAAGATTATGTATGTGAGGGGCAATAGGGTCTGAATATTGAAAAAAACAGCTCACAACGTAAACTTTATAACTTGCTGTTGAAACCTCCGCGACAGCACAGTGTGGCGTCATAAGATTTTGTATAGCTGTTACAGTGAAGTTAGTGGAACGTGAAACATAAATTCTCGGCTCGACTGTCAGGTGCCCAGCGCTGCAGACTGTGAAGTTTGGTTCTGCAGTGCTGGGCACCTGACAGTCGAGCTGACCATACGGGCGCCCCATATAGGGCCACGGACTGCACGAACCCTTGAACTTCCTCACATGGTCCCCCGAGATTGGGTAGCAGCCGTTGTAGTGCACCCAATACCCTCTGGGTAAAACCCAAACTGGCTTTTGGCCAGGTTGGGGCCCAGCTCGCGACAGATGCTCAATGAGTCTTCGGGTAATTATTCTTTCGAATAGCTTCGAAGGCTCGTCGAGCAGGCAAATGGGACGGTATGCAGAGAGAGACTGCGGCCCTTCCTTCCTTTTTAAAGGAACCAATCCGGCCTCCTTCGACGGGAACATGCTACGACGGAGGCAACTGGTGAACAGCCGCCTCAAGCATTCCCCAAAAGACTGCAGTGCATACACCCTTTTTTGTTTTTTATTGATGTTCAGTGGAAATTCTACATGGAACTTCCTTCATCCCGGGGAAGGGCGAAGGGGTATGCCGGACTCCTACCGGCTAAAACCACTGGAGCGGTCATCTTCGGCACCGATGGGGGGCTCCAGGTTCTCGTAAGATCACACTAGAGCCGCCCATTGGTGCCACGCCTTTAGGCACATCTCGGAAGGGATGACTGTAAAGCGGTCACCCCTCTAGCGGAGGGAAGGCGACTTTAAAAAGGTCGCCCCCCCAAGCGCCAAGCCTCGCTTTGCGCTGTGCTGCGCACACGGCGGCACGTGACCAGAGCACGCAGACTCCCCATTCTGCACGCCCGCAATCCCCGAGGCCCCCCACCATGAAGTGACGGTAGGGGGCTCAGGCGTGTTGGACTTGGGAGCCGGGATGGTTGTTGCCCCGGCGCCGTCTCATCCTTCTCCGTGCGGGATCAGCCCCCTCTCGATCCCGCTCTGCAGTCTCCTTCTGGAGCATGACGCTCTCGCAGAAGCACTGCACTCCAATTTTCATGCGCTGCCAACATAGCCGACACTACTGCCGGCAGAGAGAGATCTTGCCCGATCCGATCGATCAGGATCCGCCGCTCGGCCGCCCACGCAGGGCAGTCCTCGAGCGTGTGCTCTGCGGTATCCTGGTCGCTTCCACAATGGTGGCACTGTGCCGTAACCTCGCGTCCTATTCTGTGCAGGTACGGACCGAAACAACCATGACCGGTGAATACCTGCGTCAGACGGTAGGTGACGCGCTCGTTCCTTCTGAGCCAGGTTCCGAAGAGTGGCAGGATGGCCTCGACGACACGCTTGGGCGCGAACTGCAACCGTAGGCAGTGCATACACCCACGCGCGGCCCGGAATGCCATCTGGACCCGGTGCGGTGTAGCGCCTCTTCAGGCGGCTAATGGCTCAGCCCAGCTCCCCTTCCGAAACCCCCAAGTCCCAACCTCGGCCGCAATCGGGGGTGGAAAGAGACCAGGATGGTCCCGGTAGGCCTTATGGGTCTCGTCAGTCTGTAGCACTGCGTCGGCGTCGGCTTCGTTGGTACCGGCGGCGGATGCCAAGCAGACCACGCGCAACTGCGTGATCTCATCCGACAACCAGTACACTGCCGTATGCAGATGATGGGATGCGGAGCGCCCGGCCCGGGTCATGGATGCATCGCATATTGACGGCATCGTCTCCCGGAACCAGGACCTTCATCCTCGGGATCGGGCAAGATCCCTTGATCGACCTCTGAGAGTGCTCTATACCTTAAACTCTTTGCTGCGTGCATTTACTTCTATATAAAGCGTCATTACAAATATGCAGCACAGCGAGTAGTTTCTATAGTCGATGGTGAAGAGAAATTTGTGTGCTATGGGGACTTTTTAATTCGCTAGTCATTAACGATTGAAAATCTATTTAGAATCTCTTTTCTGTTAGGGACTCGATAGTTAGTTATTTATGGATATCATTGCTGGCCAACTATCTGAGGTATTTTCTAATAAGTAAAATATCTATGTAGGCACCTGCTAAATTTTTCTCTAGTCGTATTCTCTCATGAACGGCGTGTTGATCAAATAATGTTAAATATTTTGTCGCGTTTTCCATTTTGCCACATCGGTTATGCAAAATTGCTGCAATAAACTTACAATCAGCTTGGCCAAGTACCTGGAACATCCAATATCTGAGCGGGTTTTGTATTTAAACTAGAGATTTCTTTAAAAATATCATAACTACAACTTATGCAATTGTTGTTGCAAGATATTCAGATATATCTTATAGTTTCTAGTACCTTAGCTTCTTTCAACGACTTTTCATCGAAAACCAGGGATGAACTATCTTTTTTTACTTTATTTTGAAATTTGTGAATGTTATTAGTTGTAAGTTCATCAACGTTTTGTATAATCGGTTCATATATTTCAGAATTCACTTGAACAGTATTGGCGAAATTATTATAAATACTCTAAAACCAATAAATAAAATGAATTTACATTTTATTCCGTCATTTAATCCAATTGATCAATATTAAGTAATACACTTACATCTTCATAATAGTCTTTCTCTAGATTATAGTCACACGTAGTCTTTGACCGGCAATTTTCGAAGATTTGTGACATGCCTATAGAGATCAATAAATCAAAACCAAAAACATTTCGGAAACTAAATAAAGTATAAAAGAAATAAATACCTTTAGGCACAAATCGGTGCCTATTTTTAAAATTAAAATGGTTGGTATCAATATCATCAAAATTCATATTGCTTTCTGTGTAAGAATTTGGTAAATCTTCCTGCCTAATAAATTCACTCGATTTAATTATTTCAAATTTTCTTAAATTCAGCATCGGATCTCGTAATTTACCTTCTATATTATCAATAACTATTGACTGTCTATTATTTACAGCACTGCTAAAGTGATGTGAAACATTTTCGGTGAAATCGATATCGCTATGCGTTATTACTTTACAAGGCTCTTTCAGAATAGGTTCTATAGAAGTGCCACTGTTTTCAGTATTGTTGTATAAAGAGTCATTTAGTCGGTTGTTTTCATTAAAGCTGAAAGCAAATTCTTTTTCTACAGTGCCACTTTCATGTAAAATTGTTTCGCACACGTTTAATGGTTCTTTATTATTATCTAGCGGATCATCTTTATCAAGACACTGTGACTTAGAAACTAACAGAATATTGCAATTATTTTCATCATGAGCATATTTATCTTTATTTATAGTTGTACGTGTTAAGTCGTTATTTACCTCGGAGTTAGAATAATGTATAGAGTAAGTATCAAAGTGTTCATTAGTTTTATTAAAGTATGGTTGTGTTTGATACTCAGTCACAATATTAATACCTAATGAGAAATTAGAAGGTTGTATTATGTAAGTTTTCTCAAAGTGTGAGTTTGGCTCAATATCCTGTAACTCATTTTCATAATCAGCATTAATTTTATTTTTCATATTTTGCTTGTCTTTGACAACTTTCACGTCATTACAAGATATATCGCAATGTATATATGTATTGCTATTATTATTAATGTCATTACTTTTCGAGTACTCAATTGTATAGTATGATTCATCTATGGTTTCTTTCATACGTATATCATAAAATTTTGTTTGATTGTTAAACGTCGATGTGGTTGGCCTTTTGAATTTGGTTCTAGAGTCTTTCGAAGTAACAAAATTGTCTCTAGATTGCTTCGTAATAAATCTCATGTTGTGTTTCTTATTAATTGAATGATTATTTGAGGGTTTGTTTCTTACAAAAACTTCATTTGTATAGTATTGATGACTTTCATATGTTAATTTAGCTGATGGCTCACTTAAAGCATATAATTTTTCTTCTTGTCTAAAATTAATACTTTGGTTTTTTGTATAAATATCTTTACACAGTTGAGACTCTTCTGAGAAACGAGACATATAATCAGATATTTCTTTTTGTCTAAAATTATCTTTTTTCTCACATGTTTTATACTGTATTGGAACCTTAGTTGTATAGCGTGATATTTCCCTTTTTAGGCAATTAGTATCTGACTCTTCGCCAAACATGTATTTATGTGTCCATGTTAATCTTTTAGGAATTCTAGGTATACAACGTGATGTATCGTTTCGTCTATAATAAAAATCAGAAAAATCACAATAATGTTCTTTAGATGCGTTATTTTTATGAGAGTTCGTGCCTTCTTGTTGACTTATAAGAATTGTTTGGACAAGGTCATACGTTGTTTTATAAGCTTTTGTTTTCATGATATACTTGTCAATAATATATTTATTTACGTTTTGGGGTAGGAGTGTATTATCATCGATTGCATGATTATTCAGTTTTGGGATACATACATTTCTGTTATTCTTCTTATAAACATATTTCTTTTCAGTAAAGTTCACCTTATTTTCTCGTGTATGCTGTCGTAAAAAATCCTCTGCCTTCTGAGCCACAATTTTGCTTTTTTTACAGGTTGAATCAGATTCTTTTAAATCTCTCATTAATTCAAAATTAAGGTTGGGCTCTTTTGATACTTTATGTTGATTTAACAAAAAAAAATCTCTAATTGATGTATTGTGCCCTTTTTTTGTTTGTAATTTGTTTTTAGCGCCCGAGATCATTCTCTTTTTCTGCATGTTAATCTCTTCCAGTTTATTCTTTTGGGATAAAGATGCATTAAGGTATTTTGAAATTCTAATTTTTTTGCCTTGCTTGCCTTTTTTTAATTGATCGTCTAACATATTATTATGTTTTTCTAAATTATGTAAAGAATTAATCTCATGTTTTCTTTTAGATAACACTTCATCAATCATATTGTCATTATGAAGAAATGTTTTTGAAATGTTATCGCTTCTTTTATTATTCCTTTTTTTTATTTTTCTCTTTACAGTTTTCCCTATAGAGTTTTGAACAAAAACAAATAGTTTTATCCGCTTAAAAACATGTACTATGTGAAAGGCTAAGTGCCAAATATTTAAAATTGGTCCACATATTATATAAAAAGATACATTAATGCGAAAGAAATTAAAATGGCCATGTCAGGAAACACATGGCATTTAGTGTGTACGGAAGAAAGCTAATGCTGTCATTGTATTTGAAAAGAATATTCATCAGGTTACCTTTAACACCATTTTGTAGTTGTGTAACTACAATTTTTGTTGAGTGTCTTCCTAATATTTTGTCCATGATTTTCTTTACTTGGTCTCTGGTACCTTGATTACATTTAATATCTATCTGTTCTTTGTTTATCAATTTGTTTTCAGGTTTCTTTATTTCTTTTAAATTTATATCACCAACATAAAATTTCACTAATTTTTCTAGCACTTTACTTATTTGTTCCCAGTTCTTAAATTCTATAACTGATTGCTTTTGTGTAAAACTAATCTCATAGTCGATGTATGGACATGTAATGAATGTGAAATAAAATGGAATATTTTGTTTGAATAATGTATGTTCGTCATTAGATAGCTGCAAATAAAATATAAAAGAAAAATGTAAATTTGATTGTCAACACCAATCTGTGTTTTGATCTTTACTCTCTACTCTCTTTGATTTCTATGCCATTAATTCACATCATGCATATCACACATATACGTTATTCACCACGCGTCGCATGTATTGGCCGTGTTATATGAATATCGCCACAACATTACTCGTCATCCGACATATGTTACAAAATAGTAGTTATATATTTACCCGAACTTTCTTTAAAAGTTAAAAACATTAAATAAAATATATTATATGGATGATAATCTTACCTTAGATTTCAATCTTCTTTGATTTTTAATAAGCAAGGTTTTTTTGAAATACTCGTTTATTATGTTATGTAGCCTGCTACTATTATGTATAAATTTTCCATTAAGATAAATCCAATGCAGGTCATGTTCCTTATCCGTCTTCCCAATCAAAGCTTTTACTTTATACTCATTTTTTTCTACTTGCAGTTCTAGTACATCAGTTTTGTCAATATCAAATAAAGTCGATAATGTCTGATAAATATCTCTTTTCTTATGAATTTTAAATACGATTTCGTTTTTAGAATCGTCTCTTAAGCTTAGTGATGTACTATGGTGTACTAATGATAGTTGTTCCAAAAACAATTTTATGTTTTGCAGTTCGTTTAAGGGATTTATTAATCTTTTTTGGATATTTAAATTGTAAAGAAATCCTTTAATGTTGACCTGTTATATATTCGATAGAGTTATATAATATAGTATTTTGAATATATCAAATCTTAATTTTTTTATTCTTAAATTTCTTTTAGCCTAAGTTATACTATGGGGTATAAAGCTGTATTTATCACGAGAGCAAAATTGATTATTATATTATGTAAACAGTTAATTCAAACAGTACTTACAGTTGTTCCTTTTGTTGGCCTTGTTGACATTTTTGCAAGCTTTTTCTCCTTACCATCAAGAAAAGTTTTAGCCCATGTTTCTTCCGTTTTCTCATGTCTTGATGTTATTTTAACCATTTGTGATACTGTTATAATGTTCGCTAGGAATTCTCCTCGATATCCATAATTTTTGGAAGCAGCTTTTATTACTGAAATATCGCTCAGTTTGTTTGTCATATACCTTTGACCGAGGACATTAAAATCATGTTTTGTGATGCCATATCCATTATCAATAACTTGTATTGTACTTTGTTGAATATTTATTCTAATGGCAATAGATGTAGATTCTGCATCTAGCGCGTTGTATACCTAAAATGAAAAGTGAATGCTTTCATTATGTTATCACTTAAACGTGTTGACCACGTTTGTTGTATCAGCATTATGTATAACTGCAGATAGGAATAACATATTAGATTTTTCTGAACGATTAATTAACATATAGGGTAAAGAAAATATATTGCGAATAATTATAATAATTGCTAATTGAGACGGGCTGACTAATTAAATTTTGTCACAGCATAGGCATAGCAGAAGCACCGGGAACCACTTGACGACCTGCTTCCATGAGTTGCGGCCTTCCGGCGGTGGATTTGCAGAAGTCCGTTACCCGATCAGATCTATATCTGAATCTGCCGAAGACGGTGGACTACTGTGATCCACCGCACCTCTCTAGACAATTGTATAGCTGTTCAGGCTGCCCCGGGAAACGGAGTCCACCCGAAAGAATGGTGGGCTGAGACCTTCTGTGGTAAATGCCCGAGTGAATCCCGCGCCCGAGCAATGTGGAAGTGCAATTAGAAGTCATTCATATCCCTTGTAATATTTGAATGTATCACAATAGCTTCTGAATGTGTCGAACTTGTGAACATGAACTAAGTATTTTGCTATCATCCAACAAGCCAAGCTAAACTGAGTCGACGCATATTCTATTTGTGAAAGTGGACAAATTTTAAAAGATTACTGTAAAGTCTACAAAATAAATAAATAAATACACTATTGCGTTATGATATAAGTACTTCTATTTCTCTAGTAACATTTTGAAATCTTCGGGATACATTCTGGTAAACTTTTAAAATACTTGAATATATTAAATGCGCTAAATTTATGATTCTCAACAAAGAAAGTCCGCCCATTTTCCACGTGGTGACATAGGTGACTAAAAGATAATCGAGAGGATTCTAAGCGACATCATTCTGTGAGCTAAAGCCAGGCTGCGAGAAAATCCTACTGCCCATCTTAGTTATGGCAATGTCCCACATGACAGCTTATTGTGTGTTGGTCATAATTAAAAGTTAAGACATGGCTAAGACGCACTGGACAGTCTCATAAAAAAATGCATGTAACTGACACATCGGCTGACCGTATTTTTGAAGATGCATTTTTATGATGATATATCTTGTGATGTATTTTTTGCCCTGAAATCCAGTATAGATAAATAATTCCTTATACACCCTCCGTACATATAATTATTATATTATGAGATTTAAAATAAATCAGAAATATTTTTTGTCCACAGGTAAAAATATCAGAATAGGTAATCTTCAATACGTGATAATATTAAAGAAACAAAGTCTTCAACAACTGTTTTAGTATGTAAACATTTCCTAACGCCAAATCATAGCCAAGCGTATTATAAGGTATTGGCAAAGATTTAAATCTTTGGGTATTGGATATTTAATTGCATTGGGCATCATGTCATGGATTTTCAAAATATATAACTATAAAATCATTGAGATATTATGTCGTAGACGTAGTACATAATAGCTCAATGTATAAAATGAGGTAATTTAACATTCCAACAGATTCTAACCAAGTTAAGTAAATTAAATTAGATTTAACTGTAAAAAAAAAATCTTTGGGAACTTACTAATTCTTCAATAGCTCCTTTGTAATTATTAACTTGGGCTGACGCATATAACAAAGATTGAACATCGTTGGGTAACCTTTTCAATGCCATTTTTTGTTTTGTAGAAAACAATAGTCGATATTACTTTGACATTATTTTAGTTCTATATTAAAATTTATTGAATTTCGAATATTAAACTAAGCAAAGACAAGAGAACTTTAACAAACATATATAATTTAAAGAAAACATATTTTTCCTACCATGTAGTTTATGCTATGTAGTCTGTATAGCGAAATATACAGCGGCATTGGAATTCAACATAATTTTTTTTTGTTAATTTAGCTAATAATGAAAAGAAAATATTATTTATTCAAATAAACTTCCAGTAAGTTGGTATGATATCGCTACTAGCTAGCACACGTCTTTCTATATTTGATTAATACAAAAGACCCTACACTATAAACGATGTTATAACATAATTGAAGGCACCTACAAAAATCGGTTATTAAGGGCGTATAAAGGGCGCTGTTTGGGTTGTTCAGACACTGTAGTAAATTTAGTACCTACATTGCATAAGTCCGCAGAACGACCAGTCACCGCAAGTAGCACCCGTTCACGAGTAAGACGCAAAGTTCAGCTATGACCTCCCTCGCCATGCCAGAGGAAGGTGATCCAACCCATGACGCTAACGCAAACAGTGACATCCTAGGGTGCATGACCTTGTATGTAAATGCGAGTTGGTATGTTTGAGGCTCCATTACGCTGAAACGGATGAATGGACTCTCATGAATTTTGGCATACACGTAGATTAGTTCCTGGAATAGGATATAAGATATAATATTTACTTTTGATTGGAATTATAAAAAAACAACTTTCACTTTGAATTTACGAGTAGCGAAGCGGGCGGATTCATACATTTCATTTAGATATGCATATGACCTGCGCTACCTACACGCAATAGAACCCGAAAGTACATACCAATGTTGACTGTAGTTTTTAATGGACTACTATATGAGAGGTAATTCTTTGAAGCTACCTTTTAATGAATGAGAATCGATTTATATTTAGCCCTGAACTCTGTTTAAAATACACCTACTATTGGGTTTGAAGTGCCGACCGGCGAGTAGTCGGAGTACGGACCCCTATATGACTGACCGTGTAAAACGGTATCTATTGATGCCGTTTTAATTCTATTAGATATAATAAAAACGATAAAGTAACAGTCCAAAATAGCCGACTATAAAATGATGTAGCTTTAATATATAATAAAAATAAAAAGTTTGCAATATTATTGCTGCAGATATGCAGATAAAATCTTAATTACTATCATCATCATGTTTGTATGATAGATATCTTAGGTCGTTCTGCGTGAATTATGAGTGATTTTGTCGAAAAGGAGATATTATTGTTTTGGGAGTACGTCAAACGGTAAGTAACACCTCTTTTCTCTGTTGGAGATTCATAGACTAGCAAGCTATTGAACACCACACCACAGATTAAAAATACTGAATTTCTGTAAATCTCATTTTACACCTTGTGCTGTTAGCCATAACCTCCATCTATGGCCATAACTTATATTATTTGTACAAACTAGATAGACCAGACATTTGTCACTTATTCTGTCGAATCTTGTATGACACGTTATACATTTTGCTTAATGTGTTTGGGCTGACCAAGGGAAGGAACCGCACGACGTTGGCGACAATTTTTTTATAATTATTTTTAATTTTGAATTTTTTTTATGAATGTGTAAAGATTTGTTCATCTAAACACCGTACGACGTTGCCTTATACTTGACATTGGCAAAATTATGGAAGATACTCTACAGAAGCCATAATCTAACAGAAGAAGAAGAATACCAGGGGAAATAACTCTATTTAACAGCTAATCGCCAAAAACAAAGAACACGTGCGGCGCAGATACTTTCTTGTTTCGCTTGGACTTGCAGTACCTGTATTAATTCAAAAATTCAATTAGTATCTCTATAACATCAATACGTAATCAGAAACCAAGATACGATTTTGGGGACACTCAGCCACTTCTTGTTTGAAAGCATTTCTTGGAACTGTTATCAGTTAGGGAGATATTGTTCAGTAGTCATTACAATGGCTAATGGCACATCCAAATGACAAATAGTTTAGATACTTTTTTAACAGTAACTTTTGGATATCAATTTAGATACTTTTTAGAACTTTTCATTTTTGTGAAATATTTTATTGAATATGTAAAGATTAATTAATCTAAACACCGTACAACGTTGCCTTATACTTGACATTGGCGAAATTGTGGAAGATTCTCTACAGAAGCCATAATCTAAGAGAAGAAGAAGAACAGTAACTTTAGTAACATGCATGCACATGATGTCTGACATTTTCAATGCGTGTTGTACTGTTCAATAAATGTGTGTGTTATTGTGTTCTGTGTTGTCTGGCTAAATATGGGCCAGTCTATTTCTCCCTGTGGGAAGATGAGGGTTGACTAAGGAACATTATTATCTGCTGATGGTATCAACCGGACAATGATGAAATCATAATACAATCACCAATACATAATTGCCCTGGTAGGTGAGAAAACTATGACTTTGCGGTGGCTACATCTTGGGTCACATTCTGATTTGAAGATTAATTAACAATCATTAGATAATATGCTGAAAAACCACTATTTTATATTATATCATGCAGTTTTCACGTGTATACGATATGTACACACACGGTTTGCATGGTTATATTGTCAACAATGGAGTAAGAAATCGATAAGCAGAGAACGAGGTCACTAACGATGTCAAATTGCCACAAAGTAGGCCTTATGAAAAGAACTGTTCGTCGGCCACGCGGCCTGTTGCATTACTTATTCATAACTTAGGCAGTTACCGACATTTCCTTTGTGTATTTTTTCGAAGTCAATATTATGATAATATCGATCGAAGCAATTTTCCTGGTGGTACTGGGAAAAGGTTATACCTTTTCACGTTTTACTGTAAGAAAATATGTTAGGTAAATTGACGGATTAAAAGTTAGTATGATTATACGTATTGGAATTTTCATTAAATATTTACATTATTATTTACTTACGTTACCCTAATTATTACTTTTAGAATATGTTAAAATGCATGTTCAGTCAAGGAAGATTCCGGGATGTTATTATGTCCTTGAAAGTAATTGTGCTCATTCACGGTTGGTGCAGTGGTCGATACAGTCGGCTGCTGTGCTCTGGATCGTGGGTTCGATCCCACACGGAACAAATATTTGTATGATTTACAGGTAGTTGTTCCAGGTCTGGGTGTATTGTGTGTGGCATTTAAGTCTGTAAACGCACTCACGACACAGAAGAAATCTTATTATGGGGCAAATTTTCATAAACTCAAAACAAAGCACGTTCCCCTTTGAAAACAAATTTTATTATTATAATATGCAATGGCAGTGTTAAGATGGAAAGGCTGACACCGTTATTTCTGTAAAGAATTATTTTTTCAGTCAATATAACACTTATCACAATAGCCCTCAACCAACATTTATTGATAAAGAAGTCTAGGATATGATTTACCCCAGAGTTTCATCCGTTCACGTCCACTGCTGCACAGGGAGTCCACTGCTGAACAAAGGCTTTCCCCATAGATTACCACAATAGTGTCATTTTACGACTTCGCTTTACGCTTCTTTGCTCGTTAGAAATAAATTATAAGCAGCAAGATACATCATAGCATTAGATGGCGCTGGCGCTCAGAGCCAGTTGCATTCACTGATCGGTAAACGATAGGCGAGATTAAGCAACGCCCGGCGCTGTCAGTCTGTGGATGTGACCGCGCAGTGGTATTCAAACTAAGCTTCTCCGTTTTACGGAAGGCACGTAGAATCGTCGGTCCCGATTGTTGTCATTGGACGGCAGTCGTTAAGCCAACTCGGGAGGCCTGTGGGCGGCTTTAACAACTCTGATGCAAGACTGGCCACTACCCACACGAAAAAAAAAAGAAGCATCGCATAGAAGTACCTTGTCAGGTTAGAACATTTGATTGAGTACTAACTAACTACTCAACTAAACGAGATCAAACATAAGTAAGTAGTCATACAGTCATCCGTTCAATACACAGAACAGAAACTTTAATAAACTACTTATAACGTTTAAAATTTGATCTAGAAGACTCAATGTTTTACAAATACAATTGAACGTTTTTAATTTGACAAACCATGAATCGATCGGCCGAGTTGCTACTTCGTGGATGTATATAGTGAAATAAATAATGATAACCGGCATGAATAATATTGTAGGTAATTAATCTTATTTAATAGAACCTAATATAACAGTATCTTTATGAGTTATGTATGATAATTTGACATAATAACATTGTATATTTTTGGCTACATAGCATACTTAGATTTGCAGTGCTCTTATGGGGTACCATGTCATCATGTACCCACTAATATTGTGCAATTAAAATATCATGCTTGCTTAAAATCAATAATTTTTGTACATAAAGGTAAATAAAATAGATATACGGCCCCTGTTGCTCAATAAAATGGTCGAAAATGGAACGTCCATATGCCTGAAATCACATATAAACACAAATGACATAAAATTTTCTTTTTAATAAATACAACACCATGGCTATTTACATTTAATGCATTAAAAATACTTTAGTTTTATATTCTGTGGTTCTATCCATACAGATTATCATGAGTGGTTTTAAATCCTTATAGGCACACCAGATACAAGACATGACATGACCGACTACATGTGAAGTATTTTATCAAATTAATCGTGCGTTTTATCATCATCAGATCAGCTAAAGGTCGTCATTGTGGTGGGATATTTGGCAGTTTTCACCACGCTTGGCAGGTGGGTTGGTGTGTGCAGAATGGCTGCTGTCCCACAGAACGCTGTTGCACATCCCTCTGGTTTAGAGTCCCTTAGTCGCCTTTTAAGACACCCACGGGAGGAGATGGAGTGGTGCTATATTCTTAATCCGAACGACATAATTGTCGAAGTTATATTAAGTTTTTTTTTACTACTCTGGTTGCCACCAAGATATAACAAAAGCTCTTAACTAAAGCTTTCACGATAAGAAGGATTGGACTAAATGTTTACTATTGGCATTTACGAGAGCAATTCACTGGCATACATTCCAATGGTTTGACAAATCCCTATCTTTGAGTTCAACCCTGCCATTATTTAAAAACAATATATTTAGAGATAACAGTGGTAATTGTATGGGGTGACTTGCTAGTAGGATCGATATTTTCTATAAAAAGTGAGAAATAGGGACCAGTAGACATCAGTTCCTGCAAAAGCTTCGTTGGGATAGGATCAAAATATTTAAAACTAAAAGGTAAGCCTCAATAGTATTAGAAAGTCACTTGAACAACTTTAAACATATATTTTAATTTTACAAATCGATTTATTTGAATATCCAGATGTACAAAACGGTACCAATGCTTATGGCTCTAGCTGTCACAGCCTTTACTGCCGAAATATCTTCATCATACGCGTTGCTAGAAAAAAATCCGGTATTCAAGCCAGAACTTCAGTCAAAACCTTCGGAGACCCACGTGTTAAAGGAAATTAAAACAGAGTCAGAACATCCAGTGTATAGAGCAGAAGATGGAAAAACTCGAGGCAGAGCAAGGATTGAACCAGTCAGATCTTTTGGACCAGTGATCAAACACGATGCTATGTTAGCAGACCAGCCGGATGCATCCACTGAAGTTAATAGAATTGTGAGTATACCTACCTACTCTTATTTGTCACCATCATCATATCAGCCAAAGGACGCCCGCTGGTTCGCAAAAGTCTGCGCCATATATATCCAAAATTGTATTTTTATTTATGTGTACAACTCTAGCCGCATCGTAGAAGCGAACCAGCAGCGTATTTTAACGTTTTTTTTCTATTTTCAGGATGAAGTTGGTATTCTTGGCAACGGGTACATTCCAGGAACGGCTGATGTAGCATATCCTGGTATTCCATATGCACCGGGATACATGTACGATACTGCATACTCAGCGTCAAACAAGTAATGTTACTTTGTGTCTATTATAAAAGAGTTACACTAGAGTTACCTCTTCTTCCTGTTTTTTAGACGAAGCGATGGTATTGGACATTTGGTATTTCGGGTATTTTGATGTCTCTACTAATCATATCAGCCGAAGGACGTCTACTGCTGACCAAAAGCCTCCCCCATGTTTAGTCATTGTGGAAGACTTCCACAACTACGGTTATATGCCCCCCCGCGTTAAATGACTCCCAGCTACCATCACCAGGTCGTCTGTACATCCCGTTGGTGGTCGTCCCACAGATTCGTTCGAAATTTCGGTAACGACTGTCATATACATTCGTTTGACAGTCGAGACTGATAGTTTCACCTGATCTCTTGAGGTCGCCCATCCAAAGCCTGACCCTGGAAAGTGAAACTTTACTTCGCAGTTCGTTCGCTCTCCGTGGTAGCCATTTAACCATTTTCTTTTCGTTTATTATGTTTTAACCATAGCTTGATATTTGAGACTTGATATCAAGAACACAAGAGAGGCTTAAAAAACAGAACTCAGAATTTAAACTAATTCATAACTTTTTCCATTCACGATGAAACACGCTTAATGTACTTAGACAAACCAATTGCAAGATTTTGTGTATTTATGTTCAGTCGACCATATAACACAGTACAAGATGTGGCTGCCGTGTGGCGAAAGTTTCTTTCCAACAGAACCGTATTTTCTTTGCCTGGTGAAATTATAAACATTTAAACCTTTGGCATATAAGTTTATTATATTAGTGAAAAGAGCGTATGGATTCTTACGTCTGTAATCTGACTTTTGGATTAAGTTATTGTGTTTCTGCGTAATGTACTTTTACAATAACATCTGTTCTGAGTTTACGTGATCCTTTTGATATTTGTTATGTTAGTTATACTATGCACATGATATGATATCATTAAAAATGTTAATATACTAACAGTGCCCTTTACATTTTTGAAAATATTCGTTTGTCCGTCAAACCCTGTTAATGTTTAATGGAAAGAGCGACATTCATTGTATAATATCAAAAACAAATAAATCGTTCTTAGGAAACTGTATTGGATTTTACAACAAGATACCCACAGGAAATGATTACTGATCTCACAGACGGGAAGTATAAAGAATACGACGATACAAGAATTTGACGGCATGGTTGGTGCAGTGGTTGATACAGTCGACTGCTGCGCTCCGGGTCGTGGGTTCGATTCCCGCACGGAACAAATATTTGTATGATCTGCAGGTAGTTGTTCCGGGTCTGGGTGTATTGTATGTGGAATTCATGTCTGTAAATGCACCCACGACACAGGAGAAATCCTAGTGTGGGGCAACGTTTTATATAAGAAAAAAAGAAAATACGTTAAAACAATTCTCCTAAAAAGCCTACTATAGGTTTATAGACTATGTTGACGATAGGGACATATGGCGTTAGCTCTTTTCTGCACTTCCCCGGTAACCAGATATATCTGAATTGCTATTTGTACTGTATAGCTCATATATTTATTCTTCATCGATGTATTGATACAGTTTTAAATACCTTGTATGTTCTTAATATGTTGTTGAATATTGTAATCTCATATCAATGAAAGAAAGTAATCTCGTATTTTAATAAAGTACCGATCCATGGCATTTCTTGCCGGCTATTCTTCATAGGATCAACTAATTGGAACCGCGCAACTTAAATTCTGACGTTGCTTAAGTGCCAGTAATTGGTTTATTTGAAATAAAATATTTGACTTTGATACTAGAATAAGTTCTTTGTTTGAATGTTGCAACATATTGCTCAGTTATTAATATTTTTATGTTTCAGTTACGATATGTATAATCCTAACACCTACTTAACGGAACCTGATACGTCTACTTTTGGTCTGATGTGGAGCCAAGTGCCTGATGCCAGAGTAAGTACTGCCAGATATTAATCATAACTTTGATTTTACCTAGTGATTAACTTGAACGAGTTAATCGTAGTTGTACAATTTATACAATAGTTCCACTTTTGAAAAGTTTTGTTCTCTTTCAGACCCTGGTCAGCTTCGTCGGACGTACAATTACTTGGGTCTTCAACAGCATATTTGTTCTTATCCTTGGTTCACTCGTCACAGTCGGTGTCTGCACATACACAAACTTGTGCAGTATTGATTTCCATGGTGTTGGCCCTATCCACGAAGAAATGAGATCACTTATAACCCCAGCCAGATTGGACAAGATCAGTCACGCTGCTGGCTTTGTAAAAACAGCCATAGACAAATATCAGAATATCCAGAAAGTTGCAGATGCAACTGGTATGAGAAGACGTCGGGCCATTTTCAATGACTAGATCTTTCATACAAATGCCTACTTATTGTATACATATTTTATTAAAGACATAATATATATATAATAACGGGTTTTAATTACACCAAAGTAGTTTTTTAAGGAGGTAATTACTTTTTCTAACATGGTTATATTATATTATTTCTAGCAACAAGCTTAAAAAATACCGCGTGGTGCTGGCTAAGCAGCAAAAATAGCATAATAAGGTGATTCTCGCACGCTTCTAAAACCTCTATTTTAGAGATAATTTCTCACTTGCTATGCAAGGAAAAAGCTAGTAAATGACGATCTTTTATAGAATAATAATAACAATGCTTTATTATCAAAAATGGATACAATGTGTATAGGATCCGAGTAAAAAGACAAAAAGTCGGTAAGAACGCTAAGTCAAAGTAATAGAGCGGGCGGGTGCTGCGGCGCGGTGGGTCGGGTGCTGAGGGTGGCCGCCCGATGAGAACCGAGTATTACCGAGAAGAGCGGAATTATGCATGCCAATATCAATTATCCATGCCGAAGTACTCTAAATTATTTATAAATAATCCGATATCTTTTAAATTGAACGGCGGATAAAACCGCGCGGCATAGCTAGTTATAAAGATAAAATGTCGTAGAATTATGGAATCTCTTCGAACAACGTTCTGTTTTTTCGACTACGTTAAAATAACATTATTTTTATCTCCAACGCGGTAGACAGATGACCTGGTGAAGAAAGCTGGGAGTCATTGTTCAGCAGTGGACGACCTTTGGCTGATATGATGATGAAATGGATAATATGGTGAGGTTAATCAACGCTTGGCGCATACAGATGGGTGACCACATTATATTATCCACGTATTTGATCGGTGCGTCTCTGTGCTTCGGAGGGCACCTAAAATCGTCGGTCTCGGTTGTTGTCATTAGTCGACAATCTTTAGCCAAATCGGAGGCCTTTGGAGGCCTTTGGGCGCCCGCAGGCCGCTACTCATGGAGGCCGGAGATCGTTCAGCGCCCTTCGCCAGTGCGCTCTGTGCCAGGTGTGGATTCTGTGGCGGGAATCAGATGTAGTCTGCTCCCGTCCCACTCTGCTGGCTCCTTTGTTTCCATCACGTCCTTGGAAAAGGTGGCGATGGCATCCCACACGCTCTCGCTCCAGACGATGGACTGAACCACGGCCGGAATCCAGAGATCATCCTCTTTGACCGCCGCAACGAGATCACGGCGCTGCGTTGCCCGAGCTGGGCACTCCTCTAACGTGTGCTGTGCCGTGTCCTCCGGGCAGCCTTCGCAGTGATGACAACCGAGCTTCTCTTCTCTGCTTATTTGACATAGCTACTACCCTAAACACCCATGGTTCGAGAGTACCTGTGTTATCCGGAAGGTGCCATGCCGCCTCTCCAGTCATTCCTCCACGACGTTATCTCGAGTGCCTTCAACCACTAACGAGTGGTCGTAGGCACTCGAGATAACGTCACTCAATGGCATGTCGAGCGCTGGAGTTAGAGATATCTCTAACGTGACTCATGAGAATCCAAAAAAACCCTCTGCGATCGACATCTGCCATTGTTTCTTTGCAAATCTCAATTTTGACTAAATCTCGCAACGTGTGCCAAACCTAGACCCTATCTCATCCGGTAGGTTTCGCAAAAGGTGACTATGGGTCTAGCCGAAGGATGGGGTAGCAGCGTAACTGAAATGCAATCGCCAACACGCCTGCCAGCTAAAGATAATCTATAACTAACGGCCTGGTGGCAAATGGGTGTATAGCTGACTCAAATAGCTACATTACACTAAGATTTACAATAGTAATAAATAGTCATATATTAACAAATTACAGATGTAATCATTGATAACATTAATGTCAAAAACGAATACCAATAATACAAATGTCAAAAAATATCAATTAAATTGATGTCAATTATTATTGTTTTTCTATTACACGGGTTTATATACCCTGTAAGAGGGAACCCGGTCTTTTGATAGGCTTACGCGGGGACATGAGTCCAACACGCAGAGGCTCTTTAGATAATTTTAATCTAAAATGTAATGGGACACTACACTGGTTTTCCAGTCGGATTCTTATGCTATAATTGTCAGCAGTAGAGAAATGCTAAGGAGGAATGTGAAGGAAAAAACCGAATACATACTCAGCGACAGTCAAGCAGCTCTAAAGGCACTAATCTCCTTTAAAGTAAACTCGAAACTAGTCAAGGAAGGTGTTATCCTACTAAACAAACTAGGAAAACACAATAACGTAAAGCTTATCTGGGTACCTGGACACGAAGGTGTTGAAGGTAACGAGAAGGCGGATCAACTAGCTAGGGCAGGCTCGAGTAAGCAGCTCATTGGCCCTGAGCCTTTCGTAGGAATATCTCATGGTACCTACCAACTGGCATTACATGCATTTGCTGATAAGGAACATGCCAGAGAATGGAGGCAAGCGAGAGGCCTAAACCATTCCAAAACTTTCTGCAGCACAAGAGTAAACAAACGGGTGTAAGAGACTATTAAATCTTACCAAAACCCATTTAAGGCACTATACAGGCCACTTCGGCACCAAGGAGCACCTCCATAGAATGAAGCTCAGCACAACGGATACATGCAGATTCTGTATGGACAATCAAGAGTCTATGCAGCACATTTTGTGCAGCTGTGACGCTCTGGGAAGACGTAGGGCAAAACATCTTGGAGTGGCTTATCCATTGCCTGATGATTTTACACGGCTCCAGGCAGGTATGATTGCGAAGTACCTACAGGGACTTCTGGATTTGCCAGCGGAGGAGTAGTGCAGGGCTTTGGGCAGCACAATGTGGGTCCATAGGGTCGAAGTGCGTTCGGCTAATGCTGAGCCCGTGGGAGCCAACAATAGAATAGAATAGAATAGAATGGGACACTAACCGGGGACTCTCCATGGCTGCACTATAAAATGCAGTCTCGGATTGTCCTCGGAGGTATAAAACTACTTTATGAAATGGAAACTACAAGTATAAGGTCTATTGCAACGGGTGCTAAATGGATTTAATACTAAGAAACACGTAAACGGCGTCTGCCTTTCAACATTTAAAGTGAAATTCTGTGGCAGACGGTGACTCGCCACTCACAAGATGGGCCCCCTAAATGGCCACCACTACAAGCGACAAGGAGCTGCACCGGTGTGAGCGGCTAGGCGTGTAGAGACGTGCGGCACCGGTTTCACCATCGCGCGTCTCGAAGACTTGGAGCAGGTTTCCCTGTTATTACGCCATTAGACACTTCCACCCTCGAGCATATAGCTCTAGCGGCCCCCCTCTGATCGGCCAACTAAGGAAGCCAGAGTTGAAAATCCTACGGGCACTCATGGGGTACCACTCCAACCAACCAATAAAGGCAAGCCGGAGACGAGGCCCTGACCGACTCTCTGGAGCATTCGGGTACGCAGTGTCGTCACTCACATTCAGCTCGCCACAAACTGCCCTGCGTTCTCTAAGCTACTTAATGTACTTTTTTTTCTTATGGATAACTTTTATTCCAGAAGGTAGGAAGAAATCAAGCAGCTACTTTAATCTTCATTGTTTTTATTAATAATTGATGTCACATAATAATGCCGTATTTGTGTTGCGGAGCTGCACCAGGTACTGAATTATGTTCTGTTTTTGAAGAATTATCTCAGGGAATCCCGACTACCAAGATAAATAGCTCTCTTCTGTATTATAAACATTGATTCAATATCGGTCGCCCGGCCCTACAGCAAAATGCTATAGGTCATTAAACTATGAAAGTAGCTAAAGTAAACAAGTCTTTCGGTAGCTACGTCTGTTAGGAGTCAAATTTTTCTAACAGCATAAACAGCCGAACTCAGCTGTCCTGCTAAAGATAAAATATACTATAATGATAAGTACGCTATGATAGATATAATCTATTAAAGCTATGAATTAAGCGTAATTCCTAAGAACACTAATTGATCGACAAATTCAAGTTTTTTATTATATATTACTAGCTGTCGCCTGCGGTTTCACCCGTGTTGTAAAAACACGGATACACGTATTTCTTTATTTTCAACCAAAAAGGCAATTAATCCTTTTCATATACTTCAAACTTCAAAAATAACGGATACTCCATAGAAACCTTCATAAATTCCACCACACCTTAGTGGTGGAATTTATAAAATTTCTTCCTTAGTGGATGCCTACGTTATAGGCATCAACTGCCAAAATTTCAAGTTTGTAGCCCCAATGGTTTAGGCTCTGGGTTGATGAATTAGTCAGGACTAGTAATGATATATGTATCGATATATAATTTCACTATCCCCATTTGCGACATTTGGTGTATTTATGTCATTGGGGATTATTCTTGAATGGAGACCGCGCACCGGAAAACGCAAAGGATTGATATATAGTGGAGGCTTTAGGAAGCTGTTGTGATTTATCAACGGCTTTGGATTGTATACCATCACGAAGCAATGATTAGAAAATTGTATAACTATGGTATAAGAAAAGATCCTCTGAATCCTCTAATTTCTTATATAAGTAATATGATTCAGAAAGTCAATATCTTCTGGTCCGTGGTTACAATGGGAGTTGGGCAGGGCCAGATTCTCAGCCTTTTTCGTACCTTTACAGGAGATTGTGCCGTCCGTATACACATATATGTATAGGTAACCGCCTGTTGTATGGCAGTATGAGTCTGTAATGCTCAGTAAAATGTCTTACTGATGGGGCATGGCATCGTGTAGCGGGTCGTTAAGTTCCCTGCGATGCGGTTGAGCTGAGCGACGCCGATGCATTCATCATACTCGTGAACGGATGCTACGAGGGCGGCACTGAAAATTTCGGGAATCAAGGAAGTGACACAACATTACTATTTAAAAATGTATTTATTGCTTTTCGAAGTATTCTCCGCGAAATTTGACACTTTTTTCCATACGATGGAACCAATCATTGAAGCAACCATTCCATTCGGAAGTTGGGGTCTCCATAATGGCCGTTTTGTAGGCGTCCACAGCTTCTTTAGGTGATGAAAATCTCTGTCCACGCAATTTATTCTTTATTTTAGGGAAAGTATAGAAATCATTAGGGCTTAAGTCGGGGCTGTACGGCGGATGGTCTAATAATTCTGTTTTCTTGCTCTAAAAACTCTTTTGTTCTGTGCGCGGTGTGAGAACTCGCATTGTCGTGATGGAGGATGATGCGGCGGTTGCAGTTCTCTCTACGGAGTTCAGAAACGACCTGTGGCAAACAAATGCTAGCATACCATTCTGCATTAACCGTTCTTTGTCCCTCAAGAGGAATAGTCGTAACATGGCCGGTTTTGGAGACAAACGTGGCCACCATTTTTTTTGCAACACTCCGTGAACGAACAATTTTTGTTGGCTTTAACTCATTTTCGAACACCCAAACTCGTGACTGGTTTTTTGTTTCGGGTTTGTACGCATATATCCAGGATTCGTCACCTGATACGATGTTGTATACAGCATTTGAGGATCCTGCGTGGAATCTTTCGAGAGTTCTGACGCACCAAGTAACGCGAGCCGCTTTTTGCTCTTTACATAGCAAATGCGGTATCCATCGGGAAAACAACTTTTTTACACCTAATTGTTCATGCAAGATTATTTGTATTTGACTCATGCCAATGTCTAAAGTTGCCTGAATTTCGCGGTATGTCACATGTCGATCTTCCTCAATCAGCTTACGCACAGCATCAACGTTTTCTTGGGTGACTGCAGTTTTTGGACGACCTTGACGAGGATCATCACTGAGCTTGACACGTCCACGTTGAAATTCAGCAAACCAGCGATAAATTTTGGTTTTGGATGGGGCTTCATCACCAAATGCAGAAATCATCCGGTCAACACACTGTTTTTGTGTTAAACCACTTCGAAAGTCATAATAAATCATCGCTCTTGAATTTTCTCGAGTCAATTCCATTTTCTCAACGACTAAACAAGTTTGACAAAACCTTGTGACAAGACCGTGAATCTTTTTTTAAATAAATAAATGGTATTCGATTTGTAAAACCAAGGAGTTTTCAATTAAAAAGATTTTAATATGACAGGAACAGTGGAAATATTCCATTCCCGATACTTTTAGTGCAGCCTATGTATCTCTTGACTGGTCAGTCCTTAACTGCCATGCTATCTTATTTGATGGAACATTTATTATTATACTGTACATTAGTCTTACATAAGTTAATTATATTCTAACTATCAAGAATGTAATATTTTTTATTATATATAAGTGTATCCATGGCGATTTATCCCAGATCTTCTCCGTAGGACCAAGAACAGCAACTGTGCAACTGCTTAATATTCTGCATATTCATAAGTGATTTTTAATGGTGTATATGAACCAAAAATCCTTGAATTTGATATATATGGGCAGCAGCTTGTGCCCCTTGTACTAATAACAACATACTGCGATCACCAATCCGCCTGCCAAGCGTGGTGATTCTGGTCGAAGAACTATAATAGCGCTCAGATTAAATAAATATTGACAGTCGTGTGGATTTAGGCCTCCATACTTACATAGCTTTTATTCATTTAGAAAAGGCGTTTTATAAGGGGAATGGGACGGAAATGATGGAGAATTTAAAAGAAGCATGACTAGATTTCAGAACATTTATATACCTACCTACTATACAAAAAATTTAAAAACGGCAGAGCGCTTGAATCAAAGAGAGGAAGGGGAAGCTTTGTAGAACGTTGTTAACACGAAGCGAAGGAGATCGTAGGAGTCAACTCGTACTAATAGCAGTAAAAAGTTACGAGTATAGAGAGTAGTGGCAAATCCTGCACGGACTACTGCCGGCTGAGAGAAATCTTGCACGATCCCATTGACCAGGATCCGCAACACGACAACTCACGCAGGGCACTCCTCGAGCATGTACTGTGCGATATCCTGGTCGCTTCCGCTGTGGTGGCACTGTGTTGTGACCTGCGTCAGGCGATAGGTGACACGTTCGCAACCTTCTGAGCCTGGCTCCGAAGAACGGCAGGACGGTCTCGACGACGCGCTTAGTCGCGAACTGTAACCGAATGCGGTGTCAATGTCGCCACATCCAGATTGCGAACCGCCGCGCCAGCCGCCTCAGCCTGTTGAACGCCCCTGGATATTATAGATATTAGAGATTATTGCCTACATACACGGCATACATAACCTAAACGGGTATAAAAACCTGTTCTTCCTGCTGCTAGGGATCACGAATGTGATGTTTATATGCATGGGGAGCAACCAAAGATCGATATACAACGTGTAACATGATGAACGCAAGATACCCCAATTAGAATAGTTAAAAGTATAAAATAACTAAAGCTTACATTTTCTGAGCTGAACTATAGTGCACCAATATTATAAAATGTAATGTTTGTATGTTTCCTAACACGTGTTTGTTCCTCATACACGCTCAAACAGCTGAACGAATTTTAAGTGAAATTTGGCAACGGACATAGAATATCTATAATAGAAAATGTATAACTGTTATAATAAAACACTTTTAAACGGATTCTATCGCGTATATTTTAGATTTTAGTTTTTCCTGACGTTTCGAATGCTTTGCAGCATTCGTGGTCGCAGGATGACTAAGGTGACAGGCGTCGTTACAGATTTTTAAAAGTTATTTTATTTTATCTACCGTACAATTTTAATCAAAAATTAGTTTCGATGCACGCAGTAATCACTCACAGTGTCTTGATGTTTTTTAGTGCGGTATGTTGTTTGGGACTTTATTATTTTAATTACTGGATTCCAAACAGGTGGTAGCTGCCAACCATCTTCTCTATTAAAATTAGGATGTTTTTTAATTTCAATAGCCTCACGAAACATTCTTGGTACATATCGGTTCTCTTTCGCGAGGACTTGAGGTTGGTCAAAACGAAGATAGTGGTTGAGTTTGCCTAAGGCATGTTCACACACTGCAGACTTTGTGGAGCGTGTATGCTTGACGTCAGCTATATGTTCTTTTATTCGGGTGGCTATGCTACGCTTTGTTTGCCCTATCTATGATAAACCACATTCACAGTCAATCTTGTAGACCCCTGCATCTTGTAAAGGTATGTGACATTTCACCTGTTTTAAAAGTTGGCTGATCTTCTTATGCGGCTTGAAGTAGGTTTTTATAGAAGAGATCATCTGCAGAGATTCCATGTGACGCCGACCATCTGGCAAGGGAACTTAAACATGTGAAGCAAGTTCTAAGAATGGCTTCTGCCCCACCACGGTTGATCGACGACCCGCTGTTTTATCATTAATTAAGGGAGTCACCGACAAAATTGGTCACATCTTGAAGCGTGCTTCTATAAAAGCAAAAAATATAAAGCAGGTAAGCAAAGGCTAGTTTTATTATAAAATAGTATTGAGTATTGTTTGATTGTCGTACTCGATATCCATCCAACATTCCGTTTCATTGCCTTGAAATGAGTCTCAAGTTTCTTTATGTCTCAAAAATGATCACCTTAAATATTTTAATTAAGTTACATATACGTATAAAATACTGCTAAAATAGATTCAGTACTCGATTCTGTGTGCACTATGCATGCTTGCGATGCTTAGAATGAATAATAAATATAATAATAAAAATAAATAAATAAATAATAAATAATAAACCCCTCTGGGCAAACGTTATCTCACCATGGGATAAGGTAATCCTGGAGGGCAGATTAAAGTAGCTGCTTGATTTCTTCCTACCTTCTGATATAAAAAAAAAGTATATCATAAGAAAAAAAAAAGTATATTAAGTAGCTTACAGAACGCAGGGCAGTTTGTGGCGAGCTGAATGTGAGTGGCGACACTGCGTACCCGAATGCTCCAGAGAGTCGGTCAGGGCCTCGTCTCCGGCTTGCCTTTATTGGTTGGCTGGAGTGGTACCCCATGAGTGCCCGTAGGATTTTAAACTCTGGCTTGCCTTAGTTGGCCGATCAGAGGGGGGCCGCCAGAGCTATATGCTCGGGGGTGGAAGTGTCTAATGGCGTAATAACGGGGAAACCCGCTCCGAGTCTTCGAGACGCGCGATGGTGAAACCGGTGCCGCACCTCTCTACACCCCTAGCCGCCCACACCGGTGTTGCTCCTTGTCGCCTGTAGTGGTGGCCATTTAGGGGGCCCATCTTGTGAGTGGCGAGTCACCGTCTGCCACAGAATTTCACTATAAACGTTGAAAGGCAGACGCCGTTTTTTCAGGTTTTTAGAAGTATATTATCCATTTAGCACCCATTACAATAGACCTAATAATTGTAGTTTCCATCTTATACAATAGTTTTACACCTCCGGGGACAATCCGAGACTGCATTTCATAGTGTAGCCATGGAGAGTTCCCGGTTAGTGCCCATTACATTTTAGATTAAAATTCTCTAAAGGGCCTCTGCGTGTTGGACCCATGTCCCCGCGTAAGCCTATCAAAAGACCGGGTTCCCCCTTACAGGGGATATAAACCCGTGTAATAGAGAGACATAATAATTAAAAAAAAACCACGTTCCATTTTTCATAATTCCCATGTTTACTTGCCAACATCTGCTATTGTAAATGAAATGAGTATTAATAATGTGCAAAGAGTGCCAATTCAAACAAACAACTATGATCAAATCGCTATTACTTCTCTATAGAGAATTCATGAAATTCATACAAAATGAACGACATCCGCGGTAATACAATATCAAGGTTCGTGTTAATTAGCCGTGAAATTATTTTACTATCTTCCTACCCATTAAATCTTAAAATGCTTAAAATTGTAGACATATCAAATAAGCAGGTACAAAATGAGGCAACATTATGTTAGTTGATTGCGTTTAATACCGTAGGAATGCTGAAAACAATGCATTACCATGGTACCTCATTATAATGATACAATTAGGTCTAGTGATTTGCAATCCTTATTACAAGGTTTTATGTTAGCGGGTAACTATCTAACCATAAATTATAATTTAAAAGCATATATCGGATGGCGAGTAAGTACAAGTATGCGGACAGCTAATACTTAGGCTCATTATAGGAAACATGTTATTTATTCATTATTAGATGAAAACCATAATCATACAGCATGTAGACATAATGTCTCTTTTGAAGATATTGCTCATTTTGTTTTCTCGTATGTAAGTGCATACCTTAGTTTTAGAAAAGGAAATAATATGTAATATTCATATACAAAAAAAATCTAATTAAACAAACTCTCCGTACTCTCACTCTCCAGACTTTAAGAATAATTCTGGTCTTAATGTACGGACAATTTTATTGGAATTTCTTTACAGTGGGCAGTAGCACCGAAAACAATCAAACACTTAGATCATGCGAAAGTTGAATGCCATAACTTTAATACGAAGTAATTTACCAATATTCACGTTACACACAATTTAATCCTTTTTTAGGTACAATTTAATGCACTTATAATCACTATCAGATTTGCAGGATATTCGCTCGGTATTTCACTTGTTCTTCACGGTATCGCAAACTAAACAGTTTTTTTTGTTGTTGAGCTTCTCTCAGACATTTCCGGGCAATGTAGCCTAACTTCAGGCCACTTTGTGAAGCAATCCGTGACAACCATTAAGCAACCATAATTGTTTCCTTTTCATTTTTAGGGAACGATCCCGTTGCAAAGTGCAAAGTGTAAAGTGTGCAAAATCTAGGGCTATCCGTGTCTATTGAGCTCGAACGTTGTACAAAAATCTAAATCTTTAATGCCCCTTTACTGCGTGAGTGAGGTCCTCTCATAGTCACGCAACTAGTACATTTTCGACACCAATCCTCAACATCATCCCAACAGTGGACCCAGTAAAACCGTTCTCGGATCTTTGACATACCTCCTGGACTCCATTATGGTAAAGCCGAAGAACATCTAGTATCTTGGCTTTCGGAATAACCATTTGCAGGTGATAACTGTCTCCTCGAGTATATCCCTTTTTACTGAACAAAACTCCATCCTGGATAACCAAGCTGTTTCATTGTGCCCATTAACTCTTTGTAATTGGACTCATCGCTGCAACACCACTCTACTGGTGCTTAGGAGCACTGGCTTTTATTCACTCGAGAATCGGCTTGATGTCTGTGTCATTTTGCTGAGCATGCTGTAGGATTTCGTTCCATTCATTACTAAGGTCCATTCTTAGCATCCTGACGGGCACTGTTCTCTTAGCCTAGCCTAGCTTAGGCTCTTTGGAACAAGGTATCTTTGACAATGTATCCGTGTTTCGGTGAGATCTCCAACCACAATTTTCAGTTCTGAAACCGAACTCCAGAGATCGATCTTCTCTTGTCGTACTTCGCTTTTGGCAACTCGACTGAAGGTGGCCTGTTTCTCCACAGATGTAGCATCTGGGGCTGTAATTTCGGAGACGGTTAAATACAGGTGATCCTACAATCCCCCTGATGCGGTAGGCACGATACTCCTGTCTTACAGCCTCCACATCCTGCCTACTAAAAGATGGTGTCTCGTGGTGCCCAAGTCTCACAGCAGCTCTAACTTCTAAGTCGCGTATTCCTTCAACGAACGCTTGTACCAGATTGATGAGCGCAAGTGCAGAGTGGTATGCTTTGCGAACCAGCTTTTCGATTTCACGGGCCCATTGTTGTAAGTTTTCGGCATCACGTTAATTACGGCTCTTCAACTGAGCACGAAACACGAGATCCAGATGGGCGTCACCGTATCTGGACTTCAACGCTTCAATTAGTTGGTCGTATATGACATCCTTGCCGAGGCTATCTAGGATAGTTAATGCCTGGTCACGGAGGCCCAAGGTGAGCGCAGTCATCGCCTGCGATTTGGTCCACCGGTTCGCATTCATAGCGACCGCAAATTGTATCCTATAAGCCGACCACGAAGACGTTCCATCGAACGATTGATAATTCATTCGTATATAACGGTTGTTCTTCTGATGTATCTAACAATCACATATATAATCGATCGATTCCCAATATATCGATTCCTGCACGGAACAAATATTTGTACGATCTGCAGGTAGTTGTTCCGGGTCTGGGTGTATTGTGTGTGGAATTTGTGTTTGTAAACGCACACACGACACAGGAGAAATCCTAGTGAGGGGCAAGGTTTAAAAAAAATCGAACCTACGACGCGGTGCGCAGCAGCCGACTGTATCAGCCACTGCACCAACCGTGCCGTAGGTATATTACGTCCACTTTTACACAGCGCAATAATATTCATTCTCATCATCTTCATCGTCGTCATTTCATCCGAATAAAGTCCACTGCTCCAACTGTGTCCAAAAGGCCTCCCCCAAGATCCCATAACGACTGGTTCGAGTTTGTGTATGTCATTGGGGGGTTTTACAATTATCGCCACGTTTGGCAGGCGGGTTAGCGATCGTAGTTCAACCTCGCTTCATTATTTGTAATTGATTGCATGCAAAAACAACATCGCGAATACATTACATGTCACTAACCAACCAATGCCGTTCTAATTGATTGAGGTAAATGAGTCGTAACTGCATGTCTACCCCACAGAAATCGAAGTAATTTATTAAGGTTTTGTGGCCTACCTTCTAACTTTACCATAAAATTTATGCGAACAAGATGAACTGGACAATGAACTAAGTAATTATTATCAAGTCACTGCGAGTAATATCAAAACGAAAAAATACTGTCACCGCACGTGAACCCACCGGTCGCCGTTGATCGCACCAATACGTTACCCGCTGAGCTAACGTGTTATTTACTAATTTATCGAAATTATAAACTGCAATAAGTTTGCAGACTTGTTTGTTTGAGTGTGAGCGTGTCTATCGTATTCGTATAGAAACTACCTAATTAAGAGAAGGCCGTAGGTACTTATGAACGCGAACGTACCTAGTACAGCAGCAAGACATCGTAATCCTATACATCTCCCCTTGGTCCCTTGGTGACCGCCAATTACCGTCAGAATGCATTTCTGTGGCGCACGAGTAGTAAATTTAAATAAAGAATGTAGAAGATTTGACTATGATATAGGTCTTTAACATTAAACTGGACCCAGTAAGCGGGTAGCGGGTACACGGTTGCGGTAAGATTTTTATGATAAATATAAAGTTCGGCTTCATTGTACTTACATTTTTTTATTCGACTGCACTGTTTGAAAATCTTAATAAAGTATTAAGATTTGTATGAACTCTAGTTCATTAATTGTATTAAACATATCGTTACGTGCTGTTAGTCTTCCAAACTAAAGTTATCGACATCGCTGCAAGGATTAGTAAACTGAAGTGGCAATGGGCAGGGCACATTGCTCGTAGAACTGATGGCCGTTGGGGCAAAAAGGTTCTCGAATGGAGACCGCGCACCGGAAAACGCAGCGTGGGACGACCTCCAACGAGGTGGACAGACGACCTGGTGAAGGTCGCTGGGAGTCGTTGGATGAGAGCGGCATGTGACCGTTCGTTGTGGAGATCTAAGGGCCTTTGTTCAGCAGTGGACGACCTGTGGCTGATATGATGAGTCTTCCAAAAAATAAATAAACCTAGCATTTTTGGTTAGTTTATTTAATGTTAAATGGATGTCATTTGATAAGTACCTATGTTACTTGAAAGGTAAATGATTTGTATGAGTAGGTATATTATTCAATGTCATTGAGCCCGTGTGTTCCCAGCTAAGAAACCACCACCTCGTTTCATCCCTTGGGTGTAGTAAAAAAGGGACTAAGGGAATAGCCGGAGAATGGGCAGCAGCGTGCTTCGAGTACATTTACAACCAAACTGCGATCACCAACCTGCAGGCCAAGCCAGGCCAAAGTCAAAGTTTTTATTCATATAGGCCCTAATAGGAATTTAATTATGAAAAGTCAAAAGTGACGTGCACGGTTCGGAAAAATTGATCTTATGGAGAAGAGACGGCAGGAAACTCCATAGACACTCTTTTAAAAAAGTGATAGTACAATTTAACACGTCAGGTATGTGGAAACAAAGTGGACTATACATTATACATTCACACAATAATAAACACACTATTGCTTCTGTTAATACACAATCAGAAATTGATAATTATTAACGCACAGGTAGCACTAGATGAGTCAACGAAGTTCTCACATTTACAAAATGTAGAAAAGGGCTATGTAGCCATCAAAGCTGTAAATAATGTCATATTGTATACATTAACATGTCAAAAACGACATATATGAATGTCCTATATATAAAAAGTTATGAATAACATCCACATTCATAGCAATTCAAAAAAAAAAATAGGTAAACTCATATTCTGTCAATAAGTCTTGTCTGGAGAGGAGGATGATAAAAAATTTAACGGACAAAGGAAGAAGAGACTTAAAACAAAGAAAAAGACAAAGACTATAGCAGTCTGTGTGTTCAGTATGCAGGAAAAATATCTATAATCCTCCTTTGTAGACTGAATTATGTGCTCACACTGTGACGCATGGCCACATGAATCATGCACTTCCTACAGTGGAAATCAAATACTTTTGTGTTTTTTGTTTCTATTAGGACATCATTCAAATATAGCACTCTCTTTGTCAGACTAGGGGGTACCCTATCTTACCAGACCCTACGATAAAACGGGTTTATTCTGATTATTTTTAAACTCTTCAAACCACATAAATGTTAATTACTTTGTTCGTTATCTTTATTGAAAATGGTTGCTAAACATTGTGTCAACACCGATAACGTAAACGTCTTAAGATTTATATGGTTTTTAATTAATCAACTTTAAGATTCTTCCTCGAGCTTTCCCTACTATCATAAATTCTATAATGTTATAGTGAATATTTTTCTAGACAGAAAAAAAACGTAGTGCGTTCTATGCTAATATATATTTTGAGTACACAAAAAGAAAACATTCATTGACATCATATAAAATAAAATATAAAAATACGAAATGTAAGTATATGACATTTGTGTTATGAGAATTTAATAATAAAAGAAATATTACTACCTTATTGTAGGCTACTTTTTCAATCATTGCCACGGATTGCCTTTTTTTTAATTGGGGCCTTTTTATGAAGATTTGTCATTGTCCTCACATTACCTTAATTTCGAGAACATGGTCAAATATTGTAACATGTTATAATTAAGGAGTAACCATGAAGCTTATTTGGTCGTCCCTTTGCATACGAAATCTATATCTCATCACGGCAACTAAAGTCTGACTATTCACAGATGCTTGTAAATGACTATTATTAGAACTGGAAACGGGATATTTACCATGTTTTTTATTTATTTTGAGTTTCGGGTTCTCAAAATAAATAATAAACATGGTAAATATCCCATTTCCAGTTCTAAAAATAGTGTCAGCGACCATGTCAGTATAAAAAAATGCTTGTAAATGGTTTTACATTTATGAATATATTTTTATTTCATCTTATTAAATCTATGAACTAATTAAACCTACGAAAAAACATAGAATGTGTTATTTCGAAACATATATAAGAACATTTATTAATTGTCTACTGACACAATTTTTTTTATTCGAAGAAATATGCATTCATTCTTCCAGTTGTTGCGCTTTTAGTGTGTATTAAATGAAGTCATTCTCAGACGTTTCATCATTGTGTGTTGTAATGAGCTGTATACGAATTATAAGTCTATAGTCTGTTATCTTGTTGACTTACACGAATCATTGTTTTTAATAATAGTTCATCAAGCAAATGTATCACACGCAAAATAAATAATGATTCATTTTTATTGTATCTTATCTTCTACACCATTTTCAAAACCTCCATTATTATTGTATATTTAATATACAATACACGTCATGATGTCATTAACAATGACGTGACATGTTTTTAAAAGGTAAACATTTTTATTTATTCACAATAAATATTACCAGACCATGTTTTTTCTTTTTATTACATATAGTATTAGAGGTAGTTTTTATGTAAAATAAATTATTATTATCTACTTTCTCTACTAGATTTTTTACATTATTTGAAATTTCATATCATGTCATATTTGATACATAAGTCAGAATTACACGCTTATTGGCATTTAAAAACATGAATCATACTTGAAATAACTAGATATATAGAAGATCTTAATTAAAAGGATGGACAATTTTTTGCTATAATAAAATAATATAAACTACTTAACAGTATATTACTTTACTGTATCTATACTGTACTGTACTGTAAAGGCGACAGCTACGAAAAATATTTTATTCTAACGAAAATCCCATTTTATTATTTCAAAATGACATACAAACATCCGGTCAATGTAACATATGTACGGGCGATGTGTCATTGTCGCCTTATCTGGTATTTATATATCAGTACTTATTTTTTTAATGCAGTAAATATCTTTCGCTAACATTGCCAACTGCAGTTTCATTTTCACTTCATGTGGAAACAGACTTATCAGTGAGAGTGTCACTACATTTAATTACAGAGATTCCCTTATCAGCATTTTTATCTTTACTGAAGTGAGAATCATATTTGATAGCGTCACTCGCGAGTCGCGCTTGTGAACCGGTGGATCTCAGACACAATATGGGCAATTCGAAAAGTAAGAAAGTTAAAATAAGCGAGGAGCAAGCACAGAATGTTCCTAAAAACAAAGAAGAGAGTCGTGAAAGAATTCATTCTTTGAAGACTGATATATCAGATGCAGGATCCAAGAATATCAATGAAGGATTTGAGAATGGAGAAAATAAGGACCGGGATAATGCTAGTAGTGCGTCTACAGTGGAAGTGCTCGATGATAAGTGAATTTTCGCTATTAAACATTGTAGTTTTAAGTATAATGTCAAGTCAAATTTGACGTACAAGTTGTTATAATAAAACAGTTTTGTATGGGGTTGTTTATGTAATTTTATATTTTATTTGAAGTGCAGAACTTCTTGGTTTGTTTTATTGCTGTCGGTAAACTCGAGTGCAATTATTTGTGTTATAAACCCAGTGAAATATTTATAAGTAAACACATTTATCTTGTTTTAGTTACTTAAAATCCAATTAGGAATTTTCATCCGCGAAAAGCGTTTTCTGTCCTTCAGATAGTGTTTTTTTTGTAGATTTTGTCAAGTACCGAATACTTACTTATATCACTTCAATAACAAAAAAATAGGTTTGCACGACCAAATGCTATGTTTTTTGACGATTTTATGTCTCTAGATTACAATAGTATCTATATGTGAGATATAAACATATTTGGAGAAAAACATATATAGTATAGTATAGTAGAACCTACGCATTATGACAAACATGACACATATTGTGTTTTTCTATAATTATTAAACAAGAAAACTAACAAATCGAATGCACTTCTAAAATACTACCATTAGCATACACGCATATAAAAAAACAATTCGTAATTAGGTCGCACAAGTGTAATGTAAGCTATAATACGGACAACATTGTAACCTTCCCCTTGTCAAGGGTCTAAATATGGAACTTCTTTATATCCTAATGGGTATGGATATGTGTGAAACGAACCAGATGTTAATATGAATAATAAGATAAACGCAATGTACCACACAATGATAATTATTTGCCTTTATGCAGTCTTTGTTAAATGAACTGAACGAGATATTAAAGCGTGACAGCTTATTGTCTTCTTGAGAAAGTTGATGAGTCAAAAGGCCGATGACAGCTCGAGTTGTAGGTCAGTCTGTCCCTTATTATTTTTAGTGAGGTCACAGAAGTAATGAATCAGCAGGTGGTGGGCTGTCTAACGCCTTCCTCTGTTCATATTTGATGCTCAGACCAAGCAAACGTCTAAAGATTTCTACGTGCGTCATAAAAAGAACTACGCCCAATAACTCTGCACGGCTACAGCGTGAAGTAAAATTTCAACTTGGTCTGAAATACTTTAAACCACGTTTTGCATTAACTTAAGCTAGGAGATTACTAGTTAATACTGTGTAATGACGGGTCAGTTGCCTATAGCCTGGGCGCAACTCCGCATTTTTTTTTCAATTAAACTTTTTTGGGAATTAATCTTCTGCATTGCGAACTTCATGGTGAGGTCAATGATCTATACGAGGTGTGAAAAGACCAACCAGTGACAATTCTGTCTATTTAACTAAGTAACACTGAGCAAAATAATTGTCGGGAAACATCTTTCATTTTTAGGTATTAAAAACAGCCGTTTTTGTATCCCGCATTTAATGCACGCTACTAATTGTGCCTACGTGTGTGTAGTAGTAGTAGTTCAAAATTAACATATAAAATTGTTTTCGTGAAAACGAAAGAATAATATTTCCATAACCAGTCGGTTGCACTTACAGTCTACTAGAAAATCATCGCTACGATTAGAATATGTCGCTTTCATTTTAGTCAAGGGTCTTGTTACAGCAGTTATGTTTTGTACAGATTTTTTAAGCTTAATTTATGATTATTTCACTTTTCCTCCGTCGGCTTTATTTGAGGACGAGCTAGATGTCAACCCATTAACGTATACTGCCAAACATAACAAAACTGGCGGGTTGATCTAAGACGAAAAATTTTTTTTGGTGACAACTGTATTGTGTTATTAGCATACGGCAGGATGCTACTGCATATTGTCTTGACATAATACCTTATATTATAATAAAAGACTTATAAACGGATTCTATCGCATATATTTTAGATTTTTGTTTTTTCTGACGTTTCGAATACTATGCAGGATTCGTCGTACGAATGCTGCTTTTTAAAGTGTTTTATTATAATGTGTAACAATCGCGGCAACCTAAGACATTACTATAACACCTTATACCCTGTAATTTTCTTTTCTGAACTTTTTTTTCTCTTTTGGGCATATTCCGTTAAGTCTAGGCCTAATACGATTCTGCCAATGTCAACGTTGTAAACTAAGACACGCAAGAGATTGGACGACTTCGAATTTACACTGAAAGAGATTGTTCAGTGGTTGATCCGCCACCTAAAACAACACGAAAGGCAAACACAATGTCACAAAAGGAGAATTATAATGTACGTCACATTGTAACATTGATTATGGACGTTTGCATGCCTACTAAGTTCCATCTTTTTTGACAGTGGAGTGGAGTATAAATAAATGTTCACTTTATTGTTGCGTATACGTATAATTAATGGCTTTCTCGCGAGTCATCTAAACCACGGAATATAAACTTACATTTAAATTGTTTGTGAAATTAAAGCACGTATAGAAAAAACATGAGGTTATCGCCCGACTTAATCGGCAATAATCGTTCGTAAATAATATAAATAAACAATTATCTCAAAATAAAATACAGCAGTATGGAAATAAATGTGCCGGCTCAGAATGCCACCACCCCATCTCCTCCCATGGGTGTCGTAAAAGTCGACTAAGGGATTAGCCGGAGGATGGGCAGCAGCGTCCTTCGAGTACATTAACAACTCAACTGCGATCGCCAACCCGCCTGTCAAGCGTGGCGATTATGGCAAAACCCCCCAATGAGCCCACAACACTTCCATATCGGTGGTTGTGGTGATCTTTGGGGGAGGCCTATGTCCAGCAGTGGACTTCATTTGGCCGAAATGATGATGATGGAAATAAAACAACTAAAATAGATTAAATTAATTTATTAGATGTCAGAAATGTTTTCTTCCCTTTCTTAACTTTCATACATAAATGAGAGTTGTTTTTCGTGTTGCACTTCTAACTGCACTGGATGTATTCGAAAGGGGTTTTCACCGTTGAATACATTGTTTCTTCGGCTAGGTTCAGGCTGTACCCCCCTGCCGTTGCTATAAGGCGGGGGCCCTCTGGGTTCGCGGGTGCGTAGATTGGGGAATCTGCGTGCTCACCAAGCGACCCAAAAGAAGACAGTAGCACGCATGTGGTCACGCGCTGCCGTGGGACGCTTTGGGGGATCCTTAACAATCCCCCGGGGGGGTGACCACTTTACAGTCACCCTCTCCGAGATGTGCCTATGGGCGTGGCACCAGTGGACGGCTCTAGTGTGATCATACGAGGACCTGGAGCCTCCCTTAGGTGCCGAAGATGACCGCCCCAGTGGTTTTTAGCCGGTAGGAGTCCGGCATACCCCTTCGCCCTTCCCCGGGGCGAAGGAAGTTTATGAAGAATTTCCACTGGGCACCAATAAAAAAAAAAAAGATTCAGGCTGTATTTTACCTTGGGATAGTATCGTGAATTTGTCACCAACGAAAAATTTCTTTTATACATGTACCGGTGGGTACATTGTAATTTTGGGGGAATTTGCCAGTACTCAACACACTTGGCAGGTGGTTTGGTAAGCGTCACTTTTACGATATCCACGGGTGGAGATAGAGTGGTGCTATATTCTTAATCTGAACACCACACGGAATGCGGACACCACACGGAATGCGGACACCACACGGAATGCGGACACCACACGGATTACCACCACGCGGGTCATCATCATCATTTTAGCCGAATAAAGTCCACTGCTGGAGAGAGGCCTCTCTGAGTATCGCCATACGTCTGGGTGTGTTTTGTTCATTGGGAGTTGTTGGCGTAATCGTCACGCTTGGCAGGAGTATTGGCGATCACAGTTGAGTTGTTAATCTACTCGAAGGACCTTGCTGCCTTTCCGGCTAGTCCCATAGTTGCCTTTTACGACACCCACGGGATGAAATGGGTAGGTGCTATTCTTAGCACGGTATCAAGTATTCATTATAATAGTACCGTTAACGCAGCTTTATTAGAGCAGAGGTCGGCAACTAGTGGCCAGTGCGTCACCTGGGTCTGTACCGCAAATTTTATAATTAATGCAAAATAAAATATACAACTGTGAGCAAAGTAAAGTAAAATATTTGTATACCAAGTTACGACTTGCGGCCGTCACTGATCTCCACGTTAAAAATTGTGGCCCTCTTTGTTACAAAAGGTTGCCGACCCATGCATTAGACCATTATTTACATAACTAAGCACAGATATTATGCTATATTAGTTAAACCTCTCTTAACCTAGAAAGATAAGTGTTCACACTATATTCTACGGAATATATAATTAATCATAATTTATTAACATCAATAATGTGAAGAGATATGATCCGTTTGTTTGTTTGGGATTCTCGTTAAAACAGCTAATCCGTATTAATATGATAACGCGCTAATGTCGATGCTCGATATCTCCTATAAAAAATCGGTCGCGTGTCGGACCACAATATCCGTCGATAGAGTTCATGCAGTGCCATCTCATATAACAGGCTGTTCTATAATCCGAGCCTGTACCTAAATTAAATTCTCACTTCACACCCTTTTTTTTCATCATCATCATCATTATATCAGCCAAATGACCTCCACTGCCACGCCATTAGTTCTATGAGCAATGGGTCCCGCCCATTGCCACTTCAGTTTACTAAAAACCTTTCAGGTATGTCGGCTGTATTATATAGAGAAAGATTATTTGTTTTGTTATACAGGCTGTCCAGTAAGTAGCACGACATACTGCAGGGGGTGAGAGCTTGGGTCAATACCTACCAAAAAAATACAATATATGTTCAGCAAAATCTTACGCATTTACAGTAGTACAAAAAAAATCGAAAAATCTCTACCTTGACACAGATTTTTAAGCATCTCGTAATGAAAAATTCCTTTACTAGTTTTTTTTTACCTCAAATTATTTGTGAATAGTTACTTTACTCATTGATAAGTCTTTATTCTATTGAAAACTAAAATGTTTTCAAGAAATACAATTTTTATTTAAATATTCACAGTACAATTTTCTTCGGAAAATTTTGTACTACTGTAAATTCGTAAGATTTTGTTGAACATATATTGTTTTTTTGGTAGGTATTGACCCACGACACCATCGACCCCACGTCCTGCACTATGTCGTGCTATTTACTGGACAACCTGTATGTAGGTAATAATCTTTCACTAAAAAATATTTCACCATTAAGAAGCTATACAGATGAACATGACTATGTTTATCAATTAAGGAAAGCAAGGGAGGGTCACTATATACCTAACAGTAAAAAATGATATCCATCTAGCTTTTCTCGCATGATACGCGAAGAAAGAAGTAGACAACATTGTTTAAAACTATTTTTTTTAGCTCCTATACATAACAAAGTAACATCGAGTTTAAAAACATATAATGTACTAAATTGACCTAAACGCCCAGCGCTCATTATTTTAGTTTATATTTCAGTATCGTCTGCAAAAACCTTGAAAATTGCGCGTAACAACAATACGGTCACATTGATATAATAATAACATGTTATAAAGTTATCTGCAGTACACAAATAACATGCAATTCGCCACCCATTTATCAAGTTGTGGATTATTTTTGTACCATCTATACCTACTTAATAAGTTAACATAACACTGAACCGTATCTTTGAACTGTCGTACTCTTGAATTACATTAGATATAGATTCGATTTGATTATCTTCAAGTCCTCGCGAAATAGAACTGATACGTACCAAGAATGTTTCTTGAGGCTATTGAATTTTTTTTATAGAGCTGATGGTTGACAAGTACCACCCGTTTGAAATCCTGTTATTTTTCCATATTAGTGTATAATCTATCACATCATATCGGCCATTTATATGTCCACTGCTGAACAAAGGCCTCCCCATAGATTTTCAGAAGTGTGTCATAATGCTGGGGGGTATTTGCCAATACTTACCACGCTTGGCAGGCGGGTTGGTGAGCGCAGTATGGCTACCGTTTCACAGACGGGACGCTGCTGCCCATCCCTCTGGTTTAGCTTCCGTTAGTCGCCTTTTACGACATCCACGGGAGGAGATGGAGTGGTGCTGTATTCTTAATCCGGACACCACACGGAACATGTAATCTATGCCTGTTATTAAAATATCAACGTCCCAATTTTCATACCACACTAAAAACATCAAGAAACGTGAAAATTGCGTGCATCGAAACAATTTTTGATTACAATTGTATGGTAGATAAAATAACCTGTAAAATCAGTAACGACGCCTATCACCTTAGTCATCCTGCGACCATGAACACTCCAAGTGTTCGAAACGTCATGAAAAAAAAAATCTCTAATATACGCGATATAATCCGTTTAAAAGTGTTATTATATTTCCTAGATAAAGTATAAGAATAAGGCATTTCTTTAATTAAGCTTATTAAAATATCGATTATAGCATACCAATATTTCATTTTTAGTTCAGTTATTATTCTTTACCTGGATACCACATAGCACACGCTCGAGGAATGTCCTACGTGGGCTGCCGAGCGGCGCACCCTAGTCGATCAGATCGGGCAAGATCTCTCGCTGCCACCAGTAACATCAGCTGTGCTGGCTGAACTATAGATTTATTTATGCTCTAGAAAAAGACTAAAGCGGGATCGGGAGAGCGCCAATCCCGCTCGGAGAAGCGAAAGAAGTCGCGGTGGTAACAACCGCTCCGGTGCCTGTTTAATACACGCCTGATCCGTCTGCCATCGCTACGGTGCCGGGGGCCAGAGTCCCTCGCAGAGTTTAGTTCTCTTCTGAATGATCCCCGGGAAGTTGGCAGCACGCATGTGGCCACAAGCTGCCGTGTTCGCTGCACAGCGCAAAACGAGGCTTACGGTGATGCTTTACAATTCCCGCCAAGATGTGCCTGGAGGGGCGGCCTATTTACAGTCACCTACCTTCCGCTTAAGAAGTAACCTTTGGTGCCAAACTTGTCCACCCAGGTGGTGTTAGCTGGTAAGAGTCCCCTCCGCGGCCCTCCATGAGTATTTCCTGCGTGCTGACAAGAAGGTGACCAACTTGTATAGCTCATATAGTAAATATATTATCCCAGAAAATAAAAATAAATTACTTGTTCAGATTAAAACGTGCGCATTTACAAAGGATCGAAAAGAGTTATAATGCGCAACACAAATCTTGTCTTAGAATAATAGTATCTCTGAAATGAGACCAATTCATCTGTTTATTTATTTATTTATTATTTGGATCTCCAACAGAGGATACACAATTACAAACTATTTAAGTAACACAGAGGACAATAACAAGTATGCTCCTCCAATTACAGAAGACCACATCATTCATATATAATCTAGGTAAAAATTAAATTAAATGAAGACAAAGTATATTCATGACATTAAAATAAGCCATAGCAAAAAACATTATGTTGAAGGTAAAATTAATATATGATACAATTAAGTGAAATTGGTTATAATCAAGGATAAATAACAATTTTTAAGATATTTTTAGGATAAACCTTAAATGAATGAATGATAATAAAAAATAAATTGAACTAAATTAAAATAATCAAAATAATATCATCTGTTTTAACAATATGAGTTTGAGCTCTTTTTTATATTTTGTAATTTTGCAAGTGATGTCCAAATTATTCCGTTTAGCTAGTTCATTATATTGCCTGCAAAGTCTTGGAATAGTGGCGAAATGTCCGAGATTAGTTTTGGATCGTGGCACGTTAAAAAGGTTAAAGCTAGATTTACGTGGCAAGCGAGATGGCGCATTTATCTGCAGTTTACCAAGAAGCTCGCTACAGTCAACAACCCCACCGAACAGCTTGTGTAGAAATACGAGGTCAAGTAATTTCCTTCTATCTTCCAGCGAGGACATTTTATAGTGTTCTAGTCTTAGATTGTAGCTATTGATTTTTCTTGCCAAATTATTTTTATAGCAAAGATGGTATAGAAAACGTCTCTGTACACTTTCCAGGCGCTTAATATAGACATCGTAATGGGGGTTCCATACGCCGCTGTTGTATTCAAGTACTGGGCGGACTAATGTATTGAATAATTTAATTCTAGTTGAGGGTTTGGAAAATTCTTTGCTATTACGCAAGACAAATCCGAGAACCTTAAACCCTTTAGAAGTTATATTTAATATGTGCCTATCAAATTTTAGTTGCTTGTCAAATATGATTCCCAAGTCACGGATCTCTTCTACTTGATGCACGGTTTGTTGGTGTATTGTGTAATTGTTTATTTGAACATTTTTATTTCGAGAGAATTGCATATAATGACATTTGGCGACATTGTGGGACATTTTGTTTGCTGTGCACCAGTCCACCATTCGGTCCAGATCAGTTTGTAATAAAGCAGAGTCCAAGTTGGTCATTATCGGTTTCATTAATTTTACGTCATCCGCGAAAAGGTAGAAATTTGAGTGCTTGAAGCATAACGCTATATCGTTAATAAATACATTAAAAAGAATGGGGCCTAGATGTGAGCCTTGCGGGACTCCCGATGTTGCTGGAAAGGTGTCAGAGTGATAACCATTGATGACAACTTTTGAATTTCTGCCAACTAGGTATGAATGGAACCATTTAAGTAATGATCCGCCTATTCCTATTTGAGATAGTTTATTCAAGAGCAAATTATGGTCAAACTTATCAAATGCTTTACTGAAGTCTGTATATATGTCTGTTCAAGGCATACTCTGCCTCTAATTGATAAGACTAACGTTTATTAAACAGACTAAATATCCCGTACGGGCAACAGTAGCACTGTGGTTATGTTAGGTTTCACGGCGGGATGACTACGGGAAAATCTTCCTTTAGGCCTCTATCCAGGTAGGCTGTTGAAATGCCGTATAGTATAGTAGTCATAGTGTTATGATGTTTATAGCTTGTACATTAATAAGTATACTATTCGTTGCAGACTATCTGGTAAGTCTTCCTTGCGCACTCTCGTTCACACAGACCGGTTTACCGTTCTCACCTCTGAAGCCCGCTTCTCCGCTGCTGGAGTGGCCTGTCGTCGCAACAGCTCGTCCAATCTCCTCCCCTCCGACCGTTGCTCGTGCTGGCCCGAGCTAGTAGATATTACCGATCCATCTGTCCTTAGAGTGGTCCACCAAGCAACGCCCTAAGCCGAGATTCGAGTCCCGCAGGGGGCGCCCTTAGCCGCAGTTGATTATTGAGGAAGCGTATGCTTGGCTGGAGGCCATTTTCAGCTTCGCCAGAGCGCCCGGCTAAACAACAACATCTCCCAGAGATGTATGCGAGAAGCTTAACAAAGAAAACCCCTGAAGTCTTCCATTGCATTCAGGTTCATTTGATTAAAAAAAACATATAGATGTTAAAAAAACGTGGATAAATTGCCCTGTTTTTCTTTCGCCCTCGGGATGGGGGACAAGTGTCCGGACTCTGATCGGCTAAAATCACCACAGTGATCCCTCGACCTACACCTAGCATCACCATCTCTTTTGTATTCTTAGACGTTATCGTATATTACTGTAAGTTGAAGAGTTGTAGAGTAATGAAGTAATGATTAACCTATATTTAGCTACATACTTGCATCCGATGTCATGATCACGGAGGAGTCCAATAGTCTGTAGTCAATCTATATCGATTGCTTGATGATCGTTGTCATATCATCTTGTAGTCTAGTATAATATGATCCTTTTATTCCGTGTGGTGTTCCGATTAAGAATATAGCATCATTCCATCTCCTCCCGTGGATGTCGTAAAAAGTGACTATGGTAAGTACTCTACACCTGAGGGATTGGCAGAAGCGTCCTTTCTGAGGAACAGTAGCTATTCTGCGCACACCAACCCACCTACCAAGCATTGTGAGTACTAGCAAATTCCCCCAAAATGATGACAATAGGGGAAATCTATGGGGAAGGCTTTTTGTCAGCAGTGGACGTCCTTTGGCTGATGTGATGACACCGCTCCAATGAATGGTAGTACGGAAATATTGAATTCATCACCAAACTTGGCGACCGGATCGGTGGCAGCAGTATGACTGTATTTACTCGCACTTTATTTCACTATGGACGGTCTTATGAAGGAAGAAGACAAAATAATTAATTTGGCACAGTATGACGGAAGATATGCGTCATATTTGTACAAAATGAGTGTCGCTTAGAATACTGATGTGGTACATACAGAGGTGCACAGAACAACACTATAGCGCTGATATTCAACAGTGACAGTGATTATTCTCACATAACTTTAAGCTAATATATTACATTTGTTTGTAACATGTTAAAATTATTTTAAAAGAGTGTCTATGGAGTTTCTTGCCGGTTCTTCTCCATAGGACCAACTTCTTGGAACCGTGCAACTACATTCTGACTATTCATAAGCGCCCGTAAATGGTTTATATGGATAAAAAATTTTGAATTTGAATTTGACGTTTAATTGACACAGCGATTTCTTCCAGACAATCTATGCATCGATGTGTATGTGAGATTAGAAATTAATTAGAAAGTTGTTATTAGCACAGTGCTGTTGCTCAGCCCATCGCTCTTACTTAAATCCCTGACTAGTTTTCAAAAAACCCACAAAAACAGTGGTTATATATTTTATAATGATAAGGGGTCATTACAGGTCCTTCCGCTTTCAGAGGTATTTTGGTATCGGACTTGTCACATAATTTACAATGGTATATTATGTGCTTTGTGCGTCATCGTTAAAGCCTAATGTACAGGTAATTAGGCTAACAGTTTTTGGTTTGGTAACAGATTACACGAGCTCTTCATGCATGTAATCAAGGTCGATCATTTGAATCAAAACAGTACTAAGGTTATGTTTAGTCCCACATGACTAATTCTACGATAATGTTCATATTTTGCCGTTAATGAATAATAATTTTCACTATACATTGCTAACGTAAACTTTAGTCTATAATACATGGAATTCCCACGATATGAATCAGTCTCTGCATTGTTTCTATTCTTTGACATAATGTAAGCATACGCAAGTAATTACTTATCTTTAATGAACTTAGTTTAATACGCTTGAGTGACGACTGCAAGTTGCACATTATTATACAAGACCATGGCGGAATGAGTGATAATAGGATCCATGTTCAAGATCACTGCAAGTTTTAAGTCTTACGTCGATATGTTTACTTCCATTACGATGCCCTTATTCTATAAAAGCGCTAGTACAAGCTGGCTTGCATATGTAAACCCTTGTCCATACTCATATAATTTAACACAGCGGCACGAGAATGCTACCCTTTAAGTTACTTAATGAATTATACTCTTACATAACCAATAATTTCGATCCACGATTTGATGGTCACCGTGACTTGTCATTGTGATGCGATGGAGCCGCCATTGCCATGGTACCCATGGTCATAACAAATTTTATTCACAATCATAACAGACTTGTTATAAATCAGTATTTCTGCGGACGGTGGCTGGACTGCCGACTTTCGTTCCACGACATATGTCGAATGCTTTGTCTGAAGTACGAATCATATTTTATAAAAAAATATTGTACGGTATTGCGCTATTTTTATTTATAAGTAATTAATATTAATTTGTCTGTCTGTTTAGTAAATATATAAATAGTTTCTTAAATAAATCGTCGAATATTTAATCAATTTGTTGTGCTTTGTATCACAAAAATAATCCAAACTGGGCCAATGTATGGACAAAACAATCGTCGAAAAAATACAAAAAGTGAAGTAAGTTTGGCGTTAATTTAGAGCAAAACTTCTGTAATCTACTACATTTTCTTTTCATGTTAGTTTACTATTGTGAAGTTTTGTTCGAACATAATTTTGAACAAAGGCAATTTAAAAGTGATTTGAATTGGTGTTTTGAAGAATATTTTAAAAATTACGGCCCACGCCTCATATAAATATTAAATATTTATTTTTACTGTTGCATCAGGACAACGAAAATTCAGGATACATAAATAATGGATGCAAAAATCATTTTTGTATATGAAATCCAATGAGATAATACAAGTCTTTTATATTTAGGTTTCACTGTAATAGACTAGGCTGTAATTCAAGAGCTTCAAGAAATCATAGTCTTGCTCAATTAATTTACAATGAGAGGTTTATTATGTGCAGTCGCTCTGATCCTTGTAATAAATGCTGTTGGGTAAGTCAAACTTTGCCCAGATTTGGTGATGGAAACTTTTGCTTTTAAACTAGTGCCTTTATAATATAGATATTACTTTGGATTGGAATTAAGGACGATATTTGGTGCTGGGTTTAAGGATAATAATATGCTAATAAAATAGAGTGCAATACAAATTATGTAATATAAAAGGTCAAACTATACAGCACAATATTTTGCATGCTTTGATTAATCAAATCAATGCTATAAGCACGTAAAGGTCAAAGGAAAGTACTTATATAAAACGTAGGTATATTTATTAACTTACGTCATAGCTTTATTTTGGTTGCTATGTATCATACGAGTATACATTAATATTAGAGTCAAGTTTCACTATGAATACGATAAAGCTTGACTGGTGTAATCGATCTAAAACATTCATTTGGCTTTATTTTTTTAATTAGTAACAGAGATCGTGCGTAGCTTCAATAGGTAAAATAATGAATCTCTTTGGATATTATAGTAACACATACACGGAGAGGATTTCATTACCCTGCTATGTTCTGTCATCATCATCATCATCACATCAAGACGGTGATATATCCTTTGTCATGCACCACGAGCAGTTCCTAATTTCAAAATGGACTTTATTTTTAGTTGCATTCCCGTGTTAAGTTGACCTTCTTCTAATTTAACGATTTAGGTTCGAAAGAGTATTTTTCCAAATCTTACTCTTTTATAGTATTGTTTAATTGTAATGTTCATTGTACTCGTTATTATACGTATGATAAAGTAAATATTATAAAGGGTTTGTTTTGTTTCATACAGGGTTTCGAAAACTTTATGAATACTTGAGTCTCAAATGAAACTAGTAGGTAGGTAAAACATTAGTTCATTGTGATAGCGATCAGGATACCACAGCGACCACGACCACGCTCGAGGCGTGCCCTGCGTGGGCCGCCGAGCGGCGGATCCTGGTCGATCGGATCGGGCAAGATCTCTCTCTGCCAGCAGTGGTGTCGGCTATGTTGGCAGAGCACGAAAACTGGAATGCTGTGGTCTCCTTCTGTGAGAGCGTCATGCTCCAGAAGGAGAGAGAGAAAGCGACCCAAGAGAAGACGGTAGCACGCATGTGGTCACGCGCTGCCGTGGGACGCTTTGGGGGATCCTTTACAATCCCCCTGGGGGAGTGACCGCTTTACAGTCACCCTCTCCGAGATGTGCCAATAGGCGTGGCCAGTGACCAGTGGGCGGCTCTAGTGTGATCATACGAGGACCTGGAGCCTCCCTTAGGTGCCGAAGATGACCGCTCCAGTGGTTTTAGCCGGTAGGAGTCCGGCACACCCCTTCGTCCTTCCCCGGGGCGAAGGAAGTTCATGAAGAATTTCCACTGGGCACCAATAAAAAAAAAAAGGTAAAACATTAGTTGCGTTCCTTAGTTTTCTAAATGTTAAGTACTTATACGGCTGTAAAGGATTCAAAATAATTAAAATACGTCTAAGTATTTTTACCCTTACTAACATCTTAATTTGTTTTAATTTTATACATTTTAGAGGGATGTTATTATTTTATTATAATAGGAGATCAATGTCCTGTAATTATAGGTTACAATATTGATGATGATGAATTCTCTAACCTAAAAAGGAACTTTTAAAATTGAAACTGAATCGTCTTATTTCATTGACAGCAACGCGGCAGCACGTTCAAAGGGTAAGATGCCGTCTCAGCCGATCAAGGTATACTACTTGCCTCCCTCTCCACCTTGCCGCTCCGTCATCATGGCTGCTAAAGTCCTTGGAGTGGAACTGGAGCTTGTTTTGACAAACATTATGGAAGGGCAGCATATGACTCCGGAGTACCTCAAGGTAAGTGTAATAAACATAAACAAGGTAATAAACTCACGATTTATAAATAATACTTTTTGCTGTCAACCGCCAGATTTAAGCCCGTTTCTATCAGTCCATTTAGATTCTTGTCAGATTTTCCCACCATGATATAAACCCATAACTCTCCGCTCGTCTCCGAACTCTAAATGGATTGCCATTATCATCACGGTTGGCAGGTTATTAGGGTGCTTACAGTATGTAGTTATTAGCACACTCATAATTAATTGGAAGATTATGTGGGTATCCTCGCCTTTGGTTAACGCCTGGTTGATTATTGGCAGGGTATACAGCGGTTTCTTGGCGGAGATGGATGCGTGGGTGTATCACCAAACACGCTCCCTCCGCCAGAGCGGTGAAGGCGTGCCTCCAGGGGCGCTCGAAAGTTTGAGGCGGCAGGCTCGGCGGCGTGCACTCGAGTTGTGGCGCGAGCGGCTCATGTTGCCACAGTACGCGCAAAAGCGCGTCGTCGAGGCTGTCTTGCCGCTCTTCGGAGCCTGGCTCCAAAGGAGCGAGCGCGTCACATTCCGCCTGACGCAGGTATTCACCGGACATGGTTGTTTCGGTGCGTACTTGCACAGGATAGGACGCGAGGTCACGGCACAGTGCCACCACTGTGGAGACGATCAGGATACCGCACAGCACACGCTCGGAGAGTGCCCCGCGTGGACTGCCGAGCGGCGGATCCTGGTCGATCGGATCGGGCAAGATCTCTCTTTGCCAGCAGTAGTGTCGGCTATGCTGGCAGAGCATGAAAATTGGAGTGCTGTGGTCTCCTTCTGTGAGAGCGTAATGCTCCAGAAGGAGGTCGCAGAGCGGGATCGGGAGAGGGCCGATCCCGCTCGGAGGCGGAGGACACGGGGCCGGGGTAACAACCGCCGCGGCGCCCGTGTCCAACACGCCTGAGCCCCCTGTTGTCTTTATAGGGGGCCTTGGGGGTCGCGAGCGCGCTTATTGGGAAATCTGCGTGCTCATACCGAGCGACCCCCGGGAAGACAGCGGTGCGCATGTGGTCACGTACCGCTGTGTGCGCAGCACAGCGCATAGTGAGGCCTCGGGGGAATCTTTTACAATCCCCTCGAGAGATGCCTGGGGGGGTGGCCTCTTTACAGTCGCCTTCCCTCCACTAGAGGGGATGACCACTTTACAGTCATCCCCTCCGAGATGTGCCTAAAGGCGTGGCGCCAATGGGTGGCTCTAGATGGAGATCTTTCGAGTTCCTGGAGCCTCCCTTCGGTGCCGACGATGATCACTCCGGTGGTTTTAGCCGGTAGGAGTCCGGCATGCCCCTTCGCCCTTTCCCGGGGCGAAGGAAGTACATGAGGTATTTCCACCGGATCGAAAAAAAAAAAAAAGGGTATACAGCGGTTAGGTCTTGCTGATTTGCTCTTCGGAGCCTGGATCAGAAGGACCGAGCGCGTCATCTACCGTCTGATGCTGGTATTCAACGGTCACGGTTGTTTCGGTGCGCACCTGCGCAGAATATGACGCGAAGTTACGGCACAGTGCCATCATTGTGGAAGCGACCAGGATACCGCACAGCACACGCTCCAGGAGTGCCCTGCGTGGGTCGCCGAGCGGCGGATCCTGGTCAATCGGATCGGGCAAGATCTCTCTCTGCCGGCAGTAGTGTCGGCTATGTTGGCAGAGCATGAACATTGGAGTGCAGTGGTCTCCTTCTGCGAGAGCGTCATGCTCCATAAGGAGACTGCAGAGCGGGATCGGGAGAGGGCCGATCCCGCACGGAGAAGGACAAGACGGCATCAGGGTAACAACCATCCCGGCACCCAGGTCCAACACGTCATTATATGGTGGGGGGCCCGGAGGTCGCGGGCGTGCAGATTGAGGAGTCTGCATGCTCACACCGAGCAACCCCCGTGAAGACGGCGGAGCGCACGTGGACCCGTGCCACGCACGGCAAGCCTTGAGGGATCCTTTAAAATCCTCCCCGAAAAGTGCCTGGGAGGTGACCTTTTCACGCCTTCTCTCCGCTAGAGGGAGTGATCACTTTACAGTTATCCCCTCCGTGATGTGTCTCTAGTGTGATCTTACGAGGACCTGGAGCCCCCCTTCGGTGCCGAAGATGACCGGTCCAGTGGTTTTAGCTGGTAGGTGTCCGGCATACCCCTTCGCCCTTCCCCGGAGCGAAGGAATTTTATGTAGAATTTCCACTGGACACCAATAAAAAAAAGGTCTTACTGATTTCACATTTGATGTAGCTGGATTCATTCCCCCTACGCCTGTGTGATTCTCCAGTTGTGTCATCCTTTTTTTCTATAGCTCCATTCGCTTAAAAGTCGCAATAAAATTAGTCAGAGTTTTGTGAATGGATGTTAACGTATATTCACCGCGGGTAATTGAGTAAGGAATCCATTATATGATGCGTGGTCCCAGCTATAAATAGGTCACCTTATTCACGGTCGGCATTGTAACCAGCTGAATTGGGCCAATAGGAGTTAGCATACAATTGTTCTTATCCGGATTTGATTAATACCAGCTTATTTGCAAAATGCTGATGCCGCTAATGATGTTAATTGATTATACTGATATTTGAGGACTGCAGGGTAATGGCAAGCTTGACATTTACAATGAAAGAATAGCAACAATCTTTTTTTTAAAGAGTATCGGGAAGCTTGGCCTGTACAGTGGAAGAGTACCAGCAAGTTTGAGATGTACAATGAGAGCTTAACGATAAGCTTGGTATTTAAAATGAGAGAATAACAGCAATTTTGGCATGTACAAAGAGAGATCAACGACAAGCACTGTACTTACAATGAAAGAGTAAAGGTAAGCCTGGTATTTACAATGAGAGAATGTAAAAAAAAATTGCATTTGCTCACCACACATTACCAACCACTGCAACTCCTGTAAGCTAGGATCTACAATGGCGACCATCGAAAAGAACACGGATCAATGAAGCTCGGTGTCCCAGATAAACGAATAACTGTCTTGGACCCGCAACGAAATTAATCAGAAAAGAAAAAGGTGGAGTGGGAAAGAATATACGTTCCACTTCCCTCCGCAGCAAGCAGGAGACAGAGAAAAAACAATAGGCCATAGGCACAATAAATAGGAATTTATATCAGGGTTAATATATAAAGTTGAATAAAAATGAAAGCTGAAAGCCAGTTGTATAAAAATGTTATTTATTTACGCGTCCTATGTTGTGAGCATTTTGACTGATTCCAATAGAATGGCAAAAACGCTTGACTGCACGGAAATTCGTCCTAGTCGCAAGAAGGGCCGGATAGTAAACAACTCCGGATGTAACTTGGAAGCTGTCAAACGTAATATTGCGTTCATTTTGCCAAAGAATACACTCCCACAGGATATGATGTGCAGGCAATGAATATAAATAATTCACAGTCCGGTGTTGAACATTTGCAGATGCAATGAGAGAGTAAACTTGGCAAAATATATGGTTCTTTAAAAATATTTGGTAAAAATATTCTATTCGAACCACGTTTATTAACATATGCGTGCTGGCATCGTATTCTTATTTTGCTAGTGATAAATTATTCCATTGTTGACTTTTACATTAAGCTACAATTATTATTTTACATAATAAGTTTAATGTCTGTTGTTTGTTGCCAAAATGTAGAATACCTACTAGCCTTACTAGTAATCATTGACGACCTTATTCACGGTCGGCGTTGTAACTAGCTGAATAGGGTCGATGGGAGTTAGAACACAATTTTTTAATCCGGATTTGATTAATACCAGCTTTTCAGTAAAAAGCTGATGATTTACTGACATTTGAGGACTGCAGGGTAACAATCTTGGCATTTACAATGAGAGAGTAACAACAATCTTGGCATCCACAATGAGAGAGTAACAACATTAAGTTTGTCATGTACAATGAGAGAGTATCAGCAAGTTTGAGATGTACAATAAGAGATTAACCGCAAGCTTGGTATTTAAAATGAGAGAATAACAGCAAGTAAATGTACAAGAGAGTAATGGCAAATGCGTAATGGCAAGCTTTGCACTTATAATAAAAAAGTAACAGTATTTTTAGTAATGCTAGTGATAAATCATCTAATGGTTGGCGTTTACATTAAGCCGATAGATAAAATAAGTTTAATGTCTATCGTGAGTTGCCAAAATGTACAATATCTACTAACTCTACTCGCGGAATCATCGACGTAAAAATTCTCTATTTCCGGTTTCAAGTGGCCTCTCTGCAAAATGTTATCAGTATCGGTTGGCATTTTAGCCACGAGGCTGTGATAAATTGAGATACAAACTCTCTCCATCATATTAGAAGGGAGTTAAGGAAGTGTCGTATGGTTCCCGACGAAAAATAGATCACCTCTCTTCACCCATGGGTGCAGTAAAACGCGATTAAGAGTTGATATTAAGAGGATGGGCAGCCGCATCCCGTATGTTGCTAACAACATACTGCGATCACCTGTGCGTAGCGTGGTGATTATGGCAATAGTCCCGCTCATTGTAGTGATCATTGGGACACCCATGCCCAGCAGTGGGCATTTACGGACTTATGTGTAATGATTTATAATTTTTAGTAGATCCTGCAGGAAAACGGTTAACTTATGGATATGTATTTGGTTTTGTTATTAATTATAGATGAATCCGCAACACACAATACCGACTATGGATGATAGTGGATTTATTTTATGGGAGAGGTAAGTTATTCATATACAACTTGAACATTATGCAGATAAGTACTTAAGTTCTTACTTTATGTTTGACTTTTCTTTAATCTAGAGAACCACAAGTAAAGTTTTGGTAATACGTTTGGGCATTAGCTAGTTAGCTAGTCAATTGGCATTCTGGAACAAATATTAGCATAATCTACGGATGGTTGTTTCGGGTCTAGGTGTTTCTACATGTGAGATTTACGTCTGTAAACTACACCCACGAAACGCAAGATTAAAAAATAATACTTTTTATAGCTACAAAAATTAATGGTGCTTTTAGACACGAGCAACTTTTAGAGGAAAAATTGCTCAGCAGCAAACGGCAGTGGAGCAATTAGTTGAGCAATCTGAAGAAAATTCACTGCATATGACTTCAGCGACTGTCAAGCAACGTTAACCCATAATGGCAGTTGCCGTTAGTTTTTTCGAGCGGCCTAGGCATCAATCTCGCTGGGTACCGGAAGTCGAAAATTTGAATTATCTCTATAAGTCATAGAAAAATCTAAGCTCCCGACAAGAATTACGTTAAAAATAAACGTCGATGATACCACTAGAATCTGTCCTAATAAAAGAAGTGTTTCAATAATTACTTAAATTTAATACCTTCTGTAATTTCAGCCGCGCAATCTTAGCTTACTTGGTGAATGCGTATGGTCGTGATGATTCACTGTACCCCAAAAACCCTCGTCTCCGGGCCATTGTGGACCAGCGGCTTAACTTTGATCTCGGCACACTGTATGCGAGATATTCTGGGCTGTATGTAAGTATTGTTATTAACTTTATGTAGTTTTGTAGCCGTGTTTTGATCTCTCAGTTCTTTTTATTGATTGGAATGCAAGTCGTTATTTAATATTGTGTTCATAAAATATAACAATATTAGTTACTGAAAGAAGCTTGCCCACACACAACACTTTTCATCACGTTGTGTCCGAATACCGAACGTTGACCGATCATCATCATCATATCTACGAAAGAACGTCCACTGCTGAACAAAGGCCTCCACTATAGGTTTCCACAATTGTGTCGTCATTTTGGGGAGAATTTGGCAGTTATTAGTCATTTTGGCTGGTTTAGAGGCCTTTAGTCGCCTTTTAGGACTTCCACGGTGGGATATGTAATGGAGCTTTATTCTTAATCCGGACACCACACGGACTGACACACCGGCAGTATGCATAGTGGCAAGTTCATGCCAAAAATTTTAGTTTCCAAAACAATTTAATTCAACTTTAACTAGTTTTTTTGTTAGTGTTGTTAGTGTTTAGTTTGAGCATATGTGAGAGAGCTTACGACCAGCCTGCGACTGCATTAGGCCGAATGTATGGGTTTTAAGAAACTTATTGTATTACAGCTGCCGATGTTGTTCCGTGGCGAGGATTACAGTGAAGCGAATGCTGAGAAGCTGAACGAGGCTTTGGGCTGGCTCAACATTTTCCTGGACGGAAGGGCCTTTGTCGCAGGAGAAAATCTTACTATAGCAGACATTTCTATTATAGTTACTATCACTAACATTAACGTTAGTAGCTATACATTTTACGTAGTTATGTACACTATCACTCACTGAAGGATGACACAAATTTTATTGAAATCAAAGATAATGAATTTGCTTTTGACGAAGTTGAGAACGGTTGTTCATGAGTTGGACGTTGGACATTTTCATGATTTGTTGACCTACATGTATTTGTCTCATGCTTCAATAAATATAGCGGTACAGCAACAGATTAGACACTGTCGCTAAAGCATTATTAAAAAGACCGCAAGGTAGACTGGTGAAAGATACAATTATGGTATCGTGGTGTCTCGGAGGTGTATGTGGACTCTTTTTTTAAGCACTAGGTCACGGATTCTAAACCTGGCATGTACCCATGTGACGTGACAATTTCATAAGTGTACTTATTTGTTATTCGAATACACCACAGACTTTAGGTAAAGGAAAAACATCGTGAGCAATCCTGGATAGCTAAGTGTAAAATTCCATAAGTCGTTAGATACACATAATATTTATAAAAATTTGGTAGAACTTTCTTTTTACCTCTATACCAAATTTTACAATCCGTTCAAGCGTTTGTGCGTGATAGAGCTTCAAACATACAAAATTTCACATTAAGATTATGGTTTCAACTATTCAGCGTATGTACACATAATACATATTTATAAAAATTTGGTGGAACTTTCTTTTTACCTTTATACTTTCTTTATGCATTAACCTACATTTTTGGCATTATGTCATTAACCGTAATAATGTATCCTAATCAACATTGTATTCTCAATTATTTTAAAACAGTGTCTATGGTTCTTGCCGGCTCTTCTCCATAGGACCAACCAATTGGAACCTTGCAACTTAAATTCTGACGTTTCATAAGAGCCAGTAATTGGTTTATTTGAAATAAAATAATAATTGACATCAGACATACAGTAAAAAATACTATGATATATAGAAAGATATAGGTGTAATCCCTACTAATACTACGAATGCGAAATTGATAAATCTTTTAGTTTGTCCTTCTTTCACGCAGCTATGGAGCAACAAATCGATATAATTTTTCCAAAATAGTTTATGGGCGTGACTGGCATATGTAGATAGACTTTATCCCAGAAGTACTAATTATACGGTTCCTTTGGGAAAGACGGTGAAACCGCGGGGCGCAGCTAGTAAATAAATAATATCTTCTGTGTGTGTAGTAAACTTATAGTACCTTATTATTATACAAAATATACCTACGTCTAAGGATATTATAGGTTGTATTTGAGTTTGTATTTACGGGATAAGTATTGTTAAATCCAAATTAGTGTAGGTACCTACAATGGATACATTTTTCCTTAACAGTCATAATAAACCGTAACATCAAAACATATAGTATCAGCCTCTAACTGTCTCACTGCAGGAAAAAGGCCTCGTCTCATATAGAGAACGCATGAACATTGAACATTACGCTTGCTTACTGGGTGTTTGCCATTTCAGATCATTAGTATTTTTAGGTTTTTACAACATGCAAACGAGACGAGCAAGTCATCCGCCTAGTGGTAAATAACAATGCTACCCAGGACTAATCCTGCAAGGTATCACAGTGCACTCATCACCTCGAGACGTAAAGTTATTTAGTCTCTTATACCCAGTAATTTCACTAGCTACAGTGCCCTTCAAAACTGGAGCACAGTAGGTAATGTCTTAAGTTTAAACACCTGTTTAGCGGCGAATATCTGGTACTGTGATGGTACCTACCTATCCGACCTCTTGCAATAAGAGACCTACCACCAGTAGTTTCCTCATGATGCTTTCCTCCACCTAAAGTCAGTGGTGCCTAGATCAACTAAGAAAGTACATATGACATAGAAGAATAACTAAGAATAGCGATTCTATAAACTTGTAGGCCACCATTATGGCGTGAAATGAACGTGGGAAATTTACCTTTCTTTCAGGTAATAAATCCAGTCTTGTAAGCAGCACCAATATTAGTTAGTGAAGAAGTTAATTTTAAAATTGTTGCCATTTTTTTATCAGCCCTTATACAGTTTTGTTTTGGAAGCTGGATCATCATCATACTAGCCAAAGGACGTCCACTACTGAACAAAGGCCTCCCCCTTAGATTTCCACAACGAGCGCTCACATGCCACCCTCATCCAACGACTCCCAGCTACCCTCACCAGGTCGTCTGTCCACCTCGTTGGAGGTCGTCCCACATTGCGTTTTCCGGTGCGCGGTCGGTTTCAAAAACCTTTTGCCCCAACGGCCATCAGTTCTACGAGCAATGTGCTCCGCCCATTGCCACTTCAGTTTACTAATTCTTTCAGCTATGTCGGCAACTTCTACGGATCTCCTCACTTCTGATTCGATCTCGTTGAGAAATGTCAAGCATAGCTCTCTCCATAGCTCGCTGAGTGATCTTGAGCTTTCTGATGAGGCCCATTGTGAGTGACAACGTCTCTGTCCCATATGTCATCACTGGATATATCTTCATTATCATCATTTCGGCCGAATAAAGTCCACTAATGAACACAGGCCTCCCCCAACGATCGCCACAACGACCGAGTATGTTGTGCCCTCAGAGGCATTGTATTGGCCTGTGCATTAGAGGGTTTTGCAATAATCGCCACGCTTGGCAGGCGGGTAAGCGATCGCAGTTGAGTTGCTAGTGTATTCGAAAGTCGCTGCTGCCCATCCTCCGGATAATGCCATAGTCATCGTTTACGACACCCACGGGATGAAATGGGTTGGTGCTATTCGTAGCCCACACGGTATTACTATATACATCTTTAAATAAATCGTATTTTTATGATGTTAAACATTTGGATTTTATTGCAATTGACAAAATTACTCGGCACCACTATATATGGTGTCCTACATTTCATTCAAGCTTTGTAGCTTTATGACCACAAGTAATGCCTGTGACGCAAAAAGTGGTCTTGTCGATAGCGATACCGACCGCAGCAAATAATTATGACGTCATAGGGAGCCACAAACCAGAAAAAAAAAATCGTTTGGGGAACATCATTACTTAGTTTGAGTTATGCCCGGTTTCCATATGCAAAACGGATAGTTTTGTTTACCAATGATGACCGCTCCTTAAGAGAAAAACATGGATGGATGAACCCATGGATGCTAGTGATAGGGCTACTACGTTGCGCCTTGGAGACTATGCTTGATCATTGCAACAGTCGTAAATATTTTACGGTTAGTAAGATTTAAGAACTTGGCATAAAGAAGTCACTCAGTATATTTTCAGAGGTTTAGGTTAGGCCTACACTCGATCCCTACATAGTCTAGAATGTGGTAATTAAATTTACCTTAACATGGGGCATTGAGAACCGAGGGCTAATTGCAAATTCGAATAAGGAATACTATTTATGCGGCTCACAATAAATATGTTAAATTATTAGCTGGTCGAAAATATTACGTACGATTGGACACGAATTTCAATATAGCTTTGTATATATGAAAAAACAAATGTAGAATTAGTTCTTGCTGCCAATGAGCGCCTAATGGTTCCCAAACAGCCCTAATATCATATTTGTTTATAAGATATAATGACATGATATTTTTTTTTAGGCTTTCGGCTTCGACTTTAGTGCCCACGATAACATCACCAAATGGTTCGAGAGGACTAAAAAAGCTTTGGAACCCTACGGCTACAACGAAGTGGATGTCGCAGGAGCACAGATATTAGCTTCTTTCTTAAAGAAAGAATGATTATTTAGAGTTGATTGTTGTATTTATTTCTAACGGAAACACAGGTTTATCTTTTGTTTTTTCAAATAATGAGTTCCTAAAGTTATGTATTGCTTGTTTATTGAAATAAAAATGTGTAATATTATATTTGTTTTATTGATATGAACTGGTTAATGATGTAATTTTTCTGAGATTTATTTTATAATTAGTTAACTTTTTGGGGTATCATTAGGCCTTACTCCTAGTAATTTTAAATGCGGTACCTCTGCTGTTTTAATTGATTACAAATGTAAGCGGGGTCGCCATATATACCGGCTGTAGTTAAATGGACTTACTAAGTTATTATACATTTCATTATTATGTAATGGTTTGAGTTCATATTTTCTTTCTATAGTTGGTTCTAGCTTACATGCAGCAAGGCATATAAGCTTTATTTAATCAACTTTATGTTGACTAAACTGACTGACTAACTTATGTTACTATGTTGAAGCCAAGGATGTTTTCTGGAGACTTTGTTGTACCGATTCTATGCAGGATTTATAAAATGGTGAAGGGAGGTCTAATACTGTCTTTTGTTATAATTTGACATTCTAAATAAACGTATACCTTAATTATATTTGAATAACGGTCGCACAGCAGCTAAGCGATGACTTTCTGCACTATGATTCGAGGTCACTGGGAGTCGTTGGATGAGGGCGGAATGTAACCGTTCGTTGTGGAAATTGCATGCACGCATTGTTAAATTAGATGGTTTAATTTACTTTAACGTGATGAAAAGGTTATGGGATGGAGTGGTGCTTTATTCTTAACCCGGACACCACACAGACAAAACAGACAGACCGTCTTCGCAATAAAATGATGAAAGTAGTCACTTTGTTCATTAATTAATCAAAATAATTGTAACTTTTTATCCTTCCACTTATCTACTAAACTCAGCTGATTATCTCCTTAAAGTTCACTATTTTTGTAGGATTTATTAGTACATATATATTACCCTATAAATATATTAATTTTATCAGAATAAGCTATTCATCGTGAAAGCTCATCAACAAGTTTGAATTAAGACGAGTATAAATATGAAATGTTAGATTTAAAATACGATAAGTACGATAAAATTCATGATATACGATTGAAGTGCTTCGGATATACAGTTTGATTAAACAGCAACTTGTACAATGTAAGAACTTGTACATTATTTAAGTTCTTATAGCCAATATGTCACAATAATTAATCTATGCAGTAACTACACGATAACAAAGGACGATACTAAGGTGTTAGTTAGTACGGCGCGTCCGACGTCCGGTCGCACGAGAACCCACCGTCGAGCTATTGAATTGAGGTAGGCATTTCTATGTGGCATAACAATGCGCCAGCGCATGCAAGTGAGTCGCGCGCGCTCCTACCGTTCTACGTTTTCAAAACAAAACAGCCGTTCGATTGTTCCAATTTGAAAAATCCACCACAAAACGATCAAACACATTGTAGTATTCACAAACAACCAGCAACAAGTGAAACAGAGAGTGTGCCGTGTTCGCGCTGTCGGCTACTAGCGCTGGTTCGCGAAACACGATAGCTACAACATTCTACAACATAATCTGGAACTGAAAATGTGGTGGGTGCAGTGCTGCGGTTGATATGTGTTGTACAAGTTGACACAGCTGTGGATTGTGCTACTAACACGATGATATTTATAGTAGGTATTTCTTTTTCATTCAATTTATATTGTTATTCCAGAATTCTTCAATTCCAAAACATTGGATTGGTTTTACATTGCTCTTGTTAGTGTGTTCATATGAACGTGATAACGCAGGTAGTTGTATACCATAAAAACTTTTGTTTATACAACACTTTTATTTTAAAACTTCAGCAGTTGATAACTCTAAGTCAAGTTACTTCGATGTATGGCTTCTAAAATTTCACTTTAGTGTAGTTGTTGAAACTAAAAATATATATTGAGAATGAATAGGTATCATATTATACTCGTAGTCTTAACTGTGACCTCTTAATCTCGACTTTATCATGATGATATCATCTATTTCATGTAAGAAGTCTTACTACATCATCACATGTTCATGTGTCTTATAACCAAATCTCTGTAGATAATAAAGCGACCGTTCCCGACTAAAATGTAACGGAAGCAGTAGATTTTTTAATTACATTATTCACTCTTAACATTTTTATTTGGAGCTAGTTGTCCTGTCATATTATGAACCAGGCAAGCTACAAGGTAATCTTAGATGATAAGACACAGGATATAATCATCATTATTCAACTACGTTACTACATTTAGACTATTGTTACATCGGTCTCACGTGATATCTGATAGGACTATTACATCTAGCATTGGCCTTAAAGCTTACCATTGAACTACATATACTCGTATTATAGATAGCAGTATATTGGCAGTACATCCGGCCTTCAAAGGAGCCTTGTTTAACACACAGACGCTTGTATTGATAAACAATGCACCAGTTGGAAGACACATAATAATTACGCGTTTGTTGTTACAGCGATTAACATGCGTTCTAATAATAGCTTCAACTTCAATAGCCGTCCAGTTTTCACCGAATCCCACGTCCGATATGTCCACAGATGAGAAAACTCAAAAAGGCAATAAAACATTGGACCAGTCGGAAGAAAGCGGTCATGAAATAGAAACCGATATGGATGAAGTCAAAGAAAAGAAGTTCTTAGATGATGCTATGAGAACAGTACTTGATCCTAATACATTAATAATTAAGGCAAATGATATAGTTGAAACCTTTAAGTATCAGTTAGAAGAGTTAGACAAAGTTAATATAAGTCTCGATATCTTTATGGAGGAAATGGACAAGCTAAGTTTGGGTATTTGTAAAACGTCACAAGGTGCTCTATGGTCGTACGTCACAGATATAAATAATGAAGCTAAGAAAAATAAAATGGTGAGATCGAAATTAATTTAATCATCATATTGTTAACTTCGAGGTTTAATGGTCTATTCATAAAAAAGTTTCGAGTGACTCCCGGCAAAGAATAGGACACCTCTTCTATCCATGGATGACGGTGTGTCATAAAAGGCGACTAAGGGTTGATATCAAGATAATGGGTAGCAGCATCTTCCCGTATGCTAATAACAACATACAGCGATCACCAATCCGCCTGCTAAGCGTGGGGGTTATGGCAATATTGTCTATCACCGCTCACTTTAGTGATCAATGCTCATGACCAGCAGTGGATGTTTATAATATATCATATTAACCACAGGCCGTCCACTGCTGAACTATGGCTGCTGTTCTACAGAAGAGACGCTACTGCCCATCCCTCTGGCTTAGAGTTCCTTAGTTGGCTTTTACGAAATCTACTGGAGGGGATGCAATGGTGCTATATTCATTCGGACATCAAACGGATTTGTGTAAAAATAAGTACTTGTTTTTGAGTATATTGTATGACGTGGTAAATGTTACAATTTTCAGGTCCGTATTGCTGCCGAAGAAGATGAAATAAAAAAGCAGTATTGGAACATATTAAAAAAGAAATATTTGAATGACGAGCAGCTTATGACTGATCCAAAGATGAAAAGGAAGATAAGAATAATAAAAGAACGAGGAACCAATGTTCAGATGCCACAAAGCAAGGTATTAGTAAAGTAGCAATTGTAATCATGAATAAACCATCCCCGTATATATATTTATGTTATACCTATACACTTAAAATTGAATCACCTACATTAATTAGTTAATTACGCATGGAGATAATTTACAGTAATATGGTACACAACTAATGAAAACGACTTGTTCGTTCTTATTGCATGTAATATTCTATATTAGTATAGTAACTGTAAAAATGCGGCTATTACGATGCCATCTAATTTCGTTTACGCTTACGTTTACTTTGCCAGCAAAGGGAGGAAATAGACACCATGCAGCGAATTTGGAGTCGTGTTACTGTGTGTGCTTACAACACAACTTGCAGCACGGAAGATTCGGTACGAACGATGAGTGGTCAGTCAGGATTATTTACTTTTTATAAAAAATATTTACACCCAGAGGACGTATATAAAAAATAAAAATAAAATAGACATTCATCCGGGATCGCTGAAATTTTAATTTGGTTGCTACAACAATTTTTCTTACTTAGTTGCTTATTGTTGAATGCTTGCTTTTGTTTTTGTTGATTTCTGGGTCATGTTTATCATGTTAAAGAACCATGTTTAATGTCATTACGCTAAAACATAAATGGTAATCGACTTTGCTGTTAATAACAGAACCATTTTTCCAGACGTAATAACGATCTTTAAAACAAGCAACGATACAAAAGAATTGGCGTATTATTGGAAAGTTTACCGCGATACAACTGGCAAGAAAATACGACCAATATTCAAAGATTATGTTGTAAGAATGAACAGAGTGGCAGAATCAGAAAACTTTACTGATGCTGGCGATATGTGGCGTTATGCTTTTGAGGATGACAATTTTGTTGAAACTGTGGATAGAATTTGGCAGGAGATTAAACCTTTTTATGATTTACTGCATGATTATGTTAGAGCTAAGTTGAAATTATTTTACAAGGATGTTTTGAACAGTAACGATAACATGATTCCAGCTCATATTTTAGGTAAGTAATTTCGAATTGCAATATGTTTCTAACAAAACACCGTATTATTTTACTTTCTTCAATAAAAGAGTCTTATAATCCTAGCTTTTATGACATATTTATTAACTTATTACTAAGTTCACCAGAAATTGTTACACTCTAAAATATACAATAATTTTAGTTCATACAAGATTCATTGTCACTAATGTATATAGTATTGTGAGGTTGATATTACATGAAATTTTCCAAAGTAAACTATGATAAATAAGGAATCAGCTATTTGTAACAGTAGTCTTGTTAGCTGTAAATTTGGAAATTATGGTTACAAGAAATTTACTTAATTTAGTGCCAGACTGGCTTAGATTAAAATAAATTAAATTTAGTTAATTAAATCTTAAGGGTAGTACTAAAATATTTTTAAATTATTATCATAAATATTTAGGAGCCTGCAGAGTCAAGTATTCAGAATTACTTAAAAATATTGTTATTAACTAGTTCCATTATCAAGTTTTACGGCATCCGCGGAATGGGCGTCCATAATGACGTTATCCGCTGTATCAAAGTGTCTTTGTTCATAATAAGATTTTCATTTATAGAAAATTATTTAATTAATTTCAGGTAACCTCTGGGCTCAAGAATGGCAAGCAATCTATCCAAAAGTGGTTGCATATGCCGATCACATGAGGCCTAAGCTGCCAAAAAATGAAACGATACACTCTAAGGACCTTTTCGATGCAGTTGACGAATTCCATCAATCACTTGGCTTTGATAGCGCAAAAGAATCCTATCAAGATATAAAAGAGACAATGACGACCGCTAATTGTTTACCGTCCAGTCATGACATGTGTGATGGCATAAATTACAAGTAAGTAGTCTTGTTGGTACAAACGCTTGCTTAACTAAATCATCATTTCGGCCGAATGAAGTCCACTGCTGGACACAGGCCTCCCCCAAAGATCACCACAACCACCGATATGGATGTGTTGTGAGCACATTGGGGGGTTTTAACTAAACACCCTTGTCCAATTCATTAATTAAGGTACCGTGAGGCTTTAATACCACGATACATGCAAGCAAAGCAAAACTCGTCTTCATAATAAATTACACCACTGACATAACTGAAACTTATGTTGCGCAAAATATATTATAACGACTCAGCTTAGCGATAGATGGCGGTACTGGTCGCATTATAAGATATTATATTTATTAAGATATGTTTTAATATTATGTATGTATTAAATAAAAACTAAATAATATTATAATACATGCTAAAACTGCTCAAATGGTGTTAAGATTTTCGACATTTAAATTATAAATAATAAGTACATTAAAGATTAAAAATTGACAACAGCACAAAGTCTAAGGCCCATATTACAAACGAGAACCAAAACTTGCGCTTGTCAAATATGAACCCTACGTAATAGTTCCAGCGTTTATACTCAATTGGTGCGATCTCAAAGTCAAAGTTTTTTATTTCAAATAAACCAAATATTGGCACTTATGAAACGTCAGAATCTAAGTTGCACGGTTCCAAATAGTTGATCTCATGGAGAAGAAGAGCCGGCAAGAAACTCCATGGATACACTTTTAAAATAATTGAGATTACAATGTTGATTGATACAAATTATTGTAAAAAATATACCGAGAAAAATGTAGGACAATGTGTATAGATGGAACATACCATTATAATATAATAATAATACATTATTTGCCGTGGCAGTTAAAGGTTGACCAGTCCCAACAGACGGCACCCGTTCACGAGCATGACGCATGCATCAGCATCGCTTAGCTCAACCATATTGTAGATCTCGACTCAAGTTCTATTTAAATTTCTATTCTCGTTCTGTAATTCGCCTTAGACGTTACCAGGCAATTAAGCGTTTAGTCATAAGCACCATCATATTAGCAAAATGATTTCCACTGCTGAACACAGGCTTGTCCCATAGATTTCCACAACACGCTTGGCAGGCAGATTCGTGAGGGCAATATGAAATAAAATAGCGTTTATTCAAGATATACTAAAAATAGTTCTTTTTAAACGTTAACATAAGACAGCTCCCATATAAGCCCACCCTTCACCGCTTTCTAGTGCTTTAGCTTGGGAGGAGAAACGGCGCAACAAACACCCCAGCAACACGTTTATGCTTGATACTTTACAAAATAATAAAGAGTATGGTTACTTGAAGTAACTTTCTCATAGCTACATGTCTGCTAGCACACCATTACGTATTCGAACTAATCTATAAAATCATTTATATAAAATATTTAATAACAGAGTCGTATTACACAAATAAAAAACAATGCAGGTACATATTACTAGTACCTCTAAGTAGAAACGTCGTAAGTTAAAGAATCATCTTGTGTTCAACTGAGCGACCAGCAATTTATCATTTTGATAATCATCTATAGTGTAGTACGCCTTTTTAATCAAGTCATCTTTAATTTTAGTCTTGAAATAAATAAAAGGTAAATCTAAAAGACCGATAGGTATTTTGTTAAAAATACGGATACCGAGATCTACTAATGAGTTATGTAGCCGGTGATAAGAGGCACATAATTTATGCCTATTTCTAGTATTAATGGCATGAATATCGGAATATTTTGGGTATAAATTTAAATTCTGCCTAATAATACAGCCATAATGTGGCTGCTATTCCACACCCTGGCTTCCAGTCCCTTAGTCGCTTTTTACGACATTCAGGGGAGGAGATGAAGTGATCATCATTTCAGCCGAAAAACGTCCACTGCTGAACATAGGCCTATGATGAAGTGATGCTATATTCTTAATCCGGACGCCACACAGCGATGTTTATTACAGTTCATGAGTTCAATTTACTCTGCAGTGCAATTCCCTAAGTGTCTATCAACACATTCATATTCATATATTTTAGTGTTAATGTCGCTTATAGAAGGGAAAAACTTAACCTTTATAACGTAACCTTCAATTGCACAATGAGATCGAGGCATAATTAATTTATATCCACTAAGATACTACGTGCCTTTGCTTAACAGCATACCTATTTGTTTAGAGGTTTCTGCAAAAACTTATCTTTACGTTCACCCATCACGAATCGCAAAGCATCACGTGTTGTATATGACTGTAATGAAAATTTGTTTATTTTGCTGCCTTATGTGTTGGATGACGTGCATTAAAATATTTTTAACTTAGGAATTACTGGGCATAAGAGACCAAATAATTAAGATCAGGGGTGCAATTCTCTAAGCTCAACATCCATACATCCTTGAATACAGAATTGAAATAATGGTGTTAACCCAACGTAGTAATCGCTAAGTCTGGTCCTCATGGCTGTTCTTCTGCAACGTGTCCTTGAATAGCTTAAATCATGTCTTAGCGAATACCAAATTGGTTTTGTACCGTTATTATAATTCTGGGGTGCAATTCCTTAAGCTCAAACATCCATACATCTTTAAATATAGAATCGAAATAACGGTATAAAACCAATTTGGTATTTGCTAAGATATGATTGAAGCTATTCAAGGACACGTTGCAGAAGGACAACCATGAGGACTTAGCGATTCCCAAATTGGGTTATCACTGTTATTTCAATTCTGTATTCAAGGATGTATGGATGTTCGAGCTTCAAGAATTGCACCCCTGGGGTGCAATTCCTTAAGCTCAAACATCCATACATCCTTAAATACAGATTTGAAATAACGGTATAAAACCAATTTGGTATTCGCAAAGACATGATTGAAGCTATTCAAAGAAACGTTGAAGAAGGTAAGCCATGAGGACCAGTCTTTGCGTTTACCAAATTGGGTTATCACCGTTATTTCAATTCTGTATTCAAGGATGTATAGATGTTTGAGCTTAAAGAATTGCACCCCTGTATTCAAGGATGTATGGATGTATGAGCTTAAGGAATTGCACCCCAGTGATGAGCGCAGTGTGGTACCACGCAGGACTAGTTCTGGGTAGTATTACAATTCTTATGGGCAGGTAAGATGCTTACCACCAGGCAACTGACATGCTCGAGTGGCCTCAAGGTTGTATAAAAACATCGTAGACACAATGCTGGAATCAACATTGCTTTACGGAACGGTCTTCATATCTCCAGTAACTAGGATACAAAATGCTCTAGTTTACCTTCTATTTCTAGTAGGCGTGTTCATGATGGCTATGTATTGATAACGCGTTATAACGATGCGTGATTTAAAAATATTACTTTTTACGTTATAATATATTAGTATGATATTTATTACTTAGTCGGAGCGGTGCGGTTTTATTACCGTCGCGTTCCACAACAAAGAAATAGTTCCACATTTGTCCTTCGAGACATTTTGATTTAATATAACTCTTATTTACGTAAATAAGAACCTAAACATGTTAATTTTTATTAACACTAAACTAAAATACTTCCATTTAAAGTTTCACAATACAAAGTTCATAACTAAATAATATCAAAATTTCAAAACTATCACGCAATCGCTCGCATGCTCCCGTAAAATATAGCTTATGACATCAAGCGAGTCGTCCGCAATGATTTTGTTCCAATATTATAATAGATCAAAACGACTGTCGATTAAAAATATTATATTAGGTCCTCCTATTATTTATTAGTTTGGACTAAATATTGATAAGAATCTAGCTCTTATAACAGTGCAGTGAAAGCATAATTTTGCTCATGACATATAATAACGTCTAATATATTAGTTTCGACTAAATATTGATAGGAATCTAGCTCTTATAACTACGGTGAAAGCACAATTTTGCATGTGGTACATTATGAAATATGTGACATCGCGAAAGCTGTGGTCGTTTAGTACGAGGGCGGCACTGAAAATTTCGGGAATCAAGGAAGTGACACAACATTACTATTTAAAAATGTATTTATTGCTTTTCGAAGTATTCTCCGCGAAATTTGACACATTTTTCCATACGATGGAACCAATCATTGAAGCAACCATTCCATTCGGAAGTTGGGGTCTCCAAAATGGCCGTTTTGTAGGCGTCCACAGCTTCTTTAGGTGATGAAAATCTCTGTCCACGCAATTTATTCTTTATTTTAAGGAAAGTATAGAAATCATTAGGGCTTAGGTCGGGGCTGTACGGCGGATGGTCTAATAATTCTATGTTTTCTTGCTCTAAAAACTCTTTTGTTCTGTGCGCGGTGTGAGAACTCGCATTGTCGTGATGGAGGATGATGCGGTGGTTGCAGTTCTCTCTACGGAGTTCAGAAACGACCTGTGGCAAACAAATGCTAGCATACCATTCTGCATTAACCGTTCTTTGTCCCTTAAGAGGAATAGTCGTAACATGGACGGTTTTGGAGACAAACGTGGCCACCATTTTTTTTGCAACACTCCGTGAACGAACAATTTTTGTTGGCTTAAACTTGGGGGAGGCTTGTGTCCAGCAGTGGACTTTATGCGGCTGAAATTGACCAATCAATCAACCAAGAACTAAAACACTAGCTAGGATAAGGAAAATACGGTATTGAACATATTAAAATATGTATTTTTAAACGCACTGACATTTCTCCTGTATCGTGGGTACAGTTAACAGACATACATCTCACATGCACAAACACATAGACCCAAAACCATTATCTGTAGATCATACTAACATTTAATCCGTGCGGGAAATGAACCCGCAACACGTAGCGCAGACAGCTAATCGCTTAGCCAATCATCAATCATCAATTTAAATCATTATAATAATTAAAATGTTATTAATTCAAGAATTTGTTTATATCTTCTAGGATTAAATGGTGTGGTGAAAAGGTGACAGATGTCGTTGTGGGCTTATCACGCGCCGCAAGACTTTTAGGACATGTTCAATACTTCAAGCATTACAGGAACGTAACCCCTCTGTATAGAGATGGACCAAATCCAGGTATAATTGTTGATATAATTGAAGGTTCATAACACAGCGGTATTTTTATCTTTTGTCTTTTAAAAACGTTGCCCCATACTAGGATTTCTCCTGTTTCGTGGGTGCGTTTACAAACACAAATTCCACACACAATACACCCAGACCCGGAACAACTACCTGCAGATCGTACAAATATATGTTCCGTGCGGGAATCGAACCCACGACTCGGTGCGCAGCAGCCGACTGTATCAGCCACTGCACCAACCGTGCCGTCATCTGCAAAAGGTGTTAACTGTGTAACTGTTCTACTGCCTACGGGTACAATAACAGAGTCGTCCTTTTAATTTATGTTACGGGTAAGATTCCAACATAAAAATATCTATTTAGATATAAAAAAAAATAAAAAAATCGGTGTTCAGTAAATAAATTATTTAAAATTATTCAAAAATATATTTTCAGTAAGATGTGTGGCAACTATTATAAATATTGTTGACATAGATTTACCTCAGGAAACCGTGATGTACGAAGAGATTCTATGTATAATTTTCATCAGAACTATTGAGCGAAAACACACAAATGCTTTATTTTTGTAAATTTTTTGCCATTGCCATGAATGCCAACGTTTCTTTAAAATGGAATGAGCCATCGAAACATCTCTGTACCCTTAGTATGAGTTTCTTTCAGGTTTACCGCGGTCGGCGCTGCGATTGGCCCGCTCTGAACTATTCAACCAGTTGGGGCGCCATACGCGGTAAACGTGTAGTTTAGTTTTGATTGTGAAAGGAAACTCGTACGCGTACAGGGGTACTGAAACAAATGCTGCCATTACTCAAAGCGATTGCCTTTTTAATGCCCGTTTACTCAACATGACGATACGTCTGACTCCGCAAATAGTTCCAGAGACCTATTTGGCATTATTATTCGATCTTAATTTTATATGTTAAAGTCAAGATATTAGAAATTTTATAAAAAAGAGGCACTTTATGTTATTCCCATCACATCGTTCAATGTTTATCGTTCGTCAATTTTTAGATCATACTCAGTTAATTGGTTCTGTTAAGCGCCCATGAAAGTTGTAAAATAAGGCAAAGAACAAATTAATTAAAAGTAATAATTTCTTCTCTGGCGATGTCCACCCACGTGTCAAGGGTGGTGAGTACTGGCAAATTCCTCCCTAAATGATGACACGATTGTGGAAATCTATGGAGAAGGCCTTAGTTCAGCAGCGGATGTCCTTTGGCTGATGTGATGATGATTTGAGGAATCGAAACGTAAACGCGTGCGACACGTTGACCGCGATCGGTGCTCGAATTGGCTGAAGAGTTTGGAGCGGGCGAATCGCAGCGCTGGACGCGGTAATCGCGAAAATTAACTCTATTTACGAACAATAAACTTAATTTTGAATCTTGAACTTTATATCTGACAACCTACAGCCACTAGAATAATGAGTACCTTTTTATGTATATAAGAAAAGGTGGGTCCTCACCTTTTACACTGCTTACGGCCGAATACTGAAACACCACTTAATATTTAAATCCCACTGAACGATTTGAGAGATCCGTTTTCGGTAGCAAGTTGGCCGTCTCAAATCGTTAAACGGGATTTAAATATTAAGTGGCGTTTCAGTATTTGGCTACTAAGTTGACAAGTGAAACATTAATTTATTACATCTAATATCATAGGATTAAAACCTGTTAAGATGATGATGAATATCATTAAAATGACATTGCATACTATTACTACTTATAAACTATGGTGTTTTTCAAACACTTCTTAAAGACTCTTAACACCATTTTTCATAATTGCTTAAGATTAAAACCGTATGTTCCCCAGCAAAGAAAACAGAACTAGAATATAATAAATTAACAGTATTATAATAAATTAACAGTATTATAATAAATTAACAATATTAAATGGCGTTTCAGTATTCGGCCGTAAGTTTCACAATGGATGAGTGGGGTGCAGCCTTAATACCTAATACATACCAAAGACTTTTAGACCATTCTAGTGCCACAGTGGCCTTGAGTGTTAATATCCAATTCGTTAAAAAATGTCATTGAGTGACTTTATAAAACTATTTTCAAACCAGATTTGGATAGAAATGTGCTCTACAAAACAAAATACTCTAATCATTACCTTCATCTACGAATCTTGATATGTACGATGGAATAAGTTTGTGACGAAGTCATCCTTCATCTTCATTTCAATCAACCTCTTTCATGACTTCATACCTTTTATTTCCATCACTGTCCACCTCACGAATGATTCTTTTTTCAATTCAAAATTCGAATTTATTTGACGTAGAGTCGCTCTTCATATTTTGATCATTATCATTACACATTCGATTCTGAACGCTAGTAATACGACACACAGCTGTCGCTCTGACAAATAGTCTCCTGCAATATTACAATTACTTATTTTTAACTAGCTTAAATATTGTGATAATAAGCTATATTTTAAAATTTATATAATCATCAGCATGAAGTGTTGCAAGTTGTGAATATCAATATACCATTATAACAATATATATGTTACGTTTCATTGACATCGTTAACTGAACTCCGTTACTTGCTGCCGTGGAGCCTCCTCCCAGTTGAGCTAACCGGGAAGGAACACGGAGGGAGGCACTCCGCGACAAGTTTGTTTTACTTTTTAAGTATTACAGATATGATATACGATAAAATGTGTAATTTTTAATAATCAAATTTACCAGCGTTCCACGATGCAATCTCCGACATCGTTGCCGTTCAGTTGACCTCGCCCGAACACTTAAAGACCCTGAACCTGGTAAAGGTTGAAACAGGCCCCGAGGTTACGTTGAACCATCTCCTCTGGGTTGCTTTAGAGAAGTTTCCGTTAATGGCCTACGCTTATGTTCTGGATAAGTGGCGATGGGATGTCTTCGGGAATAGCAGTTTGGATAACTGGAACCAGCATTGGTGGGACCTCAGGTTTGTTATCAAATTTTTTTGCTAAATAATGTTGTTTGAAGTACCTAGCTTTTGCGTTTTTCTTATTCGTATTTTATTCCAATTCACTGGACCTGATTCTTTTTTCACACAATTTGTAGTTGAAAATGCCGATTTTCATGTTAACATTACAATGATATATGTTGAAGCCATGAAATGCTACACTATACAAGAGTCAAGTTTTTCATAAGTACTAACTTTGTACAATATCCTTCAATCATAATTCTAGTGACATGCCAACAAAAAATCAAATCAAGAACTCGTTTTTATTTGTATTTTTTAATATCATGATGATGATGTAGCAAAGTCCATTAAAAATTGTATTCTATTTTGCAAAAAAGCTTCAACCAAAATAACTTCGGAGCTATTGCTATCTATACTTACTAGAGATATGTCTCAAATAGTATGCTATACTACTTGAGTGCTATTGAGCTCTAAAGTTATTTGGTTTACTAGGGCTTTCGCTGACTAGGACAATCGTCGATTTAGGAGACCGCACAGCGGGATCGGGATTGGGCCAATCTGATGGAAGAAGGACGAGACGGCGTCGGGGTAACAACCGCCCTGGCGCCTAATTCCCGTACGCCTGAAACGCCATGCCGTCGCTATAAGCCGGGGGGCCTCTCGAGTTCGCGGGTGCGTAGATTGGGGAATCTGCGTACCCACACCGACCGACCCACAAGAAGACGGTGGTGCGTATATGGTCACGCGCCGCCGTGTGCTGTACCACGCATAGCATAGCGCACAGGAACGCTTCGGGTGATCCTTAACAACATCCTTCTATGAGCAGTGATTGACTACCAATAACAATAATTTATTATTTATTAAATCCCATTAAAGGGTTTTTGTTGATCTTTTCGAGATACAATGTTAAACTTCAATATTTTTAAGTTATTGCTTTACTAATATGTTTGGTTTTTACGATTGTTTTTTTTATGAATGACGATTTTAACGAGCTGACATTCAATATTGCAACTGATGATTACGTCTTTTTTACATGGTATTCATAATCTATCCTATAACGTCCCTTCGGTATATACCCTTTCCAAGACACCTTGTATTACTTATTTTCGATACGTTTATAATATTTGTTTCTTGCACTATCCAGTTATATTGATCATTAAGATGCTCACATATTCACCTTGCATATGATCTCAATATATTGATCGCTAAGATGCTCAAATATTCACCTTGCATTTGTTCTCAATGCCAACACAATATTGGCTCCAATTAGAATCTTTCAATATCTTTTAAATTATACTTAATTACATAGATACTTATCTATCAGACCCTAGAGTGCTTTGGCAAAGATAAAAATGAAACGTGAAAAACTGGTCAAAATTCACTAATAAATTGTTAATCTGCTTCGATTTTTAACATCATGACTGTTGACATTTCTTTTATAGCATGCAGTCTTTGTAGTCTCACCCAGTTTAAGTTTCGTAATGATCTGTCATAAGATCATAAGTAACCATATTTATTTTTAGCCACGGAAATGTATTCCGTATTCCAAAGACTGGTTTTACAGAATTAAAACAATGACAAAAAGAAATTTCTGGCTCGGTAAAAACTAAAAGGAAAGAAGTTCAAGAATCAAGCCTCAAGTCTACGGTATTTAAAGATAAAGATAAAGATAAAAATATTTTTATTCATGTAAAACCATTTATAGGCACTTATGAATAGTCAAGACTTTAGTTGCCTCGTTCCAAGGTGTAGATTTCCTATGGAGAAGAACGGGCAAGAAACTCCATGGTTACTCTTTTTAAATCATATTGGTACAATGTTCTCGAAATGATGGTAATGTGAGGACAATGCAGGAAGAAAGAGTCTATCTTAAAAAGTCTACACTAAACAAGCTTGATTTTAATATTCACCAGAATTTTTGATTCAATTGTCATGACAGCATTAAGATGACCAATCCCAACAGACGGCACTCGTTCACGAGCATGACGCATGCATCAGCGTCGCTCAGCTCAACCATATTGTAGGGAAACTTAGCGACCCGACACACAACGCCACCATAAGCAGGACACTTGAGTGAGCATGACATACCTAAACTGCCAGACAAATATTAATATAATACATTCAATTCGTACATCTATGCGGCCACTGCTTATTAGCCAGTCAATTCATGTGACTATGATCCGTTTATAGGCACAAGTTAACTGTAAATATACCTGTTTGTTTATTTATCTCCAAGTGAGATCATCTAGTATTCGCTAGCTAACTGTAGTCTACGATAGTAAATAACCATATTTCTTAGCAAAACTTTTAGTTAATTGGAACTAGACATTAATTGCGTAATCACCATACTTAAACCAGTTAGATATCGTCATTACCCAGCGTTTTACCACTTTGCGATCAACTGCAGCTGAATATCACTAGAAATGGGAAGGTTGTCGGAATTTCAGGCATCTGACTACCCATAATGACAACTAAGCTGAGCTGAATGCGTTGGTTTAGTCACCCATCCAAGAGATAATCACGGCAAGTGCAGCTTAACGTCGCATATCTTGCAATATTTACGGTAGCCAACTAGCTACTTATCCTTCAACAACGTTAAGTTCATCATCGAAGTACTTAACCAGCCCGCTTGCTGTCAGAACATTGCACAGTACTCAAATTACTAGAGCATCTTGTTGCATGCCATGGGGCACCTGACGCTGACGTGGTACCATTTTTCTGGTGGTGCACCCTTCTTATGGTACAGTATGCCCGCATGCTGGGCATGCTGAAAGTTGTCTTCATATGGTCAAGCACCCTGACAAAGACTAAATACTCTACTACTACTTAAGTTCGTATTTCCCTAAGACAAGTTTAAAAATGTTTTGAGCATAAAGGAATATGTATGTCATGTTTCTACATAGATACATATTTCTAATTTTTAAAACGATTTCTAAGGAAATTCAGCTAAAAGTTTTTGTTTCAGGATAAAAGAGACAGGAGTGTCACCTCCAGTACCCAGAAACGAGACCGACTTGGATCCAGCGGCGAAGTATCATGTTGTGTCGCACGTTCAATATATTACGTAAGATTATGTGTACCTATTTATGTACTTATCGGTGAAAGTGTTAATGTGTAGAAGGCACAGAATATAGACTTTATTCCGTGGTAGAAGGGGCACGTATCAGGAAGAGGACGAAGTATGACTAAAATTATAAATATATATGCTTACGATATTATATTATCTATTACGAAACTAAAAATCTTTCCAGCTACTATTTCTTGTGTAAATATATTAAAGGATAGGCAACAAAACACCAGTTTAAAAATAGTGAACTGGCAGATACAGATGTTCAACTTAATTTTATTGACAACTTCATCACCAATTAAAGTCCTTTTCGAAACACTCTCTTCTCTAAACGGCCTATTTATAGCCTGAAATAATAATATAACCCATAAATAGAAATGAGAACATCATATCAGTCAAAAAACGTCCATTGCTGAACAAAGGCCCCCATGGATTTTCACAATTGTGTCGTAATTTTGGGGGGAAATTGGCAGCACAACCATGATTGGCAGGTGGGTTGGTGGGCACAGTATTACTACTGTCCACAGAAGGCACGCTGCTGCCCATCGTCCTGGTTTAGAGTCACTTAGTTGCATTTTACGACATCCACGGGAAAGGGAGTGGTGCAATATCTGTGGTTAATCCGGACACTAAACTGATAACATGAGCATGACATTTGCAACCATTATCAGATAAAGAAGCACACTTTATCGTACTCTGGCACTACTGCTAAGCGACCAAATCATTGGAAACCGCTCACGTGACCTAACCGAACCTTCGCGCCCGAAGACCTCTCAGGATTGCATTTCTTGAAAATGGCCGTTACAATCGCGACCATAGCTTTCAATGAGCAAGGAATTACATTAACTGGACGATCCGAGAGTGATCTACTGTTTGTTTTACCGACGAGTGATGATTTGGATTGAACCAGATTCAAGACATCACATCAGTTCGTGTGAGAACCTCCAGGACGCCAAGATCGTTTGAAAACCTGTAGAGAAGTTAATTTGTACATGGTTTCACCCTTAAGGCTTGATTGGGGATATGGATCAGTGGATAAATCTGTGTGGCTAGATCTCACTTTCAAGCCAAGGACGCCCACTGCTGAACGAAGGCCACAAATTTCCACTACGACCCGTTACCCGCGTCCAACGACTCGCAACGACCTTCATCAGGTCATCTATCCACCTCGTTTGAGGTCGTCCCACGCTGCGTTTTCCGGTGAGCGGTCTCCACTCGAGAACCTTTTTGCCCCAACTTCCATCAGTTCTACGAAGTCTCACTTTAAATGACGTAAACCTGTCAAGGGGTAATAAGAAAGTGGTTTTTCTGTCACGAAGACGCTTATTTACAGGCTTTCGTATTATGACAATGCCACAGCCCACTCCACTCATGTGAGGATGTAGCGTTGGCTAAGCTAGTCTCTCAGATTTTCCACCGCCTGCATAGTCACTCGATCCAAATCTTATTGGGTTACCATGAGACATGTTAAAAAGACAAGACTACACAAGTTCCTGATGCAGAAATGAGTCTCATTCTCATAAAACAATTTTTATGTTTACTTTTTAACGAGCTTGGGCAACATTTTCGCAAGGAGACATCATCAGAAAAGAATTTTTGAGTATATCGTCGTTGCCTAAAACTAATTAATAATCTATAACTATTTAATAAACAATTTTGCTTTTCACAATTGGTTTGTTTGATTTAATAGCAGTAGAACTACAATCATTTGTGAAAACGTTTAATTTCTTTCTTAACCTTATTATTGCAAGATCGTTGTCGTGTATACAAATAAATAAAATCGAAGTGTCTGTTTGTAATGTCCAAATAACAGCTTTTTACTAAATGCATATGAAAGTATTTTATATGGAACTAACAACAAAAAAACATTTTTTTTAACTTTTGGTCTGTCTGTTTGTACCAGCTAATCTCCGAAACGGCGGGACTGATACTGACGGGACTTTCAATGACAGATAGCTGATAATATAAGGAGTAACTTAAGCTACTTTTATTTTAGAAAAATAATTGGGGTACCGCGCAAAAACATTAAAACCCATGAAATCCAATCCAATATATATATATATATACGCGCAGGTGAAACCGCGGGCAACAGCTAGTATTTAATAAAAATCATTAACCCTAAATAGTTTTGGTTAGTGTATAAGTAGAGGGTAGACATGGTAAAAGTACGTGTTACTGGATCGATCCAGGTTGTCATAAGCATATCCTTACGAAACTATTTGTCGTCTCAAACTATTACTGAGTCGCCGGTTACTATATCCATTGATAAAAGGGGATTGTCTATTTTATGCCTTAAACAATGTCATCAACGAATACTGTGATGAATTATTTTTCAATTCCATATTACTTATGTGTTTTATGTATGAATAAAACTTATAATCGTCATTATTTATGCATTTAGTATGGATTGTTTAGGTATATTGTTAAGTATTGGTGTGCTCCATCGACTGTCATATATTTTTCCTATTTCAGTTTTTTTCAATTATAATAATTTTAGCCGAATAAAATCCAGTGCTGTTTGTTGCTGCAGTGCTGTTTCAGAGGCCCCCAAAGATCGCCGACACGACCGGTTGTGTTGTGTTCTATAAGGGGGGTGTTGCCTTAATCTTGCGCTTGGCAAGCGGGTTGGCGATCGCAGTTGTGTTGTTAATATACTCGAAGGACGCTGCTGCCTGTCCTCCGGATAATCTCATAGTCATATTTTCAACCCCCATAGGATGAGATGGGTTGGTGTTATTCGTAGCCGGCATCATACAGCTCACAAGCTGCCTGGAAAATCGCCGAGTGTTATACGGCCAAGTATTGTTCTCTGTACCTACACTAGGTGCTTCTGTTTTTGGTTTTGTCCCTTTTACTAACTCGTGTGCAATTATTTATTACACAATGTGATAAATAAATACTCCCCCAAACTATGTTAAAAGGGCTCTCAATTTTGTTTGAACTTTCCAACCCCGCTTCTCCGCCCATGGGTGTCATAAAAGGTGACTACGGATTGATATGAATGGGCAGCAGCATCCCGCCTGACAACCGCCTGATTACCGCTAAATGTAGTGATCATTGGGAGGCCGTTTATGGGCTGAAATGTATGTGTGTGTCTGTGTACTTGATCGACTGACACTCAACCAAAATGAAGAAAGCCACGACTTAAGTAGGATGACAACCGTGAGGCATGTTCGATTAATCAATTTCACCAATAAGGAAATTTTGATTTTGATTTCCAGATACTTGATATCACATGTTTTGGAATTCCAAATCCTGTTATCGCTATGCAAGAAAGCGAATCACACGGGACCTCTTCACGAATGTTCCATATACGGCGTAAAGGAAGCAGGAAAACTTCTCAGGTAACATTGGCTGGTTTATTAAGATGCATGCGAAAATATATCGTTGACTCTGCTAGCCAAGGATATGGATGGCGTAATTCAGCGACATATAGTGTGACATGTAGTAAATAATATAACCATTAGTTTGTTAATTAGGGAGTTTGGTTGCGAAATTCCATTCAATGTTATCACAAACATCTTTCATGAAATGTCAGGGACTGATGAATCTCATCTCTATCTCGATCTGTTTCTTTATCAAATAATGAGATATTTGATAAAGAAAGAAATCGATCAACATTTTCTTTGTTTACCTTTGTGTTAGAATCAAAGTATTCTTTTATGTGAACCGGATAGTATTGTTCTTATTATCCATTTTTGTAAAAATAAACCATCAGAATGGCGCATCTTTGTTAACCTTTATGTTAGAATTAAAGTATTATTTTATGTGAACCGGATAGTATTGTTATTATTATCCATTTTAGTAAAAATAAACCGTCAGAATGGCGCATGATTGGGTGGCTTTTCCAACGTTCATGGTCGCGCGTTTGCTTTTGTTATTATTTATTTGATAAATGTAAAATGTAAAGGTGGAAGTGGGAATCACATTGCTTGGTTTAAACTTTTACCTTGTGATAGTTTAAAATGTATGATTTCGTACTGATGTCAACAAAGTAGATTTTTTTTAATGCAGGTGTTATATTATGACACATATGAGTAGTTATATTGCCTACTCCGTCTTTAATTTGTTCATCACATTCCCAGAATCAGTGGTCTTTATTTACAGCACTTGTAGACCAAGGGCTAGCTCCCATTCACTATTTAATTTCATGCACGATACTGATCTTTGAACCTTATGCTGTATATATGGCGAATGGTGTGGATATGTTGAGTGCCGATACCGATTTAAATTTTATCTCCAAAGGTTGAACACTAAATGCCAACACTTTAGTACATTACACTGCTACTGCAATACAAATTTCTGTGTGGTGTCTGGATAAAAAATATAGCACCTCTCCATCTACTCCCGTGAATGTTGTAAAAGGTGACTATAAATCAGAGATGGGTAGCAGTATCTCTTCTGTGAAACAATAGCCATTCTGCACTCAGCAACCCGCCTAGCAAGCGTGGTGAGTACTGGCAAATTCCCCCTAAAATGACGTCACATGGCCGTTGTTGTGTAAATCTATAGGGAACATGTAACCGTTCGTTGTGTAAATCTATAGGGAACGCCTTGAACAGTGGACGTTCTTTGACAGATATCATAAGTCAAATTTACTTCACGTAACGATAAATTCGAGCCTGATATGCAGTGGTAACTAATATAGCGAGGAATGTGTCTTACCTCAAACAAAGTTTCGGTCGGCCCAAACTTCAGGAATTAGCTTTATTTGTTTGGCTCAATCTAAAGTACCTAATTTGATTTCGCTTGATCACATAAAACCTAATTTCATCTGCCACGTATAGATACAACTTCATGTAACTATGATTTGTCGTTGTGTTTTATAATTATACATCTATTTTAATTTTCAGCGATGGCATGGCTCTTGGTGCAAGTGAGGACTGGAGAACAGTTCTCCAGGCCATTACTGGTGAAACAGAGCTATCAACTGATGGAATACTACAATATTTTGCAGAGCTTCAAAAGTTTCTGAAAGAGGAGAACGTGAAATTGGCTATTCTAGGTGAAGGTGACATGGACCAGAGCGCACCGATAATTGTAGGTGCCATAGTGGTGTTATTGACAATTCTAATAATAGTACTGTACTGTGTAAAGAAACATGACGTTGGCAGCAAAGTGTTTTCTGTTTGCGGTTTGAGTAAAAACGGCTCTTTGGATATAGTGACAAACGAAATCCCACAAGGAAAGCGCAACGATGTGGATGGTATAAGTGAAGATAAGGTTTAAAATATTACTTAGTATAGATCTGAATGTGATTACACTAATGTTTATTTTCTGAGTGAAGGTATTGTATGCAAGTAGGAAAAAACCAACACGTAAGACAAACAATTATTTAGCAATTATTGTGTCAGTGGTTATCAATAAGTTATTATTTGATTACATAAAATACAAATTTAAAGATATATGTGTGAAAGTTTTGAATTTTATTGTTTATGAATAAGTTCTATTGCCATGGATATGTTATTTACGAATAAATATGATTGAATGTCTGTCTATTTTTATATCCTTCTTAAAGCTTTTTAAATGAGCATATATTTCATAATATTGATGGTTGCAAATGAATTCTGTGAAGCCGGAAACAGTCAAACTGGAAGTCATCAAATGTATTGACGGTAGAAGGTTCAAGGGGAGAAAAAACTCAAGATATAAAACTAGTTTTGGGCGAAGTCTATGTCCATTGTGGCAACTAAGGTTCCCTGAAATGATACGCAATTTAACAGACCATTGAATGCTACAAACAGTTAACAGTTTAAGTTCATACTGAAAATATGTTTAGCCAGAAACCCTTACCACAAATTCATGCTATATTGTTTAAGAATTAAACATGGTTGATCTAGTAGACACGATTTATAACAATATTTAAATTTTAAAACACTAAACATGCGTTTGAACTATGTTTAATGATATTTTGTGGTAAGACAGTAAAAGTTTGATGGTTAGTTATTTCATCATAACACAAGCCAGTTGACCAGTATTTGTCTCGCCACGCAAGACCTCTGCGTTGTCGTGAGAAAAGTATATTTGTGAAGGCTTTAAATATATATTATCGTAACGAATTTAAACTGTATAATCAAATTTCAATTGCATTTTGCGAATAAGGGGAAGCTCTTGTGAAGTATCGGGTTATAGAGAAAATTGCCTTGTGTCTCTGCTTCTTCATACGCTAGTAAAAGTAAAAGTTAGCACTGACAGTTCCTGATTACTTATATTACATAAAGAAATTTTAATATCTTGAAATATTACTCAGTATGTATAGACCTCTTTATAAAGATTTCGCTAGCGTCACTGCGAGCGCCCTTGCCACTCCTAGTACGAAGCCTGTGCCGGAAAAGGCGCCGAAAAGGGCTGATGATGCTGATGATAATGGTTTTATGATGGTGCAAAGGAAGCCCTCAGGAAACCAATACCGCTGCGGAGTCTAAAGTTACTATACGTGCCGCGAAGCAGAGTACTTCGGTGTATATCTCGCGCCTACACTACACCCCTAAGGCGGAGGATATCTGAGAGTATGTGAGACAAAAGACAAAGTACACACCGAGGGTGCTGTTGCTGGAGTCACTCCGCAACGTCAACTTCAAGGCGTTCGCGGTGCGAATACCGAACTGTTACCTGCCCCTCGTCATGGACGAAAACTTTTGGCCGCAGGGCGTGGTGTTCCGTTGCTTCCACGGACAAGTGCCACAGGACAGCATAAAGACAATTAGTGCAAAGTGAAGTGCTAATATAGTCTTAAGTCTTATATTCACGAACAATAAGATATGATTAATTTGATGTATGCTAGTTTGTAAGAGCCATGGAAGCCTGAATTAAATGATGATTATTATTATAAAAAGAGGGAACACAACCGTGGAAATATTCAATATACTGGGTGTCGATTTAATCATCTGTAACTTGTTAAAAGGTTACTGAGACTAGGATTCTCTACTCGAAACTGTAAAAGAACGTTACCCTAATTTTTCAGCGAAATATTCTATATTCAACTGGCGGTCGATGGCCTAATGAAACAACCATATGATCGGGTGGTACATACCTATCATCTCCGCAGTGCCCACCTCATGCTCGGTCTTTGTAAGAAACGGGTGCATATGTAAACTGCAAATGTTTTGGTTGGATACTTACTAATTACATTCTTACGTGTTTGCTTATTGGAATTGGTGTACGATGGTTTTTAATATTAATGGGATCAGTGCTATACCACATTAGAATGTTTAAGGAGACTAAATCGGAAGCCAGTATAAACGAATGTTATTTAGTAGATATACATAAAACGTTTGAACTTGTCAATGTCCTACACTAAATAGAGTGTGGCGATGTAGAGCTGTTGTTATCAAATTATAATTTACTTAGCAGGGACACAGCTAATAATATGTCATGGTCTAACAGTTTCGATCATTTAGGTTGCTCTAATAAATAAATTGAAACTAGAAGCAAGGATATTATTGAATCATATTTTAATAGAAATGTATGTGTTAATAATACACTTAAAACTGGCCATCAGGTAAAAAATATGATGTTAATAAATTAGGCACGTGCATTGCGTTAAAATATCGACTTGTTGTGACCCAGCAGCCAGCTTCAAATCGAAGACACGCATGCAAATATGAATGTAGCTTCCTATGCACGGGTCACGAACGAATGTTATTTTCAGTTGGAATTGTATTCAATTAATACTCGTAAACCCCTAGTCACCTCACGAAACCTTTTTGCTTGTTTTTGTACCGAGAATCAACAGTTAGTACTTATCCGAATTTGTTGAATGAAGTTATTGTTGTAAGAATTGATATTAAACAATCGATCGTTCCTCGAGTTCGTATAAGCAATGATTGCTATTGACGGCCAACGATGCTCGCGACTGGCTGTGGACATCCGCTCGTAACCGACTTGTCGAAATGGTTAAGAATGTGAGCCGGTGTGAACTAACTGCAATCACCTAACTGTTACCGCTTGTGACGAACGCGCGCACCTAGGATCGCAGCGCAGGAGTTCGCGCGCGATTTGCATATTCAAAAATCGAACACTGCGACTGTGCGTTACGAACTATATTTTAGATGAAATATAATTCTATTTGCAAATATTCAAATCATAGACAATATATAAAAAGTTAAGAACAGTTTAAATTTTATTATTTTAAACCCTGGCCCACAACAAATGAAGCCTTAGTGAAGTGATGATACATACATGGTTGTGAATAAGTTTTAATTAGAAGAAGGTAAGTTTAAGAATTACATACTTTTTGGCCTTTCTACTGTTCCTTACAAATACACAAAACTCAATAAAGATACTAAAAACTATGTTTTATCTATACAAATAAATAAAATTGAAGTGTCTGTTTGTAATGTCAAAATAACAGCTTTTTACTTAATGCATATGAAAGTATAAACGGTACCTATAACAAAAAAACAATTTTTATTTTTTTTGTCTGTTTGTCTGTCTGTCTGTCTGTCTGTTTGTTCCGGGTAATCTCCGAAACGGCTAGACCGATTTTGATTCGATTTTGACGGGACTTTCACTGGCAGATAGCTGACGTTATAAGGAATAACTTAGGCTACTTTAGGTAGGGTTACGCGCAAAAAAATAAAACCCTTGAAATCCAATATGTATATTCTATGATAAGTGAAATACTCTCAATTTCTTTTAAATTAAACCGCGGGTCCCAGCTAGTATTTAATATGGATGCATATATTAAAAGTTAGATTTTTTTACAATTAGGTAATAAAAAATCTAATTTACTCTAAATCGTAAACATAAAGGAGGTAAATTACGAATAGTTTCATATTTCCGATATTATGGGTCAAAATAAAGAACTACATTTACCTGAAATTCTGTTTTATCACACACAGCAACCAACATAAATAAAAAAGGAAGGTAGCAAAAAGAAATTGGATTTAAAATTACTTCCTCGCCGATTTACAGCAATTATATTCGTACTTTGTGGTTTTCATTAAAATAATTACAGAAATGACAAACAGTGGGAATGAATACACAATGACAATATGCCAATTTATAAAAGATTTATATTTTACCATTTTCCTACAGCTTATAAGAAGGTCTAGTGGCAAAATGTTTACGCCGTTATCAAAAATTAATCCATATTTTATATAGAGATATAATGCATTACGTACATACGTGCAGTATTTTTATGCCTATACTTATAAATTAAAATAAGTTAATAAACCGAGAACCAGTTGGCATAAGACGAGTATTTTTTATGCCAAATATATTTTGTTCGTTTACGCATAATACATAATTGCGTATGAGATGCTCGGAATTAAGATGAATATTACATTATACATATAGTACTTTTTTGTGATGCGGTGTGGACGGTATCTTCGTAATCTTCGTTTCTAATTCGCCTTTGGAAGTATTTTTATAAGCTTCCTGGAGGACGGTGACTTTATGGTCCTGTTCGATGAAGGCGTGTCTCGGACGACGAAGATCGTTGATGCGGCAGGGTGTGTATCAGGCGGCCGATACCACTAGGGCCGATACCACTAGGTCACGGCTGAGTGCCGTCTTTGTGGGGCGACCGCCATACCACACAGCACACACTCGAGGTGAGTTGCCGACCGGCGGATCCTGTTCGAACGAAGTGGGAAAGATCTTTCATGATGATCTCTCTCAGAGAATGAACATTGAAGTGCAGTGGTCCTTCTGTAAGAGTGTCATTCTCCGGAAGGACACCGCAGAGCGGGATCCGGAGAGGGCCATCCCTCTCGGAGAAGGAGTAGGGCGCCAGGGTAACAGTCGCCTATAATAATAATCATTTAATTCAGGCTTTAATTCAGGTTATATACCTTACAAACTAGCATATATAAAGTAATACAAAATTATGTTAGGGAATAAAAAGATTAAGACTATGTTAGTCTTAGCACTTCACTTTGCACTAATTGTCTTTATGCTATCCTGTGGCACTCGTACGTGGAAGTACGGAACATCACGCCCTGCGACCAAATGTCTTCGTCCATGACGAGGGGCAGGCAACAGTTTGGTACGCCAGCAACTGCACCCTCAATGTGTAACCTCGTCTTTTGGCTTACATACTGTACGATATCCTCCGGCTTACTGGTATGGTATAGGCCAGAAATATACGGAGTATTCGGCTTCGCGGCACGTATAGTTACTTTGGACTCTGCCTATAGCTCACATGCCTGAGCCACCTCGCCACCGCTATGGCGGGGGCCTCGATGGCCACGAGCGCCCCGCGTTGGGAACTGCGCATGCTGAGCGACCACTGTGAAGACCGTGTGCGGAAAACAGCGAACAACGAGGCTTCATGGAGACTCACTAAGATTACCATGCCCGTGAGACGTGTTTTTTGTGATGTTTGGGATTAACTGGAGGATGGGCAGCAGCGTCCTTCGAGTACATTAACAACTCAACTGCGATTGCCAACCCACCTGCCAAGCGTGGCAATTATGGCAAAACGCCCCAATGAGCACACAAAACACCCATATCGGTCATTGTGGTGACCTTTGGGGGAGGCCTGTGTCCAGCAGTGGACTTCATTCGGCCGAAATTATGAGACGTGTTTGGAGGAGACGGCCTCTTAATAGTCGCTTCCCTGAAAGAGGCATGGCATCTATTTTCGTCTCCGGTGCGTTGGTTCTCGACCACGTAGAGCACCCCTCGATGCCGAAGATTACTGCCCAGGTTTTAACCGGTAAGAGGCACACCTCTTCGCTCTTCCTGTGGGCGGAGGAGGTCCATGATGGATATCCATGGCGGGAAAAAAAAGGATTCAGATATTAGCTCATCATCATCATCATATCAGTCATAGGACCTCCACCGCTTAACAAAAGCTTGCTGAAAAAGATTTACACAATTGTATCATCATTTTCGGAGGAATTCGCCAATAATCATCACGCTTGGCGGGTGGGATGGTGAGCACAGTATGACTACTGTTCCACACAAAAGACGCTGCTGCCCATCCCTCTGATTTAGAGTCCCTTAGTCGATTTTTACGACATCCACGGGAGGAGATGGAGTGGTGCTATATAGGTGGACACCACACGATTAATGATGTTACCTCATACATAATGGTAGATAAATTTTATTATACTACAAGTTTCAAACTAAACGTAATGTATGTATCTCAGTTAAGTAGTAAACACCAAAGTGTTGATAGTAGCGGAACCGACTCGACCACGTAGAGATCCGTACCATGAACGTTTACTCGTCGTAAAAACGCGTAACTACATATTAAATCGAGTGGAAATAATAAAATTCACCGACCGTGTAACAACGTTCAGATTGTTCATAACAAAATGATTTTATAAAAAACCTAGAAACTCTGGGATTATCGCTATTATCGCCAGTTTTAATATTAATAGCTAATCCACACTTCGTTGTAACCATTTTCAATAAAGCACTTATAAAGTGCGATGTATGTATACTCGTTGACATTACTTTTGTGTCCCGAAACCAAAATAGATCAAAAATAGAACTGCAGTGCAGCTTAAATGCTTTGTTCCCTGTTGTTCCCGGCCAGTTGAGTTGTTAATGTACTCAAAGGACGCTGCTGCCCATCCTCCGACTAATTCCATAGTTGCCTTTTATGACACCTACGGAATGAGATGGGTTGGTGTTATTCCTAGCCGGTACCACACGGCATACTATAAAATGTCACATTGAATCCAGCACGCTTGCAACACTTTGGCAGTGCACTTGTGTGATATGTTGCACACCTGTGACTTTAAGCAATACTTTGCTGCTTTCAACACACACATCAGCCCGTAAACGTCCACTGCTGAACATGGCCATAATCACCACGCTGGACAGGCAGATTGGTGATCACAGTATGTTATTATTACCACACTGGAGGTTGCTGTTGCCCATCCTCTTGATATCAACCCTTAGTCGCCTTTTATAAACTCTATGGGTGGAGAAGGATGTTCTGTTCTTTGCCGGGACCAACACGGAACAAAGCATTCAAGCTGCACTGCATTCAAGTTCTATTTTTGATCTATTTTTCTTCCGGGACACAAAAGTAATGTCAACTATGAGTTTCAACGAGTATACATGACATCGCACTTTATAAGTGCTTTATTGAAAATGGTTTCTTGTATGAAAATTTGTCTGGAAGGAGGGGCAATATAACTCATATTTTAGTTAGCAACTAACTGCGCCAAAACCAGCTCAGAAATAGATTAGCGAGCGTACTTTCGGTTAAAATCACTGTATGAGCAGTTTGATTACCTGGGGGACATCGACCGCTATATAGAGTATTACATTAATAATGGAAAATATTTTAAGGCTAGGCTCTATGAATGGTATAGAATTCATTTCAAATATCAAGTAATGGTTTTACTGATAATAAATAAATCAATATTCAAACATTCGACTAGCGAAAGATTTACTTACTCTGTACTATTTGATAAAATAAAGGTTGATGTTACGTTTATTTATTTTGCTAAAATGCATCATTGATACCTATAGATTTACCTCCTAAAATATTTTCCATTATTAAAGTAAGACCCTATATATACAGTATCTCAATACATGAATACGCTTGTATATGACAGTAAGTAACTACAGCACAATTTGACGACACGGTTGGTGCAGTGGTTGATACAGTCGTCTGCTGCGCTCCGGGTCGCTGGTTCGATTCCCGCACGGAACAAATATTTGTATGATCTGCAGGTAGTTGTTCCGGGTCTGGGTGTATTGTGTGTGAAATGTATGTCTGTAAACGCACCCACGACACAGGAGAAATCCTAGTGTGGGGCAACGTTTTAAAAAACAAAAAAACGCTTTTAATTATTACGTATTCCATATTATTTGACAGGTGTTCTATTATTCTCAAAATCACTAAACACGCTAGTGGCGTTCGCTATATTTTTATGGCAATAGCCTGATAGCAGAATGTGGTGGACCTACGTAGAACGCGATAATACAGCTATCAGTCACGGTCAGTTTTGCGATTCAAGTTAAAAATACATAATTGCCATTCACTATTTAGCTACTATCATAAAGCCTTACTGTTGCAAAAGCATTAATTTAACAATGTGACATAAATATCTTATTTTCCTGTACCTACTTTTTTAGTTGTAACATTTTTATTATATTGAGTAATTTTTGCGAAATCCTAAGCCATAACATTTTTCGCTTATGTTTTATTATCGGCACGATTGGCGCATTGGCTAAGCGTTTAGCTTTTTTTCTCTGGATTTTGAATGGAGTTCAATGGGGATTGTATAAAATTTATAACCTATAGTTTTAATTTTTATACTGAAAGATATAGAGCATTTTAAGAAACTAATTTGAATATTTTGATGGCCCAGTAGAAGTATTTAAATAAAAAAGTTTTAAATATTTTAAAGTTTAAGGGCGGTGACGTCATTTGTGGCCTAAAAGATTTGTGGCACTGCCTCATTAGTACCTACGTAATAAGAACTATTAACCCTATGTCATCTGTCATATAGTATCAAAATATTTATTATCCAATCTTTTATCCTTTATTGCACCATTTTTGAATGAAATCATAGCTAATTTTAAACATAAAGTTGTTTTTGAATATTTAAGACTATGTACGCTACAGATGCGTTGTTATCGTTTGTTTTTCTAAACCAAGATGAGTGATAGTTTTACTAAAGCAGAGAAGTTATGTTTTTGACACTAGCGCTTGAATGAGAACTCTTGATAGACATTATTCATTTCAATTTTACTTATTTATTTATTTATTTGATCTTACAAGCTAACAGGACGTGACATCCAAAACGCTTACAAAATTAATATTCTAACAATTAAATTATATATTACACATTACTTGTCAACTATGCAAAGTAATTTTATCAAAATTCCTCTGAATTATTGAAGGTGGAATAAAGGTCAAACGTATTTCTTAAATAGGGTCGTAAATGCCACAAATAGAATTCTCCTAAACTAACAAACAACGTCAAACGTCAACTTACACTGTGATGAGATCGAATATGGATCGCAAGGTGACTGAATGTCAATTTTAGTACCTATCGTTTTCAGCTTTCTTATGGATATGAAGAATTACGTTACCTGGATTCGGACAAAGATTTCACTAGTTTTTTTTTGTAGTTATTGTAGAGCATACGATCGAAACCCGGGCAAGTGTCAGTTAAACTCTCGTGGAGATGCCGTATGCTATGTTATCTACCACGTTTTTTTTAAATCTGACTCAATGTTTTGTGTTGAGTAACTAAAAAAGTATGTATGGGGTCGGATTATAGTGGGCTGACTATATTGAATTTGGTCTTGTACCAATTATTTATCACAAGAACAAACTTAACATTGTAGTTCAAAAAATGTTGTCCGACACATTCCAACTGCAAACGTTAGTTTGTACGGACAATATTTAAAGATTTACCATGTTATATATATAAAATATAGACTGGACGTGGAATGGCAATGCTGAGTCATTACTCATTACTAAAGGACTAGACTTCTGGTCAGGCAAAATATTGATCCAGCTTCCATTGTCATTTAATGTACTACGTTCTAGAGAAGACGCCTCAACTAGATCCTGTCACGAAAGTTAGAGCGCATACACTCTAACTCACTTAGTTTGTGTCATGTCTGTGCTAAGCCGCTTGCCGCAACGTGTTTGAGTGCTAAGTTATATTACTTAGCTGTATCCCTTAATGTGTAGTGAGATATTGTTTTATTAACTCGAGAAACTAATGTAAAAGTCAAGGAGAGGCGTGCCCCGCGGTCGCAACTTCATGACCATATCATTTGTTTGTAATAGCTACTCTAGTACGTAGCACATTATACCTTAATGCCAGCTTCTAGCAATATGGGTCAGGCCACGAAAAATTGTACGGATAACAGATAATGGCACTTACACGTACACACGGCAGAGTCATAAGTCATAATCTCATAATAATACACACTCGAAAACTGTACAGATAAGTATATGTATGGAAAAAATACGACCATAATACGATGATTTAATGTAAAAGGCCATCCCCGCATATAACGCACTCGATCAAATACAAATAAATTAAACGTTAATAACTATAATCTATCTATAATATAATCTATAATTACTCATTTTACATTCGTTTTATATTGTAACCAATTATTTTTATATGTATATGTATTTTTTGTCAATAATAGAGCATTCACCTTTAGCTGCTATTGGACGATTCTGATAGCACAGGTGTTAACCTGTTTTCGGAATCAGTTGTTGAACTAAATTATGTCTCAACTTGTTCTTTTATCCAGTATGCACCAACAAAAAACTTTATCTTTATATAAGTATCTAATGTAATAAATACATACACCTGAACATTTTTAGATTTGACGCTATTATTTTCCTTTGTACCTACACAACAATATTTAAGCTCTAATACACACTGCTGACCACGAGTATCTTCAAGTCCACTACGTTAATATTAATAATTTGCACAAACATTAACTTACAATCGATGAAAATCAACCAAATAATTTATGATCTGAGTTACTATCACAAACCTTTTGCCTTTAAGACACATCAGATGTCTAAATGAAAGAATTTCTTATTTTGATAGTTAACGACATAATAAAGCTATGTAAAAAAGCAATTGCAGCGCTTCCAACCTTTGGATTCAAAACTTACCTAAATAACGAACTAATCGTGGATCCACTGGAAGTATATATATAACCGCATGTTTCATCATATCACCCAAAAGATGTCCACTGTTGAACCAAAGACCACACCCATAGATTTCCACAATTGTGACGTCATTTTGAGGGTAATTTGTTAGTACTCACCATGCTTGGCAGGTGGGTTGGTGAGCGCAGTATAGGTACTGTTCCACTGAAAGGAAAGGCTCCTTCCTATCCCACTGGTTTAGAATCCCTTAGTAGGGGTTTACGACATCCTAGGGAGGATGGAGTGGCGCTATATTCTTAATCCGAACACCACACGGATAACCGGACCGCCTGTTTAAGCTCTTTATATTAACTTTAAAAAAGCGTGTTAACTAGGAAGCCGTATTTTTTACTGAGAATAGCCAGGAGACTGTCATATTTAGTTTGGAGATTGAAAAATTGCATTTAATGATTTTAGATGATAACACGTAATGCTGCGTGTGAGTAGTTTTTAGCAATTACATGATTAATGTCAGAAGAACCTTGGGGTAAGTCTAAATTTTTCAATGGTAGAATTATCTGCGACCTCTATATCTCTTAACAGGAGACATGCACTCAGATCCCAGCGTTTTGAATGAAATGGCTCAAAAATATAGCTTCCAATGAGTGTATTATTTTCGCCAATTGTGGGATTCTGCAGCAGTAGTCAGACTGGCGAGCTTGAAATATGAAATGGAGCAAAGGTGTTAACACACGTTGCATTTCACACGAGAGGCCTTCCCTTCTTTCATGACTATCATCAACACGTGCCAAGCTATTAAGCCAGTGGGTTTTAATACAGCTGCTACGTCGACTGAGATAAAAGTTGGCTTGATGACTAACTGAGGTAGGTAGCAGCTTCACCGCAGTGGCAGTAATGTTGAGTGACAGAGAGCATCTCAGCGTAAAGAGAATTAGAATTAGAATTCGAAAAGTTTTGTTATTCGAGTACCTGTTTCGGGCGACGGGAGTGACTGAAGTCAGAGTGCCGCCCATTTATGCATAGCAATCAGACCAGCACCGTTAGCAGTATTGATGAACGTATCTAATTTAATTAGTAACAAACTGCAGAGTGGGTCCTCTCACTTTTCATGAGGATATAGGTTGTACGGATTAAGAATATAGCACCACTCCATCTTCTCCCACGGATGCCGTCAAAGGCGACTAAGGGAATCTAAACCAGAGGGATGGGCAGCAGCGTCCCTTCTGTGAAATGGTAGCCATACTGCGCTCACCAACCCGCCTGCCAAGCGTGGTGAGTATTATTATAAGAAATCTATGGGAGAGGCCTTTGTTCAGCAGTGTACGTATAAATGGCCGATGTGATAGGTTGACGGGCAAAATTATAACCAGGCAAGTCATTTTTCAGGCGATCAGAGTATTCGTCAAGCTCCTTGCCTCAACATCAACTAGTATCAGTTTGTGACCTTTCAAGGTTCATGGCTCACGTTTTCGCAGTTACATAGCTGTATGCACTTATGTACGAAAAACAAAACTATACAAATTACAATATATTCTATAATCACCTAAAAATAACCATATTTATGATTACAAACATTCTTGTGATGATTGAAAATAACTGTCAACTTAAGGGAGGATTAATCTAAAATATCAATTTCTTGTAGGTAAATAAAAAAAACAACATATATTGCGTGCGAAACATTTATCTCAATTACCTACTTCTAAAAGCTCGATAGAGATTTAATCCTTCATCTGTGATTTTTGTGATAATTGGATGCAAAACGATTACGATAATAACATAGATTACCAATTTTATTTAAAAAGACCTTAGCCTGATGAGTATGAAATAAAATGGTTGACAAATTGTTTTTCAAATCGTTTGTTCGCAGTTACCAGTACTATGTAATATCGACATGGGAACTTCACAAAATAAACACTTGACGTAATTATCATGTGTCGCCTTTTTTACAAATTACCCGAATTCATCAGCCCGAAACGAATCCGGTCAAGTTCGAGTCTCACAATTTCACATCTTGTTCTGCTATAGATGAAATTTAATATGATGCAACTAATGCATGCAGTAACTAAGAAGACCTAATCACCGTGTACTTAATTTACAAGTACTGAAATCAATAACAAAAATTTAAGCATTTATTTTCCCTTGTATAAATATATAAATTGGTTCAGCCGTGGTAATATTTTAAAATGGCCGTTTAGTTCAAGTACGTTCTGCACAAAGAAAAAATATTTTTGACCATCATATTATTTCAAATAAATGTATATACTTCGCAATAAGTAATAAATGGACTATATAAAAGCAAGGGGACAGGAGGACTTGTGTAAAGTTTTAGCCAACATAATTTATTGGTTTATTACTATATACGTCATACAGAATGGAAAGATAACCTTTGAAAGCTACGGATGTCACCAACCTATCAGAAAAATACCTATATAATATCATACTATTAGAATAGACAAAACGCGAACTTCCAATACTTTTCATAGGCTACATCAGCGTAGTGTTCGTCAGGTAGAAACCATCCCGAAATCGATTCATACGGCAGCCCCCCTTTTATTGGTATCCAGTGGAAATTCTACATGAACTTCCTTCGCCCCGGGCAAGGGCGAAGGGGCATGCCGCCCTCCTACCGGCTAAAACCTCTCCTCTGGAGTGATCGGCTTCCGCACCGAAGGAGGGCTCCTGGTTCTCGTAAGATCACACTAGAGTCCCCCATTGATGCCACGCCTTTAGGCACAACTCGGAGGGGATGACTATAAAGTGGTCACCCCCTCTAGCGAGGGAAGGTGACTGTAAAAAGGGCACCCCCCAGGCTTTTCTCGGGGAGGATTGTAAAGGATCCCCCCAAGCCTCACTGTGCGCTGTGCTGCGCACGCAGCGGCACGTCACCACGTACGCGCCACCGTTTACCCGGGGGTCACTCGGTATGAGCACACAGACTCCCCAATCAGCGCGCCCGCAACCCCCGAGTCCCCTCACCATGTAGCAATGGCAGGAGGCGTATCAGGCGTGTTGATCCTGGGAGCTGGGGCAGTTGCTACCCCAGCGCCGTTTCACCTTCTCCTTGCGGGATCGGCCCTCTCCCGATCACTCTCTGCTGTCTCCTTCTGGAGCGTGACGCTCTCGCAGAAGGAGACCACGGGAGCCCCTGGCACCTTTGAAATGGAAAACTTCACAAAGATTTAGGTCTGCCGACCATCAAGCTGTTCATGAACATGCGTCAAAACCCTATTTTGACTCTACCATACGAACTTCTATCCAAATCCCCTACTGATATCGGCCGTCCTTTACAGCCCAGCCTCATCAACGATCGTCGCTGTCTGAGGCACATTCTCAGCGATCAGGACGATGAAACCCTCCTCCACCAGGAAGCACACAGAATGACAGTCAAAAAGACCGTTGTAATGTCCCATTCTATTTCCACCCCGAACCTTGTTTGAGCTGGCTCGGGCCGAGCCACTAGCTTTAAATATAAGTAAATGTAACTAAATCTAAATAATAATTCTGACCGAGCTCCTAAGCTCAATCACTAGAGGGTAGGACCGCTTTACAGTAATTCCCTCCAAGATGTGACCAAAGGCGTGTCACCGACGGGCGGCTCTAGTGTGATTGTAATTGGGTAAAAAAGGCCTGCTAGAAGCAACCTTGCCCTACAAAAACTAGTATATTCTGATACAAATTACCTTCACCACCCTGGTAGTAGAGATATCGGTATCAGTTTGTCAGAACTTTTAAGGCTACCTTAATGCCAGTGTCAATCGTCTTCAGAAAATGAGTTCACATTGAATTATAAAGTATGACAATAGGACTAAGTACAAACGCACCGCAAGAGTTGATGATATCTTGTTTAATAATTGTGGATACGACCTTGTGTGCTCTGTCATTCTATTGTTGCCCAACTTAACATACCATCAAGTAATTGTTGAGCAGAATAATTGTCTACACCCGGATGGTATTGTATGTTTATGTACTTTGTTAGTATAAAGAATTTGTCTTCGAGTGTTTTTGCAGAAGATTCATTACAAAACAAGGTAACACATAGGCAATAATAAATTATACTTATCATCTTTTTGACGTGTGTGGGCCTTTAATACTTATGTCAAAAATATCGAATGTTTATAGGTAATAAAACGCTTTCATCTTTACATACCATGGGGGTGATTCTCGGGCGTTCGAGATATCTCTATTTTAGACATAACCTCTAACCCGCTAAGTTGAAGAAAAAGTCACGAAAATTATGATTTTTTTTATAAAAATATAATTCTCGCAACAACAGAGTTAAAATGTCGTAAAATTATGGAATCTCTACTACTACACGTTCCCTTATGTCGACTACGTTAAAACATAATCGTGATATTTAAATTAACGTTGTATAATTTTTTATACCTTGATTATATTCGTTTAGAATTAGACTTTTAGTTTTTGTCTCGAGAACAATCTTCGTAATTTCAGCACATGAAACGAAACATTCTGTCAATTCGCCGAAAACAGACTATAGTTTATAAACATCATTCAACATTGATAATTGTTGTAATCATGTCTTCTTACATGAAATTCTAATTTTTTTTATTTTCATTTAAGCTTTATGCAGCAACAGTACATAGGCGGACTTAATGCCGTAAGCATTCTCTACTAGTCAACCATAGGGTGATATAGAAATAACATGGCAGGTGCAATATGTTTAAAACAAACTTAAAATGTAACAAATGTTACATTAAACAAAACTAAATTTATGAATAATAATATACATACATACATATCTATTAGAAATAAATACATACATAATTATACTATAAGTCTTTGAAAAGGTGTGATAATTATAAAATTCATGTTTGGGATTAATTTTCGCGAATGTGGGTTGGACGAGAGCTCCATAAAACTGGCAGCGCCAGATGGGCAAAATTAAAAAAAAAACCCAAATTTGTAGCTTTTTCGTTGCTAATTAGTTGCTAAAATACCGATTTTGTTGCTCAAATCGATTCCGAGAAATCGACATTAATACCAGCTTTACATAAAGATAGCAGGGAACATAGCTAAATATTGAATAATCGGAACAACAAAGAGGCCGAAATTTGTTGCTGTACGAGATGACAAAATTTTTAAAACATGCCCTGTTAAAATTTATACAACTCATGCCAGCTTAACTCTCGATTTCTCCGCAATAGACAAATAATTAGAATTTGTTGCTGCTCGTGGCAACGATTCTTTACGCCTGAAGGTCAGCAACAAAATATAGAACCGGAAATCGGATCAGCTTCTGGCCGGTATCCTTATAAACCAGTCATGCCAGCTTAATTACCGATTTTTTTTTTAAATTAAATAGTATGTGTTGTTACTGTCACTGGTGGTCGCCGAGTGGGCGAAATTCGACCGTTTATTTTTTAAAAGTTTATTTAGCTTTCTGCACTCCTTAGGAACTTTAACAACGCCGAATTTCACACTCTTCCGTGCGCACAATTGCTTAAAAAGGGGTTCAAAGTTTTTCTTCAAGTATCAATATATGGATTTGTGATATTACATTTCTAGAAATATTAGTACCTCTATACTAGGTGCAATATCGTTGTATAGGTCCTGAAGTCGATAAAATAAAACAAACTTATCTTTGCTCTAGCTGTCCACCACCCGCATACATCATACAGACATCCTTCGTAGCGGGCATTTTACAAACTGCTCTCTTTACCTTTCGAACATAACCCACGCATTTCAGGTCAATCGATCGAGTGGTATTCGAGTCTATAAGACAAACAGACCCACATTAAAAATATAAAAAGTAAGTTAAATACAATATTAAAGATAGTTCTTGAAGTAGAGACCGGATTTCCTCAATGAGTTTTTAAGGTGTAATAAGTTTATTTCATATTATTAATACACGGATGTCGTCTGGGGAAGAATAGGTAAGTAGGGAAGAGAAATTAATTGGTATAGGAATCTTTAAGTTTTAAATATGACTACACCAAGTGATGTATTATTTTTGGAGCATTTAAAAAGATGTACTTCTATTTCTAACACTCTCGTCCAAAGCTCCATAAAACTGGCAGCGCCAAATGGTCAAATTAAAAAAAAGCTCAAAATTTGTAGCTTTATGTTGCTAATTAGTTGCTAGAATACCGATTTTGTTGCTCAAACCGATTCCGAGAAATCGACATTAATGCCAGCTTTACATAAAGACATCAGGGAACATAGCTAAATTTTGAATAATCGGGACAACAAAGAGGCCGAAATTTGTTGCTGTACAAAACTATAAAAATCAGTTTAAAAAAATAAACAATTTGGCCTATTGAAATTTATACAAGTCGTGCCAGCTTAACTTTCCATTTTTCCGCGAGAAATCAATAATTTGATTTGGTTGCTCCACGTGGCAATTAATATTTACGCCTGGAGAGTCAGCAACAAAATATAGAACTGGAAACCGGATCAGCTTCTGACCAGTATCCTTATAAACCGGTCATACCAGCTTAACTTTCGACTTTTCCGCTGTAACGCTGCAATGTCACGTGGCAATGATTCTTTACGGGTGAAGAGTCAGCAACAAAATATAGAATCAGAAATCGGATGAGCTTCTGACCGGACCCTTATAAACCGGTCATGCCAGCTTACTTTCGATATTTCTGCAATAAATCAATAATTTGATTTTGTTGCTCCACATGGCTATTAATATTTACGCCTGGAGAGTCAGCAACAGAATATAGACCTGGAAATCGGAACAGCTTCTGACCGGTATCCTTATATCCGTATTGCCACGTGAAGCAACAAAATCAAATTATTGATTTTTTGCAGAAAAATCGAAAGTTAAGCTGGCATGACCGGTTTATAAGGGTCCGGTCAGATGCTCATCCGATTTCTGGTTCTATATTTTGTTGCTGACTCTTCACCCGTAAAGAATCGTTGCCACGTGGAGCAACCAAATCAAATTATTGATTTCTTGCGGAAAAATGGAAAGTTAAGCTGGCACGACTTGTATAAATTTTAATAGGCCAAATTGTTTATTTTTTTTAATTGATTTTTATAGTTTCGTACAGCAACAAATTTCGGCCTCTTTGTTGTTCCGATTATTCAAAATTTAGCTATGTTCCCTAATATCTTTATGTAAAGCTGGCATTAATGTCGATTTCTCGGAATCGGTTTGAGCAACAAAATCGGTATTTTAGCAACTAATTAGCAACATAAAGCTACAAATTTTTATCTTTTTTTTTAATTGTGACCATTTGGCGCTGCCAGTTTTATGGAGCTTTGGACGAGAGTGTTAGAAGTAGAAGTACATCTTTTTAAATGCTCCAAAAATAATACATCACTTGGTGTAGTCATATTTAAAACTTAAAGATTCCTATACCAATTAATTTCTCTTCCCTACTTACCTATTCTTCCCCAGACGACATCCGTGTATTAATAATATGAAATAAACTTATTACACCTTAAAAACTCATTGAGGAAATCCGGTCTCTACTTCGAGAACTATCTTTAATATTGTATTTAACTTACTTTTTATATTTTTAATGTGGGTCTGTTTGTCTTATAGACTCGAATACCACTCGATCGATTGACCTGAAATGCGTGGGTTATGTTCGAAAGGTAAAGAGAGCAGCTTGTAAAATGCCCGCTACGAAGGATGTCTGTATGATGTATGCGGGTGGTGGACAGCTAGAGCAAAGATAAGTTTGTTTTATTTTATCGACTTCAGGACCTATACAACGATATTGCACCTAGTATAGAGGTACCAATATTTCTAGAAATGTAATATCACAAATCCATATATTGTTACTTGAAGAAAAACTTTGAACCCCTTTTTAAGCAATTGTGCGCACGGAAGAGTGTGAAATTCGGCATTGTTAAAGTTCCTAAGGAGTGCAGAAAGCTAAATAAAATTTTAAAAAATAAACGGTCGAATTTCGCCCACTCGGCGACCACCAGTGACAGTAACAACACATTCTATTTAATTTTCGTCCTCGATCCTGGCGATATGGATGAATGGAATCTCTGCTGGATCTGTCTGATATGTGATGCATATCTAAATTCGCCGGCTAGTTGCCAGCAAGATATAGTGATAATAAATTGTTTTCAAATGTTTTCTATATACAACACATACAAATGCCGAGACACCCCAAAAAGATATTCATTAAAACAGTAGGTGTAAAAAAAAACTCACTAAGTGACATTCGTGTTGTTGTCCTGTGGTGAAAATGAAAGACGCACGTGTTACCGGTGTTATAGAGTATATATAAGTACTTTAATACTCAAACCAAACATTCACACCGGCGACACGTGCGATTTAATATTTTTATCTTAGTTTTGGGACATAAAAACATGTTTAAAATATTATTGCAACCTTACTAATACCGAACTAACTACTTTCAGGTTTAGTATGTACTAAAAATAATGTTCTGATTTATTTATCTTATTTTATCAGCATTTGCACTGTGCATGTCATAGATTTAGGGTGAGATTCAAAAACGAGTCTAACCGTGAACTTACGCTTCCATGTGTCAAAATGCACTACTTACGCCCCTAATTTTGACAGATGGAAGGGTAAGTTCACGCTTAGACTCATTTCTGAATCTCACCCTTAGTGCATTAGGGCGAGCGCTACGCGCCGCTGACCACCAAGAAAACTAATAGGTATAAAAATTAACGACTCCTCCACTTATAGTTTTGTAAAACTACATCATAAGTGGCTACACAATCAAGTGTGTGCAAACATAGAACATGCTTTTTGTCACCGTCTGCAAAAAATCTATAATTAACCGTCAAGTACATTATTTAAATTTACAAACTCGAAGAACTCTTTTTAACTTTTCCTGTATAAAATAGTGTCAATCATTTCATGGTGTCTTTTTACAACGGATTTAATTGTGAAAACATCATTGTAACCCCGCATTGTTTTTAAACTGATTTTCCGTTGACAAAGGTTGGTAACAAAGTTTGCTTCTCAGTATGTACGGCTACGAGTTTACATAAATACGTGATTATCAAGCCCAATGTCCACTCGTGTACATGGGCTTCCTTTTTACTTTAGTTACTGGTCGTGGAGGGAACATTATAATATTTTTAAACCTAGGGCGGTCGTTATCTCTCTCGGGACAAACGCAATCCCGTAGGGAGGAGTAGACGAGCTTCTTCACCTTTTGTTACGAAACAAAGTACAACTTCCAGCTAATAGGGCCTTGTCTCCATCTCGCGTCTATTGGTTGACTGGAGGAGTCATGGGTGCCCGCAGTATTCTCAACTATGACTTGCGTTAGTTGCGAAAGTTCAGTGTAAAATAATAAGATTCACCTGTAATAAATTACACAATTGAAACATTATAATTGTACCGCAAGGTAGTATTTTAGGATCACTTCTGTTCCTACTTTACATAAATGAACCTAGTGTCACCATACATAAGTGCGTACTCTTTGCTGATGATGATTCAGTGATCATACCACAAAATGAAATTGACAATCATGAAGAAGTAGTTCGCGCTACAGTAAATAATATAGCGAATTGGCTTACATATAATAATTTAAAAGTAAATTTAACTAATTCTTCAATTCGCAAATTACAAACAAATTCCATGATACATTGACATTACATTTGAAGGAAAGAAAATAAGTAGATCCGATAAAATTTAATTTTTACGAACATTGCAGCTGGAATTTACATATAGACTCGGTATGCAAGAAAATTAATAGATTTGCTTATGCTTTGAAAGAATTAAGAAAAACAGCTAATGGTTTCATTAGCAACTCTTACAGCGTTTCATAGTCACGTGTGGTCCGTCTTAAAATACGGATTACTGCTATGGGGTAACTCAACATATGTAAATAAAGCCTTTATAATGCAGAAAAGTCCATCCGAGTGATTTATTTTCAAGAAAAGAGGTATTTTGACACTGGTATCTATGTATACATTAGAGATAGGGATGTTGTGAGAAACCAAATGCACTTTTTTGTTAAAGTGCGAGAGGATTATAAATTTAAGTCAAGGGATCCTACTAATTTAAAAATACTAAAATGTAGAAGCACTTATCAGCAAAAACAGCCTAATGATGTGCATAAAGTGCACAACCACATTCCAAGAGTTTACAGAGAACTTCCATGATTAAAATTCAACGACATATTGAAACAATGGTTCATTGAAAATTATTGCTTCTACACAATTAACGAATTATTAAATTTTCAAGCACAATTAATATAATTGTATATGGTATGTATAGTGATTGGAAATTTGTTGTTGATGACAGTAAAAACTGAATTACTAATAATATAGGCCATTGTTAAAAACGGATTATGTATTAACACGTATGCAACCTATACAATAATTTCTAGTTTCTTTTTATAATGTTAATATATTGTATTACAATTAAACGGACACTTCACAATCTCGTAATGATTTGAAAAAGTGGTATCACGATTTTATTTTCGGTTATATCCCGGCCCGGCGCCATATTTGGACGAATAAAATAACTTGCGCCTTCAGCGCTTGATCTATGGATAATATTATTCGTTGCAAATAGACGAATTATAACGTAAAAGCGACAGAAAGCGCAAACTTGCCGAATGAGCCACGTATTACGTTGACACTTAACTAACCAAAACATTTTTTTTTTGTTGAAGTTGGTAGGTATTTAGATTTGGTTTCCCCAAATAAATAATTAATTCAATTATTATTACAATTATGTAGATTACCAGTTACGTACTACTATAATATTATTTCCGAAGTTTTCTTTTACATCTGCAGAGACTTTTTTCTCGAAATACTAGAATGCCTCGAGCATCCATGCTCCATGTTCTGATCAAACAGATGCATATTGCCTATAATAGTAGTAAAATGCATACACTGTAGTCTGTAGGTCACACAAAAATAATATCGTCGACAACACTGGTCCGCCAAATGATTAGATTTGACTGAATGGAACGAAGAAATGAAGCGAATATTAATCTATTTTTACATTTTAGCGTTTATTAAAGAAACATTTTAATGTAATGCACACCTTAAATACCTATTATAACCACAAAATTCGAAAGGTTTTTTAGATACCAATCAATTATTAGAAGTGTCCGTTACTTTAATTTAATTTCAGTCGATTGTAGTCGTCATTTAGAATACAGAAAGTAATTTTACGTGCCTGTTGGTTCTTAGGCGAATAATGTATGGGTGCAGAACAATGTCCTTTGAAGAATAAATAATAACTTTATATCTCATAAATAATCTCATTCTGTTTTAATTAAGTTTGCTTTCTTAATTTATTACCTGTGACATTCTAAGATATTGTAATTAAACCCAATTCCTACAATATCTTTATAGTATTGTATGTAGGTACCTTAAAGGACAATGCCCAACTTTATAGGAGCCCTGGTCCACAGTGAACACTGATAAATAGTTTCTGAAATGATAGTTTACGTTGTTATAAACTCCTTCTAGTACGTATGACTTAAGAAAATAAGTCGCCGTTACGAAATAAATAGACTTGTTCAAATTTTATTTTCGCCTTCATTTCTCAAAAGCTCATGCTTATCTTATACACTAACAATCAGTTTTGAATTCTAAAAACATATTTTATACATTAATTGTTGCTGTTAAAACTAATTTACTCTTTGTATTATGTTAATTATTGATATTTGAATAACATTCATATATAATATATCAATGTTATTTTTAGAGTGACATTTCATAATCATAGTAAAACATCGGTACAATGATATTTTATGGAGAGCTTAATAGAAACTGTTATCCTTCTCCAACATCACCACAACCCCAATACCAGTATCAAAAAGCAGTAATATGCTTCGAATTTGTTCGTTAAAAATCTCATTTCGAGCTCATGATTTAAAACAATCGAGTCTACACGTGCAGATTTATACTAAGCAATATTTTGATTAACCTCGACGTTTCGGTCAAGTGGCATGTGTATGCGAATAGACCCGATATTACCTACCATATTCAATTTCTCTTCTCCGAAAGACAAAGAGCACGGCAATGCTGCCATTTTTTGAGGAATAAGCGATTAGTTCTATCGAACGTTTCGATCTCATTACTTTTGACCGGATTGAGACAAATCCTGTATGAACACTGGTCATTTTATGAATATAGGTTTATGTGTACGTATGTCTATAAACATATTCCCTCGTGGCTCTGAAGCTACTAGATAGATTTCAGCAAACGGGTGTTTTGTCTTGCTTACGAGTGTCATACACAAACATACACACAAACAAAATATTTATTTTATTGGTGTCCAGGTGAAATAACAAACGAAACCTAGCATGCATTTTAAAACGATACGATGATCAGAAACAAAGACATCTGAAGATAAGGTAACGGAAACAAATGAATTTTAACTAATACATAGGCTGCACTAAAAGTATCGGGAATGGAATATTTCCACTGTTCCTGTCATATTAAAATCTTTTTAATTGAAAACTCCTTGGTTTTACAAATCGAATACCATTTATTTATTTAAAAAAAGATTCACGGTCTTGTCACAAGGTTTTGTCAAACTTGTTTAGTCGTTGAGAAAATGGAATTGACTCGAGAAAATTCAAGAGCGATGATTTATTATAACTTTCGAAGTGGTTTAACACAAAAACAGTATGTTGACCGGATGATTTCTGCATTTGGTGATGAACCCCATCCAAAACCACAATTTATCGCTGGTTTGCTGAATTTCAACGTGGACGTGTCAAGCTCAGTGATGATCCTCGTCAAGGTCATCCAAAAACTGCAGTCACCCAAGAAAACGTTGATGCTGTGCGTAAGCTGATTGAGGAAGATCGACATGTGACATACCGCGAAATTCAGGCAACTTTAGATTTAGCATGAGTCAAATACAAATAATCTTGCATGAACAATTAGGTGTAAAAAAGTTGTTTTCCCGATGGATACCGCAGTTGCTATGTGAAGAGCTAAAAGCGGCTCGCGTTACTTGGTGCGTCAGAACTCTCGAAAGATTCCACGCAGGATCCTCAAATGCTGTATACAACATCGTATTAGGTGACGAATCCTGGATATATGCGTACGAACCCGAAACAAAAAACCAGTCACGAGTTTGGGTGTTCGAAAATGAGTTAAAGCCAACAAAAATTGTTCGTTCACGGAGTGTTGCAAAAAAATGGTGGCCACGTTTGTCTCCAAAACCGGCCATGTTACGACTATTCCTCTTGAGGGACAAAGAACGGTTAATGCAAAATAGTATGCTAGCATTTGTTTGCCACAGGTCGTTTCTGAACTCCGTAGAGAGAACTGCAACCGCCGCATCATCCTCCATCACGACAATGCGAGTTCTCACACCGCGCACAGAACAAAAGAGTTTTTAGAGCAAGAAAACATAGAATTATTAGACCATCCGCCGTACAGCCCCGACCTAAGCCCTAATGGTTTCTATACTTTCCCTAAAATAAAGAATAAATTGCGTGGACAGAGATTTTCATCACCTAAAGAAGCTGTGGACGCATACAAAATGGCCATTTTGGAGACCCCAACTTCCGAATGGAATGGTTGCTTCAATGATTGGTTCCATCGTATGGAAAAATGTGTCAAATTTCGCGGAGAATACTTCGAAAAGCAATTAATACATTTTTAAATAGTAATGTTGTGTCACTTCCTTGATTCCCGAAATTTTCAGTGCCGCCCTCGTAGTATAAATAAAAAAATCATATACTTATTTAGAAGTGCAATCCGACTACGAAAAAGTATGAAACAAGCAGTGACAGCTGTAGGCAAAAGGCCTTACTAATGTGCCAATTTTATATATATATATATACTATCCAAATGCAATGATTCAGTTCATGTATTATATTTTTTCGTCGTAAAACGGCAATCAAGTAGTCAAATTGGGTAACTTTGAATATTTTTCTCCGATTTTTACGGTTCTTCAAATAAAAATGTTGAAGCTTTATTATAGTTAATTGCTTAAATAGTGTTCTTTTATACCCAAATTCGGAATAATTTAATAACATGATGTAATAAAAAGAGAAGAAGTTCACGCTTGAGTGGCCGTTCTAAGTTACCATGACTTTAGGGTATCTTAGAACTGAGTTATTTTGGACAGCGAACATCTTTTTTCTGACTATTTAAATTACTTGGATAAGATTAACTCATATTTTGAACGAATACCCTATAAATCAAGTATTTATCTTTGATATAAATAATTTAATAGACCTGTCAAACTAATGCATGATGCATGCGTCATGCTCGTGAACGGGTGCCATCTGGTAGGACAGGTCAACCGTTAACTGCCATGGCAACTGAATTATTATTAGATTATTGTAGTGTGAAGTTCTGTACAATGTGAACTTACATTATTCTCGTTATATGTTTAGCCATAATTTGTATCAATCAACATTGTAATCCCAATTAATTTAAAAGAGTATCCATGGAGTTTCTTGCCGGCTCTTCTCCATAGGATTAACTAATTGGAACCAGAACGTAAATTCTGACGTTTCATAAATGCCAGTAACAAAAATGTTGACTTTGACTATGACTAATTAAACAACTTGTCATAGTGAACAAGATACTTCTTGGACAGCAGTCAAATTGTTGTACTATGTGACTAATTAGTTATTCAGTTTCCCGCAAAAAAATATGTTTTTGACTACACTCTATATACTTCAAATAAATTTTATTTAAAATTACAAGGATATTCAAAGATATCCAACATGACTGAATTGCCAGCTTCCCACCAATGGCTGTCGTAAAAGGCAACTAAGTGTTGATATGAAGAGGATAGGCAGCAGCATGCTTTATGTGGTAATAAAAACCTACTACGATCACTAATTACAACAAACAACACATTATGGCCTATTTATTTATTTATTTATTTATTCATTGCATTCACGTTGTATACCAGATGTTACATAGGTAGTATAAAGTTTCAAACATGAACCCTGCCAGGGCACAGCAATACATTTGTTTAACTAAAACTATATATGACATTAGATAACCAATAAAAATATTATCACCTCAAATTTTTTTTTTACATTAATCAAATTATGCAATCATTATTACAATTGAATTTTTACTTATACATTACATTTCAATTTCATTTAAATTAATTAAATTATAAAATTAATAATACATTACTTCATTTTACATTATCTAAATAAGTGGTCATCTAATATAAGTTTATGCTTAATTTTTTAGTGGGGATTTCATAGTATGTTTGCAGATAGTAAAATATATATTTTATTGACTTTGATTATAATGTGCGTAATCAAATATTTTTGTTAATTAGTTAAGAATTCTTCTTCTTCTAGCACTTCTGTATAAGGTAGTTTTTAAGTGTGTTTATAAACTTATTTTCATACTCGATATCTTTAATATCATTCGGCAATTTATTATAAATTTTTATGCACATTACAAAAGGTCCTGAATGATAAAGAGTTAGTTTTGAACTTGGCAGAGCTAGTTTATTATGGAATCTTAGGCTGCGTTGCTGCGGGCGTTGGTCTTTAGCTAGTGGGAATAATGACGCATGCTTTCTGACAAACTTGCCTACCTCCAAAATATATAAACTTGTTAATGTAAGCATTTCATAATTAATAAAGTACGGCCTACAAACTATGCTGATTATAGCAATATCAGTTATGACCCTCATTGTAGTGATCATTGGGAGGCATTCAGCTGTGGACGTTTATGGGCTGATGCGTGCGGCTTTTTTCTATACGACTAAGGTGGCAAATGAGAATTCGTATGCGCAGCACAGCGCATAGTGAGGCTTCGGATCTTTACAATCCCCCCCGAGATCTGACTGGGGGAGTGGTCTTTTTACAGTCGCCTCCCTGTGCTAGAGGGGTGGCGGCTTAAAAGGCCAACACGCAGTGAGCAAGCGCCTCGATCTATGCTCTTTCCATCTCTGTATAAGAAAAGTTGCCTGCCGTGCAGCGGGACAGTTGTAGAGTGATATTATTATATAATAGGTACTTAGAGAACTATAAAGAGTTACGTTCAGTATGAACATTGAAATGCTACCGAAGATAGGTATGCAAAAGTACCCAATATATAGGGTTAAATATTATATGACTTTAAGCCTTACTTGTCGACTGCCTCGGTCACCATGGCCTGTCTTGTCGTAGGAGCGCGGGCCGCATATCTCGATACGCCAATATTAATGACATTATTCGTCGAGCTCTGTTTCACCGCCGCCGTGCCAGCTATATTAGAACCCAGTGGCTTGGCACGTGCTGATGGAAAGATAAGCTATTGCCATGGAAGTTGGGAAGGCCTCTGATGTGGGATGCAACTTGTGTCGACACCCTTGCTCCATCCCATCTTTGAAGCTCAGCGGTCTGTACTAGCGCTGCCGCTGCCGCTGCAGAGATTCTTAAAGGGCGCAAATATCATCAATACCTCATTGGAAGTTATATGTTTGAGCCGTTTGGGGTTGAAACGCTTGGGTCATGGGGTCCAAGTCACGTCACGTCTGCTTTTTAAAGATATTGCCAGACGCTTTGTCGACTCTTCGCGTGACCAGAGGGCTGGCCTATTTTTTGGACAAAGAATTAGCATTGCCATTCAACGTGGTAATGCTGCCAGTCTTGTGGGAACGTTACCAGTTGACAGCGATTTGGAGGAGTACTTTTACGCTTAAACGCGGTCGTTCCCTTTCTCATAGCTATATAGTAGTATAGAATGTATATTTTTAGTTTCAATTGTGTATAAAATAATCAGTACTTGATTCTATTCTATTTTATTCCGTAATTATTTAATTTAGAATTGTATTAAAACAAAAAGTTTTAAAAGCTTTACTTTAGACAGTGGACGTATGTATCAGACGGTTACCAAATTGGGGCCTGCAATGTGTTGAAAAAAGAGCATCACAATTGGTGGTTGAGAAACCTTAGGGAGCGGGCTGAAGTCGCGAGGGCTGCTAAATTGTTTCCTCCTTTCATACTAGCATTAACCTTGACAATGTCTTTATAAGGAATTCTATAATCTCACAAAAATGCATTAAAATAAATATAAATTCGGAACAAAAAACTGAGAACACGTGGGAAATCTAGTTACTATGAACAAGGGAATTATTGAAATACATTATCATTAATTTTTTGCTCCGTGTACATAATATAAACCCAACTAATAGTACAAGATATGCATTAATTACACTTACATCGCATTCCACAGATTTTATTATTGCTAATTGTTATTATGATACTGAGAATGAATTTAGCCTTTAAACGCCTAATCATGATTCAACAATACAGAAATTTGTTGATTAAATATTCTTTTAAGACAGTGGTAAAAATGTTAATTATGTTTATCCACCGGCGACCATGGTTCAAGACTACCTTCTCTAGGAATAGTGCTTCAAGGAGGTCTACTGCTGAACCAAGCCCTTCGCCATAGATTTCCAGAATTATTATGTCGCCATTTTGGGAGGAATTTGTCAGGCCTACTCACCACGCTTAGCATGCAGGTTGGTAAGCGCAGTACGGCTACTATTTCACAGAAGGGAGTCAGGGACGCTGCTGCCCATTCCTTTAGTCGCCTTTACGGCATCCACGGGAGGAGATGGAGTGGTGGTTATTTATTACTCAATAATTTTTTACAATTGATTACATTAATTCCGTCAAGTCATCAAGTCAAGTCCGTGTGGTGTCTGGACTAAGAATATAGCACCACTCCATCTTCTCCCATGGATGTCGTAAAAGGCAACTAAGGGATTCTAAACGATGGGATTTTATCTATAAGTGAGACGGATTGACACATCATTTCGTGTGTGTGAGTGAATCAGATAGAAACGCCACTCTGGCTAAACAGGGATACGTGGGCACATTATGCAATACTGCAGAATGTTACGCTGACCATGAACACGCCTGAACCCCTTGCCATCACTACATGGTGGGGGGCTCCGGGGGTCGCGGGCGCGCAGATTGGGGAGTCTGCGTGTTCACACCGAGCGACCTCCGGGAAGACGGCGGTGCGCACGCAGTCACGTGTCGCCGTGTGCGCAGCACAGCGCAAAGCGAGGCTTGGGTGGATGCTTTACAATCCTCCCCTAGAAGTGCCTGGGGACGGCCTTTTTACAGTTGCCTTCCCTCCGCAAGATGGGGTGACCGCTTTATAGTCATTCCCTCCGTGATGTGCCTAAAGGCGTGGCACCAATGGGCAGCTCTAGTGTGATCTTACGAGGAGCTGGAGCGCCCCTTCGGTGCTGAAGATAACCGCTCTAGTGGTTTTAGCCGGTAGGAGCCCGGCATACCCCTTCGCCCTTCCTCGGAGCGAAGGAAGTTCATGTAGAATTTCCACTGGACACATACTCGTATAATATATATATATGTATAATAAAAAAAATGCATTGTAATGTGTTTCCGTTTAGAAAAAATCTGCGTAACGACCGTTTTATCTAAGATGTTGATGTTTTAATTAACACATTCGATGGATTTTCCATACCACAGTAAAGTTAATTTGTTTTACCATAGTAGGTAACTATCTCTACGTCGATTTACATCTGAACTTCATGTTTGTAGATGCCTATGGCACTGCCTTGCATGGTTCCTTCCTATACTTGGCAGAGGCTTGCAATGGGATGATTACGAAAGTCTCTGTTTGTGACGGTAGAACCTAAGGTAAAATTACTATATAATTTGTATCTTTTATTCCATCCCGGCGAGCTTGGTATTCGAATCAATCACTACGTCCAACCAGTTCCTGGTATCGTCGAGCGCTATTCATCAATGCGGCAAAAACTTTCGACATAGTCTGACACAAAGGATTATTATATAAGCTGTACAAATTCGGTGCGCCCAACCATCACGTGCTCATAAGTCATAGTCTACTTGTCGAATCGCAGATTCCACTATCGCATCGAAAGCGCACTCTCACCCCTCATCCTTCAGAGCCAGAGTCCATCAAGGATCCGTGCTAGCTCCACTCCTATTTACGCTGTACACCAGCGGCATTCCGAAACGAAACAGTCGATGTTTTGAACTGGCTCTCTTCGCCAGCTACTACACTGGTTTTAGCCCCAACCACACAATTCACATTCTCCAAACCTCAACGAACGTCCTTGGAGCTTGGTCCACGAAATGGCAGATTGGAGTTAATCCCACCAAAACAAAGCCGTCCTCTTCTATAGAAGTCGCGATGAGCATACTTTAAATAGATCTCCATGTTCAGCAAATCGATTATCTGGGAACCGCATGCCAAATATCTAGGAGTCACTCTTGACCGTAATTTGTCCTAACGAGAGCACACAATGACACATCATCCACCGTGGCCACCCGCTCTATCCGAACGCATGCACTCTTCGACATATAGCACACAAAGAGACCCGTGTAGTCTCGTTCTAACAGACTAGTATATCGCCCCCGCTGAGGATTGTCTCCGGCCGTCAAGGCCAGTCATCGTGACAACCTGTTCAATCTCCTCGACCCTTGCTCTAGCCGACCCGTACCGCTAATAGCCTTAAATATCCTATAAGTCCCAACTAAATAATTCCGATCTAGCTGTATCCACTATAGTCCCCCCAGTAACGTCTTAATCCAAGGGCTGCGCCCTTAGCAGCTGTTGCTTAGTTTGTAACCTAATTTTACGCCTTGCTGGAGGTATTTAAGCATTGCCAAAATGCCGGGTTAAGCAGTGACATCTCCCTAAGATGATCGCATGAAACAGAAAAACCAAAAACTGTCTACTGGTCAAGCGATTGGGAGCTTAGATAAAAGGCAGCGTATATAGTATTTCTTTAGTTGGTATTTTATATATAATCGTTCTCGGCACGTAACATTGTAAAGATAAGTTCCTATAAAGCCAACAACAATTTAAAAAAGGAATTTATTTTACCCACCAGTAATATTATTTCAATATCAAGTGCTAGAATTACAATTTCTTAGTTTATCTTCGTGCAGTAAGAAGTTTTTATTTACTGTTCGTGGAATAATTTTGTTATTTGCATATAAGAACGATCATTACCACTCAAGTTTGTCAGTTTATTTCGTTATAAAGTCGTGGATTTTTTGCAACTAACATTAACAATTTTACGTCATATTTTAACTTCCTCGTACTGAAGCAACGCTGGAGATTCCTCTTCATATAGCGCGGCCATTGACATATAATATCATTGATGTGATCATTGTTAAATTCGTGTTTAAGAGTTTCTGATTAACACGAATTTCCAAATTGTTATTTTTATCACAATATCGTTATGAATATTATTTTGGAGAAATTCAATGTTTGCTCTAAACGAGTCAATTTATTTCCATTATTTGCTACCTACTTTTGTGTACCTATGTCAAGCCTACAATTATCAAAGTTCTATATGAGGAGCTGATGAGTAGTTTTATTTGTAATGAGGTAACAAGTCCAATAAATGTATTCGGCATATACCTAATTAATAATTATAACTGAGATTTACAAAACGGCATGATTGAAATATCCATTATGGATTTTCTTCGGCTATAGTATAATAAACTTATATTAATCCAGCCAAACACCTACTAGCTGTACAATTTATCGCTACCCACCGAACAATATGGAAGCAAAGATCGCAATTTCTTTTCAGAGTTATAATTAGTAAGGTAGTAGGTAAAGTAGATAAGTTCCATTAACTATATACACATAAATGTATCTAGTCTGACCAGATAAATAGACAGTAGATACTTTCAAACTGACAATAGCAGGAATAGCAAACTTTAGAACCATACAATTTCTGGATAAGGGCTGCTACTGACTAATACTATAAGATGACTAATACTGACTTCTGTCAAACTGATTAATAATTACAATATAGGATAATAGTAATAAAAAAAAACTGAATATGAGTAGTCATTCATACAGCACATACGATTGCATATTTAGTTTACCTGTATCGAAAGTTATTTGACATTTGAAAACCAACAGTGTCCACTCAACCTTGGTAGTGAACGCGGAATCAGCTGGACAAGGTCAATGTGATGACCGTAGAGTTTTTGTTACGGTCCCGGTGTATTGTTGAGTACACAACAAAAACACATGACAGTATGCTGCAAATACATTACAGCATTCAAGAATGAAATGGGATAAAGTTGCTGGAAACGTGGTCCTTAGAGACAGAATTAAGTTTATTTATGTTTATATAGGGCTTTTCTAGAATCATGAGCAGAATTAACTAAAGCATTGCAGTCTGTGTCGAAGGCCGTGTGGTGCCATACACCTTGACTATAGAATAAGGCACAGCAAAGTGATAAGAAGAAACGAAAGCAGTATGGTTGTTGTTTTTTAATAGTCATTAAAAATAGACAACGATGAAATCGAATCTTTAAAAAAACACGAGGTAAGATCACAGTTGAGTAGATACGTGTTAAAATATTGAAACCGTCATGAACTTCGTATGTTTTATGAGATACATTAAAATAGCCGAATGCATTTGTTTTCACTACTATAGTATAAATGACTATAATATCCCGTCCACTCCCTACACCCATTGTGCATGAACCGGGATCATAGTACCAATTTATTTTGTGATGTATCAAACACTTCGAATTCACAATTGTGTAATGTATTTTGCCCCAGTCATGCCACACTAGTTATCTACTGGAATTAGCGTATAAGGTTGTTTTTACATAAATAAAATACAATGTTTACATCAATACGCAGGCATCCTATTGTAGGATAGAATAAAAGAATACAATATGTCCATACAAATACGAGCCGTACAATAGAAACAAATATTTTGTAGTTTACCGTTCATAAGTCGCTTTTTGTTTATGGTAAACATTCTTACTGTGTTGCCAACAGGGGTCAACAGCCAGTTGAAGTTAAGGACGTATATGAACACGTCGAGTCTAAAGATTCAAAGCATTTTACAATCAAGGTTCCGTGACCACAAAATATTTTTTTAAATATTGTGTATGCAAGATGTTTTCAGTAATCTGTTGCAGGAAAGATAAATAAAAAAAAATCCTGAAATTATTATTTTTTGTCGCCAGCACGGCTTAAACTTTTTAATCCATAATAATATAGGTAACTATCAAAAATCGTCATACTATCGATCCATCACATTTATAGACAACGTGATTTTGATTCATTCGCTTGTTGATAATGATTTGCACAAAATTTGTTACGACAAAGTCTAAAACGCGAACCGGAAAACTTATTTCAGCAACACAATCAGTGGAACCGAACCGTTAAATTAAATTTTATTGTGAAACATTAGCGTTTTCATCAGTCTGAAAAATCCGTGTCATATCACGTCTCCCTATGCTAGTTCCAACTAGCGGGCATATAAAATAACTCCGAACAATAACACTGAAACTAAACTTAAACATAAGATATGTATATTAGCCGTGTGGTGCCGGCTAGCCGTGTGGTGCCGGCTCACAATGCCACCACCCCATCTCCTCCCATGGGTGTCGTAAAAGTCGACTAAGGGATTAGCCGGAGGATGGGCAGCAGCGTCCTTCGAGTACATTAACAACTCAACTGCGATCGCCAACCCGCCTGCCAAGCGTGGCGATTATGGCAAAACCCCCCAATAAGCCTTCAACACATCCATATCGGTGGTTGTGGGCTTTGGGGGAGGCCTGTGTCCAGCAGTGGACTTCATTCGGCCGAAATGATGAAATGATGATGTATATTGTGCTATTGTCCGTGACTTCTAATGAAAAGGATGCAACAGAATGATAAGACTATTGTTAACTAGGTAAAGTTGATTCGCTCTGACAGTTATGAATGATTAGGCTAAGCATGCAGGCAATCATGAAATGATTACCACGTCCGGTAGTTCATTTACCAATCAAATGTACAAAAGACCAATGAAAAACGCGAAATTTCCTACTAAACAGATGTAAATTGTCATAAAATGTGATGCTATAAGTACTGTAAAGTTATATAGCGTTCGGAAATCTAATGCAATGGTTGTAAAGGTAAAAAAATAATTAATGCTTCTGTTTCAGATACGCGTGACGTCGTCATGGCTGTGGATAGCAAAAATGCGGATAGTAACAAAACTGCTGACAAAATTCTTAATGTTAATGGTGGTGACTTAAATGGAACTAATGTAATTAAGAATAGTTTAAGTAAAGCTAAAGATTACGACAACATGACAAACGTAAAGCTGGATAAAGAAACTGACAGCACCAAAAATGACGAAAATAGTTGGGAAGGATTAGGCCACTTTCAAAAGCTACGACGCATGATCTCTCTCATCACAGTGGAGCCTATTTTAGCTTGTTATGTGATGCCCTCAGTTTTGTCAGTGTTAGCAACACAAAACCTTTACTTGGAGAAAGCTTGCCGCGTAAATCTTCAGTTTGATCATCATATTTGTGACGCTTTAACTCGAAGAGAGACAGCTAATTATACTGCAGAAGAAGAAGCTGTACAAACGCTGGTAGCGTCCGTAACTGGGTGGAAGACTGCACTTCAATCGTTTTTGCCGTGCGGAATATTGATTTTTTTGGGAGCATACAGTGATAGAGTCGGACAGAGAAAAGTTTGTATGCTTTTACCTATAGTTGGAGAATTTTTAACGAGTATAGGCCTGATTGTGAATACCTACTTTTTCTACGAGTTACCGGTGGAGGTGGCGGCTGTGACGGAGGCTATATTTCCAGCCATGACGGGTGGTTGGTTCACGATGTTCATGGGAGTGTTCAGTTACATAGCAGATATTACAACAGAGGAACAAAGGACGTTGAGGATAGGGATAGTGAACCTATTTCACTCTGTAGGAGTCCCTGTAGGGGCAGCTCTTAGTGGGATATTGGTGCGAAAGATTGGATTATATGGTGTGTTCTCTGTAAGTGCAACGCTGTATGTTTTGAGCTTCATCTACGGATTTGTCCGCATAAAGGAAGTGAAGAAGTCCGATCCATCTGTGGTGAGTATTAATCACATAAATACATATTTTATTACCATAATTGTCATAATATTTGTTTCACACGACTGTTAATTAAATAATGAAGTCGATATTTATGTGTTTTATGAGGTCTGTGTCAGTTTATATTATACACCTTGGCGGTGAGTCGGGATTAAACGGTTCATTGAACAAAACAAGATGCTGTGTGTATTTATCGGAATTACTGGATCGATAAGATAGACGTTTACGGATCAATTGATGTTTGCAACTAATAATAGATTACAGTGTCGGCTTAATTTAATTTAAATAACTTTATACGCGGATAAAGCATTCACACTGTAATACAAATGAGTTATTGTTAACGTTAGTGATCTTATTAATATTGTACAGTCTTTGTATGTTAATAAAATTTCCATTACATAATTATAAATAGCCTACCACTTAGCCTCCTTGCGGGATTATCGTTCTTAGCAGAATTATATTAAAATTATTAATTAGTTTAACTAGTATAATGTACTAATACACATAATGATATAGTAATAAAATAAGTTTTGGTTTCTTTTTAAAATCGTTGCCCGCTTTAGGATTTCCTGTGTCGTGAGTGCGTTTACAGACATAAATTCCACAAACAATACACCCAGACCCGAAACAACTACCTGCAGATCGTACAAATATTTATTCCGTGCGGGAATCGAACCCGCGACCCGGAGCTCAGCAGCCGAATTTATCAACCACTGCGATACAGTCGGCCTACTTTTAACTTTTAACAACTGTTTACGCATCACAGCTTTCGCTTTGACGATAAACGTCGATTCCTTTGCAGCGGATGAATCCCTCTCTAAATTTTATTGGAGCCAGGGCGGCTTGGTCAATTTGCATAGACTGACGAGCAATGTTGTCACAGCCGCTTTATTTTGTGACTACGGTCACTCATCTCAGCCGTTGCATATAATTAGACATAAATCGTAGGTATTCCTTTCTTTATTCGCAATATTTGGTATATGCACTTAATTACGCCAAATTATGCGATCGTAATTGCCGTGTGGCATCCCTAGCTTCAACATCAAATGTTTCCCTGGCTTCAACATCACATGTTGTAAAAGCACCGTCAAATGATCCAATATCTGGTCTGTATGTAGGACCATCATATCAGCCATAGGACGTCCACTGCTAAACAGAAGCCTCCCCCGTAAAATTTCACAATTGTGTCATAATTTTGGGAGGGATTTGCTAATACTCCGAGAGGCATCTTCATCACGTATCTTAAACCCTAGACATCCTTTTTAAGGACATAGAAACTAAATACGCACAGTAGCAATTATCCCATGCAAGTTTTAATCTGTTTAACTTCATGGAGATCAATAAGTTAGAATAAGTATCACTTTTTTGAGTTAGGTAAATTAAAGGACGTTTGTTTTAATCTTTGTCACTGGAAATCTTTTTCAAATTATCATTTTTGCATTCTGTAATTAAGTCGGTCAGAATAATGGACTACCTGATCACTTTTACGACTGCCGCGAGAGAAGATAATAGAGACAATAATTAAATTGGCTTTGTCCAAAACTGCATACGCAATCATAAAATAGAACGACAATCGAAATCTTTACGCAATTACATTAGGCCCCTGGGGCCCGTGGAGAGACAGCAGAGGCCTGAGTAAGGACATGCACACGCATTAAACAAAGTATTTAGATCACTGACTGCCTGTAAAATGTGATGGTCTCGGTGCTTCCCCATCTGGTGCTTCATTAATACTATTATAGTAAAGGTTTGCTTAGGTTATGAGGGATTACGATTACATTGTGGTGAAAGGCGTCGATATCGGCGTCGAGTCGACGATTAAGTACCTGGGACTCGTCCTCGACAGCCAGTGAAACTTCGTGCCGCATTTCTAGCGGCTGGCCCTCAAGCTTGCAGTGGCCGCGACTTCACTTTCGCGGCTGCTGCCTAATTTAAGGGGTGGCAATGCCTCCAGCTAGACTTCGGGCAGTCTGTCGCCCGAACAGAAATATGCCCGAGATAGTGGGCTATGTTCTGCGCGCGCCTCTCTGAAGGGATATGTGGCCGGCAAGGTTACAGAGACGGGGCCGATCAGACCAAGTGAAGGGCCAATACCTGCCAGGGGTGCGGTCTAATGCTGACAAGGTGAACATCTCACTCCTAGCCATAGGTAAGTGGAAGGAAAACGTGGGGTTTCAGCCGGCAAGAGTCCAGCATGTCCCTCCACCCAAAACGGAGTAAGTACATTAGGATTTCCCAACGAAAAAATTATGCCTTCACCCTAGGGCACATCGCGATAGTGGACGTCATGGAGGAGTGGCTGGAGAGACAGCGTGATACCAGCTGACGTAAATAGTCTCGGGACAAGGGTGTTTCGGGAAGTATATGTAACACAGACCGGTAAGAAATGCCCGGTTATCATCACTGCCGCGACTGTCCAGAGGATACGTAGCAGCACGTGCTGAAGGAGTGCCCAGCTTGGGTGAAGCAGTGCCTTGATCTCATCCGCGGTCGAAGATAGTGATCACGATAAAGACCACCTCTTTTCCCCGCCGCTAGAAACGAACCGGGTCCTGTATGGCGCTAACCTCCGGCCTCCATGAGATGCGGCCTGCGGGTGACGAACATGGGGCAATCTGTCGCCAGAATAAAAGTAGACCCGAGGAGGCGACGCGACGTGTTCGGAACGCACCTTTATAAAATAACGTGTGGCTGGACAGGTCACACAAAGACGGAGCCCGTCAGACCGAGGGACGGGCCGATACCTACTGAGGATGTGGTACATGTCTACTGAACTCTGCACCCTTTTATTATTAATCTGGTGGAAATGCATCATATATTTCCTCTTAGGAAAGTAGAATGAACACCCCACGGTGTTCATTCTACTTTTCGTTTTTAGCCGGTAAGAGTACAGCACGCATCTCTGCCCCTATACATGGCGAAGGAAGTACATGAGGATTGCCTAAGAGAACAAAAAGAAGCTAACATCCAAAAAAGAAACTATGATTTGAATTGTGTTTTTCGAATGTATCGTAATCCTGCTAACCTCTCAGACTTAGCTAAATAAATTAGTATGAGGAGTGAGTTCACGTCAATAGTAAGAATAAAGCATATTTGATTTATATGGTAAGGACCATATTTGGCAGTTTTATTTCCTTTACGGAAAAACACATGTTTATACAAATTTACCAAAACTTGTCTTTTTCATTCGCATCAGACACTTTAATCTGAGCTCTTCAAGGCTAGTAGCGCAATTATGTCTAAGATGCAGCAATCTTCAAACTTAGTACAATCAACCTCAACCTTTGTCTTTTTCGACAAGGCCTCTACTTTTTTGAGTCATTTGGAATAATTCAACCCAAAAAGTCATTGCATCTTCGCTCAGTAGGTACATTAGTAAGTTAGATCTTAATTCGTATAGAATAAATAAATCCTCGCATACTTTTGGGGGTGAGAACATTACATTACATTATTCAAATCGCATCTGTCGATTGTCAAATATTCAAAAAAAATTAAATCTTATATGTTATTAAGAACTTTGAACTTTTTTACATGGGAACCTATTATTTATTTATACCTAATGTACAACAGTGTACAAAGGCGGTCCATAGGCATTATCTGCCAGACGATTGACGCGTGATGTAGAGAACAACAAGGTACATGCACCAACAAAATATGAAAGATGCGAAGAACAAATATATGTTCTTAGCTAATTTTCAAACTATGTAGGCTGGTGTATAGAGAATGACACTACATGAAATTAACTCCGTCTCGTGTAACCCTATAAATTGTGTTTAAAAGGCAATGATAGTAAATGTATAATATATCATTGATAAAAGTATAAACAAATAATAGTAAGCTAGCCTACAGGTTCCCGGCCTATGTCTATGAACTGTACCCCACGACACACAAGAAAGTTCAGAAGGCTTCAAAGTTTCTTCAAAAGGTCATTGCAGACATTGACATATATATTTTGTCACGTAAAATTGTAACATAAAATATGTCTGAACTTTAAAACCGTAACCTTTGAATTAGTATCTAGTATCGGCATTTCTTCGCAGATATTACTTTATGAAGCTGGCTTCATCTAGATTTATTGACGAGTGAAAGTGTTTCATAAAACCTTGCTAAATTAAGATAATTTTTCATTTATCACTAGCTTGTCTCTTAGAACATTGTCAATATGCAGATTCGGCAGTATTATTAAAAATCATACGCTTTACAATTTCTGTAACGGTATCTAATAAAGTAACAGTATATTGCAAGTAATGTCTTTGATGGACAGTAAATTGTATTTTTCATTTTTACAATTACCCAAAATATTTAATAGTAGTAGTAATTTAGCTGCGACATATGTATGTACAAACTATTCATTATATGTACTGTATAACTCAGAATCTGTACTGTATATCTGTCCGTGTGGTGTCCGGATTAAGAATATAGCACCACTCCATCTCCTCCCGTGGAACTGGTAGCCATACTGCGCTCACCAACCCGCCTGGCGCCTGCCAAACGTGGTGAGTATTGGCAAATACCCCCCAAAATGATGACACAGTTGTGGAATCTATGGGGAAGGCCTTTGTTCACCAGTGGACGTATAAATGGCCGATATGATATCTCAGAAAAAAATGCAAATAGTATTTTACTGCACGTAACTGTCTGTTTTATATATAGACTACTGCATAATTAAGTGTACATTTGAAATTCAAAATTTACAATTCTTGTCATCTTTTTTAAGTACTTACCTATTTCCATGCACATAAAATATAGTAACGTATGTAACGTGTACTAAATATGCATCTTATACATAGGCACAGTGAGCTTAGACGGGTTAAGTACAGTCAACGACAAACATAATATATACACCATTACACAAATAAAAAATCTAAAAGTGATATTTAGAAACCTGGTGTTTGATGCCTTTTTAATTTTTTTGCTATGTGATAACAGATACGTTGTTGTTTTAAGATTACATAACAACTTATTAAAAAATGTTGCTGACCGTACCTATCTTAATCTAGGTCTCAATTAGTTCCAATACCTGCAGCTGTGTAATTGAATGCTATTACGTAATACGCACCTGAGGTGATTGTATCGGCCATCAAGATATCACACATGCACTTAATCACAGGGCCACGAAAACCAGGCTAGTGAGTGGAGTCCAAACTTACAGTTTCCGAACGAACGAGAAGCATCGAAATATTAAATAATAATATGTGTCGAATGTAGGGTTTGTTGCTAAGGCTACCGCGCAGATCGTTCAATCGACAAAGAGAAGTCAGGAAAAGATAGTCGGAAAGTTCGTTATAGTAGTATACTAACTGGTAGTGATAGTAGTACCGCCATCATATGCCATCACTGGTACTCAGAACTCCAGCTTAAATCTATCTACTTATAGATTATTATTAAAATGCCAGCAATTGCAGTCCTCTGCTAAGCATAGGCAAATCTAAAATACAGCCTTAACTATTCATAAAATATGATTGAGGGCTATTAAGGGGGCTAAGGTAGACGGTTATCAAAAGTCAAGAGTATTTTTTATTGATTTCAAATATACCATTTACTGGCAGGTATGAAACGACAGAATTTAAGTTTTTAATTTATTGCTCATATGGAGAAGAGCCAGCTAGAAACGTCATAGACACTCTTTTAAATTCAGACAATGTTGATTGTTGATTGATATAAATTTAAATAGTAAAATAAAATGATTAAAATATAGTTAGCCCACCTGATGGTATGTGGTTACCGTAACCTATTAACGCTGGAAACACCAGGGGTATCACCTTGCGCATTGCCGACCCTGTAAAAATATTTTCACGTCCTTTTTAAAAGAGTGCCATGCTGTAGTCTGTTGGAGAAAACCTCGGTAGGGAGCTGATTCCACAACCAGAGCGTGCGCGGGAGAAAGTTCCTCTGAAACCGTACTGTATGAGACTATTTTGGCTCTAGGGTTTGTGGATGAACTCCCAGCCCATGGCCGAACGTGCGATGGTAGAAAGTAGCCATTGGCATCATATCGAACAATTCCTCAGAACACTATTCGTTATACAAGCGGTAGAACACACACAGGGACGCTAAGTCTCTCTTCAGACTTAGAGGTTATAGATCGCTTGTGAGCTTGGGATCATCGACAATCCTAAGTGCACGCTTCTGTACCAAAACAAAGGGTTCAAACTGGTATCTAGGTGCTCCCGCTCATAAATGGCTGCAGTACTCCATATGAAGCCGGACTTATGGATGGACTTATAAAGCAGCAGTCTTTGCCTCGATGTGAAGTACCGTCTTGCCCTTTTGAGCACTCCGAATTTTTTTTACTGGCGTCTTGACCTAAGATTAATATCGATATAGATCGCATTATCCGTTAACTGCAGGTCGTCAGCCCACCAAGTTCCTGGTCTGTCAACACTTCTACGGTTCAGAGAACTTCCTCCAATGCACGCTCAGGTTGTAGAATCAGCTCCCCACCAAGATTTTCTGCAGAGACTACAGGGGGCGGGCTACTATGGAGCTCTTTAAAAAGTACGTGCATAGATATTTATAGGGTCAGCAACGAGCAACTGAAGCTTTCATATGTAACGGTAACCTCTTACCATCAGGTGAGCCGTAAGTATGTTTGCTACCTCAGTTACCTATGTAAAAAAAAAGCATAAAATTATTACAAGAAACCACATATACACTGGGAAATTTGGTTTCGAGCGTGCTTCTCTATGCTCGGAACACAACTCAAGCCGGCCAAAAGTCTGCGCTGACGCAGATGGACTTTTGGATTATGCGTTACGTTACTCGTCATTCCCTCGGGTCTAATGATATATTGAAGGAACGGGAGAGAGGGGCATTGTAGGCGCTGCAGCTCGAACGTGTTCAATTGCCATCTGCATCAGTTTACCGCGTTTGTTGCGGTAGTGACGATAAATTATTAATATAATGCAACGTTTTAGGAGGTGAATCAGTACACAGTGCGCTACCCGAATCAGTAACAAATAGCTTTTAAAATTTTTCCTCAAAATATCCATTATCTAACACGGAGTCAATCCATAATAGCCGGTGGTCAATGACCTCATGTGCTTACCGTATGATCTGGTGGTAGCTACCAAATATCTTATTCTTAAACGCTTTATTGATTACATTTAAGTTACATGGTACATTTAACTTTCCTTTGCCGTATTTCCGTAGTGCCCGCCTCACGCTTTGTTACTGTACGAGCTGGGTGCATATTTAAGCTGTTTTTAATTCACTTTCTGTGTTTTGGTCAGTTGGATACTAGGTAATTACATTCATCATTTCGGCCCAATGAAGTCCACATGAATAGTCATAGTCAATCAAGTCAAATGAAGTGACTTAGATATCCTTTTATTGTTGAATTTTAGGAGTCGTTTATTATTGCAGTTTGGCAGCTTTCGTACATTTTTAACTAATTAATATAGACGTGAGGATTGTGACTTGATTGATCATAGTCGTCAAATGATGAAATTAAAACAAATATAAGATTTATCAAAATGTTTTTAAATATCTTAATTATGCCATTCGTTTAATTACGAATTATTTGTTATATTTATACTTGTTTCTTTTGTTATTGTTTTTTACTGTCCTAATATAACATGATTTGGTAAATTCAAAACCCATCGTTGAATCCCACTGTTCGTAACTAATTTATCCATAAATACATAACTATAATAATAATACATTTATAATAAAACCATTTTATATCTTTATTTGTATAGACGACAATGAGTATTATTCTAGAGGTTAAGTATGGAAGGTTTTATTGACAGTAGAACCTTGTAAAACGAATTTTGCGATGCTATTTTTGTATTGCAGCTGAATCTCGTTTTTGCTATAGTCTTGTGTCATGTGAATTGACCCTTATTATAATAAGCCTTCCGCAAATGTGCATATAAAAACCGTCTTCCAACTTTTTAGGTACAACGATGAATTCAGCACGTAAAAAATATTTCAAGTTATTAAACATTTATTGATTTAGTGGCCGTGAAATTAGCGTATCGTAATTATATAACAGTTGGCAAGTTCAATGACTAAAATAGACTATTCGTGCGTAACAATGAAAAAAGTCCGTCAACTTGACCCAAATCGGTGTCACACTCGGTTGCAAGGAAGGATTTTGTGGTCTATCATTTTCTACGAAAGGCAAAAAGTATTGATCAGGACTGTCTTATTTGGGAGTGAAAGTCGTGTAACTTTCCAAGTTTAATTAATTATTTCATCATCATCATATCTGGACGTCTACTGCTCAACTTAAGCCTTCCCCATAAATCGTCGTCGTCTGTCCATCTCGTTGGAAACCGTCCCAAGTTGTGCGTGGTCTCCACTAGAGAACGTTTCTGCCCAACGACTCGCAGTTGTACGAGCTATGTGATTGTACCCCGCCCATTGCTACTCAAGTTATCATTAATTATGAACTCACTTATATTTTGAACATTATATCGTCATCATTGTTCAACAGCCAGCGGTTGATGATGCAAACTATGGACCATAAACTACCGATAAGCACCACTTGTAACTTATTAGAGCGAAACAGTGTTACATAAGCTTTTTTAGAATTTACCTAAACATAATTTTATTTTGCCAGATCGTTCATAAGTTTTATTAATAATTCTACGTAAATACCGTTCTCCGGGTGGTGTTCGGCTTAAGAAAATGGCATCACTCCAACTCTTTCTGTGGATGTCGTAAACGACGACCAAGGGACTCTAAACCAGAGGGATGGGTGGGATCGTAGCTCCTGTGAAACAATAGCCAAATGCGCTCACCAACCGAGCTGCAAGCAAGCAACCAAGCGTGGTGAACACTGGCATATTACCTCAAAAATGACGACGCAATTGTGGAAATCCATGGGGGAGGCCTGTGTTCACCTTTGACCGATATTATGATAATTATGACGTAAATTACTATAAATAAAAAGTCTTACCTAACACAATTTTTCTGATTCAGAATTGACTTTAATTTAAATATTCACCATCTACTTCACAAAAAAGATAATTAATGTGAGTGTGTTTATATTTAATTAGGCCTCCGTTTGATTGACCACTATCTCATCTGATGTTAAGCAATCATGCGATCGACGATGGTGTCCGCTTCCCTAGAAGGAATCTGTTCACTCTCGAATTATATATTCCCAGGTTATAACAGTCGGGTAACACAAGGAATTCAACTCCTCAGCGGTAGTGAAGTAGTGGAACGTGAAAGCAAACCGATTCGTGCGTATTGGTAGACCGTCTGCCATATCATCATAATCATCATTTCGGCCGAATGAAGTCCACTGCTGGATACTGGCCTCCCCCAAAGTACACCACAACGACCGATATGGGTGTGTTGTGGGCTCATTGGGGGGTTTTGCCATAATCACCACGCTTGGCAGACGAGTTGGCGATCGCAGTTAAGTTGTTAATGTAATCGAAGGACGCTGTTGCCCATACTCCGGCTAATCCCTTAGTCGACTTTTACGACACCCACGGGAGGAGATGTGGTGGTGGTATTGTGAGCCGGCACCACGCGGCCATATAACGGTAGTTATTTAGCCAAATTATCACTGTGTTTCTTCTGATGTAAACAAAATCTGTTTGTCGGAAACACTACCTGTAACTGGTTGAAATTGCGCTCCATTAATGGTGCAAGCTCTCTGTCTATGACAAAGCAATAAACCAGCTTAGCCTTAACTGTTTATTAGATTATTTATTTTATTACTTGTCTCTAGATCTATACACAGAAAATGTAAGGACTGAATATAACTAAGTAATGTACAAGTTTATGAGGCAGAATATATCTTGAATAATCACGTAGTTTCGTCCGGAAAACTGAAAATAGCAGGCGTAGCCGTGAACGCAACTATGTAATCATAAATTTAACTAGTAGCTAACAAGACTAGTAAGTATTATTGTATTTTGTTATAAACTCAGCAATAAACTGCGCGTTCACTATAAAAACAATTGCTTGTGAAAACGATTATATTTAATGTCTTCTGCATTGCCTTATCGCGCTAGATTTTAATGGAGGTAAGGTTTTTGAAGACGTTTTTGTCCGTTTCGGTGACATTGGACTGTAAATTTTAGGTATATAGATAATTATGCCCTTTGGAATGCTGAATACAAAACAGCGCGATCACCAATCACCTGCCAGCGTGGTTATTATGACAATGTCCTTTGAAACTATCCATTGTAGCGATAATTGGAAAACCCATGCTCCACAGTGGATGTTCGTGTGCTGATATGAAGATAAAAACATATGCGCGCCGCCAAGCTAGCCGCCTCAACCTGCCCAACGCCCCTAGAGGCGCGCCTTCGACGTTGTGGCGGAGGGAGCGAGTCTGATCGTAGACCCACGCATCCGTCTCCGGTAGGGTGTCGAAAGGTGGAAAACGCGCCAGGAGAGTTGCCGCCTCGTAAGATCATGGGATCAAGGCCTTTTAAATGAATTTTTAATATGGGGTTAAAATAGAAAATAAAGAATACTGTTTTGGAAACTGTACCGTACAATGTATAAAATGCAAGGGCTTATTCTGAGGGTCTCAAATATATTTCTTTTATAATTATAAAATAAATAGTTTAAATGTTATTTAAGAAAATAGTTGAAGATTTACCATTACCCTTATTTCAAATCAAAAAAAGAATTATTTCATAACATATATGTGATAAAGATGTTTAAATGTTTCGATACCGTCTCTGTTCCCATCTTAGTGCGAAGTTTAGAGCATATAGGCATAAGAGGAATTCCCTTAGCTCTGCTTACACACTATCTACAGGATCGAAGACAATGTTTAAAAGTCGGAAATTATGTTAGTCATGAGTCTAAGATTCTCTTCGGTGTCCCACAAGGAAGCGTGACTGCTTCAACTCTGTTCTTAGTTTATATTAATAACCTCTGCGAAATGAAACTTGAAAACGGTCGGCTCTTTTCCTATGCAGACGATACAGCTGTTGCCTTCACTGGAGATACATGGGACTTTGTACATAGATTTGCTGAAAGGGGGCTCTCCATGATTGCTAGTTGGTTAAATTCTAATCTGCTCACTCTAAACAAAACTCAAACTCAAAAACCAAGTACATAGCATTTACCAATTACAACAGCACTCAACCTGGACCTAATCATAGCTTGAGCATACATCATTGTGATAATCTCCTTAGCACAAACTGTCCCTGTATTCAAATTGCAAAAGTTCATAATATTAAGTACTTGGGAATTATGATTGACCAAAGACTATCTTGGCATATACACATGGATATGGTTATGGCTAGAATTAGAAAGCTCATTTGGATTTTCAAGACTTTGAGACATGTTACCTCAAAGAGCCTGTTAAACCAAATATATATATATCCTTAGCCCAGTCAATTCTGGTGTACTGTATAGCTGTATGGGGTGGGGCTACAAAAATCAAATTCCTTGAACTAGAGCGAGCACAAAGAGCACTACTGAAGGTAATGTATTTCAAACCGTATAGATTCCCTACCGAAAACCTTTACTCACTAAGTGACCTTCTTACCTACGTCTTTTCTTACTTACGTCAAATGCCCATGTTGTGCCCATCCCAATATCCGTTGGGAGCTCTGTTCTCGAAGTTGTTGACGAGTATGTCTACCTGGGACAAACTGTCCAGTTAGGTAGGTCCAAATTCGAGAAAGAGGTCAATCGTCGAATCCGATTCGGCTGGGCAGCGTTCGGGAAACTTCGCAACGTCTTTGCCTGAAGACGAAAGTCTTTAACTAGTGTGTGTTACCAGTGATGACATATGGAACAGAGACGTGGTCACTCACAATGGGCCTCATAAGAAAGCTCAAGGTCACTCAGCGAGCTATGGAGAGAGCTATGCTTGGTATTTCTCTACGAGATCGAATCAGAAATGAGGAGATCCGTAGAAGAACTAAAGTTATCGACATAGCTGCAAGGATTAGTAAACTGAAGTGGCAATGGGCAGGGCACATTGCTCGTAGAACTGATGGCCGTTGGGGCAAAAAGGTTCTCGAATGGAGACCGCACACCGGAAAACGCAGCGTGGGACGACCTCCAACGAGGTGGACAGACGACCTGGTGAGGGTCGCTGGGAGTCGTTGGATGAGAGCGGCATGTGACCGTTCGTTGTGGAGATCTAAGGGGGAGGCCTTTGTTCAGCAGTGGACGACCTGTGGCTGATATGATGACCTTCTTACAATCAGGAAGTTATATATTTTTCATGTTGTTTTAAAAGTTCATAAATCCCTACCCTACAATCCCAGTGCAGTCAAAAAAAGATGGAAACCTTTTGTGGCTCCGTTAATCTCTGTAAACACATCTTATGCAAAACGGCAATACACTGCGCAATCAGTTTATCTCTATAATAAAATCAATAAATATTTAAATATCTACCCCATGTGCTATCAGGAATGTAAAAAGACTATGATATGCTAGCTGAAGACCATGAGTTACGATGAGACTGAAGCTCTCTTACAAACTGTTTCTTAAATTAAGACAATCTCACGCATGCACACGCTCACGCACACACGCACACACACACTCCCGAACACAAACACTCACGAACACAAACACTCACGAACACAAAAACACACACGCACACACAGTATCATACTATTTAACTTTTTCAATTTAGCTATTTAACTATTTTTGGTTCTTTTTGTTTATTATGTACCAAATTTCTGTTAGCGTGCACACTCCTACATTTTATTGCACTAGTTACGAAGAGCAGGGCTTCCTAGCACAGGTATCGTTTGTATACTTAACAGGAGACCCTAACAAGATATATTGTAGAAGTTGTACAAGTTACTGAAAATAAACTTTTTATTATTTTCTTTATTTTAAATATATACATATAAATTACATTTTTAAATACATATAAAAAAATACAATATATATTTAAAAATATAAAAAATAGTAGCCCACCGGCATCGGGAACAAGGTCCAAGCTACCGGTGGTCAGGGCTCCAGAGAGAGGAACTTCCTAACAATACGAGCCGTGTCTAGGAGTACCGCTTTCTGAATCAAGCCCCTGACCCAGCTGCCTAACGAGAGCCTCTTGAGGTGTTGGTCGAGGCTCTTGGCCATAAGGCCATTGGCCGTAACAACTATCGGCACAATGATTGCAGAGTCTACCTCCCACATGTCGACAACCTCGTGCGCCAAGTCAAGATACTTAAGTTGTTTATCTTTCTCGGCTTTCACGAGATTCTCGTCATGTGGGATAGTTATATCCACAATCATTGTGCGGCGCTCTACTCGATCTATCACCACTATATCAGGCTTATTGGCTACAATATCCGTCCTATCAGTGATGATAGATCGATCCCAGTACAACGTGATATGGTCATTCTCGAGAACTGGGTCGGGCACATACTTGTAGTATGGCACTTCTAAACTCACAAGGTTGTATAGCAGTGCAAGTTGTTGGTGGATAATCTTGGCTACTTGGTTATGCCTGTGCAAGTACTCGCCGTTAGCAAGACGAGAACAACCGGAAATAATGTGACGGATAGATTCACCCGGATAGTGACATGCCCGACAGATGTCAACCGTGCCGTCCTTCACAATATATTTTCGGTAGTTCTTATTATTATTAAATTAATTTATTCTTAGTTATTATTTTTATTATTATTAAATCAGATTCAGAAACTAATGAGCCTAATTTTTTTAAAAACTACACGTTATAGTCATTTACTTGTAGAGTACAGGAAAACCTATAAGAAGTCTATGGTCTTAAAAGAACATGGTAAATCTTTGAATATTCTTCGCTTCGCTTTAAAACGAACTAACACACTAGGATTTCTCCTTTGTCGTGCGTACCTTTACAAACACAAATTCCACACACAATGCACTCAGACCCGGAACAACTACCTGCAGATCGTACAAATATTTGTTCCGTGTGGGAATCGAACCCACGACCCGGTGCGCAGCAGCTGACTGTATCAGCCACTGCACCAACCGTACCGTTTTACTATTGTGTGTACAAACTTACATTTGCAGTTAGAATGTGTATGATAATGTGTAGGGAGACCATACTTTTCGACTACTTTGTAATTTTGTCAATTTTGATCTTGGAATAAATTATTGGTACAAGACAGAATTCAACAATAGACAATATATTCAGCAATTTTTCTTTACAATCTGGTATTTAGATACTTTTTATAGTCAAATTTGGGTCAGATATAAATATAAATGGCAGATGACGTATCCATCTTCGAAACCCTCTTCACGCGAGCTCAACTCACACTTGTCTGTTTTTTTTTGTGACTACATATTATGCACAAATTCAAAGCGTATTGGTACATGTTAGCCATACATATACATTTAATACCTAACGATAATTCTATTGCCATCTTACACAACTTTCAAATCGTATACATTTGATTTCTCCTTGGCAGGGCAGCAAGACCACATATTGCATGTAAATTGATACGGTATATTGTTTTGATATGGTTTAAATTTGTCTGCATGACTCTAGTTTAATTTTCTTGCCGAAACACTAATGGATTTTTATTTATAAACAGTCGATAACTATCCAAAACTTACACGCCCATCGGAATCGGAGCCGGCTAAGAATACCACCACCCCACTCCCATGGGAGTTGTACAAGGCGACTGTGAGATTAGCCGGAGGATGGGCAGCAGCGTCCTTCGAATACATTATCAAGTCAACTGCGATCGCCAACCCGTCTGCCAAGCGTGGCGATTATGGCAAAACCCCCCATTGAGTCCACAGGACAGCCACATCAGTCGTAGTGGTGATCTTTGGGGGAGGCCTGTGTCCAGCAGTGAACTTAATATGGCCGAAATGATGATGACCCCCAATGAGCACACAAAAGCAACCGATGCCGGTCTTTGTGGCAATCTTTTTGGGAGGCTTCTGTCCAGTAGTGGACCTATTTTTGGCTGAAATGATGATACCTCTTGCCAAATTTCTAGTTCCCTCTGAACTTGCTTCCTGCTTCTAATGGAATCTTCTTGGCATTGATAAAAGTCATTCACAAAACAGGCATTCGGTGTGAACGCGGGGTGCGGGAGCGATGCGAGTGTGCACACTATAGCAACTTTAGAGAGAACTTGAAGTTTGGCCTAAGTTATAAATGCGTAGATTATGTATACCAGCGGTACGTACATGCTTAGTCATAGCGATTAAAGCTAAGATCAACCGCTAATGGTTACGGCCGTGACTACATGATTGCAATAATTAGAAATTCTAAATGGCACAGCTATAGTGCTTGGTTTGCAGGAAACTCCTTGGTAGCTGGCCTCAAATATTTAACACGTATCAATCATCTTTTAACGTGTACCAATCATCTTAAAAAAAGATATAATTTATAAGCTTCTAAATGTTATTGGGTAAATAAATCATGATCATCACTTACCACAAAAAAGAAACCAAAAAGACTGCATTTACTGACATATCACGTCGTCGTGGTCGGTCCTGTCTGAAAAACAGCGCCGCGGCATTTTTCTTTTTTTTAAGTGTCGCAGCATTATGCTGAGATAAGGACCTTATTTTGGCTCCGCGCAGGTTGTTTAAACTTTATTATATGTATATCCTATCTGTACATTATCTGTAATTACCTGTGTGAGTCCGAAATAAAACTGTTTTCTTTCTTTCTCTTTCATTTACAGTTATTATAATTCAAATGATGTATTTCCAGAAACCATCAACTAATTGTTGCGAATGGCTGAGAACTTTCTTCGACACTCGATACGTGAAGGAGACTCTGATGGTGGCTTTCAAACAAGGACCAAACAATCGAAGACTTAGGGTCGTTATGCTGGTAGTGGTTATGTGCGTCATAATCGGACCTATTTACGGTGAGTGAACTTTTAATACTTATAACGGCTGAATACTGAAACACCTGTTATTATTAAGTCCCGCTTTAACTATAAGATAAACCCGTTTTCGGTAGCAAACCCCGGCTCAAATAGGTTAAAGCGGGACAATATTAACTGGTGTTTCGGTATTCAGCCGTAGCACTTTTTAGGTTTAAAAAAATCTCTACCAGCGAGACGGTAGACTGAGGTGTTGGACTATTTGGTTGTGATTTAGGTTTTTTTTTTTATTGGAACTGGAAATTGAATTATAGGAGAAATAGTTAATGTTAATTAGCTCCACCACTGTTTCACACATACATGAGTTATTAGTAAGTTGATAACATTATTTAATTAGTAACCTGCAGGATCCGTTACTTACTGTTGTTTGACTTTTAGATGTTATTTGTTATTCATAGGTTAGGTTTAAACGAAACGGTCGACAACAATAGCATCTTACGATACTAACATCTTGAAGGATAGCCTCTTAATTTAATATTTAGTTTAATTATTTATTTCAGGCACCAAGGCCCATAAAATAAAATACAATATAATAAAACAATGTAAGACTTATAACCAACATAAAACACTATAAATAGACAATAAAACATAAACACTAATTCACACGATGAGTCGGCGTCGCGTGTCGCTCGGTGTCCGGTAGCGCCTCCGTATCGCCGGAACCCCACACCTCTCAGCCAAAATTCGTCCTTCATTATAGTCGACAGATGTTCGGTCGGCACTTTCACAACGAAGGAATTGAAATTCACATCGTGATGAGACCTCAACCGCTCGACCCTCAATGAGAATTTGGTCGTCACTTTGATGTACTTTACTATATCCTTGACCTTAGTAGAGTAATGTAGCCATGAAGCGCTACTGTTCGTAGGTACAGCAGGACGCAACAGATGGTTCGGCCCGGTCGATGCGGTACCGCACTGGTTCTTCTCCATATCCCTATGTCTGGATAGTTATAAAGGGTCGTCCCGCGGTTGATAACCCCTATTTTGCTGCTTAGCTTGCGACGCAACGAGTTTGTTGGTGGCGGCAATCGCAGCGTAAGGTTGTTTAGGGGTCGACGAATTTAGGTGTGTCGTAATCGCTAACGGAGTAGACGGACGGACGTCTACGGCACGCGATGCATCGTCCGCTAAATCGACAGTCGGTGTCGATTAGCGTCAGGTGACCTACTTACCCTAACAGGGTTGTGTAACAACATTACCTCGGCAGTAGTTCACCCATGGTGTTATCTGACGCCTCCAACTTGGACTGCACTTCGGCTAGGCTTGATTTCAGAAATACGATGTCCTTCAGCAGCCTGGTGACATCAATGTGGTTGAATGTGTCGGGCGGCAGCCTATGTAGATCCTTCGCCACGAAAGCGGGCACGTCATCCGGATCACCTTCAGTAAGGTAACAATGTCCTGGACACTCTTCTCCGTTCCATCTCTCCTGCGTGACGGCATCTGGTCGATCTTACCGAGAGTCTGAAATAGCAGCATTTTGCCACTGCTTATCTCAGCTTCTTCGAAGTTTGACTTGCAGATCTGCAAAATGCTGACTTCATCCATGGTGTCCATGGCATGTTGTATTAATGCCAGCAGCTCGTTGGCTATACGTTGCTGTGAACTCATAGCGAAAATGACGGGCAGCTCTTGCTCTTGCCACGTAATACGCGTACTAAATACTTAAACTATGGAAACACGTCCGTATCGGTGCGCGCATTGTCTTACCCTAGAGCTGCCACACGTCCCGGTACACCGGGACAAGACAAGGTTTGAAGCGTTGTACACCCGTATCCGTAGTCATTTGTTCCGATTTGTGAATAATAGAGTAGGTAGGTGGTAATGCACAATTCATACGCGGCCGGGAGCGGGCGAGGTCTGTGAATTATAAATTGTCATGCATAGAATTTTATTATTATGTTAAAGGAGAAAAGGATTTTCTTAAAAATCCAGAGAATTGATTGTTGGCAATTTATTTAATTTAATAAAGATCTAACAAAACGTCAAGTAAAATGCCTGATCTAAGTTGATGGAATATAGAATAATATACAAGAATCTGATTTAACTAGTTTCTTGATTAACGTTTCTTAACGAGTTTTTAGATTATTATTATCCATAGTTGGTACTCCTTATTTCTATTCCAAATGTTCGGCACCCTGACATGCATTTTTTTATGTATGTACACCGATTACTCCGATATTAGTAGACCGATTTGAACAATTCATATTTTAACTGATGTAGAATGCTTTCGAATCGGTTCTATACAAATTTCATTACATTTGAATGAGTAGTTTTTAAACCAGCTTCAATAAACAGGTTAATTTTACTGCGCTTATCTAGATGACATCATCAATAGTTTCAATTCCGCTCAGATCAGAGAACCGATTTGAGTCATTCTTATTTTTTGTGTTAAATACTGATATCAAATTGGAAAACGTTCTTAAATTTATTTACACTAAAAAAAACAATTAAATCTTTTTAACAAAAAAAAATACCGACTTCAAACACCCTTTTTTATTTTTTTTATTGATGTCCAGTGGAAATTCTACATGAAACTTCCTTCACCCCGGGGAAGGGCTAAGTGGTATGCCGGACTCCTACCGGCTAAAACCACTGGAGCAGTCATCTTCGGCACCGAAGGGGGGCTCCAGGTCCTCGTAAGATCACACTAGAAGACTTCAAACACCCTACACGATATAAAAAAATTAAATCCACTGAAAAGCAAAAAAAAAAAACTTTATGAAGTCGGGCGGGGCCAGGTATAAAATATGACTTCTCGTTGGTCTGCATCAACCAAGGTTGGGGCATACATGACCCCACCCGACTTCATAAAGGTTTTTTTTGCTTTTCAGTGGATTTAATATTTTTACATCGTGTAGGGATTTTGAAGTCGGTATTTCTTTTTGTTAAAAAGTTTTATTTGTACTCGGTAATATAATAACACTTTTTTTTGTTTTCATGACGAGCTAGAAGTGAGCATATGACATCATCGCATAAGTCGTCATTATCATTTAATTTTTCGAGAGTAGCGTTTGGAATAATATTATTCCAAATTATATCATATTTGTTACTTCGCTTAGCGTAAGTAGACAGTCCTTCTGGGTGTTAACAATGTAATGATGGGAGTATTGAGATACAATTTTTTTTTTTTTATTTGCCCCACACTAAGATTTCTCCTGTGTCGTGGGTGCGTTTACAGACATGAATTCCACATACAATACACCCAGACCCGGAACAACTACCTGCAGATCATACAAATATTTGTTCCGTGCGGGAATCGAACCCGCGACCCGGAGCGCAGCAGCCGACTGTGTCAGCCACTGCACCAACCGTGCCGTCGTTACCGTAATTAGATTGTTTAACAGCAGCGTGCTACGGTTACAACATTGTCGTCTGTCGCAAACCTCCAGATCCGTTATCTGCTTGCTACGAGTCTACTTTCGTTTATATTCAGTAGGTGAGCCGGCCGGAGGACCGCTTTCTTGGACGTTAATTCAAAGATGTTCTTTGCCGGCAAGCTGTGCCGATTACTTCTAAACATAAAATGTAAGGTACCTCTTACAATAATTCTTAAAGTCCGATGCATTTTATCTTTTTAGTGGCGTGTGGTTCCCGGCAAAACATAGACCACCCCTCTTCGCCCATAGGTGTCGTAAAAGCAATGATGTTATATATTAAAAGACGTAGATATTTACATGCGCGCCAAAAGTAAGAACCAAAACTCCCCCAATTGTAACACCTTGCAATCAATTCGCCCATACAGAACAACGAGAGTTTTGTAGGTTTATATATACAGCGAGACTGAATTTTGCGCGTCATTTAATATGGACGTAACATATCTATGGTATAATATCATTGCGTAAAAGGGGACTAAGGGTTGATATTGAGAGGGTGGGCAGCAGCATCGTAGCGTGTGCTCATAACAACATATTGCGATCACCAATCCCACTGCTATCATGGTAATTCATCCTGCGACCACGAACACGTGCACCTTAACTTTCGACTTTTCTTAAGTGCCTATTAGGGCCTATATGAAATAAAAACTTTGACTTTGACTTAGAACCCTGCAAAGTGTTCGAAACGTCAGGAAAAACAAAGTCAATAATACACACGGTTTAATCCGTTTAAAATTGTTTTATTATAATAGCAAATACTGCTTAGGTGAAGAAAGTAGCTAATTTGACAGTTAGCGCCGGTACACCGTTGACGATTAATAAATTTTGTGGTTGTTTCTCCCTCCAGAAAAAAATGGTATTTGGTACTAACGCGGTACACGAGTAGGTACATATCAAGCTATACATTTCCAGTATAGGCTGATCTCGGATTGTACGGAAAACCAATGCAAGATCAGCTTACACAGGAAAAATATCGTGCGTACCAATGCTACTTACGGCTTTTGAACTATCTGGATGATATTTTAAATCAAGACATTTTACGAAGGTGTTAAAATAATCGTTTAGTGGCACATAAAAATACTTGAAACAAATAATTAAAATCTTTACTTCTTACAATTTATACCTCAGCGCAAACGCGGCGAACGGCTCAGCATTATGTGAGGTGTCAGTACAGTAGCGCTGGCCTCCTAACACTGGTTTTCAGCTGCAACCCACGAGTGCCTACGCTCGAATATACCAAACAAGTATTGTGTTATGCATAGTCAATCAGATTGTATTGTATAAATCATTAAATGTATACATGTGTTAAATGTGTAAATATTATTGTAAGTACGCAAAGTAAAAAAGACTTATGATATAAATAATCAAAAGAATGTTAATGGGCATGTGACTTTATATCCATAAAAATAAGGTATCGTGAGATCTTCCGTGAATAGTATTACCATCGGCAATGCTGTTCATCAGCGGTCGGTTGTACGTAGTGACTTCGTTACAAGTAAATAAAAAAAATAAAAAACATAAATAATCAGATAACATATGAATTACCTTAAATATTTTCGTACTGTATTTGATACTGTAAGTACTGTAAACTTAAATGATGTATTTTGTATCGCGTATTTTGTTTACCGTTATTATCAACCATTCGTTAATCAACACTTCAATTTATCTTTTATCAATTTCTTGACCGTTTGAGATTGCAATTTAGTTGATTTGTTTCGACAACTTAAATTAGCATTGACCCAAATAATAAATAATTGATTTTAGACAAAATAAATTTACATACAAATTGATGAAGTTTATTTATGTACGTCACAGTCAAAATATAGTTTAAAAAACTAAAAACACGCTTTTATAGATAACTGAACTAAAAAGTAGAAAATAATTTTCATTAAATTTAAAATAACAATAGAGTTGACGGCACGGTTGGTGCAGTGGCTGATATGATACAGTCGGCTGCTGCGCTCCGGGTCGTGGGTTCGAATCCCGCACGGAACAAATATTTGTATGATCCGCAGGCAGCTGGGTGTATTGTATGTGGAATTCATGTTTGTAAACGCACCCACGACACAGGAGAAATCCTAGTGTGGGGCAACGTTTTATAAAAAAAAAGAAAAAAAAAGGGATTACCAAAAAAATATTTTATTGTAGAAAAGCGTGGGGTTATTGATGTCAATTGTAGTAAATATTTATAAAAGTAGCGTCATCATGAAAATATCTGATAAACAGATGTTTGTTTTTTTCCATAACATTGCAAGATGATTTTCATTGCTTTTTATAAGGGTAATGTCCTTTTCATATTGTACGGCGAATTGATCATCTGATACTATGAACATTGTGTTCGCAAGATACCCGACACCGTTAATGATACCACGCCGACGACGGGCACGCGCACTTATGTGCTGATGCAGCAACAGTTCGTTATTATGGTCCAACTCGCTGTACGCTCAATTCAAAACTCAATTGTAAAATGAGTGTCTCGCAGTTAGTTAATTGTTTTATTATGATACAAATATAATTTAAATGTTGATAGTATTTTTCTATGCCGATGTTCCATCCCAGTAGGGCTGCATATCATAATAGGCGACTATCTTCCACTCGTCTCGGATAAGCTGCAAGTTGGCTAATCCATTAAAGTACAGCCCTTGGTTTTCATCCTGCTGTGTGACTTTAAAACAAAGTCCACTTGTGATCAGAGTTAAAACATAAAAGCACATTAACGCAATAGTCATAAGAGTTGACGTCTGGCTTGTTTGTTTTCTTATTCGTTTTATTTCAGGTTCGATGCTGATTGTTTTTGATTGGTTTCACTATTTAAGGGTAACACACATAGTTTAAGGACAGGAATCTTGGTGTAACTGTTTTTTGTTTTTAGCGTTACAACTCTTACGTAGCCGTCTTTTCCCGGGTGAACTTCTACGACTCTGTCTAAAGCTCATTTCCCAGGAGGAAGGTTGTTCTCGTGGATAACAACCATGTCCCCTATTTTTATGATTTGACGAGGTGTTTGCCACTTTCGTCTAGCAGTTAGTTTCGTGAGGTATTCCATTTTCTATATTTTCCAGATATCAGAGGGCCAATTCTCGTAATTTAAAAATGTTCAAAATATAGTTCCGATCTAGTCTCAGTGTCATGAATGTCACAAATGGTATTCTCCTAAACTAACAAACAACGTCAAACGTGAACTTACACATACACTGTGATGAGATCGAAAATGGGTCGAAAGTTGATCGAAGTCAAAACGGTATTCTGCTATCATTTTGAACTGTCACATGTACTAAATTGTCATTGAATAAACGTCAAAACTGAGATTGAAATGAGACTAGATCGAGATTATACTGAAATTCGACCGAACTTTAAGAGTAGCAGAATACCATTTTTCATTTCAATTCATAATTTAATCTCAGTTCGGTCAAGTTTCAGTCACAGTGTAAATTAATTACGAGAATTGGCCCTCTGGTAATAGCTACTGCGATAAATGCCATCGTGTTCTGGCGTCTTCCTCTGTCTCTTTAATTGTTACTCCAGCTCTTCCTGTTAAAAAGTACGCGCAGAAGTCAAAAAATCTAAATCTTCAACGTTTTCGGTTATAGCACACAAAGGTCTTGAATTGAGGCAGGCTTCCAACTAAGCTAAGATGGTGGAACACTCTTCAAATGTTAGCTTTGATCACCTACCACCCTTCTCAGGTGATGCTTTAGGCTTCTCACCGCACGCTCCCACAGCCCACCTGCACTTGGCCAAGCAGGGGCGTTGAAATGCCAGTTTAGGTTCATTTCCGCTATTTCACTCAGGAAACTGTTATAAAAACATTGTTGAATCTTTTGCCACTCCTCCTGGAGGATTCTATTCGCGCCGACGAACTTGGTACTATTATCACTATATAAATGTTATGGCGCTCCTCGACGTGCTGCCATCCGCCGTAATGCTGCCAAAAATGCTGAACTGCTCAACTCGGACACTAATTCCAAGTGTACAGCTTTGGCAACCATACGAATGAAAATAGCGATATATTCTTTCGTTGTTTTCACTCCCTTTCCTCTATTATATTTCACATCTACAAATCCTGTGCAGTTCACTCCAGTATGATCCATTTCGGATCAGCAGGGTTTATTCGAGCTGCAGGTAAGTCTCCCATAAGCTGTTGTTGTTTTTTCCCGGAATGTTTAAGGCTGGACACACATTTCCTTATTTGTTTTTTCACGTAGTTGTTTCTCCCAGTTATCCAGTACTCTTCTCTCATGTATGCCATAGTAAGTGTAGGACCACCATGAAAAGTTAACATGTGAGCTTGATCAACCAGTAGCTCCGCCAGACGTGTGTCACAGGGGATAATTTTCGGATGTTTCATCGCTACCGTCTATCGCAAGCGAATTTTAAATTCGACAGACGTCCGCCTACACGTAAGATGTTGTGTTGGTGCTATTCGAGTGCACTTTTCCATGTTTACGCAAATGTTCAATTTCAGTTCCTAATACGTGTTGTTATACGTTTTTAATAATGGTTAACCTAGCATTGCGCAATTCGTGGAACGTTAAGTAGATTGCACGTTGCTTACAATTCGGTGTCAATGCTCGTTGTATCCACGCGACAATACGTGTTATTTTTGCAAAATTGCTGTATTTTATTAGCAAATTACTTATTATGTTTTCGTCTTGGGGTTGTTGGACTATGTTTGTTTGATTTATTTAAATATCCTCATCAGTTTGATATATCTGTTTAGTTGTTTTATTTGTAAATGTGGATATCCAAGATGGGCCTGACCACCACAAAGAATGGTCTTTTAATTGAGAGGGGTATATGCCTCTACTTGCGGAATCTGCAGGATTTTGTGTTTACATAACGTCATTATTGTTCAGGGATAATCTCCACTATTTTCTGAACTCTGTTAGTTACAAATGGTTTCCAACGACTCGATTCGCCTTGCAACCACCCCAGAACGACCTTGGAATCAGTCCATCCGTGGATCTCCAAGTTATGATGAGTTAACGCAAGTTTAACTTTGCTGATAAGTATAGATAGTGTGCTCCACATAACTCCAGCCTTGGTAGCGTACATTTTTTATTAAGTGGCACAAGTTTGGTTTTGGCAGCGACTAGTACTACCTGCTTTTGTTGCTGGATATGAGCATAAACTACGGCTGCATATGCCCGTTAGGATGCATCACAGAAGCCATGTAACTCTATGACACCGTACTCATTACATAGTATCCATCTCGATAATTTTATCTCGATAAGTTTCAAATTAATCCGCCTTTTTAAAGGGGATGAAAATCGAGTTCAAAATATCTATTACATACATAGATACATACCAAGCTAATAAAAGCGTGTTAAAAAGAGAGGTAGGGCATAGCAGGGTTCCCTGCTTCAACTGGAGGCGGCCTGATTGGGAATAACCTCCGCCTTACAGAAGATAATAACACTGCTATTTTGCAGTGTTGTGATCTTATGGTGAGTAAGGTTACTTGTGCTCTTCGAGGAAGCGGTGGGGTGGCAGTACAGGGGACCGGTGGTGCTATATTACCGCCATTATTGTGCGGGGCTGTGGTGTGTTGGCACGGCGGTCAGGGAGGACCGGTGAAACGGCTGACTGAATGGTTTCCCGAACCTAGGGACCACCTAATACACATTGGGAGGCTGAACCGCCAGTATCTGGAAAGTTCTTGTGGTAGTGGTCGTGCTGGAGTGGACCCGACTACTGCACAGAGGGACCGGGGGCCATTCCACCGCCGCGCCAGCAAGCCCCATAACCCTGAGGTTTATTACTATGACGGGTTTGTACAGCAACTATATAAATATTTATATATATATATATATATATAATTAGTACACCAGGATCGATGCATGTCTTTACTGGTCTCATAGTGGTGACATGGATATAGCACGACTTTTTGAGCACCTGCAATCGGCTGCTGACAAAGTACTTGAGCAGTATCCTTCTGCGGAGTTAGTGCTCCTCGGAGACTTTAACGCCCACCGTGCTGAGTGGCTTTGCTCTCGCTCCACTGACTGCGCGGGGAGGGCTGCTCACAACTCTGCTCTGGTCTATGGCTTCTTACAATTGGTACATTCTCCAAGAAAACTACCAGATATTGAGAGCCATACGAGCTCCTTCTCCTCCTCCGAGGATATACCATCTCAGTGGACGCGCCACTTGGCTCATCGGACCACTACCTCGTACGGTCACAAGTGTCATGCGCACGGCCAATTTTACAGCGGCCAACCGAGTGGCGTCGCGTATGGCACTACAAATCAGCAGACTGGGATGGATTGCGTGAGTTCTACGCATCGTACCTGTGAACGCAGCTTTGCTTCTCTTCAGACACCTCGAAAGTTGTGCGGCCGCCGTCTCTGAAGCGATCCTGGAGGGTCTGGAATATTATATTTCTAACCCTCCAGTGACTTCAGGGATGAGAAGGAGACCGTGGTTTAATCGGGCTTCCCAGAAAGCTAGACTTAACAAGCAAACTGCATATGTGGCTTGGACCACGGCCCGTACAAATCAGGACCCTGACATTTAAATAAATTAATTTCTGATGCGAAGCGTAATTTTATTCAGCATTTAGCTGCCTCGAGGTTCAGTAACAGAATGATCCCCAGAGCCAAGTTCGATTTCGTCGGCAGAATTGGAGAGCGGCTTGCGAGCTAGCCATACCTTATCTTCACTAATCAGCGAAAGTACACTGAGCAATATATCTTGCGACCGGTTTTACAAGGCATTATCTCTTCCATACTGTTCGCCCTTGGCAATGAACTGACGTTTACAGCGGTTGCAAATGCGCGTTAGTTACGTCAACACTTTCTCCGAGTTTCACTTTCTATAGTTCTGCAGTTCATAAGCTATAGCAGTACTATATAGATGGTTCTAGTTAGTACTGTGTGGTGCCGGCTAAGTATAGAACATTCCGTCTCATCCCGTGGGTACTGTCAAAGGCGACTGTGATTAGCCGAAGGATAGATAGCTGCATCCTTCGAGTACATTTACAACTCAACTGCGATCTCCAACCCACCTCCAAGCGTGGCAATTATGGCAAAGCTCCCTAATGAGCACACAACATAAACCCAGACCGCTCGTTGTAGTGATCTTTGGGGGAGGTGTATGTACAGCAGTGGACGTCTTACGATTTAAATGATAATGATGATATTTCTATTTTACTACTAATGACAATTTGTGAAAATGTGGAACGGTTCGATTACGGTTCCCATTCTTTTTCGAAGCGGAAACTCGGACTACGGCTACATAATCTGAATTGCTTTAAATACTCACTTTTACCTGCGTGAATTGAACGGCTACAATATGTAAAAAGCTCTTTATATTATATCCGGTTGTATCTTATAATCCAGATTATGTCATAGCGTTTTAACTTGAATGTTTTAAGTGCATTATTGCTAAATTTGTTATAATAAAACAGGCAGTAACAAGACATAATATAATAAACCCCTATATACAACCCTAACATTAGTACGTCTGATTATGTAATTAAATGTAAAAATCTTTGTAAATAACCTATAGACACTGGATACATGAGCTACATTTTTTATAGATACGTGTTACAATATAACCTATATCAATTTACACAAAAAAACTAACAGACTATTAAATTATTACTTACTTACTTGCATTGCGCTGTATTAATGCAAGTAAAATGCAAAAAAATAGTCAATCAAGTCGCGCACAATCTCTTTCACTAAAGTACGTCTTCTTCTCCTTCTTCTCTTAGATTATGGTTTCTGTAGAGTATTTTCCACAATTTCGCCAATGTCAAGTATAAGGCAACGTCATACGGTGTTTAGATTATTAAATCTTTACATATTCATAAAATATTTATCAAAAATGAAAATAATCTAAAAAACCTAAAGTACATCTGCCGCCCGAAATAATACGTTCCGACAGCTGTCAGTTTAATATAGGTAGACGTAATAGTGTGAATTTTAATATTATAACGTTAACCTGCTAAAATAAGCAGTTTAGCTCTAAATTTAATCATTAGTCCGAAACCAGTCCAACTGACAGGTGTCAGGAACGCACTGTATCGACGGCCGCACTGTAGTTGACTGTATCTATATTTATCCTTGACCTTATCCGCATGATTCTATTTCTGAATTCAATAAAAAACAAAACGGTAGATTGCACATATTTCCTATAACGTTTCCTTGTTTATTTTTGCATTATGATTATACATTATTTAGCTCTTAGGTAGAGAGCCTTCATCTTTATTTTTATTCAGAGTAAGTCTGAGATGGATAAAAATGTCCTTCCTTCATAATACATATAAATATTTCGAACGATATTGAAAATTGTGGATAGTGTTAAATAACAGAAAAATAAAAGCGCACTGTGGTAGTAGGTACTGGTATCATAAACAACATCTACGTCCAGCTATAATTTATGTTATAATGACATTAGTCTGTAATTTTCCCACTGCGAAAGCCCTCTAATGTGATCATACGAGGACCTGGAGCCACCCTTAGGTGCCGAAGATGACCGCCCCAGTGGTGGTTTAGCCGGTAGGAGGCCGGCATACCCCTTCGCCCTTCCCCGGGACGAAGGAAGTTCATGAAAAATTTCCACTGGGCACCAATAAAAAAAGGGGCAAAAGCCAGTTTTCATACAGAGAAGGACGAGCATTGTTCACCACGCTTGCCCCCTAATGTTAGCGATTTCAGACTATTCAATCCCGGTTTCTTTCAGATGTTTTCTTTACATAAAGTCAGTGGTTCCTTAGATTATCTCAGCTAAGTATGTACTTATGACATTGATGACATGATGACATTAAAAAGTCACATTGGCACATGCTGATCCCATCGGTTCAACAATGATTAAATTCTAACGCGAGTCGATTGAACCGTACGACGTTGCCGACATATTTATTAGATATTTTTATTTTTGAGAAATATTTTATGAATATGTAAAGATTTATTAATCTAAATACCGTACGACGTTGCCTACTATACTTGACATTTGGGAAATTGTGGAAGATACTTACTCTACAGAAGCCATAATCTAAGAGAAGAAGAAGAAATTCTAACGCTTTCCTTGTGAAGTATTTTATTTAACAAATTGGCGACGAGGATGTCGGAATCGAAATGTACACAATATAAACGAGTACGAGGTTCATTACGAGGCATCTTAATCCGAACGGTAAACTACCTAAATACGGCAATGAATTTACAAAATGAAGAAATACAATCCAGGATACTTTCAATTATAGAAACTACAAAATATACAAAAATAAATCGAGATTGAAACAAGCGAAGTTAATTTAAATGATTTAGGTATGAAATTGAAGGCCTTTATACAAAATTAAATACCAATCTATTACGTCTACAGAGAGACACCAGTTGTTCAAACACACATCTAAGTACAAGTACTGAAGCGGATACACTATCCACCTATTCGACAGCAACCGACAAAACCCGCCAAGAACAAAATTGCAGAATGAACTTCCAGCCACAAAAAAAAAAACTATTTTCCTCAGAGGAAGAAATGGTATTTTTTCTTCGCTCTCGTATGCCATAATGACGGTCTTTTTGAGCAAGAGGAGTGAAAAATATTTTTTACTTATAGTAGTTATCGTTTAGGTACACACGCGTCCACTCTGAAGTAAAACTGTACATGAGTGACGGTGAAAGAGCGGGCGGCTTACCTTAACAGCCGAATACTCAAACGCCACTTAATATTTAAATCCTGCTCAACTGTTTGTGACGCCCGGTTTTAGCAAGAAGCCGGGCTTCTTAAATCTTTAAGCGGGATTTTAATATTAAGTGGCGTTTCAGTATTCGGTCGTTAGTTTAGTTTACTGTTTCATGCGAGCGCAGCGCAGTGCAATGAGTGCACATACGGACTGAGATGGAGTGAGGTGTAGGCAAGGCGTAGGTACTTACGGCCAAAATTAATAATCAATCTGATGCAATAAATTTGGATTTGGGATTGAAAATTTGTCAGTTTTTGTATTAAGTGTGATAAACAGAACAGTAATGTAAAATTACTGGATACTCCATACGGTCCGGATTAAGAATATAGCACCACTCCGCCTTCTCCCGTGGATGTCGTAAAAGTCGTCTAAGGGACTTTAAACCAGAGGACTGAGCAGCAGCGTCCCTGCTGTGGAGCGGTAGCCGTTCTACGCTCATCAACCCGCCTGGCAAGCGTGGTGAGTTTTGGCAAATTCCCCTCAAAATGAAGACAACCGATATGTAACCGGTTGTCTGTGGGGGAGGTATTTGGGCAGCAGTCTTTTGGCTGATATGATGATGACTGGACACGGGACCAGACGCAAATTTCCGAAGCTTTCCCGGATTTCCCGGCCATCTGGCAACCCTACTCATATCACATGGACGACCACAAACAACTGTAAACTTATGGCTTATAGCACGGACAGTCAAAACTTTGACTTTGAGCCAATCGCTTAGACAGTTTATCAACCGAGTCGAAAACTAACTAGCAATAAAATCTCATAATAGTCATAATCTCAGGGAGCCGATGTTACTAAAATGCTCGACTTGTTTGTCGCATAACCCCTTAACGCAATAACAAAGAGTAAAGACAGTACTTTTGAAAAATACCATAAGTCAACTTTTCGATTAATTGAATAATTAAATTGCAACTACAATCTAGAATGTTCCCATGAGTGATTGAATGTTAAGCGAATTAACGCGATTATTTCCATTGATCGACTCGCTAATGATTTCTGTCGTCATTATTAATCTCAGTTAATTAACCTCACACATAGCGAGCTACTTAATCTAAAGAGTTATGCAATATTTAGATTGATGATTAATTATTAAATACTACAACGCCCCTTAATTCTCACCGACTAAAATCACTTGGGCGGTCACCTCAATACTCAATACATTTATTGCACTCCACAAGTTACTTGGTGTTACAGTACAGTATAGGAATCATATGTGGGCCCTGTCGGGCACGGCAAAAAGGTAGGAGAGAGGAGAGTCACTTTTATAATTTTGATTAATGTGATATGAATGTCATACTTAATTACAGCAAGGGGTACCTTAGATATCAATTTGCTATTACACGTATATATTATAGGAATACCTAATATTAGTAGATATTAAGTTTCATTTTAAATATTTATTTATTTCTTTTAGATATTTATATTTATTCTGATATACCTATTTAATATTGTATCGTAGTTATTAAATGTAATACTATTATTTAAATCGAATATTTACTATATGCAACAATTACAAATAAATTATCACTATTGTTATTAGCATTTATTATCAGTAGTTATTAGTGTAGTAATGTTGTGTGTAGTAATTTACAACATTAATTATTATTAATGATGATTATGAATATTTATTTGTTATCATTATTATTAAGTACGTACTTAAATAGGATTTTCATTGTTATTTAAATCACAATTCATATATTATATTATATATTCATTATTATTAATTCAATTAAATATCTATTTATTATTATTAATTCAATTAAACATCTATTCATTATTATTAATTTAATTAAACATCTAATCATTATTATTAATTCAATTAAACATCTATTCATTATTATTAATTCAATTAAATATCTATTCATTATTATTAATTCAATTAAACATCTGTTCATTATTTACATTTTATATAAATGTATCGTTAAAATATTCATTTATATGGTAGTAGCATTTATTTAATAGTAGCTGTTTTAATCTTTTTATAAAAATATTAAAATTTTCTTCATTTTTTATCATTGGTGGTAGTTTATTATATATTTTTATAGACATAACATGGGGGCTGGTTGAATGCATTTTTAATCGAGAGTTGGGTAAATTTAGTCTGTTATGATGCCTTAATTTGTATTTCAGGTTCTTGTCCTCCCGTTTTGTAAAGAAGTCTTGATGGCTTCTAACAAATTTACAGATTTCAAAAATATATAGACTTGGTATCGTTAATAGTTTTAGGTCTTTGAAGTGGGGTTTGCAGGCAGTTTTTGGCCATATCTAACAGTATGCCTATTGCGTATTCCTTAGCATTTACAATATTGAGAGCTTCCTGTATATATTTATATACAGCCAGAGTAGTTGACCGACTTTTCCGAAAACCATTTTGGGCCTCGTCAAAGATTTTATATTTTTCGCAAAATGAGTAAACTCGCTCACACATGGCTTTCTCAAATATTTTTGAAGCTGTTGGTAAAAGGGCTATGGGTCGGTAGTTGCTAGGATCCGTCTTTGAGTCTTTCTTATGGATAGGTTTGATTATTGCTTGTTTTAACATGAATTTGATTATTGCTTGTTTTGCCTCGGCAGAGGCAAAGGGGCTTAAGGGATCTTGAGAACAAACGGGCTGGAGCCGCCTATCGGTGTCAACTTCCAAGCCTATAGGCACACTTAAGAGACTGTAAAGAGGTCACCCGCTCTAGCGGAGGGGAAGCGGAAGTCGTCTTCTTGAAATGAGCTATTTATGTACTCTTTATTGTACACCATAACATATTAGTTATAGAAGTATTCTATAAACAACAGTACAATAGGCGGCCTTATCACTACTCGACTCTTCTATAGTCTTCTGTTTTACCTACGAATCCCACATAGATGTGTATATTATTGCCAATAAGAAGATGGAGGGGTTCGTACTGCATAGATAGATCAATCTGTCAGGTTATGCTATATTGCCATGGCGATTCCTTGTATGGGTGACCAATTATATGGCTCTATGCGGCTACCTCTTTTTAAACTGGAGAGATTCTGATTGACTTCCTTTGCTCTGCGGAAGGAGGAGGAGAGTGCAGAACTCTTATCGGCTATAACTACCTTGGAGTTTCTTCAACCTACCTTGCACCGGAGGCATTGATTCAATGGCGCGTTAAGCGCACCCCTGGCCAGCTCCCCAGGTTAGGTGATGTCGGAAGCGTTACCTAACAATCTGCTGATGTCTAAATATAAGTACCTGCGATAAAATGTATCTTGTTAATAACTTATTGAGTATGTATAATATATCGTGCGTAACTATGATGTAATTATGTAAATATGTCATAATTTTAATTTTCTTGTCAAATAAATACAGAACATAATTTTATTTAAATTGCAATATAATAACAATAAATTTATTAAACAAAATATAAGTACATTAAAAAGGAAAAATACTTACACACGAAATGTGCGTGATACATTCTAAAGCTAACCAGAGCTACCCCAATAAGTTCAATAAGGGCAATAGTAAGTAGACTTGCTACTTTAAGCATCGTGATAAATGATTTACTTAATAGCGTTTCGAAAGCTCCATGTCGCGACCGAACGCTTCAATCCGTACATTTACAAACGATCCAGTTGCAAGGCGCTTTTTGGACGCTCGATGCAGTGACTGAACGCTAAACTCCGCACTTAAGCGGATGCCAGTCGCAACAACTCAGCGCGATTCTAGCATCTGCGGAACACGGCTAAATGTTGTACTAGATCTAAGCGATTTATATACTGCTTTCGAACGCAGCAAGTCACCAAAACGCGATACAGCATCAAAGCAGTCGCAAAAAGTGCTTAAACTATCGTGTGTGCTAGAGCCCTAATAAGACGTACAATCCGGATTTATGACAGCCGAAGCAACCTTAGAAGGAAAACTTGATATCCGATTCAAACGCGGACACTTTGCGTCCCAAGCCATGAGTTCGACTAACTGTAAGCAACAACATTATCATGTCGCTGTAGAACGCGCCGCACGCAACAAACTGCAGAGTATAAATCCGCAGCGGATGTTTTCCACAGTGCACGCAGTTTTTCTTGGATTTTGTGAACAAATTCTGCAACAGACTTTTTCTTCTCGATTCCGCGGTACGGAGGTTTAATCTATATGATTTTATAGTAGGTACTGATATTGTAAAAAAAACACACACGGAATTCTCCTGTAGTGCGCATTAGCATCTCTTACTGACAGACCACATAATTTACAACGAAATCATCGTTTGTAACATCTTTACGTTCTCTATACCTGCGTAATAAATATAATATTTTCTACTACATTTTTTGCCGTCACACCGACTACTAGCTTGTAAAGTATTAATGTTATAAAGCTGTTAATCGGTTAGCTCGTGAAAACCTTGAATTGTAAACAAAGAGCGACTTTTTCCTCTTGGTTTTATCTTTTTTTTTCATGAGGCTATCCCCCTCCCTACGGTAGGCGCGGGAAGGTGCGGTATTTTTTTTCCGGGAGAAATTCTTAATGAACTTCGTCCACTCCTGTGAGAAAAGAGACGTGGGCTTGACAGACTCTTAGGGTGAGATTCAGAAACGAGTCTAAGCGTGAACTTACACTTCCATCTGTCAAAATCCACTACTTACGCTCATAATTGTATTCACAGACGATTCGAACACGACTTAAGCTTAGCGTAAACTAAGCTATTGCCAAGTAGTGAAAAACGACTACTTTGGGCAAATCTGCGCCACTATGTAGTATGTATGTAGTTCGTATTGACAATAATGTTGTTGCATTGTTTCCTGCAACAGGAACTATGAATTATGGATATATGTACCTATGTAAGTTGTTTACTTTGATTGTCATCATTCTTTCTAGGTTTGTACTATGGAGGCTACATTAGTCCAATATGTTCAACTATTTAGCAATACAGCATGTAAGAATAATTCTGTATAGAATAATAAACATATTTGATTATGACTTTATGATGACATACGATTATTATATGACTTTGTTATTTCAGTCCACAGCTCCAAATTTCTTTTTATTTAAGACTGTGTCAGTATTTTTAAGAGTAATTAATATTATATTTTGTTTTGCCCACTCCAATGCATTTTGTATATATTGCTATCCTGTTTTATTTTTATTTATGCCTGACTACACAGTTTTGTAAAAACCGTATCTCACCGATAAACATTATCTTATTAAAAATGGCTATACAGAATAGAGTTCAAACTTAGCCAAGCCTGACGTAAGTTTGAGAGGGACTGTGTCTCTGAATACGAATTTTGAAGATGCGCTTAGCCACTACTTGGCTTTGAGTGTTCTTCGCCCGTCTTACGTACATGTCTCTGAATCTCACCCTTACCGCTTATAACTCCAAGGTGTTGCTTCCGCTTACATATGGCTGGAGCCTGGGACTTTGCCGGCTAAAATCTCCATGGTGTTCCACCTACTTACCGATGGCGCAGGATTCGGTCGCACATTTACCATACTTGGCTTGGTTGTCAGTGTGGTATGTGGGTTAAAAATATAAGACGAGTCCACTCCTTCCCGTGGATTGCGTAAAAGGAGACGATCAAGTAGGGATCTCTAAATCAGAACGATAGGCAGCAGCGTCCATTCTGTGGAACAGCGGTATCATCAACTCGCCTGCTTAGGATGGTGGGCAACTGGCAAGTTCCCCCCAAAATGAGGACAAACGTTATGTAACCGGTCGTTATGGAAATCTATGAAGGAAGCCTTTGTTCAGTAGTGGACGTACTTTACCTGATGAGCAGGTCTTTGCTCGCCACTCATTTTGGCGGCCTGGCCAACTTATAATGTGTATAAACTTGTATAGTTTTTCAACAGTGTTCTTTTTGAATTCCAGGTGAAATGTCAGTACTGTACCTCTTCACGAGATATCGGTTTAACTGGAACGAGGTGGATTTCAGCATGTTTTCTACTTACGCCATGTGTACTTCATTAGTGGGTAATTATTACTTGTATTATATTATATTATCTATCTTGCTAGAGAATCTAGAATTAAAACAGTGGTGAGGTTGGTGCAGCGTCAAGTGATCGGTTTTGTGCGCTTCGTGTTGCGGGTTCGATCCCCGCACGGAGCAAATATTTGTATTGGGTAGACGTTTCGGGTCTGGGTGCTTGTTCATGAGAGATGTATGTCTAAATATATATATGGGTCTATAAAAAATAAAAATCTATAAAAAAGAGAAAGAGTATCTCAAACTTATTTACTTACATAGAGATATATCAAAAATTCTACCGGCTCGCGCTGAATTTCGATTGAAATGCTTGTTTGACTGTATTATAATAGTCCATTTTGTGTATAGGATATTGAGCTACATCATCATATCAGCCACAGGACGTCCCCTGCTGAACAAAGGCCTCCCCCTTAGATTTCCACAACGAGCGGTCACATGCCGCTCTCATCCAACGACTCCCACCAACCTTCATCAGGTCATCTGTCCACCTCGTTGGAGGTCATCCCACGCTGCGTTTTCCGGTGCGCAGTCTCCATTCGAGAACCTTTGTGCCCCAACGGCCATCAGTTCTACGAGCAATATGCCCTGCCCATTGCCACTTCAGTTTACTAATCCTTTCAGCTATGTCGACAACTTTAGTTCTTCTACGGATCTCCTCATTTCTGATTCGATCTTGTAGAGAAATACATAGCTCTCTCCATAGCTCGCTGAGTGACCTTGAGCTTTCTTATGAGGCCCATTGTGAGTGACCGCGTCTCTGTTCCATATGTCATCACTGGTAACACACACTGGTTAAAGACTTGCGTCTTGAGGCATTGCGGTATTGTTGACGAAAAAACGTTGCGAAGTTTCCCGAACGCTGCCCAGCCGAGTCGGATTCGACGACTGACCTCTTTCTCGAAGTTGGACCTACCTAATTGGACAGTTTGTCCCAGTTAGACATACTCGTCAACAAGTTCGAGAACAGAGCTCCCAACGGATATTGGGATGGGCACGACATGGGCATTTGACATGACTTTTGTCTTGCCCATGTTCATTTTAAGGACCTGTTGGGAAACTCTGTTGAGATCATCGAGCATTGTGCTGAGCTCTTGCAGAAATTCTGCCATGACTACGATGTCATCGGCAAATCGAAGGTGAGTGATATACTCGCCATTGATGTTAATGCCGAATCCTTTCCACTCCAGTAGCTTGAAGCGACCTCCATTGCAGCGGTGAACAGTTTCGGGGAAATTACGTCCCCCTGTCTGCAATCCCCCCTCTCTGCAATGGAATTGCCCCCGTGCTCTGTTCATGTACTCGGACCGACATGGTGGCGTTTCTGTATAAGCACTTCAACACTTCAATGTAACGATAGTCAATCTGGCACCGCTGCAGAGATTGCAGCACTGCCCAGGTTTCGATCGAATCGAAGGCTTTCTCATAGTCCACAAACGCCAAGCATAGTGGCAGATTATACTCCTCGGTCTTCTGTATAACCTGGCGCAGCGTATGGATGTGGTCTATGGTACTGAAACCTTTTCGGAAACAGGCTTGTTCGGCAGGCTGGAAGTCATCAAACCTGCACTCGAGACGATTCGTGATGACCCTTGAAAACAGCTTATAAACATGGCTCAGAAGTGAAATGGGTCCACAATTCTTCAATAGGGTTTTATTACCCTTTTTGAAGAAGAGCACCACCTCACCTCTCTTCCACGCCTCCGGCGTTGTGCCCTCGAGTAAGACGGAATTGAATAGCTTCTGAAGGACTCTAAGTACCGGTGTGCCACTCGCTTTGAAGCTCTGTCGTAATTCCGTCCGCCTTGTTATTTTTAAGCTGTTTCAAGGCCATCCTAATCTCGTACAGGCTGATGTCCGGGATATCCTCGGTATAGTGTCGGGTTAGTTTGGCTCGCGGGTCTTTGTCAGAGCCAATGGTAGGTATAGTAACCGGGCTGTATAACTGCCGGTAGAAGTTCTCAATCTCTCTCAAAACCTCTGGCTTAGTCGACGCTACACTGCCGTCCTCGGTCTTCAGCTTCATAATACGACTTTGCCCAATAGACTTGTCTCTTGCGAACACTTTGGAGCCTTGATTCCGCTCAATCGCTTCACTTTTCTGGTCTACCTTTACGGTGGGTTTTAAAGAATTTAGACCCAACCGTTTGGACAGTTTCTACAAACTTACCACTCTCAACTCACCATCGCATCGAGTGCCCAGCTTTGCGTTGAAGTGATGCGATGTCAGATAAATGCAAGATAATCATGTTTGCGTATACCAGGACAGGTCATTCCAAAATGGCTATGGATCTTTCTTTAAACGGCCATTCCAGACGTTGCCCAAAATTTTTTTTCAAGTTATAATGTATCTAAATATGATGTCTAAATGACAAGAAGATGAAAAAATATGTTATTTATGATTAGTAGATTACATACTATGTTTTATATGTAATCTACTAATCATAAATAACATCACATCACATCCTGAATAATGAAAATGCTACATAATTATTATATAAATATAAAAGAAATTCGAGCAAATCATCAAATGATTTGATAAAATACTTGTAGGCCTCTACCTAGGTTATTAATTATAAAATCCTGAGGTATGTACTGGGTTGATATCAAGTTCGGAAATTATAGGTAGAAATCTCGATTTATAATGAATCTAAATACCGTGCCCTGGAACAATGTAAAATTATGTAACTATTATAAAAATTCAACATACTAGTAATGTCTTAAGTTTTCACGATTATTACACATTATAATAAAACACTTTTAAACGGATTACATCGCGTATATTATCTGCATAAAACGTATATAATAGTACACTATAATATACGCGATGTAATCCGTTTTAAAAGTGTTTTTATTATAGTTTAACATACTGTTAGCTTTATTTTATATCCCAGTTATCGTCTATATTAGTTATGCAGCGTCTAGGTGACTATCAACACAAGATCTGACAGACATAATATACGTAGATTAATGTCTTCTACGCGTTATTAATTTCAGGTACTTTGTTCTCTGTGGGTGTATTTAGTCATTTGCTAAAGTTTGACGATGCAATTATTGGTGTAATATCGTGCACGAGCAAGATATTGGCTGGATTCATGTACGCCTTTGCCACAAAGACGTGGCAAATATACATAGGTATGTATTTTTATGATTACTTTTGGTTATATAGTGATACTTATTGCAATTGCAATCGTTTCTTTTCTATTTTGCAGCTCCACTCATTGAAATATTCAACGGTACATCGTTCATAGCGATGAGGTCAATGGTCTCCAAATTGGTAGACAGAGACGAATTGGGTATGTGTAAATATTGTATCCAGATTTTGTTTAATTACTATAGAACTTTATGTACCGCATACTTAACGTACATGCGACACATAAAGTTCTATATTAGACGTTTTATGGATCTCATTGGATAATTTCGTCCCATTTTGAGGTGTCATGCTTACGGACGGAACCAAGTATAAATTGGAAAATAAAATTTGTCATGTACGCTTACAAGTAAACGTAGGTACCAACCTATAAGTTAGTATTTAGATTTATAATAAAACACTTTTAAACGGATTATATCGCGTATATTATAGATTTTTATTTTTCCTGACGTTTCGAATGCTTTGCAGCATTCGTGGTCGCAGGATGACTAAGGTGACAGGCGTCGTTACAGATTTTAAAAAGTTATTTTATTTTATCTACCGTACAATTTTAATCAAAAAATTAGTTTCGATGCACGCAGTAATCACTCAGTGTCTTGATGTTTTTTAGTGCGGTATCTTGTTTGGGACTTTATTATTTTAATAACTGGATTCCAAACAGGTGGTACCTGCCAACCATCTTCTCTATTAAAATTAGGATGTTTTTTAATTTCAATAGCCTCACGAAACATTCTTGGTACATATCGGTTCTCTTTCGCGAGGACTTGAGGTTGGTCAAAACGAAGATAGTGGTTGGGTTTACCTAAGGCATGTTCACACACTGCAGACTTTGTGGAACGTCTATGCTTGACGTCAGCTATATGTTCTTTTATTCGGGTGGCTATGCTACGCTTTGTTTGCCCTATGTATGACAAACCACAATCACAGTCAATCTTGTAGAATCTAGAAAAAAATCTATAATATCCGCGATATAATCCGTTTAAAAGTGTTTTATTATATAGTTTATGCACATATTGTTCTTAAAACATGCATCATCAATTTTGAACACATTTTGGATAGTGCGAAACGTGAGCTGTGCTTCTTTTAATTATTCAGGTTTTTTCTATGATCGAAACTTTCACACAAACTGCCCACAAGAACTGTACAAAGTTTCAAATGAAATAAGACCGCTTATGGGATAAACAAGAAAACATTATTTTTCTTATACATATAGAATATATAGATATTTGTTGTTCTATACTCACGCCATAGCCAAATAAATGTTTTTTTTCTATCTTGCATTTCTAGATAAAGGTACAAAATCGTATACATTGTATACATCCCACTGACTGCCCCAGGATATAACACATTTTGAGACGTATGAAAGCATAATTATGCACAAATGATAGTGGCAATGGATTCCGCGTGGTGGATTCCGGATGAATATAGCACCACTTCATCTCCTCTCGCGGATGTCATAAAAGGCGACTAAAGGACTCTAAACCAAAGGGATGGGCAGCAGCATCCCTTCTGTGGTGTGTAGTCATATTGCGCTCACCAACTCGCCTGCCAAGCGTGGTGAGTACTAGCAAATTCCCCCAAAATGACGACAATTGACAATTGTGGAAATCTACGGGGTAGGCCTTTGTTCAGCAGTGGCCGTTCTTTGGCTCATATGACGATGATTATGATGATAGTAGCAGAGCGTTATATTTTGGGTTTAGTGTCAAGTATTTGATCCTAACATCAGAGCAAACTTTTAATGGTTTACTTACAAAATTCTATATTATCCTCATTGCATAGTTAGGTTTATAACTCATGCTAGTCTAATATATAGATAGATGCATGTGCATGTGGTTTTTGCGGTTTTCGACACTGACAATGAAGAAAATAACGGCACAGGTGGTATAGTGGCCAAGGGATTGGCCTTTTGTGTTACGGGCTCGATTCCCGCAAGGCCCAAATATTTGTATGGCCTACGGGTAGTTGTTCCGAGTTTGGGTGTTTGTGTGAACGACGTGTGAGAATCAAACACTAAAAAAAATCTTACGAATTTCAGGCAAAGTAAACTCGTTCTTCGGTGTAGCTGAAGCGATGATGCCGCTGATATATGCGCCCATGTACACTTCGTTGTACACAACGACTCTCAAGACGTTCCCAGGAGCATTCTTTCTTCTAGGCGGAGGTCTTACTATGCCGGCTGTTGTCATATTCTTGTGAGTATTATAAGAAGTAACTGAAGTTAAAATATTCATATAGTTGATAAGGTGCGATTCATATAGTTATGCGTGCACATCTACGAATGTGTGAGGATCACGGAGATTGCTCTCTATACAAAATTTACCTGGTACGCATTGGCCGAGTGTTCATACCCACAAAGCAGCTTATCAATTACCTAAACCTATGGTATAGTATATGGTTGTATATATAGATTATTTATAATGTATTTTATAAAGTATTATATATGTGTATAAGTACACCACGGAATAATCCCTTTGTCTTTGTCCATCTTTTTCTTGTCAATCCAAAGGTTGTGTGTAAGAAATCACTAATAGCGATAAGACCGCCCATTGTACAATTACTGTTTACAAAATGATTCCTAATAGTTGTTTTTAAAATGGTGTACAATAAAGAATATTATATTCTATTCTAAACCCATTTTTTATTTTTTACTCCTGACGAAGAATTGACCATTTAATAAGGCTAGGGAGTATTTAGTAAGCATATAGAACGTATTCCTCACCGTAGCAAGAAGCTTACTATTCTTATTCTTTAGACAATTTCTCGTTACAGGTGTAGCGGTAAAACGTGTGAGTGTAGCGGGGCATTATGCTTTTTTGTTGTTCTTCTCGAAAACATTTCTTGGAAATGTGGTTGCTTAACCGGTCGTTTCTGGCGAAACTAAAAGGCCTCCAGCCAGGGGGCATACTGCACCCCTACTCGCTCTTACAGGTCTTTTGGCAACGCGTAATGGTGTACAGCGTTCGTATCATAATGTTATCTGTCGGCCATATACAAAATTTGTGCTAGTAATTCTGATTAACCCACGTTTCATCGAGATAAATTCTTGTGCGTGCGTCTCCGCAGTTTAACAACTCAATCATCTTTTTTTTGAACTTGGGTCAATCACAAACATTATTAAAATTAAAATTAATTTGTTTTAATTATACTGGTTCTCGTTTAATTTAACTTAAACATTTCAAATCATTTTTGACAACAATGCGTGCTTGTTGTTTAATTTTCAAACATAAATGATAACTCGTTATTTATATTAGAAAGAATGACTGCAACTCATGCACCATGCACTCATGGTTTACATGACATGTACTATCGTACTTAGTAAGTAAGCGTGTTAGGCCACTTGTTCACTACACGGAATCCGTAATTTTACGGTCTTGATGGTCCAATCTAAACTCGCATTGGTATTGTTAGCAGTACCTAAGATTGAGTTTTACAAAATATGAAATGCCTTTGTACCGTGTGAGATTGCTGCGTCGTATTTTCGACTCAAAAGAAGACTCAACCTTATCGGCAACAACATAAATGCGTGTTTAGATTGGATCACTTCATCCGTGAAATTACGGATTTTGTTTAATGCACAAGCGGCCTTAGCGTGAGTTACACACCATGGGAATATTTCGGTAGCACGTGCTTGTTGTGCACATTACTACGCAAAACATGATTTATGACAGTTCCTGCAGCGTGAAATTGTATTTAGTATCATCATTTCGGCCGATTGAAATCCACTGCTGGACACAGGCCTCCCCCAAAGATCACCACAACGACTGATATGGTGTTATGTGCTCATTGGGAGGTCTTGCCATAATCGCCACGCTTGGCAGACGGGTTGGCGATCGCAGTTGAGTTGTTAATGTACTCGAAGGACGCTGCTGCCCATCCTCCGGTTAATCCCTTAGTCGACTTTTACGACACCCACGGGATGAAATGGGGTGGTGGCATTCTGAGCCGGCACCACACGGCAATATGAAAAATGGTATTTAGTATAGTAGAAAAGAATACCATAATGAGAGTATTGTTAACTCACCCAGTAAAATATATTTTTTATTTCAGATGGCTGTACCTGGCTAATAAGAAGCACATTCAAGCTAATTTAGAAAAAGAAGCGGAAAGACAAGCTAATGGAGCTACCGAAAAGACCGGCATGGAAAACAAAGCGTATGAGGCTGACGAAATTGAGAAAAAAACACCAAATACAAATACAACTGTAACAGAAGACAAAAACGATAGTGTCATGCAATCACAAATAGAAATGGGTTTCATAGAAAGTATAGTAAACAATAGTAAGGTACAATACTAATTTCTGATGTAAATGTAAATGTTTTAAAGGGAAAATAATTTTATTTACAAAGATAATTATGTTTTTAAGTAACTTACCGGTGAAGGATTACATCGTTTCGAAACCTGAGCGTCCAAGCAATCACGCTAGTACTTGGTAGCTAATCGTATGAACCGTACACATAATTATATTTAATTTCCTAAATGCATCCCTGTGTTTTCAATACACAAAAGGCCGTTCTAGGTATGTATATGAATGTCACTGGGACGTCATGCACAAACATTTAGAAGTTCATATACTTCATAGCTGCACATATCGGTTGTTCGTGTATGGTCACTGAATTGGCTAACGTGCCTGACCGCCTAATGGGTTATCTTCCTTAGTAGTATAAATGTGACATATAGTGACAAACATTTAATATGCCACTTTTATATACCTACCTGCAGATAATTAAATGTGACTATACAAACTTAAGAATGTAAACGTGATTATTCTTATGATATTTGAATATTTAACGCCCTTCTATGAAAGTTGTTCATAACTAACATTAAGAGTATTAGAAATAGATTCATGATGGTGTTACTACAATGCCATAAAATTTGTGTTAGCATTTTTAATGTTGAAAATATTGTAAATATATATTAATGGAATACTTAGGTACAGCATCAAGGCTTTGAGACGGAGACCAATTATTTTGAAGGCAAAAGTAAGACCGATATTTATTACGATAATATTCAAAGTTTAGATATTAAAAAGAGTTTGTTCAGAATTTTGGGTTCTGTACAAAGAAATGAAACAGCTACGTAGATCTTCAATCATCATCAACCTTAGTCTCGTGTCTTTAAATTGTTAAAGGTTCTATCTACTTATCTTGAATTAATGAAACTGTGCCATTAAAAAACGAGCAAGTGCGAGTATGACTACACGCCGTAAGGTTCCATACCAGAATCGGAAAATCAGGATCTCCAAGTATACGTGTTTCAGTGACATTTGTGACACTGAGTACTTATTTTGCGGGAGCTCGCATAGCAAACTGGTATTAACCGCAAATATAAGTTTGTCGCATAATAATTCCACATGGGCTTTTTATCATCTATCATATCAGCCAAAGAAAGTCCACTGCTGAACAAAGGCCTCCCCCATAGATTTCCACAGCTGAGTTTAGATCTAATCACTTAGGTACTTTGTTTAAAACCACTCCAATAACTAAATAAATGACAACTCTGTATTGTAATTTTAACAACTTCCATGAGTTGATCATCTTCCTTAGGGATTTAATCAAATCTCTGTTTTTATAATCTCCCTGCAACATATATAAAGATTAAGTAAGCTGAAGTGGCAATGGGCGGGGCACATTGCTCGTAGAACTGATGGCCGTTGTTGGCAAAACTGTTCGCCAGTGGAGACCGCGCGCACCGGAAAACGCAGCGTAGGAAGCCCTCCAACGAGATGGACAGATTACCTGGTGAAGGTTGCTGGGACATGTTGATTGCGGGCGACATTTAAGCGGTCGTTGTGGAAATATGTACGAGAGGCCTTTGTTCAGCAGTGGATGTACGGCTGATGGATGATTATGATGCTCTTTAGTGTAATCTTGATTTTTAAAGCAGAATGAGGCTTTAGGCCTTTATCGCCATCAGAGACGTGGTCACTCACAGTGGGCCTCATAAGAAAGCTCAAGGTCACTCAGCGAGCTATGGAGAGAGAGCTATGCTTGGTATTTCTCTACGAGGTCGAATCAGAAATGAGGAGATCCGCAGAAGAACTAAAGTTGTCGACATAGCTAAAAGGATTAGTAAACTGAAGTGGCAACGGGCAGGGCACATTGCTCGTAGAACTGATGGCCGCTGGGGCACAAAGGTTCTAGAATGGAGACCGCGCACTCGAAAACGCAGCGTGGGACGACCTCTAACGAGGTGGACAGACGACCTGGTGAAGGTCGCTGGGAGTCGTTGGATGAGGGCGGCATGTAAGCGCTCGTTGTGGAAATCTAAGGGGGAGGCCTTTGTTCAGCAGTGGACGTCCTGTGGCTGATATGATGATGATTCGATACCAATTTCAACTTGATATCTCAAGCCGTTCTGAAAAAAAGGGCCTTGACATACGGACATCAAAGTGACATATCCACACGCACACACATCAGCTCGTAAACGTCCACTAATGTACGTGGGCCTTCCTATGATCACTACAATGAGCGGTCATATTGCCCTAACCACCACGCTTGGCAGGCGGATTGGTGATTGCAGTGTATTGTTATTAGTACCCGGGAGGATGCCGCTTTCCATCCTCTTGATATTAACCCTTAGTTACCTTTTACGACACCCTTCGGCGGAGAAGGATGCCGGGCACAACAGAGAATACTATAGATAAGCGTTCTGTTTTCCAAAAAAGGTACAGAACCCGAAAAGTTAAACATATTGTTTTAATAGCGTTACTAGTAGGGTACGTATCTACCATTGTTACCCCCTTTACTCGTCTATGCTTGTTAAGTGGGTTCACGACAATAGTGCATAAGGGAGGTTCGAAGTCACAACCTATCATCAATCAGCACTCTGATACCTTAGCAATTGAGCCAGGTAATGCCACTTCCAGTATGAACTTTCCTTACCATTTATTTCTTATTACTCATTGGTTATATTAATTATTCCTTATAGTGAAATTATTCAGTTATTTCGACTCAATCTCCGGATCGGATTCACCTTAATAATTCCCTTAGATTTTACTTAAACTTTGCTTCTTTTTTACCAATGCAATCTTCTTACGCTTTTCATTCCTTTCATCCATTGGTTCATTTTTACGAAAGAAGTGAGATGATTATGACATGGCCAACATTAAAAATTGAAAGCAAACGTGAAAAAGACGATCTTGATTAGAAAGTAAAACTTAGGCGATATTAAAAAAATACATAAGGTGAGGTGGGGTAAGACTAACATAGATTCCTACCAGACAGAAAAAAACGGTGTTTATGTATAAGTTGTCTGTCTTACTTTTGAGGTAAAAATTATACTGATATATGATAAAATGAACATTTATGTGATTATAAAGATATTTGCATAAGTGTTTTCAAAGCGGTAATGCTGATGAAAATGTAAAACAGCAAACACTGTTAGTCTCCCCTGCCATCCAGGGTAAGAACTAAGACTAACAGTAATGTTTTTAGTTTAAGACGTACTTACGTATTTTCCTTGTGTAGTTTATGAAGAAAAATCAGAGATGTCAACAATAGTAACCTTTATTTTGAATTTTATAGGTCAAAATCAGGGGTACCAACCTTTTTTTTTTTATTGATGTCCAGTGGAAATTCTACATGGAACTTCCTTCCCCCCGGGGAAGGGCGAAGGGGTGTGCCGGACTCCTACCGGCTAAAACCACTGGAGCGGTCATCTTCGGCACCGAAGGGGGGCTCCAGGTCCTCGTAAGATCACACTAGAGCCGCCCATTGGTGCCAAGCCTTTAGGCACATCTTGGAAGGGATGAATGTAAAGCGGTCACCCTCTCTAGCGGAGGGAAGGCGACTGTAAAAAGGTCGCCCCCCAGGCACTTCTCAGGGAGGATTGTAAAGGATCCCCCCAAGCGTCGCTTTGCGCTGTGCTGCGCACACGGCGGCACGTGACCACGTGCGCGCCACCGTCTTCCCGGGGGTCGCTCGGTGTGAGCACGCAGACTCCCCAATCTGCGCACCCGCGACCCCCGAGGCCCCCCACCATGAACTGACGGCAGGGGGCTCAGGCGTGTTGGACTTGGGAGCCGGGACGGTTGTTGCCCCGGCGCCGTCTCGTCCTTCTCCGTGCGGGATCGGCCCTCTCCCGATCCCGCTCTGCAGTCTCCTTCTGCAGCATGACGCTCTCGCAAGGGGTACCAACCTAGGGTCAACATTATTTAATGTTACCTAACAAAATTAAAGTAGGTAGAACAATGACAGGATTTTTTTAAAATAGTATTTGAACTTAAATAACAAAATAAACAATGTTGTTGTGTTTAAAATTATTTTCATTTCAATATGTCAATATCATAGTTATATCTATATTATTTAAATATGTATAACAGCAATGATATTATACCATAGATATGTTACGTCATATTAAATGGCGCGCAGAACTCAGTCTCGCTGTATGTATGTATATATAAAGCTACAAAACTACACACCCAAGTTGTAAGAAAGAAGATACAAAAACTACTGTATTGTATTGTATTGTACGAGAGTAAAAGAGATAGCCATCTAAAATGACAACACGTATACTTAATGTCTTTGTCGCACCTGTGATAGAATATATGTTCTCTTTTCTTTGCTTGGCCTGTGTTTTGTTCGAAAATATTACTCATCGATAATTTGAATAGTATTTTTAATAAAACATTTTATATAGTTTTTTTATTCACGTGTGGTATGTCATCCCTTGTTCTTTATTTATTTATTTTTGCTTGATAGTTTGTGCATTTTCTATGCGCACGACGGCATTGTTATTTACTTAATTAATAAAACAATACAGATTTGATTGTGACAGTGTGTGCTCGATGTCCTGTCTTGGGCGAACTGATTGCGAGGTGCTACAATTGGGGGTTTTGGTTCTTACTTTTTTTTAGCATCGATATTATTTTACAAATTGGACAATACTACGCTACTATTGATAGTATCGATAGTTGAAATTATACAATAGTATCGATAGTATCGCGCTACTGTCGAATCGAACTGGGTCGATATTGTTAGAAAGCTTCCAATCAATAGTGGTGATACTATCGATAGGGCAATAGATAGTATGAGTGATTTGGGGTTATACGACACAAGCGATTGACTATCGATTTTTAAGCAACAGTACTAGACCGTGATTGTCTGGCCCCGGTGATAGTCTTACCCCACCTTACCTAAATAAAAGGTGATCAAGCAATGTTGAACTCTAATACGATTACGTACTGAACTTGCGAAGGCATGAGAGGTGATTACGTCTCAGTCGCGTGAATTCGCGTCGAGTTTCAGACCAGCTCAATGACTTCCGAAGTCACCCAGGATTATTACTCAACCATAACATGTAGTGAACATTCAATTTTCAAAGATTTCTTGTTAGATAACTACAGCATTTGTATGGTTACACAAGGTCATGACATACATTTTATGCACACATATATATATATATATATAAAACTGGCTGTTCCACGCGTCTCCGCGTTTATTTTAAGGGAACTTTATATTCTATGCCCATGACATATGACTATTGTACCTCTATGCCAAATTTCATTCAAATCCGTTCGTCTATTTGAGATGGGTGGGGAGCACAGAAGTATTAAGATTGTTGACACGGCTCCTACAGCTTTATAATCCTGACTATAGATACACAATTACAGTTATTTAACTAAATCGACGCTACCTAGGTAAAGAGTAATAAACTAAAACATTTATTTAATCAAAATATGATTATTCGACACAGAAAAATCCACGGCAACCACCTTGATTTTATGTGTCGAATGATCTAATTTCTGATGAAGGATTTTCTAATATCACAAGCTTGTCGCCTATATCGTATTGCCTTTCAAGCGTCGAAATGTACCGTTAACTGTCGATATACAGCGGTTAACTACGGTTTTTTCTCGGAATTCTGCGAGTTGAAAAGAGTGAAAGTAAGGACCTACTTATGCAATATGCAAAATAACCGTAGTTTCAATAACCGTTACTTAACAGTAGGTAATCCCGAAGTCCCGACACAGAACCCAAGAGATTAGAATTTGAGCATCCCTTTCATGCATCTACAAAGGACATGGGTGGTGTCGGGCCTGATCTGTAACAGAAATAAAAGCTTAACTAATAATAAGCGTATATTTTTATATTTTGTTTCACTATTTATTTTTGAATTTGCAATTAAAATAAAAAGTGCAAAGAAATAGGACAAAATGAATAAACCAGTGACATTTTAATGAAACGCAAACTGTTGTCATTGGCCCTGTGCCTAAATATGTCAAAAAAGTTCTCTTGGATACCAATTTGTCTGGAATATTGCGAACAATTCCTTAATTACTTGTATCGCCGATACGTATAGGTATTATTTACGTGATAAAATAAACGATAGCTATTGGTTCTTACCGCCATACTTAATCTCACTGTCATAAAAACGTGGATTTTACTTAAACGCAATTGAGAATAAAAAATTGTAATTAAGTACTCATGAAATACCCTATCACACCATACCGATTTCTTAAATGTAACGGCCAACAAAATTCGAGTCATGCATTGTATGGGCGATTGCCAGTCTCCATGATATGACAACATTTTGCGTACCTTATGACGTGATTGACCTAAGTATTAAGTATAAGTTAACGCACTACCTAGATAATATCCTAATATGCGAGTACTTATTTTGAAGAAAATAAAGAAATATTTATAAACCTAGTTTTTTTTTTTTAAAACCTGAACATAGCATTTTTCTCTCATTACCAGAGAGCTGTTGAGGAGTTTTGTATGGGGTTTGGATTAGGAAAAATGCAACGATTCATCTCTTCCCGTGGATGTAGTAAAAGGCGACTAAGGGGCTCAAAACCAAAGAGATGGGCCGCAGCGCCTCTTCTGTGGAACAGTGCTTTCTGCACTCAGCAATTTGCCTGCCAAGCGCGGTGAGTATTGGCGAATACCCCCAAAATGACGACACATTTGTGGAAATCTATGGGGAGGCTTTTGCTCAGCAAGACAAAAATATCCTTTGGCTGATATGATAATGATGAGTAGAGAGCATGACCGTAAAGCTAAATACTATAAAACATAACCTAGTTTGAATAATTATTTCGCAGCATATTTGTTTAAGTAACGTTATGCTCAAACATATTGTTTCAGATAAAACGTAATAACAACACTTATAAAAATAAGAATTCATTTTTTATTTAGTTTGGATTATACTTTAGAAAACAGTAAATGCTACACATATTACAAAGACTTAAAAATATCCCAAAAAGTACAGTAATCAAATGTATAAAAATATAACAAATAAAATTAATTCGAGACTTCTATTACTCAGACTTAAAAATAATATACTGAATTAATCGGAAATGGTGGACTATGCCGAAAGGGTAGTTTATAGTACCATACATTTGGTCTATGTACCTATTAGTCTATAGTAGCACCCGTGATAATGAACAACTTTTATTCTTCCACTTCCCCAAAACACCAAAAGCTTCGAAATATACTTAGCTGGTCAGTCTTCACGAATTTATATTAATAGTCATATTTGGAATCACGGACTACTAGCACCAATGTAAATACAAAATGGCCGACATTTCCTCTCGCCATCTCGGCGCGTCATGGACGCGACGCTATTTTTATTTTTGGTGACTAAACAGGGTCGGCGAATAAAAATAAAGATACACATTTGACAAGATGATGCATTTTCAGTGAAACAGTCATAATTGATAGTCATTGATACTCTAAAATGGCCGCAGCCTAATTACACCCTTTCCGACTAACACAGTATAACATCGACACTAAAATAAGTTTCGAGTGAAACATCTTTCGACAATGCAGTCTTGTTTGCATATTCATATATTTTTTTCATATCATTACTTGACATGTGGTACTTATGAAACATGTCTAACACTCTAAGGAATGTTTATATTTAGATGGTGCACATAATTTCGTATACTCTGTGCGGCACTTCTTTACCTGAAAATGACAAGTACATAGTCTTGTGACTCGGTTGAACCTGAAACAAAAGAAAACAAAGTAAGCGACTTAACGAACTAAATATTTTCGTGTGGTGTCCGGATTAAGATTATAGCACCTACTCCATCTCCTTCCGTAGATGTCGTAAAAGCTAAGCAGCGTCTCTTCTGTGATCGGTAGTCATACTGCGCTCACCAACCCGCTTGCCAACCATGGTTGAGGACTGGCAAATTCCCCCAAAATTACGACACAATTGTGAAAATCTATGCGAGAGGCCTTTGTTCAGTCCCATGGCTGATGATGAAATAAGGACCCAGGGATCCACTAAGAAATAAGCGGGCTAACGGGTGCCAGATATGTACTCATCGAATATCATTTAATAATACATGCAAATCCAATGAAAACGATAATCTATTCGTGTTGGACGTGATAGGCAACCAGTGGCTGGTCCCTATATCCCACCAAATGTAATGTTGATTAAATACTTGTTCTCTTATTTATAAAAAGATAAAACGGTGTTCAAACCCATTCTAGTTTTAATGTCACCATCATCGTTATTTTAGCCACCAAATCATGACATGAAATAATCTACTGTTGGAGATGGGCCTCAATCAAAAACCGCCACAATGGCCAGTCTGGGTTTATGTTGTGTACTCATTTGGGTGTTGGTGATTGCAGTTGAGTTGTTATCAATGTCTGTCACAACGAAATGTTGCAATGAAAGACAGACCAAACATTTTTTAACTAAAATGAGTTTGAACAACGTTTTATCTTTATGAATGAGAGGGTTAAACTTGTGGTCAATGTGAAATCGTAGTTTATCGTGTCGCACATCGATCCGTTAGTAACGTTAGCAGATAAAACTGGCGCACTAGCTTTTTATAGGGACGCGTGTGGTGACGTTGCGTTGTATTGGTAAGTGAAAGATCGTTCAGCGTCCTCCGCCGGCTCCCGGTGCGTTTTTTGCTGCGGGAATAAGAGGTGGTCTCCTCCCATCCCCATTCTTCCACCTCCTTTGCTTGCATTATGTCCTCGCTAAAGGAGGCGACGGCATCGCAAGCGCATGAACGAAGCTTTGTAAAATGTGATCCAATCAGGACATACGTCTTTCCTCGTTAGGATCTCATAGAAATCCTTAACTGAAGTCTACTCCAGCAGGCGGACTGGTGTTTTATCAGCTATACATAGAGACAGGTAAGGAAAATCTTATATGTATGTATGTATATATGACCAATGACTTTGTTATCAATCAACATTCCCAAAGAGAAGCTACAATGAGTGTAACATACGAATGCTATGTGTACCTTGCCAGGCGTCAGTGAGCCTTGTTCCTTAGCCCTGCCGACGTAAAGAGGTTCACCAGCAGAAGTGTTGCCAGCAAGCACTGCGTTTGGCGGGATGATGCCGTCGCGGGACTCCAGCCATCGAATCTTGTCGGAACGAGTGCAGCACACCTGTAAAAAGAAATCATATATCATATATTTTGTTAGTATAGTATTTTTTGTTACCGAGTGGTGAAGTAAATAATAGGACCTAAACACCTTTCTCGGCGCAAATAATACATATATATCGTGGGTACAGTTTTCAGCCTGTACTGCCGCCGCCAAGGGACCGTCCCACAACACTGATAACAGAGCCAGCAGTGACCACTGCATTGTAGTTCCCCAGACGAGGAAGAGGTGAAGTGGAAAAGGGAAGTTCAACCACCCCAAAGTTCACGCATCGGCCGTGATCATGGTCAGGGTGCTTGAGGGATCCGACGTTTCGAACTCACAATATATGAGGTGTAACAACAATCGGGACCGTCAATTTGGCCGCCAAATCACGGAGACACTCAGTTCAAATACCACGTCATAGACTGACAGTGATCGTTTACCGATTGGTGAGCGCATTATATAGCCACTGATTATCATAAATGTTTGGATTGTTATAAATAATTGTAATTGGGGCTTTCTCGAGTAGAGACCGCGCACAGGAAAACGCAGCATAGGACTACCTCCAACGAGGTGGACAGACGACCTGATGAAGGTCGCTGGGAGTCGTTGGATGAGAGCGGCATGTAACCGCTCATTGTGGAAATCTAAGGGGGAGGCCTTTGTTCAGCAGTGGACGTCCTTTGGCTGATATGATGAAGATGATGAAATAATTGTAAACGTTTGGATGTTTGTCTCTTTATCATGTTCAAATGCAGTTGCATTTGGTATAGGTTTTTAACTATGTATTCAAATTAGTAATAGAATTAATTATTTATATTATGAAATTAACCTCAATATTTCTGACAGCATTTTCATTTCCTCCCCAGGGAACATATGCGGCATTATGCTTGATGGCTAGCTTTCCGGGTATCAGGTCACCTTCGAACTTGGCCCTGATCACCCAGAGCGGGCTGCCATCATAACCTTCATAGCCGCCGACCACCGCTCGGTCACTGAGCCCGTGCGCTTCGTTTGGCGTTGTTGGAATCCATTCGACTGGAGCTGAAATTTTGACGAGAATATTTATATTATTATAAGTAATCTGGTCACTTCCACAATAAAAAGAGGTTTTATAAAAAATGGCTTACCAATATAAAACCGTTGGTATGTGATGTATATAATATGATGCAGTCAGTGTGGTGCCCGGATTAACAATATAGCATCACTCCATCTCCTCCCATAGATGTCGTAAAAGACGACTAAGGGGCTCTAAGCCAAAGGGATGGGCAGCAGCGTGCCTTCAGTGGAACAGCATCATTATGCGGTCATCAACCCACCTGCTAAGCGTGGTGAGTATGGGTAAATCCCATGTAATGAAAAAAAATATTACAATAGTGGATTTTTTTGGGGAGGCAGTGGATATCCTTTGGCTGATGATGATGTGATGTAAACAAACATGCTATGTTATAAAAGCGAGTGATGACACTTCTGCATGAAGTTAATTTTAGCGTATGCACAAGTTTAATTACATAAGTAAATAGATGTTAGCACAGAAATAATTTGAGTTTGAAATCAAAAGTACTCAAAAGATAGATTTCTAATACCTAGTCGTCAAGTGTTGGTTGTTACTAAAAATATCATGTGTATTTTTTGCTAGCGACTATTGACTGTTGCGTCATTAAACATTCCTTGAATTCAAGCTCATCGCGTGCGATGCGAATTTCATGGCGACGCGAGGGCGCTCTCTGTTTAACCCAGGACTTCCATTAGGTAAGACATTTTCGAATATTTGTTCCTTCGTACCTAATCTTATTTTTACGTCGGTGTCACAGCTCACAAGCAGGTGAGGAGGCGTTTTTAAAGTGTATGTTTGTGCCCCTTACACCAGTACATATTTAGTATTTCAAGGAAAAATAACTTACCTCCGTAAACTGGAGTAGGAGTGATGTTAGGGTAACCGGGAGTGGGATTATAACCGAACCCTGGCGCTGACGGAACTGTCGGTGTTACATTCGGATACGACATCGCCGCCGGTGGTTGTCCAGGCTGTCCTTGCTGGTACGGATACCCGAAGCCAGGTTGATATTGCTGTTGGAACTGCGGAAAACCGGGTTGCCCCGGTAATGGAGCGGCAGCATTTACAGGGTTGTATATTTGCGGGTATATTTGTTGATTCTGCGGTGGCGGGTACTGCTGGGGGTTGCCGTACGGATCTGAAATATTACAAAACAGGTTTTACTATAAAATTACGCATAACGCGCGTTAATCTATAAAGATAAATAAAATAACAGATTTTTACTAAATGCTCAAGAAAGTATATATGGTACTTATAACTAAAAAAACATTTTTTTAAATGTTTTCTGTTTGTCTGTATGTTCCAGCTAATCTCCAAAACTGCTGCACCGATTTTGACAAGAATTCCACTGGCTGATAGCTGATGTTATAAGGCGGAATTTGACTACTTTGTATTAGGGTAGCGCGCTAATGAAATTCAATATACACATACTCTATAAGACAACTGTCTATGCCGAACTACTCTTGATTATTCATAATCTAATTACTTTTAAATTAAACGACGGGTGAAACCGCGGGGCATAGCTAGTAAAGCATAAAACAAAGTCATTCAGCATCACTTCTAAGGCGCATAGTTTCTGAATCGGAACGGAATAAGGTATTGGTGATCACTGAACTCAAACTTTTTATATTATATCTACATTAGATAATGATCTGAACGGTTAGATTTGCAACTTTACGTTTCCAATGAACTGGGTAGCGATTTTGGAGAGGAATAGCATACTAGTGTTTATTTAATCGTTTTTGTGAAGAGAGCTTTGTTTGCTTAACAGGACAAATGGCGAGGCCAAAAGGGGCTCCAACTAGTGTCCATTAATTAATTATTAATTTACCAGGAAGCGCGCAAATATACCAGTCCCATTCGAGTAGTACCTAAAGTGGTTAGGTGTTTGCTTCATAATGATACAAATAGTTTTGTTACGAAACACAGGCACCTACTTATTAGTAGCTTTCCATTATGACATTTTTATTTCGAAAACTTATTTTCATCCTCTCCTTCGCCCCTGCTGGTGCGGTATGCACTACATTATTTAAAAAACGAGGCGAAAGACTTTTTCAAGAGGCGCATTCCGGTTGACATTAGGATGATTACATGAGTAAAGTCATATTACAACTTCCATTACTATACCTAAATTATGGAGACAATGCCGTAATCACCACGCTGGGTGGACGGATTTTATAATCTTGTTATTTTTAAGCACACTCAAGGACGTTCCTTTCAGTCTCAGTTGCCATTTATGAGGCCCATAGGTGGAGAGCTGATCTATTTGTAGTCGGAAACCACACAGCCAGATTGTTAAAATAGATAGGTAAGTATACTCACACTAAATAGCTTATAGGTAGGCTTAGGTATGTAAATACCCACATCTATATATCATACTGGGTAAACAACTAATCCCTCTGCTTATTATATATCTACCTACTTACTATTTAATTAAATCAGCTCGGTCAATGCTCTTTGACCTCAAGTTTCACGTCAACAGTTTTCTCTTTTCTATACTTAGGTATTGTTTTTATACAGTTACAGCTCGGCCGAGTTACGTTCAACATCTTTTGTTATAGAGATTGACAAATATTAACGATCCAATCAAAGTTGTGACAATTAAACAATCGTTAAATCTAAGTAGGTAACTATTTAATACAAGTTTTTTCCCAATGAAAAATCTAGAAATTCTGATTAAGATGAAAAGAAAAACCTAGGTAGCCGCTCTAGCGTGATCATACGAGGACCTGGAGCCTCCCTTAGGTGCCGAAGATGACCGCTCCAGTGGTTTTAGCCGGTAGGAGTCCGACATACCCCTTCGCCCTTCCACGAGGTGAAGGAAGTTCATGAAGATTTTTTTCCACTGGGCACCAATAAAAAAAAAGGTGGGTAGTAGCTGTAGGTGTACATATATCTTTTAACAGACTATTACTGGCATCTAATCTCACTGTTAAATACCTACTTTTTATAGGCCTTTGTTCAACAGTGGACGTCCTATGGCTGATATGATGACGATGATAGGAACGTAATGAATATTTTTTACCGGTATTTCGATTCATGCAACACAATCACGTGTTTGTGTGGCAGCATAAACTTTAGCTTACAAACATAACCTAGTTCAATAAAAAACCTACAACTTCGTTTCTAATACAGAAATAAACAATATATTATGTGAAAATACTTACATCCAGACATGTTTAAACGGCTTACGATATTCACAGCACAAAAAAACAAACGTGAAACAAACTACAAGCACTTGCGTCGCCTGGCTGGGCGAGAACTCTAGAAGCGGCAACAAAATAAATAGAATGGATTGTAATAGCGCGATGTCTGCCGGAGAATACCGGTATTAAATTCAAAATGGCGGAGTGCGGAGGCCTGCCTGAGGGTGCCCCGGAGTGTGGGGGAGGAGGCCCACAGATAAAATATATGGTTACGGTGCAAATAAAGTTCTATTAGTGATTTTAAGAAAAGACTACGATGCCTTTTATTGATTTTAAGAAAAGAGAGATATATTTGTTGTTTTATAGTTGCATTTAGGTAGGAAGTGTGTTTTCGTCGCAGTTAGAGTATGTAGACTGACACGTCAAATTAATAGTATAATCCAAAATGTTTTGATTTTGAAATTCATCCGTTATTGGGTTAATATCAAATTAAACTCTAATAATAGACATATCCGTAATCCAAAATCGAAAGATTTTAACAATATCAACCTTTAGATTAGATCGATTATTAATTTCGGCCGTAAAACGATATCAGCACGGGATATCGATACGATATAAAATGTATTTATGTGATATCGGTATACCTTTCACAGTACCCGATACTATATTTATTGATAGATCGAGACATGTTAATCGGTCGCGCGCCACTGCACCTCTTTAACGCCCGGTTTCTGAAGCTCCCAGTTAAATTCCCATTAGCTATTGATTCAATAAAGTTATGTAAAAGATAAACGTAGGTTAACTGTCACTGCGTTTCTGAATACACAACGAACCGTTCCATAACTATGAAATCAATAACCAGTTTCTTAATCTGCCGCTAGATGGGTCTGTTTAAGATATCGAGTTTAAAATTGATTTTATTATTTAATTTCATCACTAAATACTAGTTTTCTTAACAATTATATTTATTTCGAGAGTCTATACCTTGCCTAGCAATCTTTTAGTTAATAATTATGATAATTCGTCGTTTATCAGCGTATCTATGAACGACTAGATGTCGCGCTCGTCGTCTTTTTTTTTAAGAAGTCCTCAAACTCATTGCTACAGCTTCGTCATTTCGTGCGTCGTGGTATTATTTATTTATTGCTATTGTGCTTCACTTGCAGTTTGATTTTAAGTTTAGTGGTATTTGCTATCGTTTGTGCTTAATTCGTGCTCTAGTAAAATAGCAATGATGGAATCTCGAAAGCGAAGTGTAACAATGTATACTTTTGATGCATAACGGGAGCCAGAATAGTGCTGATGATATCACTTAAGTATATCACAGTCTACTTATCAAAGCGATATCTCAATTTAAATTTTGCATCTGTAAACATTTCGAAAGGATATATCCTACGTCTAAGTTTCTGTGTACTAATTTATTGGAAATAAACTCCAGTATCTCCAAACACGACTCATGAACTGCTTATAGGTACTCATTATGATTATTGAATATATCCTTTAAGTTATTTTATTATTTGGCCTAAAATTTGATGTAGTTTGCTAGAAAACGTAACGTCCTATAAAGTTATCGAACATATAAACGGCGCACATTGCTCAGTTAAGTTAAGCTAAGTTTAAACGGAGTTTATCTTACACTGCGTTGTTCAGAAAGACATTTTCTTAAGTTACCGAACCAATAGCGCTAATGAATAGATAAACCTCCGACAAAAGTACCTCAGAAACCGGCCATAAGGGGATTACCGCTCAAATCGCACAAATAGCGTAAGTTTAAAGGATTTTGTTGACTAATCCTTTTGTGCATCGGCTATGTAAAAATATATGGTATACTTAAGGTCATCACAGATTTTTTTTATTATTTAAAATTATGAATTAACTAGTCCAAGTGCTGGAAAAAAATAGTAGGTCAGGCAGTTTTTAAACTAAATTGAATTTTCTCTCTATAGTGGCTCAGAGTACGTGTGGTGTTCCGGATAAAGAATATAGCACCACTCCATCTCTACTCGATGTCGTAAAACGCGACTAATGGCCTCTAAACCAGAGGAATGGGCAGCAGTGTCCCTTCTGTGGAACAGTAGCCATTCTGCGCTCAACCAACCCGCCTGCCATGCGTGGTGAGTACTGGCAGATTCCCCCCAATATGATGATACAATTGTGGAAATCTACGGGGGGGGCCTTTGTTCAGTAGTGGACGTCGTATGGCCGCTATGATGATGATGATGATGAACGGCTCAATAGTTCGGCATGAATTTTACACCAAAAAAGCGGAATAACAGCTGTAACAATTCGTATTCTTTATTTTCTCATTTATTTTAATATTTATTGAATAATAAAGAATACCCTCAAATATCACAAGCATAACGCGAGGAGCACCCCCGCTACGCCTGTGGCGTATGCTCGGAACGCAATAAATCTGTATCATAGATGAATATACCTCTATCAGTATCTTGACGACTCTTATGACGGGTGGACTGTACGTGCGTTATTTTTTATAAAAGCAATCCAAACTTGAAAAGCTTTGAATGATTATGAAATAAACCCTATTGTAAATAGTACGGATAAAACAATTACGTAAAATAAATATAGAAATTAAGTGTGTAAATATATTTAAAGGAGTTATAGTTTCATTTTATGTTTTGAACTTATCATAGAGTAAGTAAGCATGCCGTGTGGTGCCGGCTACGAATAGCACCAACCCATCTCATCCCGTGGGTGTCGTAAAAGGCGACTAAGGGATTAGACGGAGGATGGGCAGCAGCGTCCTTCGAATACATTAACAACTCAACTGCGATTGCCAACCCGCCTGCCAAGCGTGGCGATTGTGGCAAAACCCCCCAATGAGCACACAACACACCGACATCGGTCGTTGTGGTGATCTTTGAGGGAGGCCTGTGTCCAGCAGTGGACTTTATTCGGCCGAAATGATGATGATGATGATAGAGTAAGCCTGACAATACCTAAATATAAACATAAGTGTAGAGTGAAATGTGCTAGAGCTGTAAAAAAATGCATAGTACTTTATTTCATTATTTCTAATCTATTTATTTATTTTCCTTTTTTTAAATGTTTTGGTGTCTCTCAGAGAGCGAATAGAAAATAGGCAAAATAATGACAACACTGCGGCACATCTGTGTTTTTGCCTAATCTTTAGATTCTTTTGTTGTAGTACGGTCGTTTATCGGTAGTTGGCGGTAAAGTAACAAATACTAGTACAGAGACAAAATCATCAAGGTCATTGGGCAATGTAATTTCCTTAATTGTAAGGATCGGTGTTCTAATTTATGTGAGGAATTGCTATGTAGTTCGCTGCTAGTAATTGCCTTCGTAGTTGCTGCAGTCACATGCTCGGACCGACCCTGATGGATTACCATTCACGCCTGGCTACTAGAAAAGGAAGTCAGTGTGCAAGTTGAAACACTGCCACACCCGGACGCTGCGACACCCGTCACCTACGGTCGCGTTGGAGCTACGCCCTCAGAACACTTTTTGTGATAACTTGTGTGTGTAATGTTTAGTGCCATGCCGCCGCCACCACTGAACATACGCCAACAACTCAACAAGCAGAGGAAGACGAATGCATGCAGGGTCGAGCACTCGCTGCTCCCCGCATTGCGGATGCCTTCTTGCTTAACCCCCACCACCGCACTGATCACGTTATCATTCCCTTCCCTTGCCGTGCCCAGCGGGGAAGTACGCATTCCGTCCGCCGCGCGTCGCCACTTGCAGGCCAAGCCTGTCTCGTCGCGTCCCGCGTCCCCCGTGCCGCTATCCGTACCACCCGGTACCAGTCGCCGACCGTACTGTAGAGTGCCGCGCCGGAACCCAACTCTACCGTCCCTAGTGCCCCACGCGTCGGATGCGCGACCGATAATCTCCGCATGTCCGTCTGCGCTCATCGCGGCTACATTGCGGCTCGCTGCCTTTAAGGCAACTTGCCAATTGCCACACACGTTGAGCGCACCGGCGCCTGCAGTGCGGTCATTCGCACGCACCGCGCCGTGTTCACCGAGATACAGATATGTATGCCGTAGTGCGTCACAAGAACCACTAGCAGAGGAACCTACTCTATATGAAACTCGCCCGGATCTAGCCGACGTGGCTCGGACTGTTCGGGGGGATCTATCGGTGGGTCCCACGAACTTAACGATCATTAGCGCAACGCGTGCATCGAGGCTTGCCATGCGCCTCTCAAAGGCACAGAAACGAAGGAATTTTAACCGCATTATTATCTGCGACGAAAAATGGATTCAGTTTGATAATTGCACGCGCTAATTCGCGATCCTGGTTCAGCAACTAATCAATGCCCTAAATGAAAAATGACCACTAGAAAAGTGATGGTCACTATTTGGTGGTCTAGTGCCGGTGCGATTCATTACAGCTTCTTACCAGACGGGATGAGCATTACTGCAGATGTGTAATGTAAAGAATTGCACACTATGATAGAGAAGCTCGTACATCTGCAACCAGCTTTGACCAATCGCTCGTCCTCGCTGTTCCTGCACGACAACGCGCGAGCCCATACTACACAACAGACGGTCTCCAAGCTACAAGAGCTAGGGTTGGAAGCTCTCCGTTATCCGCCGTACTTACCAGACCTTGCGTCTACAGACTTCTACGTTTTCCAGAATTTGGAAAACTTTTTGGCGGGAAGAAAATGCAATACCCGGGAGGCAGTACAAAATGCCTTTGAAGAGCTTGTCTCCTCCCGTCTCATCTGGTTTCTTCAAGAAGGCCATCGATAAACTGCCACTGCGTTGGCACTGATGCATAGATTGCATGGGTGATTACTTTGACTAAAAGGAAATAATAAAGATAAAAAAATTACTATACTTAATTTTGTACAAAACGGCAATATCATAGGTAAAGATCTAATACATTAGGTCAGCCACACAACACCGACGACGTGCTACACGATGGTGTGCTGAGTATAACATTGAGCAAAGGGTTGTCCTATCCAACGTAAATAGAATTTGTTTATTGGTCAATAAATAAAAAAACGTCCTGTGGAGAAGAGCCGGTAAGGAACTTCATTGATACTCTTTTAAAATAATTAAGACTAAAATGTTGAATTGTACAAATTAATATGGTAAACGATTATAATTAGAAAGATGTAGGTTAATGCGTAAAGGAGGAACATACTACAATATTAATATAATATGCCATGGCAGTTAGCGGCTGACCAGTCCCGACAGAGGGCACACGTTTACGAGCATGACGCATGCATCAGCATCGCCTAACTCAACCATATTATAGGGAACCGAACGACTCGATACAGAACGCCGCCACCAGCAATAAATTTAAGTGAGTATGACGAGCCAATAGTGCCAGGCAAAAGACGCAATCAATATAAGTACTAAATATATGACATTAAATATAAATTATATGAGAACAATATTTACAGTAAATATCAGTGAATGAATGTCGTAATATTAATACATAAAATTATTTTTACATCTAAACATACAAAGAAATAAAATTGAAGTGTCTGTTAGTAATGTCAAAATAACAGCTTTTTACTAAATGCATATGAAAGTATACGGTATACGGTACCAACAGCAAAATAGCTAGTTTATTTTTTGTCTGTCTGTTTGTTCCCGCTAGTCTCTGAAACGGCTGGACCAATTTCTACGGGACTTTCACTGGCAGATAGCTGATGTTATAAGGAATAATTAGGCAATTTTTATTTTAGAAAAATAGCTAGAGTAAATAATTAAAACCCATGAAATCCAATACATATATATATACTCTAGGTCAACTATCTATTATTATTACTGTCAAATGTCTTTATATAACTACTCTAATTATTTATAATAATCCAATTTCTTTTAAATTACATGACGGGTGAAACCGTGGGTCCCAGCTAGTTCATAATATAATCAATCATGTCAAAAATTCGGTCGGAGCAATATGTATTGCAAAGGCTTTGACAAAAGGGTTTCACAGTCGGCCGCCTGACATCAAACCTCCATTGGATATGCTAGTGTTGGTGGTTTACCTGCAACGTATGGTAGCCCTAAGTACTTTATGGTACGCACCGAGTTCCAAACTCTCTTATTAGCCCTCTACGACATCCACGGGATGAGATGGGGTAGCCCTGTTCGTGAACGGCTATTTTGAATAGAAAAGTACTTGAAATTTCGATTCCCCCCTATTATAAAATTTAATAACGGAATAAACTCTCATTCTGTATACAGCTTATAAAAAAATCAAGAGAATATTTTTCAATCTTTATCTGAAGGTTGAGCTTGAAGGCTGAGGCTGAGCGCGCACGAGTAACTTTTGCCACCGTGACAATTTCGTCACTTTTATCAAGTCCATGGGTATGTATGGAAACGTCTAGAGGTAAAGTGTCATCTCCTCAAATAATTTAAGTTAAAAAGCAATTTTAACTTTTACTGGTTCAAATGAAATAATAAAAAAATTGCTTTAGAGAAATACTGTAATTAGCTGTTTAGCTAGTAATTATAGTAATTGTCAGTTTTGATTATCTGACCGTAACTATCTCGGGCACGCCGCACGACATTGCACCGCTATGACGTCATGATATCGTGGCTGTATGATATTTGTACACGAATCAAACAGAGATTACTAATTCTTTTTAAACTGTCGTAATTTCGTCACAAATTTCGTCATCGTGTGATTGAAATAAATAGTCAATAGGATAGGCGATTAGTCATAATTATTCACCTAAATATGATATTTATACATTTTACACCAAAGCGTCATCAGTTCCTTTGTATTTGCTTCATGAGTTCAATCAATAAAACTGGTGCCTTTCATTGTTTTGACGTCATAATGTTTACTATGTTGTTTACTAAACCATGTAAAGGTTTGTAAATTGCGTAGGAACCTATAAGAGGTATGATGATGTAAAAAAAAAATCCTAGTATGTACAAAGGTTTGCGATTGCTATATAGACACCTATGTTATACCCAATAGTGCTATGTGCTATGTAGGTTTGTTATACCCCAATATAATAAAATGTAGTAGATATATTAAATGAGCGCCAAATATAAGATCTAAGACCCCCAATTGTACCACCTTTTTTATTTTTTATTGGTGTCCAGTGGAAATTCTACATGGAACTTCCTTCGCCCCGGGGAAGGGCGAAGGGGTATACCGGACTCCCACCGGCTAAAACCATTGGAGCGGTCATCTTCAGCACCGAAGGGGGGCCTTTAGTTCCTCGTAAGATAGTATGATCTTACGAGGAACTAAAGCCCAATTGTACCACCTAGCAATCAGTTTCAGTTCGCCTGTTCGCCTAGCTAGCTCTCTTTTACTCCTGTAGTTTTGTATCTTCTTTCTTACAACATGTGTGCAGGCGAGTATGAATTTTGCGCGCAATTTAATATGAAAGTAACATAACTATGGTATAAAATCATTGGTTAAAACGGCATACCTCATTAACTCCTACTATATATGTACCTACTACTAAGTAGCTACTACCTACCTATTTTACACAACTTGGAACTCTATTTGGATTGATCATGATTAGTGAACTGGTACTAAGTACAGCTCTGTTAAACACTGAATACTGAATAATAATTGTAGCGTAGCGGGATAGGTAATAAAAATATTATAAGTAGGTACCTACCTATTTTTGTTTGAGAAATATGTTGCGCCATCTAGTTTGACTTATTCGAAGTACCTAATAAGTCATCTGTGCAATAACTTTAGGCAATCTTCAAGTTGTAACTAGTTTTTTTAAACAAACTAGAGGGCGTTGTTACCACAAATGAAAAATAATGTGAATGATACGTGTGGGATCGTATACTTAGCACCACTTCATCTCCTTCCGTAGATGTCGTAAAAGGCCAATAAAGGGCGAAATTTATACGAGTAATCAATCTTACCCAAAATGTCTAGTTTAAAGAATTTGAACTTCATCCGTTTTTATTTAAAGATCACATTTAACACAAAACTCAGACAAATTCTTAGTCCGAAATCCAAAGAATTTAGATCAGATTGAATCGAATTGAAAATAGTTTACGGGAATATATCGCGTTTCATTAATTCATTCTATATACTTACGTACAGTATCTATACGTGCAGATTGAATATTAATTTTGGCCCGTAAGGGACTCAAATCCAGAGGGATGGGCAGCAGCGGGCCTTCTGTGGAACGGTAGTTATACTACACTCACTAACCCGCCTGCTAAGCATGGTGAGCATATGATAAATCTACTGGCAAATTTCCTCCCAAATTATTACACAAATTGAAATCAACGGGGGAGGCCTTTGTTCAGTAATTGACATACTTTGGCTGATACCTACGATGATGATGATGATATACAGAATAAATATTTAAAAAAATAAAAAATAAAGGATGATAGAAAGAAGGATGAGGCTTAAAACGCAGGTCGATAGATTTTCAAGAGTTAGCGCCCATATATTACTATACTTACTTTATGGCTAGCCGGCCGGCTATGCCGCAGCCATCTTGGATGGGTGTCCATTATTTACCCATCGATAATGAATTCCGTGATTGATGATTCGTGTGGTGTCCGGATTAAGAATATAGCACCACTCCATCTCCTCCTGTGGATGTCGTAAAAGGCGACGACTTTCTGTGAAACGGTAGCCATACTGCGCTCACCAACCTGCCTACCAAGCTTGGTGAGAATTGGCAAATACCCCCCAAAATGATGACCCAGTGGTGAAAATCATAAATGATGATGGTGATAAATTATTTCCTCCATGCGTAACATGTTTAGTACTTAGTCGATTTCGGTTGTTGTGTTAATAACTATGAATGTAATTGTTATGGACTGTAAGAACCTTTCTATCATCAGGGTGTCTCAGTTTTTGTTTATTTGGTAATATCATAGACGGTCAGAAATATCGTGTCTAAACACTGGAAGACAATGGATGAGATTGAGGACTGCATGTGATAGGACAGAATGACGTATAAACGAAAATGTCTATACCCAACATTGGGTGAACAAGTACGGATTATGATGATAATGTCGCATTTAGTTAAACTGGAGGCTTATTCCAATACAGTTGGGAAAAACGTAGATGAATTAAACCGAAATATGCAAAAATAGACATAAGTACCCAGTTATTTCCTGGGAGCAGGCGCCCAGCAAATGGTGTCATATCCGTCACCTTTCAAATTGTTACACTTTGTGTGCGCCTTTTACGTATCATTAATTTAAAACCTTCACGGTAATAATATTTATGGAAAACGTGGCCTAGCCTAATGTAAAATATATCACTCAACTACTTTCGTATAAATATTATTTATTGTACTACAAACATTTAACCTTTGCATTGTATGATGATAATACATATTACTCAAACAAGAAACGTGAAATTATCTCGACTGTTCAGTCTGCTTGTTATCGTAAACTATGCAAACCTGTAAGAACTCACCGTCGAGCTCACTTCTGAATCCACAGAAAAATCTCTCAATTTCCTATTGTTTTTACTATTAGGTATTCAGTGCGGATTGAAATAAGTTTAATAGTGAATTGTTGCAGGCAGAGAGGCTGCAGGTAGGAAAAGTTTTTTTTTAAAACGTTACCCCACTACGATTTCTCCTGTGTCGTGGGTGCGTTTACATACACAAATTTCACATACAATACACCCAAACCCGGAACAACTACCTGATCATACAAATATTTGTTCCGTGCGGGAATCGAACCCGCGACCCGGAGCGCTGCAGTCGACTGTATCAGCCACTGCACCAACCGTGCCGTCAAATTGCATTTGCAGTTTTGTATTTACTACACTATTTATTGTAGTTATAAAAACGGATTCTGGACAACCTAAGTGAAAACGTATTGACTAATTAAACAGATATTTAAACAGCTTCTTTTAGAGTAACAGGTTTCAAAACTGCAAAACGCGATGTAATACAAAAGAGCAATCTTGTGTACATAGTTGGACAATGTTGCATTTATGTGTAGCAAACGGGGACTTCATATTTTGTCTGGGATTTCATATTTCCCCAAGGAAATACAGATACACTACGATATTAGGTACTTTTGCTTGAAATAAATTTAAATACCAATGAAATTCTCTGTGTCTCAAGTGTACGTGTTGGACGAGATTAAACTTGCTGTTTATAAGAACAACCCTACTGCGTTTCTGGCTTGAGTATCTTCTATAATATATATTAGGACTTTGTTAAATCAATTCACATAGATGATAAAGATACATTTTACATGATAAAGATAAATACATTCTGTAAATGTCAGGCTTCATTTGTCTACGTTCCAATAACCAGGATTACGCTCATATTGATTCACTTCTCTCTTCATCCTTGCTATTAACTACTGAGGCGAAAATTATCTTAGCTTACCTCTTTGAATTGAGAACCCGTCCTGTTTATAGTTTAACTTTACCTCAGTACCTAAGCTATTTGAGGTTTGATTCGCTCCGAATCTACTGGACCAATTAAGTTCAAATTTGGTACACAAATGAATTGCTGTGAACCAAACACAGACGTAAATAAATATATTTCTAATGAAAATACTGAAAATAGTTCTTTACTTATAGCATATAGATTACAGAAAAACCTATAAAAAGTCCTCTCAGGTCTTAAAATAATATAGTATTTAAATCTTTCAATATTGTGTGTACAAACTTACATTTGCAATATAATTGTATGGAATAACATGTTTTTCAACTATATTGTTAAGTATGTTCTTGGGATAAATTATTTGTATCAGCCAGAATTCAACAATAAACAATATATTCAGCAATTTCCTTGTAAAATCCCGCAAACAATCCCGTAAAAACCGTAAGCAAATTTGGGTCAGAATAAAAAAAAAAAATGGCAGATAACATATTCATCGTAGGGAACCTTCTCCATGGCGATTTCAACTCGCACTTGTCCGGTTTTTTAGTCTCATAGGCACTCGACTGTCTATAAAAAGTTGTAGCCACGGACACTTAAAGCACTGTGGATAATAAAATATGGAGTCTTGAAGACTTTATTTAATGAATACACGGCTATAAAAGTACTGAATCATTAACACAGTGTAGGATATGATCCGACCAGCGAAGTTCATAACAGTCGGTACATTAACTGTGAACACGTTTGCCGATATCTCCAGTTTACGCGAAGCCACCAGCATTATCATAGTTTGCACTTGACTGAAGTACGCTTGATCTGGAAAAATAAAAGAAGGTTAAGGCGCTGTGGAAACGCAGACACCGTAAAACGTCTAGAATTTTCGCACATATTTCGCACGTACACATTACGAGCTAGAAAAAATACAGTGTATAGTCAAGTGTTTAGAGTAAAGACTTATTCAAAGATATTTTAAATAAATGGTCTAGCATCAAGAAAAAAATTGTAGGAAAGATGACGAACAATATTTATCGTCTCAAAATGCTCAATATTTAGAGCGGCAACTATCACATTTTTTGAAACTATGAAAAAGGAAATTTATTTATTATTTAAAAAAAGGAAATTTAGTCAACTTACAAGACTTATCTAAGAAAGTTAACGCTGACATTTTTATTTATTGAATAAAAACTGCGAATTATGGTTAATATTGGCAGATATGAGATTTAACTAAAATCAAACTCATTGCCATTTTCAGCCTTATTATTCTAACGCGACGTACTACTGTGAAACTTCTCAAATACCTTAAAATCATCTTCTCATCGCGCCTTAATAATCTTTTCAGATCAAAAAGTAAGTGTTATAGTGTGTAAACTTTATGTAGTCTAGGTATACTAAATCTGCGCAGAAATTATAATAGGAGTGCATCTTAAGTATTGGCGGAATGCAGAACATTTGTGAGCACATCTTCTTGGAAATATGTATATCGAGTAAACGAATACACCATCAAGAAATACAACATTCTTTTTGCGGCATCATAATATTCAAAACTCACTACTGCGCTTGATGAATTAAACACTCTCACATAATTATCAGTATATTCTGCGCTTGCACACTATGCAGAAAAGATTCATGTATGCTGAGAACACCACTACAAGCAGCAGTGCCATTTTAGTATAATTAGTCTCTATCACTAAGGAAAAATCTGATATGAACATCAAGAAATACGTTACAAATGCATTATAACCAAAATGCCCAATTATCACGGCAGAGTAATATTCTTCAGCGCGATACATAATAATAAGACCATACCGTGGATTTTCAATGCAATTGTTATCATCATCAGCCTACATCGGTCCACTGCAGGACATAAGCCTCTCCTAGCGTGTGTCACAGCACCCGGTAATCAGCATTCCGTGTCCAGTTGGACCCAGCAACCTTCTTCAGGTCATCCGCCCATCTTGCTGGTGGGCGTTCCACACTACGTTTGTCTATACGCGGTCTCCACTCTCGGACTTCTCCGCTCCATCGGCCATCGGTCCTGCGTCAGACGTGACCACCCCACTGTCACTTCAGTTTGCTAATACTTAATGCTTACGGCCTAAATTAATGATCCTTAATCTTTGGGTTTGGGATTAAGGGATTGTCTGTTTTTGTGTTAAATATGATCTTAGCACAAAAGCGGATAACGTTCAAAATCTTAGATTTTCGATTAGATTGATTATTAATTTCAGGTGTTGGTCACTTTTTACGAAATCTAAGGGTGGGTGACCCCGCAATCAGATATGTATACTGCGATCTTCCTTAGGTTTTTTATACTACTTAGAGACAAGTCCTGTAAGACATTCGTCTGGTGCTAAGCGTCACTGCTGTCTATAACAATTGCTACCCAGGACTAGTCCTGCGTGGCACCACACTGCGCTCGTCACCTCGAGACATTACCTATTTAGTCTCTTATGCCCAGTAATTTCACAAGCCGCAGTGCTTTAAACACTTCAGTAGCCTGGCAGCAGAATACTTGGTGCTGCAGTGACAACTTGTTTTTTTTATTGAGCCCAGTGGAAATTCTTCATGAACTTCCTCCGCCCCGGGGAAGGACGAAGGGGCATGCCAGACTCCTACCGGCTAAAACCACTCAGAGACCACTGGGGCGGTCATCTTCGGCACCTAAAGGGGGCTTCAGGTCCTCGTATGATCACACTAGAGCCGCACACTGGTGCCACGCCCATAGGCACATCTTGGAGAGGATGACTGTAAAGCGGTCACCCCCCAGGGGGGATTGTAAAGTATCCCCCGAAACGTCCCTGTGCGCTATGCTGTGCTGCGCACACGGCGGCGCGTGACCACCTGCGCGCCACCGTCTTCTCGTGGGTCGCTTGGTGTGGGCACGCAGATTGCCCAATCTACGCACCCGCGAACCCAAAGGTCCCCCGCCTTATAGCGACGGCAGGTTTCAGGCGTATAGGAATTAAGCACCAGGGCGTTTGTTACGTCTTCTCCTCCTTCTTTGAGCTGGATCGGCCTTCTCCCGATACTGCTCTGCGGTCTCCTTCTGGAGCATGACACGCTCACAGAAGGAGACTGCTGCATTCCAGTTTTCATGGTCTGCCAACATAGCTAACACTACTGCTGGCAGAGAGAGATCTTACCCGATCCGATCGACCAGAATACGCCGCTCGGCCACCCACGCAGGGCACGCCTCGAGTATGTGCTGTGCGATATCCTGGTCGCTATCACAATGGTGGCATTATGCCGTAGCCTCGCGTCCTATCCTGTGCAGGTATGCACCGAAACAACCGTGCCTAGCGAATACCTGCGTCAGGCGGTGGGTGACGCGATCGGTCCTTTTGAGCCAGGCTCCGAAGAGCGGCAGGAAGGCCTCGACGACGCACTTGGTCGCAAAATGCATCCGCAGGCGGTGACGCCACTTTCCAAATACGCGCCGCTGAGCTAGCCGCCTCAGCCTGTCTAACGCCCCTGGAGGCGTGCCTTCGCCGCTCTGGTGGAAGGAGCGTGTCTGATCGTAGACCCACGCATCCATCTCCGCCAGAATGTCGAAAGGCAGAAAACGCGCCAGGAGAGTTGCCGCTTCGTAGGACACCGTTCGGTATCCTCGTGCGATCCGTAGAGCCACTCTGCGCTGCAGACCGTGAAGATTGCTTGTGCAGCGCTGGGGCTGCAGTGACACCTACCTAGTTTCTACTTTCCTTCATTAAGACTCCATGCCTTAACGGTTATTATTTTAAGTATGTATTGATTCTATACTAGAAATCAAGAAGAGGATAGACCCACGCATTCCTTGGATTATCCTTTGGTTTAATTAGTAATGTTTTTTACTATCTGAGAAGTACTCTGTGCTAGTTAGAAACAAAAATGACCTTACCTTGCGGTGTTAATGAAATGTGCAAAAGTAATGCCAAAGTTTTCTTTCTTTCTCTAATGAACATCTCACACATGCTTGCCAAGAATAGAGGACGACTGTTTATACATGAATACAGAAATAAGTCACTGAGGAATAACTCTGAGTACTGGAAAAAAAGGTAAAAAACATCATTGTCTGTACGAACGATACTTATAACATTCGAAAACCGCAAACGCATACGCACGCACACACACATCAGCCCGTAAACGTCAACGGCATCATGAACATGGGTCTCCCAATGATGAACTACGATGAGCGGCCATATCTGTGATTACGGCAGTATCACGTAAGCGTGGTCGCTTGGCAGGCAAATTGGTGATCACAGTATGTTGTTATTAGCACACATGAGGATGTTGGTGCCAATCCTCTTGATAACAAACACATAGTAGCCTTTTACGACATCCATAGGTGAAGAGGAGTGGTCTTGTTTTTGGCGGAAACCACACGCAAAAATTATAAAATTCTGAGTTCCGCGTCACACTATTTGAAGAAATATCTTTTAGGCCTTTTTCGTTATGTAATAGTAACAAATATTATAATTCAACTTACCTTTAAAGATGGTGATAATGATCGACATATTATCAATAAAGTACATAATAACCATGCGTTGTACATTGTAAATACCTGGAAAATAAATATTATGTATTATATTATATATATTATAAATATTATGTATTACATTACAAATATTAGGTCTGTACCTATGAAATTGCCGTTCTGCTGTACTGGCCATTTCAAATAAAAATGTTTTTTGTTTAGCCACGAATTGATGATGAATTTCAGATTTATTTAATTTAATAAACATGGTTTTTATTATTTAAAATCAGACTTATGTGTAGACACGTTGAAAATTCGAGTAATTATGGAATATGAGTACCGTAGTGGCAGCAACGCGGCACAAGCGGCTTGTAACATCAACGACGTTTACGGAGCTAACACTACAAACGAACGCACAACCCGTTATTGGTTTGCCAAAAAAAAGAAAAACAAACCTCGTGGTCGGCCGAAAACAGGCGATTGTGGAAGCTGATGATACTCAATCTACGATTGAATTAGTAGCAGCTTTCGACGTTATCTTCAAAACAATATTGGTCCATTTGCGTCAAATTGGCAAGGTAAAAAAGTATGACAAATGGAAGAGCCACGAACTTAACGATCATCAGCGCAATGTGCGCGTCGAGGCCTGCTTTGCGCTTCTCAACATGCACAGAAACGAAGGAATTTGGAACCGATACTGTTATCTGCGACGAAAACTGGATTCTGTTTGACAATTGCAAGCACTCAGCAAGTTCTTTAGATCCTGGTTCAGTACCTAACCAATGCCCGAAATGAAAAATAACCCATAGAAAAGCGATGGTCACTGTTTGGTGGTCTAGTGCCGGTGTAATTCATCACAGATTCTTACCCAACGGGATGAGCATTACTGAAGACGTGTACTGTGGAGAATTGAACACTATGATGGAGAAGCTCACATATCTGCAACCAGCTTTGGTCTATCGCTCGTCCCCGCTGCTTCTGCATGACAACGCTCGACCCCATACTGCACAACAGACAGTCTCCACGCTACAAAAGGTGGCGGTTGGAAGCTCTCTGTCATCTGCCATACTCACCAGACCTTGCGCCTACAGACTTCTACTTTTTCCAGGATATGGATAACATTTTGGCGGGAAGAAAATTCAATACCTGAGACGCCCTACAAAATGCTTATGAAGAGTTTGTCGCCTCCCGTCCATCTGGTTTCCTCATGAAGGGCATCGATAAACTGCTACTGCGACAATGGTTCATCGATTACATAGGTGATTACTGTGATAAATAAGTCAAAAAGATATTAAAAAGAAACATTTATTTTGTACAAAACGGCAACTTCGGCATAGAACGACCTAATATTATATTAAATTGGCTTGCTGTTATAAAACAATTTGAACTGGCTGCTTGATGATACAAGCTACACTTGGTTTCAAAATTAAATATCCCCGACCCCAACTGATTGTTAATCTAATAAGTTGATCTAGAAAATAATTATTTAATTTTGTAAATAAGAAAATTTTATCGCAAATATTTGTAGTTTCGAATCTCATAATTATTCGGATCGATTAATAGCATTGCGCTAGGTTTTCGGCAAAGAAATGTGATTCAAAAGTTTCAATGGCAACATGTTATGCCTACCAAGGTTTAAAGTAAATGTAGATTAGTTGCGCAATGGTAACCCCGGGTGGTGTAAGTATTTACTATTTGTAAACATAAATCAAATCATAAAGTAGTGTAATCGGTTCTACTATTGATTCTGAAAAAACGAGTTTCAGGTTTTGGGTTATTTCAATTATAGGTTGTATAAAATTAAAAACAAATTGATATTCACCTGACCACAGTAAATTTTATTAAACAGATGAATACAGTCTGCCACTTTGTCATACATTTGCATGAGCTCAAACCAACAGCAGTTAATAACGTTTTCATGTATAACTTCAGTTTCCATGCATATGCCCTGTAATAAGATACTACGGTTAGTATAAAATACTTACTTAAAAAATTGAATTTTGATACATACTTTTAAAATTCGGTCACATATTGTGTCTTGAAAAATAATCTGCTTTTGCTTTGATATTATTTTCGTAACTCGCTTTACCAACAATTTATTCAACGTTAAAATCTGTATGTAAATATTCACAATAAAGAAGTATAAGACCGATCCTTGTAGCATGATCAGAAAGAAGGTTATATGTGCTCCAATATTTTGTATGTAAAATTTTCTCAACCAGAATGTGCAGAACACTTGCAAGATTGGAACTATAACCAATGATATTGATAGAAATTGCCTTCTCCTGAATACCTTTCTAGATGTTCCAAATTTATTGTCAATATCATCAAGTTTATTAAATAGTTCGACATAGTGTTTGGTGTTAAAAAATGCTATAGCGAAGACAGAATAAACCGCTTCTGCAATATTTAACGTGCCGTAAGTTTTTGTCAATATGTTTAACGGTACATCAGTTCTTGTGTCCTGCCAACTGAGCGGTCTTATTATTACCAACGAAACTATGAAGTAAGCTATAATAACCAATAAAGAGTAACATTTGCTAATCAATTTTATTTTGACGACATTATTATTCTCATATCTGATCAATTTTGATCCGAATAAAGACGCAAAATATATTAAGGGTTTTGCAGCAACTATGATAGAATATTGCGAAATCTTTTTATTCACTTTATTTTTGGATATGATTACACTGAATGGATTTTGGGTTGATTTCCTTTCAGGGCATATTTTATTATTTCTTGACGTTTTAAAATCAATTTCGTAAAACATTGTCCGTACTCCTTCAGCTTCTTTTCGATACTAATTATTATAACCTTTTTTTGACTTACCATGACTACCACATTTCAATTTCAATATTTAATATCTTTACAGATATATGATTTCGATGTAAACTGAAATAATCTGATCAAAGGGCCCTTGTTGTTCATTAGAATGGAGTGGAATTGCATGTATTTCAGTACCAATATTTAAATTATTCAACTTAAATGTTTACAGTACGCGGACTAGCTACTATTAAGTACCTACTACTAGTAGATTTTTTTATAAATAAATGCAGCGATGGATATGGATGTGTGGCAAAAGTTTGCCGGCACGGTTGGTGCAGTGGCTGATACAGTCGGCTGCTGCGCTCCGGAGCGCCGGAGCTCCGGAGCTGCGGGTCGTGGGTTCGATGCCCACACGGAACAAATATTTGTATGATCTGCAGGTAGTTGTTCCGGGTCTGGGTGTACTGTGTGTGGAATTTATGTCTGTAAACGCACCCACGACACAGGAGAAATCCTAGTGTGGAGCAACAAAAAAAAAATGTAATTAAAGTATCATAAATATAGTCATCAGAAAATAAAAATTAAATTATTCAATCAACAAATGACTCATAGAAAACCGAAGGTTTCTATAGTTAGTACGTGGTATGAGCAGAAAGGCAAATGAATACGATCTTCATACAAATTGCCAGTTTTCTATGAGTTTGCTGTTTATTGACAGTGACAAGAGTTATTATTCCGGTAACATCTTACATAAGTGCACTTAATCACTGGGTATATTTTATTCTCGTCGGTTGTTTTCGCATTGTGGCCAGTTCTTTCATATTTTTTTCATTGAAGAAGCACAATATAACTACCAGACATTACATCTAATCTGAAAATGAGTCACTTATTACCGTATTGCATTTTTAAAGTTTTGGATTAAATTTTTCATAAAATACACAAGAAATTTTTTGTACCCACGAGGTCAACAACGTTAATCGCTATGAAACACATTGGACAGGGTGGCCACTGGTCCAATGTTGGACAAAGGCCACCAGCAAAGATTGCCACAAGGATCAGTCTGGGTTTGGTTTACGTGCTCCTTTGGGGGGGTTTGCTATAATCGTCGGGCTCAGCAAGCTGGCTTAACAAGTGACACAGGTATCAAACTATAAAATGTCTAATAAGAGTGTAACGCGGACAAAAAAAAACGCTTGGTAGTTCTACGGGATTTTGTTCTACCCGTGGTACTACTGGTAGTAATACTGCACGGAATTTGCCAATGCTCACCACGCTTGGCAAGTGGCTTGGTGAGCGCAGTATGGCTATTTTTCCACAGAAGGGACGCTGCTGCCCATACCTCTGGTTTAGAGTCCCCGAGTCACCTTTTACGACATCCACGGGAAGAAATGGAGCGGTGTTATATTCTTAGTTCTGACAACACACAGTTTCAGATGACTATTACAGCTCACATTCGATCAGATCAGACTATTGCAGATCAGAACTACCTACGGCAGCTTAGCCAGACGCAACCGGCGGTAAGACCAGTTATGGAGGAATGGCTGGAGAGGCGGCATGGCGCCCTCACCTACCGGATGACGCAGGTACTCTCGAACCATGGGTGTTTCGGGAAGTACCTGCATCGAATAGGCCGAGAAGAGAAGTCTGGGTGTCATCACTGCGGAGACTGCCCAGAGGACACGGCGCAGCACACCTTGGAGGAGTGCCCAGCGTGGGCGGCGCAGAGCCGTGACCTCGTCGCGGCGGTCGATGGGGGTGACCTCTCGGTTCCGGCCGTAGTTCAGTCCATCGTCCGGAGCGAGAGCGCGTGGGATGCCGTCGCCTCCTTTTGTGAGGAAGTGATACAAGGAAAGGAGGCGGCAGAGCGGGGACGGAGGGGATATCTGATCCCCGCCGCAGAAGACGCACCGGGCGTGGGCGCTGGGCGCTGAACGATCTCCGGCCACCATGAGGAGCGGCCTGCGGGCGACAAACCAGGGGCGGTCCGTCGCCCGAACAGAAACATGCCCAAGATGGCGGCGCGCGGTAGCCGGACGCAGTGAAACGTTTTTTTTATATCTGGATAATTAGCAAATTGGTTTAATCGTTGAAGATCATCAATATTGATAGCTACAACTGATGGACGAGGCGAAATTGGTTGAAAAGGGGGCGGGATGATAATGAAGACCAAGAGCAACAGCTTCGTGTTTTGTAATGATATACAACTGCGATCACCAGTCCATTTGTCAACCGTCACCACGCTTTTCCATTATTCACCATATTAAACGAAATGTAAAAAGTAGGCGACACCTACATTAAAATAAAAGGTTAAAGACCAATCAAAACTAGGTAAGTGTGGTAAGCAGAAAGTAAAGTGCGTGGTCACATTCCTTTTCTGTGGCCATTCATTTATGGAATGATAACAACATTTTTATAAAAAAAATGGTACTGCAAACTTTCAGGGAGAAAACTTATAGCTTCCCAATAATCAGAATTATCACTATTTTTTATCTTTTTTATACTGAATAGGCTTGTCTTTGAGCTCTCACGTGATGTTAAGCGACGATGCGGTTGACGATGGTGCACTCTTCATTATATCAACCAAAGGACGTCCACTACTGAGCAAAGACCTCCCCTTAGATCTCCACAATTGCTGTAATTTTGGGGGGAATTTGCCAGCATCCGGATACAGCACGGAATCTGTACCTATGTAATTTACTTAATGTTTTTTATACCACTGCGACAGCAGACAAGCATATGGCCCGCCTTAATCGGTTGACCTATGAACGCTTGCAGAACTAGAGGTATAACTCGCGCGTTGCCCACCCTGGAATATCTAGGTAGGGAGCTGATTATTGTAACTTTTTCATTTGTGGTATCAGCGCCCTCTAGGTTGTTCTTTAAAAACTAGTTACAATTTCAAACTTGCCGATAGTTTTATCACGGTTGATTGATAAGGTACTTTGAGTAAGCCAAACTAGATGGCGCTACCTCAGCACCACATATTTTTCTAATGGGAAATCTTGAAATAAATAATATTTTTTATAAACATCGCGCTACAATTAATAATCTGAAGTATTTAACAGAGCTGTACTTACCACCAGTTCACTAATCATGATCAATCCAAATAGAGTTAAAAGGGTTACATAAGGGTTTTGTAAGATAAAGTGAAACCTGATCACTCGCGTTTTGAAGATTCCGAGGTAGAAGCAACCCGTTTCGTGCTTATGGGTGGAACATCTACCAAATCGCAGTCGAACTTGCGCTTGGTATAAGTTGAGCAGCTGTTTCAGTGAGAAGTAAGTCTCTATTTGATCTATTTCTATAGGATGCCAGGCTTATAGGGAAACTGTTGGGCCTTGACTCAATGTAAGCTCGAGGTGATCAGTAATCGACCGGATACATCTCGGTAAACCGGAGTTAGTTGGTATTGACTCCATTTGGCGTAAAAAAGATACGTCTGGTTTTTGGCAGCATCAAACCTGATCAAGTTGGCATCACGCAACCCGGCGACTGCTTTCAGGGAACAAGTAAAATGTTTAACCATGGACTCTCTAAGAGACTGGATCTGCGACGGACTGGTCTGTGCATTGAATGTTTAGGGCGTACACAAAGACTTTAGGCATTAGCAGATCGTTTCCATGTAGCAAAAGAGAGAACCGATCGCTGAAAAACCCATTAATAGCCAATTGGTCGGACGAGCATCCATTAATGACCAAACATATCGACCGATTCCTCAGAAAGTCTGATATCCAATTGCATGATCCACCAAGTGAAGAAGCAAGCGGTGGCAATAGTCATGGCCGCAATCCACGCTCTTGATTTGTGGGTAGCGCACAAAACCGGATGATGGAAGTAGATGACCTTCCCTAAAGGTCTGTCGATATCATTGAATAGCATCGCATATCATGCTTCACTGCTTTCCAAGCATTTGACAGACCCTGCATTGTTTAACGCCATGGTCGTAACTGCTGACGAATAACGCTGTTAGTTTTCTAAGCCAACCAAATAAAGGTGCATCCAGTGGTATACTATTGTCAAATGCAATCGCAGAAGCTCAATATGTCAGTTCAAGAAGAATAAATAGTTGCACAAGGACAGAAACTATATAGAAACTGCACTAGATGATTAGTAAGAACGACAAAAAATACATGATATGTTTAAAAAAAGTGGCACTAATCATAAAATTTTATGCAGTAGTTCTGCATAACTGAACAAAATTACATTTGATGATACAAGTGTTTCCAAACTAACAAAGTGCTATTTTTACAGGCGAGGCAACCGCCTCACCTGTAAAAATAGCATTGTCATTGTGTTTTGTCATTAATAAACATAACCATGTTTGCCTATCAGTGTAAATAGTGAGATACAGTCCTCGGAGATGAGCGTTGATACATGAAGTTTTGGGTAAATGTGAGTTGACGATAATGATATTACAGGGAACTGTGAGATCGCACGGTCGTGCTTCAATCCAACCGTTCGAAAATGAAGACGAACACTAACTTAATTAATGTTCATATTTCAACATGAGTGTCAATCATTTAAGGTCAGTGACGATTACACGTAGGTGCGTCACCGGTTCAACGAAGTTACCTTTGCGGTCTCCTTGATCAGTGCGGTGATGCAAGCAACCTGGTTTATTGGGAGAGGCTTATATATCCAGCCATGCCCATTATTATTTCCAGCCGTCGATGTCTCGATATGCCTAATTGAGGGGAAATTATATTTTTCTTTTAGCGTAGTAGATACATACTTGCTTCTTAAAAATAACTATTCAACACTTTTTTCTATAATTCTCTCAGCTCACTCTGTGTGGGTACACAGGCGATTATAAAAATATAAACTGTACTGAATATTGAAATGAAATTCCAATTTAGATTAATGGCGTTACTGAATATTGCATTTATGTATATAAATGCAATAGTCAGTACTACAACTAGCTTTTACTTGCGGCTTCGCTCGCATTGAAGCCAGTAAATAAGTCATTTTTTTTTTCATTAATAAGTATCCTATGTTACTTCTAATACCTTCAAGAATATGTGTACAAAGTTTCTTGATGATCGGTTAAGTAGTTTTCGCGTGAAAGCGTAGCAAACAAATAATACATTCACATTTATAATATTAGTATAAAAGTATAGATAACACTTTTTTGTCATTAATAATGACTTGACAGTAAAATAGAAGATGAACAAATAAACAATTTTAGAAAAGAGAATAATGTTACAGTCTGATGTAGTTATGTATAAGTTTACAGGTTTAAATAATAAAAACATTCATTGGGGAAGGAAACGACCACAACTCGTGTTCTCTTTAAATAAATAATAATCTTCGCGATATTTGTGCACTTGCAGGGTCAGACATATCGCATTGTGACTAACTCAAAAATATACTTCGAGGTTACACCCATGGATATGCCCATACGCTGTCGGGGAAGCAGGATTTTGGAATTATATGCAAAGTTCACGAACATAATAAAGTCAATTTTCTGATTTCTCGTGTTGCTATATTTAAAAAGTCGATGTTTTTATAAGTGTAGATGCATTGCCCGCGCTCTATGATGGTCACATGAAAGCAAGGCAATTGCCCGGAGTTCACTTAGTCACGCACCGATCAGTGTTGCGCCTAGATGTCAATCTTAAATGTAATTCTAGCAACATATTGCGGAAAAAGGCTTTCTTGTGTTTATAGAACGTTTATGTACGAATTATACTGCATCTGTGAGAAAAAACATCGTTTCATGCGGAAATCTATATTGTAATTAAAAAATTACAGTATTTTGATTTATTTCGCGGTTAAATGGCGGCCTAATGTTTATAAGGTGTTTTCAAGGGTCATCACGAATCGTCTCGAGCGCAGGTTTGATGACTTCCAGCCTCCCGAACAAGCCGGTTTCCGAAAAGGTTTCAGGACCATATAACACATCCATACGCTGCGTCAGGTTATACAGAAGAGGAGGAGGAGTATAATCTGCCACTATGCTTAGCGTTTGTGGACTATGAGAAAGCCTTCGATTCGATCGAAACCTGGGCAGTGCTGCAATCTCTGCAGCGGTGCACATTGACAATCGGAACATTGAAGTGTTGAACTTCTTAAACAGAAACGCCACCATGTCGGTCCGAGTACATGAACAGAGTTCGGGGGCAATTCCATTGTAGAGAGGTGTGAGACAGGGGGACATCATTTGCCCAAAACGGTTCACCGCTCATCAACAAGCTACTGGAGTGGAAAGGATTTGGCATTAACATCAATGGCGAGTATATCACTCACCTTCGATTTGCCGACGACATCGTAGTCATGGCAGAATCGCGGCCAGAGCTCAGCACAATGCTCGATGATCTAAACAGAGTTTCCCAACAGGTGGGCCTTAAAATGAGCATGGGTAAGACAAAAGTCATGTCAAATGTCCACGTCGTGCCCATCCCAATATCCGTTGGGAGCTCTGTTCTCGAAGTTGTTGACGAGTATGTCCACCTGGGACAAACTATCCAGTTAGAAATAGAAAATCAATAGAAGATATCCAGTTAAAAAAAAGAAAGAGGTCAATCGTCGAATCCGACTCGGTAGGGCAGCATTTAGGAAACTTCGCAACGTCTTTTCGTTAACAATACTGCAATCAAGACGCAAGTCTTTAACCAGTGAGCGTTACCAGTGATGACATATGGAACAGAGACGTAGTCACTCACAATGGGCCTCATAAGAAAGCTCAAGGTCACTCAGCGAGCTATGGAGAGAGCTATGCTTGGTATTTCTCTACGAGATCGAATCAGAAAAAAACTTTTCAACTTTTTAATTATTTTATCACATAAAATATAAACAACTTAATTTATTAATATTATATTCAATTTATTTAATGCTGAAAGTTTAACATTGTTGTGACTCAATCCACTGTATCTCATACAAAATATTGTAAATACGTTTTACGAGTCGAACTATTCTATAAACGACGAACATTACAGGAATACAAATGTGATAGACGTGGCTTGACATCCTCATTCCGAAGAAATTACTGACGGAGCCTTCACTTTGAGGTACATTACATTATTTGTTCGGCTCTTTGTATTCAAATAACTTAGACTTATACTCTAAATATATGTATATCCTCATTCCTGGAAACATTATCAATATTAACAAGCCGTAAACAGACCTGGGATACTGGGACATAACATGATCAGTGATCACCAATCAGTCTGAGTCAGTTATTCAGCTCCCGAAAATAACTGATGGAATAAATAACTGACTGAATTGTTTGTTTATGCATGTGAGATTTACGTTGGTAAACCCATGACAAATATGAGTGTCAATGGGCGATTGATAAAAAATAGTAAAGAAATAATTCAGACGTTAGAGCTAAAATTAATTGCCTTGTGTTGGACCAGTTCAAGCTGAGAAGTATGTGCGATTCTTATGTAACGATATTGTAAGTAAATGATTTCGATAAATCAAGTAAAGAAGTTAACAGTCATAAATTGCTATTAAATTATTACCATTAGAGAGGCATTTTGATGTATACTCACAGTTGAATATCCACCCGACTATCCATAATACCAGTATTATGATAAGAACAATGAATAGTACACCCAACGCCAAGCTGATCAGCTGACAAACGAGATTGCATAAGCAGCTGTAATAACAAATGATTATATATTTTTTTCTACTCCACTGGTACTATTAAATGAAATCGTAAGTGTTGGGATTGAAATCATTGCCTCATAGTCAATATCTTCTTTCTTTTCGTATAGTTACTATAGTTAGTGGCCAACCACCACTATACGGTCACCCATCCATACACTGACCTTGCCAAGTATCGCTTTAGCTCACCGATAATTTACCAATCAGTGAGAGCGACTTGATATTGTCACCTCGCAGAAAGAAAGAATAATCAAAATATTCTTACTTATGTAAACCATGGGTCGACCTTTATCTATAAATAAGAGGGTGTCACAAATTATATTTTAGTACTAGCTGGGACGCGCGGTTTCACCGGCGCTTAATTTAAAAGAAATTTAGAGTACTTCAACAAAGACACTTGTATATATAGGGTCTTATTTTAATAATGGCAGCACGGTTGGTGCAGCGGTTGATACAGTCGACTGCTGCGCTCCGGGTTGTGGGTTCGATTCCCACACGGAACAAATATTTGTATGATCTGTAGGTAGTTGTTCCGGGTCTGGGTGTATTGTATGTGGAATTCATGTCTGTAAACGCACCCACGACACAGGAGAAATCCTAGTGTGGGGAAATGTTGAAAAAAAAAAAAAAAAACTGGTATTTATATGCTGATTTAATTTAATAAGCTGATTTAATTTCAAGGCCAGGCTCTGTGAATGGTATAGAATTCATTTCAAGTATCAACACACACTGGTGGGCTACTAAACAACCACGTTTTAGTGGTATTGTGTGCGTGTTCGGTGACAGTACCACAGTATTTTTAGAAAGACATCATAGACCTACAGTTATTACGTGGTGAATTGCGCTTTTTATTTTTACATTATTTTATATTTTATTTTATAATTTTATATAATAAATTAATTTAGAAAATGTTTAAAATAAAGGTTAATGTTACATTTATTTTTGTGCAAAAACGCATCATTGCAACCTACAGATTTACCTCCTAAAATATTTTCCGTTAATAAAGTAAGACCCTATATAGTGGATTTAAAGGGTTTTATATTTTTTGCGCGGAACCCTAATTATTTTTCTAAAATAAAAGTAGCCTAAGTTATTCCTTATAACATCAGCTATCTGACAATGAAAGTCCCGTCAAAATCGGTCCAGCCGTTTCGGAGATTACCCGGAACAAACAGACAGACAGACAGACGGCCAGACAGATAGATAAAACAAATAAAAATGTTATTTTGTTGTAAGTACCGTATATACTTTCATATGCATTTAGTAAAAAGCTGTTATTTTGACATTACAAACAGACACTTCAATTTTATTTATTTGTATAGAGTATAGATTGTACCTCAAGCTCAGCAAGGGCCGCAGTCATAGCTTTGGATACAAATGTTTTTAGATATTTTAGTAAAAGGTAGTCCAGTAGTCCATTTTTATTGAATTAATTGTATTTTTTGCGAGTCATTCACGGACCGCCAGTTGCGGACCACTGATGTAATATTGTACTATTTACAGGCACTACTTCTTTATATTGTTTGTATTTACAGGCACTGCTTCACCAGAAAGAACAAAAATAAGACCCAATACAGAAAAAGGCATGTACAAAGGGTGGTCTTAGCGCACTCGGCGAGTTCTGCCAGACAACCTTGTGATGGACAGATTTTTAAGAGAAATAGAATCGGGTTTAGGAATATAATTTATGTAAAGCACAGTTCCAAGTTGTTGGTCATATGGAAAAGGAGCGGACATGAAACAATATGGACACTAAACATAATAAAAAAAAAACGATACCTACTATAACATTTTGAGAGAATAATGTAATGGCGTCATAATCATCATCATATCAGCCTAAGAACGTTCACTACTGAACAAAATATGCCTTCCTCATAAATTTTCACAACGAGAGTGCTACATGCTGTGTGTCGTCATTGTGGGGTGAAGCTTTTTTTTCAACGTGGGGAAATCCTCTTCGACTTACTCCGCTCTTGGGAAGGGCGGAGGGGCATGCCGGGCTCAAACCGGCTAAAATCCCACGGTCTCCTTCTTCTTACCATTACCCGGGTGTGAGCTGTACGCTTTAACTGCATTAGACCGCGCCCCCGGCAGGTATCGGCCTGTCAATTATTGACAGGCCCCTTCTCTGGGCGACCTTGTCGGCCGCACCTATCCTTCAGAGAGGCGCGCGCAGAACATGCGCGACGCCATCTAGGGCCTATTTCTGTTCGGACGACGGACCGCCTCTGGTTCGTCACCTGCAGGCCGCTCTTTATGGTGGCCGGAGATCGTTCAGCGCCCTCCGGTGCGTCTTCTGCGGCGGGGATCAGAGGCTGTCTCTTCCGGTATCAGCTCTACCGCCTCCTTTGCTTGCATCACTTCCTCGCAAAAGGAGGCGACGGTATCCCACGCGCTCTCGCTTCGGACGATGGACTGAGCCACGGCCGAAAGCGAGAGGTCACCCCCTTCGACCGCCGCGACTAGGTCACGGCGCTGCGCTACCCAAGCTGGGCACTCCTCCAACGTGTGCTGCGCCGTGTCCTTCGGGCAGCACGGAATAGGTGCTGTTCTACTAATTGGACGCTGCTGCCCATCCCTCTAGTTTAGAGTCTCTTACGGATGAAATGATTAATTAATCTAATCCAAAATCTTTTAATTTCGGATTAAGAATTGTCTGTTTTTTGTGTTCAATATGATTTTGAAACAAAAACGGACGAATTACAAAAAAAAAAAACGCAATGAAAATCTTAAGATTTTGGATTAGATTGATTATTAAATTTCAGCCATTAGTGGCATTTTACGATATCCACAGGAGCACATAGAGTGGTTCTATATTCTTAATTCGGACACCACACGGATAGTATGACGGATGTACAGCCAAAATATGTTTAATCGCTTGCTATCGATAAACTGTATCTAATTAAATAGTACATCTCTATCTAACCCGTAATGGGATACAGGCGTCATATATTATTATTACTAAGTGCCTCTAGGTCCTGCGATCAACAGGCAGGCGTAATAACCTAATAAAAGTTAACCTCACCTGGGCCACGATTAGCGAGGGACAGCATTTTAACTTCGAAGAAATGGTCGATTCGACACACGCACATTGACTTGTCCATGTGTTGTCCGGATTAAGAATACATAGGCAACATTCTATCTCCTCCCGTGGATGTCGTAAAAGGTGACTAGGGGACTAAACTAGAGCGATGGGTAGCGGCGTCACTCCTGGGGATCAGTAGTCATTCTGCGCACTGGCACGGTTAGCGTATCAGTTAAGTGGTTGGCTTTTTGTGTGACAGGTTGCGTGTTCAAATCTCGCAGAGAAGAAATATTTGTATGGCCTATGGGTAATTGTTGTAGGTCGGTGTATGTGCATGACAAATTTGTGTCTGTAAGTTGTGTCCAAGATGTAGTGTAGGTACCGTATTTTCTTAAAATGTGGAAGAAATACTTTATATAAATATTTACACTGCACCTGAATGTGGTGCACTGCCGCTAAGCAACGATATTTTGAAAAAAAAATCGGAGTCTCGTGATGGGATATTCATCCCCGCCCACCTAGATATTTCAGAATGTTGACAAAAGTTTCAGTTGTGTTTGTCTCTACTATCGGTACTTTCAGGACATTGAAACAATAGATTCCTCCGATATACTGTGTCATATCTATATCCTTTATAGACTGAGCTGCAGACTTTTTGGGGCTTATAGGGTAAATTAATACAATATCTCTCATAACCTTAGGGAGACATTTCTATGATTATAACTCGTCGTTAATCAATTAATGACAACAGTGTTAATTAGAGTATAAAAGAATTGTTGTCATACGATAACTAATAGTCTTTAGATTAGAGGTGCTTAATATTTTATGTTTGCGGCCGTATTCTTTATTAACAACAGTTCGTGGACCGCAGGTTAGTCCTATCCGTAGCTTTGCCATACGTTACAAAGAATGATTCCCAACTCATTAAATTTAGAAATAGACCCGTCCGTGGCCAGTTGGCCATTGTTTACATATTGTTTATATACAGACTCGCTGTGAACTTGTTCAAGTCGTAATTTATATTTCCAAGAATAACTGTAATGCCCGTGTTTATAGTGCACTGGGAGGTAAAGTTTATTTTTTAAAGTAGAAGATTGTAATAATCACGATGCACAGCCTTGAGCAGAAACATATGCAGAGAAATGAATGGGAGATATGCTTCAAAAAAATCAGTCAATGTGATCCTTAAATACTGTATACGAGCAAACTCACAAATACAAAAGCTTGTTAGTATAATAATCATTTCAATAGAATATTTCAATATCTTGTATAGGTATGTATTAGAGAAACGGTCTCGAATCTCATATGACATCATATGCATTTCTATTCTATACAAGTAATTTACAATCTCTAAAAGGATTTAAGTGGGTTGGGACATATTTTTATATTGCTATGATCTTTAAATATTGAAAGTGTTACAGGCTGATTTGTGAGCCTGTCATCCAAGGAATCTGCTATCGTGCTTGGGTATTGTTAATAGTATCAGTATATTTAATGTACTCTGTGGTTAATAGGAATTATTATATAAGTAGCAAATATTAGTACAAATATTACATACCACATTTTTATACCATTTAAATATTTTAATTAATAATACTGTATTTTGCCACAAAACGGTCACTTATTATAATTCGTAGTGTATCTTATAGTAAGAATATTTATCTCACAAACTGTTTTAAAATATTTGTCGACATAAATTACACTCTGACATACTCTAGAAACAAAGTGGAAGCAAAGAGTATACGGTACCATAATTACGTAACAAAAATCTCCAAAGAGAATATTATAACCAATATCTAGAACTCTTTCATGATTGTGTCTATGTCTAAATAGACAAATAATATTTTTTTCGTCATTGAGTTGAGACACAGTTCAAGTGTGCTTTGTATTATACATACGGTGCGTCGTAAGGTATACATATACCTTCAATCGAAAGTCTCGTGTTTGTAAATTGCCCAAGCGATTGTCTTGTGTCTGTAAAGTGCCCAATAGATTATGTCGTGTAAATGGTTGCGACGTGCAGTCACAACAAATATTTACGGTGGCACAAAACTTTCAACGATGAGGAGCAGCAATAAGTAAATTAAAAAACCTAGCAAATGCTACAAAATTGAGTTTAGGAGCGATTAGTCCCATTCTCATTTCATACAATTCATCTAATTACCAGTTAGTCCCATTTGCGGTAGAATACAATACGTGAGTGGTCCCAATCATAGGTTAGGTTAGATCTGTGTCCAGAACGGTGGTTTGTTGCGTAGTGTGCTGTTTTATAGTCGTCAGTTGCGGTTTTAAATTGGGCCACCCTAAAATTTGGACCAACTGTGAATTGGAACATTTGCAAAATGCACCTTGTACAAAATAACCCCTTTTCTAACCTCTGGACGAAATTAGTATAGGACCTACTACGAATAAACGCAAAATTGCACATAGCCACGAGTTCTTGTTAGTTTATGCACGACGACGTTAGCTTTAGCGCTTTAACCCGTGTTTCGTTTTCCTTACGTAATGCCGATATGCTGTTACATATACAAGACGTCTTAATACGTGCATGTGAAATCGCCTATATGTGTGCTACGAAATACAACGTGCATATTACTACGCGGTTTGACGCGCGACCCACAATATTGAATAATTTCAATGCTCGGCAGAATACGGCCAGGTGTTACCGCGCTTAGGGCACGTCGCGACGGTGGTGGTAAGAACCGTCATGGTGGAGTGAATGGAGAGGTGGCATAGCGCCCTCAGCGACCAGCTGACGCAGTTACTCTCGGGACTATGCACGCAATACTGAAAGGTTTTCAATTCCGGAACTGAGTTCCGATGCTGGAGACCTAATCCCGGAATTCCGGAGCTGGTTCCAGAATTGGTAAATATTTAACAGTTTTTTAATAATAATAATAATAACCCCTCTGGGCAAACGTTATCTCACCATGGGATAAGGTAATCCAGGAGGGCAGAGATTAAAGTAGCTGCTTGATTTCTTCCTACCTTCTGATATAAAAAAAAGTATATCAAGTAGCTTACAGAACGCAGGGCAGTTTGTGTCGAGCTGAATGTGAGTGGCGACACTGCGTACCCGAATGCTCCAGAGAGTCGGTCCGGGCCTCGTCTCCAGCTTGCCTTTATTGGTTGGTTGGAGTGGTACCCCATGAGTGCCCGTAGGATTTTCAACTCTGGCTTGCTTTAGTTGGCCGATCAGAGAGGGGCTGCCAGAGCTATATGCTCGGGGGTGGAAGTGTTCTAATGGCGTAATAACGGGGAAACCCGCTCCGAGTCTTCGAGACGTGTGATGGTGAAACCGGTGCCGCACCTCTCTACACCCTTAGCCGCTCACACCGGTGTTGCTCCTTGTCGCCTGTAGTGGTGGCCATTTAGGGGGCCCATCTTGTGAGTGGCGAGTCACTGTCTGCCACAGAATTTCACTTTAAAGTTTGAAAGGCAGACGCCGTTGTTTCCATATTACTTAGTATTAAATCCATTTAGCACCCATTGCAATAGACCTTATACTTGTAGTTTCCTTTTTATAAAATAGTTTTATACCTCCGGGGATAATCCGAGACTGCATTTTATAGTGTAGCCATGGAGAGTCCCCGGTTAGTGTCCGATTACTTTTTAGATTAAAATTCTCTAAGGGGCCTCTGCGTGTTGGACCCACGCGGGGACGTGCCTACGCCTATCAAAAGATCGGGTTCCCCCTTACAGGGGATATAAACCCGTGTAATAGAGAAACATGTAGATAATAATAATAATAAATCCACTTTATTGCACACCAAAAACAGAATATAGGTATTATTATAGAAAGCAAGTACAATTGGCGGTCTTATCGCATCTCGGCGAGCTCTTTCAGACAACCATTTCGGAGGAATGGAAATCTAGGTGATGCACGATGTTTTTAGTTTCAAGGAAAAGAAAAAAGGCTTTATTACGAGAAAACAAAAGGAAACAAAAAATATGAGTAAAGACATACGAATCTAATAAATATCCAGGAACGCAGTCTCAAGTCTTTAAATTTTCATTGTGCCTACATAATGAAAATTACTATTAAATATTACTAAACATATAAATATTAATAATTCGCAATAAATTCAGATTAAATTTTATAGAGGAGTTAAAATCTACCACTACATTTAGCGTCTGAGACCTTCGATTCGATCGAAACCTGGGCGGTGCTGCAATCTCTGCAGTGATGCCAATTGATTATTGTTACATCTAGGTAGGCTAGCTGTGTGGTGCCGGCTACGAATAGCACCAACCCATCTCGTCCCTCGGGTGTCGTAAAAGCCGACTATGGGATTAACCGGAGGATGGGCAGCAGCGTCCTTCGAGCACATTAACACCTCAACTGCGATCGCCAACCCGCCTGCCAAGCGTGGCGATTATGGCAAAACCCCCCTGTGAGCACACAACATACCCATATCGGTCGTTGTAGTGATCTTTGGGGGAGGCCTGTGTCCAGCAGTGGACTTTATTCGGCCGAAATGATGATGACATGACAAGGGATGGGCAGCAGCGAAGGGATGGGCAGCAGCGTCCCTTTGCTGAACAGAAGCATTACTGCGCTCACCAACACGCCTGCCAAGCGTGGTGAGTATCGGCAAATTCCCCCCAAAATGACGACACGACTAATGCACCGGCCCCCAGTTCCCGGCAGCCCCGCTATTCCTGGTCATGGTAGCGGCCACGGTAATGGCGGGGCAGGGGGTGCTAAGAATCACCGGACGGGATCCGGCTACCACCCCAAACGAAAACTGGCCCTGGTAACGTATAACACACGCACACTGAGGGCAGACGAAAAGATTGTTGAGCTGGAAGAAGAAATAGATAAGTTGCACTGGGATATCATGGGTCTATCAGAAGTCCGAAGAGAGGGCGAGGACACGATAACCCTGAAATCTGGCAACTTATTCTACTACCGGGAAGGCGAACATCTGTCTCAAGGTGGTGTCGGGTTTCTCGTCCGCAGGTCCCTCATTAACAGCATAGTGGCTATCGAAAGTGTGTCGAGCAGGGTAGCGTACCTTATACTCAGAATATCCAAGAGGTATTCGTTGAAGGTCATACAGGTCTACGCACCGACCTCGACACACCCAGATGATGAAGTAGAGAGTATGTATGAGGACGTAAGTAGGGCCATACATACCTCGAAGACACACTTCACTGTTGTGATGGGGGACTTCAACGCGAAGCTGGGCACTCGATGCGATGGTGAGTTGAGAGTGGGGCAATTTGGATATGGGCAACGGAACCCCAGGGGACAGAGGCTGGCCGACTTTTTGGAAAAGGAGGGACTCTTCGTGATGAACTCCTTTTTCCAAAAGCCGCCTCACAGGAAATGGACCTGGATGAGTCCCGATGGTTCCACGAGGAATGAGATTGACTTCATCATGACCAATAGGAGGCAAATATTCAATGATGTCTCTGTGATCCACAGGGTGAAAACCGGTAGTGATCACCGAATGGTAAGAGGCACATTGAATATTAATCTCAAAGTTGAGAGGTCTCGTCTGATGAGGTCTACGCTCCGGCCCTCTAGTGCTCATATCCAAAACCCCGAGAGCTTTCAACTCGAACTCCAAAACCGCTTCGAGTGCCTAGAACATTGCGTATCTGTGGACGATTTAAATGGTAGGTTTGTAGAAACTGTCCAAACGGTTGGGTCTAAGTTCTTTAAGGCCCACCGTAAAGGTAGACCAAAAAAGTTCTCCGATCACACTCTCGACCTCATGGCAGAAAGACGCGCCATGACGCTGCAGTCCTCCGGTGATGCTGAAGCATACCGACTGCTCAATAGACGGATATGGAAGTCCTTGCGTCACGATATCCGCACCTTTAACACCAACGGTGTTAAAGAGGCGATTGAGCGGAATCAAGGCTCCAAAGTGTTCGCAAGAGACAAGTCTATTGGGCAAAGTCGTATTATGAAGCTGAAGACCGAGGACGGCAGTGTAGCGTCGACTAAGCCAGAGGTTTTGAGAGAGATTGAGAAGTTCTACCGGCAGTTATACACCTCGGTAAGTATACCTACCATTGGCTCTGACAAAGACCCGCGAGCCAAACTAACCCGACACTATACCGAGGATATCCCGGACATCAGCCTGTACGAGATTAGGATGGCCTTGAAACAGCTTAAAAATAACAAGGCGCCGGGTGGAGACGGAATTACGACAGAGCTTCTGAAAGCGGGTGGCACACCGGTACTTAAAGTCCTTCAGAAGCTATTCAATTCCGTCTTACTCGAGGGCACAACGCCGGAAGCGTGGAACAGAGGTGAGGTGGTGCTCTTCTTCAAAAAGGGTGATAACACCCTATTGAAGAATTATAGACCCATCTCACTTCTGAGCCATGTTTATAAGCTGTTCTCAAGGGTCATCACAAATCGTCTCGAGCGCAGGTTTGATGACTTCCAGCCTCCCGAACAAGCCGGTTTCCGAAAAGGTTTCAGTACCATAGACCACATCCATACGCTGCGGCAGGTTATACAGAAGACCGAGGAGTATAATCTGCCACTATGCTTGGCGTTTGTGGACTATGAGAAAGCCTTCGATTCGATCGAAACCTGGGCAGTGCTGCAGTCTCTGCAGCGGTGCCAGATTGACTATCGGTACATTGAAGTGTTGAAGTGCTTATACAGAAACGCCACCATGTCGGTCCGAGTACATGAACAGAGCACGGGGGCAATTCCATTGCAGAGAGGTGTGAGACAGGGGGACGTCATTTCCCCGAAACTGTTCACCGCTGCAATGGAGGATGCCTTCAAGCTACTGGAGTGGAAAGGATTCGGCATTAACATCAATGGCGAGTATATCACTCACCTTCGATTTGCCGATGACATCGTAGTCATGGCAGAATCGCTGCAAGAGCTCAGCACAATGCTCGATGATCTCAACAGAGTTTCCCAACAGGTGGGCCTTAAGATGAACATGGGCAAGACAAAAGTCATGTCAAATGCCCATGTCGTGCCCATCCCAATATCCGTTGGGAGCTCTGTTCTCGAAGTTGTTGACGAGTATGTCTACCTAGGACAAACTGTCCAGTTAGGTAGGTCCAACTTCGAGAAAGAGGTCAATCGTCGAATCCGACTCGGCTGGGCAGCGTTCGGGAAACTTCGCAACGTCTTTTCGTCAACAATACCGCAATGCCTCAAGACGCAAGTCTTTAACCAGTGTGTGTTACCAGTGATGACATATGGAACAGAGACGTGGTCACTCACAATGGGCCTCATAAGAAAGCTCAAGGTCACTCAGCGAGCTATGGAGAGAGCTATGCTTGGTATTTCTCTACGAGATCGAATCAGAAATGAGGAGATCCGTAGAAGAACTAAAGTTGTCGACATAGCTGAAAGGATTAGTAAACTGAAGTGGCAATGGGCAGGGCACATTGCTCGTAGAACTGATGGCCGTTGGGGCACAAAGGTTCTCGAATGGAGACCGCGCACCGGAAAACGCAGCGTGGGACGACCTCCAACGAGGTGGACAGACGACCTGGTGAAGGTCGCTGGGAGTCGTTGGATGAGAGCGGCATGTGACCGCTCGTTGTGGAAATCTAAGGGGGAGGCCTTTGTTCAGCAGTGGACGTCCTGTGGCTGATATGATGATGATGATGATGATGACATCTAGGTGTTAATGTGCTTATACAAAACGCCACCATGTTAGTCCAAGTATATGAATCTCAATCGAGTCGAGTACGAGGGCAATTCTTATGCAGAGACGTGTGAGATAGAGGGACGTTATATCCTTGAAAATGTTCACCGCTGCAATGGGGGATGCCTTCAAGCTACTGTAGTGGAAAGGATTTGACATTAACATCAATGGCGAGTATATCACTCTCCAAGAGCTTATCACAATGCTCGATGATCGCAACAGAGATTCCCAACAGGTGGGCCTTAAAATAAACATGGGCAATTCAAAGTCATGTCAAACGCCCATGTACCCATCACAATGCTCATGGGCAACACGGTTCTCGAAGTTATTGACGAGTATGTCTGGGAAAAATCGTTCAGTTAGGTAAGTCCAACTTCAAGAAAGAGGTCAATCGTCTAATCAGACTCAGCTGGTTAGCGTTCGGGAAACTTCGCAACGATTTTTCACCAACAATACCGCAGTGCCTCAAGAGGAAAGACTTTAACCAGTGTCTGTTACAAGCGATGACATATGGCACAGGGACGTTGTTTTCATTCCGAAATTCTAGAGCTACGACTTTCCGGAATTCCGGATCCTACTTTTTGCCATTGGTGTTTCGGGAACTATTTCCGTTGCATTCCGTTCCTGGCCAGGAAGAGACCCCCGATTGTCATCACTGCGGAGACTGACCTGAGAACACAGGGCAGCACACGTTGGAGGAGTGCCCCGCTTGGGTGTAGTAAATCTGTCGCTTGCGGCCATGGTTAAGTCCATCATCCAGAGTGAGAGTGCGTGGGATGCCGTTGCCTTTTGCAAAGACGTGATGCACGTATGCATGTAAAAGAGGCAGCGGAGTGCTGACAGGAAGAGACTGAGACCACCGCAAGGCTTCCGGCCTCCAGGAGATGACATGCAGCATGCGGATGCAACTTGGGGTAGTCTAACGCCTGACCAGAAAAGGCCCAGACGGTGCGGTGGACGGCGCGCTGCGTTATGCGCGGGCCTCTCCGATGAAATGTGCGGCTGGCTAGGTCGCACAAAGACGGGGCTACTCAGACCAAACAATACGATACCTGGTTGGGGTGCGTCCCCATGCTTAGCGGACACGGCACCCCCAACCCAACAGGTAAGTAAAAGGAACACCCACCACCCAAAGGTTTTATCTGGTACTAAGGCAGAAGATGTTCATGAGGATTTCCCCACAGCAAAAAAAGGTGTACGCTTAAGATAAAAATAATAATCAAATCACGTTCAGTTTGTACTTTTTATTGGGTCATAGTCTTGACGTATAAAAGCACGTATTTAAAGCAGCTATACACGTTACGGTGTATCGTATAAGGTTGCCTAGAGGAAAAATTGGACCGTATGAGTGCAGTATAGTAATAGGTCCCTCACTTGACAACTGTAGTAATTATTAGATAAACGAAGATTCCGTTTACCTGCTCACCTTCTCCGATATACCGTACTATGTATGTTCACTTATAAAAGTTACATAAATACAAATCATTTTCAAACGCTGGATATAGAAATATATAACGAGCATTGAAGCATATACTGGGTGCCAACTTAGTCACCTTCCACACTCCAATGTGGTAGGACACTCCTTCCATTAATAATAATAAAAAATGTTTTTAAACCCATAACAAAAAAAAAACCCGGGATAATAAGTGTATATCCAATACAATTGCAGCTTACTAACGCAGCCATTTCGTACTATGACCGAGCACGAGGTGGGCACTGCGGAGAAGTTTAGTACTTACCACGGTACCTATACGAGTATACCTATAAGGTATCATCATATATCATCTGTTTTCGATTAGGTAAATCTATGTTAGAAAATTGTTGGATATTTTGGTGAAAAAATAGGGTACTGTTTTTTTACTGATTCAACTTCTAAAAGATGATTAAATCGGGACCCAGTATATATCTTTATTTATATACATATTAACTTAAGGCTACCGTAATTATATTTACAATTAAAACTAGATCAGTTGAGAAGGAATGAACTGCAATCATAAAGAATGAAAGTTTATAGTAGAATGTAGTAAGAATTTGAAAGTAGATGAATGGTTTACTTTGGTATATTTTTTTTCATTAGGCCAGATCTTCGCTTGCCTGCGGACGAGGTTTAATTCAAACCTACAAAACCAGTTTACGGAAAGAAGGAAAGAGATATTTTTACTTTTTATAAATAAATAAAATGTTACACAGTTTTGGAAGATATTTGTATAATTAAATTAAATTAGTTTTGGGTTATTGTAGGTGGCTTCGTTAAAATTCAGCGCCCGATTGTCGCCCGCTGTAAAACAAAATATAGTTTTATAATATAATACGGTTTTTAAATTAAACATTTCTGAGCATAAACATAGATAAATGAATAATGATTTTAGAAACATTGACAGACAATATATATATTTTTTTTTTTTTTTTTATTCGTTTATTAATTTGGGATTTTTATCCGCATGGATATATCAACCCCATCGTACCCTGTAACATTTTTCTATCAAATAATAAAACTTAACACTAACTTATTTGTATACTAAAAGAATCACTGATTAGTTTCTTTTATCAAAGAACTTAGTTTTTTAGCAATGTCAGAATTTGGGGCAGATAATATTGTTTGGATTAAACCCACATCTAAAGTATTTAGCTTAAACTGATTAATAAATTACTCTCTTTCTTCTTTATTTTGGACATATTCCATCAGCAAATGTTGTACATCTTGACAATATTTTTTGTTTATATTTAGTGTTTAAATTGGCGTTGATGATAAAATAATACCTATTTTCAGCAACATTGAAATTACAGAAGTTAGACAAATTACACGAATGGATAAACACATAAGCTCGTAATATATGGGCCTGCTGTATATGGGCCTCTTAATGATTACTACAATTCACGGACATAGGGAAACTGCCATAATCGCCATGCTTGGCAGGATTGGTGATTGCAGTATGTTAGCACGCTGTCGATATCAATCCTCATGTTAATTTACGACACCCATGGGTAGAGAGGGGTGGTCTATTCTTATCCAGGAATCACACGTAAAAACAGTGGGTATTGTTTGTAACTAAGCAAAATGTTTTCGAATTTTCTCACTGCAGAACTTCTCCTCCCTCTCTCATAAACCAAACACTTGAATTCAAGGTTCAAGTTAATTTAAATTGTCTAAAAATGTAGAAGGTATACTTACTATTAAATATGACTCCGACTCCCCATAGGATAAGCAGTATAACTGCTACTATGAAAAGTATTGAGATCGCCAAACTGATGATCTTGCATAAGAGATTGCACACACAGCTGGAAAAAACACACTAAAGTTTATAAAAAGTTTTAACAGATTTTCTCTATATTTACAATAACTTTCATAAACGGATTGATGACACCTGTAGCGGTTTTATTTGTTTGTTTGGAAACTCCGTTTGGTTTAGACCCTGTGGAATTTATGCCTGTACTGCACTCACGAACCGATCTGATATCCTGGATGACCGACCTGCGGCATAATTGAAAAAAATAATTGTGGGTTTTGTTTTTGATAAGTCGTGTTATACTTATTTCGATTTTCTTTTAATATTATGATCAGCCTAGTATAATTGTGATGATTATTCACCTATCGGTTCTATGAATTTGTTGCCTTCTGTTTATTTAATTAACATCTACTCGTTGTTTTACATAGTTTCATATCCTCTAAAGGTCAAGGAAATCAAAATCGGCTCACACTGTATGTAGGTACGTTTATGAGTGCATAATTTACAATTCGTTTTAAGTCTGCCTGCTTCGCTCGCGTAGTATTAGAATTTTATGACCAGCAGAATCGTGGCCGTCAAACTATACTTGAGCCAAATGCAATGGCGATTAGCTAATTTGTCGGAGAGTGCGAGTGTGTAACGAAGAATCCAATAAACTTTCATGTTTATTAGCCTCTGACGCAAACACAGATCGATAGTTCTCGACTTGCTTAAGAGTGAGAACAGGTAGATTTTTTGTTCATATAATGTTAGTATAGATAAGAAAGCATTATGTTCCTACTTCCTAAACTAAAATAATCTGTATTAGTATCTAAAATTCGAGATGTGTATTTTTGTTCCCTATCGACTCCAAAACGGCTGGACTAATTTAGATGCAATTTTCATCTTTAGATTGGCCTAGCGGGTAATCATGTGAAGTTTGGTAGCGATAACGTTGATGTTCTGTCTGGGATGGATCCCAGAAGGTCAATTTTGCTCTTTCATAAACTGTGCCAAGCATTCCATTTTCCATTTTCTTCTTGATCGTATATCTGATTCTATCAAGTTGTTTCCTCTTGTTGAAGTCTCTTGATTTTGTCCTTTATAACCCAATTATCGTCTGGCATGCTATGAATGCACAGTTTTGCTGCCGACAACATCTTGATAACAATAAACTCGCTGTTCTAATAAAATGTGTATACTATGGCTTTGATACATCCAATATTGACGATTTATCAAAATGCATTTTCAATGTGTAACTATACTAAAGGTTACATAGATAACTGTATCTCGGTAGTGAGAGATTACTGTCACGTGGTGATAATAACCTGCTAGGTGAGATAACGTTTTAATGTATTGAATGGAAGTCAGTAATTGCACGTCCACATATTTGTGGTCGTCATAAAGAAATCGCTCGTAAATTATTTATTAGTAAGTAGAGGCCGTTCAGCCAGCTACGAATAAATAAAGTACTTGCAGTACCTAATAACAGCAAATAACATGCGAATATGTACTACTGTAATAAACAACTTTATTTTGTAGATGGATTTTCATCATCATCATCATATCAGCCAAAGGAAGTCCATTGCTGAACAAAGGCCTCCCCCATAGATTTCCACAATGAGCGGTCACATGCCCCTCTCATCTAACGACTCCCAGCGACTTTCATCAGATCTTCTGTCCACCTCGTTGAGGTCGTCACACGCTGCGTTTTCCGGTGCGCGGTCTCCACTCGAGGACTTTTTTACCCAAATAGCCAATATGCCCCGAAATATTGAAATATGGATCAATTAGAAAACATAACATTTCGGAGAAGATAACGAACACAATCATTAATACAATTAAGTGACAATTTCGCAAATTCGACGTTAGATGGCACCAGCAACATGCCAAATTTATCAGATGATGAAAGCGACACACAAATGCAAAAACGAATGAAACGAAATAGAAGAACTTAAGCTACAATTAACGATAGCTCACTATGAAATTAATAATCTACAATTGGAAAATATGGAGTTAAAAAGTCTGTTAAAGACATGAATATAAAACATGAATTAGTCAAAAAACTAACTAGCGAAATCAGTACATTATATATCATCATATCGGCCATTTATACGTCCACTACTAAACAAAGGCCTCACCCATAGATTTTCACAATTTTCGATTTTCATTTTGTGTCATAATTTTTGCCAATACTCACCACGCTTGACAGGTTGGTGAGCGCAGTATGGCTTTTGTTCCTCAGAAGGGACGCTGCTGCCCATCCCTCTGGTTTATATTTCTTTGGTCGCCTTTTACAACATCCATGGGAGGAGATGGATTGACGGATTCTAAGACAAAGTAATTTGTGGGGTCTTCAACATATATACGTTAAAAAGAAACAATGTGGCTCGGGACATTGAATACTTTCTTCTAGGGTACGGTCTGAAATTGCGGCAGCCGACTAGGTTATGCAGTAAAAGTTGTCTGTATAATTTTAATGTGAAGTAATGGGCCTTATCCGATCGTACTGCACAGGTACTGGAAATTGAAGTAAAAAGAAATTGGAGAATCCCTTGGCGTACAAATAAACGTGATCTATCAATTGAAAATTTAGTGAGATTCAATAATTCTCTTCAATACCTTTCTTTTTCATATATATACGATACAGAAAATGTCACCGAAGCTTATGACTACTTTCTAGAACACTTTCGTTTGTTACACGATCTCTGTTTTCCATATAAGCTGACAACAATAAAATTAGACAAAAAAATTCAACAAGTTTTACACGACATTAGAGTTTGCTGTAGGAAACAACGACTGTTATTCTGGAATAGACATGAACCGTCAAGAGATAAGAAAAGTAAATTAAAAAATTATTCTCAAATACATCGGAAGATTGTTAATTTGACTGAGAAATCGCAAAATAACTTATTCATGAACACCTCCCATAACAAATCTAAGGCATCTTGGCAGAGTATTAATTATAAAATACGCACTAGTAAACCTATTTCTCAAATGAATATTCAAGACTCTATTATTAGAAATTGCAAACGCATTGAATAAAAAAATATTGACCAGATACAAAACAATACTACATTAATACCTGTCCTTAGTGTTGCCCCAAGATATAATGATAGCGATACACTCGTTAAAAAATAAAATTAGCCTTGGATATGACGGTATAGCAACAAAAGTTGTAAAGTTCGTGTCAAATGGTATCGCCTCGCATCATTGTCACACTACAAATTTATGTATCAGTTCTACCCTAACGGTGTAAAACTGTTATCGTAAAGCCACTTTTCAAGAAAGGTAATAAAGAAAATTTTGCGAATTATCGCCCGATTTCCTTGATTCCCGTATCTTCAAAAGTGTTAGAAAAGTGTAATATATGAATCTATTAATACATTTTTGACCAAACATAATATTTTATGTAATGAACAGAAGGGTTTCAGGGAAAATAAAGGTACGGCAATATACGATTTGTTAAATTCTGTAATGGAAAATGTAGATAAAAAGAATCCTATATGTGTACATAGATATCACAAATGCCAATCAAAAAGTGTGTCAATTACGAAACCTTGCTAAATAAGCTTATTGTTTCTGGTCTTCGAGAAAACGTGTTAAATCTTATAAAATGTATAGAATTTGTACAAAAACGAAACGAGAAAAGACACACTCGTCTGAAGATAGAATAATCAAATAGGGCATACCACAGGGCAGTGTGTTCGGCCCACTTCTATTCTTGCTCTATATAAATGACTTGCTACGACACATTCAGCACCCAATGGGCTTATTTGCTGATGATAGCACCACATTAATAAAATATTCAAATGCAAATAATTATGAACAGGATGTAAATAATACACTAAAGGAGATACTACACTGGCTTTACAAAAACAATTTGGTAATAAACCTACCTAACACTAATATATAATAATGCATTTTCATCCACGCATATCTGCACAACATTTAAATATAGAATATAATGGACATAAATTAGATCAAGTACAAGTTGTAAAATTTCAAGGTATATTGATTGACAGTAAATTAACTTGAAAACCTCAAGCAGAAAATGTTTGTAAAAAACTGAGCATATCTGCATATGCCCTCTATAATCTATCCAACAAAGTTAACATCAATACAAAATTAGTAGCTTATCATGGTCTGGTTGCTTCGATTTTGAGATTCGGAGTAATTTTCTAGGGCAATTGTACTCTGAGGGAACAGATGTTTAGGGCCGAAAAACGTTACATATGAGCAATATGTGGCATGAAGATGACAGATAGTTGCATAGAATTGCTTAAGTCTCTAAAACTGTTAACGTTTCCATCATTATACATTTTGAATGAAAAGGTAACAAGTGTTTGAAATAAGTTCATATTCAAGTAAATAATTAGGTCACTACTCCACCTTAAAGAGACTCTGAACCAGAGGGATGGGCAGTAGTGTCTCTTCTATGGAACCGTAGCCACACTGCGCTCACCAACCTGCCTGCTAAGCGTGATTTATTCCAAATTTCCTCCAAAATGGTGATACAACTGTGGAAATCTATGGCGAAGGGCTTTTTCAGCAGTGGACGACATTAGGCTGACACGATGATGACCGTTGTAAGATGCCAATATCCCAAAGTTAGAATTGAGATACTTAAAGAGATTTTTTTATAAATACATAATAATCATACTAAAGTAAATAAGCTGGCTTAAATATGATAAATAAAAAAAATGTATCAATAATTCTGCAAATCGACACCGCAAGTAGATAATATGTATATTGACTCAAATAAATATTTAACGCACATAAGGGTTGGGCTCATAACAATAACCTTAGGCTTAATTTGTTTAACTGATTAGTAGATAAGATTATTTTGTTTTATCACTTGTTATCATTTGCCTATGAATTATCATATATTTCAAGTGAAGAGCTACATCCGATACGATATTTATTTCCTTATTTTATTACGTTTTAGAAAGGTGAGATAATAAAGTGTTTGGTTTATAGAAAATGTGTGCAATTTACACGAACACGTTCTGTAGGAGAATCTGCGAGAACGTAAAACAGTTTCATAAAATATTACAATATTTTTTCTACTTAATGACGCTGTTGGTAACTGTACGTGTGCGCCCGGTTGCATTGTAAAGTTGATTGCTCAATGTTGCTTTACGTCACGAGTGTACCAAGTGATGGAAAATAAATTACGGCCAGTGCCGCGGTCCGGTAGTTCTTGCATGGACGAATAATAATAGAACGTAGAAGATACTATTTATTTTATAAAAAACATTATAGTAGTTTTTAAAAAGAATCCTAGTAACACGAGTGATATTTTTTTATATGACTTGTTTTGTTGGCTATGAAGTTAAAGCGAAACGTCCATACGGGGTTTATTTAGCAATACAAACTTGAATGCATGTAATTACGAAGCCATTCCATGCATTAGTTGCTGCATAATTAAATCATTTAGTTGGATTTTAATTTATTTTTATTACAACACGTGAAACTACAAACAAGCTTGCAATAAAATATGTGAATCGCGTGTGATTTTATTCAAACTGTGCACCATTGCTGTGTTTGTTATTGTTTATTATATATAATTTACTTAGTGAATAAAACTGCGTTATTTAATCGAAACCTAAATTTATACTACTCACCACATATTGTTGTTTTTATCACGATATTTGTAATCACTGATTGCGAGACAACCTGTTGTCCACGACTGAAGCGTAGTGACCGTTGTTGCTATTTAAAACTACAACGAAATTTATCAACTCTTATCGAAGTTTATCTCTTCCGATCGATATGTTTTTTCGGTGCATTAGATTATAGCGTACCAATATACAGTAGAGAATATGGGTGGTTATTATGCAAATTATATTTAGAGAAATTTATTTTACGTGTATGTTAACCAATACTGATGTTAGGTCGAAGTGTAGAGTCAGTAATTGGATATATCCCACTTTTTTGGCTTCGTTGAAAGTATAACTGTGTTTCTTTGTAAATATAACTGGCTAATGCCGATGCCAAGCTAACACTGAAGTTTAGTATTTGATACTGAACAGTTGTTTAAATATTGATTGACATAGATATGTATACATGCACGTTTTCCAGATTCGACGCTTCATTATAATTAGGAATCTATTTTTGTAAAGCGTATGTATTTTTAAATCAAGTGTAGCATCTTATTTACCTAACTATATGCATACTGAATGAAATAAATAAGAGGTCAAAGATCTTACCTAATCACACCTAATATGAACTTGTTTCGTACTATAATAAATATAAAGATATGCCTATCTAATCTTGAAAATGCTGAAGATAAATTTTATCATTAGATAATTATTGAAGGTATTAGGTATTACTCATTCTAATGTTATTGAGTAATTGTGGAAAAAAGATTGCAAACGATTGATAAAAATGTAGGAAACATACTACTTTTATTCTAAAATTAGATACATTTAAGGACTGCCTAATGAGCTAAGTCGTAGACTTAACAAGATAGGGATCAATTTTCACTTGAGCCTTTAACTTGACAAACTTCGGTCCGAATGAACTGTTAGAGTTCGATACTTACCGGTAGGGTTGTTACGGAGTTTGAGGTGAATCGGAGTCGGAGTAGGAGGTCACAAAATCAAATAGAAGTATGTAAAACAATACTCCTTGCTTCGAAAATAATGAGAGTAGATTAACTTTAGGTAGGTAATCAAAAACCAAAGTTTGTGCTTACAAGAACAAACTGATAACCACATTTTTTTATTTGTAAGTTATATCGTGCACTCCTCGTTTGTATAAATCTTTCATGTTTACTATCATATCGGTAGATCGCTAAGCTCTGTTAGACCTCCGTTTTGGTAGTATCAGAATCGGAGTCGGATACGTGGGTCAGATTTGAACTGGAGGTTCCGACATATCGAACTCGGGAGTTAAAGCTCCGTAACATCCCTACTACTCACTCTACAAAGTTGTTTAGTTAACACATAGGTTTTCACGGGTTATTTCGGTACTAATGACGTGACGCGTCGAAGATCAAATTAACTAATTAGTTGAACTGTACTTCTACTCAAGTTCACATTGAAATAACTTTGTTACATTAATTAACAAGAAGTTTAAAGATATCTTAATTACTGTGAATTAATTCTTATAAATGTAGTCAGATAACTTTCAATTTAATTACGCCTGACTTGCTTACGTTGTAGGTGAACTAAAAGCAAATAAATTTATTTACTAGTAGGAAATTTAATTTACTTTTGGTTGGTATAAAACTTAAAACAACTCGGTCTTCTCATATCGATGAATGGTACCTACATAAATTAAATAAATTAAAACACTCATCATTAGGTCACTCAGGTCTACATGAAGTCAGTTTAAATTTTGCTGCCTCTGAGAAGACACGCGGAAACCAACTCAAAGGTAAACATAAAGTCCAGACATCTCATATTGGACAAGAATATATTAGAATCAACGACATGTTACAATTTAATTTATTATCAGTTATCACAGATATTTAAAAAAACAATTTTTTTTAGCAGCCTGTGCATAGATTTGTCATTATGTTAAAAGTAGCAAACAAAAGCTATACTTACAATGAATTGAAATTAATTATTTTTATCACCCCGTGAAACAACAAAGGTAGGTACCAAAAAGGAAAAGGTGGGAAGTAATAAATAAGTTCCGAGAAAATTACGAGAGTAAAAGTAATTTTCGGTGATAAAATTTTTTCTAATATTTTACATGCTGCCAGGCTTATTATTCTGAACTAAAATAACAATCGCAATAACTCTCGGAGTGTCATGAACATTAATTATATTCTAGTCTTGTAGTCTACTTATAGTTCGTATCTATGTAAGTCCAACGAGGTCTAGCAATAAAAAGTTTTGTATATTTTTTTAACTTTTTCCATTAGAGCGGATTCCCCGGAGTGAGGCGGTGGTCGCTCGCGTGAGAATGAGCAATTTCCTCCCGACCGCCACGATTTCGATCTGACTTCCTGTCTGGGCAGCGATTTTAAAATTTATAGAATCGTTTTACATGAAATTGAAAATAAGAACAAAGGTGGCCTGCCTGTGGCGGGAAGAAACGGTAATTTTAAGCATGTCGATATTTCGCATTTTTAATATTCATCGTTCTTCAATATCTATTAATTCTGGATTTAAAGATGTAAAATGTTCTCTGATTACAAGGCTTTTCTACATTGTTTAAAAAGCTGTTACTTTATTCAAAATTAAACAAATAATAGAAATAAAAATCAACAATAAGAACAAAGACGTAAAGATCGTACGTTATAAATCTGAATCTACCTATACTTCAACATTACGATATCAGAGCAATTTTAAAGCAACAGTCGCCTTAGTTGGTTCTTTCTAAAGTCTATAAATCAGGTTGATTGTAGATAGGAGCCGTAAGTCTCTATTGCCTGAACAATGTGCTCCGTTGGAATAACGAACTCAATTGTGTTAAGTCAGTTGCACCTGAGCGAACCCAGCTTTTTCATAATGACGCCCCTTTAGTTTTATTGAGTGACGAATACCGGAGACACTTTTGTTGAATGAACGTTAGCGTTGTGTTTTTGTGCTGCTGAGAATACGAATACTGATTTTAATATTCGGAAAATACGAATATGAATACTGACTTTGCTACTCGGCAACTTCAAATACGAATTATTACATTACTGGCTGACCCGGCAAACGTTTTGCTATATACATTATTCCTAGGAAATATTTCTTTAGTTAAATAAAAATTAACTAACTTACTATAAGTGTGTGGAGATGTAGTTATGATTGAAAGTGAAATGAAGCGTTGTAGACAATTAAAGTATACTTTATTTAAGTAAATAAATTATTCTTTATTTAAGTAACGAATATATTTTAAATTATATTTACTATAATATAAATTTAACTTATATTTTGGCCTCAGCAAAACGTGGCTGGTAAGCGCAGAATGACTGCTGTTCCACCGAAGGGACGCTGTTGCCCATCCTTCTGGTTTAAATTTCCTTAGTCGCCTTTTAAGACATCCACAGGAGGAGATGGAGTGGTGTTATATTCTTACTCCGGACATTACGCGGACTAAGATTACCTCCTGGTACTTTTGTTTAAATAAACATTACATTATTGTAAATGTTTGGCTAGTGACACGTATTAAATTTAAATATTGCAATATTTATTCTTTTTTCATATGGCACAGAGACGTGATCGCTTACTATGGGCCTTATAAGAAAGCTTAAGGTCACTCAGCAAGCCATGGAGAGAGCTATGCTTGGTACTTCTCTACAAGATCGAATCCGATATAGATCCGCAGAACAACTAAAGTATGTACGCATAGCTGAAAGGATTAGTAAGCTGAAGTGGCAATGGGCCATGCTCGTAGAACTGATGGCCGTTGGGTTGGGTTGTCAAGTGGAGATCGTGCACCTGAAAACGTAGCGTGAGATGACCTCCGATGAGACGACTTGGTCAAGGTCGCTGGGAGTCGTTGGATGCGACGGCATGTAATCGGTAGTTGTGGAAATCTATGACGAGGCCTTTGTTTTGTAGTGGACGTCTTTTGGCTAATATGATGATGATGATGAATTTTCTTCAATCCAACAAAGCCATTTTAATAAACTACTTCTTTGTACTGCACTATTGCTGACTTCTACAGTAAAATGAAATAAGTATTACGAAGTAAATCAAAGTTTCAAATCGTAGAAAATCTCAACTTATTCAATTTAGTATAACATCAGCAGATATTTTAAAATGAACCTCATTGGTGAGTTTGAAAATTTCATCAAAGTCCAGAAATAAAAAGTACTTGGTTCGTCACAAGTTCGATTTGGAACTTGAACTGCTACGATCGAACCGTCCGTGATTGCACTCCGTTCTGAAAATTTCGAGCAAATACTTTACGAGCTCTGGTAAAGTTCTGGAACGCATGATGAGACTTTAAATGAAATATTACTTGGGGTCAGTTCAACCGTTCACTTAGTTCGTTTATTGTGCTGGATAGTAGTGTACCTACAAGCAACATCGTGGCAACGTTCAAATATTTAATCTGATGTTATTTTGTTTATACAACCTATTGACTAGCCAACCAATCACTCGCGTTGTGGTATACGTCACGTAACGAACAAGTTTTTTTTAATCAAATCAAATCTATATCTGTTATTGCAGTCATGTGGTGAAAATGTTGTTACAATAATTTCCCGTACCCAACAAGAATATTGTTAGGGCACTGCAAATAATAAATTAAACAAAGACATATATCTACACACTTCCATTACATTTCATAACATTATACTTCATACCATATTTCCTTTTTAAATTTATTATCGTTTACAATAGTTTATTTCAAAAGTAATAATTTAATTCTTATTTATTCATAATCTCATTGAAAAACTCCTGTACAATATACAGGTTGTCCAGTAAATAGCACGACATACTGCAGGGGGTGAGAGCTTGGGTCAATACCTACTAAAAAAACACAATATATGTTCAGCAAAATCTTACGGATTTACAGTAGCACAAAATTTTCCGAAATATCGTTTTTTAATGTAATAAATAATATTTGGTGAACTGATGGTGCCGTGTGGTGCCGGTGTGCCATGTGGTGCCGGCTCAGAATGCCACCACCCCATTTCATCCCGTGGGTGTCGTAAAAGTCGACTAAGGGATAAACCGGAGGATGGGCAGCAGCGTCCTTCGAGTACACAACAACTCAACTGCGATCGCCAACCCGTCTGCCAAGCGTGGCGATTATGGCAAGACCCCCCACTGAGCACACTACACACCCATATCGGTTGTTGTGGTGATCTTTGGGGGAGGCCTGTCCAGCAGTGGACTTTATTCGGCTAATGATGAACTGATGGTTAAACTTTTGACAACACCGAAATTATAAAAATCAAGATTAAAACCTAGTCTGATACTAAATAAAATGGGTGACTAATTGACTGTCATATTAATTTATCAATGTTTATCTACGAAGCGTTAATGACTCTATGATTCATAGGATTTGCGTAAGTTAATGATATGTGTTCAAACTCATTCATCCATTATTATTTTGTTACGTAAGATTGCAATAAACGATTATAATCTTTCTTGCCTTCTGCCGAGGACGAGTACCTTTTTTATGTTAAGGTCGGGTTTTCTTTAATTAGTATCAATATTTTCCCGGTAATTAAACGATAAACATAAAAGTAAAAATATTTTTTATTCATTTAAAACCATTTACGGGCACTTATGCATAGACAGACGTTAGGTGCCGCGATCCAAAATTTAGATTTTTCATGGAAAAAAGGCCAGGAATCTCCATGGTTACTCTGTTTAAATCATATATTATGTTACAATATTTTTGAGTAGGTACATCGTACCCGAAATAAAATAATGTGAAGACATTGTAGGAGAAAAGAGTCTAAACTTCTTTAAAAGCAAACTAAACAAGCAAACCATTTGCTGGCACTTAAGAATAGTCAGAATTTAAATAGTTGCACGGCAAGAAACTCCATGGATATACTCTTTTGAAATAATATATGAAAGTATTACAGTCTTAAATATAATCGTGAAAACTATGTGAGGATAATGCATGCCAATGTGTGGGATAAATACACACATATTTATGCACAATTATAATCATATGCGTTAAAATTAGATTACTATAACAGTTATAAGCTGACTAGTCCCGACAGAGGGCGCCCGTTCACGGGCATAACGCATAGCTCAGCTCAACCATAATGCAGGGAACTTAGCCACCTAACACACAACGCTACCTTCAACAAGACATTTTAGTGAGCATGACAGACTCATACTGCCAGGCAACAAGCTGGTGTATATGTTAGTGGCTACATAATGCTTACATTTACAATAATAAAAGAGGAAATGATTATATTATAGTATTTTTAGCGATGTCCTAACTTTTTATTAAAAAAACAATCGAAACGACAAGATTTATTTGCATTAACAATTACAATTAATACTAACTCAGTATTTAAGAACTTTATTAAATCAAAGCATGTAGGTATTCAATTTTAATTAAACTGACAAGAGTTTCGCCTAACAAGTTAACACATTGGCATGCATTATCCTCACATAGTTTTCACGATTATATTTAAGACTGTAATACTTTCATATATTATTTCAAAAGAGTATATCCATGGAGTTTCTTGCCGTGCAACTATTTAAATTCTGACTATTCTTAAGTGCCAGCAAATGGTTTGCTTGTTTAGTTTGCTTTTAAAGAAGTTTAGACTCTTTTCTCCTACAATGTCTTCACATTATTTTATTTCGGGTACGATGTACCTACTCAAAAATATTGTAACATAATATATGATTTAAACAGAGTAACCATGGAGATTCCTGGCCTTTTTTCCATGAAAAATCTAAATTTTGGATCGCGGCACCTAACGTCTGTCTATGCATAAGTGCCCGTAAATGGTTTTAAATGAATAAAAAATATTTTTACTTTTATGTTTATCGTTTAATTACCGGGAAAATATTGATACTAATTAAAGAAAACCCGACCTTAACATAAAAAAGGTACTCGTCCTCGGCAGAAGGCAAGAAAGATTATAATCGTTTATTGCAATCTTACGTAACAAAATAATAATGGATGAATGAGTTTGAACACATATCATTAACTTACGCAAATCCTATGAATCATAGAGTCATTAACGCTTCGTAGATAAACATTGATAAATTAATATGACAGTCAATTAGTCACCCATTTTATTTAGTATCAGACTAGGTTTTAATCTTGATTTTTATAATTTCGGTGTTGTCAAAAGTTTAACCATCAGTTCATCATTAGCCGAATAAAGTCCACTGCTGGACAGGCCTCCCCCAAAGATCACCACAACAACCGATATGGGTGTGTAGTGTGCTCAGTGGGGGGTCTTGCCATAATCGCCACGCTTGGCAGACGGGTTGGCGATCGCAGTTGAGTTGTGTACTCGAAGGACGCTGCTGCCCATCCTCCGGTTTATCCCTTAGTCGACTTTTACGACACCCACGGGATGAAATGGGGTGGTGGCATTCTGAGCCGGCACCACATGGCACACCGGCACCACACGGCACCATCAGTTCACCAAAGTGAGTTCTTCGTGGCGTGCACGCTGCCCTCTTCGGTTCAGGTGACATCTGCATCGCGTGGGGATAGCCACGCCTATCGTTCCCCTCTTCGACAAAATTCGACGATAACACGGCCTCTCCTGACAGGTGGACGTCCGCGTCCGCCTCAATGGTGGTGCAACATGCAGCATCTACTGCTACTGCCACAGAAGGTCCAGCTAGAGGATGTTCGACGAGATTTTTTCATTTGGAACTTCACAGCCATTCTCGTCATCAGCTGCAAATTAAATAACGAAACTATCTTAAGGTTACTGACATATGGGGCAACTTTAAATTAAAAAGAATTCAAACGGCCAAGTATACAAGCAATTAGTTGCATAAATAATGTTATAGTGAAGCATTCCAGTGTGTTCTTTGTGAAGTGTCACTTGTTGAGCATGGCCAAGTTATCATGTCGGTGTGTGTGGTGTCAGAGTATAGTATGGTTGACATGGCCAAGTTATCATGCCTACCAAAGCAACGACATGACCCAGTTAACATGTCGGCAACGACAGCTTACATGACCTCAGTTAACATGTACACAAGCGCGATATGACCCAGTCAACATTTCGGCAACAACAGCTTACATGACTTAGTTAACATGTACCCAAGCAAGATATGACCCAGTTAACATATCGGCAACAATAGCTTACATGACTCAGTTAACATGTACACAAGCGCGATATGACCCAGTTAACATATCGGCAACAACAGCGTACATCACTCAGTTAACATGTACATAAGCGCGATATGACCCAGTTAACATATCGGCAACAACAGCTTACATGACTCAGTTAACATGTACACAAGCGCGATATGACCTATTTAACATATCGGCAACAATAATTTACATGACTCAGTTAACATGTAAACAAGCATGATGTGATATCACATATATACTACAACGCGTAGCATTACAGGACAATAAGCAAACTTAGTTAAAATACTACTAACTGTTGAAAAATGCTGCGCACGACTCATGTGGTTCTCCCTGCACCACGCTACCATATATTCAGCAGCGACCAGAGTGGTTTTGCCATATATATAAGAACCACGCATAGCGATTATGAGGCAACAATTTCATTACGCGGTATGGTATAGGCCACGCATCCCGGAGTCTAATTTGCCACTGATCTGAACCGCTTTAGCGACAAGCACCAATAATTATTTTAAAGCGCATAAAATAATGGATTTGACTACCCATATCAGCGAGTACTTTCAAACGTGCGGCCACGGTCACATACTATTAGTTTAGGCATCCCGAATAAGGAGAGAGCGTTTTTCATCACTCATGTCAGTTCGTCAGAATCCTATAGTTTGATTGCATAAAGTAGGCAAAATTTTTAATAGGCATCTACAATAATTTATGGACACAAATTTAAAGCCATTTGATTCTGGCAGTATACCCAGCACATCTAAATGAACAGTACTAAATGGGGAGTTGGGTTTTATCCATGACGATATTAGTTTCATGGGGTGATGGTACACTTGGTACACTTTTCGATGAAATACAAATTCAACAGTGCCCAATACATTTTGTTACCAAAGTTCGTAACACGGGAAACCAAAAATGACGTAGGTGTCCAATACGAGGTAAATGGTCTTGTCAAAGCTAATATGATCATGTTAATCATGAAAAATGCGCAGTAAACTTAACGTATGCCCTTTATGTGTAAAACAAAGTAACTTGGTATCTTTCTTGACTGATAGTAGTGCATTTGTGATATAACAAAACATTGGCAATTACATAGCGAGACTGATCTAACTCATTGTTATTTACCCTATCTATCAATGCGAGAGCCTCTTCATCGGCAGACTGCAATTTGGCTTAATTTTTGGCTTATCAATAATACAAACATCAATGGGGTTTCTATTAAAGCAATCAGCGTGTGACATTAACTAACTATTTTAAATCGAAACCCTAACAATTGTCGGACTTGCTTCACATTTGTGGGCAACAAGAGAACCAGAGCCTGCACCTTTCCATCACTCGGCCTGACCTGACCTTGAGTATTTTATTCGACCTAGATACTCTACTTCTGTAGCCACAAATGTGCTCTATGTATCTATGCATCTGTATCTAATAGCCAATCTTCTAGACAAGACTTTGTACGGTCTGTAGTGAACCGGTATGTTGCTCCCGTATTAACGGTTGACAAGGCAGTACCAGTTATCAGAAAATATTTAAATTCATTAATTATTAATAATATTTTTTGCGCTGTGCTCCCGTAGGTGATGTACAAATGAACGGTTGCTCACTCAATTGGACATGCAAGTTGCAACACACCTTTCGCATTAGAGGACTTGTCTGTACGCCGTCAAGAGTAGTTTGTTAACCCTATACACATACGCAACCCTTTGATTTAACAAGTCCGTTCATGATCACGGTTACGTTCATACAAGTAGCAATAAGGAAGTATTTCTAAAGAAATGTCATCGAATTCAATAATCACGGTAACAAGCTAGTAGATTCTACATTCTGATCTTCACACTACCTATGACATGCAATAGATATGTCGGTATTTGGTGACAATTAAAAGGCTTTAGCATTGTCGCAGATATTAAAGAAATACGTGATCCACTATCTATTAAAACATCAGTAGGTACGCTCTGATAACATTTATGCGTGGAACTACCCTTTAATTCACGACAAAAATCAACTTTTCTGTTTGCTACATACTTGTTCGTTGCTTTGCGAAACACGCACTTGCATCATGCCCGAGTTTCTTACAAAAGGAACACATCTTAGTTACTCGTTGCGCACTGGTGCTACTAGTATCGTCATTTGTACTACTGCTATTGCACGAATTATCATCTTTCGGACGCTTAGGACACGATCTTTGAGCATGACCTACCTCACCGCATGAAAAACATTTTATGTTTTGGAACCGAGATTATTAAATGGACGTTTTTGCGAATTTCGATCAACATAATTACGCGCATTACGCACATGATCACGGGAGGAGCTAGATTTCACATAATTTGAAAAGAATTCTACCAAATCTTTGGGCAACAGTTTAGAATTTGCTGCAACTGCACGAATGTGAGGGTCGGTTATGCCATGTATAACGATTGAAACTATTAATTCATTGCTCAGACCTTTAACAATATTTAAGCGTAATAACGAACGCCTTGCATAATCAGCATACGTGGGATAACAGTCTGAATTCGTGCTCATCACATTAAACAGAATACTCGCGATATCGATTCGTCGTGAGCACAAAGGTTTAAATTCGATCTTAAAATTTGACCAGCTGCGGTCGTTAGTCACCCACTCTTGGAGCCAAGACTTGGCGTCACCCTTAAGACAGTTGGCAATCCTAGATAGGCACTCATTATCGTCCCAACCATTTAAATCGCGAGCTCTATCCACTTCATCGCACCAAGAATCGATATCGTTCACATTCGGATCAAAGTTAGAGATGTAAAAATGGTTAGATCTTACTTTAGATAGTGCACTTAACGCTCCAATGGTCCTGTCTGTAGTATCCAGGCTAGACGTGGTAGCCCCGGTGCTACTTGTACTCGCGTGGGACCCTGGTGGCGGTGGCGGCGGCGACAGCGAAGTGGCGGTTGCCGCGGTGCTTGTCGCCACCACAGCACCAGCGTCCAGCTCGTGGCCAGCCTCCGCGCCAGCATAAAGCGGCGCCAATATCTCCGTACTACGTGCAGCGTTAACATTAGCGGTGCTTTCTAGTGCAGTTAGACGCGTCAGAATCATCCCGAGCTGATCTCCGAAACTTGTCGCGTCAGCACTTTTACCAGCCCTACTTCTAGTCAAACGTCTGTCGGCCATATTTAAATAGCAACGGAAAATTACTTGTTGAAAATAAACAGAAGGTTAATCTATCACCGGCACAACCAAATGCGGACAGGCTACAGAGCCCTATCCCACTTCTGATTTTAGCGATGTCCTAACTTTTTATTAAAAAAACAATCGAAACGACAAGATTTATTTGCATTAACAATTACAATTAATACTAACTAAGTATTTAAGAACTTTATGAAATAAAAGCATGTAGGTATTCAATTTTAATTAAACTGACAAGAGTTTCGCCTAACAAGTTAACGCTGCGCGTGCCCGGTACGAAGTGAGTTCTTCGTGGCGTGCACGCTGCCCTCTTCGGTTCAGGTGACATCTGCATCGCGTGGGGATAGCCACGCCTATCGTTCCCCTCTTCGACAAAATTCGACGATAACAGTATATATTATATTTATATAGATATATAATATCTAGTAATTCATGTCTTTTAAACAAATATAGACTAATCAAATGTCATTATATGAACTGACGCTATATTGCTTTAGTGGTAAATGGATTTATTTTATAATCTGTGAAAAATAACTATGATTAATTAGACACTAAGAGTACACAAGTAAAACTATTCTAATCAACCCAGCTACCCAAACGATATATAGTAGAAGAAAGAAAAGAAAGAAAGAAAAGCGATTTATTACCACAACAAAACGCGTATTGGTAGACTAAAAACTGCATTAAACTTACAATAACAGAACGATTGACCGTAGAATAGAAATAAAAAATAATCATAAAAAAAGCAGTTTGCTGATGTACGTCTTAAAAGTGGCAAAGAGGTCAGCAATCAGCATAATACTGTATTGTAACGTTAGCCGCAACACAGAGCTGTTTTTCAGTGCTAACAATAAACTTTAAACAATTTGTTCTACATTGAACCTAAGAGCATACACCGTGACATGAACTTCGCCAAGTCTCTAATTCAAACACTCTCAAACTCAAACTATAAGTCATCCTTAATACCTAAGTAAGTACGTATTTGTCTTTGAATAGAACTACGAGAGCATACGGCTATAAAGTTTCCACCAATTAATATTTGCTGAAGGTACTTTGGTAGTTGTAGAACTTAGATGCAGTTCCAAACTGCTGAGAACCAAACATACAGATCTCTAACTAAATGCGTTCAGGATATATTGATGCTAGAGAGGGGAATTTGTTTTGGGTTTTATCGATACATTGCATTTTGCTTGTTTTGTAAAAGAGTATGTATTTATTAGTGTGTGGATCCACTCCTGGCGATTTTTTTATGACTTTTATTGTAAAGAAGCTCCATCGTGTGGTTTCCAGCAAATATTATGTATGCCCCTTATTTACCATGTGTGATTTAACGCAACCAAGATATTATTAAAAGGATGAAATTACCGCGGTATAAGCCTTCTCAGCGTCGTCAGTAAATTGTATGCGAAAGTGTTGATTGAAAGGGTTGTGAATGAAACAGACGAAAAAGTATGGAATGCACAAGCGGGATTTAGAAAGGGAATGGGATGTACGGATCAGGTCTTTTCCCTGCGGTGTATATTACCGCGGTATAAGCCTTCTCAGCGTCGTCGGTAAATTGTATGCGAAAGTGTTACAGACGGAAAGACATACATTTACATTGTATAGATATACAAAAATACGTGAGTTGGTAACCGATCCAAAGTGAAAGCCAAGTATAATCGTGCACAAATACATAATTAGTTCCATGTAGCGTTATTATATTAACGCTGTAAGCGTGTAAGCACTTAACGAATAGGTTCATATGAATACATACAACCAATTATGTATCTAACACCTAATTAGTTTGATAAGCATTCAGCCGATTAGTAGATCTATTCTATATATAAAGTTTACTAACATTAATGTAGAAACCAGACTCACTTCAAACTAGTGTTCGAATTTTCAAATAATAAATATTCGTAAATTACAATGTAATATTGATTTGCACCGTGTTTACGAGGGCGGCACTGAAAATTTCGGGAATCAAGGAAGTGACACAACATTACTATTTAAAAATGTATTTATTGCTTTTCGAAGTATTCTCCGCGAAATTTGACACATTTTTCCATACGATGGAACCAATCATTGAAGCAACCATTCCATTCGGAAGTTGGGGTCTCCAAAATGGCCGTTTTGTAGGCGTCCACAGCTTCTTTAGGTGATGAAAATCTCTGTCCACGCAATTTATTCTTTATTTTAGGGAAAGTATAGAAATCATTGGGGCTTAGGTGGAGGCTGTACGGCGGATGGTCTAATAATTCTATGTTTTCTTGCTCTAAAAACTCTCTTGTTCTGTGCGCGGTGTGAGAACTGGCATTGTCGTGATGGAGGATGATGCGGCGGTTGCAGTTCTCTCTACGGAGTTCAGAAACGACCTGTGGCAAAGAAATGCTAGCATACCATTCTGCATTAACCGTACTTTGTCCCTCAAGAGGAATAGTCGTAACATGGCCGGTTTTGGAGACAAACGTGGCCACCATTTTTTTTGCAACACTTTTTGTTGGCTTTAACTCATTTTCGAACACCCAAACTCGTGACTGGTTTTTTGTTTCGGGTTCGTACGCATATATCCAGGATTCGTCACCTGATACGATGTTGTATACAGCATTTGAGGATCCTGCGTGGAATCTTTCGAGAGTTCTGACGCACCAAGTAACGCGAGCCGCTTTTTGCTCTTCACATAGCAAATGCGGTATCCATCGGGAAAACAACTTTTTTACACCTAATTGTTCATGCAAGATTATTTGTATTTGACTGCCTGAATTTCGCGGTATGTCACATGTCGATCTTCCTCAATCAGCTTACGCACAGCATCAACGTTTTCTTGGGTGACTGCAGTTTTTGGACGACCTTGACGAGGATCATCACTGAGCTTGACACGTCCACGTTGAAATTCAGCAAACCAGCGATAAATTGTGGTTTTGGATGGGGCTTCATCACCAAATGCAGAAATCATCCGGTCAACACACTGTTTTTGTGTTAAACCACTTCGAAAGTCATAATAAATCATCGCTCTTGAATTTTCTCGAGTCAATTCCATTCTTCTTCTTCTTCTCTTAGATTATGGCTTCTGTAGGTTATCTTCCACAATTTCGCCAATGTCAAGTTTAAGGCAACGTCGTACGGTATTTAGATGAATAAATCTTTACATATTGATAAAACATTTGTCAAAAATGAAAAAAATTCTAAAAAATATGTCGGCAACGTCGTACGGTTCAATTGTTTTTTTCGTCAATTCCATTTTCTCAACGACTAAACAAGTTTGACAAACCTTGTGACAAGACCGTGAATCTTTTTTAAAATAAATAAATGGTATTCGATTTGTAAAACCAAGGAGTTTTCAATTAAAAAGATTTTAATATGACAGGAACAGTGGAAATATTCCATTCCCGATACTTTTAGTGCAGCCTATGTATGTCGTATTTTTTTGCAATACAATATTGTTTCCTTTTTATTCAGTATCGATAAGGTCATCCCAGGTTTATTCCATAACTATTTTGGGGAAAACTTCTTGTTTAACCAGATGCTGTTAACTATCAGTACTATAACAGAGCAACGCCATTGTCTTAGCTCAGTAACTCAACGTGTGGATATACTGGTTTAAGATAAGATCAGTTGTTCGACTGTACATTGATTATAATCACAGAAATAGGAAGTAAGGAGAAGTGGTACGGGGGCGTAACCGCGCCACCGCGACAGGCCCAATTTGGGCCATCCAGAAAAAATAGGCCGTTTAATAATATCAGTTGATATTCGATCGCGTAAGTGAAACTTTGTTAAATTGTATTTTATTTGTTTATTTATAATTTATGTACACACTGCGGTAATTTATTAGGATACAGTACTTAAGTACAAATTGTCGTGTTGTTCGCGGATAACATGCAAAAACCGAAGCGCAAAATAATAACTTTATCAAGGAAAGAATCATATACAATATGCAAGTGAAGGAATTTTCTTGTATTTGTCTATAAAAAGAATAAATTAATAATTATTATTTTCTTTATTATGTTACATAGGGATTGATGGAGCAGAATGACATTATTATTTTTTTACAAAATACAATGCTTCTTACTTTTTTACTTTTAATTAGCAATCGGTGAATAACAAATGCAGTGAATAAACCAGCGAATGGTACTCCCAATAAACTTACGCGTTGCGTGGCACGGCTGTCTCTTGCGGTCTGTACGCTCGGTATGATTGGCTACCTTGTAGGTAACAAAGTCGTGGGTGTGTTTTAGTATGCGAAGCCAATTATAATGTTGTATTTATTCAGTTCATTAGATCAGAACTTGTAACTGTGTGCAATAGTGTGCTTTTATGAAGAATGGTAGTGGGAAGATGGATTTCTAGGCTCGCATACATTTTGATCTACATGGCATATCTCCTTTCTTCCAATATCTTTGTTTATAATATTATTAAGCACGATAAATGCGGTGCCGGCTAAGAATACCTCCACCGCATATCATCCTTTGGGAGTCGTAAAAGTCGACTATGGGATTAGCCGGAGAATAGGCAGCAGCATCTTTCAAGTACATTTCCAACTAAACGGCGACCGCCAATTTGTCTACCAAGCTTAATGAATATGGCAATACCCCCAAAACTCAACACAAATCCGTCCAGCTTGTGGCGATCTTTGGAGGAGACCTGTGTCCAGCAGTGGGGGTTTTTCGGTTAATATGATACGACTATATAGATAGATGCATTTATAACAAAACACTGATATCTGTAGAATATTTTTCCTATCTATGATAACATTAACATAGATATTACGTCAAATCACTGGAATATGTTGAATGTTAACACCTCTAAAAATAAAAGTGCACGTTACTGTTATTGTCAAGAAATACATCTTATATTATTTCTTTCATATGTTTATACAATTTTCAATATAAAGTTTTCATTAAAATATAGTACATTTTCCACGCTTAATTTAGAATAATAGGAAACAATCATATCAGCTTAGCATGCTTAATTGTAGTACAATACAGTACAAAGTACGATAAAGGATAACAAGTATTCGCAGACTTACAGACGACTGCGGAGATTTTTTTATTATATTATGTGGAGAATAGATACGCTAGTGGTGGAATCAGCTCTCTACCGAGGTTTTCCCAAGAGACTACAGCATGGGGCTCTGCAAAAAGGGTGTCTAAAGATTTTTACAGGGTCAGCAACGCGCGTGCGAGACCTCCAGAGGTGCAAGCGATCATAGGTTATGGTAACCGCTTACCATCAGACGGGCCGTAAGCTTGTTTGTGACCTTAGTGGTATATAAAAAAAAGTGTGTGTGTGTCAGCTCCGATACACTGGAGTGTACTCCTTACGAACGATAATTATGATATATATCGAATATTAAAAGAGGGTAAATGAACGCATCTTCTAAAATGATTAGAGAAACAAACATTTATCTGTAATTATTCGGATTATTTATATTACTTTAATAAAAGCGTATTGTAATATAATATGATTTGTTTAATAGTACATAAAAATACAAGTATCAATGCATAGAAGTACAAGAAAACTTTAAAATCAAAACATTAGAAATTGATGGTTAGGTTGCTGTTTATGTACGTTGTATAGGTAATGCCACTATATGTATTTATTATACAGCATGCATACCCTGTACTTGGCAGTAGTATACAAGTTGCGGCAGAACTTCGTAATACGCAGGCACACAACACACACGAAGAGGTGGCCCCGAGAATAAGATACGCTGTGAAGTTTATTTATTTATTTATACTTCGATTAACACGGTTTAAAACAAAACCAATTACACTAATCAAAGGACGCTACGTTACACACATCAAAAACAATCGTATAATCAGGAAAAAAATAAAATTAATAACCAACATAAAATACTACCTAACTTGAACTAAATAAACATTTTGTTCACATACAATAAATTACTTAAACGTTATTTGTTTCACAAAACCTAAGACACACAGAGATTAAGACTTTAAATTTTTCGGCGAACAGGTCGCAGTCCGGGTTGGCTTGCAAGAGGTTATTAAGCGCGATCCGAATACGCGGTATAGGAGACGAGGCGCGGGCCACAGTGCGACACACGGGGACGTCTAGCAGTCGGTGTCTCCTGCTACGGAGATAATTATCAGGAGTGAAAAGCCGAATCAGCTCATTGTGAAGATCAGGAGCATCTGTCACCTCGACACACTTTTATCATAATACCTACCTGGTCGCATGCCCTTCTAGTCTCTAACATATTATATCCTAGAGATCCTATAAGAAATTTTGTCGGATATAAATATGGATAATAACCATTAGTTATTTTATATAGAAAACGGAGAAATGCTTTTTGTACCTTTTCTAAAAGAAGTGCATATGATGCTTCATGTGGATTCCACACACAAGAGCTGGCCTCGATTTTACTTCGTATAAGCGTACTGTATAAGAGCCTTATAATGTGCTCGTTACGGAAATCGCGTGCGTTTCGGAGCACAAAACCAACCTTTTGCACGTTCAATCCTACAGATTATGTATGTCTATGTTTGTCTCTTTCTACGTAACGCCTCAACTTTCCGAGTGTTACACATGATTTTACTCCTCATAAAATTTCCGTACCGGGCTTTATAACTGAAATCGTTACTTAAGGAGTAAACTCCCAAAAAACAATGTGGTATACGTGCTCTAAGCTTCCGTCTAAGTAAATTAATAATTTTAACGGACATAATAAAGGTCTTGCCGTCTCTTCTCCGTCCAATTATTTAAATTTTGACTGTTCATCGGTGCCTGCAAATAGGTTACATGAATAAAAATCTTTTGATATTGACTGTTGAAATAATTCTTTACCATTCGTCTCTTGCGGCATGCACTGCGTGAGTAGAAGTGGCCGTTGCTTTGCAGTAAACAACACAGTACTTTTTCGTTGGCGTCAGTTATGATCACTCTAAGGCCCATATTACGGATCGAGAATCAAAACTAAAGCTAGAACTTGAATCAAGATTACGTTAATCAAATATGAATTCTACGTAACAGTTCCAACATTTATATTCAATTAATGCAATCTCAACTTAAGTTCTATTTGAGTTTTGATTCCCTTACGGCCGAATTCCCTGCGTTAAGGCTGAATACAGAAACGCCTCTTAATATTTGCATAGCAATTTGAGATGCCTAGTTTCGGTAGGAAGGCATGATCTCAAATGTAAACGGGATTTAAATATTAAGTGGCGTTTTAGTATCCGGTGGTTAGATTCTATCAGAGTACAAAGTACCGAGCATTATATCTTAAGTCGCGTTTTCACTGCGTTCATTGGCACAGTAACTGAAAAGGCTGAGCGAACAAACACGTTCATTCGCTGGTGGTTGCTTGGACTCAGGGATCGGTCGGATTCGCACGTCATTTAATTTCAATACAGTGAACGAACATAGAGTGAGCCAAAGAAAAAATCCATGACCGCCTTTTCTGTTTCTTTGTAGAAATAAATTTCGAGTGACTTAGGTATGAACGTTGTGCTAGCCAGGAAATAAATCTAAATCTATGATGTTTTCACTAGAGAAGCCACCGTTCAGTATAAGCAATTGCATAATGTTCGTAACTGAAGTCAAAATGTTTTGATTTTTGTGTTTCAAACCAATGTTATAGAATAGTCAAATATTTGCTCAGATCAATATTGATCGTTCGGTAGGGCAATGAAAACGTGGCCATAGAGATTTCAATCGCCCGTTTAAACGTTTAAAATATGCTATAGGCTAGCTTACTAAACGTGGTGGATTGTAGATACTCACTACTTACTTTATAAGTATGTTGTGTAACAATCTATAACATTGTTGCCGTATGTAGTATAAGCTGTGCCACCCGTTGAGTACGCATGCTTATGTTACCGTTAAAGCCTCTAAGCCGTAAATGTTGACTACGTCTTATGTAAATATAGTTGGTATGCTAATGCTTAAGTTCGCTAGTGCTTAAGTTTTGAATACGATTAACTGCCTCCTCTAATTTTGGTTAAGACAATATACCGATTAGCGTTTTTCCGGTACTTACTAGCGTACGCTAGGGCTTTGCATGAAGTTTAGTTTCAGGACCTTGAGTACGTTATTAAGTAAATTTAAGTTTACATTACATTTATATTATGTCTGAGAGAGAGTCTGAGTTTGATCCAGGCCCGTACCTCTGACTTTTCGGATTCATGTGCGGATCAGAATTAGATTATCAATTGCGCCAACGATGAAGGAAAACGCCGTGAGGAAACCTGCACACCTGAGAGGGCTCCAAAATGTTCTCAATGATGTGTGTAGTCGACTAACCTACTCTAGGCCAGCATGGTGAACTAAGGCCTAACATTTCTCATCGTGAGAAAAGGCCCATGCCCAACGTGGGACAGTAATGGGCTGATTAGGTATATTTAGGTTTAGTCGTACCGATATTTATTTAGAGCACCCGAATCGTAACTGTTTAATGATTATTTCATAGGAATACGTACGTAGATGTTATACTGCTATCTGTTTGGAATCCGCTTAGTGCAACCCCCACCACCCCGTGTCCGGCTTCCGCCGGAAACGATCCTCCGGCGGCGAGGACGGAAGCGTCTGTTTAAGCTGGATCTGATACCTACGTCGCCGTTGGTAAACTGCTCGCAATTATCGCTTCGGGTTTGCTCTGTTTGAGATGGCCGGCTTTTGCAATAGTGTTGTACCTTTTTATTTATTTAGTCTTCAAGTATTTCTATAACAAAATATGTTTATTAGCTATTAAATTAAAAAAAACACACTATTCATAATACAATTTTACTAATTTCGGTAATTCGGTTATCCGTGTGGTGTCCGGATTAAGAACATAGTACCACTCCATCTCCTCCCGTGGAGGTCGTAAAAGGCGACTAACCGACTCTAAACCAGAGGGATGGGCAGCAGCGTCCTTTTTGTGGAACAATAGCCATTCTGCGCTCACCAACCCGCCTGCCAAGCGTGGTGAGTAGGTACTAGCAAATTCCCCCCAATATGATGACACAGTTGTGGAAATCTATGGGAGATGCCTTTGTTCAGTAGTGGACGTTATATGGCCGATATGATGAATTTCGGTAAATTCTAAGACCTAACAGATAATTAGGTATTCAAGTAGAATAAGCTGAGAAGCTTTTCACTAATGTCATATAGCCGAACGAAGGTCCTAGAAACGAAGGTCACGTGCGTATTCTGCATAATGTAACTATAAAGATACCAATAGTCATTTTAGTTTTAGTCTAGTATGAAAAGGGATACAGTCGTCCGGAAAAGAACTGCAGTCACCGACATAGCTTGCTTCTGCAAGCTTTAGCGAGATGAAGTGGCAGTGAGTTGGCCATGTCTGGTGATGGATGCGTAGACAAGTCCTTGAGTGGAGATCACGAATCGGCAAACGTAGTGTGGGGCCCCCTCCACAGCACGATGAACCGGATACATGAAGAAGGTAGCTGGGGCAGATTTGTGCGGATGACAGGGTTGTGGCGTGGCCTAGGAGAGGTCTATGTCCAGCAGTGGACTGCGAGTTAATAGATTAAAGGACAGAGTTTTTGTGTAATTGTAATACTTTTCTATTTTTACTAGGGACAAAGCTACTTTTTCACACATCATTGGTACGATATGTTATGTATCATATTTTGCTCACCTCTAATCTACATTACCGGTCCAAGTTTAACAATAGATTGAGAATGTCTACATTATTCTACGCATTCTCCAAGTCAACAAAGACAGATATCGTCATTTGGTTTTCTAAAAACCTCACTGTATCTAAGAAATTAATGATGTAGTGATGACGAACCACGCTCGTGTATTGGATAGAACGTTACGAAAATCTTTGCATACATATAAAATCATAGATCTGGGTTGAAGCAAAGAAGGCAAACATGAATCATGTCCAGGTTCTGAATCCGAATAGTTTTGATGTGGGTACTCCAATGCAATTTAGAGTCGATGGTTATTTCTAAAAACAACTCAAGAATAAGTTAAGGGATATATTAGGTAACGAGAATCATTCTCTCTCTCAATCTCATTTACGTGTAGAGCATTATTATAATTTCAATTTATTTTAATAATCAAGCACCTTTTATGAAATAAAATTACATCTGATAAATTCATGGAAGAACATTTATACATATATACTAGAAACAGGGAAGGGCCAAGGATTGGGTCCTGAGGCACGCCCATTTTGACCAGATACCCCGAGGAGGTAGGAGAGGTATCACTCATATCTATCATGCTGTCTTAAATACAAATAAGAAAAAACAAGATCAGAAGCTCGTCCACAAATTCCTCAGTGGTGTAATTTATGATTCATTTCTCAAGAACCGCATACCATTTAAAGTAAAACTTATGCTATATAGCTCATTGGCTGAATCATATATTCAATACGAACTAAGTAGTTACGGTCGTACATTTAAATCTTATCTTAATCAAATATATAGACTTAAACAAAAGATTCTTAAGAATTTAGTATCAAACAAAATTAAAGACCAATTCCAAAACCGAAAACCGAACTTCGACTATTTAATCACTGTAAAATATTACCTGTTATTATTATTACCGCCCTCCTAAAAGAACAGTTATTTTACAAGAATTTAAATAAAGAGATTCAACATGGTGTATACACGAGAGCCGTCGCTCTAAATCAGCTTTGCACGACTCGCGCAAACAATGCCTACGGCGAACGCACATCTTTGTATCTTGTTCCTCGGTTAATTAATAACTTACCTTCTAATTTGCGTAGTGACTTCACGCCAACTATTATTAAATTTAAACTTAAGTCTCACTTCTTGGAGCACATGAAATGCTAATTGCTTGGAAATGCACTCACCAACTTTCAATTTACTTTAGTTTACTATTTTATTTATTTTATTAGATATTACTATATTAGACTACTTGTAGCATTAATTACAAACCTTTGTGATTTACGAATGCTATATCATTATCTATTCACTCTGTATTTTTTTAAATGGCAAATAATAATATAAAAAATGTATTGTAGTCAACGTAGTCAGATGCCTTGGAATGGTGACAAAAATGCCAAAAGCATCTGAGAACCTTCCAAGGATTCTAGAATTGGAGTGAGAAGTTTCAATCCATAGATGATCTACCCTTCGTGAATCCAAACTGACGACTATGTAAAATCCAGTTAAAGTTAAAATGTTGAATTATTGATACATCCCGATTATAAAAATTGGTACTATTTTACTTTGTTTCATCAAATCAGGAATAGTTCCGATATCTAAACATTGCTTAAAAAGGTGTGCAAGTGCAGGTAATGGTATAGATTATAGCTTTAAGGAGACATTAATTGAATGTGTGATAAATAAAAAGCACGGATGTTTATGTGTACGGTATATATCATATATAAAAATGAATAAGAACCTACCTAGTATCTGAATCCACGTTTTCGTCGGAATTTGATTCCACCGTCACTTAAACTTGATTTTACCATATTTGTCATTAATTGAATGAGTGAAAAATAAAAAAGCACGGATGTTTATGTGTACGGTATATATCATATATAAAAATGAATAAGAACCTACCCAGTAACTGCATCTACGTGTTCGTCGGATTTGATTCCACCGTCACTGTCACTAGTATTTCTCCTGTGTCGTGAGTGCGTTTATAGACATAAATTCCACATACAATACACCCAGACACGGGACAACTACCTGCAGATCGTACAAATATTTGTTCCGTGTGGGAATCGAAACCACGACGCGGGGTACAGCAGCCGACTGTATCAGCCACTGCACCAACCGTGACGTCAAAGTTAGTTCAATATCCCGTTTTTTGTGTCACCGGTTTCTTTATTTATTACCTGCCATACTTCTTTCATTTTATTGCATAAATTACCAATTTTGTTGCTTATCAACAAGGGTTTAGCTTGAGTGCATACTCTCTTAAATATCTAGAATATTTACTAACAACATTTTGGACAGCTTCATCTGATGTTAAGGATTTTAACCGACTTCAAAAAGCAGGGAGTTCTCAATTTTAATATTTTTTTTAATAGGCTCAAAATGTGAAATATTTTGTAATAGGTCCCGTATAAATTTCATTATATTTCATTGGTAGTTTTTTAACTAGCTTAAATAAACAGGTTTAATTTGACTGCGCTTATCTAGATGATGTCTTGATAGTTCCTCCAAGATTAGAGAACCGATTTGAGGCATTCGAATTGGTTTCAATTGAAAAAGTTATCATATTTATTTACACAAAAAAATACTCATAGTATAAACTTTATACAACATCACTACCTTTTCATGCCTTTAATTTAATTTTTTGACTCTGAGTAAGTGAACAACAGAACAATTAGGATATCAGTAGTTTAGTCAAAGTTTTTTGTTTCAAATAAACCAAATATTGGCACTTATGAAACGTCAGAATCTAAGTTGCACAGTTCCAAATAGTTGATCTCGTGGAGAAGAGCCGGCAAGAAACGCCACGGATATTCTTTTAAAATAATTGAGATTACAATGTTGATTGATACAAATTATTATAATACATATACCGAAAAAATGTAGGACACTGTGTAAAGATGGAACATACCACAATAATATAATAATAATAAGTTATTTGCCATGGCAGTTAACGGCTGACCAGTCCCAACAGACGGCACCCGTTCACGAGCATGACGCATGCATCAGCATCGCTTAGCTCAACCATATTGTAGGGAACCGAACGACCCGATACACTACGCCACCGCCAGCAAGACATTTTAGTAAGTATGACAGACCAATACAGCCAGGCAAAAGACAATCAATATTAGTACTAAAAATAACATCAATGGATATATGATTCTCACACATTTACAGTTTCGTATGAAAATTATAATGTAATGTTACAAGAACAATATTAACAACAACTAGTAGTCGATGTCATAACATTAAATATAAGAAACTAACATTAAAAGAAATGAAATTTTAAATGAATTTGTTCAAGATAATGTCAAGTTGTTGAATATAAGTAAACAACATAAAAAATGATGTAATTTCAACTGAGTCAAGTCGAATGTCAAGGTATATAATGTCAAGGTGTAAACATTTAAGTAAATAACATAAACATAAATAAATAATTTCATGCTTGAGTTGACAATTAAGAAAGTCAAATTAACTAACAGATGTATATTTAATGAACAACCTTTCATTCAAGGCAAATTTCAGGCAAGTCACATATTATTATATTTCCTATTTTAAAATTTAATAGGATTTCAATACCACAAACTATGTGGTTTTTATTAATACCTAGGCTGTCTCCAATTAAGAGAACCAAAGTAGTTTGATGTATGTGAAATTTTCTTAATAATGTCATTAAACTGTAAGCTGCGGTAACAATGGTTAACTAATTTATGTTTCGGGCAGTTATTGAATATTGTTCCAAAGCCTACATCTATCGTATCAAAAGATATTATTGTGCTAAGCTATGCCTTTTCTATGATTAAACCAGAGAGATAGGCAGCAGACTCCCCTATGTGAAACAGCAGCTGAGCGCACACCGTGTTCGCTTTGCCAAGAGTTGTGAATACTGGCCAATTGTCCCAAAAAGAAGAGACATGGTATGTAACCGAACATTTGGCCTTTGTTCAGAAGCGTAGGTTTTTTGGCTACTATGATGATGATGCCTTATTTAAATATCTGCTTTTTATCCATCGGCGGCTCATAAAATTTAACGACTGAAGTTATTGACTAATGATAATGACGCATAAGATTAGACAATCAAAAATGATAAACCTATTATTGTAGTGAATTAACAAAATAGAAGTGACTGTAATCTTAATTTTTTGGAATACAGGTTGGTAAAGTTACGCGTATGTGTAACTATCCCGCGTCACTCATGATTTGCCGACAATAGTATGTTGTATAGGACTTACGGCCGAATGCTGAAACGCCAGATCTGTGGTCAACAGAAGGTCGAAGCAGTTGGGTGTGTTTCTAGAAAGTGTGTGGAAAGAAATCTAGCGATAACGTAAACTTGCGCGCTCTCTAGCAGCATGGTCAGTCTTCTAATATGGGAACAAACACTTCCTATGATGGGCATTGTGCCCATCATAGGAAGCATATATTTTCAGTCACGATATGAATAGAAAATTTATCTCGACCTCTGATAGGCCAGCTAAAGCAAGTTGAGAGTCCTGTGACCTCGGGGAATAATTTATTAAAAAGACCCGAGAATAGAAAGCTTTTCAAGGTTTACAATGCTTGCTTACTATCATTGACATCACAACTAATGCGACGTGTGATTAAGTATAATGGTTAACAAACATGAATACTATCGATTGTTATTAGCCAGTTGTGAGTATGAACAGAGGATGAAGTTCCCCGTAAGTTATAGCAAAAGTTTATACACCAATAAGTTAAACTTCCCATAGATATTATACAGTATAAGTTAAGCTTATGAAAGCTAAGATTGTATTTTGTGACTTTTTTTTCTAATTAATGCAAACAAGCTTGCGGATCATTTGATAGTAAGCGATTGTCGCTGATCATGAACGTCCTCAACACCATACGTTGCTGACCTGTTATGGGCTAGAGAGAGCGTGAGGTAAGAAGGGAGAGGACTTGCGGTACCCGTTACTCGAAACTGGAACTATGCGTCCCCGGATGAACTCAGCTGTTTTAAAGCTGTGGTAAAATTAAACTTTTAAGTAATAAAAACACCGTTGAAGTCGATATTTTGGCCAGGTTTAAAATATAAGTTCTCGTTGGTTTTGGTGGACACAGTTTTGGACAAGATTCTTTATGACTGTTTCTACCATCAGCACAGTGGGGAGGAAAAGACAACAAGGCTTACACAGTACCTTAGTGAGATGTTGGATGCGGCTCAGCAGTGGTAAAAAATCTCCCAGTAAAACTTGTCTCTACAGCCCAATTGGTTTTGATTTTAACGCCTTCTATTCAAGGAGAGAGACGAGGAAGCTAGCTCTATCGTTAAATCTTACCCAGCTGGTTCCAGGTGCAACAAGGGTGCCGAATATTGATACACGCACGACCAATTGCTTGGACCTTCTGCTGACCACTGATTCAGACTGATACTCAGCGTTGGCATCATCGCTATTAGGTTGCTTTAACCACTGTCTCGTGAAATCCGTATCCGTCTACTCCCCTCCCGATCCCAACCCTAGAGCACCTGAACGGACCGCATATAACGCAGCAGATTGGGACAGGATGCGATCTTTTTTCGCAGCTCATCCTTGGCAGCCTACTTTTTCTTTTCTGATGATCATTCAGCTTGCGCGGACGCCGTGACGGATGTGTTACGTCAGAGGATGGAATACATGATTATATTCTCAGATGTTGCAATGTCAAGCGAAGCTCATCCGTGGCATGGCACTGAATGCGGTTGCGTTGAATCACAGATGCACGTGGCGTACCTAGTATATACTGACGCTCGAAACCGCAAAGCAAAGGACGTAAGTTAGAAGACTCTATCTTCAACAGCTGCTAGTATTGCAAGAAGGGTTTGCGGAAGACTCCTTTTGACCACATTGACCGAATTAGGAAAATGGTAGTAAAGCATTTTAGTCCTGGTAATGTAGGTTGAATCGAACTTTTACAGCTATCGGCTATAGTATATTAATGTAGATTCAAGTAAAGCCGACCAATACTAGCCCCGTATTTTTTACCCCCAGAAATGTGCTTAAGTACATTTAAAAGTAATAACGTACGGTCGACTACACAGGCAACATTTTATGTTATTCTGCAGGCCAAATATACATATATCTGTGGTCGCTTGGTCGGCAAGTTTATAAGTTATTATGTTATCAGCTAGCGTCGAATTAGCTCTTAAAGCATAAAATCGAGTTAAAATTGACACACAGTGGTGTGAAACTAATAAATAAAAAATAAAAACTAAAACAATAATCATACGCATATTACGAACACACGCATATTAGTTTACTTATTGACATACATTGAAACTTTTCTCAAGCCATCTAACGGACCCTAAAATTGCAAGCCATAATATAGTGGGCAAGGATACTCGCTCTCGGGGGTCGAGGACGCGCAGATTGGGGAGTCTATGTGCTCACACCGAGTGACCCCCGGGAAGGTGGTGGTACGTACGTGGTCACGTGCCACCGTGTGCGCACAGCGAGAATTTGGGGGATCCTTTACAATCCTCCCAGAGGAGTGTCTGGGGTGGCCTTTTTACAGCCGCCTGCCCTCCGCTAGAGGGGGCGACCACTTTACAGTCAGATGTGCCTAAAGGCGTGGCACCAATGGGCGGCTCTTGTGTGAACTTACGAGGACCTGGAGCCCCCCTTCAATTCCGAAGATGAAGAGATTAGAGAAGCATAGTACTCGCTATGTCAAAGGCGGCCCTCTCGTATTAGTATAGTATTAGTTGTAGTCAAAAGGTCTTTGTATTGCATACCTTTGGTTCCTCTAAGAGATTCTCATACTCAGAAAAGTGTTGTGGTGTAGCGTGGGCAGCAAGTGGCAGCAACACAGCGCTACTTTTCAGTGTGAGTCTCTATCGACGCGCTGATATGCCAGTACTCATGGTAAGAAATCATTATGCATGATCTACTTCTTATCATTTATTACAATATAATACAACATAAACAAATAACATCATACAAAAAACGTATGTACCGGAAAAATATCTTAAATATTACTCGCAAACACACACACACTTTGGATAATAATCCAGGAATCGGATTAACATGTTCATTATGATAAAGCTTAAAATTCTTAAAACCTTAAAAACATTAAATACAATTTTCAAGCACATGCCTCAGTTCCCTAGTGCTAGTTATTCATGATGTTGGACTGTAATTTTCATAAAACGTGGAAGACAAACGATGGACATCTTTAATGCTCAAACCGCCATCATATGCGGTCGGCATCACTGATGCAAAGAAGAATTTATGTTCCCCATCCATATTGCTCTCTGAGGCACCCTGGGTCCCCCGCATTTCACATTATATGCCAGATTTATTGTAAAATACAGTTCCGACGACCTCTCGCCATTTTTATAGTTAGAATTGACGAGCAATTTCTGTAGCGCCTTAGTCCCGAGAATGTTATTGGCTTTATTACAAAAGATAGCTTTAGTATTGAGTTAGGTGCTAATACGCATTATTTTTTTAAATATTGAAACATTCTCTTATTCTTATATTATTCTTGAACCCATTGGACTTTGGAGATACGACGATTAATTATTGTAAATTGTACGTTATTAATTTATTAATAATCCTTTATGCATGATGTAATAAAGAACTTTAACTATTCTACGAAATAATAATTATGAGTTTTGTTATAAAGATATACCATTAACGGATTAAAAACATGCACAATTAAATAGTTATATTATCTAAAGAGATTACTAATTATAGCACTACGAACTTTGTTTTTCTATGAAATAACTAACAGGTTGCGTTTCTATTATTGCAATCAGTTTGTTTCAGACAATAATATGAGGTCTTTCGAGGACTTATGAAACTGGCGTTTTGTACGAAATAAAGTAGAGTATTTTTTTATTAATGTAATCACCCATGCAATCGATGCACCTTTGCCAATGCAGTGGCGGTTTATCAATGCCCTTCTTGAAGAAACCAGATGGATGGGAGGCGACAAACTCTTCAAAAGCATTTTGTACTGCCTCTCGGGTATTGAAAGACAAAGCCCGCCAAAAAGGTCATTTTTCGTTAAGGGCATTGATTAGGAGCTGAACCATGATCTAACCAACTTGCTGAGCACTTGCGATTGTCAAACAGAATCCATTTTCCGTCGTAGGTAACAATGCGGTTTAAAATTCCGTCATTTCTGTACCTGTTGACTAGTGCAAGTTACTCTGATAATCGTTAAGTTCGTGAGGCACTCACTTGTCAAGTTTTTACCTTGCCGATTGGACGCAAATGGATCAATATTGTTTTGATGATAACGTTGCTGTTGCTAATTCAGTCGTAGATTGAGTATAATCAGCTTCCACAATAACCTTTAATTCGTCAATGTCGACCAAAGTCTTCGGACGACCACGGGGTTGATTGTTCAAATCGAAATTTCCAGAACGGAAGCGGGCAAACTAATGACGGGTTGCGCGTTTGTTTGTAGTGTACGCTCTGTAAACGTCGTTGGTGTTGCATGCCGCTTGTGCCGCGTTCCTGCCACGACGCTACTCATATTCTATAATTACTAACATTTTAAACGTATCCATGATGACGAAAAAGATTCAATTCAATTCTCGCCAAACCCACTGGACTGATTATGTTGAAATTTGGTACACATATGTATTTTTGCGACCCAGATACGAGCAATCATGTCGGCCATTTATACGTCCACTGTTGAACAAAGGCCTCCCCCACAGATTCCACAACTGTGTCATAATTTCGGGGGGTATTTGCCAGTACTCACCACGCTTGGCAGGCGGGTTGGTGAGCGCAGTATGGCTACCGGTTCGCGAAAGGGACGCTGCTGCCCATCCCTCTGGGTTAGACTCCCTTAGTCGCCTTTTGTGGATGTCGCTACTGGAAATAGACGAAAATTGACCATTCCCCCAACCTTAACCCCGAAACTACTGAGCCTTAAATTTAAAAAAATATATAGACAAAGCTCTATACCTACAGATTACAGGAAAACCTATAAGAAGTCTATGGTCTTAAAATAACATGGTAAATCTTTCAACATTGTGCGTGCAAATTTACGTTTGCAGTTGGAATGTATGGGAGACCATGTTTTTCAACTACGATTTTAAGTTTGTTCTTGGAATTAGTTATTGACACAAGACCGAATTCAACAAAAGACAATATATTTTAGTTACGATAAACAAATGAGGGGCAGGTTAAAAAGAACATGGTGGATAACATATTCATCGTACGGAACCCTCTCCACGCCAGTTCAACTCGCACATGTCCGTTTTTTTATTTTATTTATTAAATAGATTTTGTCTGTCTTAAGCATGATAAAATAATTTTGGACTACTTATGAAGACGCTTTCTTTAAATACTGTCTTCTTTTTGAATTTTAAGGTTATAATATGCATTTAAATAAACATTACAGTCGGTGAGCCGGTGATTTATGACTCGCTTCTTAAGCACTAGGTTGCGAGCTCAAATATAGCATATACCAATGTGACATCATCATTGTACTTCCTTAGTTAAGGTTCATTACATTGCCCAACGACCTTGATGATTTGGCTTCTTTACTAGTATTTGTAACTTTACCGCCTTCTACCGATAAACGACCATACTACAAAAAAAAAACTGCAGATTAAGCAAAAACAAAACACTGATGTTGTATGGGTCAGGACTTCTTGTGATAAATAAGAACCAGGTATCAATACTATTTGTAGGATTTAATGCAAGTTGAGAATGTTACAATAAAAATTATGACAAGAAAAAAAAACGTGCCGATCGCAGCGGCGGTGACAGGACGACTCCTTTTTAAATATCTATGTACCATAAACTAATATATTAACAATAAAAAGGTTCGTTCATATTTGCGTCGCTTACAGATGTGTCGCAGTGTTGTCATTGTTATTGCCTATTTTATTCGCACTAATACATTTTTTAATAATAAAGCATTTACGTTGATAAGTTTCACCAGTTATATTACCGGATCTCAGTAACATAACTAGTTAGGATGACCTAGCTTTCAACGTTTATCTTATTTAGCATAGGTGCTGCTACGTACTAAATTCTGATGGCCTGATAATGACCAGTAAAATACTTACCAGATCTCATGATGGTTTAACGTAATGCCGTCAAACGAAATTCGAAAGTAAATTAAAAGCCTAAATAAACAGCTTAGGAATAATGTAAGAACCTTCTAAGCATAACATTGTGCAGCTCAGGCACGCTTCACTTTACATTTATTTTCACTTTTTAGGCATTGTCAGATTAACTCTATGATAATCTCAAAACACAAAACTAGATAACAAACTACATTCAATATATTTACGAACTTAATTTCTATTTTTATTTTACGAAATTGTTATCATTGTACTATTTACAATAGGGTTTAATTCATAAATCATTGAAAGTTGTTAAAGTTTGGATTGCTTTTGTAAAAAACAACGCACTTACAGTCCACCCGTCATAAGAGTCGTCAAGAAACTGATGTACTGCGTTCCGAGTTCCGAGCATGCGCCACAGGCGTTGCGGCGGGGTGCTTATGACATTTCAGGGTTTTCTTTATTATTCAATAAATATAAAATAAATGCGTTTTTGGTGTAAAATTCATACCACCTATTGAGCCGTTAAAGAGAGAAAATTCAATTTAGGTTAAAACTGCCTATTTACTTCTTTGTTTTTTCCAACATTTGGGCTAATTTATTCATTATTTTAAAGAATACAATTTTTCTGTGATAACCTTAACTATTTTTTGTTATTTTTTTAAAAACTTTGCCCCACACTAGGATTTCTCCTGTGTTGTGGGTGCGTTTACAGGCATGAATTCCACATACAATACACCCAGACCCGGAATAACTTACCTGCAGATCATACAAATATTTGTTCCATGCGGGAATCGAACCATCAACCCGGAGCGCAGCAGCCGACTGTATCAGCCACTGCGCCAACTGTGTCGACAACTATAACATACTTTTTTTTACATAGTCATTGCACAAAACGCTTAGTCAACAAAATCCTTTAAACTTACTCTATTTTTGCGATTTGGGCGATGTAATCCCCTTAAGTCAGTACTGACTTTCATGTGACGAAAAACATCGAAAGGAAACCTGGATCTGGTCTGACATCACCAACAAGTAAGTAAGTAAGTGTGGTCAGATCAATGCTAATTTTTTCTCTGTATTCGAAGGGCTTTTGTCCTGCTGTGGGCTGTTGTAGGCTGTTTATTTATAACATCTAGTGGAAACGTACTATGGAAGGTTTGACCGTTAGATGAATACGTAAGAAGCCACTTTGAAGGTATAGTATTGTAAAACTTTACATTCATAACACGGCTACTCTAAATCCGGATGTTTCTGCAGGACTTTGTCGTGTTACGTGGCACTTAAAACTCTCAGAACAGTAAGAAAATACAATTTAATAACAAACTTTAATTCATTAAAAGTCTTCACAATACCGCTAAACGTCAGTCTTGTCAGCAGTCGGTTCTAAACAAAATGTTGCAGACGAACTGTAACTTTTAATAAATTCGTCACCAAACTTCCGAGCCGAAAGCCTTAATTAAGATAACGTCCTTGGTGGTGAGGAATCCGGTACCCTGCGGAGGGAACTTCAAGTTTAGCAGTTTCGTGTTTGTCTTAGACAACTTGGACAGTGAAGTAACTAGTCAAACAAACTGGCCGCTCGTCGGCGGGCAACGATTTAAGCCCAGCTTAGCATCCATATTAAATGCTGCTACACGTAGCGTTTTACGGATTTTCAGCAGCCCACAAAGTGTTATGAAACCAAACTCTGTTTAAATTGAGCAGGAATACTATTGAATACTTACATTTAGGTTTAAAAACGCGAAAACATTTTCATTCGCTGCGGGTTGTGGGAGCTGCATCAGTGGTCGCAAACAATAATACAAACAAAATAATAAAGACTGTTTCATTATGTGTTGTTCGTTGATAGAGACCGACGCTTTTCATTCGATTTTTCAGCGAAACGTGTTGTACTAATTACGTCCCGAATGGAGTTTCGATAGTGCTGACCATGCGTCTGGTGTCCAATAATACTTCTGCGCTGTTATTTAAAGATTTATCGTACTTTCGTTGAAAAGAACAAATTGATATTAGTACTTTGCAGTAGTTTTATTTACGAAGACCTTCGAATTTTGGACGGATTTACATAAGTTGTATAGCTGGCGTTGCCTCGCAGACACAGGAAAACAAACATCAAGAGGAATTAGGCTTCATTTTCAGCTTATACCCACCCACTGTTGAGTAGGTCTATAGGCATGTTTACTGTTATGCGGTCCCGTACTCTATGCCATAAGGTTTTAGCTAGCTTCAAATTATGATAGGACCTTACCCCACTTACTACAGAAAGCCGATCGCTTAGCCACTGCGCCGACTGGGCCGACAAAATCTTTATTTATACTTTTATGCACAATGACAGTACACAAAGCGGACTTAATGCCATATGGCATTTTCTACTGGTCAAATATCCATCGAACCTAAATAATTATTTAGCAAGTCAAATGATACTTAAAAAATCTATACGATACTCTTTAGACTACCGACCTAAACATAATGACAGCATAAATGTAGTAGAAAGTTTTGCACTGTGCAAACTTAAACACCTTGAACGTTGGCAGTTCGTAAATATGTAAGTGAGTGCGTATAGTAGTGATTAAAGTTATACGGGTCCCAGTCTCAAGTTTCATATTAACTGTGAAACTTAAACATCAAAGCAACAACGCGAACTTGCTCCCAGACCTCATACCTGCTGACAATTTCAATAACTAACTTTGTCATATCGAAATACTTGTTGAAAATTATACCTCTCGACAGCTGAGACCGTTTCAATCGTTTTGTAATTGTTTGCTTATATTAACTAGTGTAAATTATCATCACAATATAAGTGTATAGAATTTCCCAATATAATATTCATATATTCAATATTCATATATTTCACAATATAAGTGTATAGAATTGCCGTGTGGTGCCGGCTCAGAATGCCATCACCCCATTTCATCCCGTGGGTGTCGTAAAAGTCGACTAAGGGATAAACCGGAGGTTGGGCAGCAGCGTCCTTCGAGTACATTAACAACTCAACTGCGATCGCCAACCCATCTGCCAAGCGTGGCGATTATGGCAAGACCCCCCAATGAGCACACAACACACCATATCGGTCGTTGTGGTGATCTTTGGGGGAGGCCTGTGTCCAGCAGTGGATTTCATTCGGCCGAAATGAATTCATTGAGTCAATGTAATCCGCAAACCCCGTATAAAACTCCTATTGGACTTTATGACATTCTCTAAAGAATAGCAGGGCTTTTCTCCTAACTGTTATAAAAACAACAAAAGAATTGTCGTCTTATGTACAGTACCATTAAAAACATAATTTAAACTGCTAACACCGTATGATGCCACTTATGACGTTTGCGCGCTCATAAAATTCCATAACTATTGTCAGCTTCCGTAATTATCGTAGGCGCCACAATAATAACGTATCCCTGGGGCTATAATTTATGGGATCGAAACTACAAATTAGTTAGTTAAGACACGTGTCATCGTCATCATCATATCAGCCAAAGCTGTTGAGCAAAAGCCTCATGGAATTCCATTCCGCAACTGTGTTTTCATTTTGGGGGGAATTTGCCAGTACTCACCACGCTTGACAGGCGGTTTGGTGAGCGCAATATGGCTACTATTCTACAAAAGGGACGCTGCTGCCCGTCACTCTGATTTAGAATCCCTTACTCGCCTTTTACGACTTCGATGGGAAAAGATGGAGTAGAGGACTTACGCAAAACTATTGCGGTATGTAGGCCACATGAGGTTTCGGATGACAATACACGTCACGGAGCAGTCATTTCATCACATTTGCGTTTCGAGTCAGCAAAATCTGATTCGCCACTGGCCGCCGTCACTGCAAGCGATGCAAATCCCTGCCATACTCGTACCGCGTTTCCTGTTGCCGAGACAAACGAAAACATATCAACACCTCGACGTGCATACTCAGCTGCCACTAGTCCAGCCCCCACCAAAAATTGGCGGCAACCAAAAACCAATACAAAGGGTGCAGAGGTTCCTGTAAAACCTGTTCAAATTCTGTACTTTCTGTTTTCTCTCTTTCTGTACTAGCTCTGTAGATTCTGGCAACAACCCAGGTAGACCATTAGGCTTCATCAAAGTTGAGAAAAAGAAGAAGAAGTCGTCCACTCGTAACCAGTGCGGTAGCGCACTTTCTAGATCAATCATGTTGCTGCGCCCCTCTACACCCACAGCGCAGCTGTACCTGTCCCGTCTGCACTTCTGCACGAAGATTGAGAAGTGGACATTGAGAGTCAAAAAGTTGGAATCACGTCACAACATCAAAGTTTGTGTGAATGCTGTATACTAGAAGAGAAAGAGTTATGGCCAAAGAGTATCTTGTCGGCAGATTTCACGGAAGACTACGTGAAACCCAGCTACAGTGCAGTACGTAATCGCAAATACAATTTATTCTAGAATGTATGTTTTTAAAGTTATTTAGTATATTAGATGTAATAACTTGTAAATAATATCTAAATCTATGAGCCAAAGGTGTCTGAGAAAAAATTCATAACAATTATTTAAAAGAAAACACCAAAAACACGATACGTTATGGATGAATTTGCATCGGAACATAGTGACAAGTATATAAAACAATACGTTCATCATTGAGAATTCCCCGCAATTGAGTTGATATGGTCCCAAATTAAGGAATACGTAGCAGGACACAATACAGAACCTTCATTTACCATATCAAAAATTACATTGAGTAACAGGTTTCTACCCATTAGCCTCAGTCACGGATGACCTAAGACATTACCAAAAATTACACCGTAACTGATACGGTCAGAAAGAAAGTAGGTACATCGTACTTGACGACCGACGATGAACGATGATGATGCAACAGCCAAACGTGCTCTGCGACGCGCATACTAACCTATCCAAGAAATTATGATGATAAGACCTGACATAATCCTGGCCATAGCGGTTTTACCTAACAAGTCCAATAAACATTTTCAATAACGTGGCATTTGGCCTTCGACGTCATAAATACGATACTACTATTTGTAACGCTCGAAGTTCCGACATCCATGTATAAAAATGACGACACAGCAGATCTGTCCATACATTTATTGTACGTATGAATACCATTTCTAGTTTCATACAGAAAAATGCGTTGTGAAAGGCTTTTATTTGACTATTCGCTCGTGTATCATGATACAGCATTCACACAATGAAATGATATATTAGCTCTTTGATAATCTCGCACAGCTAATAAATCATTTATTATTCCTCGTGTGAAGGCAACGAATTCGAAAACGAAATCATACAATATTTAGTATTTTGACGCTGCAGTACAACATAAAGTTTCAAAGACTATTTTGTGTCTACTTATGATAAAATTCTTTCTTAAATGCTGTCATTAAAACTTATGTTATTCTAAAGTCATAATTCCAAGTACAAATATCAGCTAAACTTATGTTTCTATATGAAAATGTTTTCTTAATAAGGTTTTAGATGGGTTACTTGCCGCCCTAATCCAACAACTCCCAGCGACCTTCATCAGGTCATCTGTCCACCTCGTTGGAGGTCTTTTATATATGAACACATATGCTATATAAATTTTTCATTAGTCCTACATGAGTATGCTCGTATATGTAATTATTACATTTTAGTACCATACAACCTACCTATGAAATAATGAAAAACAAATTAGAAATTGAGTGAAGCGTTCTCATCCGACGGATTAGGTATTTTACTAAGAGAGAAATAAGTAATGAACATTTTCCACTGATCTCTTTGTTGGGAACACGTTCATAAATTTCAAAGCCTCAAGCCGTTGTCTTTAAGCCAGCTCTTCATTCTAATGAAAAACGAATTTATAATTGAGAATAATATCTACAAGTACAAGTTAGTAAGCTGACTTAAGCATTTATCTGCAGTTGAAATTTCAAAGTTATTTGAATGTTAGCTCGATAGAGGTTATTAAAGTCGCACACGCTCTCTTTTTTCGCTATAAATGTTAGTTGTTTTATTGCATCTATTTATACATCTAATAAATCCGCTGGTAAATCGACTTTAAATAAAAAAATTGTAAAAATCATTGTGTGGATCGGGACAGTAGAACCAAAAAACGAATTAAGAATAATAAATTCCTCATCTGAAACCTACAAGTACTTGGGTATGTCGGAGGCGTTAGGTGTCAACGCAGCTGACATGAAACAATCGTTACAGGGGCGCTTCTTTGGACACCTGAAAAAAGTACTGAAAAGTCTTTTGGCGATAACAAGATGCGCACCTTTAACGGTTGGGGCATGCCAGTCTTAGTCTATTCTTTCGGCATACTCAAGTGGACTCAGATAGAATTAGACGCTCTGGATAGAAGAGTCCGTTCATTGTTGACCACAAATCGGATGAATCACCCACGATCGTCGGTAATGAGGCTATACATCCCACGAAAGTGTGGGGGTCGAGGCTTTTTAAATGCTAAGACCCTCCACAATCGTGAGGTGTGCAGCCTCAGGGAGTATTTTCTCCATGCCGAAGTGGGGATGCACCGAGATGTGGTTGCGATGGACAAAGGACTCACCCCGCTCTCCTTGGCTAAAGACAACTGGCATAAACCTGTAGTGCTTGACACTAATGACCGTATGGAGGTATGGCAGAACAAGGAGCTTCACAGACGCTTCTACCGGGCCTTTCATGGGCCTGATGTAAACTTTGTAGCGTCCGTGTCTTGGCTACGCTTCGGTGACCTGTTTGGGGAAACCGAAGGTTTTATCTATGCAATTATGGATGAAGTTATCATGACGAATAATTACCGAAAATATATTGTGAAGGACGGCACGGTTGACATCTGTCTGGCATGCCACCGTCCAGGCGAGTCTATCCGTCACATTATTTCCGGTTGTTCTCGTCTTGCTAACGGCGAGTACTTGCACAGGCATAACCAAGTAGCCAGGATTATCCACCAGCAACTTGCACTGCAATACAACCTTGTGAGTTCAGAAGTGCCATACTACAGGTATGTGCCCGACCCAGTTCTCGAGAATGACCATGTCACAATGTACTGGGATCGATCTATCATTACTGACAGGACTATTGTAGCCAATAAGCCTGATATAGTGGTGATAGATCGAGTAGAGCGCCGCACAATGATTGTTGATATAACTATCCCGCATGACGAGAATCTCGTGAAGGCCGAGAAAGATAAGCAAATTAAGTATCTTGACTTGGCGCACGAGGTTGTCGACATGTGGGAGATAGACTCTGCAATCATTGTGCCGATAGTTGTCACGGCCAATGGCCTTATGGCCAAGACGAGACGAGAAGGCCTCGACCGACACCTTAAGAGGCTCTCGTTAGGCAGCTGGGTCAAGGGCTTTATACAGAAAGCGGTACTCCTGGACACGGCTCGTATTGTTAGGAGGTTCTTCTCTCTGGAGCCCAAACCACCGGTAGCTTGGACCTTGTTCCCGATGCCGATGGGCTACTATTTTTATATTTTTAAATATATATTGTTTTTTTATATGTAATTAAAAATGTAATTTATATGTGTACGAGTATATTTAAAATAAAGGAAATAATAATAATAAACCCCTCTGGGCAAACGTTATCTCACCATGGGATAAGTTAATCCTGGAGGGCAGATTAAAGTAGCTGCTTGATTTATTCCTACCTTCTGATATAAAAAAAAAGTATATCATATGATAAAAAAAAATGTATATTAAGTAGCTGACAGAACGCAGGGCAGTTTGTGGTGAGCTGAATGTGAGTGGCGACACTGCGTACCCGAATGCTCCAGAGAGTCGGTCAGGGCCTCGTCTCCGGCTTGCCTTTATTGGTTGGTTGGAGTGGTACCCCATGAGTGCCCGTAGGATTTTCAACTCTGGCTTGCCTTAGTTGGCCGTACAGAGAGGGGCCGCCAGAGCTATATGCTCGGGGTGGAAGTGTCTAATGGCGTAATAACGGGGAAACCCGCTCCGAGTCTTCGAGACGCGCGATAGTGAAACCGGTGCCACACCTCTCTACACCTCTAGCCGCTCACACCGGTGTTGCTCCTTGTCGCTTGTAGTAGTGGCCATTTAGGGGGCCCATCTTGTGAGTGGCGAGTCACCGTCTGCCACAGAATTTTGCTTTAAAGGTTGAAAGGCAGACGCCGTTGTTTCCGTTTTTAGAAGTATATAATCCATTTGGCACCCATTACAATAGACATTATAATTGTAGTTTCCATCTTATACAATAGTTTTACACCTCCGGGGACAATCCGAGACTGCATTTTATAGTGTAGCCATGGAGAGTTTGAGAGAGAGTGAGCCGAGGAGATTAGTGCCTTTGGAGCTGCTTGACTGTCGCTGAGTATGTATACGGTTTTTTCCTTCACATTCCTCCTTAGCATTTCTCTACTGCTGACAATTATAGCATAAGACTCCGACTGGAAAACCAGTGTAGTGTCCCATTACATTTTAGATTAAAATGATCTAAAGAGCCTCTGCGTGTTGGACTCATGTCCCCGCGTAAGCCTATCAAAGGACCGGGTTCCCCCTTACAGGGGATATAAACCCGTGTAATAGAGATACATGTAGATAATAATAAGTCTTTATAAGAAAGAGAAAGGATAAGGGTATCAACGAATTACGTAAAAGAGACAAAAAATATTCCAGGACTCTATATCATACGGCGTGGGTGCACACAATGGGCCGTCATATACCTAATCCATTTATCCCAAGTATCGAACTTGAAAATGTTTCGGGCGACTATATAAATAACTGAAAATATCAACGTTATGGAATAGTATTACAAACAGTGAAAATAGTTTTTTTTGAATTGTATCATGCTGGTATTTTTGAACCATATTAGTATCTCAGCTATCGCACGATTGCCCTAATTCCCTTGCAAGATGTTAATGTTGGAATTATTTAGATATTTTCGATATATGCCATGAAACAAACACCAGAACACCTTCTTTTAAAAAATGGCTAAAAATTAAATTATTTACATGTGAGATAACATCGCTAAACGATGAACACGACCACAATTTGTGGCATCTTAACGAAAACTGATACCATGGATCAGTATAAGATCCTGAAACACTTAACGTTAGATTTTACGTCTTTTTATGTAGTTTATTTCTCAGTTTATTTAAGATTTTTTTATATAAAATATGGTTTTTGTCTTCTCTTTCTATCCTAATGGTATTTAAAAACTTAACGGCTGTTCTTACATTGGAGTTAACGCATAAGGGCATCGCTCGCAGATATTAGTGACCACTACTCATGGTATCGCGCGCGTAGAATAATCACGTAGCATAGTGATCGCGTTGTTTATGATACATTACGTGCTCAAAAATTACAAAAAGTGTATTATTACCGATATCATACTTATAAATGGCTTTTCTATTTTTATTATAAGCCTAAGTGTAACGTCTTCCCCAAGTTTCTGATACGTTGTTACTTACACCCAGTACTCGCATATACAGGGTGTCCAGTAAATAGCACGACATACTGCAGGGTGTGAGAGCTTGGGTCAATACCTACCAAAAAAACACAATATATGTTCAGCAAAATCGTACGGATTTACAGTAGTAAAAACTTTTCCGAAATATCGAAAAATCTCTACCTTGACACAGATTTTTAATTTTTAATTTAAATTTAAATTTTCACAGTAAAATTTTCTTATCGCTTAACTTTAACCTAAAATGGTGAAAAAAAATCCGTAATATTTTGCTGAACATATATTGTGTTTATGGTTATTTCATGCAAGTTTCATCCAATTTTTAAGGAAAAAACAAAACAAGGATTAAATTCGACATTTGAGAAAAAATATTATATGTCTATGATAGTCGGATTTCTGACCACTGTGCGGCAGGATGTACTGCTGATCATGCATTCCATCCTAATTCCAACATGTTTTAATATTTACGTTGAGTTGGCTTGTGGTGAACTTATTATTGCTGCGGAATACAGATATCCTAATGTCAGACCGCTTGTCAGACTTTTGGGCTTTTGAATATCCATAACGATCAACAAAACTTCACAGGTAATCATATATTATACCCCGCTTTTATACTTATCAGGGTACTAATTGTTTAAATATGTTCACCCATCCAACTTACGCCCACTGCAAGCGCGACTAAATTACTTTTGCAACTCGACTGATCTGCGTCGTATGTCTATGTTCAAATACGGTGCGGCGAATTATTTGCGATCCCTATTATTATGTGAGTAAACCAGTTCTCCATTCAAAAGAGTTTCACATTAATAACGTTTATGTAGAAAAAAACAATTGCACCGTAGGACGTTACCGTCATATTTTTAAAAAAAAATTCATTTTTGTGAAATGTTTTATGAATATGTAAAGTTTAATTAATCTAAACACCGTACCGTATGGAAATGTTCTTCTTCTTCTTCTCTTAGATTATGGCTTCTGTAGAGTATCTTCCACAATTTCCATTTCACAAGACCATTGTCTTATACTTGACATTGAAATGGAAATTGTGGAAGATACTCTACAGAAGCCATAATCTAAGAGAAGAAGAAGAAGAACATTTATGTACATTATTAACATTTACATAGGATGGAAATTTCAAAATCTGCGAACTTCGAATAGCGGGGTTTTAAATAGAATTTGAAGTTCTGCATATTTATTGTAATTTTTTCTTAGAAATGAAACAATTTGGAATAACCGCGAATTTGTATATGGGGGGAGTTCAACAGCTATTATAATATATGCGGTACGGGCAGATACGGTAGGGCTGCCTCGTTCCATATTCGCAGTTTATGTTTTGTAGTAAAATTGGTAAGTTGAACGTCCTATAAATTTTATGAAAATTAATATGTATGTAAATTATTATGCGGACAATTTAATCATTTATATTCATCATAATAGTTAAGCAAAACTGTACGAAATCACATGAAACAGTAATTATTGTACAATAATGTCCTTACACGAAAGAGCGTATATGAGGAGTGACGCTCATGATCACCAATAAGATTATTACAGTAGTTAGTTTGGAAAAGTAATATAAAACGTGAGATAATATTCTTTTGAAAAAGAAAATAAAAGCGAACCAATTACGTCTCACAGATGTTTTCAATAACTTTTAATATAACTCGTTCACACACGTTAAGAACAGCGTGGTTAGGTTTTCTGTAAGAACTCACCGTCAAGCTCACTTCAAAATCCGGAGTGAAGTCTAGAATTTCGTATTGTTTTTACTACTTTTCACTGCGGGTTCAAAAGCGAGTTTGCTCGTGAGTTCTTACAGAATAGAACAACTAATTGGTAATTCGAGCATTAGAGTTATAATTAATCACTCACCGAACTTTTCAAATAAACTATTGTTTTTAACTCATCATATCGGCCATTTATACGTCCACTGCTGAACAAAGGCCTCCCCCATAGATTTTCACAACTGTGTCATCATTTTGGGGGGTATTTGCCAATACTCACCACGCTTGGCAGGCGGGTTGGTGAGCGCAGTATGGCTACCGTTTCACAGAAGGGACGCTGCTGCCCATCCCTCTGGCTTAGATTCCCTTAGTCCCTTTTACGACATCCACGGGAGGAGATGGAGTGGTGCTATATTCTTAATCCGGACACCACACGGACTTCCGGACACCACACGGAATGTTTTTAACTATTGCCATATATTGTCAACCATCAGTAACTATCAATCGAGTGTATAGGCCGCGTGCTTAGACTACTAGAACGCAGACCTAAGTAAAAATAAATAATCTTGATACTTGAAGACTACTGACATTATCACTACGCTTGGCAAGCAAAAGTTTATGAAAGTGGTAAGATACTGCTACAATTCACTTGATTACTAAAGACAAACACAAATAAGATAGAAAAGAGGAGACTTGATACATATAATGTATTGCAAAGAAATTAATAGAACCTAGAATCATGTCATATTCATTCGAATCACAGGAATTTTGTCAATGCACCTATTTGGTTTTATTTTTGCATCACCAAGATAGACTGGTAGAAAACAGCCTCCTGTACCGATTTTTTTGCATAAATAACACTTAGTTCCTGATGCTGAAAGGTTCATAAGCAGGAGGGTAGCCCCAACAGCTCTCTGAACGTATTGCAGAGCCACCTACGGTTACCCACGTAAAGTCTACGACGTTTTTAGATGAAGTTTGAGTCCAACCGTGAACCAAAGAAGACTGATTTTAGCTTTAATATTATAAATAGCTGAGAGTAGAATGGCGTCATATCTACTGTAGTCTTGAAAATATAAAACATATATAAATATAAAATAAGCACACTGACAAAAATATTCACCGTATGCGTTAATGTAAGCCAGAGTATTTATACATGCAAATTTTGGTGTTTCAGTGAAATATCGCTTATAATAGTGTGCGACCGTTGATGTGGACAGATGTTGATAACGTTAATACTATGCGGACGAATTCATCATGCGTATGTTATACGGAATCTGTGTGCGCTGAATACGTTATACATAACTCGAGTCTTTGTATTGTTATGGCAGCTTAAATGTTACTAGATTGTTGTGGGTTCATGGTGACGAGGTGATAATTCAGTGAGGAAATGTACGTTATTGAATTGTTATTAATGAGGTTGATAATTAACTTTTTTTTGCCCAACATGGTCCCAGTGGAAATTCATCATGAACTTCCTCCGCTCTGGGAAAGGAAAAAGAATAGACGATCCCGCTCCACCCAAGGGTGTCGTAAAAGGCCACCAAGGATTGATATCAAGAGGATTGGCAGCAGCATCCTCCCGCGTGCTACTAACAACATACTGCGATCACCAGTCCACATGCCAAACCTGGTGATGATGTCAATATGTTGTATGTAAATAAGTATGTGCGCTCATTGTAGTGATCATTGGGAGGCCTTAATTCAGCAGTGGACTTTTACGAGCTGATGTGTGTGTGCATTGGAACTTAGATGTTGACATGTAAGTATACACCGCAGTAGATTCAAATTGAAAAGTCACTCAAGTTCTATCACTTTGAAACTTATCATTTTATACATTTTCATACTTAACGGTTTAGATTATTCGAAGGATAAACACACACACATTATGTACAATAGCTAGCAGCAGAGGGAGTCACAAATGCAATTACGTGCATTCGTGAAGCTGAAGGAGGAAGCGGGACAACGTATTGGTATTTTCAAAAGGAAATGCGTTGTGATTGGCTTACAAAACGAAGGCGCGACCACATCATCGATCAAAAACCCTAACGCTCCACGCGCGGTATTAAAATGTTATAGTTATTTTCAAGATTTGTGTATGTAATTGATACATCCGACATAATCGTGAACGGCTGCTGTCTGTTGGGATTGGTCAGTTTAACGTTGCCATAATAATTTAATAAAAATCATACAATCCGACTAATTTAGACGTTTTGAGGCGCTCATAGCCAGTTGCACTCACTGATCGGTAAACAATTGGCGAGGTTAAGCAACGCTTGGCGCGGTCAGTCTCTGGATGGGTGACCGCATAGTGGTATTTCAACTGAGCGTCTCCGTGCTTCGAAGGGCACGTTAAATCGTCGGTCCCGGTTGTTGTCATTAGACAGCAGTCGTTAAGCCAAGTCGGAGGCCTTTGGGCGGCTTGAACAACTCTGACACAAGGATGGCCACTAGCCATACGAAATATATATATATTCATACGTTTCAGAAGTTTAGGTATTCTATTCTCCCACATTGACCTCACATCGCTTTCATTTCCAGAACAATGTAGTCATGCATATTGTTAAATGTCTTGTCTTGTCTCAGGATTTCGTGATTATTACTCATTATAATAAAATACTTTTAAATGGGTATATATACGCGTACATTATAGATTTTTTGTTTTTCTTAACGTTTCGAACATAGCATCTTTCTTGGTCGTAGGATGACTAATTTTATTTACCATACAATTATAAGAAAGAATTGTCTCGATGCACGCAGTAATCATTCGTGGTATCTTGATGTTCATCAATGTGGTATGAAGTTTGGGACTTTATTATTATAATTATAAGATTCCAAACTAGTGGTGGTGGTTATTGTCAACCATCTACTCTAATCAAATTAGGGTGTTTTGATGTTCAATAGCCTCACGAAACATTCTTGGTACATATCGGTTCTCTTTCGCAAGGACTTGAGTTCTTACAAAGCGAAGATAATGGTTGGGTTTGTGTGGATGTTCACACACTCCAGACTTTGCGAAGCGTCTTTTCTTGACGTCAGCTATGTGTTCTTTTGTACTGTGGCTAAGCTTTGTATGTCCTATGTATGAGAACTCACAATAACAGTTAATCTTATAGACCCCTGCATCTTGTAAAGGACTGTGACACTTTACCGGTCTGAGAAATTCGCTGATCTTCTTATGCGGCTTGAAGTAAGTTTTGATAGAAGCACGCTTCAATATTTGACCAATTCTGTTTCATGGTCGGGCGGCTTGTTACGTTGAAGAACTTGCTGGAATGGTGGTAAGATTCACCGTTAACGTACCTGACTGTATGGTTAGGCTTTCGGTATGCAGTGAGACTAAAAGTATAATCATAATTATGAGTGAGAAGTATGTCAAGAAAGGTTTTTCTCCAATTGGATAAACTGAATTTTACAATGCATAGCATCTCGGTGTTATATATATTTATACAAAGAAGGTGTTTTATTATAAAATATTATAATTTAAAAAACTTGACCAAGAGGTTTGCTGCTTGTTGTTCTTCAAAGCATCTTGCCTGTCAATTGCCGGCAGCCGGCGAGATACAATATATTTTTAATTATGTCTGGCTTTGTAATAGTTAATGAGATAGTAAGGTTGTACTTGAATAAAATCTTTTTAAAAATCTAATTATTCTTTTAGCGTAAACTCATAACCATAATCATGACACAGGTATACATACTAAGCATTTTTTATTGTAAAGAAGGCGGTGAAGCGGAAATCTATCTTCACTTAAGTTTAGTCGTGATCTCTGGACTCCTCACGTCTGAATGTCGTACGTGTTGCACTTTATCAGTGCCCGGCTATATGTATTGATACCTGAAGTTTCCTCTAATAGATTCTAATGGAATACGACTTGTGATTTTGAATATGTAGATTAGCATCATATGGTATAGGTATATTTATTTATTGTTTAGATTGGTGTTTTTTACAGTACATGATGTAGCTAAGGAAATTACTGGGCATAATTGAGACTAATATCTTGAGGTACCGAGCGTAGTGTGGAGCTACGTAGGATTAGAGCTGAATAGCATTAGCAATTGAGGCGGTGAGCGCAAGAGTAGCCTATCATTTCCAGAGACAAATGATTTTAATTGTTTGTATTTATTTATATACTCTTTAATGTACACCATAATAACACAGAAGTTTTAATGTGTAAATATAAATATGTAATTTTATGTTATGTTGTTATTTCACACATGTCATTGTCTGAAATGATGCCACTTAAAGATTACGATGACTAAGTTATATAAAATTGAGTCTCTAAAGAAATCATTATTAAATTCACCTAGATACTTAACGTCTTTGATGGGTGACAATTTTTCCAACTCCAAGATTCCTCCGTGCCTTGAAGAGCACGTTAAGCTGTCGGTCCCGGCTGTCATACGAATACCTACAGACAGGCTGGGCGGCGGGATCTACCGATATTCTTAAGTACAGACCTAAGGGTATCAGTATAACCCAGTATTAGGGTTGCGAGGTTCAGGTGGCGGTAGCTCTGGCATATAGATAATCAGCCATTTCTCATAATTCTGGAAGACTACTCTGACGTAATTGCGAAAAGGAGAAGTAGACGGAGAAGGCTATTAAGTCCAGTTTTTGGTGTATATGGAAAGCATGAGATTTACCAATGTTGACCTCTTGGAAGGCATTAGTAAGTAAGTAAATAAGTTCAGAAAAAAAACGTATCAAATTGCTTTCGAAAAAAACCAAGATCATTTTAATAATACCACTTATTTTATATTGTAACAACGTATATTGTGTTCCATAGTGTTACGGCTTCCATTTTACAAATTCAACAGACATTAACCCATTTCTCGTTATCGAAAAGCTCACGTTTTGACACTACTTTATACTATGAAACCTCTGTACGATCAACAGATGATTGCATTACGTGACCACGATACTAATTTTATTGCCAATGCATTTTGTGTTAGAATCGGTTATTATTTTGATGATATGTTGTATGTTGGACCCTTGAATAACCTTGGAATTATACTTAAATAAAGGATAAATACCACCATAGATCTTATTATTACAATATGCAGAACAATAGTTTTAGTATACACAAAATCGGGGGCACCCTAACAGAATTTTCATTAAAAGATAATATATCATCATCATCATATGCACTACTCAACAAAGGCCTTATAGAGTTGCGTAGCGACCCGTGACATGCTGTGTGTCTTATTTTTGAGGGGAATTTGCATGTGCTCACTACGCTTGGCAGGCGGGTTGGTTAGCGCAGAACAGCTGCTGTTCCACAAAAGGGACGCCGCTGCCCATCCCCCTGGTTTCTAGTCCCTTGGTCGCCTTTTACGACAAAGAATCTACGGGAGGAGATAGAGTGTTGCTATATTCTTAATCCGGCCGACATACGGAAGGGCATGTGTAAAAAACACAAAATAAATGTTATGAATACTCTCAAAGTTTTGGCTTATTCTTTTTTCACTTGTCATCATCATCAATTAAAACGATTCACTTACACTCGTTATACTAAGCCTGAAAAGATGGTACAGAATCAGCAATAGAACCAACGGTAATCTTTTTAAACCATGTATTATTTTATACAACAATAAGTTAAAAATGTTTTAATTTGGACATATAAACACGAAAATCATCTGACTACGTCAGCGCCGCGCGATATCATACTGGTAGATCAGGCATGTACTCGCATCGCGCTACCCACTCAGGCGCAACATATATCCATTTCTCTGCCTTCTAATCGGAGGCTATCGGTCCTTGCTTCGCCTACGACAATTGCGCCCTCGCACTCCAGCCTCATAATATTACGAATTCTTTAAAACCATTAATGATCATTATAAACGCACCGAGAGCCTTCCACCGCGCCATTTATCGGTCACAACATTATGAATAGGTTCAACCGTTTCCAGTCTTTGTTTCTATTTAAATCTAAAAAAGTGGTGATTACATTTCTAATCACAATTTCACATTGGGACTGCCATACTGATAACTGTAGATATCTACGTAATAAGTAAAAGGTTGGGGTAAAAAGCTTCTCGAGTGGAGACAGCACACCGGAAAACGCTGTGTGGGACGACTTCCAGCGAGGTGGACAGATGACCTGGTATAGGTCGCTGGGAGTCATTGGATGAGGGCGGCATGTAACCGTTCGTTGTGGAAATAAATCTATGGGGGAGGCCTTTGTTCCGCAGTTTGGTTGATATGATGATGAAAATGCATACAAATAATATGTTTATACCTTCATTTAACTATACTGGAATCTTCAAATATACAAGTTATCGCTATTTACACATTGTCCTATGGATCAGCTCTAAAATTCAAATTTTATTCCAATGTTTAATTACTGTTTATAATCTTCCTGCTCTTCTCGGGACTCTGACTGTAGTACCTCAGGCATTATGTAGTACCTCAGGCGATATGTAGTACCCCAGGCGTTATGTAGTATCAAGCATTGTGTTCAACAAAACTGATCACGAATTGCTACTCATAGTGTCTTACTGCCGCGGATAAATTGATATCACCGATAGCGAGAGACCGCATCATTTCGGTATCCTGAATATTATTAAAATGGAAAGGCATTTTAAAGAATTCGTAATATTATGAGGCTGGAGTGCGAGGGCGCAATTGTCGTAGGTGAAGCAAGGACCGATAGCTTCCGATTAGAAGGCAGAGAAATGGATACATGTTGCGCCTGAGTGGGTAGCGCGATGCGAGTACATGCCTGATCTACCAGTATGATATCGCGCGGCGCTGACGTAGTCAGATGATTTGCGTGTTTATATGTCCAAATTAAAACATTTTTAACTTATTGTTGTATAAAATAATCATTGGTTTAAAAAGATTACCGTCGGTTCTATTGCTGATTCTGTACCATCTTTCAGGCTTAGTATAACGAGTGTAAGTGAATCGATTGGATTCCATCGATCTAGTACATGGATATGGTACTCTCAGCGTTAGAATTTTGCGTCGAACTTTTCATGAATTTTCATGGATTTCTTTTCAGTTAATTGAACTGATTTTGTATAAAATAATTGTTAACGTCTATACAAACGCCTTTTGAAGAAAAAAAATAGCTATTTATTTTCACACAAAAGTGGAATTTAAATAAAAACGAACGGCTGTTGTTTTGCTATAAATCACGTATAAGTTCATCGCTATAGTAGCAGAATAATATCATATCATAGTACAATAATCACCTAGCGCTTTGATCGTGTTGTTTTCAATACATTACGTGCTCAAAAATAAAAAAAACTGTAACCTGTTAGTTCCAAGATGTGGAATGATGAAATACTTTTATGTTTTATTACGGCCCTAAACGTAACCATATCCCAACATTTTCGGTAGGTTGTCAAGTTGCCTGCATACAAATGATATTGTATACAGCAGATATGTATGCGCCATTCTGTCAAGAAAGACGATTGGACGGTAAAGAAAAACGAATTACTAACGCACATTTTTCGCTATGCTTTATAGTTTGCACTTAACATGCATATTCACCTTTTACAGTGAAATATATTTAAAATGATCCCTTTGTAACAAAGTCGAATAGAAAATTAATCAGGAGACCATCAAATAAATAACTGAATCAATACTGATTAAATTAATTAATGATACATTTGTTTGACACTAAATGAATATCATTATTTTGTTTGTGTGTAAATTAATGTTTATGTTGGTATCACATCATTTATTTGTTTCTTTCTCCAAAGTTTGACAAGAAATTGAAAAGAAAATCAAACCTTTGAATTGAAATTCTAGAAAAGAATCAATTCTATTGGAAGCACAAACGTGAAAATACATTGTCATTCAGAAAAGCATCACCGTAGAGAGAACACATATCTGAAGCACATACGACTAAAACTTTCCTTATACCCATACTTTATACCAGATTTTAACGCTAAGAAAACCCGCACGAAAGACTATGTGATAGATATTCGATTTCTTCGTTTTGTTAGCAATATTCAAATAGGGGTCCGCCGCGGAAATATTGCCCCGTAGCCTATATGCAAATTTTATTTGAAATAAGAAAGTTTCCACAAGAGCGTTGAACCTTCAATCGTGAAGGCAAACAGTTTCTATAAGATTAGTCGTGAGATGCTCCTTCTGCAGTCAATATTGACTTAGGCAGCCGTTGCAGACGGCGAGTCAATTCAAACATAGAAAAATACGTTCAGTAGTGTAATATTGCTCAGCTTTCAGATTGATAAAATTTCTTTCATTTTATTTAATGACATGAAATGGATACAATACAGTTGACATAACAGTTGTCATAGTCATGTTTCGAGTTTATTATACTGCAAAACCCCCCAATGAGAACACAACACACCGATGTCGGTCGTTGTGGTGATCTTTGAGGGAGGCCTGTGTCCAGCGGCTTTATTCGGCCGAAATGATACTGCTTTCCGAATACAGCGGTACTTCGCGATTTTGTGCAATTTGAAATAGAGAAAGTAATTAAATAGTATATAATTAGCCCATTATTATGTCCCACTGCTGGACACGGGCCTTTTTTTAAAGATGAGAAAGGTTAGACCTTAGTCCACCACGCTGGCCTAATGCCGGTTGGAGGACTAGACACACCAAAGGGAAGTTTATTTAGCTCTCACAATATTTACAGGTTTCCTCATGATGTTTTCGTTCACCGTTAATGTAAGTGATAATAAAATTCTGATCCGCATATGAATCTGATAAGTCAGAGGTACGGGCCGTGATTTAAATCAGATCCTCCTGTACGGAAGATAGCGTTCAACCACTAGGCTATCACGATTTAATAGTATAAAGAGGTAGAACATGTAACATTATTCATTATAATGCTTCTTTGTTCATGTAACAACATAATTACTTATTGACATGGTAAACGTAAAAAAAATCCCCATTACATATATCCGCAGCTGACATTGTTTACGGTAAAGAATTCCGCTTAAGGCGTAAACAACTTACAACGTAATATATAAGATGCCGTTTTCAATATCTCGCAGAAATTAGATTTCATTTTGCAGTGCTCTTTGGTATTACTCTACATTTTTCTACTGTGCAGTTCAGGCTCCATAGCTGCAGGGTCCGCTTCTTTTTTTAAATGTGTGCGCTGCCTTCGCTTGCTGACTTATTGTCTAGTGGACGGCTGTTTGCAATGCGGCTATTGCATTCCTGAATTATGTTGCTTTACAAAATGTAAAGAATTGTTACGTTATATCTTATGACAGGCAAGATGAGACGAGTTTCGGAGGTTTGTTGCATAATTAAGTAAGTAAGTCTGGGATCTACGTATTTATAAGGCATTGACGACACATAATTATTGTGGTGGTTGTATTAAAAAAATCTAAATAGAACATTGACATTCTGTACTCAAATGACGAACAGGTCCTTACAAAATTGTGACCAGCGGACAATACATTCCATTCGAAATGCACATTGGTAGTCGAGACGCAGCTAATCTGAATATATATTCTAAAGCACATGCTTCTGTCAGAGTGCGGTCGCCGATTCAGGTTTACGTGTGTGGTCTAAGCTGTCTTATTCGAGTTTACAGGAAGGGCATTGACTTGTGTTTGTGGGTATAAAAATAAAGGCCTATATCGGGAGAATTGGTAGCTACGGCAGCATGTTCGAACATTCATTCTAACATAACCTTAGAAAATTGCCATATTTACTTATCGGATAGAAGCTACAGGCTGAAGTTAATGTATTTAAAGTTATTATAAACCAAACAATAGGCAAAATCGTACTGTAGATTATGCGTGAAAGTTGCATTGCTTTTTGTTCTATATTACTGAGGTTACCCACACCATATAACTTACTTTTTACCTTTGTTATACATGTGCAAGTGAAGTAGATCATAGACTTTTCCCGTCCCGGGATAGGGAAGAGGGACATGTCACATGTCAGACTCCTACCGGCCGCCCCCAGCCACATTTCGGGGGTGGGATTATAAAGGATCCCCATGAGGCCTCGCTGTGCGCTATGCTGCACCCACGGCAACACGTGAGTATGTGCGCACCGACAACTTCCCCAGGGTCACTCGGTATGAGCACGTGCCCAAGTATGCGTCACGCCCGTGACATGGAAGCCCCCGCCATGTTGTGAAGGCAGGGGGTTGAGTTGTAAGGCATGCTGAGATAGAGGATTGGTTGGATAGGCAGCATGGTGCTCTCATCTTCCGGCTGACTCAGATACTGTTGGCACAAAAAAAATGCGATGTACTGTGACCACCACTTTACCTTTTTTTTCTTTCTTCTCTGCCGCAAAAACGCAAAGCACCGTCGTCGAAGGGCGAGGTGGGTGGGACAGTCCATCACCCGAAGAGAATCAGGCCCGACACGGTGCTGGCGGCGCGCTGTATTTTGCGCGCGCGTCTTTAGAGAAATGTTCGGCTGGCCAGGTTGCACAGAGACGGGGCCCATCAAACCAAGTGACGGGCCGATCCTTGCCGGGAGCACGGTCCAATGTCTAACAGACAGACAGCTTTGAAAAGTAAATCACAGCTTTAGTGACATAAAAATATAATTTGGGCGACACTTAAACGATATGTTATAACTGAGAAATATATTGCTCAAGCAAACACTTATCTTAACTGAGTAAAAACTTATTTACAAACTCTTTATAATGACGAGTGTACAATTAGCATCGTCCTGCCACCGCAGTTGGATAACGAAGCGCGACGCTGCTCTTCACATGCAACTTGACTTTCAACCTTTATTAGAAACTAACCCTTATACCGCTTACATCGCTAAGAAAATAAAACATTAAAACTATTGCGTTAAGGTTGAAGTTGGATTGTAGGTAGAGGGAAAGCAATGATGAATTTAGCGGTCACTAAATTTGTAGATGTTGCACTTGCCTACTTCACGATAGTGGATATAGTGAAGGACCCTCCAGTTGGAGTAGGTACATACCGCAACTTTCAGGTACTACTAGGATTTCAGATTGGTTTGGATTTGTAACAACGAAAATGATATTCGTTTGCTAAAAGTATTTTGTTGTACCTATTATATTTGTGAGATTTTTATCTTCGGTGAGAAAACAAATGTAATGCATAAACACTCGTCATGCTTATCAGTGACACTTTCTTTGTCAGAAAATCGTGCATTAGTGCAAAGTGACATACATCACTGCGCTTGTCTTATATTCAAAACTAAAGTCCTAAACTATGACTGTCTTTAAGTTCACTAATAACACTAATGAAACTTTTGAAATGAATTTTTTTTAAGGTGGTTTCGAAATATTGAAATAGTCATCATCATCATCATCATTTCGGCCGAATGAAGTCCACTGCTGGACACAGGCCTGCCCCAAAGATGACCACAACCACCGATATGGATGTGTTGTGGGCTCATTTGGGGGTTTTGCCATAATCGCTACGCTTGGCGGGCGGGTTGGCGATCGCAGTTGAGTTGTTAATGTACTCGAAGGACGCTGCTGCCCATCCTCCGGCTAATCCCTTAGTCGACTTTTACGACACCCATGGGAGGAGATGGGGTGGTGGCATTCTGAGCCGGCACCACACGGCATTGAAATAGTCGCTAGCAATAATACTTGACGCTATAAATTTAAAACATTTTGGATTGAAGTCTTCGAATAACTTGTTAGTCCATATTTTACAAAAGTATACTTTTAATCGTATATGAAACTAAGTGAGTAATATGAATAAAAACCAATCGGGGCAAAAGGAAATCAAGTAGTTACAATAAAAGTAAGCAATGGAATCTCCATTTGTGAAGCCGACAAAGTTGCAGGCGAGAACTAAGGTATCAAGCAACTTGTAGAGAATTTCACTTCTACATTTTAGTTTCAATCAGTTTAGGGAATTTAATAACTCAGGTATTGAATATGAGTTATAGCAATTTTAAAGAGGAGAGTGTTGTTCTTCTGTTGGGTATGAGTTCACATGATATCAAGCTATAATTAGTGCGATATATGATAGAAACATGAGAATATTCGTAGATTGTGTGGTGCGATGGGTAATTACTATTGAGGCAATATTTCTATTGCGAAATGAACTTTTAGTGAATGTTCATGTCATATACCCACGTGATAATGAAAGTTCACTAAAATTACTTATTATATGCGGGATGCTGCCGTGTGGTGCCGGATCAGAATACCACCACTCCATCTCCTCCCGTGGGTGTCGTAAAAGTCGACTACGGGATTAGCCGAAGGATGGGCAGCAGCGTCCATAGAGTATATTAACAATTCAACTGTGATCATCAACCCGCCTGCCAAGCGTGGCGATTATGGAAATACCCCCAATGAGCCCACAACACACCCATATCGGTCGTTGTGGTGATCTTTGCGGGAGGCCTGTGTCCAGCAGTGGACTTCTTTCGGCCGAAATGATGATATGCGGGAAAAACACCGAACTTTCACTGTTAAAAAAAGAACGGATTATACCAGATTCAATTACAACAGCACGTACGTATAGGGTATAGCCCGAAAACGTTCCTTGATGACATGTGCCTCCCAATTATCTCCAGAATGAGTGGTCATAGTGTATGTTGCCATAATCAACACGCTTGGCAGGCGGATTGGTGAAACCAGTAGGTTGTTATTAGCACACGGGAGGATGCTGCTACCATCCTTTTGATATCAACCTTGAATTGCCTATTGTGACATCCATAGGTGGAGAAGGGTGGTCTATTCTTTGCCGAGAATCACAGGAAACAATGGCAACCGCGTCGAATGCTATAATTTAATGTTAGCATAATAATGTCTTAGGTTTTCACTTAGGTATTGCACATTATAATAAAACACTTTTAAACGGATTCTATCGCGTATATTTTAGATTTTTGTTTTTCCTGCGACCACGAATGCTGCAAAGCATTCGAAACGTCAGGAAAAACAAAAATCTAAAATATACGCGATAGAATCCGTTTAAAAGTGTTTTATTTTAATATTAGCAATTAATTTATTGATAATCTTACTGCGACTGATCGCAAATCCTCCAAACGGGGTACACATGACTCACACCGACATTTGCTCTGTAGAATTGTGATATGTATCGTACGAATGAAGATCTCAGGCTGAAAATAGATTTATGCAGGACTTTACACTTTTTACAGGGGTCTATAAATCTAGGTTTTTAGGTTTGACGGGATAGTAGTATTACTAACCTGTAATGTATTATTATCATTACAGCATTAACGTGGATGAAGTAGAGCTTAATTTGTATGTTTATTAAACAAATTTGTGTTTCAAAGCTGACGACGTAGGCGGATACATTTTAAGCGAATAACACGAAACTGAATAATGTCGATAGTGTTGAATAATCCGTTTCTTCCTTTAACGAGTATAATGGAGATAGATATAGAACGAATATTATATTATAATCGGGGACTATATTATCGGTATCGCTCTTTTCTCGATGAGGTTTCACAGTCGCGAATGTTTTTGAAGCAAAATTATGAGAAAATCCTTTTTTTTAAACGTTGCCACACACTAGGATTTATCCCGTGTTGTGGGTGCGTTTACAGACATGAATTCCACATACAATACACCCAGACTCGGGACAACTACCTGCAGATCATACAAATATTTGTTCCGTGCGGGAATCGAACCCACGACCCGGAGTGACTTAACAGCCACTACATGACTACACTAACCGTACTTTGGTACTCGTATTACGAAATGATTCATCCATCATTGATCATAAAATACATTGAAGCAAGAGCATATCGAATAGACGTTTGGGAGTGTAGTTTTTACAACTCAAGTGGTACTTAAAATATTTATTGGCTGCCACTGAAAATGTTGCTGGATTTGTAGAAGTATTTTTTGTGGCTGCCTTTAGCTGATTATAATAAATACCTCCTTTGAAGTTGTTACTAAGAATATTTTTGCTTTTACGACCGAATAAACTTAACTTATTAACATAACAAAGGGTCCAGGCAAAAAAAATAACCTTTATTTCTGAAAGTGTAATCACATTTTGAAGTTGAAGAAGCTGTATTCGTAATTAAACTCATTAACTCATTCGTAGTAATATCTCTAACGTCTTATTGCATGCAATATGCACAAAACATTATCTTACAACAGTGATATCAGTCTCGTCTGAGGAAACGCTCAACTAAACATAGAATAACACCCCTGGTTAGGGTCGTCAGACATTTTTAGGATTGAAAATTGGCATATTTTAAAGTTGCTATTTTTGTGGCAAAAATGTTACCTTAAAAGTTGTGGTTAAATAAATTTATTTACAATAAATCATTTAATCTAAATTGATTGATTGTTTATAAATAATTTTGGGTACTTTGGCATAGACACTTGACATAGAGTATATATATTGGATTTCGTGGGTTTTATTTATTTTGCACGGAACCGTAATTATTTTTCTGAAATAAAAGTAGTCTAAGTTATTATTTATAACGTCAGCTATCTGCCAGTGAAAGTCCCGCAGGAATCGGTCCAACCGTTTCGGAGATAAGCGGGAACAAACAGACAGACAGACCGACAGAAAAAAACCAGCTTTTTTGTTGTATATACCGTATATACTTTCATATGCATTTAGTTAAAAGCTTTTATTTTGACATTACAAACAGACACTTCAATTTTATTTATTTGTATAGATTTTTTACACCGATTATTACGATGTTTGTAGACTTATTTCAGCAAGTATTTTTCATCATCATCATCATTTCGGCCGAATGAAGTCCACTGCTGGACACAGGCCTCCCCCAAAGATCACCACAACCACCGATATGGATGTGTTGTGGGCTCACTGGGGGGTTTTGCCATAATCGCCACGCTTGGCAGGCGGGTTGGCGATCGCAGTTGAGTTGTTAATGTACTCGAAGGACGCTGCCCATCCTTCGGTTAATCCCTTAGTCGACTTTTACGACACCCATGGGAGGAGATGGGGTGGTGGCATTCTGAGCCGGCACCACACGGCAAAAGTGTTAAAATTTTTACTAATTGCAAAATGCTGTCGAATTGATCCTATATACATTTCATTACATTTGTTTGAGTAGTTTATAACCAGATTCATTAAACAGGTTTAATTTGACTGGGCTTACCTAGATGATATCTAATTAAGTCACCGATTTCTTCGAAATTATAGAACTGATTTGAGTCATTCTTATTTAATTTAGTGTTAAATACTTGAACTGGTTTCTTATAAATAAATTATTTTATTATCAATTATGTTTAATTAATTGTTTCTTATGACATCAACTCTGTCATCCCTGGGTTGTGACTACCTACAAACCCAGATAGTAGGTATAGGCAGCATATGCTGCAGCATTTTATTTATTTAATAACTCGCAGACCATTTTTTCTTTTGCCTACACGATATGAAAACATTATACCCACTGGTATAATGTTTTCATATCGTGTAGGCTTTTTGAAGTCGGTATTATATTGCTTAAAAAGATTTATTTTATAAAATATGAATAGCCATTGTGGCTACATTGGTTTCATGCTGAAAGTACTAACAGATTTTTTATGGTTAGACATGGAATTTATAAAGCTGGTGTTTGAATTCCAAAACTCCGCAGCCCTGTACACTTTCATACGTCATAATGCAAACAGACATTTTACAGAGAGAGTTGGTACAACATTATTCAGAGCAGATAATACAATATTTACCGACCAACCCGTATGAGCTAATATTTGTTTCTCATTATGTCGGCTATCGCAGCCATTCGTGCCTACGTCGATAATTTAACAAGGTAAATATTTTCATTGAAATTTCAATGTTTTCCCTCTATCATTTTGTGCATTTAAAGTTGCTTTATAGATTTAATGGAATGATTGTAGATAAGCATTATTTGTGTTTGTAAATAAGTTATTTTGTCTAGTTTTAGTTTAAATATTATGTTTGACTAGATCTAGAGAATACGATTCTGACAAATTATTCACAAAACCATTGTTATCAAAAAGGCAAGTGCTTGCACAAGAATCTATGTAAAATAAAAGAGACTCAATAAAATTCTTGAGATGTTAACGCTGAAATATTTCACTTTCATAAAAATAATACAGAACCATAGAAAAAAAAAAATAACTAGTGCGATTACCCAAGAAAATACGCATAACAATAATTACGTCATACTTTAGGTACCAGTAACCCTTTACTAGCAGGCCCTCAAAGGTACTTGACTGACCACATACTTCGACAAAAAGGTTGGCAAAAAGGGCCCATTTCAAAGCTTCTTACATATATTGTCAGTAAATATTGTATAGAAATTTTGGAATAATGTTACATACGTATTTGGAAAGGCAAAGGAAGGAAAGCGAAGAACAAGTCAGAGTAAGTTACTAAATAGTAACACTCAAATAAGTGCCGTATTTTATTCCGCATTCATTAGTTTGCACTTTTTGTTCACAATGTTTCTATTTCTGCTGCAATAAAGACATTGTTTACTGTATGTACTTTGTAAACTATGATTGTACGGGAAGAATTTTCAATGTAGTGAGAATAAAATGACGTGTCGAGGGGAGGGGATGGGAAGGGACGGGAAGGAAAGGAGTACAGATAATAAAGTCAAATTAGACAAGATATAAAAGATAGAATAGATAGAAAGGTAGAAAATTAGAAAGATAGAGAGATAGAATATATATTAAAGACAGAATATACAGAAAAGATAGAATATATTGAAAATATATAATATATAGCAAAGATATAATATGTAGAAAAGATATAATATATAGAAAAGATATAATATGTAGAAGAAATAGAAAAGATATATATATATATATATCTTTTCTATTACATATATATATATATATATATATATATATATATTATATAGTTACTCGAATTTTAACCATCCATGACGAGGAAAAAGATTCAAACATGTTGAAAACATTACACTAATAATACACATAAGACTGATTTAAATAATGAAAACCCAGTTTATTGTTTTACTAATTTTTTTAACATTTAATCACAATTTTTTCACTGAACTAAGACATAGTTTTTTATAACACAACACAAATGTAACAAAACCTTTGTATTTTTATGTGTCTTGGTATTCCAGACGTTTACGGACTCGCTTCTTATGCACTGGATAGGGGTTTTAAAAACAGGCATGCACCAATGTGACTTTGTCAGTTCCATAATTATGTACTTTATTAGCCAATCTAAGACGCCTCTGAATTTATCAGTGAAGGAAACATCGTGATGAAACCCGGATCGAATGGTCTGAAATCACCAACATGCAGTGATACAGCGTGGTGATCAATGTTCGTTGCTTCTCTGTATGAGAACCAGCCGTTGCCATGCAGTGGGATAGTTAAAAGTATGTAAGATATTATTATAATTCTATTATATACCTCTCTGTTTCAATTGCAGAAGCAGGAATCCCCTTAAACATATTTTCCTTTGTGCACATAATATTATTGTTGAGAAAAGCTATTGCAAAGAATATGCTCATTATCTATTAAGTTCAAAGCAACTCTTTCCTGTAAATGACATAAATAGTTATTGGTTATAAAACCATTGTGAGCAATATGGCTTTAAACTACTATTATAAATGTGAATATTTGTATGTTTGAATGTTCGAGGCTCGATAACGCTCAAACAGCTGCGATGATTCTTATGTATTTTGGCAAAGAGGTAATCATCATTATGATATTAGGCAACGGACGTCCACTGCTGAACAAATGCCTCCCCCATATATTTCCACAACGAGCGATCACATGCTGCCCACATCCAATGACATTGCTGGGAGAGCGACCTTCGCCAGGTCGTCTGTCCACCTCGTTGGAGGTCGTCCTGCACTGCGTTTTCCGGTGCGTGGTCTCCACCTGAGAACCTTCTACTCGAACGGCCATCAGTTCAGTTCTACGAACAATATGCCTACCTATTGCCACTTCAGTTTACTAATCCTTTCAGCTATGTCCGTAACTTTAGTTCATCTACGGATCTCCTCATAAGGTAGAGGTAGTCATGTCCCTTTTTTGTCGTGGGGAAATCTTTGTCCACCTTAGGAAGGGCAGAGGCCTATGCCGGATTCTTACCGGCTAAATCCTCATGGTGTTCGTTCCACTTTCGCCTTGTAAGCATTGGACTACACATCCGGCCGGTATCAGCCCGTAAAGGTAGATAATGTCCTGGAATACAGTTACAAGAGCACAGTCAATTCGAATAAAAAAGCACTATATTTTAATATATGCCCAGTGAAACGGGTGGATAATATGAATTAAAAATAAGTTAACTTATAAAAATATCTTTGACATCGTAATAAGACTTATTCTTTTTAAAGGAAGTTGGTTTTATACGATTCTTAAAACTAAATTCGCTCTCGCTGGGCACGTTCAGAGCCTCATCACAAAGGCTTCAGTGCACCACTCTTACGCATTCTAATGCAAATTTCATTGAAATGCCTTCCCATTGTTATCACTTCCAGTCTCCAGTGAGAATTTCGTACTCACACATCCGTGCTCTTTTATATATGCGACTCTGCGATATTATTAAAAATATAATTTGAAAGAAGAAAATTGTGTGGAAACATTTAGGAGATTATTAAAGGTGAATTTGTATTAATTTAGCGTAGTGTGATGTGGTGTGCTTAATTTATACTATAAGTACGTTTTAGTTTGTTCTTTTGGGTAATTGCCAAAACTACTGGACCAATTTAGATTGTTCCACTGTTATGATGTTATAAAAGCCGTGTGATGCCGGCTACGAACAGCACCAACCCATCTCATCCCATAAGTGTCGTAATAGGCGAATATGGGATTAGCCGGAGAATGGGCAGCAGCGTCCTTCGAGTACATTAACAAATCAACTGCGATTGCCAACCCACCTGCCAAGCGTGGTGATTATGGCGAAACTCTCCAATGTGTAATTAACACACAAAACAAAAAATAGACATAAATAGAAACAGCTTTACTATATCATCTTGAAAAAGATGACTATTAAGTGAGTAGAGCGAGGGCAGGTCTCTAGTATTTATATTATTTTGATAAATGTAGTTTTAAGTTTTGGTTACTCCGTTAGCCATCTTCTCTTCGGGAATGCGAAATGAGATTGAATGGCTTTTTGTAATCGGGAAACATTTATTTTGCTAATAATTTATTTAGTTTTTATATTTCTATGATAACATACAATTTGTCGGATATAATAGAGCCTTTAAATATAGTAATTATAATATTGAAAATTGATCTACTGTGTTAAGCAAATTGATTTTTTGATGTGGTTCTCAATATGACATAGTATTTTATAGAGAGATTTTAAAAGCATTAGTAGTTGATACTTAGAACAAACAAACAACTTCAAACTTGGTAATATTTTTTTATACTTTTACCTACTGCTCATTCTTAAATCTTAAAATAGGTCAGTGAATTCAAATCAAAAGGTATTCTAGTTGTTGAGTTTGAAATAACTTAATTTTCTGTTTAATTTAATTATGCTCAAATATCATCCTGATCAAAGTGTCATCTTGCAAGCTTCCGATATAGATTAAATAAATAACAATAACAGCTTCCTAACCTCTTCCTCCCTTTTGATCTAAATATCCTGATCAAAGAGTCACATTCCATATCACAAGGAGAACTATTAAGAAGCTTACAGAACGTAGGGCAGCTTATGGCGAGCTATATACTCGTAGAGTGGCGACACGGCGTATCCGAATGCCTCAGAGAATCGATCAGCGGTTCGTGTCCAGCTTACCTTTATAGTTCGGCTGTAGTGGAACCCCATGAGTGCCCGCAGGACCTTCAACTCTGGTTTACCTTAGTTGGCCGATCAAAGGGTGACCGCCCGAACTATATGCTCGGGGGTGGAAGTGTCTAATGAAGTAATTCTGTCTAATGATGAAACCAGAGCCGCACCTCCCGACACCCCGTGCCATTCATGCTTCCTGTGTTGCTTCCTATCGTCTATTAATGGCCATCTAATTAATGGCGAGTCACTGTCTACAACAGAATTTTACTTTATACGTTGAAAAGCAGACGTCATTGTTCCTATTTTTCTTCGAGATTTCATTCAAAGTAACACCCATTAGAATAGACCTTATCTTTATAGTTTCCATCACATATAATAGTTCTACACAAGCAGGGACGATCCGTGACTTAATTTTATAGTGTAGCCATGGAGGGTCTCCGGTTAGTGTCTCATTACATTTTAGATTAAAATTCTCTAAAGGGCCTCTGCGTATTGGATCCATGTCTCCGCGTTAGCCTATCAAAAGACCCTGATAAGCTAAAAACAGCGACAGCAGACGCGATAGCAGCTATGCCGCAGCGAAGGATGGAAGGATGGTAAATCACCTAAAAATTAAAGGCGATTTGCAATTTTTGCATATACTATGCAATTTTTGCATGTACTATGCAATTTTTGCATGTACTATGCAATTTTTGCATATACTATGCAATTTTTGCATATACTATGCAGTCCGTGTGGTGTCCGGATTAAGAATACAGCACCACTCCATCTCCTCCCGTTCGATGTCGTAAAAGCCGACTAAGGGACTCTAAACCTGAGGGACGGGCAGCAGCGTCCCTTCTGTGGAACTGTACCCATAATGCGCTCACCAACCCACCTGCCAAACGTGGTGAGTATTGGCAAATACCCTTGGGGGGTACGTAATTACGTTATAATTGTGGAAATCTTTAGGGAGGCCTTTGTTCAGCACTGGACGTATATGATGATGCAATTTTTGTTAAATGTTCATCCGACAGAGCGTGCATCAGAGATCTTCGCCTGTTTAATCGCTATCGGCAAAGACATAATACCAAAATGACGTTTGACAGCGGCGTCTTTGCGATTTACGCTTGTCGCAAACCTTCTGCGACGCGTAATCAGCCCGCCGGTTCTTCTTTGCAAAGGCTATTAACCCGTGAATAATAATAATAACATGTAGATAATAATAATAATATTCTTCATTTCAGACACAAATCTATTTGCTATAATAAAATCGTAGGGAGACTATATCTTATGTTGAATATTTTTAAAGAAATGAAACGAATGCCAAAAAATTTATTTATTTATTTCTGTCTGTTTGTCAACGTAAAAACTACAGTATAAAATTAGTTGAAAGTTGGTAAAAATGTCCGTTATAGTTTGGGTAAGGTTCTAAATTAAACAACAAATCATCACGCTTTTGTTCAAGGGAGGTGTGTAGTAATAAGATAATAGTTATGTTTTATAGCGAATATTATGAAAAAATTAACAGAAGTGAACCACATTCGTTAGAAGTAAGTGATATGAATTATTTAAAAAAAACCATCACACTATATCTAAAGGGAGCTAAATATAGCTATACGACAGATTTTTAGAATAAGAATGCTTATTTCGTAACCTATCGCAATTAGTTACATGGCCTGCTGATCTGATACGTGGGTTGTGATTGTTTGCTCTCAGGATCAAATCGACCCTCAATATTAGTTTTTGGATTATGTTTTGTATTAGTTATATTCTACTAGTCATCAAAGATCTTTTTTATGATGGCGAAGAAGTCATTAATGAATGCAAACATTTTGGATGCACTGTGTTACCGGGTTTTACTCAATTACTTTCTGAATTAAGCTATTATTTTCAAACACAGAAATTAGAATATGCATTGTTAAAAGGACTAAATTAATACCCTGATGGTTTATGTTTTATATGATGATAAATTAATACCCTGATGGTTTATGTTTTATATGATGATAAATTAATACCCTGATGTTGAATATATATGATGATAAATGTTCCCTGGCACAAATCTAGAAAAACAAGATACTTACAAGCATCTTGTTTTTCCCTAAGCTTCGAAGTAAAGCTATAAATGTACAAAGTTAGAGCACAAAGTAGTTTTTGTTTCTTAATAGCTTTTTTTACTTACGTATGAATCAGTTATAGGATCCAAAAGGGTGGGTGTAAACCTATAATTTTAAAAAAGGTATGCGAGAATTATGGTTTTTGGTATTGAAATTACTAATTATATATTTTTAATATCATGTAATGATGTCATTAGAAGAGAGAACATACAAATACGGTATAAATACACTGTGTAAATATTATATACTTTCGCTGTTTGTTATCTTAAACATATGCTTAAATTATTTGTCATATGAGATATCTTGTTAGTAGTTTTATTAATTGACGACACGGTGGTTGGTGCAGTGGCTGATACAGTCGACTGCTGGGCCCCACGTCGTGGGTTCGATTCCCGCACGGAACAAATATTTGTATGATCTGCAGGTAGTTGTTCCGGGTCAGGGCGTATTGGGTGTAAAATTTGTATCTGTAAACGCACCCACGACACAGGAGAATACTTGGGCAAAGATAAAAAAAACACAATAAGAGTAAACAAATATTATCATCATCATATATTATCATCATCATCATAAGCGTATACGCTAAATAAATTATGAATACAATTATAGAATTATGCAGGCAATTACTGGATATCAACCTCTCCCAATTCACGTCACTAAACATGATCCTCGGCTTTTCTTATCCAGCTCGTGAGAGCTATAATTTTATTATCTTTTATTATGCAGACTTGTATATTTTGCGTATTTCCAGAACAGAATGTCATATGGCATTCTATTGTGGGGAGCGGCGGCTAATGTAGTTTCAATATTTATATTACAGAAGGGGGACATCTGCGCCATCTGTGATATGGGTCCTTGTGAATCACTTAAAGATATCTTTAAAAATATTAATATACTAAAAGTGCCCTCCCTTTACATTTTTGAAAATATTATGTTTGTCCGTAAAAACCTGCTAATGTTCTTTGTATAAATACTAGAAACAAACATAAAATTGTTGTTCTAAATTTAGATTCTCAAATACCAGTAAATCTTTCTTTGGAAACTGTATTCGATTGTATAACAAGATACCTAAAGCTATTACTGATCTCACAGATGGGAAGTTTCAAGCACACGTTAAAACAATTCTCATAAAAAATGCCTACTATAGGGTTAGGGACTATGTTGACGATGGGTACATATGGCGTTAGCTCTTTTCTGCACATGTGGCTTCCCTGGTAACCAATTATGTGTGAGGTGCTCTTTGGACTGTATAGCTGCTATACTTATGTTTCAGCAATGTATTGATAAAGTTTTAAACACCATATAAAGGTTTTCTTAATATCTAATTCAATATTGTAACCTCAAGTATTTTAAAAGAGTATCCATGGACTTTCTTGCTGGTTCATCTCCATAGGATCAACTAATTGGAACGGTGCAACTTAAATTCTGACGTTTCATAAGTGCCAGTAATTGGTTTATTAGAAATAAAATTATTTGGCTTTGTTCTATGTTCAGTGATCATTATGACAATGATTGTGTTTCTTACTTCTTGTTAATTACATACAAATGTGAAACTATCAGAAAGAAAGACAGAAAGTTTTCTCTTTCTTACTTATATATTTCTTTCTGAAAGTTTGTCTCTCAATCACTATCAACCGACTCAGCGGATTAAAAATAAATTTTAGCATAGAGGTAGATTTTGTAATGAAATACAATATAAGATATATAAAGAAAAATATAACCCGTTTAGTGCCCAGCGAAGCGTGTGGGTAACGGCTAGTTGTATTATAAGAAAAGCAAACGAAGTCAAATAAATATAATCTTCCGGTTTTAGTTATAAATTTAACAGATTATTTAATTATTATTGACTGCTTAATAATTTGATTAATCGTCTCTCTTTTCACGGGTTTATATACCCTGTAAGGGGGAACCCGGTCTTTTGACAGGCTTACGCGGGGACATAGGTCCAACACGCAGAGGTCCTTTAGAGAATTTTAATCTAAAATGTAATGGGACACTAACCGGGGACTCTCCATGGTTGCACTATAAAATGAAGTCATGGATTGTCCCCGGTGGTGTAAGGCTATTGTATGAGATGGAAACTATAACGATAAGGTCTATTGCAATGGGTGTTACATGGAATTAAATAATTAAATAATAATACGATTAATCATTTAATTAAATGATTAATCGTATTATTATGCTTATTATACTAAAATGATTATTTTACTATGGTTAACTTATCTATGATACTGTTATGGACTATATGAATGTCTGAAATAAAGATTTATCTAGTTTCCCTATTACACGGGTTTATATCCCCTGTAAGTCCCTATAGAGAATTTTAATCTAAAATGTAATAGGACACTAGGCGGGGACTCCCATGGCTGCACTATAAAATGCAGTCTCGGATTGTCCCCGGAGGTATAAAACTATTGTATGAAATGGAAACTACAAGTATAAGGTCTATTGCAATGGGTGCTAAATGGATTGAATACTAAGAAAAACGGAAAAAACGGCGTCTGCCTTTCAACCTTTAAAGTGAAATTCTGTGGCAGACGGTGACTCGCCACTCACAAGATGGGCCCCCTAAATGGCCGCCACTACAGGCGACAAGAAGCAACACCGGTGTAGGGGTGTAGGGAGATGCGGCACCGGTTTCACCATCGCGCGTCTCGAAGACTCGGACCGGATTTCCCCGTTATTACGCCATTAGACACTTCCACCCCCGAGCACATAGCTCTGGCGGCCCCCCTCTGATGGCTACCTAAGGCAAGCCAGAGTTGAAAATCCTACGGGCACTCATGGGGTATCACTCCAACCAACCAATAAAGGCAAGCCGGAGACGAGGCTCTGACCGACTCTCTGGAGCATTCGGGTAAGCAGTGTCGCCTAATTAAAGATTTATTATTATTATTTCTACTATAGAAATATATTTTATGCAAACTGTTAAACTTGGTCTAAGAGGCGGCCATTTAATTAGATTTAAGGACCCCAGTGTCACATTAATTCCTTAAAATTGCTCATAATATCAATGGCGAAGGTGTAAAATAACGTGTTAAAGTAGTTTATTATGTGTCAATTAACACATATAACACGACACGTAGCGCAGAAGCCTCCACACCTACCGTGCCAAACACATAGGTTCAAAATATATTCGACTAGAAACATCTTCCCCTATCGGTACTACTTGCACATCGAGGTAAGTTTACATATTTGTATGTTCCTTTAGTGTGCTAAAAAATACAACATATAGCGATCACTGATCTGCCTGCCAAGCGTGGTGATTGTGGATGGCAATCAGGGGCGGATCCAGGATTATAATTGGGGCGGGATCGGATCTTATGTCAAGGTTTTTAGAGATCATTATTGCTATTACAGTCACCCTCTCAGAGATGTGCCTATAGACGTGTATTCTATCACCAGTGCTCTAGTGTGATCATATGAGGACCTGGTGCCCCCCTAATTAATATGTTAATGAGAGTATCGTGAACATTATTGTAATAATTATACTCTATTTGAATTGTTTGATAATAAAGCGCTAGAACTAATGTTTTGAATTAAACAAATACATGAATTTTACCTAAAATAACACCTATTTCAGTTTCTCAGTTGTAACAAGTTGCGTACATACAGCGCAGTTATAAGTCGTCGAGTCGGAAAGTACGTTTCGTGGAACTCTCGTAATTTTCACTATACTTTTCTTCATTGTGTTCCCCCAGTAAATTAAATTCTATTTATTTTGAGATATATCTTCTGTGAACTGTTACTAAATATTTTTTGTTGTATGAGGTTATGGACTGTGTCGTTTTCGGTATCGAATAAAACCTTTCTATTAGTAAATTTCGTTAGAGGTGACTAAGGTTCTATCCAGGTATGGTAGCACCATCTTTCTGTTTGCTAAAAACAACGTGTTCTTGGTAATATCCGTGGTAGTAGGTATAGTGGCGACCCGGTTTACAGACTCACTCCTTAAGTACTCCAGGATACCACACACCAGACGCTCGAGGAATGCCCTAAGTGGGCTGCCGAACGGCTTTTTCTGGTCAATTGGATCGGGCAAGATCTCTCTGCGGTAGTGTCCACCACCACCCCATCTCATCCCGTGGGTGTCGTAAAAGTCGACTAAGGGATTAGCCGGAGGATGGGCAGCAGCGTCCTTTGACTACATTAACAAGTCAACTGCGATCGTCAACCCGCCTGGCAAGCGTGGCGATTATGGCAAAATCCCGCCAATGAGCCCACAACACCCATATCGGTCATTGTGGTGGAGGGTTTGGGGAGGCCTGTGTCCAGCGGTGGACTTCATTCGGCCGAAATGATGAGGCGAGTTGGTGAGCGCACAATGGCTGTTGTTCTACAGAAGGGATACCACCATACTGTATTTTCATGGTAAGCCAGTGTCACCAAGCTGGGCTAAGTAGGCAGTCTCTGAAATATACTTTGCTAACGGTAGTAAATTCAGAATTAGTAGTAATTAGTGGGTACTAACATAGATAGACAACTTAAAAAAAAAACGCGTCGAATTGAGAATCTCCTCCTTATTGAAGTCGGTTAATAAACTCCAAAAAAAATAACGGCATTATAGCCACCAAAGCTTTACATAATGCCCATTATGTAAAGCTTTGGTGGCTATAATGCCGTTATTTTATATAATTTATTAGATTCTACAATTTATAAATGTGAGAACTTCGCTTACTTGATTAGTATTTACTCTGTATTACCGTCGAAGACCAGCGCCGGAAATCTACTGTATACTGTGATTATGTTTCATAAAAAAATATCGTTGGCTTTGAATGTATTCTTCAAGTTGGTAAACTATTTAAGTTTTGATCGTTCCGGTTGAAGTAAAATAAATAATTTCGACATAGGGGCATTTGTGTGTTTTATTATTGTGTTTATTTGTAGTTTAACGTAATGTCCCTTATGAGAAATCAGATCATTGTGTAGCAAGCAGTCATTGGAAATCTCAAGTACTACATTTTACAGTATTTTACGTATGCACTTCCATCATCATATCAGCCTATGGATGTCCACTGAACATGGCTGAACGAAGGCTGTCATAGATTCCCTCATTCGTCATTTTGGGGGTATTTGCCAGAAGGTAGTCCCCACGCTCGGTAGGCGAACTCGCGCAATTGTTTGTTATTTGTTTGTTCCGATACTCAGAAATATACTGTTTTTGTTGTTATGATCGTTGAAGTTCAAGGTATGTAGTTAAGTATCGGGAGCAATGCCGAAGGTTTTTAAAATAAAAAGAGTCTAGCCGCGGCGACTATTTATTATAGACTAAATCATACAATCTTAAAATCTAATATATTGTTCTTATTTCTAATTATCTCTACGGATACCCACCGCCGGGTGCTAGTCATGACACCCCGACTGTACCGCGAATACTGTATCAGCTTAGGCCGGCCCCAACGTAAACAGGATACTAAAACATTATTAAATTATGGGCCAATACGGCACGCATTACTATGTAGATCATAATAACATATTTCCATACTATTTTTTGATTAGCACTTTTACATAAAACACGCCTTCGATGATATAGAAATTTAAAAAAACGTATTATTTGCATACTGCTAGCGTTTAAGTGCGTTTTTAACACTCTTTCACAATTTAATTTCATTGTATTACATAGATGAAACCTTCCATATTATGGATTCACTAAAACGGCATCTTCATTAATTCTCCATTTTGAATAATTCTCCTGCTACGTCAAAGTGACAACTTCGTAGCAAGTTGCTACGAATCTCATACTTTTATTTAATAAAATTCGTGTCTTTTCGCATTCCTTTATTTAATCTATTATTTTTAGTTCTGTTTTAAATAAAAACTATAAAATGATATTGGTTTTATTAACATGTATTAACCGTGTAGTGTCCGGATTAAGAATATAGAACCACTCCTCCCGTGGAGGTCGTAAAAGGCGACTAAGGAACTCGAAACCAGAGGGATGGGCAGCAGCATCCCTTCTGTGGAACAGTAGTCATTCTGCGCTCACCAACCCGCTAGCCAAGCATGGTGAGTACTGGCAAATTCCTCCCAATATGATGACACAGTTGTGGAAATCTATGGGGAGACCTTTGTTCAGTAGTACGTTGTATGGCCGATATGATGATGATGAATTATAATAAAACACTTCTAACAGATTATACCGCATATATTATAGATTTTTGTTTTTCCTAACATTTTGATTACTTATTTATTTATTGATCACAAAATCCACAGTCCTAAGATACCACAAATTTCCTTAAACACTAATCTTACAATCAAGTACGGATTTATAGTTTATTTTCCTTACAGATACAGAAAATAATAAAGAACAAGGACTAATAACAAACCATGTGGTGCCGGCTCAGAATACCACCACCCCATCTCCTCTCGTGGGTGTCGTAAAAGTCGACTAAGAGATTAGCCGAAGGATGGGCAGCAGCGTCCTTCGAGTAAATTAACAACTCAACTGCGATCGCCAACCAGAACAGATCTGAATTTTGTGCGATTATGGCAAAACCCCCCAATGAGCCCACATCACACCCCTATCGGTCGTTGTGGTGATTTTTGGGGGAGGCCTGTGTCCAGCAGTGGACTTCATTTGGCCGAAACGACGACTAATAACAAAATATATAATATGTGTATGTATGTATATATAGCTGTGGAGTGTTATGTATAGAATAAGTGTCTGGAGTCTCCTGTTGATTGCTTACATGTGAGATATTTCCACTTAGAAAGATTATCATGAATTAGTTTCAAGTAATTATCAGTTCGTCATTTCATCATTTACAGCAGCAAGTATCAGCTTCCTGTACGTACCTACTACATCACTTTATTAGTAATAAATATCGAGACCAGTATTTTTTTGTAGTATCTTTTTTTTTGTTCTGTGAACCGAGTTTTGTGCATAGTTTATGTCACTATGTGGCACATCAAAAAGTTGAGTATATTCCTTATATGTTATATGTCAGGGCTCTTAATTTACAAACTAAGTTATTTAGTTCAGTGAAATCGATATTACCACTACAAATCTTATAGAGAAATGTCATATCTTAAAATGTCCGTCTATTCTCTAATGACATTATATCATGTCTACACGATACAATGTAATCTTCAGATCTGAATTTTGTGCGATAATTTAGATGTTTTATGATTGTTTTACCATACAAGTATTGATTCTTGTTCTTGTTGTACATATGTTGTGTAATTTGGATTCCAGTAATTACTGCGGTATTCTGGAATACTACGTATGAGTCCACAGTAAAGAGATTTGAAACAAGTGATATCCGTAAATGATAGACATCCAATCTAAATTAACGTTGGCTATACGTTGGACTCAGCTATCGCCGGACGCACCTCGACCCTTGTGGATCTTTTCTGCAAATGATAGATATACATGAATAACATTTTTTATTTTATTTTATTCCGTGCCAACGATACAAGCTACATGCTCACCTTTGAAAGTGTTTATCGTTTTAGGATTTATAGTGCTATTCTGTAACAATTAACTAGTGAGAGTGAGAGACTCACCTCTGAATCTGCAGTGAAAAGTGGTAAAGACAATGCGAAATTAGAAAAATGAATTCGAGTGGTGAGTTCTTACAGAATAGCCACGCAGGAGGCTAGACACCGGGCTTACCTCGCTTATCGCTTAAATTAAATCATCATCATCATCATCATCATATCAGCCACAGGACGTCCACTGCTGAACAAAGGCCTCCCCCTTAGATTTCCACAACGAGCGGTCACAACGGCGGTACGATTACCGGTAACGAGCGGTAAATTAAATAATCTTTATAAAAATGATAATATTAAATAATCTTTATAAAAATGATAATCTTAAATCGTGATAAAAAATGGTCTTTTAAGTTAATTGGTTACCCTTTTAGCACTCGTCATTGAGCAGAAATTTACTTTTAATGTTGATCAAATTGCTCTAGTTCTCAAATATTCTCCAAATGTTAGAATACATCCATTAATAATGTGTTTGATAATTGTTTGGTATGGCTATTATGAATTATTCTGCTAGAAAGTAAACCTTTGAGTTATTATAAATTAAGAACTTACCTGTAAGTGAAGTTCTATTCTATTTCGAAAGTACGTTCGGCGCAGTGGCTAAGCAATTAGCATAAGCTTTGTGCGCTTCATGTCACTGGTTCGATCCCCACATGGAACAAATATTTGTATGATCTACAGATAGTTTTTCGGGTTTGGGTGTTTGTGCATGTGAGATTTATGTCTGTAAACTGTACCCACGACATAGGAGAAATCCTAGGGTTTATGTAGTTTGAAAAAAACTAAAATGTAGACTTCTGAAGAGACCAGCAACCAACCTTCTCGTTTTCTCTGTACCTATAATGGTTGAATCAAAATACTAAGTGGATAATAGGCTAGATTGTAAACTAAACGATACAAATTAGAGATGACGAGGTCAAGTGCTACCCTTACAAAAAACCGGACAAGTGCGAGTTTAACTCGCTTGGCCTCTCCAAGCGAGTTAAACTCGCACTTGTCCGGTTTTTTGTCCAGAATGTCTTCCAGAATTTCTGAATATATTATCTATTGTTGAATTCTGTCCTGTACCAATAATTTATCCCATGAACAAACTTTACATTGTAGTTGAAAAACATGTTCTCCCGTTTATTCCAACTGTAAATTTAAGTTTGAACGAAAAATATTGATAGATTTTCGATGTTATTTGAATACATTGACTTCTTATAAGTTTTTCTATAATCTTAAAGTGAAAAACAATATACTGTATTTTTCTCAACATTTTTGGCTTAGTAGTTTCGGAGATAAAGGGAGGGAATGGTAAATTTTCATGTACTTTCTAAAATAACTTTAAAACTATTTACTTTAAAACTATAAAATAAATATATTTAAGATCCTCACAACACGTTGTTCCATTTCATATGTTACACATTACAGTTTACAAAACTTGATTCTTCAATTTTCTGATCCCCAAAAGTGACCCCATATTCAAAAATTATTTATTTACGTTACACGTTCGTATTTGGGTCACAGAAGTGATTATATGTGTACCAAATTTCAACTTAGTCTTTTTCCTTCAGACGTTCGGAACCCTAAAAAGAGTAATTTAAATATTCTCTAAAGCGTGTGGAATATCGTGTACTAACTACGTGTAACTACATTGTATATAATGGTTATCTGTTCGGACGAAGTTCAATTAGAATTGAACTTCACTAACAGGTAAGTTCGTTTAATTTCTAATTTTAAATGAAATTGCACAAAGTATATTACAATATATAATAAGTTCCAGTGTTAGTTTTCAGATAGGATAATGGTGTATGGTATTACTAAATGGAACCCCATTTAGTAGCTCCAGTGTGATCTTACTTGGACCTGGAGCCCCCCTTCGGTGCCAAAGATGACCGCTCCAGTGGTTTTAGCTGGTAGGAGTCATACTCCTGGCATACCCCTTCGCCCTACCCCGGGGCGAAGAAAGTTCCATTAAGAATTTCCCCTGGACACCAATGAAAAAAAGTTTCCATTTATTTCCCTAAAGATGGACGCGGAAGAAGTCACGGGTAACAGCTATTTATAGTGTGACGACACCTACATCGCCAGCAATACAACTACAACTTACAACGACATCTACTCGACTAACAAATGCAACTCTCCGATGACGTTAAAGAATCCTGAATCACGCTATTAAAGTATTCGCGCAACGTAGCATATATACAGACGCCCAACTTCAACCGTTGGGCTTCGGCCCGCCAGGCATACCATCCGCCTGGCTGGAGGATCCTCCCTTTTCTCTGGAGGAACACCGCACCTTGTTCCCCATAATAGAATAGCGGAAATCCTCATGTACTTCCTCCGTCCCGGGAAGGAGACACTTCCGGCTAAAATTTCACGGATATCGAAATGGGGCTCAAGGATCTCAAGACTATCGCTAGTCACTTATTAGTGCCACGCCTATAATCGCATTTTGGAGGGAGTGGAGTAACTGCAAAGAGCTCAACCTCTTCAGCGGAGGGGAAGTGGGAAGCGACTATAAAAAGAGGAGCCCCACCAGGCACATCTTAGGGGATTGTAAAAGATCCCCCCGAAACCTCGTACTGCACTGTGCTAAGCACACTCACGTATGTGCTCAAGTATTGCCATTTTGGAGGGACTCGCTTGAAATGAACGCACAGAGTCCATTCTGAGCCCGTGATAGAATATTTAGTTCCATTATGATGAACGCGGAAGAAGTCACGAGTAACAGCAAGTTATATAATAGTATTAAATCGACAAAAAGTTTGATGATAATTGAGGTGTGTAACCTTCCAAGTCCCTTTTCTGCATCTATTGTTAATTAATTAATAAGCGAATTAGTTCTACTGGCATTGTCTTCCTTTAATCTATTTTGTACACATTTAATCAACAATTTTTTGAAATACGAATTCGTTAGTAATGTTTTCAACACGCTCGTAAAAGTTATTTATACGACCAAGAATATCGCAGAAGCATTGCTACGTAAACAAGAAAAATGATTATAAACGAAACTGAAAATAAAATTCTGTTATAAATGTGGATTTATTACGAGCTATCCAAAGCGGAATGCGTGACGAGACCTGGATTCTACCACAGTAATCTGAAACGTAAACTTTGGTATTTTAAAGCCTTTATTGCTTCGTGCTTGCGGACTTTTATTCGAATACCAACTACAAAAGCAATGGAAACTAAAATGAAAAATTCGAAATGTTCACCGTTGTAATTTCGATTCAGCCCTGCTACATGGCCTCGCAGGGAATTATTTCAATAACACTGACGAATGGGTTTTATAACAGAATTGATTACGGCCCAGATAACGAGATGTAATCGCACCGGGGGGAATAGAGACAAATGCCGTATTGGTTGCAGATTTACAGCGCGGCGCGCGCCATCTGGCGTGCCAATTTATGAGTTTAATCAGGGAGTCGGCGTTGCCACCGGTTTGGGATCGCAGCGAGAACGGCGCCAGGCTTGTTCACTGTTCAGCTTGCAACCCGCATAGAGGCAAACCCCTTTATATACCGCATTGGCTTTTAGCTACTATAAATTGATTTTAAGTGGTTTTGTTCGTTTTTATCCATTAATGCCTTTTTAGACGCAGCTTATTTAGATTTAGGCTTTTAAGGAATTGACTAGCTTTATATATAATCTCTGCTGCGATTCTATCGAAGTACGAGTATGTAGATATTGTTTTGTGTGCAAAACTGATTCTTTAATTAAATTTAATCTTTTATTCGTATGACCTTGCGATATGAGCTCCTATTTTCAGTACCTGTTGTAAGAATTTTGATTAGCGATCTAATTGATAAGCGAACTAAACGATAACAAACATTATATTTCCGAGATAATCAAATTCTAATGTACTTACTTACAGTAAAATAGTACACTGTATTTTATTTTCGTATTTTCAATTTCTTTTGGTCCGGATTAAGAACCTAGCACCATTCTATCTCATCCGTGGATGTCGTTAAAGTCGAATAAGGGACTCACGGATGGGCAGCAGCGTCTTTTCAGTGGAACAGTTGTCATGCTGCACTCACTAACCCGCCTGCCAAGCGTGGTGAGTACTGGCAAATTTACGTAACAAATGTAAAAATCGAAGGCAGTGGTTCAGCAGGGGACGTCCGTCAGCTCTCATGATGATATCATATTTTATATTTTTTTCGAACACGCCTTATATATCTCGTCATCCATTACGGGAACTCAAAATTCTTAACTGTATCAATATTCCATACGGCAACAAAGCTTAGACATCTATGCGATTAAGATCGCAATACTGTACGGTTATGGCAAATTGCTATTTTATTGCTAACGACCCTTGGAATAGGCCATTTTGGTTGAGCCATACAAATTGTAAGGGTTGGTTTACACTACGATTTCACCCGATGCGGTCGCCGTTAAATAAACTTGAAACTGATGTCTTTATCGAACTCGCAACCCAGAACACTGCCGCCAATATGTTAGTGGATGATAAATAACAAGTGATCAAATAGATTGCTTGTTATTTATTTATGTAGTAATTAAAAGTATACCGTGTGGTGTCCGAATTAAGAATATCGCACTACTCCATCTACTCCTGTGGTTTTCGTAAAAGGCAACTATGGGACTCTTAAGCAGAAGGATGGGCAGCAGCGTTCACTTCTATAGAACAGCAGTCACTCTGCGCTCACCAAATCGCCAACCAAGCGTGGTGATGACTGGCAAATTACCCCCAAAATGATGATACAATTGTAAAAATCTATGAGGGATGCCTATGTTCAGAGGTGGATATCCCTGGGCTGATATGATATGATGAATTAAAAGTAACATGGTAGAAAGAGACGTTTTGCTAGAGAGTTTGTTGCGTCGCTTCTTCTTCCCAGCTTAAATAGTAAGCAGCGGTAAATGGCGGACAATTTTGGGAGTATCTTGTATTATTGCGGGTCGTGAAGCTAAAGTCGGACCATAACATAAACTTCAAGTCATTTGATGTGCGTGTTTCAATGTTCATAAGCAACCACACAGAAACCTCTAAACGAGAGTTCACAAATAAGCAACATTTTCATTAGTTTCCAGCCTTGACCTGTCCAACAGCAACTTTATAATTTCGCAACTAACCAACTAGATATTAGCACATCTAACTTTTCTAATCAAACTCGCGTAGAGTTTTATAATAAGAATGTATATCGAGCCTACATGGGAGCAAATGCTTCTTTCATACGGTTTATTGAATAGACGATAAACGCACAAAGGCGGTTAGGCATAAATATTACTTAAGTTATCGCCTAAAAGATCTATGGAGGTTGGCTGCGTATCGTTCTCATGACAGTTATTGCGTTTTTTATGCGTGAAGTTGGGAGAAATTCTATTTAGTGGCGGCATTGTTGACAACAACACAAAGATATAGTTAGTGGAAACAACAATGGATGGTGGTACAAAACAGAAGTGTGTCTTTAAATTTATTCTAAGTCTTTATATTAAGTCTTCTTCAATTTGTATCTATCTATTATTCTTATGATGACTTTTTTAGAATAAGGTTTTCTTACCCTAATAATGTGTGGCGTCCGGATTAAGAATATATCACCACCCTATCAGCACCCTTGAATGTCATAGAAAGCGACCAAGGGACCGTATATCTGAGGGATGGGCAGCAGGGTTCCTGTTGTGGAACAGCGCTCACCAACCACCTGGCAAGCGTGGTGAGTACCTGCTCGTAAATTCCCCACAATGTGACGACACAATTGTGGAAATCTATGGGGAGGCCTATATTTAGCAGTGGACGTTTACTGTGTGCGTGCGTGTGTACTAAATAAAAACACATGCATCGTTTCACTCCTACCGCCATCCCATAAGGTTCAAATTCACGCTTCATTATGAAATAAAACGACTAAGCACGTCTATTTCCAGATTTTCTCCAGACTCTCAGCATATACAGACAGCTGAAATTGCTCAGATCCACTTCTTCCCTTTGAAACTCAAGAGGTGAGAGAAGTGAATTTGCCTTTGTAGCTTGCTTGCATGGTTACTTTGAACACTTTGTAGAGTAGAACATAATTTAAGTTTAATAGACCGCTATAAGATATGTACGTCTGATATTTTTGGATCTCGTTCATTATACACTTACATACTTACATATTCCTTTATAGACTGAACTTTGTGTGACCCTCTCAGATAATGCTATCGTCACAGATAGATATGTGATATGTAGTGCTAGCTACGAATAATATTTAAGAAAAGTGATGATAATTGGCCACTCCCCCCCCTTTATCTCCGAAACTAGATTTTAGCTTTTACGCTGTAGCAACCTATAGATTACAGGAAAATCTATGAGAATTCTATGGTCTTAAAATAAGATGGTAAATCTTTCAATATTATACGTACAAACTTACTTTTGCAGTTGGAATGTATGGGGGAACATGTTTATCAACTACGATGTTAAGTTTGTTCTTGGGATAAATTATTATTGGTACTACTCGTTCCTCTTCAGGCATCCGTTACTCTTCGTACCTAAAGATAACATATTCATCGTACGAAACCCTCTCCAAGCGAGTTCAACTCGCACTTGCCTGGTTTATTTTTGTAGGTACGCCATTTAAAAACTAATTATTGATACACCATTTTGAAGATTGCGTTCCCCATACATAGGCTGCACTAAAAGTATCGGGAATGGAATATTTCCACTGTTCCTGTCATATTAAAATCTTTTTAATTGAAAACTCCTTGGTTTTACAAATCGAATACCATTTATTTATTTAAAAAAAGATTCACGGTCTTGTCACAGGGTTTTGTCAAACTTGTTTAGTCGTTGAGAAAATGGAATTGACTCGAGAAAAGAAAAAAAAACAATTGAACCGTACGACGTTGCCGACATATTTTTTAGAATTTTTTCATTTTTGTGAATTATTTTATGAATATGTAGAGATTTATTAATCTAAACACCGTACGACGTTGCCTTATACTTGACATTGGCGAAATTGTGGAAGATATTCGACAGAAGCCATAATCTAAGAGAAGAAGAAGAAGACTCGAGAAAATTCAAGAGCGATGATTTATTATGACTTTCGAAGTGGTTTAACACAAAAACAGTGTGTTGACCGGATGATTTCTGCATTTGGTGATGAAGCCCCATCCAAAACCACAATTTATCGCTGGTTTGCTGAATTTCAACGTGGACGTGTCAAGCTCAGTGATGATCCTCGTCAAGGTCGTCCAAAAACTGCAGTCACCCAAGAAAACGTTGATGCTGTGCGTAAGCTGATTGAGGAAGATCGACATGTGACATACCGCGAAATTCAGGCAACTTTAGACATTGGCATGAGTCAAATACAAATAATCTTGCATGAACAATTAGGTGTAAAAAAGTTGTTTTCCCGATGGATACCGCATTTGCTATGTGAAGAGCAAAAAGCGGCTCGCGTTACTTGGTGCGTCAGAACTCTCGAAAGATTCCACGCAGGATCCTCAAATGCTGTATACAACATCGTATCAGGTGACGAATCCTGGATATATGCGTACGAACCCGAAACAAAAAACCAGTCACGAGTTTGGGTGTTCGAAAATGAGTTAAAGCCAACAAAAATTGTTCGTTCACGGAGTGTCGCAAAAAAAATTGTGGCCACGTTTGTCTCCAAAACCGGCCATGTTACGACTATTCCTCTTGAGGGACAAAGAACGGTTAATGCAGAATGGTATGCTAGCATTTGTTTGCCACAGGTCGTTTCTGAACTCCGTAGAGAGAACTGCAACCGCCGCATCATCCTCCATCACGACAATGCGAGTTCTCACACCGCGCACAGAACAAAAGAGTTTTTAGAGCAAGAAAACATAGAATTATTAGACCATCCGCCGTACAGCCCCGACCTTTTTTTTTTTTTTTTTTTTATTGATGTCCAGTGGAAATTCTACATGGAACTTCCTTCACCCCGGGGAAGGGCGAAGGGGCATGCCGGACTCCTACCGGCTAAAACCACTGGAGCGGTCATCTTCGGCACCGAAGGGGGGGCTCCAGGTCCTCGTAAGATCACACTAGAGCCGCCCATTGGTGCCACGCCTTTAGGCACATCTCGGAAGGGATGACTGTAAAGCGGTCACCCCCTCTAGCGGAGGGAAGGCGACTGTAAAAAGGTCGCCCCCCCCAGGCACTTCTCGGGGAGGATTGTAAAGGATCCCCCCAAGCCTCGCATTGCGCTGTGCTGCGCACACGGCGGCACGTGACCACGTGCGCGCCACCGTCTTCCCGGGGGTCGCTCGGTGTGAGCACGCAGATTCCCCAATCTGCGCGCCCGCGACCCCCAAGGCCCCCCACCATGAAGTGACGGCAGGGGGCTCAGGCGTGTTGGACTTGGGAGCCGGGACGGTTGTTGCCCCGGCGCCGTCTCGTCCTTCTCCGTGCGGGATCAGCCCTCTCCCGATCCCGTTCTGCAGTCTCCTTCTGGAGCATGACGCTCTCGCAGAAGGAGACCACTGCACTCCAATTTTCATGCTCTGCCAACATAGCCGACACTACTGCCGGCAGAGAGAGATCTTGCCCGATCCGATCGACCAGGACCCGCCGCTCGGCCGCCCACGCAGGGCACTCCTCGAGCGTGTGCTGTGCGGTATCCTGGTCGCTTTCACAATGGTGGCACTGTGCCGTAACCTCGCGTCCAATTCTGTGCAGGTACGCACCGAAACAACCGTGACCGGTGAACACCTGCGACAGACGGTAGGTGACGCGCTCGCTCCTTCTGAGCCAGGCTCCGAAGAGCGGCAGGATGGCCTCAACGACGCGTTTGTTCGCGAACTGCAGCCGAAGGCGATTTCGCCACGTCTCGAGTGTGCGCCGTTGAGCCAGCCGCCTTAGCCTGTCGAACGCCCCTGGCGGCACGCTTTCGCCACACTGGCGGAGGGAGCGTGTTTGATCATAGACCCACGCATCCGTCTCCGCCATGATGTCGAAAGGCGGAAAGCGTGCCAGGAGAGTTGCCGCCTCGTAGGACACCGTCCTGTATCCCCGTGCGATCCGTATAGCCACTCTGCGCTGCAGACCGTGAAGTTTGGCTCTACAGCGCTGGACACCTGAAAACCGGGATGACCATACAGGTGCCCCGTAGAGGGCCACGGACCGCACGACGCCCCCGTAGAGACGGCGAATTTCCTCGCTCGGTCCCCCGAGATTGGGCAGCACTCGGTGTAATGCACCTACTACCCTCTCGACTCGGGGGACGAGGCGTGCGAAGTGCTCTTCGAAGCCCCAACGACTGTCCAGGGTGAGCCCCAGGTACTTCATGTACTGGCCCACCCTGATTTGCGCGTCACCAACGCTTATCCACGAACTGGGTGGTTCTCTGCTCCGCGGCAGTTTATGGAACCATAGCGCCTCGGTTTTGTGAGGCGCTATCTGCAGACCCAGAGCGTGGATTTTGGCTACGACAATTGTACAGCCCCGACCTAAGCCCTAATGATTTCTATACTTTCCCTAAAATAAAGAATAAATTGCGTGGACAGAGATTTTCATCACCTAAAGAAGCTGTGGACGCCTACAAAACGGCCAGTTTGGAGACCCCAACTTCCGAATGGAATGGTTGCTTCAATGATTGGTTCCATCGTATGGAAAAATGTGTCAAATTTCGCGGAGAATACTTCGAAAAGCAATAAATATATTTTTAAATAGTAATGTTGTGTCACTTCCTTGATTCCCGAAATTTTCAGTGCCGCCCTCGTATATACATTATTCGGTGACTGATTACGATAATATGCGAAAAATTCCTACGGGGCAACTAGTTATTGCATAATTTTATGAGAAATAATAATCTCAAACCTTTAAAATGGAAATGCAAGGAAACAGAACGCGTCATCAGACTCATTCGTTACTCCCTGAAAGCGGTGTACGATTGTCATTAAAAAAAATTGCGTTGACCAACTGAATAGTAGAAGCAAAATGTAGATAAACTTTTATAGAAAGAAAAGAAAAGCGATTTATTGCCACAACAAAACGCGCATCGGTACATTCATATTAATTAAAATAAAATCTACACTAAACTTGCAATAAAAACTACATAACAAAAAGATTGATCGTAGAATAGAAATTAAGAAATAAGATACCAAAGGAAATAATAATAAAATAACAGTTTGCTGATGCACGTCTTAAAAGTGGCAAACTCAAGCAACGTCAACACTCAGCATAATACTGTGTTAACGTTAGCCGCAACATAGAGCTGATTCGCAGTGACAGACGGATATTAAGCCAACATACATAATTGAAATACAGCTATAAAAAATAAACATATAGCATAAGGTAAGTGGAAAACTATCATTATACATACATATATACAATCAGTTATCATACACTAAGCATTAAACGCATTTTTTTGTTGGGCTTCTCGCATACATTTCTGGGAAATGTGGTTGCTTAACCGGTCATTTGCTGGCGAAGCCAAAAGAGGCCTCCAGCCAGGCTTAAATTAAATATTAAAAACTAAGCAACTTTCGCTAAGGGCGCCCCCTGCGGGACACGGACTTCGGCTTAGGGCGTTGCTGGGGATATCAAGCTATTGTTTTGGGGACAGCTGGATCGGTATTATTTAAATTGTGTTAGGGGACATTTAAAGCTACAGGCTTGGCACGGGCCGGCGCGAGCAAGAGACGGGAGGGAGAAGCGCTAACTTAAACGGGAAGGTGACGAGGCGATAGGCCTCCGCGACGTCGGTGAGGCGGGCATCCTCGGCGGCGAGGGCGGTACAATGGTCGGGTGTTTAGTGAACGAGACAACGCGAGTCTCTTCATGTGATCTAACGTGATTTTATCGTCTGGATCGACCAGAACGTGCCTCGGGCGGCGTACTCTACTGATACGGGAGGGTTCGTAGTCGGCGGCTGATACCACAAGGGGATTTGGGTGGGACAGGGCAGAATCGAGATAGCGTTTAGACTCTTGTTTCATAATGTGTGGTCGCGCGACTAAAATACTTTCTTATACTTAGAGATCAAACCAAACTTCTTCATCATCATAATACCAGTCAAAATACGTCTCGTTATTTTGGGGTCGACTTTGCCAGTATTCACCACACTTGGCAGGTGGGTTGGTTAGTGCAGTATGACAACTGCACTACAAAAGGAACACTGCTGTCCATATTTAGTTTAAAGTCACGTTTTAATTTTTAACGAGAGGAAATAGAGTAGTGTGTGCTATATTCTTAATTCGGACACCACACGGAATTTCTCAAACTGCCAAACTTTAAGTATATCTAAAACCGAACCAAATCACTGCCATTTGCCAAAGGCATGAAAGCATAAATCCACTCTTCATTTCAGCGCCAAATATATAGGTACTTTATTAAGGCTTAATGCGGCATACATTGATAAAACGATGCCATTAAAATGGACATTGTCGTAAATAACTTATCTCAATAACACATTTGTAACATAACACTCTCTTGTTCTATTGCTTATGTAACCATTTTGCGCTTCTAATGGGTACTTTGTACCCGTTCATAATGCATAGTTGAAGATTAGAATGAAATATTGTATTCTAACGATTATTATGGAAGCGTTTGGAAGTTTGTTTGTTACTTCAAAACTTAACAAAATTTGACTCGTCGTAATATCTGCCTATAAGTGTTCCAGAGGATTATCGTGAATCTAACTAAGACTATAGAAAGTAGGACTCGATTGTTCACCTCTTTCACATCTTTTAAAAAAAACCCACTTCATAGCTTATTTCAGCCATAATAAAATGAAAACCATATAGTTTTTAGGCAACTACGCGTTTAAACATAGGGGTACAAACCAGTCCACAACCATTTAATCGAAATACTAAACCGAACCATCGTCGAAGTTTGCTCGTAAACGTCAACATAAACTTGCACCGTTAGCCGATCACTGTTCATTGTGATCACGCGTCTGGCTAACTAATATTCAAATTAGTGACGTCATCGGATTAGGCTCGACGCCGCTCAATTTCCGTTGATTACTCCGCCGCGCCGGGTTATTATGCTGTGAAATGTATACGTCCATTAAAATTCGACATCTTGCGAAGCTGTAATTTTGTCACCTTAAAATAATTTGAAGGATTGACTCAGTATGTAGCAGCATGATGTGTTAAGAATAGGATATATTAGGTAGCTGAATAAATAATCTATTATAATCATATCACCTATTATTTATTAAACTAGATAACGGTTATTTATGTTGCCGTTTTATTACTAAACGAGTTTCCTCAACGTCACATATTTCATACGGTGCCACACGAAAAATTGTGCTTTCACCTAATAGTTATAAGAGCTAGATTCCTATCAATATTTAGTCGAAATATAGACATTTTATATACACATACATATTAGACGTTATTTTATGCAAAATTATGCTTTTACGGTACAGTTATAAGAGCTGCATTCTTATCAATATTTAGTCGAAACTAATAAATAATAGGAGGGCCTAATATAACTATTTTTATTCGACAGTCGTTTTGATCTGTGATTATATTTGAAAAAAAAACAAGTGCGGACGACACGCTTGACGTCATAAGTTGTATTTTAAGGGAGATTACGAGTGATTGCGTGATAGTTTTGATTTTAGTTAGTTATAAACTTTGAAGTTATTTAGTTTTCATTGTGAAACTTTAAATATAAGTAAATGTTGATAAAATTTTACTTGTTTATGTTGTTATTTAAGTAAATAAGAGTTATATTAAATCAAAATGTCTCGAAGAAGACAAATGTGGTACTATTTCTCTGTTGTGGACCACAACGGTAACAAAACCATGGCGCTCGACGAAGTAATAAATATCATACTAATATATTATAACGTAAAAAGTAATAGTTGATTTTTAAATCACGCATTGTTATAACGCGTTATCAATATACAGCCGTTATGAACACGCCTAGTTAAGAATATTAAAGAATTTCTTGTGCGACTGTTTTGGCTATGTTTGAATATGTCATAGTGTTTGCGGTGGTTATTCTATTATTTCATTCACAACACACGCTAATGATAATTTTACAATGATTGACAATATCCAGCTTTGTGATATTCTCGTTAGATAATTGCGTTTACGCGTTAGGCGACTATGAGCTGGCGGATGGGCAGCTGCGTTCTTTGAGATCATTTACAACTCAACTACGTCCGCTAACCCGCCTACCAAAGGTTACGATTATGGCAAAACGGCAATGAACACACAACGCAAGCCTAGACCGGTCGTTGTGGTGATATTTGGAAAAGGCCTGAGTGGAAGTTTTTCGACTGATTGCCCGTGTGTATTAAGTTAATCAGCAAATAAATCAACATCATCATATCAGCCAAAGGATGTCAATCGCTGAACAAACCCCCATAGATTTCCACGTTTGTGTTATAAGTTTGGGGGGATTTTGACAATACTTGCCATTTTTGGCAAGCGGGTTGGTGGGTGCAGTATGGCTACTGTTCCACAGAAATGAAGCTACTGCCCATCCCTCTGGTTAAGAGGCTCTTAGACGCTTTTATCCATAGGAGGAGATGAAATGGTGCTATATTCTTAATGCGTCCGCATAATCGGATACTGCCGCTTTCATAATATACGGATAATACCTTCGCATAAAATGTTTTTTCTATAATTAATTTGCTCTAGAACTAAACTCCTGTCGGTGGAGCATTCGCCACTGCTCTCTATACTCTGCCCTCTTTTTGCTATCTCTTGATACGACTCGACTCTCACTTTCTCCTACATTTAATATTTTAAAGTTCCGAGCGGAAAAAACTGCGGAACCCTTATAGGATCACTCGTGTGTCTGTCTGTCTGTCAGTATATCACAGCCAATTTGTTCCAAATCTACTGGACCGAAGTTAAAATTTGGTACACACGTGGAATTCTGTAACCCAAACAGGAATTGTAACTTAAATAAATGTATTTTGAATATGGGGGTCACTTTTGGGGGGCAATATAGAAAATTTAAGGATAAAGTTTTGTAGACTGTACCGTGTAACATTTGAAATGGAAGGGCTTGTTGTGAAGGTCTCAAATGTATTTATTTTATCATGTTAAAATACAAAGTTTTAAAGTTATTGAAGGTAATAGACGAAAATTTACCATTCCCCCACTTATCGCCGAAACTACAGAGCCTAACAATTTGTATTTTTTTTAGATAACAGGAAAACCTAATCGATGTTTATGGTCTTAAAATAACATGGTAAATGTTTCAATATTGTGCGTACACACTTATGTTTGCAGTTGGAATGTAGCGGAGAACATGTTTTTCAACTGCGATGTTAAGTTTGTTCTTGGGATAAGTTATTGGTACAGGACCGAATTCAACAATAGACAATATATTTTAGTAACGAAAAACAAATTTGGGCCGGATTAAAAAATAATAAATGTGTAACAGATTCATCGTATACAACCCTTTTTTTAAAGTTTCTTCTTCATTTGTTGAACAATCATCATCATTTCATCATTTCGGCCGAATGAAGTCCACTGCTGGACGCAGGCCTCCCCCAAAGATCACCACAACCACCGATATGGATGTGTTGTGGGCTCATTGGGGGGTTTTGCCATAATCGCCACGCTTGGCAGGCGGGTTGGCGATCGCAGTTGAGTTGTTAATGTACTCGAAGGACGCTGCTGCCCATCCTCCGGCTAATCCCTTAGTCGACTTTTACGACACCCATGGGCAGAGATGGGGCGGTGGTATTCTGAACCGGCACGACATGGCATGTTGAACAAAGCCTGTACTTATATTGTATTAAAAAAGGTGTTGTGTCAAATAGTTAATTGTCTTTTCCCTCCTGTTATCTATGGTTCCCATTAACTGTCTTTCCTCGTTAATCATTAGTAACGCTTCCTCATTTGTTTCCTTTCCATCCAACTGATCTTCTCCATCCTCTTCCAACACCACATTCCAAACGCTGCTAACCTTTCTCTGTCCCATTGGTTTTATGTCCACAATTCGCAGCCGTATATTGCTATCTTCCAAACATAGGTTTTAATGAGCCGTTTTCTTATATTAGCATTTATTTTAGCTAACAGATATTTTTTATCATCCAAGGCTTGTATGTAAGGTGAACAGCTGGAGTCATGCATACAATTGTATACAATTATACTTACAAAAAATAAGTACGTAGATATGAAACCTTTGATTTTTATTGATAATCATGTATTTATTGCACATACTCGTAACTATACGACTAATAAAATAGTAGATTACTCTAGCTAATTCCAAATGGCACACAAGCGTAGCTACTATATCACATTGTTAACCTGCTCAAGCCACACCCGGTATCGTTATATACCCGCCACATTAGGATTACCATCTATACAAATAAATAAAATTGAAGTGTCTGTTTGTAATGTCAAAATAACAGCTTTTTACTAAATGCATATGAAAGTATATAATACGGTACCTGGAATAAAAAAACAATTTTTAAATTTTTGTCTGTCTGTCTGTCTGTCTGTTTGTTCCGGGTAATCTTCGAAACGGCTGGACCGATTTTGACGGCACTTTCACTGGCAGATAGCTGATGTTATAAGGAATAACTTACTTTTATTTAAGAAATATTATTAGGGTTCAGCGCAAAAAAAAAACAAACCTTGAAATCCAGCATAAATATTCTTAGTCAAGTGTCTATGTCGAAGTACTCTAAATTTCTTTTAAATTATACGCGGGTGAAACCGAGGGTCCCAGCTAGTCTCGAATAAAAAGATAAACCTTTGTTTGGATCCGTGTCCAGATTAAGAATATAGCACCACTCCGTAGATGCTTAGTAGGGCGCCAAAATGTGACATGTGATGTGAATGACACCATTGTGGAAATCTATATATATATCTATATATACTATATATCTTTTTTCAACATTGGACGTCTCATATGATAGTATTTTATACGGGTAATCGCTGTACATATATTAACATAAAATTAGCCATCCATTTTCATGAGACTGAACCAGAAAATAAAAAGCTAATAAATCAAACAAAAACGAACATATTGAAACACGGTCTCATACAAACTGTAAAAAGGCAACATTTAATTTTCTTAACATATTTCTCAGTGTTTTATTCAAACTTACAGACGCTGTTTATAGAATTTAGCTGATCTGATTACTGTCAGTCAGTAAATACGCCGTGTTAAAAAGATATTTGTCCGCACAAATACCTTTTTAGAGATTTATGATCATTATTTTTTGTAAAGGAAACAATAAAGCTGTTTTCAACACGATCTGAACATTATATTTTGCTGTTTCTTATTTTATTTTGTGTTATGGGGCCTGTTATCTCTGAACATAATTAAAATAGAACAGAAGCATTTATTCTTTATTCGCTCTTATTTTGAACGTTTAACAAGATTGTCAGTTGTATTCCATTTTTAATCTCCTTTGTTATTATCTTTCTGGATAAGATCTTAGAGAAATATTTTATGAATATGTAAAGATTGATTAATCTGAACACCATACAACGTTGCCTTATACTTGACATTGGCGAAATTGTGGAAGGTACTCTACAGAAGCCATAATCTAAAAGAAAAAGAAGAAGAAGCGTTCGATAAAGTGATGCGCTTTAGAAAGAAACACAGTTTCATTGGCAACATTTCTGTTAAAACTATGAGTGAAAGGGAGCCTCATTCTTAATATACATAAATTAAAAGGATAATTTAATTTAACGCTTTTTTTACGTTATTAAAGTTAAGGCTACTTTAGTTCTATGGATCTTTTCATTTCTGATTCGATCTCGTAGAGAAATAAATACCAAGCCTATAATAGTAGCACTGAGTGACACTGAGCTTTCTTATGAGGCCCATATCGAGTGACCACATTGCTGTGCCATATGTCATCGCTGGTAACAAACACAGGAGAAATACTTTCGTTTTGACATAGCTGAAAGATTTGTAAGCTAAAGTGGTAATGGGCGGGGCACATTGCTCGTAGAACTGATGGACATCGGGATAGAATTGTTTTCGGGGGCGGTTTTTTTGTTTTTGGGACAGCCGTCAGCTGGGGAAGCTTCAAACGAGATAGATAGACGACCTGGTTAACTGGGAGTCATGGATGCGGGTAGCATGTAACCAGTCGTTTTGGAAACCTATGGGGAGGAGATGTTTAGCAGTGGACGTCCTTTGACTGAGATGGTGATGATGAATGTTAAGGTGTTTACGATTGAGAAATTTACTATTAGACATTACTAGCAAAATGGGTTGCATAATAACTAGTAATACCGATACTTTTAATATGATACCAAAGTTACTAGTACAGTAAAAGAAAATTACTCAGCTACATACAACCAAAACTTATTTAATGGTTAATAATTAATAATTGCATCAATTACGTATTCATTTTTAACTATCAACTTTGCAGGTGCTATTTTGACAAACAGCTTATTTGTTTTTAACCCATACGTTTTCTCAGTATAATCTTTAAAACAACTATGTACATATAAAATTTAGTTTTTGTACATACAATATCTATAGATACTATAGTTTTAAATTAATCAGTTGATTACTTTTACATTGAATTTTAAACTTAATGTATTAAAACATAAATTATAAGCATTAAAACAAAAACTTGCAACTAGATAACCAACACATCAAGGAACTTTTCATTTCCACTTTGAATTAAGATAAATATGGCGTCGAATGCACGGCAAATTGAAATGGAAATACCTCGCGATGGCTGTTTTTTTCTTTGCGTAGCGCGGGTCGACGAATACCCGTTATATTTTCACCTCAAGCAATTCTCCCGCAGATGAAAAAGTTTGAGATATCAATTTCAACTCGCTATTCTGTATGCAGTCTTGGATTTTTCCCATTTTCCACTGAGTTTTTCATTATTAAAGTAAGATGCTCGTTACCTCCATTTAGTTCGTTGAAAAGAAAAGCCAACGAGAGCGGTTGTTTCAGTTGGAATGAAAATAATAAATCACTTGGTGGGGAGATCGTAGACGGCGCCTGGTCTATTTCATGCCCTCTGCATATAAAGGATCCTAGACCAAAGTGTCTCAAATTTATGTGCTACCTAGTTTATTGTTTAAAACGTAAATTTAATTTGTTACTCTGAACAAATACATGGTTGAATTATATCCGTTTCTGTTACTAACTATTTATACGCTTGTCAGACTTGCTTGTAATTTTACCTGCTATTTTCGCTTTGCTTGACTAAACGTGCTAACGTAAGTATTTTTCTTTATTCCAAATGGGAATTCTCAGACACAATCTGTGAATACAGAGAGAGATTAAAAGTCGAGCTGGTATAATCTAGAATTAAATGGATGGATATATACCAGTTGTGTTCTTTGGAACTTCTGTTGCTAGTTGATAAATTATATTTATATTTTGTTGTACATTTAAAAAACTACGAGTAAAAGATATAATTGTTTTTGATATTGAAAGAAAGAAAGAAAAATACCATATTGACTTACAGCAGCGTACACATAAACACAGATAATATAAAAAAATGCAATTATGTGCTTTAGCGGAAAAAGGAAACTAGGGTGTCAAACAATTGTACATTTATAGTAGGCATTATATGTGAAGGCTGGGCTTATATAGAGTGCTGTCTTATGTAGACGTTCAAAAAGAACTATTTTTTAGTCTATTTTGAATTTTACGCTATTTCACTTCATTTTATTGATTTAAGTGTGTGTCGCCGTTGTGCCAATAAGGTCCCAGGCTTAGCTAAGGTACACGAGATTGGGATGATCTAGAAAAGGGAAAAAAAATAACAAGGCGCCGGGTGGTAACAGAATTACGACAGAGCTCCTGAAAACAGGTGGAACACCGGTACTTAAAGTCCTTCTGAAGCTATTCAGTGTCTTCCTACTCGAGGACACAACGCCGGAAACATGGAACAGAGGCGAGGTGGTGCTCGTCTTCAAAAAGTGTGACAACAGCCTGCTGAAGAATTATAGACATTACGAATCGAACGTCTATTAAGGGCCGTCACCTATACCAGTACTTTCCATCCATTCGTGAGCGGCTGGCAAGTGCATGGTTGGAAGTTGATCATTGCGTGGCTCAATTTCTCACCGGTCATGGTAACTTTAAGAGTAAATTATTTAGCTTCAAGCTTGTTACCTCACCATTCTGCAAATGTTCAACACCGGACTGTGAATATGAACAGTCTGCACATCATATCCTGTGGGAGTGTATTCTTTGGCAAGATGAACGCAATATTATGTTTGACAGCATGCAAGTTACATCCGGGGTTGTTTACTATACAGACCTTGTTGCGACTAGGACGAATTTCCGTGCGTTCAAGTGTTTTTGCCATACCTACTATTGGAATCAGTCACAATAGCTCACAACATAGGACCCGTAAATAAAAAAAATTGTACCCGTGGTGCTTGGCAACTGGGCTTAACCCTGTTGTAAACTCCCATTTATTGTGCCTATGGCCTATCGTTTTTCTCTGTCTCCTGCTTGCTACGGAGGGAAGTGGAACGTATATTCTTTCCTACTCCTCCTTTTTCTTTTCTGATTAATTTCGGTGCGGGTTCCAAGACAGTTATTCATTTCTCTGGGACACACCGAGCTTCATTGATCGGTGTTCTTTTCGGTGGTCGCCATTGTAGATCCTGGCTTACAGGAGTTGCAGTGGTTGGGAATGTGTGGCGGGCTTGTCCCATAAAAAAAAAAAAAAAAGATACGAATCGTCTTGAGCGCAGGTTTGATGATTTCCAGCCTCCCGAACAAGCCAGTTTCCGAAAAGGTTTAGTACCATAGACCACATCCATACGCTGCGACAGGTTATAAAAAAGACCGAGGAGTATAATCTGCCACTATACTTGGCGTATGTGAAAGCCTTTGATTCGATTAAAACCTGGGCAGTGTTGCAATCCCTGCAGTGGTGCCAGATTGACTATCGGTACATACAAACAAGTACTTATGCAGAAACGCCATCATGTCGGTCCAAGTACATGAACAGAGCACGGGGGCAATTCCATTGCAGAGAGGTGTGAGACAGGGGGACGTGGTTTCCTAGAAACCATTCACCGCTGCAATGGAGGATGCCTTCAAGCTCACTCACCTTCGATTCGCCAACGACATCGTAGTCATGGCAGAATCACTGCTCAGCACAATGCTCGATGATCTCAACATAGATTCCTAACAGGTGGGCCGTAAAATGAACATAGGCAAGACGAAAGTCATATCAAATGCCCATGTCGTGCCCATCCCAATATCCGTTGGGAGCTCTGTTCTCGAAGTTGTTGACGAGTACGTCTACCTGGGACAAACTGTCCAGTTAGGTAGGTCCAACTTCGAGAAAGAGGTCAATCGTCGAATCCGACTCGGCTGGGCAGCGTTCGGGAAACTTCGCAACGTCTTTTCGTCAACAATACCGCAATGCCTCAAGACGAAAGTCCTTAACCAGTGTGTGTTACCAGTGATGACATATGGAACAGAGACGTGGTCACTCACAATGGGCCTCATAAGAAAGCTCAAGGTCAGATCAGCGAGTTATGAAGAGAGCTATGCTTGGTCTACGAGATCGAATGAGAAATGAGGAGATAGAAACACTGAAGTTGCCGACATAGCTGAAGGGATTTGTAAACTGAAGTGGTAATGGGCGCGGCACATTGCTCGTAGAACTGATGGCCGTTGGGGCAAAAAGATTCTTGAATGGAGACCGCGCACCAGAAAACCCAGCGTCGTCCACCTCGTCGTCCCACGACCTCTAAAGAGAGACCTCTGGACAGATAACCTGGTGAAGGTCACTGGGAGACGTTGGATGATAGCGACATGTAACCACTCGCTGTGGTAATCTAAGGGGGAGCCCTTTATTCAGTAGTGGATGACATTTGGCTGATATGATGATGATGATGACACGGAGCTTAAATATATATTTTCTTATTTCATTAAAATCAATACATAAGCAACATTCAGGTGTAACCTTAGAAAATTTATTGTAATACTGCATCATCATCAGCGCTATCTACAATTTCACTATCTACATAATTATATTTCAAAAAAATAGTACTACACTACTGTTTAAATTCTCAACTTTAAGTATAACTATTTATTATTTATTGACTTTACTGTTTTTTTTTTGTTTGCTCGTACTTGGTTACTTCATAACCTCCATTCTGATCGGTACTACCACGTCAATACTACTACAATTAAATAGGTATATGGGGAACAAGGTGTGGTTTCTTCCATAGAAAAGACAGGATCCTCCAGCTAGGCCGATGGTATGCCTGGCGGGCCGAAGCCCAACGGTTGATGTTGGGCGACTGTATATATGCAGCGTTGCGCGAATTTACAAGCGTGATTCAGGATTGTTTGACGTCATCGGAGAGTCACGATTAATGTTCAAGTAGATGTCGCTGTAAGTTACAGTTGTATGCTGGCGATGTAGGTGTCGCCACAGGTACTTTCTTCTTTGCCGTCGGTGGTACCCCGGCACGGAAGTTAAAAAAACCAAGTTTCCATATGCTGGAACGATGTTTTCTAGGTTCTACGGCAAGTTATAACAGCGAGGTACAACCCGTTCGTTTCGCTGAGCAAGTCAGATAGCCACGCTATAGATTTCCGTACCGACTTTTGGCCAACTACCATCTCCAGCCAATAGGGACTCTGCTGATTCTTACAGGGCTGTACTTATCCCTGCAGAGGTGACATCACACACCCGTAAACCCACTATCCACAAATTTGTGTGCCTCCGCTAGTTAGTTAGATAATATTTTATTTCAATGTACTAAAAATTTTCAATGTACTAAAAATAATTATACACTTGTTTTATTTAGTTATCATAGTATATTCTTATCAGGAAATAAAATGGATGGAGGCTACGAAGGAGGTAACAACATTTAATTCTCACCTCATTTCGAAAGAGACAATTTACTACGTTCATTTAATAGACAATGGAGGCGCCTGAGTGTAAAAGAGGCGCGGGCGCGCACCATCTTTGTGTGCTCTTGGAAGGACAAATTACGGTTGAGAGTTACTCCCAGGTAATTGGCGTGCGGTTCCCAAGGAATTGAATCCTAACATGGAGGTCTGTTCTCATCTCATTCTCTCTCATCGCACCCAAAGAACCTACCTACATAAAGCTATATTAGAAACTACGATTTAATATGTACTGTAAATGACTCAATACGCACTATCATTTAAAAAGTGATGAGTATTAAAATCAAATTGCAAATAAATAATAGCAATTTCGTTCTTTTTAGATGGCATATTCTGAAAATACATTTTCATACTCTCCTTTATTATTAAAACGTCTCATATTCGTATAGAAGCACAAAAACAGTACACAAAGTAACAAGGACTTCTTATATTTAACAGATTGAGATTGACGTGTGTAAGTCCTAACTGGTTTTGCAGAAATTTTGGCTTATTGGGTGTTCAAATTTGACGTGAAAAGGACAGGTCTATCCGCTGTCAGATTTGGCACTGAGTTTCACGTTGGCTGTAGCTGAGTCAGCATAATTTAATATTGAAGCGAATTCACTGTGAAATAAAAAAGGCCTTTACCGTTTCAATTACGAAGAAAAATGGGACAAAGGAGGTAATTGTTGTGGAGGAAAATCGTGGTGTAAATGAAAATTGATTGCCTGTTAATTACGGTGTTGAAACGGATTTTGATTAAGTATTTATTCTTTTATGATTCTACTTTTATTACTTTGTGATATTTGTTTTTAATTTTCATAAAAAAGTTATTCTTTGACCGTGACGAAACTTCATACGAAGTTACAGAGGGACATAATATTATGTAATTTTATATACGTGAGCGAAACGCGGGTGGATCACTGATTTGTTATGAAATGTATATAATGTAATAACTGGTAAAAAACGACTGCAGCATCGTACAGTACAGAAATTGCAAATTACTAACTCTAGAGGGGAGCAGTTCCAAGTTGAATGCTGATAAAGATAAAAAATGTGTGTTAAAATTATGCTAATATGTACAAACATGCATTAAGAAAAGGTCTAATATATGTACGAAATACTCTTAAAATTGGTAGAATAAACAAGTAAACTATTAAAATATCTATTTACGCTCATCTCTGACTTACTGACTGACTAGTGAGTCAGGCAGTGGACTGACTCCTGACCGACTCATTGACTGAATCACTATATTACCGTAGTTTGCTTAATATGTAGTTAGATTGTATCCCATTGCGACATTTTTAAGTTAAATTGCCAATATATCCTATTAGACTATTTCACTAAAAATAAAATTATGATAATAATTTAAAAAGAAAAAAAAAATACAGGTCTCTAAGCAAGAGGGATGGGCAGTAACGTACATTCTGCGCTCACCAACCACTTGCCAAGCGTGTCAAATCGGACCGGTTAACCCGGCGTTTACGGAGGAGGCCTTTGTTCAGCAGTGGACTTATTTAGTCTGATATGATGGTGGTGATGATGGGTGTCATAGGAAAATAGTAAGGCACAGATAAAAGTGTGGGAACCGTATTATCCTGACACCTAGACCCGGTATAGCAATCTGTGGATCATACAAATATTTGTTCTGTGCGGAGATTGAACCCGCGACGCGAATCCAATCACAGCCACTACACCACCCGTGCCGTGTGAGCAGAACAGAAGCTAAATAAACAATATTATAATAATTTATACTCTTAACATCGTATATACAATTCCAAATCTAACAGACACATATAATGCGTGTTTGTGTATTAGGAAATAGCAGTGATATGTCATAATAATTGTGGCAGGCCATAATGAGGCGACGGCTTACAAGCCACGAATGGTTACACACAATGCCATGATTTATAGCGCCATGTTCCATTGTTGGCTTAATGAGATTGCACCGTCAGCACAATCGCTCTATAGCCAAGACTTTGACTGTACATCATGTTGAGAAAGGTGGTTATTGAATCGAAATGGGAGTGAATAGAATTTTTATTCTATCCAAAGCTGGCACACATATTAGTATAAAATATCCGGCCAATGTTGAGGTAATAACTTTAAATATAGTTGTGTTGAGCTTAAATCTTTCTGAGTCCAGATTTAACTATCATCATCATTTCAGCCGTAAGCGGTCTACTGCTGGTCCGAAGACTCCCCAAAGATTGCCACAACGACCGGGTTGTGTTGTGGGCTCATTGGGGGGTTTTGCCATAATCACCACGCTTGGCAGACGGGTTGGCGATCGCAGTTAAGTTATAAATATACTCGAAGGACGCTGCTATCATTCTCCGTCTAATTCCATGGTCGCCTAGGTTGAGATGATGGTATTATTAATCCAGACACCACACGCACACATCAGCCCAATAACGTCCACTTTTGAACATGAGACTACTAATGATAACTACAATGAGCGGTTATATGGGATTATTCGCATAATCACCAAGCTTGGCATGCCGATTGGTGATCGCATGTTGTTATTAGTACAAGGAAGAATGCTGCCTCTCATCCTCTTAATACCAACCCTTAGTTGCCTTTTACGACATCCATGAGATAGAGTAGTAGTAGTAGAGAGAGGAGTGATCTATTTTTTTTCCGTGAGCTATACGGTTTCCCCGGGTCGCAAGAATGAATCTTGCATGATAACACAACACCAGCAGTGCGGGCCACTACAACTATATGACTGCTGTGTGAAATTTATATTTAAAAATATATCAGACGGTCAATTCCACATAAAATTGTGAGATTACACGACTACATTAAAAGCACGAGAATAGGAATTCGCTGAGGAATGAGGAAATTTAATTAAGCAAATAATGAAAATGCGGAATCGAATTTATATGTTCATAAGTCTAGTCTGTTTGAAATAAAGTATTAACTTAATTTATATTGTTGTTAATCGTTTTATTGATTTGAGAACGCAGATTATAAGTACTCATTCAAGAAAAATAACTGGGTTAATTTATTATTCGATTTCAAAAAGAGGAGGATCTCAATTCGAAGCGTATTTTTTTTTTAAACAAAACTTTGGTGAATTACATCGTCATCATCGTTTCAGCCGAAAAAGGTCCGTTGCTGGACATCGGCCTCCCCAAAGATCGATTCAATTACTGGGGTGCAATTCCTTCAGCTCAAACATCCGTACATCGTTGAATACAGAATCGATATAACGGTGTAAAACCAATTTGGTATTCGCTAAGACATGATTGAAGTTACTCAAGGACACGTTGCAGAATGTAAGCTATGAGGACCAGTCTTGGCGAATACCAACTTGGGTTATCACCGTTATTTCAATTCTGTATTCAATGATTTATGGATGTTTGAGCTTAGAGAATTGCACCCCTGGTCTGGGTTTATGTTGTATGATGAGAGGGTTTCGCCATAATCGGCACGCTTGCTAGGCGTGGTTGGCGACCGTAGTTGAGTTGCAAATGTATTCGAAGGATGCTGCTGGCCATCCTCTGGCTATTTCCATAGTTATTTTTATGACACCCACGGGGTGAGATGGGATGGTGCTATTAGTAGCCATGATTATACATATCTGTTTTTCTAGATTGATTAATATGCAGTGAACTGGAAGATTATAATATAGTAATTTACATTTAATTTTAATTATGAAGTGAGTGCGTATTTTTTGATTCAATATCAACGTCAAGTGTCAAGGGAAAATAAAGATGAGAAAAATTGAAAATGCATTTTGATAATGCGTTAATGTTGGGTGCATCAAAGCGTTAATACTTATGTAATATCGGAATTTAAGTTGTACGCGCAGTTTCAATTGGTTGATTCTACGAGCTAAGAGAGCCGTCATGAAACTCCAAGGATACTCCTCTAAAAATAATTGAAATTACAATGTTGATTGATACAAATGATGATAAAACATATAACGAGAAAATGTAGGTTAGTGTGTAAATGTGGAACATCATCATCATACAAGCTAAAAGACGTCCACTGCTGAGCAAAAGCCTCCCCCATAAACGACCGGTTGTTACATTTTGGGAGGAATTTGCTAGTACTCACCACGCTTGGCTTGGCTTGTTGGTGAGTGCAGTACAGCTGCTGTTTCACAGAAGGAATGCTGTTGCCCATTCCCCTGTTTTAAAGTCCCTTAGTTGCATAACACAATAATTTAATAATAATAAATTTGGCATGGCAGCTAACGGTTGACAAGTCCCGATAGGCGGCACCCGTTCCATGCGATGCATCAGCACCGCATAAGTCAACCATTTTGTAGGGAACTCAAGACTCTATACACAACAACACCACCAGCAAGACAATTTAGAGTGAGAATGACAGACCAATATGTTATTGACAGACAAAAAATATAAGTACTAAATACCGGTAATTAGGTCGTTATAGTTTTTACACGTCATAATGATATAGCGTAGAATATGGCGCTAAATGACAATGCTGGTATTAATGTCATAATTCATACATTAATTAATTTATGTCACGCTGAGCGTGTGCGTGAATCTGATGTATATGTATACCAAAATTCTTGACATGTCACCTCCAGATGTGATGAAAATATAACATTAATAACTCTAAGCACTGACATTTTATATCTGATTAATTAGAACTTTTTAGCATTTTAAAATTGCTGTCTGAACCGTATTTCACGTAGACAAATGATAGTACTTAAGTATGTCTTGATTTCACTGCTTTTGCGACAAAATACCTTGAAACCATTAAAAGCGTAGCGTACGCCTCTGCAGCGATAAGAAAGTAAAAATTTCTTTTAAACCTTTCACGTTTTACTTTACACGAATTTTAATACATATCTCTGTTAATCTGGAAGGAAATATAAGCGTGAAAATACTTTCTGCATTGTTTAACAAAAGCAGCCTCTGCTTATGCAAAAGCCACGGCACTGTAAGTAAGACCGGCTGCTTCAATTTCGTCACGTACCGTTTGTTTTCATTTCACTCGTAACGGCTTCGTAAAAATAAAACCTAGTTAAGTAAAGGCAATTGTCACTAAGTAAAATTTTAAGTCAAAATATCTTGTAGATTGACTATTAGTACAAAATATATAGTTTTAGCCATACTTCTCTGTAGACAACGAAAAGATAATATCTTGGTTTCCATGTCCGTAAATTAAAGCTGTTAACGAGAATGTTACTACTATTTTTTTTTATAAATACTTTGCCCCTCTAGGATTTCTCCTGTATCGTGGGTGCGTTTACACACACAAATTCTACATACAGTACACCCAAACCCGGAACAACTGCTTGCAGATCATACAAATCTTTGTTCCGTGCGGGAATCGAACCCATAACCCGGAGCGTAGTAGCCGACTGTATCAGCCACGGCACCAACCACAATATTATAACAAATTAAACTAAAAAAAACTTATTCAGATATTAAACGCAAGGAGAGTCTCCTTGGGGGCACATTGTTGTAGGAGCATTATCAAAGCGTTTTCTAAGATATATGAGCGGTGGCCCCGCCCTCTAACTATGCAATGAACTTTAAATCCCCTTTACACCTGAGCCCGCCCACTAAATACAGTTGTTGTGGAAATAAATACGATAAAATCGTACTTTATACGACATGCAAAGCTGAACTTGATTTGTTTGGGTGTGAATTATTGTTGGCGCGTGCAAGAGCTAAGTACAGTGCCCTTTTTACAACAGTTCATGAACCTCATTGTTCTTGAGACTGCTGACACTACCAGGCTCTGTTTTCGCTCATATTTTTTCGTCACGTACAATAAAAACTTCTTAGACGTTATCTGATATTTTCTGTGGAAACGTTAACGTAACTTAATTAAGCAGTGGTCGGACTTCGAGCGATTGTGAAATAGAATATTTTATAGTCGAACATTAACAAGGACCATTATTTTTAAGGACTATCCAAGGAGTATTAAATTTAGAATAACTTTATCATATATTAAAATCATCCAGTTCAATAGTGCGACTTTTTCCTGATTTGCTATCAACAAATATTATGGTTATTATAAAAAATATGCAGGTATTCGAAATAATATTTTCTTTGCTTTAGTTAAAAACAAATACTCGATACTAATAAAGCTTTCTCTTAATAAGTATAAAATTAATAATATGAGGCGTTCTCTTATAAAACGCTAGTACTCTAAACCTTTCCTAAAGAAGGAAACATATTAGCATTCCCGTCGGATAGTGTCGAGCGCGCAGGAGTTGAAGCCAAACATGGCTTACGCGGCTACGAATCGCTTCCTTTACATTCAAATGCCGGAACAACAGTTTCCTTAGCACAAATCACTGTGTCACTTTTGTTTCATTCCCACATTATTCAGTTTTTACATTGAAGGACATTTAACACAATTAACACATAATATGTTGAAATACATTACTATGCTAATGTAACGTAAAGATTCATTATAATTTGCTAGATTTGGCCGCCTTCAAGGAATTCTTCTGACAAAATTTATGCTACAGTAGTATTTAAAGTTCCAAAATGTTAGAATGAAGGATAAATGAAGAAAATTAACTATGACCTGTCAGTTTATTGTTATCTGTGGTTTTGAAAGCTACAGAGTACTTAGGATTTTGGAACCCTGCCATCACGTCACGAAATCGGAGCTTGAAGATCAAACACAATATTAAAATTGAATTGCGGTTCAAATATTTCAGTTAATTTATCAACGGGCATGCTGCCAGAAAGTTCACAGCACTGATTGGATCGCTTGTTTCAGATGTCTCTGATTTTCGAAAAGTACTTGAGTCATCTGCTTGAAACATGGCCACGTTTATGCTATAATGAAGGCTCATTAAGATTCATATTTCAACATGAAAGAAGTCAATGCTAACGTAACGTTACTTCCTTTTGTTTAATGTAGATAGGCAAATGAAACAGTCCAACTTTAATGAATGTAAAAAGCAAGTACTACGTAAAAAACGAATTGGAAGTAAAACTATGCTTCACTTTAGAAAGCTGTAATATCCTGAAAAAAAGCTACAACAAATAAAAAAAACTATCTTAGTCTTCGTCCAACAGAGATTATGCACAATAATTTCTTTTTAAATACAAAAAGCTTAATAGCAGCAAAGTAAAAGCGAAGTTTCCACGTGAAAGTGCATTAACATTTCCTGAACAAGGCTCCAAGAGAACAGATGTTTAAGCCACAAGTCAAATAGACATTGGAGAGAAACAAAGGCGATGGTCCGTAACACAGGAACTTGGGAGGATTATACAAGATTGAATATTACGTAGTGTACGTACCAGTTAAGGAGTTACTGTACATTAGTGTGATTTGACCTATATTTTGCTTTGAGACAAGTAGACGTGGAGATGTTAAACGTAGACTTGAGACAGATATTTCGTTTGAACATGAATGATTAATTTCTAAGTCCGTGCATGTTTGTTAAAGGAACTTAGTCTAGTTTAAGATTACTATGGACGTGGTGAAGAGGCAAAATAGTAACTACCTTTGCAGCTTCGGTACAAAATGGATCACTTGGTACCTCAAAGAAATTTCTCGTAGTTGAATTTATCGTGTAGAGAGCCCATAAAACACAACGAAGCATCTATAGATATTAATTAAGAAAAGTGATAAGTTTTTTACTATTTCTTTATTTATGCTTACTGTACAACAGTGTAAAAAAGCGGCCTTAATGGTATTTTCTACCAGATGACCATTGGGTGATGCAGAGATAATAAGGTAGATGCACCAACAAGATATGAGTGAGGGGTATAGATACGAAGACATTTATTGACGTAGTATATAAATAGGCATATAAACTTACATACATATTATATATATAAATAAGGGAAAAAGAGAATCGGAGCTGAGATTAATCAGCCGACGTCATCAAGTAGGTATTTACGTACTTTTATTTTATATTATTATGGTGTATCAACTAATTGATAAGTAGTTTTAGTGACTTAAAATATTCTAGTTTGATAAGATAAGATAATAATTTATTTGTTTGATAAGATAATAGTTATGTATAGTATATACATTTTATTATTTATTAAAAAAACTTTGCCCCACACTAGGATTACTGCTGTGACGTGGGTGCATTTACAGATATAAATTCCACACACAATACACCCAGACCCGGAACAACTACCTGCAGATCATACATATGTTTATTCTGTGCGGAAATCGAACCCACCACACGCAACAACCGTGCCATTGGGATGTGCAGTCGTATTTCGGCTAACAATTTGCGCATGTTTCTAATCCTTTTCATCTTTCACATAAAACCATAGGTATTATCATCTCAAAGGATTTAGTCCCACGCAAAAGTAACCATAACGATTCTCAACTCTCAGGGGTGTCTCATAAATAATACCTGAACGAGTAGAACGTAGGCTCATGTGCCAGGATTAATCTTATGTAATATGCCAGGCTCATACTGCGAAGTTGTATGCGAGTTCCAGGGAATTCATAGCTCTTAGTTAATTATAACCGCGTTTGGTACAATATCGTATGTTGGCATTATCTTGGGGCTGCGTGAGACAATGGCTATTAGCAGGGCTGCTAAACGTATTTATGTAATAGGACACTGTTTCGCTACAACGGCGTGAAATAATTTGAAGTAGTTGTATTTAAATTATTTTAGAACATGTAACTGCGTTCTTTACTTATTATCAGAACGACATGAACTACGACAGAGAAAGTTATTCTTAGAATAAATACGCAAAGCTGAAGTACAACTTTAATTGGAGTTTCCAATCAATAATCAGATCTGATCATTGATTTCTTCTTCTTCGATTTTCGCCAATCTAATAAAATTGGACAGACCATATAGCGGCCAGTAAGGAGATGTGTCGCTTGTATAAACATACTGCGAAAACCGCGGTAGTATGTACCAAAAGCTGCTCAGACAATGTGGGGGAACGTGAAGGGCTTAGATAAAGTTTCATTTAGTTAAAGAAAATATCAGTTCTGAAAGACTGCCAATCAAATTACGTATCAAGAATCAAGATACAAAACAATACAGCATATAATATTACGTATCAAGAATCAAGATACAAAATAATACAGCAAAATTATATTTTTCAATCATGCCTTCCTTGTTTTAATATTGTTAGAATAAGAAAATAAGAGAATAACAATAGAGGGTTCCATCTATTTATCTTTACGGGGTCCTTATTAGAGTCAGCTGAAGTAAATGGGTGACTTAACTCGGAGTCATTGTGTAAGAAATTGCTACGTGGACATTGAAGAGGGTCCTTACGACCCTCTGTTTTTAATTTAGTCCGTTATTCAAATACAGGTAATGTACCGTAAAAATTGTATTTTAAGTAAACATTTTAGGTATTGTATGCAAAACGTTTGGATTTTATAGGAGTAAATATATTTAGCAACCGCTTACAATCATAAATATATAAATTATTTCGAAATGAGCTTTAGTAATTTGAGTATATAATATGGTTCAATTTTTTTCTTAACGTGGTTCGAGAATATTGTCCCTAAGCTGTCAGTGACAATCCATGACAGGTTTATCACATAAATATTACACACCTACCTCAAAAAACCATAGAGCTTTATATTTATTGAAATTCAATCACAGAGGTAGTCTTTAATCCATTATAAAATAATATGCTCCGTGTCCAGCATATACGTCACCGGGTTAATTACCGATGTTACGTTGTCATTTATTTGGTTTCATCTATGAAGTAACAGAATGAAGGTATGGAAGTAAGGATGAACACAGACTAGATATACATAACTATAACTTTTATTCTTGTTAAAGTCTTGCCCAGGATTTATCTTCTGTTGTGGGTACAGTTTACAGACATAAACATGCTCAAGCACCCAGATCCGGAACAACTACATGTAGGCCATACAAATATTAGTTCTGTGCGGCGATCGAACTTAGCACAGGTAGTATAGAAAGCTGTTGGTGCAATAATAAGCAGTCAGTAGGATATCTTAGTTTTAAATTACTGCAGCTTTTGTTTAATTTTTTTCCTTATACAACTTCAAGGATTGTCGAGGAAATATATTATCTGTTAGTTACAATTATTTATGTAAGTACTTACATTTTAGGCAATTTTGACTCACAACCCTAGCTTTGAGAAAGAAAATTGAATGAAGTAGTATTTCAGGTAAACGTTAACAATGTAGATGGAAATAATAATATAAAGGAATTAAGCGGTCTTAATAACGTGGAGAGTTCTGTCGTTTCGCTGTAATGGCGTGCTAAGTTTGTGATGCCGCTTGCTAATTGTTTGAGAGATTCTTACAGATGATGAGAATATTCTCGGCGTTTCGATTGTTATTTCAACGCGTTATTAAGAAATGGGATACTATTACAGGAATTTGTATAATTCTTATTTGTTGTACAGTAAACTAGAATACAAAATTATGGCTTTGTATAAATATAATAATAATTATTTATTTATTTTCTCCCACAAGTTACAGGATTCATGCATTTTTTGTTTACAAATAGTTTAAAGATGGGAGACAAGAGCCCATACTAAGTAAAAACCTACGTTACGGGTCTCCTGGTCTCCTTATCTCAGATCTCTACTAAGGATCAGGATTACAGTAGCAGGGAGCGTTATAACTTAGAAGCTAGTTATAATATTTCTAACAAAAATATTGTAGTTGAATATATGACATATTATATGCTTATGAAAAAGTGAGTTAGTGATATTATTATCTGGGTGTATTGTGTATCGTGTGTTGTGTGTATAGTGATTTTGTGGGTTTAGTGTGCGAGTGGTGTTTGGGTGTCGTTTGGGTGTTTTAGTGTGTGTGTATAGTGCGTGTGTGTTATTTTCCTCTGTAATTGTTGATTAGTTTTTCAGTGTCCTCATAGGTATAGATGGCTTTAGTATTTTTCTACCACACGCCATACATAGTTGTTACTTTTTATCATGCAGTTAATTTGTTTCTAGATTACACTACAAATACTGAGTCACCATAAAATAATGCCATAGGGTTTATGTGTAATGTTGTATCAAGGCTAAGTGACTCGGGTTTCTGCGTTACATGTCTCGCGTTCGCTCCCTGCACGAAATAAATATTTATATGATCTACAGACAGTAACTTCGGGTCTGGGTATTTTACCCACCATACAGGAGCAATGCTATACGGAGAAGGACGAGACGGCGCCGGGGTAACAACCGTCCCGACACCCAAGTCCAACGCCTGAGCCCCCCGCCGACACTAAATGGTGGGAGCCTTGGAAGTCTGCGTGCTCACACCGAGCGACCCCCGAGAAGACGGCAGTGCACGTGTGGTGACGTGCCGCCGTGTGCGCAGCACAGCGCAAAGCAAGGCTTGGGGGATCCTTTACAATCCTCCTCGAGAAGTGCCTGTGGGCGACCTTTTTGCAGTCGCCTTCCCTCCGCTAGAGGGGTTGACCGCTTTACAGACATCCCCTCCATGATGTGCCTAAAGGCGTGTTACCAATGGGTGGCTCTAGTGTGATCTTACGAGGACCTGACCCCTTCGGTGCCGAAGATGACTGCTCCAGTGGTTTCGCCCTTCGACGGGGCGAAGAGAGTTCATGTAGAATTTCCACTGGACACCAGAAAAAAGGAGCAATGCTATTGTGTCACATAGTATTTGTTTAAACAAGCAGACCAGTCTTTAGAAATACAAAAAAACGTTTTGTAAGTAGTTATAAGGCAGGTATGAGAACCAAATCAAATTATTTATTGTTGACATGAAAAAGTTAGAAAGGTGAAGTTAGCATCGAAATATTGATGTCCTAATAAAAGGAGTCTTTGACAGGATAATAAAAATATATTACCAATAAGCAGATATATTTTGGTTTTCCTTTAACACAACATTATTACAAAATGTGGATTGTATCACTCGCGAGAATAAGTAAGTATTAATTGCGAAAAATGTAAAATTCGGAATTATTTACGTCTATATTACATTTACAGTAGGTGACTAAGGGACTTTAAATCAGAAGGATAGCCAGCAGCGTCTCTTCTGTGGATCAGCAGACATTCTGCGTTCACAAACCTGCCTGCTAAGTGCGGTGCGTATCGATAAGTCTCCCCTAAAATTACTCCTCCTCGAGAAGTGCCTGTGGGCGACCTTTTTGCAGTCGCCTTCCCTCCGCTAGAGGGGTTGACCGCTTTACAGTCATCCCCGCCGTGATGTGCCTAAAGGCGTGTTACCAATGGGTGGCTCTAGTGTGATCTTACGAGGACCTGACCCCTTCGGTGCCGAAGATGACTGCTCCAGTGGTTTCGCCCTTCGACGGGGCGAAGAGAGTTCATGTAGAATTTCCACTGGACACCAAAAAAAAGGAGCAATGCTATTGTGTCACATAGTAGGTGTTTAAACAAGCAGACCAGTCTTTAGAAATACAAAAAAACGTTTTGTATAAGGCATGTATGAGAACCAAATCAAATTATTTATTGTTAACATGAAAAAGTTAGAAAGGTGAAGTTAGCATCGAAATGTTGATGTCTCAATAAAAGGAGTCTTTGACAGGATAATAAAAATATATTACCAATAAGCAAATATATTTTGGTTTTCCTTTAACACAACATTATTACAAAATGTGGATTGTATCACTCGCGAGAATAAGTAAGTATTAATTGCGAAAAATGTAAAATTCAGTATTATTTACGTCTATATTACATTTACAGTAGGTGACTAAGGGACTTTAAATCAGAAGGATAGCCAGCAGCGTCTCTTCTGTGGATCAGCCGACATTCTGCGTTCACAAACCTGCCTGCCAAGTGCGGTGCGTATCGATAAATCTCCCCTAAAATTACGCTACAGTAAGAAATCTATGCGGCAGGGCTTTGTTCAGCAGTGGAAATCCCTTGGGTGATATGATGATGATGATAACAAAAGTACACAAGTACTTTGTCTTTACGTAGTGATATCGTTACAGAAGATGTCAAAAAATCGTTTACAGATGCCGAAGATATAAGATTATTGAACTGAAAATTTATAACATGAGTGTGACGTGTTTTTCGAGTAAATTAACACATTAGCTGTCTATGTACGGTAATCGGTATACAGGTCAAGGTAACTCGACAAGTTTATGTACCAAATGCGACACACATACATATCATCATATCGGCCATTTATACGTCCACTGCTGAACAAAGGCCTCCCCCATAGATTTTCACAACTGTGTCAGAATTTTGGGGGGTATTTGCCAATAATCACCATGCTTGGCAGGCGGGTTAGTGAGCGCAGTATGGCTACCGTTGCACAGAAGGGACGCTGCTGCCTATTCCTCCCGGTTTAGATTGCCTTAGTCGCCTTTTACGACATCCACGGGAGGAGATGGAATGGTGATAGATAGAATATAGATTCTTAATCCGGACACCACACGGACACACATACGAAAGGTAATAAATTTATTTGGCATAGTTAATATCAGCCTGTAACTGCCCCACTGCAGGCCAAGTCTCTTCTTATGCAAAGAAATAACGACTATTAACCGCTTGCTTGCGTGTGAGTAATTTCATACCAGGAGATCCAGGTTTCCTCTCGAAGTTTTCGTTCACCTAGTGGTGTTGTAGATTAACTAAGAAAGCTTTAATAACATTTATAAACTCACATGGTACATGCCAGGGTATGTACATGCACTCTGGGTTCGCGGGTGCGGAGATTAGGGAATCTGCGTGCCCACACCGAGCGACCCACGAGAAAAAGGGTGGCGTGCATGTGGTCACGCGCTGCCACGTGCGTATAGCACAGCGCACAGGGACGCTTCGGGGGATGCTTTACAATCCCTCCGTGGGGGTGACCGCTTTACAGTCACCCTCTCAGAGATGTGCCTATAAGGGTAGCACCAGTGGGCGGCTCTAGTGTGCTCATGCGAGGAGCTGGAGCCCCCCTCAGGTGCTGAAGATGACCGCCACAGTGGTATTAGTCAGTAGGAGTCAGGTATGCCCCTCTGTCCTTCCCCATGGTGGAGGAATTTTAGGTAGAATTTTCATTGAACCCAATAAAAAAGGGTATGTACCTGCAAAGCAGTGCGTAAGAAGCGAGTCTGTAAATCTCAGGCTACCATGGCGCGCCGTTGACATAAATTTCTGCGCTAAATGTCTCGGGCTAGATTGCCGCACGGAATAAATATTTGCATGATTTACAGATAGTTGTTTCGGGTCTGGGTGTCCAATTCAACCATGTCGTGGCGGTGGTAACCGCTGCCTGACCTCGCTAATCAATCGCTTAGCGCGGCATCCGTTTTACTATGACATTAATACAGAGATACTGCGCTAAAATTATGCTTAACATGTTAGCTGTCTCTATACAATAACCAATATTTTGAACAACACTATAATACCTAGTTGAAAAAAATTGTTTGATATTTGTTGTTCGATCGATACAATGTTATTTGAAATTTAATCCGGGAACAGAAATCACCCATACACAAACCCCCAGAACCAGAACAACTACTAATGAGCCACAGTGTATAGGGCAAAATTATTTGTTGTCTGTGATAATTGAACCCGCAAGCCGTAGTGAAGAAAGCCAATCGCTTAGCCACTTAGCCGCTGCAAGCTCAAAGTTATTCCAGAAATAACAGATAATATCGGCATCGCTATCCCTGAAGATACTGTACTAATAACCCTGCCGATGGTAAGACTAAATAAACCTTTGTCATCGTAAACTACTCACATCCATCTTAGACAGAATCCGTGATAGCGCACAGATCATTGTCATTTTACCGTCATCCCCTCCGAGATGTGCCTAAAAACGTCGCACCAGTGGGGGCGGCTTCAGATGGAGATTTTTCGGATTATTGGAGCCCCTCTTTGGTGCCGAAGATGACTGCTGCGGTGGTTTTTGCTGGCAGGAGTACGACATGGCCCTCCACCCTTCTCCAGGGCAAAGGAAGTATATGATGTATTTCCAATGGATTAAATAAATAAAAAGGTAGATTACAGATATAATTCCAGAACGGCTACTAGTAGGCCACAATATAATGACTTATATAGGCAAAAATATTTTATGTCTGTGATAATTGAATCCACAAGCCGTAGCGCAAGAAGCCAATCGATTAACTACTTAGCCACTGTGAGCTCAAAGTAATTCCCGTGGTAATAGACAACACCGGGATCGCTATCCCTGAAGATACTGTACTAATAACCCTGCCACTGATAAGACTAAATAAACCTTTGTCATCGCAAACCACTCGCATCCATCTTAGACAGCATCCGTGATACCGCACAGATCATTGTCACAGATAAATCAAACAGTCCTAATTCGTCCTTTACAATTGGCGGGCATGTACCAGTAATCCATGATCACGACACCGGATTTCGGACCCCCGAGACCTGTGTAATAAAGCTTACCCCGGTTCGATTAAGCCAGTAAATCAGACTGTCGTCTCGCATAGATATAGAGGGTTAACTTCTGATTTCACGTATCCCTGACTCCTATCGGAGGACGGAAATTGCCAAGAAAAGATGGCGACCAACCGAGGCCTGCTGGCTCTTATTTATTTTTATTTCCTCGGGCCGTTCCAGTATCCGAACACAGCGGTCGGTAAATAAATTGTAGTTTTAGGGCGCTTTATATTGCCATTAGAGACGAATCGGGTGATAAATCAACTTATTACAGACATAAACGCTGGGACGTCGCTAAATAGCTACTTACCTGATTATTAACTGCCGTCTATATTTAAAATACGACTATTAGTACTTTTTTTAACGACGCAATTCTCTTTTGTTTTTCTCTTCTCTTCATATGTCTCACATGCGCCGAGACCTGAAACAACTGTCTGTACATCTTACAAATATGTTTTGTGTGGGAATCGAACCCCCGACAGGTAGCGTAGAAAGCTAATCGCTTAGCCACTGCCCTAACTGTGTAACCTGATTATTCCACATATTTCGATATTACCACATTAGTTGTCCATATGTCGTAAACGGTATACGCTTCCGTTGTAACTCGAACAAGTCCGTGTACCTAATACGGTCTATAGACGAAATATGATACTGGCGTAATTATCCACTTTATGTCGATGTAAGACCAAATATCATAAAAATGTAGTAACATTTATAGGTTTGCTGAAACATGTTGTATGGGCACGTGCTAATGTGTTAATTATTAACGTACATTTCGACTGCCAGCGTGATTCTTGGCTGTGTATAGTTCACTGCTGTTTTCGATGCCGTAAGGGACTCTGTCAGGGGGAGTATCCGTCTGGGAACTAATAACGTTATGCTGCGAACACTGAAACCAGACGCGAAGTTTAGTAATTGAAAAATTACAAATTAAACCTACGTGGTGCATGACTACGCGAAAACAAAGAAGTTTGAAGTAATATTCTATTTGGAGTAGTAAATGTAAAATAGAACGCAAAATCGTACGACGTTGGCGACATATTTTTTTGAATGTTTTCATTTTTGGGAAATATATTATCAATATGTAAAGATTGATTAATCTAAACACCGTAGAACGTTGCCTTGGAAATATTGGCGGAATTGTCGAAGATACTCTACAGAAACCATAATCTAAGAGAAGAAGAAGAAGAACGCAAAACGTCGCTGTTACATACGTTAGTGCAACAATAAAATGTGCATTGTAGCGATCTTTATGACCGTATATGAAGACCACTTTAACGCATAGCTAAGTACTGTTATGGTCTAAACGTCTACCTTTAAGTAAAACGTTTAAATTTCTTCACAAACTATCACATACTAAACTTATTTTATATTCGCCTCTTACCATCGAAAACGACGACAAGTAACTTACGGGAATTATGCATACTCGCTTTAATCGCAAATATTGATAATAATAAATTTATTGACGAGCCGTTTCTGCTGTCGCGTTCCTTTCGCAATCTACAGATCGCGTGTTTTTGAACCGCAAAAAATTGGTAATCGTTACCGAATTCAGTCCAAACGAATTTAAGTTGTGTATATTATGCAGCCGTACGCTACGTACGCGTACGTGATTGGCTGCCGGCAATGTGTGCGTGTGGGTGTATTTTAGTGTATGTAGCCAATTATTATGTTGTAATCATAATTCTACGAGAAACTGTATTGTGTGTGTTGTTGAGCTGAATGTGTAGTTGTAGCGAATGGTAGGGGCAAACTGGATCTTTAGGTTTGCGTAAATTTTGAACTACACGGCATATCTCCTCATCCAATATATTTGATCAACGATATACTTTACGTCACATTTGGCGAAGTGGCTAGCCGCCGGCTTTTTGCGCTACTTGTAACGGGTTCGATCCCCGCAAGCGACAAATATTTGTATGGCCTACAGATAGTTGCTCCGAGTCTGACTATTTGTGCGTGTTAGATTTATATGTAAACTGTACCCGCGAAACAGGAGAAATCTTTAGTCAAAAAAATCTAATTACAATTAGCTAATTTCATCATTTTATCTTATACTATAATCACCATGCTGAGCAAACGGATTAGTTGTGGCAGTACGTAGGTATAATTGTATTGCTACACTTCCTAAAGAGGATTGTGTTGCATTTCTTTCATTATCGCTTAGTCTACTTTACGTTACGCATGAAAAAAGAAACAGTATGGTCAACCGGGGTAATTGCGTGAATTTTTTTATTTACACACTTTTAATGATTCATCTAATATTACTTACGAAATGTTCAGGAAGTTTCTTATGACATTTATTTTAAAATTGTTTGTGTACAAGCTTGGTTACAGGAATATTCTTTTGCTGCAAATGCTTCTTTATTCAATTAAATTTAAACTGCTTGACTTTGAAAGTCGAAATATATATATTTCATGAAACTTTTATAAGATAATTATAGATAAATAATCAGACTATTAGAGGTGATGTCATAAATACTGGGAAAATACAAATACTTTTTCATTTACATATTAACTCCATGAGAAATCAAGATGTTCAGAATATATTAACTACGAGAGCAAAGTAGAGTTATTAGAGAAACCCAATTACGTTAGTTACAGTTAGTTTCGCAAAAATCATTTCGTCCCAAAGTGAACATAAAAACAGGTAATCAAAAAAATATCGATGTCAATGTATCTCAGTAGTAGCGTTGTGATCGTACTCTACTTGATATATAAATTTTAACAAAAAATTTACTCTGTAACTAATTAAAAATTCCTGTAAAAAAGAAAAGTAAATTATATTAAAACACTTTTAAACGGATTCTATCGCGTATATTTTAGATTTTGGATGACAGTCATCCTGCGACCACGAACCCTGCAAAGTGTTCGAAACATCAGGAAAAACAAAAATCTAAAATATACGCGATACAATCCGTTTAAAAGTATTTTATTATAATGTGTAATACTCGCGAAAACCTAAGACATTATTATAAGAAAAGTAAAGATTCAGCAATACATTTAGTTCATCAGGAGACTTTACTTTGAAACACAAAAATACACCACAAAATATGCAATGCACTGGTTTTGGGGTAAATGCATCACATATACGCGATAAACCCGAAACAGCAGCAGTGCAATTCTCTAAGCTCAAACATCCACACATCCTTGAATACAGAAAATTGGGTTATTACCGTTATTTTAATTCTGTATTCGAGGATGTATGGATGTTTGAGCTTAGAGAATTGTTCCCCAGATGCATTTACCTCACAAATACAAAACTAACCGTAACATTTTCAAACATTATTACTCTACAACTAAAATGGTTTCAATAATAAAACTTAAAAAGAAAAAATACCGACTTCAAAACCCCTACACGATATAAAAATATTAAAACCACTTAAAAGGAAAAACTAAATTTATGCAGTCGGGCGGGGCCAGGTTTAAAATATAACTTCTCGTTGGTCTGCATGAACCATGGTTGGGGCATACCTGTCGGTCTTTTTTTGCTAAAAAGTTTTATTTGTTTCTTTTTAGTGTAAATATATGTAAGAATTTTTTATTTAAATTTTGGTTCAGTATTTAACACTAAAAATAAAAATGACTCAAATCGGTTCACCGATCTGAAAGGAATCGAAACCATTAAGACATCATCTAGATAAGCACAGTCAAATTAACCTGTTTATTAAAGCGGGTTAAAAAACTACTCAACCATATGTAATAAAATTTATATGGAACCAAATCGAAAGCATTCTGCACGAGTTAAAAAAAATGGCTCAAATCAGTCCTTCCCAGTCAAAAGACAGCATATATGGGACTCCTTGCCTAGGCAACCATAGGACCACATAGTTAATAGACATGAAGGCAACTCAACACTGGTTGGGTGTGCCTAACACACTACACCCCATCAAAACGTCTGCTTATGGTCAACAGACCGATCGCAAGACAGCAAAATACATAGAAAAAAAAAAAAAAACAGTCCTCAAATCTCGGAGTTCGGTGTACATAAATAAAAAGAAAAAAAGAAATACGCATCGAACTGAGAATCTCCTCCTTTTCGAAGTCGGTAAAAATAGCGATTTGTATAGTAAAATTACTACTAATAATAACTAATAAACTAAATTAAATCTAGTGTTCACATAAACTATGAAATCAAAATGAAATACCGTGGAAAATATGGATTCTTAAGGATTTTGGTCATTCACCTCACGCAGCACCATTAGACAGGTAGCTTGTGAATTTCATCATCACCGATATTTCGAATTTATAACGTACAGCGCCCTTCTTTCGTACTATATGTAATGAATTTAGTAAAAAATAACAAGACTAGATAGCAGAACTGGCTGTATTTCGAATAGATTTTAAATAATTTTTAAATAATCGCAATTGCCACGAAGACGCAAATAGCCCAGGTGACATTGTTGTTTTTTCTTCTGAAAGAAAGATAGAAAGAAAAAGTATTTATTTCTGAACACCATAGAGACGCGCATAACATTAACATCAAAGTATAAAACATTTATTTTTATTCCATTTATTGCCTTTTTACACATATGTATATATTACATTTTTAAATATGATATAAAAAATAGATTATATACATTTAAAAATATAAAAAATAATGAACAACCGGCATCGGGCACAGGGTCCAAGCTGCCGGTGGTTAGGGTTCCAGAGAAAGGAACCTCCTCACAATGCGTGCCGTGTCGAGGATAACTGCTTTCTGCATCAAGCACTTGATCCAGCCACCTAACGAGAGCCTCTTTAGATGTTGGTCGAGGCTCTTGGCAATGAGGCCATTGGCTGTTACAACTATCGGCACAATGATTGCAGAGTCCACATACCACATGTCAACAATCTCATGTCCCAAGTCCAGATACTTAATTTGTTTATCTTTCTCGGCTTTCACGAGATTCTCGTCATGTGGGATTGTAACATCAACAATCATCGCACGGCGCTCTAATTGATCTATCACCACTATGTCAGGCTTATTGGCAACAATAGTCCTATCAGTGATGATAGACCGATCCCAGTACAACGTGACATGACCATTTTCAAGAACTGGGTCGGGCACTTACCTGTAATACGGTACCTCAGAATCCACAAGGTTGTACTTTAGAGCAAGTTGCTGGTGAATGATCCTGGCCACTTGGTTATGTCTGTGCAAATACTCGCCGTTAGCAAGACGACAACAACATGAAATAATATGTCTAAGGGATTCGCCCGGATGGTGACATGCCCGACATATGTCGACCGTGCCATCCTTAACAATATATTTCCGGTAATTGTTCGTCATGATAACTTTGTCCATAATTGCACAAACAAAACCTTCGGTTTCCCCGAAAAGTTCACCGAACCGTAGCCAGGACACGGACGCTAGAAAGTCAACATCTGGGCTGTAAAGCGTCCGATAAAAACGTCCATGTAGCTTCTTGCTCGGCCATACCTCCTTGCGGTCGCTAGTACTAAATACGGCAGGTTTGCGCCAGTTCTCTTTAGCCAAACTGAGCGGGGTTAATCCTTTATCTACTGCGACAACATCTCGGTGCATCCCGCCTTCGGCATGGAGGAAATACTCCCTGAGGCTGCACACCTCGCGGTTGTGGAGAGTCTTAGCATTTAAAAAGTCTCAACCTCCACACTTCCGCGGGATGTACAGTCTCATTACCGAAGAACGAGGGTGATGCATCCGATTTGTTGTCGGCAGTGTACGGACATTCCTATCCAGGGCATCAAGTTCTGTCTGAGTCCACTTGAGTATGCCAAAGGAGTACATCAAAACTGACATAACCCAACCGTTGAAGGCGCGCACCTTATTGCCACCTGACAAAAGACTTTTAAGTAAATGTATTATTTATTTATTTTTATTACTATTTTTTTTTCCTTGCAACAATCAAGCAAATTAATAAAGTACCTCGCCAAAAGACTTGGAGTCCAGACTATCATGATTCAAAAACAAAAAAGAAAAGTAATACAGCATTGCCAGCTCTGTTGAGTGCGTGAATGTTGGCAAGAGATTTAAATTTCTACTAAAGCAACTTAATATTAATTTATACTATATAAAACTATGATTAAATTAAAATAATTGTGCGCCGCTAGTGTGCAGAAAATGGCTGACACTCAGCATTATGCTGCAGCGTTGAGATGAAATCAACATCAACAGCGCTGGTTTTCAGTATCAGCCTCCTAACCTATCTGACGTCATGGCATCAAATCTTGTTTGTGTAAAAACAAAATACTAATCAATTATTAGTGTAAGAAAAAACAAAAAGGACTCTGCTGCTAATTGCTATATCTTTCGCCGGAAGTAAACGACAAAAACATAAATTTTTGCCGTAGCGGGCAGCCATGATTGTGCGTTATGCAATTGATTATTGTGGTGAGAGCAACGATGAAAACCAATGGGCTTACAGAGAAAACCTCCTATGCCACGCGTGTTGCCTATAGGCCATAGCACGAAAGGTAAAAGAGAATGTATTGTTATTTACTGGGTTATTATTCTAAGTTTTATACTTAATAGGAACAAGTTTATGTGTTATATTGTTTGTGTACATGTAAAGCTATATAGCAAACTAACTATATGGACGTCTCTAGTCCATCTCATATGTTGACAATTTCAAGAACAATAAAAATATAGGTTATACCCGAAAATGGCGTTGACACTCTCAATTTTAAAATACAATACAATTTAAAATATACTGCCATATCAAATAAGCTATTAGTACCTCTGTATATTCAGTCCCTTTGGTGACCTGTTAAGCTTTGCGGTAAAATTTACATATTGTACACGCAGTTGTTGAGGTGATCTCTAAGTTGACAAGCATTGAATCTACTTCTTCAACTCTTTGGTAGAAAACAGCCAAAATAGAACACCTTTTTATGGATCAATAACTTAATTTCAGAACATCTTGCTTGCATAGTCCAGGATGCAGAAATGGACCAAATTATGTCACTAGTGCGAGCTATTGCTATTTTAGCCGGAAGATATGTCCACCACTGGATATAAACCCTCCCATATCGCCACAAGGACCGCAAGGGCGCTGCTTGTATCCAGTGGATTCCCACAACCACTCTCCATGTCGTCGGTCAACCTTAGCCTGCCCACGCTTGAGAGCTATAACTTAGACATATATAACTGACACACATTTGAAGCAGTCAAGAAAGGCGTCCTGACTTAAGCCTTCAGTCCGCGTAACAATATTAGGACGCATATAATAGAGGTCAGGTCTAGCGCCATTTAACACACAATTATAAATCCCAAGTTGCAACTAAAACACCACGTAAACACACACCTCGTAAGCCACGTAGATCTTAAGAAAATTGTTTTCCATTTCACAAAACGTTATGTAAAACGTACATTAGGTACCTATGTCAAGTGGTTATCTTCCCACGCAAGTCAAGCAAACCCTGTGACGTAAGAGAGACACCCCTTTGTTGTATTATTACCATCTTAAAGGGTCTTGGTGGAGATTAAAGCGGAAAATATAACAGTTCACATTCCCTGAATTTCGTTTGTAATTTGTTGGTTGTTATTAGAATGTTACTATTGTAATTTATTTGTTACACGTTTGTTTATTTGACACAAGAATTCAATTTTGTAAAGAACATAATAGTTTTCTAGCAGTTTCATATGGTAACCCTTTTTTATTGGTGTCCAGTGGAAATTCTACATGAACTTCCTTCGCTACAGGGGGTGGGCCCAATGGGGTTCCATTTAGTAGTACCATACACCATTATCCTATCTGAAAACTTACACTGGAACATATCACTGTTTTAGTATACATTGTGCAATTTCATTTATAATTAGAAATTAAACGAACTTACCTGTTAGTGAAGTTCAATTCTAATTGAACTTCGTTCGAATAGATAACCATTATATACAATGTAGTTACACGTAGTTAGTACACGCTATTCCACACACTTTAGAGAATATTTAAATTTCTCTTTTTAGGGTTCCGAACGTCCGAAGGAAAAAAACTGCGGTACCCTTACAGGATCACTCGTGTGTCCGTCTGTCATAGCCAATTTGCTCCGAAACTATTAAACCGATTAAATTGAAATTTGGTACACATATACACTTCTGTGACAAACACGAACGTGTAACGTAAATATATACATTTTGAATATGGGGTCACTTTTGGGAGTCAAAATAGAAAATTATAGAATAAAGTTTTGCAAACTGTAACGTGTGTCGTAAGATCACACTAGTGCCGCCCATTGGTGCCACGCCTTTAAGCACATCACGGAGGGGATGCCTGTAAAGCGGTCCCCACCTCTAGCGGAGAGGAGGCGACTGTAAAAAGGTCGCCCCCAGGCACTTCTCAGGGAGGATTGTAAAGGATCCCCCCAAGCCTCGCCGTGCGCTGTGCTGCGCACACGGTGGCATGTGACCACGTGCGCGCTTTTCACTATATGATATAAATTTATTTCACCAAAGCCTGGTGTTTATCATGTGTGTTGTTGTGTTTTGCTGTACATATATACATATTATGTATAGTTTTAACAACCCTCATCCTTAAGACAAATCTATGTGGTAGCCGAATTATGATTGTATCAGCTTCTAGCATACACATAAAACATCTAACATATCTAAGGGTAGATATTAATAATTTTATACTGTCATCATCATCATCTTCATATCAGCCAGAGGACTTCCACTGCTGAACAAAAGCCTCTCCCTTAGATTTCTACAACGAGCGGTTACATGCCGCTCTCATCCAACGAGTCCCAGCGACCTTAACCAGGTCATCTGTCCACCTCATTGGAGGTCGTCCCACGCTGCATTTTCCGGTGCCCGGGCTTCATTCGAGAACCTTTTTGCCCCAACGGGGCATTCTACGAGCAATATGTACTCTTCAGTTTACTAATCCTTTCATTCATGTCGACAACTTTAGTTCTTCTACGGATCTCTTTATTTCTGATTCGATCTTGTAGAGAAATACCAAGCATAGCTCTCTCCATAGCTAGCTGGCCCATTGTGAGTGACCACGTCTCTCTCGCATATGACATCATTGGTTTAAGACTTTCGTCTGCAAGCATTGCAGTATTGTTGACGAAAAGACGTTGCGAAGTTTCCTAAATGCTGCCCAGCCGAGTCGGATTTGACGATCGACTTCTTTCTCGAAGTTGGACCTATCTAACTGGATAGTTTATCCCAGGTAGACATACTCGTCAAGAACTTCGAGAACAGAGCTCCCGACGGATATTGGGATGGGCACGACGTGGACATTTGACATTACTTTCTTATTGCCCATGTTAATTTTATGCCCCGCCTGTTGGAAAACTGATGAGATTATCGAGAATTGAGCTGAGCCCTTATAGTGATTCGTATGTGGGTGATATTACAATTTCCACTTAAAACAGTTATCCGCAGGGTAATAGAAGCGAACTTTCTCCGCGATTGAATGGTGTGCTGGACTCGTATCTGCTAAAATCACCTGAGTAGACCGCATCGGTACCGTAGGGGGATCCAGGATCTTGAAAACGACTGGTTAAGAGGCACCCAATGGTGCCTATTCATCATCATCATTTCGGCCGAGTGAAGTCCACTGCTGGACATAGGCCTCCCCCAAAGATCACCACAACCACTGATATGTATGTGTCCTCGCTCATTGGGGGGTTTTGCCATAATCGCCACGCTTGGCAGGCGGGTTGGCGATCGCAGTTGAGTTGTTAATGTACTCGAAGGACGCTGCTGCCCATCCTCCAGCTAATCCCTTAGTCGACTTTTACGACACCCATGGGAGGAGATGGGGTGGTGGCATTCTGAGCCGGCACCACACGGCATATGGTGCCTATTACGATGTACTTACTATATATGGTGCTGGTATATTAAGGTGTTGTTAGGCAGACCGCGAAGATATCCTACTGACGAGGTTTACAGGGAAGCTGGTGTCTTACGTGTCCGTCAACTCTACATCTTGGGATCAGTCTCTAACCTTATAAAACAACATGGGAATGAGTTGAGTCGCACTCGAAGGGGTAGAAAAGGCGCGGACAGAATTCCACCTCCAAAGCCAAGAACCACGTTCGGCACTCGATTTTCATGGTTTATGCCCATACGCATATTTAATGCAATGGGCAGAACTGTTAACATTCCTGGAAATCAGTTCGAGGCCAAAAAAATACTTAAGGAATGGTTACAAGGACGAACATACGATGAAACCGAAAGATTACTTGTTCCATAAAGGAAACCTACCCATATGCGTGTGCGCTCTCGTGCGCGCTCCCACACACACACAGGCTCTTTCACTCTTACACAAACACAATTACACTTACACACCTAGTTTCCAATCTGCTACCATTCGTACTGCTAAATATAATATAAACTCTCAGCGTGTTAATGTGCTGCGCTAACAGAACACAACATTAACTAAATATTCAGCTATGATTGGGCCACCAAGATACAGGCTGTGCCTAGTTTGGGGTCCACCGCCATTTCAGTATTGTTTTCTGTATTTCCCTTATCTAAGCAAGTTTCTTGTGTGTAATTAAAAACTGTGTGATTGTTAAATAAATAAATTATTCTATTCTATTCTATTAAATTATTCTATTAAATTATATAGACTATTGACACATCTCAGAGGGAGTGAATATTAAGAGATCACGCCTTTTTTTTGATCTGATGGAAATACATCATGTACTTCCTCCGCCCCGGGAAAGGGCGGAGGGGTATTCCGGGCTCCTACCGGCTTAAACCACCGGAGTGGTCATCTTCGGCACCGTAGGGAGGCTCCAGGAACTCGAAAGATCTTCATCTAGAGCCACCCATTGGTGCCACGCCTTTAAGCACATCTCAGAGGGGATGACTGTAAAGCGGACCTCTAGCGGAGGGAAGGCCTAAAGAGGCCACCTCCCCAGGCACTTCACGAGGGGATTGTAAAGGATACCACCGAAACCTCGCTATGCGATGTGCTGCGTCTGCTGTGTCCGCAAGCGCACCGCCGTCATCCCGGGGGTCACTCAGTATGTTTACGCAGGTTTCCCTCTGGGCGCACTCGCGACCCCAAGGCTCCCGCCATATAAAGACGACAGGGGGCTCAAGCGTGTAAGACACGGGCGCCGCGGTGGTTGTCGCCTCGGCTCGGAATTGACCCTCTCCTGGTCCCACTCAGCGACCTCCTTCTGGAGCATGGCGCTTTTACAGAAGGAGACCACCGTACTCCAATTTTCATATTCTGCCAGCATAACCGACACTACTACTGGCAGAATGAGACCTTGCCCGATCTGATCGACCAGGATCCGCCGCTCGGCAGCCCACGCAGGACACTCTCCGAGCGTGTGTTGTGCGGAGTCCTGATCGTTTCCACAGTGGTGGCACTTTGGCGTGACCTCGCATCTTATCCTGTGCCGCACTCGCTCCTTAGGAGCCAGGCTCCGAAGAGTGGCAAGACGGCTTAAACGATGCACTTTTGCGCATGAGCTGCTCGCGCCACAGCTCGAGTTCACGCCGCCGAGCCTACCGTCTCAACCGTTAAGCGCCCCTGAAAGCACGCCTTCACCATTATGACGGAGGGAGCGTGTTTGGTGATACACCCACGCATCCATCTCCGCCAGGTTATCAAAAGGCCGAAAGCGCGCCAACAGAGTTGGCGCTTAAAAGGATACCGTTCGGTACCCTCCTGCAATCCGTATAGCCGCTCTACGCTGCAGACCATGAATCTTGGTTCTGCAGCGCTGAACGCCCGAGAGTCGAGATGACCAATCAGGCCCCCCATAGAGGGTCATGGACCAACTTCTCTGGTCCCCCGAGATTGGGCAGTAGCCGGTGCAAGGCACCCACTATCCTTATGACCCGGGGGACAAGATGCTCGAAGTGCTCCGCGATGCCCCAGCGACTATCCAGGGTGAGCCCCAGATACTTTATGTACCAGCCCACCCTGATTGGCGCGTCACCAACGCGTATCCACGAACTGGGATGCTCCCAGGTCCGCGACAGTTTGTGTAACCATAGCGCCTCGGTTTTGTGAGGCGCTATCCACAAACCCAGAGCGTGGATTTCGGCCACGATAATTACCACCGCTTGCTCGGCAAGCCGGATGGTTCCCTCGAAGGACTCCCTGCTGGCCAACACCAGAGTCATCAACGTAACAGACTAAGCTGAAGCAAGCGGGGAGAACGACATGCAGGACCGTATCGTAGGCGAGGTTCCATAATAGGGGACCGACCCCTGCGGAACCCCGCACGTAATCTCCCTAAGAACAGGTGACCCCCAGGCGCATGTCCATTCGAAAGGGGGATCCCGAAGCCTCGCTGTGCGCTGTGCTACACACACAGCAGCATGTGGAACTATAGCCAACTAGCAACGCCTTTCCTAAATCATTGCAATATATATTTATACAATTGTCCTTTTCTTGCAATAGGATTGTTACATAAATAATAAAGTTGACGCGGGGAGATAGGTACCTTACACAACAAACGACTTTGAAACAAGGTAGAACCTCTTAACAATATCGGCTCCAAAGTTTATGAAATCGATCCGTCTTAATTATAAATGTTCGTTCAATGTGATTAACAAATGGCTTTAATCCTGAGTTCGACAAGATAATTAATTTGAAACGTAAGTCGAGTCAGAGTTTAGGCAAACGATATTAACTTGACTGATTGTCTTTTACAAATAAGAGAACAATTTCAGGAGGGATGAGAATATCATAAGCTTAATAATTTTCCGAGTATTCCGTTAAATATCATTACGCAAAAGTTGTTTTGGGGTTTCATAGATCTATGTAATGCTATAATTAATATTTTGGTCCTGTACAATAAATTATAGAAACAAGCTTATAGAAAAAAGAAATAAAGATACATAACAATGGACGACGAACTAAGGGCAGTCCATTGCCCGAACAGAAAAAGGCCCGAGATGCGCATTGTGTTCTATGCGCGCCTCTCTGAAGGCCAGCCAGCAGAGACGGGCATTGCCAAACCAAGTGACAGGCGATACCTGCTGGGGGTGTGGTCCTATGCTGACAAGGCGAACACCTCACCCCCAGCCATAGTTAAGTGGAAAGAACACCGTGGGGTTTTAGCCAGTAACAGTCCGGTATGCCCCTCCACCCCTCTCATGGCGAAGGAAGTAAAACAATATAGGTAACAAGGCAATTATGGCAGGGCCCCCCAATGAGCCCTGAACACATCCATATCGGTGGTTGTGGTGATGTTTGGGGGAGGCCTGTGTCCAGCAGTGGACTTCATTCGGCCGAAATGATGAATAAGGAAACATATTCTTCCTTATTTATTAAATTTTGTGTGAGTTCTATAATTTACGTCGGGTTAGTCGATTTTACAAATTATAATAAACCTATTTCAAGCAACATATTTTTGTTACAATTATATGTTTATATTTGGCTACTAACAGGTGAAATGCCAGGTTAGATTTATTTCAGCAGGCGTTTTGTTTTTAGGGTTCCGAACGTCCGAAGGATAAAACGACGGAACCCTTATAGGATCACTCGTGTGTCTGTCTGTTTGTCCGTCTGTCACAGCCAATTTTCTTCGAATCTACGGGACAGATTAAGTTGTAATTTGGTACACATATGGATTTCTGCGACCCAAACGCGTACGTGTCAGGTAAATAAAAGAATTTTGAATGTGCTCCCACATTCAATTTTAGGAGGCAATATAGAAAATTGAAACAATTTTTTTGTATAAAATATAGATAATAGCTCTTTACCTATAGATTACATGAAAACCCATAGTGAATCATTCAATATTTTGCTTAGAAACTTATGTTACATCTATAATGGCCACCCTGTAGACACTGGCAACATCGGCGGCGTGCCCTCCACTGCCTACCCCCTCCACACACTCGTGAGAAGCCATGACGTGAGAAAATGTATATATACCCTGGCATAACTCATTTCGGCCCTCTTTTGCTGAAGAACAAGTAACAGGATCGAACCTCATTCTGTAATTTAAGTTAAGTACATTCTGTGATTTGTATTGTTTCATTGATTATGATTATTGATTAATGATAAATAACTTAGATTTATAGTATCAATCATTATGTAAGGTGTTCATTATAATTGTTATATCTAGCTGTTGTAGTTTATTTCTGATTGTGAATTTCCTGTGTAATAACTAATAAGAAAGGTATTTACTGTAGCCGATTTTAACTTAATATTTTGTTGCGTGTGAAAATTGTACCTATCCGCCTACCAAATAAAATAGTTAATGAATAATTCTGTAATTTCATTTGGTTATTCTTCGATATCTAATATTTCGTAATACTTACATTTGCGATTGGAATGTATGGGTATACCTGTTTTTTAACTAGGGTGTTAAGAACAAATTCTTGGGACAAGTTATTGGTACAAGACCGAATTCAAGAATAGACAATAATTCTATTCAGCAATTTTGGAACCCTCCTCAAGCGAGTATGACTCGCACTTGTCCGGTTTTTTCATATATATTTTATTCTTCAACATTTTAATCTGTTAAACTATTTATAATACCTAGTTTTAAACTACCGTTCACAACTATTTATAATACCTAGTTTTAAACTACCGTTCACTTAAAAGTTGGTCTGTAGAATAAAGTAAAAGTCTCATAATTAGTACAACCAAACTATAAAATCAGTTGCACAAATATCATATGCAGGCTTTACTTTTTACCGCATAAGTTAAAGCTAAAAAGCCATTGCCCCTCATGTGACGTAGCCGCGATTTCGTTCTGTCACACCACGTCGTGTGTCGCGTTTGTCTCCCGTTCGATACACTGGCATCGCGTCGAATTAATGCGAGTTAACGCGAAACAGCTCTGTGGTTGCGTTAAATGTAACATTAATTACTTGTTATACAGATTTAACGCGAAATCGAGGCTTTAACATGTCGCTGATAACTTTAATGGCTTGGCGATGCAAAATTTCCCTTTGTTGTCTTTGATAACGATAGTTTATGGTAGGATATATTGGTAAAGCTGTTATTTTTTTTATAGCGCGAGTATATTATGTAGCAATATAAAAATTTGAGCAGTGTACAATTGTTTTCTTATGGCAGACTAAGAAAATATATGAATAGTATTAGTTTACTCACAATAGGGCTCTTAAGAAGCTCAAGGTCACTCAGCGAGCTATGGAAAGAGCTATGGTTGGTATTTCTCTACGAGATCGAATCTTTCTTTCTTTTTTCTTTCTGTCTTCTTTCTTTCTTAAAGAAAGAAATAAAATTTCTCTACGAGATCGAATCAGAAATGAGGAGATCCGTAGAAGAACTAAAGTTGTTGACATAGCTGAAAGGATTAGTAAACTGAAGTGGCAATGGGTAGGGCACATAGAACTGATGGCTGTTGGGGCATAAAGTTTCTCGAATGGAGACCGCGCACCGGAAAACGCAGCGTGGGACGACCTCCTACGAGGTGGACAGACGACCTGGTGAAGGTAGCTGGGAGTCATTTGATGAGAGCGGCATGGGACCGCGGGGAGGCCTTTATTCGTGGACATCCTGTGGCTGATATGATGATTAGTTAAGTAAAAATGTCTACTAGTACTTTTGTTTTCATTTTTTGGCCACGTCCACGTCCGTATTGTCGCAATGCAGTTCCAAGTACATCCTCTATATTACATCGACCATTCAATCCTGATTTGTGCCAACATATATCACTATTTTCAACAGCAGTAAAGCTCGTCGTTTTTTTTATAAACTGGAATTATGTATATATTATTTTGACCTTTTTTATACCTGCAGTATATACATATTAAAAATATACTATAGTAGTGACAAATGCCAATCTTTTATCCATAAAACTCACAACTTGTGTAATATTATAAATTACTTTTAATCGGTTTTATTTTTACTCCAAAATGATGTATCTCATTCCTTGTAAATTAATTACCCGATATTTACGACTTTTTCAGCGATTTATTCTCTATTCATTGAACGTATTCTACGAGTATATTATAATGAGATAACCATAAAAACTGCTGTAATAAAAGAAACTGATGTATGCTATATACCTAAATATGAACATTAAATGGAAACTACATAATGGACCTGTGTATAGAATCAAACAACCGCATCTGAACCCGTGATCCAGCCGGACCGTGCTGACGCAATAACCCGAACCCCGAGTCGCAGCAAGGGACGCCCTTAGGTGTGATGCTTAGTTTTTGAATTATCGCCTGGCTGAAGATTCTTTTCCTTTTCACCAGTTTGTCCAGCAGCAACACCTCCAGGGGACGCCACCAAGACTCCCATCTTAAATCAAGAATCAAACCACAACGGTCATTATTCAAAAAACATAAAAGCTCGTTTCCAAAGGCTTTGGTCGTTCAGACAGAACAATAAAAGCTCTAAGAAAATTTTCCGGCGGCTCGCCTACGTGTTCCACTTTAATATTTTATTTCGGTCGCTTGTAGCAACTCGGCTGAAATGTCGTCTGTGATTAAAAGTTTATTGTTACACATATTACGAATTTTTTACCTTGAACTTTTAGGCAATGATCGAATTACTGAATTGTACTCAGTTGTGTTAGATTCGTTATGATTTTCTTTGTTTTCAATATAGAGGCTCCTTCGACTTAAAGTCCTTTATTATAAATGAACTTTTAATACAGACAAAGAATAGTCTGAAGAGACTGCTATCATCATCACCACGCTCAGTACGACCACGAACTTTAATATGCAACCCATTTCCTAGATTTGTTGTAAGAATACTCATATGCCATAAGGTGGAAAGCTCCAAATCAAGCGTAAAATGTATCAAAAACGTTTAAATGCCTTGTCGAATGAAATGATGATTTCTTGCTTAAAGAACGTTTATTTATTTATGTTAATATATATGTTGTGTATGTGTATGTTAATATATGTTAATATATATAATAGTTATAACTCTTATGGTATACGTTTGTTGTGCGATATTCTACCCGAAATTGGTCCTGTACAGGTATATAGTATATAGTATAATCTACGTTCATAGATAGAGCCTATTAAGTTAACTACATTTCCAGTTATAAAGACCTGTCATCCTAATGCGAGCATTACGTATGATAAAAAGAGAAAACACTAACCGTTCGCACACGGCTTGAAACGTTGCGCGCCTACAGCTATATTTACCAAAACCATCTGGTTAACTTACGACGCTAACAATTTTAACAGAAAGTAGATTGTTACTATAGTACGAAACGTTGCTATTCGATTATTTTGCTGTGACCAATGCTCTATAGATCTCTTTTTCTTTTATATAACGTTGCGCTTGTGCTCGTAAGAGATTTTTTGTTTATGCTTAAAACTAGATACTTGGTCTTAGGTCCTGTATTAAAGTTTGTGACTGTATCTATTCAGAAGCTGCCACTCATTCACTTAACAATTTTTTTGACAATTTCTTATTTATTGTATAAAATATTTGAGCTAATTTCTGCTAATACCGATTACCAAGCGAAGATTTATTTTATTTAGTGCCATGAAATATGGAATAAATTATAGTTAGCTTATTAAGAAAGCTTTTTTTCTTGCGTTCCATTATGATGAAGTAGTAAGTCATAATTTAACAAAGTGTTTGTCTACGAAAGTTTACAGACTTTTGAAGACTATGGGACTTTTGAACAGCAGCTTTTAGTTTGGTTAGTTAGTTATAAGGGATATTACAAGGTTAACATTTAAGAATATTAGGTGTATATAGCCAGTTGCCCTCACTAGCAGGTAAACGATCGATGAGGTTAAGCAACGGTTGGCGCGGTTAGTCTACAGGTGGGTGACTGCATAGTGATATTTGTACTGTACGTTTCGCTGCTTTGGAGGGCACGTAAAATCGTCGTTAAGCTAAAATAAGGTTTGTCACTAACAAAATGAGAATTATTATTATTTATACCTTTATTTTTTCACATACAAAATATGTTTTTAAATTTACATTTAAAATCATAATAGAAATAGTAACTCTTCGGCATCTGGAACAAGGTCCAATCTACCGGTGGTCAGGGTTCCAGAGAGAAGAACCTCCTAAAAAATACGAGCCGTGTCCTGGAGTACCGCTTTCTGTATTAAGCCCTTGACCCAGCTGCCTAACGAGAGTCTCTTAAGGTGTTGGTCGAGGCTCTTGGCCATAAGGCCATTGGCCGTACAAATATCGGCACAATGATTGCAGAGTATACCTCCCACCTGTGACAGCCTCGTGCTCCAAGGCAAGATCCTTAATTTGTTTATCTTTCTCGGTTTTTCACGAGATTCTTGTTATGTTGTCATAGTCATATCCACAATCATTGAGAGGCGCTCTACTCGATCTATCTATCTTATTATTCTTATTAAGAGCAAGAGGTGTCTCACTGCAGGGCAAAGGCCATCCTACCCTCATTCTACTTTCACCAAACAAAAAATAAGAAGAATATTAGTAAACCATAATTTCAGCCGAAAAAATGTCCACTGCTGGACACAGACCTCCCCAAAAGATGACCACAACGACCGGTCTGGGTTTGTGTCGTTTGCTCATTGTTGAGTTTTACCATAAACGTCACGCTTGGCAGCTGGGTTGGCGCTCGAAGAACACTGCTGCCCATTCTCCGACTAATCCCATTCGCCTTTTGGCTTTAACCCACGGGATGGGGTGGTGCTATTCTTAGCCAGCACCACCCGGCATCATTAGCAAATAAATAACTTTTAGCTAACTTATCTTTCAGTGTATTATCCGTGTGGTGTCCGGATTAAGAATATAGCACCACTCCATCTCCTCCCCTGGATGTCGTAAAAGGTGACTAAGGGAATCTAAACCAGAGGGATGGGCAGCAGCGTCCCTTCTATGAAACGGTAGCAATACTGCGCTCACCAACCCGCCTACCAAGCGTGGTGAGTATTTGCACATGCCCCCCAAAACGATGACACAGTTGTGAAAATCTATGGGGGAGGCCTTTGTTCAGCAGTGGACGTATAAATGGCCGATATGATGATATGATGATCTTTCAGTGTTTCGTTATTTTATATTCAGATAACGTGCCAGTAAACGTGGAATACGAAAAAAAAAAAAAAGGTTGATAACAAATCTTGAAATAAATCTGAGGTCAGTGACTCGACACATCACAACGAACACATAATATTCACATGTTTTCATATTAATTTTTTTTTTTTTTTATTTTTTTTATTTTTTTTTTTATATTACACAGACACACGGGTAAAACACGTAGCCATGTTTTACACGATAGCATGGTATTAGTCAGGCGTCGAGTTAGGTATTCTACATCAAACAAAATCGATCCATTGCCATATTTTATATCTCCATATCGTAGGTACAAATTTCTGATATAATTTATCATTGCTTTCGAGCGTAAAAACATTTGAAGCAGTATTTTATTAATCAAATTAAAAATATCGCTCTCGCGGTATCGCTGTACCGTTAACATCGTTATCGCACTGCCGTCAAAGTATCAAGCCTTTCCGACTTGTATACGGATCATGGTATAATGGAAACGCTACTGGAATTACATTTTATACCACTCGGTTTTTATCGCGATCGGACTGTTTGTTTTTATTTTCATTTCTGCTTTGTATAATTATTATTTAATACTACCTGTTACCCGCTACTCCGTCCGCGAGGAAACCAACTTTATCTGTATATGTTATATAATTACTTGTCCTGACTGACTGACTGATCAATCAATCAATCTGAAAAAATTACTCATCAACGCAGAGCCTAAACTGCCGGAGCTACACTCTTGAAATTTTGGCAGTTGATACCTTTCAATACCGTAGGCGTAACGTTAGTGGATACTAAGGAAGGAATTTTAGAAATTCCACCCCTGAGGTGGTAAAATACGTGTTGAAAGATTGTATGAAACTTCGTCATTTTATAAGTTAGATCTATGAAAAATTTTATTCGACTGTTTGATTTACAATAAATACATACATATTTTTATAAATTTTACCTTTATGTATGTTGTATCCTTTATTTTTGAAGCTAGACCGATGAAAATTTTTATTTGGCTTTTCAGTCGAAAACAAAGAAATACTTGTTGCCGTGTTTTTGTAAATTCTATCCTTAGAGAGGTAAAATAGAGCGTGAAAGTTTATATGGAATAACTGTCGCGGGTGAAACCGCGGGCATTAAGCTAGTAACAAAACAAAACATACTCAATGTATTATTTCACGGCATAGTCTACTACTATTCTAAATTTAATTAAAAAACCGTTCAGCTGGTTGAGTGGGATGGAGCTTCAAACATTCAAACATAAACTTTCGCATTTATCATACCTAGTAATAAAATTAATAACAGTCACCCCTGTGATTCTTAAAGGATTAGCCTGAGATGTGTTTACAGCTATACTTTGATTTATTTGATTAGATCTGAAGAATGGGCATCCACAGAGCTTTTTGTTAAAGTTCATATAACAATACCGACTTGGAAATCAAATCACACACAAGACTTATAGCGTAATATGGTAAATATTCGTTTTTAGTACATATTATTGTCATTTTGACTAGACTAATTATTGTGACTAGAGGCAATATTTGACTTTGTAAATTATATTTAAGCTGAGTTTTAAGTAAACAGAACGATTGTCCCAACAATTGCACTAGTAGTAATAGCGAGAATTCGCTCTTAGCTTGAGACTCGTGACCTGATTCCAGTTACTGGATTGCATTGTATGGCGCTGCATTCTAAGTCGTTCGATCCAGTGGAAAGCACTAACACAAATTGAGCATTGACTGGCGTCACTGACTCACACGGTGACGTAATGACTTACGTCACTACCCTGTTTATAAGGCTACTTTGTATATATGAATTATTATTTTGTAATGAAATATATGATAATATCCTTCAGTATCGCCACACTCACGAGAAATAGAACAATGTATGTTGCAGATGTCATAAGTCTTCCTTTACTTTTATACTGATTTTTTCTTGTATCATCATCATATTGAAACCAAAGCACGTCCACTATTGAACAAAGACCTTACCCCATAGGCATCCACAATAACCGTGTCGCCCTTTTGGGGTAGATTCGCCTGTACTCACCACGCGTAGTTATTGATCAAGATTTCGCTTTACAAAACAAAGTTGTGTCGATCTGAGGAGGGTATCGATTTGAACGCTTTCATTGTTCTGTTCTGTGCTATTGTTTGAAGTTAATAACTATACAATTTAATTGGAGATATGTAGAAGAATATTACGAAGAATATGTGACTATTGAGAATATTGTGTGAAATATCGAGATTCAGCCTTCAGCCATCATGTATGTAATCCACATAGTTGAGAAACGGCTCGTAGGGTGATGATAAATGAAGAATATTGTGACATCATAATAAAGATACCACACGTGTCGATGTGTAAAGAACGATCAACCCTGACACATAACTGTAACAACGTCATTTTACTCTTATTGATCGTGTGTACGCCGCTCAGTCATTGCCATTACCGGGTACTATTTGTAAGTAGGTATTACATGCACGTACACGTCGCGGTGGTAATTAATTTGTATGACAGATTGTAACCGAACGCGGCGCTCAAACACATGTGGAATGTATTATTATTAAGCATATTCATGTTCTAACCTTCCATGTGATAATGTGTGAATCATTCATACAGCACCACTTCATCACCTCCCGTGGATATCGTAAAAGGCTACTAAGGGACTCTAAACCAGAGGGATGGGCAGTAGCGTTCTTTTTGTGGAACAACAGTTATGCTGCGCTCACCAACCCCCCTGCCAAGCATGGTGACGACTGGCATATTCTCCCCAGTTAGTACATAATTGTGGAAATCTACGTAGGAGGCCTTTGAGCAGCTTTGACTGATATAATAATGATGTTCTAACCTTTATATCTGACAATTTAATTTCCCAGCCAATGCGCCATATGAGCCATATGTGGATATTTTAAGAGATAAACGACTAATCTGTACGTGAAAATGCAAGAAAAATAAAACTGTTTCATTCCAAAATATTGCCCGATGTTACTCAAAGTGGACCCAGCATTCCATTTCAAATATACACTTGGAACCTAATGCCGTTGTTGGCCTGAGAAAACCAACATGTTTGGACTGTCGACCTAACAGTCGGAATGGGAAATGAGAGTAAATGGCCACCTGAATGCAACTGAATCCATTACACTGTCACTACTCCTTTTAAATGCCGTTGATAGACCCTACAAATTAAAGTGTTTCTGACGTAATCACAGCCATTTTGAATGCTTGAACTGCGCATAGTTAGCAGCATATGGTAAATTCGAAAGAAACGCCATAAAAAAGGAAAATTATTAGGTTTATAGTTCTTTTTACAGGCTTAGTTAGAAAATATTTAATTACTTAAGAGGCGTTCATAGCCAGTCGTACTCGTTCACCAATCAGTTAGGTAAAGCAACTATCGGCGCACATTCTATGGATGGGTGATCGCATAGTAGTATTCAAACTGAGCATTTGTCTGCATGCGTCATATGGCATGAAGTATTTGGTGGCAATTGTTGTCATTAAGCAAAGTCAGAGGCCTTTGGGCAGTTGGAACGACTCTGACACACGGTTGGCTACTTACCAACAAAAAAAGAAAGAATAAGAGAAATATTTAACTGCCACAATTACAAGCCGCTTGCCGTACAATAATGTTTACGGCCATCGCGCTGGTAGCCTGTTATCACTAAGCTGAAAATAGGCCTATAATAAAATATATCGTGACGTGCGATGGTAAAAAGTAGCACTTCGTATCATATAGAACAATTCCTTAGAACACTGTCCGTTGTACAAGTGGTAGAACATACATTGGGAGGCAAAGTTTCTCCTCATACTTAAAGGTTCTAGACTGCTTGTGATATTGCGATTGTTTTATCAATGTAACAGTTATACATATGTTGGTGTGAATATAAACTTAGGTTTTGCCGGTTTATATTAAGTTTAGATTTAATCGTCGGCTAATGGTCGATGAGAGCCTAAACTTTAGTTAAAGATTAGTCGAAGTCTAATTGTGAAAAATGTAAGAATATGAAAACACATTTCTTTATCTGTTTTTTGAAGTGAAACTTCTTTATCTACGTATGGGAGAACTCTTATAGCAATGTTACGTTTTTCTGTTACGCGCCATATTGATTTGAGAGATAAATTGAATTTATCTATGAAAAATAGTCCTCAAACATCAACAACAAGATCCGGCACTACAATTGATGGAGTTTTTACTCGGTCACTAAATTCCGTGGAATGTAAACCATATATTTCATTTTTCAGTTATCATAAGCCATTAATTACAAAAATATATAATAGCGATATCAATAATAGTAATATTTCTATTATAATTAATTAAATGCTTAAATAATCTTAGTAGCAATAAGGTGAAATAATTGTATTATTTGTATCCATTAGCTTTATTTAACCATTCCAATTTCTGTAAAGTTGTAAATAGTAGATCATTATTGAAAAATGATGTCATGAAGAAGTTTCACTTCGTACGTGTGTACACTAATACACACACATTATACATTTTTTTATAACTTTACCCATACTAGGATTGCTCCTGTGTTGTGGGTGCGTTTACAGACACAAAATACACCCAGACCCGGAACAACTACCTGCAGATCATACAAATATTTGTTCCATACAGGAATCGAATCCGCAACTCGGTGCGCAGCAGCCAACTGTATCAGCCACTACACCAACCATATCATCATCATATCATCATATCGGCCATTTATACGTCCACTGCTGAACAAAGGCCTCCCCCATAGATTTTCACAACTGTGTCATCATTTTGGGGGGTATTTGCCAATACTCACCACGCTTGGCAGGCGGGTTGGTGAGCGCAGTATGGCTACCGTTTCACGGAAGGGACGCTGCTGCCCTCTGGTATAGATTCCCTTAGTCGTCTTTTACGACATCCACGGGAGGAGATGGAGTGGTGCTATATTCTTAATCCGGACACCACACGGAATTACAAATCTTATTATTTTAATCTTAATCTTACAAATTAGGTTACTGTTATGTGCTAGCTAGCGGTCTAACCGTGCCGTCAAAATCATTAAGGATTTGTTATAACTAGAAGTATCTGCTACAAAAAATGAATATCAGTTACTACTGGTTTTAAGTGGATCAAACGAGCTTTCACTAATGATGAAAACACTTTTTAACACGCTTTTATTAGCTTCACCTGTATGTATGTATGTATGTTTGTTTGTAACCGACTCCTTTGAGCTCGATTTTGCCCTACTTTGAACGATCAGATTTGATTCAAACTTTGCACACCTGTCAAAGGTCGATGACAATGCAATAATCCGATCAAAATATCCGATTATCCTAATTAGATTCGCCAGGATTAATTAATTTCTTTCCGCATCCTTTGCATGCGAGTAAGAGAGACAGAGCTAGTGCGCGAACTACGCATGCGTGCAGTTCCAGACTTGCTCTTTCGGGCACTCAGTTCAGCACAACCTAGCGTGTTTTTTTAGTTTTTTTAAACTATTATTTTAATAACCTTCTGCGGCAGATCCGAGTCGAACAAGTAGGTTGTCAAGGTAGGAGTTTTGTTCCCACCAGCTTTGCGGCTAGGCTTCAGTATAACCGAGTTCAGCCAGTTAAAAATAAGATAAAACATGATTAGACTACGATCAAATCAAAACTTAACATTAACCGGCTAATTTAAAGTTTCTAAAGTGTATGTTCACACCTACTTTTAACCAGAACATGTGTATGTTCCAAAGAAGAAGAATCGATATGTTTTTAAGTATATATTACTACATACCTGCATTAAACGAGGAACAAAGATATTATCACAAATAGGAACACTCATAAAAGTTATTAATTGACAATATCCACTCAAGCATTACGTTCACACACAAACACTTTTATGAAATAGACATAAACTATAGCATACTAGCCACGTAAACTGAACTATTGTAAAATAAAATATTATGTTTGACGGAGCACATTTGCGTAACAACTCGGAGAATAAACTGAAATCTTGCAATAAATATATTATATTATATACTAGTCTTACAAAAATAGTTAACCTTATTTCAAAGAGCATCAATAGGTTACAAGGAGACCGAGTCACTTCATAATATGAGCCACAGAATATCCACTGCTGAACAAAGGCCTCCCCCTTAGATTTCCATAACGAGGAGCGGTCACATGCCGCTCTCATCCAACGACTCCCAGCAACCTTCTACTGGTCGTCTGTCCACCTCGTTGGAGGTTGTCCCACGCTGCGTTTTCCGGTGCGCGGTCTCCATTCGAGAAACTTTTTGCCCCAACGGCCATCAGTTCTACGAGCAATGTACCCCACCCATTGCCACTTCAGTTTACTGATCTTTTCAGCTATGTCGACAACTTTAGTTCTTCTACGGATCTCATCATTTTTTATTCTATCTCGCAGAGAAATACCAAGCATAGCTCTCTCCATAGGTCACTCGCCTTGAGCTTTCTTATGAGGCCCATTGTGAGTGACCACGTCTCTGTTCCATATGTCATAACTGGTAACAGATGTTAATATTCATTATTATTAAGTCACTAAAGTAACGGTGTTGCTCCTTGTCGCCTGTAGTGGTGGCCATTTAGGGAGCCCATCTTGTGAGTGGCAAGTCACCGTCTGCCACAGAATTTCACTTTCAAGGTTGAAAGGCAGACGCCGTTGTTTCCGTTTTTAGAAGTATATAATCCATTTAGCACCCATTACAATATACCTTATAGTTGTAGTTTTCAGCTTATCCTCCGGGCATAATCTGAGACTGCATTTTATAGTGCAGCCGTGGAGAGTCCCCGGTTAGTGTCCCATTACATTATAGATTAATTATCTCTAAAGGGCCTCTGCGTGTTGGACCCATGTCCCCGCGTAAGCCCAACAAAAGACCGGGTTCCCCCTTACAGGGGACATAAACCCGTGTATTAGAGAAACATGAATATTAACTTTAGTCTGTGGAGTGTTCATATTCAAATAGCTAAAGTATACATAACTCCAATTGGTCTCTCTTACTTTGTTATAACCTAATTGTAATCTAATTTTATGGGAACTGTAATTGTGTTTATGAAAAATAAAATTATTTTAATATGCTAATCCTAATAAAAATAAAATGCTTTCTCTTTATATGACCTAAGCCTCTCTTTTTTCGCCAATTTCCAACGAAATACTTGACCTAGTTTCAGAAATAAAGGCCGTATACAAATATTATATATACAGCCCCGTGAGCTTTCTATTTTAAACTGTGAAAGCTACCTTCTGGCAAATCTTTGAAAAGCGTTTATACATATAGGTTTAGAAAGATATCTTAGCTGTTAGCTGTCGCTAGTATTTCTGTATATAATGTTGTGTAACGACACTGTACAAACTGGAAGTGTAACGAAAGATATTTATATATTTCACTTAGACAAGTTTTATTGTATTAGATACAAACTTTTCGTACTTGTCATATTTATTTAGTTCCACTGCGTTGTTGGCTTTATTAAATGTTTAAGTTGTGTACTATAGTATTTATAAATGTTGCTTTGCTTGTACAAGGTAATACGAGAGTACATATTATTTAATAAGAATACATAGCATGCTGTATTTATTTGAATCAAAATCAATTCGTAAAAAAGGAACATATACAATGATATGGTCACTAGAACACTAATTTCAAGACCACGGCCAATGTCAAAGTCAAAAAGCTGTAATTTTCGAAATTAATGTCTAATAATTATACAATAACGTCGTCATAATATAAAAGAATAGAATATTCTCCGAACAACATAAAACGATACATCACCTCTTATGACAACTACGGAAAGTAACAAATTGGGTAATGCGCAGGCTATTTAGTAGTTTTTAGGGTTCCGAACATCTGAATGAAAAAACGTTGGAACCCTCACAGGATCACTCGTGTGTCTCTGTCGGTCTGTCCGTATGTCACAGCCAATTTGCTCCTAATCTACAAGACCAGTTCAGTTGAAATTTAGTACACATATGATATGTATCCACCCCAAACACGGATATATAACGTAAATCTAAAATATTTGAATATGGGGTCACTTGGGGGCAAATTAAAGAATAAAGTTTTGCAAATTGTACCGTGTAACATAAAATAGCAGGGCTTATTATCTCAAATATATTTATTTTGTGATTTTAAAATTAATTTTTATACAGTTATTTAAGAAAATAGATGAAAACTCTCCCCACCCGTATCTCCGAAATCACCCAGCCCAACATTTTGAAAAATTTACAGTAAATAGGTATTTACTTAAAGATTACAGGAAAAACTATGAGAAGTCTTTGGTCTTAATATGTCATGGTAAATCTTTCAATATTGTACGTACAAACATACATTTGCAGTTGGAATGTATGGCATAACAAGTTTTTCAACTACAATGATAAGTTTGTTCTTGGGATAGATTATTGGTACAAGATAGAATTCAACAATAAACAATGGATTGATCAATTTTCCTCTACGATCCGGCACCATACATACTTTTTAGTTACCACAAACAAGTTTGGGTCGGATTAAAAAACCATTGTAGAGATATTCATCGTACTGAACCACTCCACGCGAGTTCAACTCGCACTTGAGTTGTTTTTTTAAGTAGAACTTCTGGTTCTTTTAAGGTCATATTTGAATGCAATGTTTTGTGTAACGTTGTGTATGGGGCGCTTGCGCGGGCACAAAACGTGTGGGCGCATGCGCGGGGCATAAGCGATTGTTTTCATGCTATGGTCGGTTTCATGAAACCAAGAAGTACTATGTTTTTGTCACTTGTACTTGGTTGCACGCGATCTAATTTTCTTTACACATCTCTTTCATTGTATCGCCTACCTCTAAACAATGATGCAATCAAGAAATTAAAGTGCGTATTTATTTACCGACATCGGGAGCTCACGTTCTACTGAATTACTGTGCATTTGAAACTGCACTAACTTGGTTAGGACCCCGCATGTTTCAGTGAATGGTTAACTCGGACCGCTCAGACTCTGCTAAAAGTAGCTTGTATAAAGTATGTATGTATGTATGTTTAGTTCTATAGGGATGGTTTTACAACCGCTTTTTCGTTGCGGGTTAACTTTGGTTTTAAATGGGGTAGTAGTTAAACGCGTAGTGTGAACGTGATGTGCTTTGATATAATTTATTTAGTTGTGTTTTGTATATTCCATTAACTTCAACTAAGCTTAAATATATAACGTATATTCTTATATTCTTTGCTACTCCTACTTTTTATTTTCTGATTAATTTCGGTGCGGGTTCCAAGACAATTATTCATTTCTCTGGGACACACCGAGCTTCATTGATCGGTGTTCTTTTCGGTGGTCGCCATTGTAGATCCTGGCTTACAGGAGTTGCAGTGGTTGGGAATGTGTGGCGGGCTTGTCCCAAATTTAAAAAAAAAGCTTAAATATGCTTGTGCACAAGGTTCACGATAACAGTGCAATCGATTGGGTTAGAACTGACCTCCTCTGCTCCTCTCTTAGAAACCTCATATTTTTTTTATTATTGTTTAGGTATTTCTCCTAAATCGCTTATAAAATGGAAGGTGTATAACTAGAAAGGGCTCTTAAACAAAACCGATAACCGGAGATAATCGCTAATCAAATATTTAACACATAATATAAAGATATTTTAATTTTTCTTTTTTAAGTAAACATTGCCCGACACTAGGATTTCTCCTGTGTCGTGGGTGCATTTACAGACATGAATTCCATATACAATACACCCAGACCCGGAACAACTACCTGCAGATCATGCAAATATTTGTACCGTGCGGGAATTGAACCCACGACCCGGAGCGCAGCAGTCGACTGTATCAGCCACTGCACCAACCGTGCCGTCAGTTCGTTTAAAATAACCGTGCATGAGACCAACCTTTATCACCGGTTTTGCATCAATTTGCAACTATTATTTATGTTAGAGCTGCAAGGGGCTCCTTTTAATCATTGATGGTTTTTTTAAAAGGATTTCCTCTAAAACGTTTTTCTGAAGATATGCCCCTTTTTAGACGGTTTTGAATGAATCATACGAAAGGCTCATTGGAAATGAATCGAATGAATTAATTCGATCTATGAAAAATGTGTATGTGCCAATTTTATTAATGTACCCATTAAATGTGATTATCTTGTTTTAGCTGGAATTGAATACAGCAATATATATAAAAACCGATGTTTGTATACAAACATACTTTCCCTACGGACTACATAACAGCTGGACCGGATATTGATGAAATTTTGAGGCATCTTCATATTAGCCCAGCGGGTGACCCTGTGATAAGTTTGGTAGCGATCGGATGAACAGTTTTCTTGTTTTTTTTGGCAATGTGTCATATAATTCATCTGGCTATAATTATAATTAGTGCTAGCCATGCGACGTCGGGGCGGGTCGTAAGTAATAAATAAAACGAGATAAATCCGCTAAATGATTAAGCTTCGTATGGCTTCCGGGAAAAAATAGATCACATTCTCTACCCATAGATGTCGTAGAAGGCGATTAAGGGTTGATATTAAGAGATTCGGCAGCAGCAAGTATCTCCCGTATTCAAATAGCAACATACTGCGATTACCAATCCACCTGCCAAGCATAGCGATTATGATGGTATCCCCTTGACCGTAGATTGTAGTGATCATTTGGAGACCCATGTTCAGCATTAGACGTTCACGAGCTGTTGAGGTGAGATGAGAAACCAACAAATAATGTGTAAATGTAGCTACTCATAACCTTTGAAAGTATCGATTAACGATTGAATGAAAATTATACACTGAGCACGAAGGATTCGTGTCTGTCAAAGGTGGAGTTTATATGGCTCGGAGTATTTTATCCGTAAAAGAAAACAAACCTTAAGTCAAGAAAGTGATACTCTAGGTGAATATCAAGTGACCAATTAGTACTACTGAGCACGTTAGCATAGCGTACTACCCGCGTATACAAGTTTCCTTTGAAAGGTTTGATTTTGTTGATAATAATATCGAAATACATCGGTTTTCACCTTTAACATCTTATTAGTATTCAATACCTCACAGAGTACCTTGATGATGTTTTGGTTTCGCTTCAGTGTTTAATTCTTTGGAACTTAGTTTAAGATAAATTCCTACCACTTGCAGTGTTTCTTGCAGCTAAGATACTAATATCTATTAAAAAAAATATCAAGCGTCTCACAAATAGTCCTTTTATAACAGATATACAAATAATATATACTCATTAGAATGTACAATCGGCAGCCATAATTTCATCAGTCTATATGTATTTATAAAATTATAATGACTGATAGTACAATTTCGTAGAAATTACCGGATGGATTTAGTCTTTGTAACATTATTTAAAGGCATTGAATTAATGTCTTTAATCACTCCAATCCTTTCATGTCATCTTTGGACTTCTTTGCGGTGTTTTTTTTATAGAAGCACCATCCGCGCCTATCCCGTGGCCGTATCGTTTTATTTTACGAAAGTGTACATACGTTTAGGTCTGTGATCTTAACATCTTTTTGCAGTGATTTTTGAGGCGATTTCTCTTCTACTGTGGATGTAGTTTCCATACATACATCTCATATTTACAAACACCCAAATTTGGAAATTTGTTTGTCGGCTATGATGTTCTGAGTGGGGGACCAAACTGCGATTCGTAGCACAGAAAGCCAATCGATTAGCAATTTTTTTTTGTTTCCGTGGGAAGTCTTCATGGCATTCTTCCACCATGACTAAAGAAGGGGGTGAGCCGGAATCTTAATTAAGTCATGTTCCCCTACTCATTTTCTTCGATCCCAATCCCGCGTGCAGCCTGGGTAGCCTTCTTTTTAACGTGGGGAAATCCTATTGGACTTCCTCCTCCTTGGGAAGGGCGGAGGGGCATGCCGAGATCAAACCGGTTTAAACCCCACGGTGTCCTTCTTCTTACCTCTAGCTGGGGGTGAGTTGTACGCTTTTCTGCATTAGACTGCTCTCCCGGCAGGTAGCCTGGCTAGCCTAGAATCACTAAACTACCGCGCCGACCTTGCCACCAAAGTTATGTATCACAGAAGAACGCTTGGGCAATCTCTGCAGCGACACTTGCATCGTAGTAACATCGCGTGCTCGACCAGATGACAATATTCTCAAATTGCACTTGCAATTCATGTAACTAGTTTCAACAGGTTTTTCAACATTAATTGTCGAGAAAAATAGGGTCAAAATTCAGCCAGCCTAAAAAATATCTCTATTTAAATAAAAATTATACCTCGCATCTCCAAAACTATGTGAGTAGGTACGGTGCGTAATGTAAAGGTTGCTTAAAAGCTCAAACTAACCAATCAAGGCATGAAGTACCGATGCGCGACATCGTGTAACAAAGGTTGTAGACGTGGAAGTTAAGTATGCATTGATCGTGGCGGAATTATGAGTGACGCAGGCCGGCCCGAATGAGACGTTTGCGAGCAAAATAGCACTCCATTTATTTCTACTCTATGGCATAATGCAGTTGCTGCTAATAGATTAATCGTAATATCGTACGTGTTGCGATTCTACGAATATATCCGAGCATTCGTAGCTACCCTACGCTCACGTAGCCTATGTTCTACGCAAGCGTAGCGTGCAGTATTTAGTTCAAAGCATTAATACACCACGAACATCACAATTACTGTATCTATAGTATAGCATAGCATAGTATGTATATGAAAGAAAGAAAGAAAGAAAGAAAAATGATTTTATTGGCACAGACAATATAGAAAATAAAACTAAAATTAAATATTAAAATCATAAAACTAACTAAAAGGCAACACATATCGTGCACAATGACAAAATGTTAGTGCCAAAGGGCCAACAGCTCAGCATAATGTTAAGTGGCAGTGGTACGGACCACCTAACGCTGGTTTTCAGCTGTAACCCAGCGGTGCCATACGCTCGAATCTAAAACCAATGCATTTGAATGCACTTAAATAAAAACAATATTTTTCTTGAAATTTGTACACACACATTGCACATCACAACATTATTTAAGAGTGCGTGTGTGTAATGATATAAAATAAACAACATAAAATGTATAAACGGTAATTTCGACAAACTTACAATACCATATTATATAATAGTTACCTACTCAAATTACATAAAATCTGCCCCAATAACAAAAACAAAAGCCAACAAATAATATCAACAAAATTATAATCATTGATTCCCACCAGTGCCAATTACTGTAAAACATTAATAATGCGATCTCAAAATATACCCAAATACATCCTTAAAAAATCAATGACAAAATATATGTTACCTACATTCCATTGAGAAGAAACTAGTTTATTATCGTGAGTGACATATATATGTATGTAGTATAAATATATATACAGCATGCAGGCATAGACAGCAATGTTCGTAATCTCGACTAATTAAACATCTCCATCCCACTCTCAGTGGCCGCGCGTCACGCTCGCCGACTCGCTCGGTCGCAACATGCTAGCTGGCAACCTCTCACTTCTCAGTTATGCTGCAGTCAGTATCAGTTGCGAACGGCGCTTATGACTTCCCGTTAAACATCTTGTTAGGTGTTGATATGTGTTTTAAATAGATACATAGATAAATTTACTTATTTTGTCTATCGGACCGTCATTCATTAACTAATTTTGTGAAATATGTTACTATTTTGTATTAACCTATATTTATTTATCACTGTTATTATCTAGTATGTATTTGAATGGTCTGAACTCATTTACATATAGGCATAATCAGCATAAACAAATATACATTGTACTATATATAAATACAAAATCGTATAACAACTTTGCAGGGAACACAACCATTGTGGCCTTTGTCTTCTATTTTAAATAATTCTCAGTAGGTACATAGTATTCTATGTTTATGTGAATAACAGTGAAATCTGTCAGAAGACTTTGAGTGATGGCTACAGCGATACCTGTTGCCTCATTGTTTCTACTCTGTAATACTGCAGATAATGAACGGATAATTTCACATGCGGGTTGGTAAATACTACCCAATCCTGTTCTCGGAATCTGTTTGTAATTTACCCCACCGTGTTTACGTACACCTATAGGTGTACGTAAACACGGTGGGGTAAATTACTATACTATAGTATAGGCTATACCAAACTTCTAGATTATAGCGCAATACAGTCATGTGTCATCCTGACGTCCATATACTGGCTTAGGAGTAAAAGGAAAGCTGACTTATCAGAGTTGAAAAAAGAGAGAGGTGTCTCATGGACACCTGGTTGGAACGGAGTTCCTTTCACTACATATCTGTTTGTATTAAGTATTGATTAAATGAAAAACAAGGAGAGTAAAATAAAAAAATTATCACTATTTTATTATTTATCATAAATATATAAAATTGTACGGTTTTTATCCTGCACGCTGCACGCTATTGCTCGCACAAAAATGATTATTTATATTTATTTATAAAAATAAAAAGGGTATTTAAATGTCAAAATTATAAATATATTTTCAAAATATTTTAGTTTTAGTTTCCTAGGTGATCGGGAAGTGCCTCAAAAATCAATGTCGTCGTCGGTCGGTTTTTGGTGTCGTTTTTCAAGGTTACAATTTTTTCGGGCTAGCCCGTCAGCCTGCAAAAAGATGTCGGTTTTTGGTTTCATTTTACATTGTTAAACTTTTTTCGGTCTAGCCCAAACCCCACACAAATCGACAACGTGCGATAAGGAACTCCGTTCCAAAAGCCTATGATGAAGTTGAATAACTAACTAACCCACGGACCAAATTGCTTATAGTAGGCAACGCTTTCCTCATTTTAAAGATTAGGTCAGTAGGTGATTTTGGTAGGCTAAGTCGAAGGTGCCAACGAAAGAATACCTCGACTCCTAGACTTAACACTGGGTGACGCAAAAACTTGTGTATTTTGTGAGTATAATACAATAGTGTTAGGCCATTAGAGATTCAATATGTTTGTCAGAGAAACTTATGTTAAACGTGCTCACGAGAACAACTTCTTGACAGATAAGGGATTTCTTTTCACTCTAAGTACACCTTCAGCAGTGGACGTCTTCTCGCTGATATGAAAATGGTGTGTTAGCGCGAGTACCATGTAGGTCATTTTGTATAATTAACGTGAGATATATCTGGCAGTTTAGGTATGTCATGCTTACTCAAGTGTCCTGCTTATGGTGGCGTCATGTATCGGGTCGCTGAGTTTCCCTACAATATGGTTGAACTGAGCGACGATGATGTATGCATGATACTCTTGAACGAGTGCCATCTGTTAGGATTGGTCATTTTAATGCTGCCACGACAATTTAATCATAAACTCGAATAAATATAGCAATCAGGCTTGTTAAGTGTTGACTTTTTAAGAATGTAACCTCTTTTGCAATGCAAAAGTGCATTGTCCTATCATTTCAAGAACAAAGTAGTAAAAAAACACGTCGAATTGAGTACCTCCTCCATTTTAAAGATTTAAAAAGAGTAACCATAGAGTTTCTTCTCCATAGGAAATCTAGATCATAGAAGGCGGCAAGTTAAGTCTTGACTAGTGCCTGTAAATTTTTTCTTTATCTATTTAATCAATAATCAAGTAAACTTTTCGTCAACATAAATGTGTATGGATGGACTGAACAGTAATGTATGCAGACCACAAACACGATGTCAATTAGTTTCCTTTACAGCGCTGAACTGAACTTGTTAATTCACACCGACAAATAAAATGTATAAATAGTGTTCTGGTTTCGACTCGCTAACTAGCATTGCCGAATAACTGAATATGTATCCAACTGTGGAAGCAAGATCTGAATACAATTGCATCTACATACGAGCAGTGTTTTTTTCTTTTATATCGGCCCGTTGATGCTGTGGGTATGCAAATATTTCTATCAATATTCATAGCTGGCGGCGTCATCGATAATTGAGTCTTACCTGACAACGGTGCCTTTGATTTTCATACTCGTTATCTCGCATTCCAGTTGAAAAGCTTCAGAGGTTTTACTAAAACAGAATGTCGTGTGAATTTCGTGTCTATTGGAGTGGGATTTTTCGTCGCGACGATTAGTAAAGCTAAATATCTTCTTTCGTGATAAGTATTGAAAATGATTTAGTCTTTGTACCGTCTGGTGGGTGTAAGTTATAAGAATTAGCGTATCTATTTCCTTTTTCTTTTCACGGCGTACCCCTCTGCATGGAGGAATCTGGTCTTTTGATAGGCTTACGCGGGTCCAATAAGCAGAGGCCCTTTAAAGATTTTTAATCTAAAATATAGTGGGAAACTAACCGGGGCCTCTCCATGGCTGCACTATAAAAATGCAACCTCGGATTGTCGGAGGTGTTAAATTATTGTATGAGATGGAAATTACAATTTTAAGTTCTATTGCAATGAGTGGTAAATTGATTGAAAACTTGATAAGAAAAGTCTGCCTTTCCATTTTTAAATGAAATTTAGTAGCAGATGATGACTCGACACTCACAAGATGGGCGGGGGCCCACACAAGATTTAGGGGTAAATGGCCATCAGTATAGTATCTATGTATTTTTTTTTAAAACGTTTCCCCACTCTAGGATTTCTCCTGTGTCATGGGTGCGTTTACAGACACAAGTTCCATATACAATACACCCAGACCCGGAATAACTACCTGCAGATCATACAAATATTTGTTCCGTGCGGGAATCGAACCTACGACCCGGGACGCAGCAGCCGACTGTATCAGCCACCGCACCAACCGTGCAATCTCTTAGATTCATTCTTGTAGAAACTTTTAAAACATTTTATTAGGGCACTACTACAGCTGCATTCACATCATTGCGTTTACTTGATTGTTAGGTGGCTGGGCGATTTGTAAAGCCAAAGGAGTTTACTATATCAGTATATGTTGTGTCCGGATTAAGAATTTAGCACTACTGTATCTCAACCCGTAGATTTCGTAAAAGGCGACTAAAGGACTCTAATCCAAAGGGATGGTAAGCAGCGTTATTTTTGTGGAAGAGTAGCCATACTGCGTTCACTGACCCGGCTGCCAAGCGTGGTGAGTACTGACAAATTCCTTCCAAAATGACGACTCCCTGCATATCACTGATCGTCTATGGGGGAGGCCTTTGATCAGGATCGGATGTTTTTCTGCTGTTATAATGATGATGATATCGGGTTTCTTCCAGCACTTCTTACTCACATGATATCTCAACGTAGCTAACTTTTTGAACTTTGTTAAAGAATCGTTCGAATAAGGTCTTTGAAAATTCTAGGGACACTGTGTAGATAGAAAGCGTGGAGTGGTTTAAACAGTCCAATGTTGAAGAATAAATCAAAAGTCTAGGTGGTACTAGCGTTTTCTCTTAGCTCGTAGTGAAATTGCAAACGTGCGACGCGAAATATAGGGTGTTCCCAGACGCCGAGAGCTTACGAGAGCCCAAATGTAAGGTCTTCAAGAGAACCCAAACTTTTTGTACTTATCTTATTTTTTCTACTTGTTATATCTTTTTTTTTCTTTCTTTTTCGTTTGGTTAGTGGCCAACCTTGTGTCAGAGATGTTCAAGCCGCCCAAATGCATTGGCTTATCGACTGCCGTCTAATGACAACAACCAGCACGGACAGTTTTACGTGCCCTCCAAAATAAGGACATGCTGAGTTCAAATACCACTATGCGGTTACCCATTCATAGACTGACCCCAACAAGCATTGCTTAACCTCACCGATCGTTTAGCGGTCAGTGAGTGCAACTGGTTATGAGCGCCTCAAATATATTACTTCCGTGTATTTATGTTTATTTCCGTGTATTTATGTTTATTTCCGTGAAGCACGGCCACTGGTACCGACCATTCAATTCTGCTGATTAAATTATAGCTTCCACAATACATTTTCAAAGTGAAGCACAGCATTACCTACATCAAAATGATTAATGCTTAAGAATCTGAATACCTACCATCAAGTTAAATAATGGACCACAAAAGGTTCCATATTGTGTTCCTTTTATCCGCTTGCATTCAAGCAAAAGTTGCAAAGTAATAATTCATTTCCGACAATGATCCACTGTTATAGCTGGGAACTGAATCCGTTTGCAGCCATTTAGCTGTAGTGCAGCACAAAACATCGTGTTTTTTTCTCTAGTCCATGTACATCGCTGACACAACTTTATGGGACCGCAATCTTCATAAATCTCGACCAGAACGACCTTTTGTCTTTGTCCCATTCTCTTAGGGTTTAGGCAAATTCTGTTCTCCGCAAATTGGCCACATTTCGTCCCCAACTGGAACGTGCATGTTATATCTTTGAGAGACCATTGCCGTACAGGTAAATAACAGTGAAGAAAACTTGGGAACTTATGTAAATCGGGCTATGTGTGCCTTGAATAAGAAACTCGGTACACAAGAAGACCGCATTTTTTCTTTTTTTTACTTCTCACAAAGAAAAGTCTTCATGAATATATGTAGTTACCAGTTGTTTAAAGACTGTTAAACAAAACTAGAAACACTTGTCATAAGCTACAGTCCAACTTTTATGAATAATCAAATACATATAATGCTCCTTGCAAAGCCTTCTAAAATATACTTCCAAAAGTCTATGTGTTAGTAATAATGCTAACTTAGGAGGGTGTATTTACTGAGACTAATTCATTATGCAGGTTTCCTTGAATCAGCCATAAAGGATTTTTTGAATATCGCCATTACATTAAATTGTTATCTGCGACGAGGCCCTCGGCTCACGGTTTTTTAATTAAAACAGGCAATTTGGCGCTGACTTAACCCAAGTTTTACAATTATGTTTTTGTCGTCGCGGTTGCGAAGTTTGTATACTAAAGGAAATTTATTTTTAACGAAAAGTTTTGTGGATTTGAGATAAGGAATTTAATAATGAATTAAATCATTGTTGCAGAATTTATACAGAATTAAATTGTGAGGGTTAGATGGTTTACAAAGTTAAGCACTTTATCAATTTTTTTGATGGTGGACGTGGGTACTGAAGTTGATACTTGATCGTTCGCTAGCGAGACGATTTATCGAGTGGCGCGTGCTACTGGCGTGTACCACTACTCTCGTCCGACGTAGCCGAGAAATGGAAAAGTTTCCTCGAAGTAACCCGGGGCTATGGAGGCCCCGATGTGTTACAACAAATTTTATATCAGCTCTGGCAAACTTTCCACGTACTGCTCAGCAATAAATAATAATGCCTGAATATTGGAAGCGATCGATACATAACATTTTAAAGTTTCTGTTTGTTGTTGAAGTGTACGCGCTGAGAGTTTCCCCAGTATATTTTAATCGCCGTATTCCTGACAGCAAACGTTGTGAAGCTTTAATAAACTTAATACACCGCAGAATGAGCAGCCAAATAAGGGAGGAATATTCATGAACGAAACTCAGTTGAAAGTTTTTGATAAGAAATTATGGTAATGATTTTAAATTGACCTAATCCATATTGCGGCGGCCCGAAATTTGGGCAATAAAACTTGTTACGGCAGCGGTCTGATGCCTCAACTTGAACTCAATTTTCTAATTAATTTATACCCGCTCACAGAAGTTTGTTTGGAAATATTGTAAAGATTTTATTGCGTTGTAAGATTTGATGATGTTATACATTACTAATTAATCAGCAAGTTTAATTAATAAGAGTGGGTCATCATATCAGCAAAAGAACGTCCACTGCTGAACAAAGACCTCTACCATAAACTTTCAAAACGACCTGTTATTATATGCCATTTAACATAATTTTGGGGGGAACTTTTCAGTACTCACCACGCTTGGCAGGGGGCTGGTGAGCGCAGAATTGCTGCTGTTTCAAGTAAGGGACGCCAGCTCATCTCTCTTATTTACATTCCCTTAGTCACCTTTTACGACATCCTCGGGAGGAATGGACTGGTGCTACATTCTAAATCCGACCATCACATGAAGTACTATTTACCACAAGAGCGGGTGAAGTTTGTCAACCTGTAATAATATGCCAATGTACAAGTACAATAATTGATATTATGACCGTTGTCGTTTATCGGAATAACAGTGAATGTGAAAGCATTTTTTGAGTGAAGGGCTCAATTGCGTATTACAGGTATACCTATTTTACTCGCTATAACAACTGTGTGTTAACATAGGCTGTATTTGAGGTGAAAGGTTTCTTAAATTACGTTGCCTCGTACTACGATTTCTCCTGTATTGTAGGTAGTTTACAAAAATAAATTTCACATATACAAACAGTCAGACCTGAAAAAAACTATCTGTAACTCCTACAAATTATTGCTCTGTGCGGGGATCAAACTCATGATACGTAGCACAGAAAATCAATAGCTTAAACACTGGATATCCATAAGTTGCCATATGGTGCCTGCTAAGAATAGTACCACCCCAACTCTTCCCATGGGTGTCATAAAAAGCGACTATGGGATTAGCCAAAGAATGTGCAGCAGCGTCTTTACAACTCAACTGCGATCGCTAACCCATGGCGATTATGCTAAGAACCCCCAATTAATACACAACACAAATCTGTTCTGTGTGTTGTTGTAGCTCCGTCTTGTGCCGATCTTTTAGGAGAGATCTGTGTCCAGCAGTGGACGTTTCTCAGTTGTAAAAATGATATATATAGGTGTGGTTGATAACCAATAACAGGTGCGCTGTACGTATAAAAATTACCGTTTAAGTATTTGACACTGTAACAGGCTGCCATCTATACAAAATTTACATCAAAATATACATAGTACAGAACATTTACATACAATTAAAAGCTTTCATCAAAAAGAAAAGTATAACTTCGAACGTTTTCATGACGGATTTACTTCGGCGTTGGGATAAAATGGTATGTAATACCTTTCCTAGTAACGTGTTTATATGTGGTTCATTTTCATACGCCACGTTCGCGCTTAAAAGCTTTCGTGATATCAAATTGACACTTTCCACGTGTGTGCAAATAATCCGTCGAAACGTGCCACATGAAATTGACGTCACGTCGGGTACCTAAAAGTACTGATGTAGATTAGTGACTGGCGCCATATCGGGCTAAAACTGCGTTCGAAAACACCTATGACATTGTTACAAGGGCCGCGAATCTTCACATGTATATAAGTGAAGATTTTAACTGATGATTTATACTACCACCAGTTGATTTCCAACATAATATTTATGTTTACGGTTAGTAACGTTGTTAAACCCCTCTAAAATGTATACACGCTGAGAATTGTAGCGGTAGTTTCGAGTAACAGAAATGTGCTACTTATTCTTTTTTGGCTTTTTAATTTTCTTTTGCTACAGTTAAGGTTATTTCTTAGCCATTTACAAAATACGAGTCCGCAAAAAATTACTAGAATCCCCAGGGCGGAGAAAGTTCATGAAGAGTTTTCACTGGGACAAATCTATACAAATGAAGAAAATTGAAGTGTCTGTTTGTAATGTCAAAATAACAGCTTTTTAATAAATCTATATGCAAACATATATGGAACTTATAACAAAAAAAAACAAAATGTTAATTTTTTGTCTGTCTTTCTGTCTGTCTGTCTGTCTGTTTGTTCCGGCTAATCTCCGGAATGGCTATAACGATTTTGACGGGACTTGCACTGGCAGATAGCTGATGTTATAAGGAGTAACTTAGGCTACTTTAATTTTAGAGAAAATATTAGAGTTCCACGAAAAAATTAAAACCCATCATATGCAATCCAATATATATAGGTACTAATGATACTTATATATTTTAATCTACCTATATTACATTACTAAAAATAAAAGCGCGGGTGAAATTGCGGGAAACAGCTAGTAAAATAATAAAATTAAAAAAAGTCCATAGATGTGATGACATTTATTTACACAGAATTAAAATTACAAATATATTTATAAACTTACATAATCATTACATACGAGTATATATTAATATAATATAAATATACTAAATACACGTACATACACATATAATAAATATAAACAACTAGGAACAAAGAAACATCAAGGCCGAGATGAATCTGCCTTCGTCTTGCCAAGTAGGTATTTACGAACATTTATTTTAAAATAGTGCTGACCGTAACCTTTCTGATTTCGAGAGGCAGCGCATTCCACAGTAAATCTGAGTGATGATATTAAATATCCAATAGTATTTTGTTTACTGTAAGTAACGATTTCGTTCACGTCATCTTCACGTCGTTATTACACACGTGTAATAACGACGTGAAGATACCTCCACATGATGTTTAATCCGTGAAATTGATATAGGAGCGTGTCGCGGCGTCGTCAGTCCCGTCACGCGGCGTGACACGCCAATGTTTCACGGCTTGAAACGCGACTCCAACCCATTCTTTTATCCGCGCATCAACCTTTTGTTCTATAAACTTTTAGTTTTGATATTGGATTCTCACCACGTTTCCTTTTTCAAGATTTATTAGATTACGGATTGTGTTGTTAAGTCATAGTAGGGAGATATTATGGTAATATCTTATAGAGGGGTAAATTTTAAGTTATTAATAATAAATGCAAATAATAATTACATTCAGAATTATTGTTCACTAATACTAATTGTTTACATCATTTTTTAAAGAACTCAGCTTTAAATGTAAAATATATAATTGAAATACATTAATTCTGAAATTAGTTCACTAAGGGCTACTCACAAAAGATTGAGTGTTTCTAACAATATTTAATCTAAGTTTTAATTGTCAGCCTGTTAATTGTCTCCGGCACTAGATAAACATGCGGATCATTATTAATAATTATAATATGTTCATTATCTTTTCATACGTAAAACATTCATTGCTGGACATAGGCCTCCCCCAAAGATCGCCACAACGACCGGTATGGTTTTGTATTGTGTCGGTTGACGGTCACATTAGAATATAAATGTACTCGAAGAACACTGCTGCTTATCCTCCGGTTAGCCATATTTTTTACAATACCCATGGAATGAGATGGGGTGGGCCGACACGGTTAGTTTAATATGCCTATATGTATTTATTTTACACATAATCTTCATTATTTTCACATAACGCTTGTCAGTGACCCTTAAAATATCTACTTATTGTAAAGAGTACCTATCCGTGGAGTTTCTTGCCACCTCTTCTCTCTACATCGTACTCATACTATCTCATTTGATTTCCTAGAGGATAAATAAGGAAGTGGCTAATTTTGTCGTGTTTAGATGATGGAAAAAGTAGTATTTTTCACGACATGTACGACATGTATATTTCAAATCTCTATTTTTCAAGTTATGAGCGGTTTCACCAAGTGTTTTAGTTAAATTTCTAACCACTTTCCTTAAATAAGATTGAGGTATTGAGCTTGATACAATTGACTGTTTTTTACAAACATGTAATAATTCAATTTCGTTACTCTTACCATATTTTTATATTATTCGATAACTGGTTCTGCGTAATCACATCAAAACGACAACAATTTACCTCAACCGGTCATACTAAAATCTTCGCAATCATCACAATATCACATACATATACAACCCACTAAATACATTAGTATTGACACAGCCATTACCTGCGTAGCGACCGTAAATCTAATATTGTTGTATTGACCGAGTTCCCTTTGGCGTTGTTGTATTAGCAATTCGTAGATTAAGTAGCAATGCTTGTCCTGGCCAATTATCGACTATTAATCATACTTAGGGTAAACACTGACGCCATATTAGCTTTTGAGTATATACTCCATTGAGATTATAATTGCCTCAATAATTATAATTATATTGGATGTGATGTATTGGATGCAATAAATAATATCGGTGGTTACTCGGTAATCAGATAGAGTTACTATAATGGTTTGGATTTGATGTATTTACTACTAGCTTTTGCCGTGACTTCGTCTGCGAGAGCCTGTTTAAAACCTTATTTTTTTATCATTTTAGCTGAATTAAGTCCATTGCTGGACACAAGCCAGACCAAAGACCGCCAAAACGACTCTGGGTCTGTTGTGTGCTTATTTGGGGGTTTTGACAGGATCGTCACACTTGGCAGGCGCGTCGGCGATCGCAGTTGAGGTTTCCCTTACGGGAACTTGATAACGCAATAAAAGTCCCTTCCTGTCATACTTAAAGACACTATACATTTCTGCCATATTTCAATCATATCCAGTCTGCGTTCCGTGTGATTGTGGGGCAAACAAAATGACATGTATAATACTAATAAGATTATATTTTTAAAATATATTTATCCTACTCATCATCATCATAACAGCCAAAGGTTGACGTCCACTGTTGAAAGGCCTCCCGGGACCATTGATTTCATAATTCAGATGTCGTTTTGGGCGTATTTGCCAATACTCGCCTCGCTTGGTAGATGGGTTGGTGAGCGCTGTATGGCCACTGTTCGACAAAAGGAACGCGCACATCTCTCTTAACTTCTTAAGGCTTAAAGTACCATACACAACTTTTACGAGATCCACGGGTGGAGATGGAGTGGTGTTATATTCTTAATCCGGACACCACATGATCATTATCATCATCATCATATCAGTCAAAGGACGTCCACTGCTGAACAAAGGCCTCCCCCTTACATTTCCACAACGAGCGGTCACATGCCGATCTCATCCAACGACTCCCATTGACCCTCATCAGGTCGTCTGTCCACCTCGTTGGAGGTCATACCCACGCTGCGTTTTCCGGTGCGCGGTCTCCACTCAAGAACGATTTGCCCCAACGGCCATCTGTTCTACGAGCTATGTGCCCCGCCCATTAGGAAAATTATTAGACGAATAATACTGTTAAGTTTCAGTTAATAGTTTTGCACATCAAGAAATAAACCCAACAACTTTTCTTAATCTTGAAAACAGAAACATCTATTTAAAAGTAATTTGTTAAGAAAACAACCTTGTTTTTGCCTGTAAAAATATCTTCTCGCGCCTCTACAGCTTCGAAGAAGCGTCTGCACAAATAAAATTACCTTTTCAACGGTTAATTTGTGAAATGAATCACTTTCATTCGCAGGTTGGTTAGCAGTTGTTTTTGTTGAAAGATCTTACCCAGAACCAACCCTGTGCTTGTCAACTATGAAATGAATTATGACCAGTATTTACCGGAAGATGACATTTCTCGAATCGGCCCATTAATTCCTAATGGAGCGTCGACGGGGCTACATTTCATCTGTTTGGCTGCACACCAGGCCTTCACCGCAGTGCTATTTTCGGTAGCGTATCCCAAAATTTATAACTACGTGGTAGTTCTAAATCGTTGGATAGTGGCAAAGTAAGTGGGATTTATGATATGACGTTTTACGGTCTATTTGTTTGGCGCGTACCTTTTTTCTCGAGAACCTTTGCCAATTCCAGAGTGTTTCGAGTGAGGATTTATACTTTAACGCTCTAAATTTAATATCAGAATTGCGTAACGGTTTGGCAGAAGAGCAGCTAAGAGTGTGTGTGAGTTTGAATATTCATCTTGAAACAAATATTTACATAATCTGCAAGGAAATATTTATACAAACATTATGGATGACATTTCAATTTAAAGTTTGCTGTTCACGTTCGTCATTCCTTCGGGATGAAACATTTGGAACACAATTTGAATTTGAAAACTGGATGTTGCAACTACTCACTTCTGATTTTAGTTCAAGCGAAACTATCGAGTTTAACTATGTGCGTCTAGAATTTTTCGAAATGAAATAAGTGGGATAAAAATTTATAAACGAAAGCTTTTAAGTTCTAATGTTGCTGTCATAAACTTTGGCGGTCAAATAGAAAGAATTGTATTTTTATCAGATATTGTTTTGAAATGGAAAAACGTACATTTGCTACTTACTGTTTTGTTGTTTTGTACAATCATCATCATCATATCAGCCAAATGAATTTGCTGAATAAAGTCCTCCCACATAGATTTCCCCAACGATCAGTTATATGCCTCCCTAATCTAATGACTTCACTAGTCGTCCCCACTGTGTTGTCTCTACTCGAGACTTTCTGCTCCAACAGCCATTATACGACCAAGCCAGTTCTACGAGCTAAGTACCTCGCTCATTGTCACTTCAGGGTATTAATCCTGTTTTGTATGAGATACTTTATCTTTTAAGCAAGGGGTACGTGGCTGATTAACCCATCATGTCGATCAATATTTAGGTTAAGCTCTGCTTTCTGCAGCCTGTCTTGTTTATGTGCACATGGGGCATATTAACTAAGCCTTTGGTCTAGGATCATTCGATTACGTATAGTCACGAGTATGTGACTACTGCCGGATTTAAAAACTGTTTTGGTGGCATAGTTGGCGCAATGGCTAATTGACTGGCGTTCTGCGCTGTGCGTTGTGAGTTTGAACCTCTCACGGAATAAATATTCGTATGATCTAAGGATAGTTCTTTTGGGTTTGGGTGTTTGTGCTTAAGCGATTTATGTCTGTAAGCCGTAATTTCTCCAGTATCGTGGGCACACCCACGATACCGGAGAAATTGTAGTGCAGCGTAGATTTATTTAATGAAAATTAAAGCACTCCAGTAATAGCTATTTGATACTAGTCAAGAGGCGCCACCTTCTTTCGTAAACAAATATTTATACGTTTTATTCATGATCAAATTGCGTGGTTTAAAATCTATCGGTTACCACCTATATAGCTCTGTAACTCTCTGTAAAATTTACTGCAGATAGTTAGCAGCCTAAAATCTGACAACCGGTCTTATTTAATATTGGCTGTCATATAATAAGATAAAGATAAAAATATGATTTATTCATGTTAAACCGTTTACATTTATATGAATTTTTACATTTACATTTATGAAAATTTAAACGAATAATATTACAAACTTTTGTTTTGGTGTCCAGAATTAGAACATAGAACCAATCCATCTTCTCCGTGGGATGTCAGCAAAGGCGTCTAAGGGAAGAGTCCCAGAGAAATTTATGGTAGAAGCCCTCGTCATGATGATAATGAAGATGTAGATTTACTATGGAGAAGCTACTCTAAATCAGAGGAAAAGGCAGCAGCGCACAGAAGGGACGCGAAGCCATTCTGCGCTCACTAACCCACCTCCCAAGCGAGCAAATTCTCCCAAAATGCAGATCGCATGTAACCAGTCGTCAGTGGCTTTAATTCTGACATATTTTTGACTGGTATGATGATGCTGATGATGGTGAAAGATTTAACCATCAATGTTAGTTGAAACATATTATGGAATTGTAGTTTCATGGCATCTGCCCATAAGTAGTGAACCCTAAAATATCATATACACACAAAATTTACTCCGGAAAACAGACTTCCAAATGTCTTTGACTGATTAAAATGCCATGTTTAGCAAATGAAGGATTGCGAAGAACAGAGTTTCTCAAACTATCGTATGGGCACTTCCTTAAAAATGGGCTTAGTGAATTTGTGCTCACTGCTCTGTGCCAGTGGTACTTGGTATGTTAAAGTTTTATGCTTAAAAGAATTATATCACCAGAAAATTGATAAGCAAGTAACCTTTTTTTATTTTTATTGGTGCCCAGCGGAAATTATTCATGAACTTCCTTCACCCCGGGGAAGGGCGAGGGGGTATGCCTGACTCCTACCGGCTAAAACCACTGGAGCGGTCATCTTCGGCATCTAAGGGAGGCTCGAGGTCCTCGTATGATCACACTAGAGTAAGCAAATAACCTACTGCAGGAAAGTATGGTACAAAGAGAAAGATGCTATACTAAACGTTTTGTGTCAATGATTATAATGATGATCTGACAGCACGATTAGCTTACGGAGGTACGTATCACGAGATTAATCCCCGCACGGAATAGATATTATACCGGGTTTGGAGAATAGGGAAATGTATTAGACGACATTAAAAAAAAACTAGTGTTAGAGTACATAAAAGAAATACATATAGTATCAACTTAGTGAAAATATGACCAACAATAAGACTTTCATAATCTCTTAAAGGTCCTTAAACGTTTACTTCTGAACATGGGCCTTTCAATAACTACTATTTTGATAATCTATCTGATCTACTACTTTTACCATTTACGAGAGCAATTGGGTGGTGTGTTGGAACCGTATGGCCATAATTATCATACGATCAATTATGAAATAGTAAATACACATATAATTATCACAATAAATGAATTCTAGTGAATATGGTGAAGTACCTACTGTATTTTAGTTTATGATAATTAATTGAAATAACATAAACAATAAATTGAAACTAATACATATTTTTAATTTACCTTAGCGTCCAAAAATAACTCGTTACTTAATAAGCATTATGCTTAATTAGATTAATTTCAATCATTGTCATAAATCAAATCGTACACATAATGTAAAATAAGGTATATAGACAACCGTTTTTACATAAAATGACAAATAAGTAGTTCCAAACCTTAATTACCACAAGTCCCTTGGACTCCCACCACCAAGAATTAATATTCACTTTGGGAAACACTGGTTTCATGTAAAGCGATATCTATTTCAAACCGCCTTTATATTTCAACTTCATCTTGCCCGACCGCACTCCATCCAATTGCTGTAGAGGTTAACCGGTGGTTTATTTCATGTAATAGGTAGATATTTCGATATATATTATGTATGAGATGTCCACGTTGATTTGGAGATAAAACTAGAAATTAAAAGATAAATATGTGCTTGTCATCTCCTACAACTCGTAAAAGTTAAGAAAAAGCGCAGCTTGTCAGTTTTTTTGAAATACATTTTGGTGACTATACGAGCATGTCATTCGCCTGGTGGTAAACGGCGATTACAACAATTAGAATGCTACCCAGGACTAGGCCTGTGTGGCATCACACTTTGTTCGTCACCTCGAGATTTAAAGTTATTAAGTGTGTTATGCCCAGAAATGTCACTAGTTACAGTGCCCTTCAACCCGGAGCACAGCAATATCTAAAGTTTAAACAATACTGCTTAGCGGCGTGTATCTGGCACTATTCTATTATACATAAGAAGAAGAGAATATATTCAAACATCCCATCACTACATAGTGCAATTCTTATTGTAACATGGATTTAATTGAAACAGTTTCGTTTAGAAATAACGAATACAAAAATATTATAAATTTTAACTTGTAAGGTCTCTAAGATCTTTACCCTCTACCCTCTTTTTTATATACCTTTTCAGGGTAAGTGCTTAGTCAAGTACTAGTTATTGAAAGTGATGAATGCCTCATACCTATACATCAATGTAAACATCAAACCTTGTTACAGTTTCAGGATGAAAAATAGACTGAGTTTTTTTTTAAACATAGTTTGCGTGTCCCACCTGATAATCATCATTTCAGCTGAATATTATCCACTGCTGGAGCGAAACCCAAAGTAATATCTTAGATTTTCGCGATTATTACACATTATAATAAAACCCAAAGATTAACACAATGACCGGCATGGGTTTGTGTTATGTGCTCATGGGGTTTTTGCCATAATCGCCACGCTTGACTGACGGACTGGCGATCGCAGTTGGGTTATAAATGTACTCGAAGGACGCTGCTGCCCATCCTCCGGCTAATCCTATAGTAGTTTTTTACGAAACCCACGGGATGAGACGGAGTGGTGGTATTTTTTGCCGGCACCACACGGTGCGTGTCTCTATCTTATTGTATTTTTAATATATGTATTTGTGTGTTAAACATTTTTTCGGGGTGTTTAATTTCATTCATATAATAAACAGCCTACTCGATAAACTTAGTAACAATAAGTTATACCTCATTTACATAGAGAGTACTCGTAGGTTATTGGCAACAAACGTATTGAAGTATTATCATGACGAGGCAACGGGAAAAAAAATTCCAGGTCAACTTTGAGTGCAACTTTTTATGCGTAACGTTTCTGACACTAAAAGGCTGGATAATAGGTACTTGGCCTGAGAAAGAAAAAGAGAGTACTATGTACTAGAAAAAGACAAGGTGAGGGCGCATGCACGATAAGCGAGAGAGATGGATCAATGTGCTGTACGTATTTCAACAGTGAGTAATATTAATTGTTGATCATTAACTGTGTATACTGAGCAGTTATTTTAAATTATTTATGTTAATTCAAGTTTCTTTTATGCCTTTCATATGTTTGAGGTCAGAAACTCTAATGTAATATCAGCCCCGTACCTATTTTCTAGTCTTTTACAATTTTCCAGCATTAGAAGACTGTATCCTTTATTTAGCATTTTGCTTTATTCCGGTTGTATGTATAGCTTAACTACTAGTCACTTATTATGGGGTGAGTTTGAAAGAACAATGCATTTCTAAGGGGATGAACAGAAATGTAAAGAAATAAGTAAGTGTGACTGTATTGAAGTCTTATATAGCAAAGTTAATAATTCAAGATATGGTTTATGTTGGGTGCAATATAGATGAGCTAAGTAATAGTGCTGATCCATGCGTTATGCTCATGAACGAATGCCGTCTGGCGGGACTAGTCAATCCGTAACTGCCATGCCAAATAAGCTATTATAATCCTTTTTCATGTTCCTATTTTACACATTAAACCTACATTTTTCATATTATTTTTAACCGTAATTTGTATAAATCCACATTTTAATGTCAATTATTTTAAAATTGTGGAGTCATGGTGTTTTGCTGCTCTTCTCCATGGCATATACCATTAAAAAACTATGCAACTTAAATTCTGACGTTTCATTAGTGCCAGTAGCTATTTAAAATAAAATCTTTGACTATTTTACTATTTTGTTTTTTTAATGTGTGATAAGAATATGATTATTTAAATGAAACTAGATTCCATGTTTAAAAAATATATGCGGAGATATTAATTTGAATTCCATTGCCAGTCAGTCTTCTTATAATGTGCTGAATTTGAAAATAGAATTTTGTTTCACCATGGTCCAACGGTTTTTATTAAATAAAAACATTTATCCAAAATGTCTGCTATAATTGGAGTGAATTTCTTGAAAATGAAGTTTTTTATTACAAGTTCATTAAGGTTGCGACCCGTCGACGGCCCGCGCGATGTGATGCTGAACTTATAAACTGGCCACGTTCAAAATGTACGAAATATGAAAAATAATATTTATATATGAAAATGTTTTTAATTTCAAAATGAATGCTTACTTTTGTTTATAATTAACATGTATGCCTGCCAAGCATTTTCGTAATTTATGTTATTTTAGCAAATTGAAATAAGACCTGAAGTTTAGTAAGATTGTTTAGAAAATAGAATCTGAAATAACTTGTACAATATGATTTAAAATCTCTGTCCGATCCGTGGGGCGATATTCAGTATTGATATGTAATCATAGTTTGAAAAAGAAAAACTGATAGAAACAGTATAAATATAGAAGTTCTAATGAAACGAGCTTAAATTTGTAATTTGTAAGCTTGTAGGCAACTGACATGTAACTGCGCTGGTTCAAACGTGTTTGAATAAACTGATCAAATTTAGGTCATTGTATAAACAATTAGTACATTATTTGCTACTATTTGTAAGAATTGGTAGATCAAATGGCTACCAATTCGCCTTCGCCAGAATGCTAATATTCTTTCTCTTCTATATAGTGTACTGTTTAATACATCTACTCACTTATACCTCAAAAACCATTTCGAGTTCCTTGGTGACTCTTGAAACTTAAAGCTGGAAATGCCAATGCATTCCACATTTTTTATCGATAAATTCCTTAGCACTCAAGCAGCTCGTTTGTGGAATGCATTACCGGTACTAATAAGACGTGCTCAGTCATTGTTAGCCTTTAAAGAACTGGTAAAGGATCATAATCTGTTGCTTTAAATTCTACTATTCCATTTTGACTTGCTTTAGATTTTTACATTAAAGTTATTTTATTTTTATATATTCATAGGTATTCATATAGTTTAAATAGTTATTATTTATAAAATTTTCATGTATTTAGTTTAATAATATATATAATCATATTTATTTATATTAGTATATATAGTTACACCTCTGACTGCCTCGCGGATAGCGACAAGGCCGTGATTGTAATTTTACTTAATTCAAATCTTCTGTGATTATTTTTTGGTGTACAATAAAGATTACATAAATATAAATAAATAAGTACGTAACTTATGGTATTTTCACAATTCGTAATTATTTTTATATTAAAACACTTCTAAACGGATTCTATATCGTATACTTTAGATTTTTGTTTGTTATGTCCTGACATTTCGAACACTTTGCAGGCTTCGTGGTCGCAGGATGACTAAGGTAACAGGCGTCGTTACCGATTTTAAATTGTTATTTTATTTTATCCACCGTACAATTTTGATCAAAAATTAGTTTCATTGCACGTAGTAATCACTCACAGTGTCTTGATGTTTTTCAGTGTGGTATGTTGTGTTGTGTTAATTTAATAACCGGATTCCAAACAGGTAGTACCTGCCAACCATCACCAGTATTAAAATTAGGATATTTTTTACGTCAGGAAAAACAACAATCTAAAATATATGCGATAGAATCCGTTTAAAAGTGTTTTATTATAATGTGTAATAATCGCGAAAACCTAAGACAGTCGTAATTATTGTCAAGATACATATTTTTTATTAAATGAATTTTGAAGATGCTTACAGATTTCTTAAATACACGAAGCGTGAAGCCGGATGTGCTTTCAGGATTTACAGTCAAAATTCTGAGACGACATGCTAAGAGATGCCGAATTATCAACTCTGTCTGCGGACAAGCAACTTTTAATCCATAAAACGCAAAGTGTTAAACTAACGCTTTCAAATCTGGTGAGAAATTACCGAGATTAATGTCATTCTAAAAGTTTTACAAACATTTTCTAAAGTACCGGGGAAAAGTTTTGAAATTTTTCTGCAAGGTGCAATGAATCTAAAGAGCAGAGCGTTATTAGAAAGTTCTCCAAGTAGGATTATTCGTACTCTGTCTGGAAATTCTCGCGAAGAATATTATGGTTTCATAACTGAAAAGTTTGTTTATTGCGCATTTCCAGCCGCGTTCAGTTTATGGAGAAATAAAAATTCGATTAAATTTAGCGTTTAAGCTTACCGTTACGTTGTTAAGAGAATTTTATACGCAAAATGTGAAACAAGCGAACGCGAACACAAACGCGGCGATGCAACGCACCTCATTGGCTGGCCAGCGCATACAGTAAGCGCATATTAAGCTTCGCTTTTGTCGGGTGACCCAACTCAAGTTTAAATATATATATATATACACGGTGTCCGAGGACTCACCCGATACAAGGTTGGGTGAAGTCATGACCGCGACTCGGCGAAATATAAAGCTCGCTTACCACGGCATCGGTCCAGACACCGTGACCATCAAGAGGTCAGCATACGGTGGAATGGTACTTTACATCGCTGGCGAGGATGGCGGCGCCAAGGCCGATAGCCAAGCGCGCCAAATGCAGGAGGTGTTCAACCCCATATGTGAAGTGCATATTGCGCTTCCGAGTTGAGGGTATTGGACCTGTACGAAGCCGTCACCAAATCGGAGATCGCAGAAGCCCTAGTGGCTGCGACGGCGTGTTTGCCCGAGGATGCCAGTGTGGGCGAAGTCACCGCTCACCGATATCCTTGGGCACGGTCTGGGTTCAGAGGCGGCCGAAAAGCTGGCGTCTTAAGTAAAATAAAGACAAGATTCAGGCCATATATCTTCTTGAGAAATGGATGTGAAAATTGTAGACTTCAGCGAGATAGTTCCGCGTCTTGTAGAATTTAGCAAACACAAGCGATATTTGAAAACAAAGGCTGCGGAATCAACGCTAATACGAAAAGTTAAACGACTGTTGTTTTACTGTTGTCAAAAAGTAAATTTTATTCAAGCTCTCGTTGTCCCCTCGCTCCTTATGTTTGAGGAGTTTGTTCTCCCCAGAGATAAATTATCGTATGAAAAGTTTACAACAAAACGACAATCATTTATTCTCATTATTTTTTGAAACAAAGGAAAAATCCAGTGAATATTTTACAATTTGTTAAAGTACGTTTATTTTTCTCTTTCTTTTCCCTTTTCGCTTTTTCGTAACCCCAATATGTTGAAAGTCGTGAATCTGTGTACAAGAAGTTACGCCATCCTTTTTTCTAAAGGCTGAGTGATTTAAGCGTTTGCTTCCCCAATTTAGGAGCTTGCTTGAAAAAGTCACGGACCGACAGCTATGGATGGAAAAAAGACCGAATCGATTTTAGTTTATACATTCAAGGTAATGTAATTTCAGCGATATATATTGCAGCCCTATTAACTGCTTTTACTAACGGGAACGCGTATTAGATACTGAAGTATGTTACTTGCAAATATCGGAGGTAGGTAAAACTTGCAGTTTTTTACGATTTTGCAATCTGTTTTTTTACAATCCCTAACCAATTACCATGCTAATTATTAATTAATTTATAATAATAACAAGAATTTATTTATTTAATATCACGTTTTCTACCCAATTGAAATCTCAATAAAGATCATCCCCGTGTTTTAGGAGTTATTTCCTTCCCGATTCATTGATACTGTTCATTTTATAGCTATCAATAAAGTATTGTAATAACTTAAGTTAAATAACAAATAGAAATAAGTATAGAAATATTTATAAACATAAATTAGTTCAATACACTTAATAAACAGGAGTGTGTGTCTGTGCCTTTGCCTCTGCGTGTGCGTGTGCATGAGCGTGTGTGTGTGATTATGTGTGCATGTGTGTGTGGTGTGTAATGGCAAATATGTGAATAAAAGTGTAATATTCCGTGGTACATTAAAAAAAATGTTACTTTGTCAACCAAGTTGTAAGTTCAGTACCATCATAATCGTATTGGTCTAACCCCGTTTATCTTGGATCTTAACTTCGGAATATACCATTACCATTGCGGTAATTTGTATATACAACTTGCAGATGTTTAATTTTCATTCTTTCCACATCATATTAAAACGTTCTCCATCATTCAGTCTGCTGCGTATTCTAGCTTATATGAAAAATCACAATTAAATATCGACATCCTCTATAACAGCCCGAAACATTACACTAAAAATCTCGGATATCGATAATCCTGCGTACGTATTCTGTGACAGGGCGACGTTAATTGATTTAAGCAGGTTACAATCTAATTTACTGCTTGAATCGATACGGGGCTCGTCGACGTAAAATTTTATTATTTTGTGCTGCAAATTGGATTTTGTGATCAGTGGGGACGTGACCGAAATACCTAACACATTGTCGCTTTTGAACTCGCCACCGTAATAAGGGAGACTTAATAAATGCATAGGATAGTAACATAGAAACTGCCTACTCTGTTCAGAAGTTAGCTTACACATTCTAACTAGTGTGATAGATATATTACATAAAAGATATTCTAACCAGTGAGTTACAAACATTTAAGAACTCTTTTTAATTTAGTAAAACTTCCACGCGCGCTCATATAATAAGGGGAACAACGCCATTCCCCCTTCGAAGAGATAGGATGCGCTCACGTGGATCAGTACTGCTGGGATCATGGACGTATATACAAGAGCGCCTCCTGTGACCCCGGCGCAATGTGCACTGAGCAATATGGTGGGAGTGAGCAACATTTTAGCCGGTAAGGGTCCCACACAAGATGTCCCCTCCGCTCTCCCCTGAGTGGAGGAAGTATATGAAGATTTCCGGAGGTAAAAAACTTGTTTAACTGACCACCTCTAAAACATATCTGTTGGAGCCCAGACCGCTATTAGATATAAGATTTTTTGGATTTATTACTTTATTGGATTCTTGATTAAAACGAGTGGACTGTCTTTTTATTTGAAATTTAATAAGTATAAGAAGAGTTATGACAAATATGAACCCGAATATTGAAAGACACGTTGCAGATGGTGAGCCATGGGGACGAGTCTTAGGAAATCCTAAATTGCGTTGTTACCGTTATTTCAATTCTATATTCAAGGATGTATGAGATTAAGGAATTGCACTCCAGAACATGCTTGGTAATAACTTTGAGAAAGTTTATTTTTAATAGTGCAATTTGTATATAATACATTTTTGCAGTGCAGAGCATGTAGGGCTTGTGGGATGAAATTAGTGGAACTTGTTTCTAAAGTGTTTTACCAATATTACCTGTGTGGGGTCCGAATTAAGAATATAAGCACATCTCCTCCCGTGGATGTAGTGAAAAGCGATTAAGGAACTCTAAACTCTACTTTAGAGTCCCTTTATCTTCTGCAGACATACTGCGCTCACCGACCCGCTTGCCAAGTGTGGTGAGTAGGTACTGGCATATTCCCCCCAAACTGACGACACAATTATGGAAATTTATGGGTGAGGCCTTTGTTCAGCAGTGGACGTATTTGGAAGATGTTTATTGGTCATGGTTTGACACATTTAACGTCTGTTCAACACTAAAGTAAGTCGAAAAATGATTGCCTCAGCGAAGGCTTTGACACTTTCTCCCGATTGCCACTAAAATTATAATAGTACAATCTCTTCTTGTTCCAATCCTCGATTATGCTGCTTCCAGTTATCTAGATCTCACCGAGGACCAATTTGATAAGATTTAGCGACTTAATTTTTTTTGTATAACATTTATATTTGGTTTACGAAAATATGATCATGTATCACTATTTCGTCTGAAGCTCAAATGGTAGCCACTTCCAATTCGCTTTCGCCGGAATGCTAACATATTTTCTCTTGTATACAGTGTACTGTTTAATCCATCTACTCCATAGCTCAAAAGCCGTTTCAAGTTCCTGGGTGACTTGGTCATCAGAAAACTTGAACTGAAAATGCCAATCCATGGTTTTTTTTTTATAAATCCTTCTTTCAAGCAGCTCGTTTATATGATTGAATGCTTTATGGTTAGTAATAAGACGTGCTCAGTCATTGCTAGCCTTTAAGCAACTGGTATAATGATTATTTGTTGCTTTAAATTCTACTATTCCATTTTGACTTGCTTTAGCTTTTTAGTAAAGATACATTAAATATATTTTGTTTTTATTATATTCATAAGTATTCATATAGTTTAAATAGTTATTACTTATTTAATTTTCATGTATTTAGTGTAGTATATAATATTATTTAATTATATTAGTATTTATAGTTAATCAGACCGCCTTTAATTACTTCTATCTACCATTTTCCATTCTATGGTTGCCTGGAAGAGATCGCGGATAGCGATAAGGCCGCCTGTTGTACTTTTACTTCAAAACATCTAACTATTTGTCGGTGTACAATAAAGAGTATTTAAACACAAATAAAGCAAGTAATATGCTCAAAGTTAACATTTTATTCCGATTTTTCATTAGAGTTAATATTATTATATTTTTTGTATTCTATTTAATTATTTATAACTATTTAATATTATATAGTATCTATTTTTATATTAGTGTATGGATGGTATGTTATCCTATTTTTAATTCAGTCCATTTCAATATTATCTATAGCTTTGTTTTTGTACCTCTATTGAAGTGCTATTTTAACCCAAAGGTTGACTGCTGGAGAAGAATGCCTCATGTCATTAAGTCCGCCTTGAATTATAATGTACACAAAAGTAAAAAAAAAATTGCGTTTGAACAGCAGAATAGGGTTTTGGGCTCCTTAGGCATTTTTTTAATAAATACAAAATTTCGTAAACGTATAAAACTAAATTGAAAAAGATTAATCTGAAATAAATGTTGGATTAATACAGTTAGTTAAGACTTTAGGAACTTATAATCAAATTTCAAAACAGATTAGAGAACTAATGAAAGAAACTTTTTGTTTGTTTTTCTTACGAATTTTACTCATTAATCTGCCATCATGCAGTCAGATCGTTGAATTTATTGCCAAGATAACTGGGAACTTGTTAGACAGAAGCTCTCAACTGTTAATAAATTTTCAGTTTTCATTAGAACCTAACATAATTAGCGTTGCTAATTAACAACGAGATGTTTCCCAAGTAAATTAAGGAATATCAAGGAATGTTAATTATGGAAAAGTATATAAAAAAGCTGAAGGGGCACATTGCTCGTAGAACTGATGGCTGTTGGGGCACAAAGGTTTTCGAATGGAGACCGCGTACCGGAAAACGCAGTGTGGTAAGACCTCTAACGAGGTGGACAGACGACCTGGTGAAGGTCGCTGGGAGTCGTTGTATGAGAGCGGCATGTGACCGCTCGTTGTGGAAATATAAGGGGGAGGCCTTTGTTCAGTAGTGGACATCCTATGGCTGATATGATGAAGGGATACCGCAGAGGAAGGTTTTATATTTTCCTCAACTTTTATCCATCAAAGTTGTAGCAGTACATCAATCTGGACATAAAAATTTGGATAGGTAATTAAGTATAATTTTAATTGTAATAGATTGTAATTTTGGGTATATTCAAGGTTAGGTAGGAAGATCTAAATGATTAAAATAACTTACTAACAAAGCTTTTACGAAAACGACCGTCGGAAACTGGAGTTCAGTCAGGGATCTAATTACAAAGACGTTCGCCAAGACGTGCACAGATCTACGAAAATTATTACTGCAATTTTTCACTCAAACTTTCATGAGTATAACTTTGGATAGAACATGAGACTTGGGAACTTCACTGAAGAAGATTTATTCTCAAATAAACATAATTATAAACAAGGGAGGACCCATTACGTTGTTTCTTTATTAGCTTTCACGTTACGTTGGTAGTTTATTAACTGATCAGTTTATTGTTATGCTTTATCAAAAGTTTGAAAGGTATACTAAAACGGTGCTATGTAATCAAATTTTATATACTTATAATCTGAAATCTGGCATCTGTTCTGTAAGGTACGCGGAACCTTAGAGGCATTTTCTTGTTAAGCTAAATAATAGACTTGGCTGCTGTTATTATGAATTCAAATTATCAACACGTTGTATCAAGCCAATATATAGCCAAGGAGAGAATTTAAACTATCTAAGACATTATCATTTCGTTATAAAGAGTGTTACTTTGTTTGGCTGATTGGAAACTTGGAAATCCTTAATAACGATATCAAACGGCGGGATATCGTTATTAGGAGTAGTATCGTACTATAGGATATCATTTGAACTCACAATCTATCAAATATATTTCTTTCGTTAACATGACCATGGCTCCTAAATAATATATATCTGTTGTGATTTAATATCGAAGACTACCTCATATCTTTTACATTTTAAGAGAACTCAAATCAATCTATTAACCTTAGCAGTTGCATAAATAGGCCAAAGTTGAGGCCTACAGTACCAATGATAAAGTAAAAAATATTTGATTTAAATAAGATTTCAGTGTTATATAATTATATTCTCATAAATAGTAAAAACTCCCACTAGAAATTCTATTCCCAAAGCAATTTTGCTGCTCATTAGATGCATGCTCTTTAGGCATTACTTACGTGTAATTCCGTACGTACGTATGTGAATACTCACGATATAGGAGAAATACTAGTGTAGAGCATCATTTATATGATGACTCTGAAGTGGTTGGCACCAGTTGCCTACAAACCTGGCGGTATCCTCTTAACATTTGCATAGAAAAATAAAATACATTTATTCTAATATACAACTCTTCATTAAGCAAGAGCATAACCATTTCATACTTCATTACTGCTTAACTTTCTTCTCATAGTTCCATCACAGAACTGAAGAACATAGTTGTTAACTGTAATATGGAACCAAAGCGAATTTATACTGACAATGAACCATTACTACTAAGCTCACCTTAATGTATTTTACGATTGCTTTTATTGTTACAACCCTATAAAGTTGCAACGGTCACACTTTTTCTTATACATTTTTTTTTTAAATTTAGTAAACTGCTCATAAAGTAAAAGGAGGGATTCGTTTTGTATTTTATTCCTGTATCACTCTGTGACGTCTACAAGACGCTAATAGCTTTTACACGAGTCATGGTGTGTGATCGAAGTAAATTAAAATGGGTATTCTGAATGTTCTTGGGGCTCTTTTGGGGGGAATTTGCCCGGATTCACCACGCTCGGCAGGCTGGTTAACGAGCGCAGAATGGCTGCTATTCCACTGTAGGGACGCTGCTGGCCAACCCTCTGGTTAAAGGGTTAATTTAGAATCTAAATAAAGGATAATTAATTTTATTTTTTTACCCCTACAGCCATCAGGAATATGCCCCGCTCATTGCCACTTCAGTTTACTAATAATTTAAACTGTGTTGGCAACTTTAGTTATTCTTCGGATCTCCTCATTTGCATCTGCAAGCATAGCTATCTCAATAGTTCGATTGACCTTGAGCTTTCTTATGAAGCCTATTGGCATGAGGCACTCACTACGAACTTAACTTCAGTTGACCTTTATATTAAGGAAACAATCACCTGTTAACACATATTTTTGTGACTTTATACTTGAACAGGTGGCTATATAACTTCACATGAATAAAAATATATATTTTAAGTTACATTATTTTGTATACGTATTTCGTCAGGCAACACAGCACACGTTCAAGCAGCTGTATTTTAGTATTATCGCTTATAGACCGCTTTTCACCGATCATGTTGAAAATTATGCTACAACAAGTAGGCACACAATATAAATTACATAGTGAAAATTTTGATCAAATATGCTCAGCACTTGAGCGGCGCGCATCGGGCTCAATATCGTTAATTTAAATTACATTTCCATCAAATATGGCGGGAGCTAATTGTTAATAAAGCAATAATTAATCTTGGAATTATTAATACTGACGAACATTAAAATTCGGGCGCAGAATATTAGATTGAACGCCAGGTAGATTATGAAAGTCGAAAGCTAAGGTTGGTATTAAAATTATAATGAAAGAGCCCTCGTATAGGTATGCAAACTGTGCCGCAATATCATTGAGAAGCTTTCGTTTATTGTTTTAGCAATTTTTGTATAAAATAGGTGGCAATAATATATTAGGTAAATCGAAAGAGTATTTATTCGCCGATTGTTGCTGGTCGGAGGATATTTCTTTACATTGATCTAACAAGTCTCAATAGTTATGCAAGTCAAGTATAAAGATAGCTCGTAAAATCTTTTTGTTAGTTGTTCAATTTGATAAGCAACATAAGTTCGCAATTAGAGAATCCTTAAACATTCTATATACCTGTGTTATTTCTAAGAAATAACAAATATATTAGACATCGTCATTGTGATATGGACCGAAGGACGTCCACAATTGAACAGAGGCCTTCCCCATAGATTTTCACAAGGACCGGTTACATGCCACCGCGGCATTATTGGCGCAGTGTCTGGATTAAAAATATAGCACCACTGCATCGTCTCTCGTGGAGTCGTAAAAGGTGACTAACAGCCGAATACTGAAACGCCTGTTAATATTAAGTCCCGCTGTAACTATTTGAGCCACCGGCGGGCTGATTATGTAAGTAGCAGACGCTTTGTGACAGGCGTAAATCACGCAGACGTCGTTCTTAAACGTCATTTTGGTATTAAGTATTTACCGATAGCTATTCGCTAAAATCGGCAATTTTGCAGCAATTTGATGTGTTTTATGTATTCTATTTGGCCTTTCAATTGATACATAACATGTAGATAGTATTTCTGAATCGTATTTAAATCTCCTCCTCCCCAGTATAACCAGCAACTTATTATTATGATTACAAATATGTATAATATTATTAAACCTTAAATATTCAGATAGCAAGTTAGCAACACTTGGCTTACACTTTATTTTTTATTTATTATTATTTATCCATACTACTTTCAATGTAAACTATGTCCTTTCAAAGAGTAGTATATTCCAATCTAATTCCAATTTTATTAATTGGCTCCATCGTTGGAGTGGTTTAATCTTTGTTAATATTATTTTCTTTATATGTGTACCCAGCGACTAGCTTCTGTAGCGTCTTTAAATTACTCTGTGGCAGCGTCCGTCGCTTGTCAAAGACGATAGAGGCGGACCTCGGATAATGACCGATAAGAAAACAATCGATTTTACACAATAACTACTATTTGATTTAATTATTTAATTTTATTGTTTATTTAATCACAGCCTCTGCATTATTTATTCATTTTGTTTAAATGTATATGTAGTGGCCGACTGTGGCCTCACTACACGGTCCTATCTGAAAACCAGCGCTGTAACGTTCCACCGTTGCAGCATATGCTGAGATAGGGACCATTTTTGGCCTCGTACAGCATTCTTTTGTTCGTAAAAGTAACTGTCTTTCTTTTATTCTGTTCTGTAAGTGTTGTCTGAGACCAAAATAAATATCTTTCTTTCTTTCTACTGAAAACAGGTTTCTGTGGGTGAGTGCAGTATGGCGGCTACTGTTCCACTGATGCTTCACCTGCTTCTCTCTGGTTTAGATTTCCTTAGTCGCCTTTTACGACATCCACGACAAGCTTTGGAGTGTGGTATATTGTTAATCCAGACACCACACGGAATAATTACTTACTATGGTCAGAACTATACGGTTAAATTGAGTAATGCCTGCCTCTCATGACGTTTTGATTTTAAGTTTATCTACAAGGTACGAAATGATGGCAGCTTTCATAGATTTTCAAACATCCTTAATGATGATAGATTTTTTGAAGTGGAATTTTAACACAATTGTATGGCAGCAATGTTTGGGAATTTTTGGGGAGTTACAGCATTACTATTTCTCAAGTCAAATCAGCCCGTATACGTGCACTTCTGAAAAGCTTTCTACTGCTGTAAAAACGGTGAATAGGGGGAATAATACCGTAGTCACCACACTTGGGTATAATAGATTGGTGATCGTAATTTACCGTGTGGTGTCCGGATTAAGAATATAGCACCACTCCATCTCCTCCCGTGGAGGTCGTAAAAGGCGACTAAGGGAGTTTAAACCAGCGGGATAGGCAGCAAGATCCTTTCTGTGCATCAGTAGGCCTTCTGCGCTCACCAACCTTCATCACCAACTTTATTACGAAGAGTGTCAACGCCTCAAAACAATTAGAAAGAACCTGATTCCAGCATTATATCCATCATCTATTGTTTCATATGTTTATCTCCATCACTAACAGTTATGCCCAGATTTCATTCAAATTTTGTCCTCGATGTACGAGGTGTTTATAAATGCTTCACCAGGGCGGGTCAATATTTTGAAGCCCTAGAGCGCAATTAATCAACTGAGGTTTTAATTAAACCCATATGTGCTACGATACGATACTGCGCCATTTTTCATAGCTCGTAAATAATTTTCATAGCTTATACGTCTACGCGTTACTTGATTGACGTTGAAACTCATTCATTTCTTTTATAACGGAACGTATTCTTTACTCTGATTTAGTGTACTCGTATAGTATCTAAGTCTGAGTGTTTGTTAAGGGTAGATAAAGATAATAATGTCTTAGGTTTTCGCGAGTATTACATATTATAATAAAACACTTTTAAACGGATTCTTTTGCGTATATTTTAGTGTACTTTGCAGGTTTCGAAACGTCAGAAAAAAACAAAAATATAAAATATACGCGATAGAATCCGTTTAAAAGTGTTTTACTATAATGGATAGAGATCAAGTTACAGGTTTTTGTTCTCATTCGTTTTTGCTTATTAGTATGGGAATTTAATAAAAAACTGTGACGTAACTTGGAAAAATCTTCATTATCATCATATAGAATAGAATAGAAATCATTTAATTCGGCACAGGACATAGTTTACAGCACATAATAAAAAAATGCAGTAAACATAAACAAACATTTGAAAATAAGTGCACTGACGAACATGGCCATACCGAAAGGGTAACCAACTCAGCCTGTGCTGGGTTACACCAGCGCTGATTTCAGTTGGCACCTCGCAGTGACACACGGGCAAAGGTAAGGGATAATAATAAATAATAAAATATTCTTGCTATAATAATAATACATTTTACTGTACAGAAAATAGGAATACTGTATACTTCATAAACATAGATAAAATATAAATATAGTTGTATTGATTCACCAATAACATAAAGCATTCATTTCCGGTCGATGCGACGTGAAACGTTGTCATAATTTTTATATCATTAATGATTTGACCACAGGCTTGTCTAGTCAATGTTTTTTGTTCCTAACACACTGATATAATACTTACGCGTACATAAATACTGTCGTCAAGTGTTCAGGGATTCAACAGATTACATACAGTCATCCCCTCCATGATGTGCCTAAAGGCGAGGCACCAATGGGCGGCGCCAGTGTGATGTTTGTGTTATGAGGACCTGGGCCCTCCTTCACTGCCGAAGATGACTACGCCAGTAGTTTTAGCCGGTAGCAATCTGGAATGCTCCTTCAACCTTCCCCGGGGCGGAGGAAGTTCATGAGGAATTTGAAATCAATAAAAAAAACGTGTAAGTATCACCGCAGTGTCAGATATTCGCCACCAAGCAGTATTATTTAATCTTTAGACATTACTGTACTCTGGTTAGAAGGGCATTATAGCTTGTGAAATTATTGGGCATAAGAGACTAAATAACTAACGTCTTGAAGTGACGAGCAAAGTGTAGTGCCACGCAGAACCAGTTCTTGGTATCATTACAATTGTTATGTATGTGTTATGTTACCAGGCAAAAGACATGCTAGTCTCATCCACTGGGTTTTATATAAAAAACAGAGCTAGTTTTAATAACAAGGACGTTCTTATTTCAAAAGATATCAAAGAACACTAATAATTGTGATACATAAAGCATTGTGGAGTTCATTAACTTTGAAAAGAATGAAAACTACACAATAATTGAAGACGTACTGAGACTAACGAGGGCACCCAAAAAGTACATCAAAATCCGCAAACAGGGCGCACAAGTAGACAGTAGATGACGCTTTTTTGAATTATATCTTATCATACAGGCGTAAAGTACAAATTAGCTTAAAGCTTGATGCAGTTGTTTACGTGTACAAAGACGAAAAAGTTTCACAACGCTTCGTTAAACTAGACGCTTGGGATTACATGCCCGAGACACTCATTTAGACTGTGTGGCGAACTGAAATCTTTGGTCGTGTTTAAGGAGAACATTTCAGACATTTTCTTTGTTTACCGTGTTCTAAAGTTAAATAGGTACTTACGTCATATTTGCTTTCCTGTTTTTCCAAAGAAACTAAAACGACACGCGGATAACAATTTTAACAAACAATCATGGTATAGAAAACACTGAACATAAATATTTATTTAAAGAAAATTCATTTAAAAAATCCATTTTCATTCTGAATATAGTAATCAAACTTAAAAACAGTGTGTATTTATGTTTAGCCAACTAAAATCTTCCAATTTAAAATATCTCCGCATTTGATGAATGCACAGTGTTGCATAAAATTCCACGTAAACTCCCCATTGTACGATAACTGCCGGACTAATCTCAAACATTGTATAAATAAATATTTATATACAGTCGGCGAACCACTCGGGGATATGCATAACGTAATTTAGCTTTCGCGTGCACAGAAACCGTTAACTTTAAAAATATTCAAATCTAGATATGTTACAAAAGTTCATATAAGTGAGAGCCAATGAGTTTCTAAAGGCGTGGACTTTAATATAGCGTGTTATGGGAGCAATAAAATAACAATTTGTGAGATAGATTTAAAAAATTGACGGCCTTATTGTTTCCTGTTCCCTTGGGTGTCATAGTGCCTAACGGATAATCAAGAAATGGGTAGCAATGCCAACCATACATTGTTATTTCTGAGCTGCGTTGTTATGATTGAAATATACCTAAAGTATATAGAAGAGATAATATGTGAGGAAGGACTACCGTCTATACCACTTCAAGCTTGGTTCATGGCGATACGCTCAAAGGATATAATAAATACTATATTGCCATGCCATGGCCATGCCTACATTAATAATAACGATCGCTGTAAAAATCGCATAAAAATACAGTTGCTAATCTAATTTCTTAGTTGAGCTTAAAAGTTGTGAATGTGACTATATAGAGCATGGAATAGGACTATGTAAGATACCAGTCAGATATGAAGTCTGGCAGTATTGGGTATTCATGTGCCCTACACAAAAGTTCCACCGAGAGTATTTTTGTTCGTCCGGTCGTTGAACTCCCTGAAAAAGGATTGTCACTCATCAAACTTGCCGTCTACCGGGATGGCTGAACTCAAAATAACTATGGATCTTACTTCAAAAGGCAAGGCGTGACCCTGCAATTTTCTCACCTAATATAGTACCATAAAACATATTTAGATTTTAAAACAGAAACCTTTGCACTTCTGTCAGCTTTTTGTCTTATTCATTTTGATTCAAAGATGAGTAAAATTGTTATTTGAAATCAATTAGCTGAATAAAGGTTATACTCGTATAATATACAGTACCTGGATGACCGAGCTTTGCTCGGTATTTTCGTGTTACTTAACAACGCCATCTGCTGTTGTGTCGTCAAAGCAATTAGTTGCTCACAAAAAATAGTATTATTATTCGCCAATAGATGTCAGGAAGAGTCATATTTTTCAGTTGAGACTACTCAAACGCCTATAAAATGACATTTTCTAAAAATGATTCCTAGCTAGATCGATTTATCGCCCCCGAAACCCCCTATATACTAAATTTTATGAAAATCGTTGGAGCCGATTCCGAGATTCCAATTATATATATATATATACAAGAATTGCTCATTTAAAGATATAAGATAAAGACGGGACGCCCAGTGGATTTTAAACTAGACACATGACAGTATTTAACGACTAATAACAATAAATTATAAACAGTGCAATAATTTCAAGACAATTGATGAAATATCTTATAATGCGATAATAACATATGTACAATTATTATGTATCTAACAAACAAATAATGTCGAAAAAATTATTTTAATTAATAAAACATTGAATTAGAATTAATAAAATATTGAATTTCAAATACGGCTATACTCTAATTCAACAATAATAAATACATTACTATAATAGGAACCTGCGAGCAGTGGAATAATGTAATAATACCAAATAAAACATAATTTTAATTAAATAAGCAGCTCTTCCTCTCTCCTACTAAATTATGCTGTTCCCAGCAAGGCCCATAATTGGTCCATAGATTTAAACCAACAATTCCATGTTTTTAAGTTTGCTTAAGGAATTCAATAAAGAATTACATTGAATTGAGTTTAAAAATAGCAATAGGGTATAATAAATAAAGCTACCAGCTAACGCTGTTAATTACCACACCAATGCATTCGTCTTCTAAAGTCTTTCAATTTTCTAAAGTTTCTATATCACTCAGTTATCTTACAGAACACCTCAAGCTTCTTGGCGTTAGTCTCACGTCCGCCCTCAACATTGGCTCCTTCATCGATTCTAAAGCTCAACAGGATGCAAGATAGCTTGGTATCTTATCGAATGTGAGACGGTACTTCACACTGGAACAACTGCTCAACAAATAAAAAGCGCATGTTCACTCGTTTGTGGAATACTGCTCTAATCTTTGGGACAATACTGCCAATTACCAGCTTGAAGCGCTTGAAGTGCGATAAGAGGCTCATTAACAACAATACACTGGTTGAGGCAAGGCTCTAGGGCTACATAGACGCAGAATTGCAAGCTTGTTGGTTTTAATCGGATACATTTCGGCGAATGTGCACTGAAATTGCTTAATTTAATACCCCCAAGCCCATTCCATTATCGGACAACCCGACGAACAGCATTGCGCCGCCATTATATGGTTGATGTTCCACCCATACGTACGAAGCAGTCGAGTCGGTATTTCCTGTCCGTTATAACCTGGGAATCTTCAAGTCACGAGTAAACAGGTTTCTTCTAGGCACGCATATACCATCGTAGAACGCATGGTTGCTTAACTTCAGGGGAGATAGTGTACAAACGTAAACCTATTCAATACAAAAAAAGCTTATAGTACGATAAAAAATCATCCATCAATAAGTCATCCTGCGACCACGAATACTGCATGTTCGAAACAATAGGAAAATAAAAAAAATAAAAATCTAGAATATACGTGATGTTCTGAAATCTGAAATCTAGAATATCTGTTGTAAAGGTGTTTTATTATAATGAGGAATTTAATTCCAAAATAATACCAGAACCAGATATTTCTGGTGCCGTAGAACTATTAGATTTATAGCCTCTTTGATCAGCAAAGAACAGTCCACTTGGCATCATGCAAGTTTCATAAAGTTACTTTACGAGACACTGTTGCAGTCAGAATGAAGTTTTCTTTATTTCTCTAGAATTTTTGCTACGTATAAATGTATGGAAGTAATGTTTTCTTCTATTTTTATTAGCTTTGATTGTAAAAATAGCCCTTGTCACGCGATAGTTTTTTCATGGATTTAATTATTCAATAATGACTTTTCTTTGTGCTTCAGTTCCGTTCATTACATTCATCATCTTAATGCCGTTGAACGTTTAGGGTGAAAGCTGCTAGAGCCCATTTCATACATTTATTTTTAAACTTTAATGTAACAATCTTTTTATTCGACTTAGCGAATGAAGTTTCTGTCTAACTGGTAGTAAATGATCATAAACATTCACGAAACCAGCTGAATCCAAGAAATCCAAGTCATATAATCATCATCATCATATCAGCCAAAGGGCATTTCCATAACGGCCGGTTAAAGGCCGCCCGCATCTAAAGACTCCGAGCGACCTCCACCATGTTTATCAATTCAGCCGAAAAACGTCCATTGTTGGGTAGAAGCCTCCCCAAAAATTGCCACAACGACCGGGTTGGGTATAGAACCCATAGATTTGTGTTGTGTGATTGGGGGTTTTGCCATAATCGCCACTCTTGGCAGATGGGTTAAAATACGTTAAAACGGGTATAAATGTACTCGAAAGACGCTGCTGCCCATCCTCCGGTTAATCCCATACTCGCCTTTTACGACACCCACGGGATAAGATGGGGTGGTGGTATTCATAGCTGGCACCACATGGCCTATAGCCGGCACCACACGGCAAATAGCCAGCACCACACGTCACCATGTTATTTGGTACATACTTCTTCTTTTTTTACGAGTTGATGATGAGACGAGCAAGTCATTCGCCTGGTGGTAAGCGTCATACCTCCCCGTAACAATTGTTATGCTACCCAGGACTATTCCTGCGTGGAACCATACTGCGCTTGTTACCCCTAGTCATAAAGTTATTTAGACTGTTATGCCCAGTCATTTCACTATCTACAGTGGACTTCTTACCGGAATACAGTTCGACGTCACGGTTGGCACAGTCGCTAAGCTTTCTGCGATACGTGTCGCTAGTTCGATCCCCGCACGGAACAGATATTTGTATGTTTCGGGTCTGGATGTTTGTGCATGTGAGATTGATGTCTGTAAACTGTATCCACGACACAGGAGAAATCCTAGAGTGGGACAACGCTTTTTAAAAAACAAAAGAACAGAGTTTTCTGAAGTTTAAACAACATACTCTAGCAATAAGAGGTCAGCGCAATATATATAAATATTTACAGGCGAGGCCCGACACCAACCCTCATTGGTACATGTAGAAATAAATTACAATTATAAGCTGTATGATGTTATAAGTATATTGTGCAATCCAACCCACCTGGGGTATACTTGTGAATTCCGTTGTCGACGCTAACGTAATTGATATCACCATTACAATATTAGCCCACACGTCCACAGCTGAACATATACTGCAATGAATAGAACTGTTAATTCAGTAATCTATAAACGCGAGGGATTATTCTTATGAAGTGACCTTTTTTCAGTCAGGAATAGTAAATGTGTACATCGCCTATATTTAATAATGAGCATATACGAATTTACCGTCTAATTTATAAATAGCTACCCGTTTTTTGTAAAATAATTTTACTTTATATAACATATAGAAATATCAAAACCGAAAAATTAACAAAACTTAATTACAACACCCCTAATCACAATTAAATTGCCTGGGACATAAAAACCATGGTAAGTGGGTAACTTTATCAAAGCTCTATAGACGAGTATCAAACTTTTGTTCGAACGAAGTTTTCATTGTGTCTTCCTTGGATTAATACATGAACTTCACAAAGGGTTATCTAAGTTTCAGGGACCACGTTTCTATTAATTACCCAAGTTCGTGCTCGATCGATATTAATTAATCAAGAAGCTAAGTTTGTCTACGGTGTCGCGGCCAAATTTCCACACAGTTTCAGTTTGTTTCTGTTTTATTCTAATTTATTTCATTTACTATTCGGAATGTGTTCAGTCTGTTTAACGTGTGAGAGAATTTGTGAAACGTTCCGTTTCTGTACTGATAAGTTTTGTCGGTCGAAGTCACGCTATTGCTACTGTCAGCAGGTTTATTTTATTTGTGACGGTACTGAATAATTGTGTTTACGACTTCACTTGCGTTAATAATAAATTTTGGTAGCTGATGTAGCTACCTGTAGCACACATTGTATTTGTAAATGCACTATTGTGATCAATATGAGATATTATTATGTCATTGATTTAGAAAACTTTGACGGGTATTTCAGAAAGTTATGTTTGCTTCGTGTACTTAACACATAGTATAAATGAGAATGACATTTATTACTGGCGATTTATATCTCTAACAATTTACCTTAATTACATGGGGTTTTCCTTAAAACACTTAGCTTCTCATTAATCACCAGTAATCGGGCGGTGAATTTTGAAAATAAATAAAATAACTTAGCCGCTGGTAATGTGGTACATTGTCATTACTCTGTAAATGTGTAAGTATACAGACGTAATTAGTCATGCTTTGAAAAATCAAAGTTATTTTCCACAGGCGTGAAATATGGTGGCACGCGAGAAAGCGCTCGGTTTGTGCCACTTTACGGGCACGAAAATTGACCGACTCAACGAAACTTTCCAATTAAGCCATTACGTAAATGACGGGTGACGTAACTTTGAATAAATATTGCTCAGGGTTGTTTTGCAGACTGTAATGACTGTACATTACCATGCAAGTTAATTTACGTAATCCACGAAGTAATTAGTAGGAAGCCTGATATATGCATAGCTTAGCTCTTGAACAAAACTCACTTCGAAAAGTGTGTGAAAAAGAATACGTCTTCAATGCATAATTGCCTACGTCGCTGGTATACTGCGTATTTGCGATATCATCATTTCGGCCGAATGAAGTCCACTGCTGGACACAGGCCTCCCCCAAAGATCACCACGGCCACCGATATGGATGTGTTGCGGGCTCATTGGGGGGTTTTGCCATAATCGCCACGCTTGGCAGACGGGTTGGCGATCGCAGTTGAGTTGTTAATGTACTCGAAGGACGCCGCTGCCCATCCTCCGGCTAATCCCTTAGTCGACTTTTACGACACCCATGGGAGGAGATGGGGTGGTGGCATTCTGAGCCGGTATTGCGATATACTGCTAACATAATTCAGCCCATTACTTTCCCACAGCTGGTCACGGGCCTGGGGGTTTGGCGGACTACACAGACCACAGAGAACATTTTGGAGTGTGGTCTCTCTCTCTCTCCGGTGTGCAGGTTTTCTCAATGTTTTGCTTCACCGTTAACGCAAGGGATAATATTAAATTCAGATCCGGAAGAATCGCGTTCAATTATGTTTTTGACTGGGTTATTGTTCCGTTTCTAATAATATTCAATGCGTAGTGGCAGTAACAGTGCGGCTCCATTAGCCCCATCTACGTCTCTTCAAAACATTACCCAACGAAAAAAGCGGCTGCGTAACTTTTCGAGACACCTAATGGATGCTAAGTTTCATGACCTAAAAAGAAATCTGTATCGATGTTAGCACAATTTACCAGTACATAAACCCTTAAGTTGAAGAATTTCAACATCACATAATGGAGGTAAAAATGTTAAATATTTCTATTCAGTCAAATTACAAATCAGAAAATAGAAAAATCCATGAAGTTTACGACAGCCCAGAAATGTTCTATTGAGGAGAAAATATCACATTTGGAACGTGATCGTACTGAAGTAGCACAGCATCCGTCTAAGCTTGAAGAAAAAATGGAGACCATCGATAAAAGATCTCTCAAGACATGTGTGGAGGTAAGGAATGTACCGAAAGTAAATATGAATCCAAAATCAACTTATATACCTACGTTGATACATTAGCAAAGACTTTGCACCTATCAATAGAAAAAAAGGGATCTTTACAGATTGCCTTCGAAGTTTGAGAATACAAACTCTATAGTTATTATTGTTTTTTTAAATACCATATGGAAGTCTTAGCTTCTGGCTGTAACAAAGAAATGTAAACGCCACACATTGGCATGAAAGACTCACGAGACACTTTATATATATCGGAACACTTAACTTCAAAAACTTGTCGCCTATTATTTTTTGCGCGAGACGTGGCTAAGACATTTGCTTATTCGTACTGCTGGACAAATAATGGCAACATCTATTTAAAGAAAAAGGAAGGTATGCCATATATTCTTTTAAAGAATGAAGCCTGCGTGCTACTAAAACGAGCTATTCAGTCTATATATATATATATATAAGTTAAGTTCTAAATATTCACTTAAGGGGAATTTACAGAAATTTATATAATGACCGTTCCATCTTAATACATTTACAAAAATGTTTTGTATGTACATATAAATATCGCTCGTCGTTGCTGCCACTAAGGCTCTAGAAAATAAGCAAATCATTTAAATGTCAATGTGTACGATATTACAATAAAATCCCGTCATATTAAAAAATTAAGCGTTAATAAATGCAAGTCCACTATAAAACATAAGCTGTGTAGAAAATGATTCTATACCGTAACAGACCATATGGACGACAAAAATGCTTAGGATTGAGCTATTCTGATGTTCATAGACATATATTGACATCCTTGGTATCGATGTATCTAATACCACTACTTAAAAAAAATGACATTTCAATTGCATCATTTCTTGTAATGGATTATATTAATTACATGAATGAAACATGAAATCTAATATAAATACTCTATGTAAAGTGTATATGGCGAAATACTCTAATAAAAATTATTTATGAATAATCCAATTTCTTTTAAATTAAACAGTGTGTGAAACCGCGGTTAAAAATAAATAATTAATGTCATATAGAAAAATGAAATGTCATTCATCATCATCATCATCATTTCAGCCGAATGAAGTCCACTGCTGGACACAGGCCTCCCCCAAAGGTCACCACAACGACCGATACGTGTGTGTTGTGGGCTCATTGCGGGGTTTTGCCATAATCGCCACGCTTGGCAGGCGGGTTGGCGATCGCAGTTGTTATAATTGTACTCGAAGGACGCTGCTGCCCATCCTTCGGCTAATCCCATAGTCGCCATTTACGACACCCACGGGATGACATGGGGTGGTGGCATTCTTAGCCGGCACCACACGGCATGTTTGATACATATACCTTAATTATGACTATACGGAAAGTCTGCTTAACCTTGTGAGATGACATTATTCCATAATTGTATCTTATCAAAGCCACACACTACATACAACAGACACCCAACGCACAACACACCCGACACAAAATACACACTACTGATATGCATCACTTTTTGGTAAAAATGTTGCACCTATTTACCGTGATAACTATTTTTTTTTACTGTACATTATTTTTATTGTTATATAACCGTTTCATTTTTGTAACCGATTCACTCTTACACCTTACTGTAAAGGGGATAAGCACTGATGCCTATAGTACAGATTGCGGTCTAGTTTAGGTATCAGCGTTCTTACCTTATAGAATGTATCTTTTACCCAATGTTGAAACTACAATTATTAATACATTAATATATTATGATTATTATATATTATTAAACCACCGTCACTGCTACGATAAGCTACTATCGCGATGATATAGTGTGGTTAAGAAGGTATCGACTGCATCCGGTCTCTGGCTTCCATGAGTCGCAGCCTGCGGGCGGCTCCTTTGGTGCCGAAGATGACCGCTTCGATGGTATGAGCCGGTTGGAGTCCGGCATTCCCCTCTGCTGCCCATCCCCCAGTCGGAGGAAGTACATGGTGTATACCTTGATAAACAAAAGAATCAAAAAGGATATCCGTACACACGTGGTAAAGAGTTGACTGCAAATCATCACTCCAGTGCATATTGTGTTCGGTGACAACTTCACATGACAAGTTATCGCCGTCCTTGACTGTCTGCCGTGCCATTTTCCTAAACTTTATTGACATATCACATCACTTAATGTTGTATGTACGTAATAAATAACGGTTTATGACTTCCGCACTATTTTTATGGATTTATGATATATATATGGCTACGTATAACATTTGCGTTCCGTAGGTAGTCGTAAGGTTCCAAACAAAGATAAAAGAATAAACAACTTTTGAATGTGTCTTATTATTTATTAGTTTTTAAGTGTTTTGATTTTTGCCGAATAAAAATTATAAACATTTTCATACATTTATACGGTTTTTTTTTTACTAGTATTTCTCTTGTGTCGTGGGTGCGTTTACAGACATGAATTCCACATACTATACACCCAGACCTGGAACAACTACCTGCAGATCATACAAATATTTGTTCCGTGCGGGAATCGAACCCACGACCAGGAGCGCAGCAGCCGACTGTATCAGCCACTGCACTAACCGCATTAAGATTTCCTTTATATGAACTTACAAACTTTAGTTAAGGATATGCATTAAGTAGAAACTTCAGTTAGGCTTACGGTTTTAGTATTTATTTATTTATTATGGCACTCCAACGACGTATTTATTAATATTATACAATTAATAAGTGATCAAAGTTTTTGGAATTTAGTGAATTTGTCACTTACGATCGATGAATAAAAAGTTTATTTAATGGTCTAATACTATGTAACTTGCGACTAATTAATGAAGTTATGCACACCAGAGAGGGCTCCAAAAAAGGTTTATAATGGTGTATGTAGTCCGCCAACCCGCACAAGGCCAGCGTGGTGGACTAAGGCCTGACCATTGTCAATAATGGGCTGATTATGTAAGACTTGGGAACCCGACCGCTATATATATAATGACATACACATATCAGCACGTATACGTCCACTGCTTAACATGGGACTTTGGATTTGGACAGGGTATATTGCCATAATCACTACGCTTGGTAGGTAGATCACTAGATCGCAGTATGTGTTTATAGCACACGGGAGAACCCTTAATCGGCTTTGACTATTGTAAAACGGGCGCAGAGAGTGGTCTATTCGATTCAGCTAATGAGACACTTTTAAAGAAATTTATAGGTACCAATTTAAGCACGTATACCTATTTTAAAGGCTTTTAGCACGCTTTTCCAACTGTATTAGAGTCAGCTCTAACGAGATACGCCTATTTTTTTTTTTGAGTTCTTGTACCTTTTTTTATAGGGCACAGTGGAAATTCTTCGTGAACTTCGTCCGCCCCAGGGCAGGAAGAAGGGGCATGCCGGACTCCTACTGGCTAAAACCACTGGGGCGGTCATCTTCGGCACCCGAGGGGGACTCCAGGTCCTCGTATGATCACACTAGAGCCGGAGTTCTTGTACCCACCATACTCATACATAAAATAAGGTAAGTATGTATTATATACTTACATTAGATACCAAAATATCTACAGTAGGGAATTCAGTTTCGGGCGTGCTTCCCTGTTGGGAACACTAGTCCTGCCAGCCAAAATTCTTCGCTGAAGAAGATAGACAAATGGGGTGCTCCAGGTCTTCGTACGATCACACTAGAGCCGACCACTGGTAACATGTCTATAGCCACATCTTAGAATGGGGGATTGCAAAGCGATCACCCCCCGATGGGGATTGTAGAGAATCCCCCTGAAGCCACGCTGTGCGCTGTGCTGTGCACACAGCGGCACGGGACGACACGCGCCATTGCCTTCTCGGGGATCGCCTAGTGTGAGCACGTAGCCGCATGACATCTCGTAGGATATCGTTCGATCCATATAGCCACTCTGCGCTGGGGATTGTGAACTTTATGTCTGCAACGCTGGACGTGTAACAGTTGACCTGCGTTGACCATGCAGGTGCCGTAGAGGGCCATGGACCGCACGACTCTTCCATAAAGGTGGCGAACTTCCTCGCTCGGTCCTCCGATATTGGATTGGATATTGTAATATACCCACTACCATTTCTAAAACTCAATCCACCTAGACGCCTATCTTGGCAGCGGGCGACATCATTTCGCGCGCATACGATGTCGTGCGCTGGGCCTGGCTGGACTCCTGTTTTGGCTTCACTAGAAACGACTGGTTAAGGAACCACATTTCTCGGAAATGTCTGCAAGAGGCCCAACAAAAAACAAAGAATTCGCGCGCTGTCAAAACCTTGTCTAAATGGTAAGCTTAAATTACAGTAAAATAATAATGTAGGTAGTAGGTAGGTAGGTAGGAAGACATACTACTAATAACTAATTTGCCATGGCAGTTAACAGTTGACCAGTTCCGATAGACGGTACCGGTTTACATGTATTTTTACCTTTACCCAGATTAGCAGTATCCAACACTAAAATATTTAGATGTATTTATTTTCCTTTTTCTTCCGGGCGCATAAAATATCTTACAGCCAGTAACATTATTATTTTAATTTTATTTATAAGTCAATAAAACCTTATAAACTATTTAAATCGGTCAACGTTGTTTTCACATCATTGGGAGCAAATGTTGCAAGTTCAATAAAGACCGTGTCACGCGTCAGTCCGTCTCTCGACCGACGTACAGACACGTAGGCAATAACATCGACTCGATTTCACAACTTTACATATTTAACATCCATGGAAAAATTACCCTTTTTACAACGGAGCAGGAGCGTGATTAGTAGCAAATAAACATTTGCCGCGACGTACCTGCGTTATGAGTTGGACACTTTGACGGCCGACGCAACTTTAAGTAGGTAACTGGAGTGGTGATGTGGGTATCCAATATTTGTGTTTGTTTGTAAATGTCAGTGATATACTGAGGTCACGCGAGAATACACGATCCGCTCCCATTACGCTTGGATATAAATAAAAATCTGGTATTCAAGGGAACTTAAATGAACCGGGTCGCTAGACCTGAAAATAAATTATATGTATCGGCTTTTATTCCAATTTTAACACATGTTAATTGCAAGTAAGGGTATAAATTGAATTTCAATAGGAAAGTGACGCATTGTTAGAATATTGCTATTTATATAATAAGCTATAAAATAACATTATTTAAAAAAATATATAAAATTAATGCATGAGATTTTAAACCAATTGATTTAGTAGTTTTATTATGTTATGAACTTCTGATCCACACGGGAACAATCATACAGCGAAGCTCAACCGAGTACGACCGGGCCAGCCCAATCGATGACAAAGCCGCCAAAAGTGAAATATGGCAGAAAAAATATACGTTCCGAGCAAAACACTCACGTTGAAGCTTTAAAATTCGTCCTTTTGTTTACGACGCAATGAATTTGGAAATTCAGACGCCCGCCCAAAAAGGTGGGTGTTGCTTTGTTCCGTGTGAATAATTCGCTGCCGCGGTGCCGACGCTTTTATCTCCGTAATTCGCTCAAAATGAAACAGGTTAGGTGAAATTGATAAATGCTGTCGAGCCTCGACCGCTAACGTAACGGAAGGACTTTCGAGGCGCACGTAATCTTCTTGATCTATTTCTATTTACTTCAAAGTTGGAACACAAGTAGAGTAATAAAGTGGTTAAGTATCCAGAGTATATTAACGTGACTGATTTCTGAAGGCTCCTGTAAACAATCACTCGACTAATCACTTATGACTAATATGGTTTTTAATAAGGCTTGAGCAACTAAATTGGAAGTATTAACCCTACTAATACTGCAGACATGTAAACAGTGCCTTTGCGAAAGCGAACCAACACCACCAAACTAAGGACATAAAAGACAATTTTTTTTCTTTTGAACCTTGCCCTACACCAAAAATAACTCCTGTGTCGTGGGTGCGTTTACATACATACATTCTACACACAATACACCCAGACCCGGAACAACTACCTGCAGATCATAGAAATATTTGTTCCGTGTGGGAATCGAACCCACGACCCGGAGCGCAGCAGCCAACTGTATTAGCCATTGCACCAAGCGTGCCGTCACGTCACGTTTACAGGGGTCAAGCCACAACTGTACTATAAACTGGAGACGTCTAAACGAAAGGTTAGAAAGCAGTAGCAGTTAGCAATTAAATACTAATGACTAATATTATTGCTTACAGGTATAATGCCGGCCGCCATATAAAATAGTAAGCATCAAATCTACTAAAACTGGATATTTGACAATAATATTTTAGAGGAAGCGAACCGAATGCCATTCAACTAATGATTAATATTGTTGGTTACAGCAGTCGAGAACAGTAAAAAGTAAGCATCTACCCTACTAAAAACTGGAGACGTGTAAGCAGAGCATTAGAGCGAACCAGATGCCGTTCTAAAATTTCATCACACGCTTCTTAGCTTTCACCGCTGTCATGGGTATCGAATAGTGGAATACTTCTGTTTGTTGAATATTAGCTTTGGTTCGCCACTTCCCTACCGAATTCCGTACCCACGATGGGTTTAGGAATTTGGCAATATAGGGCAATTATACTGTTTTGTTTTTGTGTTTATTTACGTTGTGTAAATCAAAGTGTTATTCTTGATTTGGTAAAAGAGACCTTGAATACTTTGTTCATAGAAATGTGCTAAGGACGACGTAAAAATCGGAATTTAGTACAATTGTTTATATAAGCCTTATAAAACTTAAAAATCCTTTACTTTTAAACAAAATGGTGATGAGACTAGCAATTCAAGCTTGGTGGTAAGCGTCATATATATCAGCTGTAAATCCTACCTAGTTCTAGTCCTGTGTGACACCTCACTGCATTCATCGCTTCGTGTTATGAAGTTTTTTTTATAACGTTGCCCCACTCTAGGATTTCTCCTGTGTCGTGGGTGCGTTTACAGACAAGAATTCCACATACAATACACCCAGACCCGGAACAACAAACTGCAGATCATACAAATATTTGTTCTGTGCGGGAATCGCGACCCGGAGCGCAGCAGCCGACTGTATCAGCCACTGCACTAACCGTGCCGTGTATTTTGTCTTGTATGCCCAGTTATTTCACCAAGTACAATGCCCTTCAATCCGGAATACAGTAATATGTATAATTTAAATCTTCTGCTAGCAGAAAATATACCGCCACTCCACCTCCTCCCGTAGATGTCGTAAAAGGCGACTAAGCAATCTAACTCAGGACTAACATCCCTTCTGTCGAACAGTAGCAAAACTGCGCTTACTAACCCGCCTGCCAAGCGTGGTGATTACTGGCAAAGTCCACCCAGAATTATGATACAATCAATTGTGGAAATCTATGCGAAACGCCATTGTTTAGCAATAGTCGTCCTTTGGCTGATATGATGATGAATAATTTTTTTCAAGTATATCGGTAAAACACGATTCCAAAAATAATGAAACAGTCTAATCGGTGACACTGCGGTGAAGCTGTCGACCGCCTTGGACACTATAGTTGGTCTTGCAGTAAAAGTGCAGGTCGCATAGCACGGCATACCAATATTAACGACATTATTCGTCAGGCTTTGGAGTCGAAACGCTTAGGTCATGGGGTCCAAGTGCACGTCGGCCTTTCAAAGATATAGCTAGATGGTTGGTCGACACTTCGCGTTATCAGAGGGCTGGCATTTCCTTTGGCAAAAGAATAAGCATTCATCGTGGTAATACTGCCAGACTACAGACATTATCAGCTGACAGCGATGTGGAAGAGTACTTTGACGCCTAAGTACATATTACACATTTATATATATATATATATATATATTATATAAAGTTTTTTTATTAATATTTAGTGTTATCATAAATAGTGTAGTGTATATATATTTAGTTTTAATGTGTATAAAAGCATAGATATTAATTTAAATCTGAATGGAACAGTAATTTCCTTTCTCTTCTGAAAAAATTATGATACTTAAAGCGTCGAGGCAGTTTTTAGTTCAGTCGTTACCTCGATAATCGAATACATGAATCACAATAAAACTCAGCAAGACGAAGCCATCGCGTCGCTTCTAATTTATGGGAGGGAAATATCCACAGACTTATAAAACAATGACAATATGTCCCTACGTTTTCTCTTAAGCATTATCCGACTTTAGGTAAGTCTCCCTTTTTTATAAGGGTCCGGGCTATGAATTATGACAAACGGCCGCTTTTCGATGTCATCCCAAAATTATTTACTGCGGCTTTCATGTGGACGGACTTAAATATTAATTCTTGATATATAACTTGGTAAAAGTGAATAAAACAGAACTCATTGGTTGTTGGCTCTACTATATTAAGATTACCAATCTAACATATTGCGTGTCATTTGTATTACCGTCTAACATTTTTCGATATTGTTATCGCATCGATAAACTCTATAAAAACGATTTTGAAAGAATATTGCTCTGTTTAAACTTTATGCAGCAACAACAGTACATAGGTGGACTTAATTCCCTAGGCACTATCTACCAGTATACGGTAATGAAGGGATATCATGATAGGTGTAATATATTTAAAAAATCATTAAATGTAAGAAATATACAAATATAAGTAAATTTATAAATAATAATCTACGTAAACGTAACGCAAAATCCCCAATGTGCCCACAACACACCCATATCGGTCGTTGTGGTGATCTTTGGGGGAGACCTGTGTCCAGCAGTGGACTTCATTCGGGCGAAATGATGATGACGATGAATCTACGTATACATCTTCCTGCAGTTGTGAAAGACGCACAGTGTTTGCTGTTTGCTGACGATCTTAAACTATTCTTGTCAGTAGACAATACTTCAGACTGTCAAAGATTACAAAACGACATAGACCGACTGGTAGAGTGGAGTCAACTCAACAAATTGGGCTTCAATGTCAGCAAGTGTTGTCATGAGTTACGGCCGCGCGCGAACCCCACTGCACTACCCTTACAAGATGGACACTAATGTCTTGCGAGTTACGCACATTAGGGACTTAGGGGTAGAGATGGTTCCGGAGCTGACCTTTCGAAAGCACATCTCGGATATTTGTAAAAAATCTTTTAGGAATCTCGGTTTTATATTGAGACAGAGTAGGGATTTCCAAAATATTTTGGTGGCCAAATTGTTATACAACGCTTTAGTTCGTATTCGTCTGGAAATAAACGCTATTTTATGGAGTTCCCATGAAACCAAATACAGTCTCATGGTGGAAACAATCGAAAACAAATTTACATGATTTTTATATTTAAAACAGTACGGTCTATCCTTACTTTCCGCTTATGTATCCAAGTCTATTTGTAATAGGCATGGTCAGCTGCATGTGAGGAGAGACGTAGTGCTGGTTAAATATGTATGGAGGGTAAATCGTGGGTGGGTAAATCACCCGGATGTGCTCACAGTACTGAAACTACGAGCACCAGATGAGTTCACGTTTTTGCGTCAACGTCCCACATTGTTCCTTGTGCTAACTTACTCTAGTACGCCCCGCTGTCTCGTGCTATTAGATTCATGAATATCATCAAGCATGAAATAGATATATTTAATTGCAGCCAGTTGAAATTCACAGAAGCAGCATACAAATGAAAGTGTAATAATTAATCTTACTCATGTTAGTTATAGCATCGCCTTGGTTACAACTGTAATGGTGTTATAATTTGGTTTAATAAATAAAGAATTAAATAATAATACATACATATCTAAGAGAAATAATTACATATTTATAATATAAGTCAAGAAAAGATGATATTTCCGTTTTCAAATCAATTTATGCATGTAATGGTGTTCTTGTTGTTCATACGACACGCTAATATATTTCTTAACAACTAGCTGTATTGCAATCTACATTTTCTCACATCCTTTATGAAACATAAACATGATCCAACCCAAAATATGCCTTTATGAACTTTCCCTTTAACATTATTTGTGGTAATACTTTATACCTACTAAGGGTTTGATTCAGTTAATACACTCTGCTTTCCTATAAATATGTTCATAATTCTTTCCAATTTGCACTTAAGCCTTCTTTCACAAAGTGAGTCACGGTTTATGTATCCGAGCTTGTTTTTGTTAAAATTTAGGTCATTGAAAATGCTATTCGTCTGGTCTCAATTCTGTCGTCTGTTATTATTAAAAGGATGTAGCAATGTAGTGAGGCCTACTGACGTATTGTCACTAAGCCTTATTTCGTATGACTGCCTTTATTTGTTACTAAAGCATGGTAATGAAAAATATTTGAATTCCATTTATGAATTCCACAGTTTCCAGTCAATGATATTCTCGTTTTCCTCACAACTTTTCACACAATGGTAAGTTTCAAATATATTTTTTCTTTAAGTATTCTTACGGCACTGAAATTTCCGTCTGCACCGTCGTGAACAAGGAAAAGTACTCTGTTGTTTAAAATTTGAATCAGCAACCGTCAGCCTAAAATTAAAAGGCGAATGTTCTGCCTCTTTTGAAGGCACATTACTTGGTAAAACAGTATAAAATCTTGGATTTAAATAAACCTTGTTCGTTCCTTCATAACGATATTTTGATGTCGGGTATCTGAGCTCAAATCCCTTAATCGCCTTACTTTTTTAAGATCACGTCGTTAAAGTAAAAAATATACTTATCTTACGTTAGGCCGCAATCCGAAAGCGATTTGGTTTTTATTGACGTAATTCGAAAATATATTTCTTAAGCGAATGCATACTAATACTCATAAAATGCTTTGGTACCTTTAGTAAGATTTGAATATGCATTTGTAATTTGAAGAAAAATATGTGTATTATCTGAACGTTCTCGTATATAAGTAAAACAAACATTAATTTATATCTTATTGATGTGAAAATGTTTGGATGTTGGTATATTAATCATGCTCAAACGACTGAACGGATTCAATTAAAATTTGAAAGATAGATATGTCAGAATTTGTTGCGTTATCAAGTTACTTCATAATATCGGCCATTTATACGTCCACTGCTGAACAAAGGCCTCCCCCATAGATTTTCACGATTTTCACAACTGTGTCATCATTCAATATTCAATACTCATCACTTGCTTGCTTGGCAGGCGGGTTGGTGAGCGCACCGTTTAACAGAAGGGACGCTGCTGCCCATCCCTCTGGTTTAGATTCCCTCAGTCGCCTTTTACGACATCCACAGGAGGAGATGGAGTGGTGCTATATTCTTAATCCAGACACCACACGGAATCAAGTTATCTCAAGGGTTTAAATTACTTAATTCATGGACATATTAGGAATATAGAATCTCACGCGGAAGTTGCAAAAGGTGACATTGGGACTCTTAACCTTAACCTCTTAAAGAGGGATGGGCAGCAGCGGCCCTTCTGTACAGCAGCCATTCTGCACTCACCTACGCGCCCATGTACGTACAGAATGGAAAACGATCATCATGTCAGCCATAAGATATCTACTGCTAAACAAATGCTTCCCTCATAAATGACCAGCTGCATGCCGTGTGTCGTCATTTTGGGGAGAATTTGCCAGTACTCACCACGCTTGGCAGGCGGGTTGGTGAGCGCTAGTAGATGCTGTTTCACAGAGTAGAGTCCCTCAGTCGCCTTTTACGACATCCATTGGAGGAGATGGAGTAGTGTTATATTCTTGATCTGGACAGCACACGGGTTAATCCCGTGTGCTATTAACAAAATACTGTAATCCCAAGTCTGCCTGCCAAGAGCGATAATTACGGATACAGATTTACGCAATATCCTCTATGATCAATAACTGTAGTGATCATTGGGAGGCCCATTTTCAGCAGTGGACGTTTACGGGCTGATGTATGTATAAAAAGAAACAAATATTTACATCATCATTTCGGCCGAATGAAGTCCACTGCTGGACACAGGCCTCCCCCAAAGATCACCACAACCACCGATATGGATGTGTTGTGGGCTCAATGGGGGGTTTTGCCATAATCGCCACGCTTGGCAGGCGGGTTGGCGATCGCAGTTGAGTTGTTAATGTACTCGAAGGACGCTGCTGCCCATCCTCCGGCTAATCCCTTAGTCGACTTTTACGACACCCATGGGAGGAGATGGGGTGGTGGCATTCTGAGCCGGCACCACACGGCATTTACATGATTATAATTATTTATGTTTACTAATCGATATCCCGTCCTCACTTAGTAACATAAGATAAATATGTTTCTGGGTCCGACATGGGTAAGTACAATCTACATCATCTTTATTAGATTCCCTTTTTGTCCGTGAAAACACAAAAAGGATTTGTTTTCATAATCTTTGTATTTATTACAATTTGTTCGGCCATGTTTTTCTAACAATTTTCCTAGAATTTCAGCGGTATTCGTATAAGTTAAGTGCTTATCGGTTTATTCAGAATTCATATCGATATACATATAAATCATTACTTACTACTCGTTGATTTACCTTTTTATTTATGGAGTACTAGTGTTTACATAGAAACGGCCTTTACTGTTTGAACTACGCTGAATATTTGATCACTATATGTGACTATCCAATAAAAAATATCAATTATTTACTAGGAAAATTATTTCTGTTGCTTATACACATGTTTAGATAGACAAAGGTAAACAATTCACTACTGCCCAAACTTGAAATCGAGTTCCACGAATGTTTATTTCATACGGTGCGCCTGCGGAAATTTACCAAAATTACACGTCACAAGAGCGAATTCCGTACATCTTTAGTTGAGGAATTCATTATAAATTCAAAGTTTAAATTGCTGCCTTGAGCTGCAACTCATCAGCGTTAAAAACTTTTTGAGAATAGCACTCTGTTTTATGTGGCATACGTCTGACGTCGGCGGCTTGTGTTTAGTTTAATTAGTATAGCCAGCCTAATTCTCCCAAGAGTGCGTTTAATAACCTCAATGAAACATTTAAAGAACCTAATAACACGATGTTTATCTGTGAACTTTAAAGCTATTCTATTTAGTTCTTACGTCACTCTTAATTTTGGAAGAGCATAACTTTCGGTCGTAAATCTTATTTTTATATGTTAACGAGGAATAAGAAGATTTCTCATGTACCAATAATTGACATACATCCTCCTTCTTTCTTCTTCTTTTTTACCTAAAGGCTAAAATGGTCCCAGCAACCTATACCTGGTCGTCTGTCCACCTCGTTGCAGGTTGTCCCAAGCTGCGTTTTCCGGTGCGCGGTCTCCATTCAAGAACCTTTTTGCGCCAACGGCCATCAGTTCTACGAGCAATGTGCCCCGCCCATTTCCACTTCAGTTTACTGATCTTTTCAGCTATGTCGACAACTTTAGTTCTTCGGATCTCATCATTTCTGATTCAATTTCGTAGAAAAATACCTAGCATAGCTCTCTCCATAGCTCGCTGACAGACCTTAAGCTTTCTTATGAGGTCCATTGTAAGTTACCACGTCTCTGTTCCATATGTCATCACTGGTAACATAGACTGGTTAAAGACTTTCGTCTTGAGGCATTGTGGTATTGTTGACGAAAAGACATTGCGAAGTTTCCGAAACACTGTCCAGCCAAGTTGGATTTGACTATTGACCTCTTCCTCGAAGTTGGACCTACCTATATAACTGGATAGTTTGTTCCAGGTAGACATACTCGTCAACAACTTCGAGACGGAGCTCCCAACAGATACTGGGATGGGCACGACGTTCACATTTGACATGACTTTCGTATTGTCCATATTCAATGTAAGGCCCACCTGTTGGGAAACTCTGTTGATATCATCGAGCATTGTGCCGAGCTCTTGCAGCGATTTTGCCATGACGACGATGTCGTCGTCAAATCGAAGGTGAGTGATATACTCGCCATTGATGTTGATGCCGAATCCTTTCCACTCCAGCAGCTTGAAGGCATCCGCCATTACAGCGGTAAACAAAGAGTAATTTCTGCCCCCAGAGACCCCCGACTTAGCTTAATAACTGCCATCTTATGACAACAACTAGAACTGACGATTTTATGTGCCCTCCAGCATGGAGACGCTCAGTTCAAATACCATTATGTAGTCACCCATCCATAGACTCACCAAACCAAACGTTGCTTAGCCTCACCTCCATCGTTTACCGATCATCGAGTGCAATTAGTGCTCCGAAGGCTTAAGTTTAACAGCCTTTTATTCCGAACTGTACCGCCCCAGTCGAGTCCTTCACATAGAATTGTTTTCTTTTTCTTCTTCTTTATAAAACGTTGCCCCACATTATGATTTCTCCTGTGTCGTGGATGCGTTTACAGAAACTAAATTCCACAAACAATACACGCAGACCTGGAACAACCACCTGCAGATCGTACAAATATTTGTTCCTTGCGGGAATTGAACCCGTGACCCAGAGCACCCGACTATGTCAGCCACTGCATCAACCGTGCCGTCAATTCAACTACCTCTAAACCACCTACTACTACTGCTGCCCATACTCTAGACAGAGTTGCCTTTCACGACGCCTATGGCTGTAGAGCGAGTGGTTATCGTACATAAGATTAGATTTAAGTAAGTTTACTTGCATAATGAAATATTTACTTTCAAATCGTTTAAATAAATCATTAGAGCAAAACTTTATATTTTTTTTGGAATCCAGTTCCTCACTGCGGTCGCTTAAATAATTCATGGCATTATTGCTTCTAGTCGTTAGGCGTTATAAGGTGTCTTAACCGTTGGCGGTGCTGCTCCCTGCCGTCGGTGTTTAAGTTAATAGCTCTATTACTTTAATGAGGGCATGCATGCGACTCCAAGAACTTACTCTAGCAATCAAAAGTTCATTGCGAGTTTGTGGCGTATTGTTAGGTGCGGAATATATTAATTATGAAGCGGAGCTCTAGTACTGTCTGTCACGATCTTTACATTTTATATATAACTTTTCCGCATTTCACGTAAAATTTACTTATAAAATTTATAAGAGAATTTATAGAGGTGGACAGACGACCTGATGAGGGTTGCTGGCCTCATCATCATTGTCATCATCATATCAGCCAAAGGACGTTTACTGCTGAACAAAGGCCTGAGTTCGATTCCCGCACGGAACAAATATTTGTATGATCTGCAGGTAGTTCTGGGTTTGGCTGTATTGTGTGTGGAATTTATGTCTGTAAACGCACTCATGACACAGGAGAAATAAGAGAGTGGGGCAAAGTTTTTAAAAAAATACCACCCGCATCCGACTCTCAGCGACATTCACCAAGTCGTCTGTCCACCTCATGGAGACTTCCACGTGGATGACCATCCCACGCTGCGTTTTCCAGTGCACGGTCTTATTCGAGAACCTTTTTGCCCCAACGGCTATCAGAGCTACGAGCAATTTGCCTCGCCTATTGCCACTTCACACACACACATTTTACAAATCCTTTTAGCTATGTCGACAACTTTAGTTCTTCTACGGATTTCCTCATTTCTGATTCGATCTCGTAGATAAATACTAAGCATAGCTCTCTGCGTAGATTGTCTAAAGACTTGTCGTCCTATATAATGATTGAATTGGTGACTGAACTGCAATCTAAGATATCTATGTTTGTTGTCAAAGACTGATAGTTTGCAATTTGAAATTTGTATTCATACATAAAGGATTCTAAGAAAATATTAATATAATATACTGATTTAATTGTCTCTTAATTATGGCTAATAATGTTATAGCAATGTTATTGCCGTGTGGTGCCGGCTCAGAATGCCACCACCCCATTTCCTCCCATGGGTGTCGTAAAAGTCGACTAAGGGATTAGCTGGAGGATGGGCAGCAGCGTCCTTCGAGTACATTAACAACTCAACTGCGATCGCCAACCCGCCTGCCAAGCGTGGCGATTATGGCAAAACCCCCCAATGTGCTCACAATACATCCATATCGGTGGTTGTGGTGATCTTTGGGGGAGGCCTGTGTCCAGCAGTGGACTTCATTCGGCCGAAATGATGAAAAAATGATGAATGTTATAGGTAATTCCAGGACTTCCGTCATCATAATTCCAACTATTTTACGACACATATGTTACTGAAATTCACACATGTTACTATCCTCCCCAAGAAGTGCCTGGGGGGGGGGGACCTTTTTTACCTTACCCACCACTAGAGGGGGTGACCGCTTCACAGTCATCCCCTCCGTGATGTGCCTAAAGGCATGGCACCAATGGGCGGCTCTAGTGTCATCTTACGAGGACCTGGAGCCCCCCTTCAGTACCGAAGATGACCGCTCCAGTGGTTTTAGCCGGTAGGAGTCCGGGATACCCCCTCGCCCTTCCCCGGGGCAAAGAAAATTCCATGTTCCAATGGCACGTATTTTACTTGGTACACAGTTTTCGACGGCCTTACCCTTAAGTGTTTTAAGATCGAATCGCTTTAATATTCAAAGACATTTTCTTTAACTAATAAGAGGCTTACGTACTTACTAAATACTAGATAGTAATTATGAGTAACTTCATTTCGGCCGAATGAAGGCCACTGCTGGACACAGGCCTCCCCCAAACCCTCCACCACAATGACCGATATGGGTGTGTTATGGGCTCATTGGGGGGTTTTGCCATAATCGCCACGCTTGGCAGGCGGGTTGGCGATCGCAGTTGAGTTGTTAATGTACTCGAAGGATGCTGCTGCTCATCCTCTGGCTAATCCCTTAGTCGACTTTTATGACACCCACGGGAGGAGATGGGGTGGTGGTATTCTGAGCCGGCACTTAAAAATTTAAAACGAAGAAAATGTTGTTTCAGATGAGACGCTCATTTTGGCTGTCAGTATCACATACTATATCTATATTGTCATTATTATCAACAGCGCTGTACTTGATACACACAAATCTCTTCAAAAAGGATATAATGGAAAGATGAGGATTGAAAGACACTTTATCTTATCACTGACTAGCTGGGACCCGCGGTTTCACCCGCGTTTAAATTTGGAGTACTTCAACATAGACACTTGACATAGAATATATACATTGGATTTCAAGGGTTTTTTTTTTGCGCTGAACCCTAGTTATTTTTCTAAAATAAAAGTAGCCTAAGTTATTCTTTATAACATCAGCTATCTGCCAGTGAAAGTCTCGTCAAAATCGGTCCAGTCGTTTCGGAGATTACCCGGAACAAACAGACAGACAGACAGACCGACAGACAAAAATTTTAATAATCGTTTTTTTGTTATATGTACCGTATATACTTTAATATACATTAAGTAAAAAGCTGTTATTTTGACATTACAAACAGACACTTCAATTTTATTTATTTGTATAGATACTATACTTGAATAAAAAAAAAAAAACAGTAGTGTATAATGTATTGTAGCAACATTTTATAGAAAAAATATCGTCAGTAGATAGGTAAAAAGACTAAAGTGCCATAGGCGTGCTAAGACCCTTGTCTTTGAGTAGAAAAGTAACAAGACTAAGGCGCTATAGGATTCTATGGCATTTTAGTTCTTTTACCTTTCAACTGACTGCATATATTTAAACACTTTTTTTGTTGCAGTGTGTTTCTCTTGCAATGTAGGAACAGTTTACAAACATAAATCTCTTATCCACAAACACTCAATAAGCCTGTAAATCAAAAAGAACTCGGAAAAGGAACGCACGACCCATAGCGCAGAAAACCAATCCGCTGATCAATCAAAATACCGTAATGAAATATGTTATACTGAATACACTTGCACTTGAAAGTTTTCACACTGACGTGGTCTTCGTATTTAAATTTTTGTAACAAAATGGAACTAGTATAACGGCTTAAGCTGCGAACATGCTTGCAGCTTGACTTGCTCTAAGTAGCTTAGTGTGTTCCACTCCCATCAACCAATGCAATATGCAAGCTATCTTGATGAGTTTGAGGTTGTTATGAGCATTCAAGCCTTGAAAATTCAGGGACTACGGTTAATGGACTATCCATTAGGAAACGAGTTTTGGCAGAAGTATATTTCTAGCAGTAGAACGTGTTAAGCAGTTGATGATAGATAACAAGGCATATGGCGGAATGATGTGAACTGTCTTCTCTTAGGTCGCTCGGTGTGGGCACGCAGATACCCCAATCTACGCACCCGTGAACCCGGAGTGGACACGTATGCCTGGGTCTACGATCAAATACGCTCCCTCCGCCAAAATGGTGAAAGCGTGCCTCCAGGGGCATCCTACAGGCTGAGGTGGCAGGCCCGGCGGCGCACACTCGGGATGAGGGGACATCACCTTAGGTTGCAGTTCATTGGCTCCAGTGTGCTCATACGAGGACCTGGAGCCTCCCTTAGGTGCCGAAGATGACCACTCCAGTGGTTTTAGCCGGTAGGAGTCCGGCATACCCCTTCGCCCTTCCCCGGGGCGAAGGAATTTCCACTTGGCACCGATAAAAAAAAACAAGGTTGCTGTTCATGACCGAGCGCGTCGTCGAACCCATCTTGCCGCTGCTGCCGCAAGCGAGCGCATCACCTACCACGTGACGTAGCTCTCACCGGTCACAGTTGTTAGATCTCTCTCTGCCGGCAGTAGCGTTGGCTATGTTGGGAGAGTATGATAACTAGAGTGGAGTGGTGTACTACTGTGAGAGCGTCATTCTCCTGAAGGAGAACGCAGATGAGCGATTAAATGAAATTCACACATATGGTCTGGTTAACACATCAGCTCGTAAAATCAGCTCGTAAACAACCACTTCTGATATGGCGATATTGCTATAATCACCACATTTTGCAGACAGATTGCAGTATGTTGTTATTAGCACATCTTCTTGATATCAACCCTTAGTTGCCTTTTATGGCTCTTGTGAGTGAAGAGAGGTGGTCTATTATTTGCAGGTAACTACAAGAAAGATGGTCCGGTTAGTAATCGCGTTATTAATGATAATGGAATCCATATTGTAAAAGTTTTTTTTATATTTTTAGCTCCTTATTTTTTAGCTCCTTGATGGCAAATATCAGTATCATAGACTAATAAGTACATACCTAAATTAATTACAAGTCGCTTGTGCAAACGGCTAAAGGTTTGCCTTTACAGGGATTTTTATGGTATGGTGGCCGTAACCTACAAATCCTTTGACAAATCATAACAGAGCACGCAGTATCCAAAATCGATCCACTTTAGAAAAATGCCAAGTGAATTTAAACGTAGGGACACAGTATTAGATCCGCTATAGATCAAAGTGCAAAAGTATCCAAGGAGCATTACTCTTCGCTGTCAGGCACACCGTTGGGATTTGGTCCACAATGGATGCCATCGCCGACCGGTATCCACTCAATTTCAGTTTCTTTGTGACATTCCGAGCCTTACAGTGACATTCCACCAGTCGATTTGATATTTTGAAATCATATTTATTAGTTCATAAATAGGTAAATATATATAAGTAAAAACTTCTTTACAGCTACATGACGCGATTTTATTCGGCTAATGCAATTTGTATTTTATTATCTCTTCTTAACATAACATACCTATGTACATATTACTATTAATCGAAACAGCAACCACGCATGCGTGGCACACTCTCAGAGTTAGAAAAGAAAAGTGGTCGCGATCGCGCAGCGCACGCAGGTCTCTGCGGCGGCGATGAGGTGAGCCTCGATGTTGAGGGTGGTAAAACAGTCTGTTGAGTGAATGAGACTACGCGAGTCTCTTTATGTGTGGAGTAGGGTTATATCGTTATCCGAATCGACTAGCAAATGCTTCGGGCGGCGTTGTCTGCTGATGTGTAAGGGTATTGGGCGGCCGATACCACGAGAGGATTCGGGTAGAGTAGGGCAGAGTCGAAGTAGCGTTTGGATACTTTTCTCATTAACTGCCTAACGGTCAGTTCGTTCAAATCGATATGGAGGGAGTCATACTCGTAGATAATATACTAATATAGAGCACTGAATCTAAGCGGGCGCGATGAGTGAACGATTCAGAGAAGACTTGCAACCACACGGACACCGCTCTCATAGATTTTATAAAAGTTAAAACCGAAACATGATTTGAACATGCCAACTCACAGCTTGCCATATCCAGATGCAGACAATAAATAAATTCGCCTGCGTATATTGCTGCAATGAACGATCTTGTAAGAATTTAGCTATAATTCTTCGCAAGTAATAAGGTAAGCAGTCTAGTTTCTGTCTCGGAAATTTCGAACACCAATGGACAAAAGTACGAAAAGAAATTATAATATTATGTATACTCAGTACATACTCAGCTTTGCGTGTTCTATCAACTGTTATTTGAAATCTTCGAACAAGTGATAGTCATATTTTACATTAAAAAAAAAATGATGATATTCGAAATTAACATTTTTGCTTCTGATAATTAAACCTTCTATTAACCTCACAGATGTTTTTTGTCCTGCTCAGCACTGCAATCTGTCATGGACAGTTCGCTGCTTCTTTGTTTGTGTATTTTGTTTCTTTATAAGAAATATTAAGCTTACATTTACATTTTTATAATAATGAAAAGTAACAACATTGTGTTCAAAACTAAATATAAGCCCTTAAAGTACAAAGAAAATATAATTTTATAAAAAAAATCGTATTAAGGGTCATGTTAAACGAATGAGTAATAAAAGGTTTTTGATCGTTAACGAAGTTAAGGCTCGTGAATAGCTTTAGAACAGATTTTACGAGACGAAATTCAAGTTAAGATATTTGATTAAAGCAATCTTATACGTATGTAATATAAATAAATTGGCCAAATTGCTAAAAGGTTGTCAAAATACGTTTACCTAGTTCAATTATGATATTTTTGTGTAAATTCTTACTTATTTATGTGAAAGGTTGTTTCTTATATATATATTATTGAAGTTACAGATATATTAAGTCGTCCCCACATTAAAATAAGGCTGACCCATCTCATCCCATGAGTACCGGCAGCAAAAGTATTTTTGGTTCATAGACATCTCACGTATTAGCTTTCTTTCAGTCAACGCCACATTTTCCAGTACCTATATATTGTATTTATCAGTTTCTCTATTTACGGGTTACGTCTGCAAGTAGGAACCACTTTTATTGGCTCACGCAGGACATAGGGTCCAACACGCACAGGCCCTTTAGAGAATTTTAATCTAAAATGTAATGGGACACTAGCCCTCTCCATGGCTCACTATAAATAAATATTTGGAATCCAGAATGTATATTTTGTACTATTTGTATTGTTTAGCTGATATATAAATAACTTGTAATATGTATACTGACTGAATAAATTATTCTATCCTGTTTTAATCTGTTACATCCTTAATATCATCCTCTTCACTCTGGTGACGAGAAAAAAATATTGCTATCTATAATATATTCTTCTCAAAGTACTCTAATAAAAGATGTTATTAATAAATAAGCTTTTGTATAAATATTCACATAGTATCACATATATCAAACAAATATAAATGACATCTAATAAATGTATTGAATAAATGAATTCTGATCATTCATGTCACATGTACTTGATGTATTCACCCGAAAATGTATTTCAAGTCAAGTTACCTTTTGCAGGAAGCTCTTCATTTTCCGACCTCTTTAAACATCTATATCACCTTTCAATAAATTGAAAGCGTTGAAAAGACTTTGAACATCGACGTGTCTTTCACTAAAATGTGTTAAAGCATTCGGAGAACCGTGAATTGAGCTAGCTTTAAATGAACAGTTTGTTTGAGGATGGCTCGAAACTGGTCTTAAAGAAGTATTTTGAAACTTCGTTGAAAATGATTTTGTATTTTTTAAATAGAAGCATAAAGGTTAAAATAATATTTATGAAGTAAGTAAGCATTCAAGTATATAATATGTTTGTAGTGGTAGAACACCAATTTGACGGTTCCATTAAAATCAAATTGGTGTTCTTTTGATGTTTAGGTTGAAAGCTTAAATGGAAGTAAATCCATCTAAGTAAGTGATGCCGTGCCATACCGTGTGGTGCCGGCTACGAATAGCACCAACCCATTTCATCCCGTGGGTGTCGTAAAAGGTGAATATGGAATTAGCTGGAAGATGGGCAGCAGCGTCTTTCGAGCCCATTAACTACTCAACTGTGATGGCAGGCATGCCAAGCGTGGAGATTAGGGCAAAATCCTTCAATGAGCACACAACAGACCTATATCGGTCGTTATAGTGATATTTGAGGGAGGCCTTTGTCCAGCAGTGGACCTATTCGGTCGGAAATATGAGTGATGTATGCAAGTAGACTCTGTAACACAAAATATCATTGCTAACTGATGTAATCTCCGGCCTCGAAACATTCTACTTTTACAAAAAAGTCTGTGTGAATAAAGAAAAGAAAATCAACGCTTCTCATTTGTTCTGGCAACATTGTTATGAAAAGATGTAAGTCAGTCTATAGACGAAGGCTAATTAAAATGTTAATCACAAATTTTAACACGCGCATTAGCACCCAAATTATTCTAATAATAACATTTTTAAATATCAAATACAAATGCAAATTACAGCAATATTACAAGTATTCTGACAGGACTCATAAAAAGTTGGCATACTGTGAACTTTCCCTTTGCATATTCATGGCGCAAACTCACTCGGAAGTTTTTGGTGAGAAATTATGATAATAATTTTATGCTAACTTCATCCGTCTTGGCGTTTTCATAAATTATGAGTTGTACTGAAGTAGGTGCACGTGGTTTGTCGTGCTCTCACGCCGAATTCATGATAAAATAAATTCAAGCAATAAAAGATTAAGTTCATCGGAAGCTCGAAATTAATTTAGGCAATTCCCCCGTTTGAACTCTTTGAATCTTTCAAAATTACTACTGAAATTAAAACGAGGTAGACTGTTACGCGGGACAGAAGCTTAATTACTAACGCCTTCTTAGAAATGCTTTGGACTACAAATTAATATTCAAGAGAATGTCTTTATAATAAATTACTTTTGCACCTCTTATTGTTTTTGAGATTTCAGTAAAATTAGACAAACGATGCTTATCTATACAAATAAATAAAATTGAAGTGTCTGTTTGTAATGTCAAAATAACAGCTTTTTACTGAATGCATATGAAAGTATATACGGTACCTATAACAAAAAAACTATTTTTAAATTTTTTGTCTGTCTGTCTGTCTGCCTGTCTGTTTGTTCCGGGTAATCTCCGAAACGGCTGGACCGATTTTGACGGGACTTTCACTGGCAGATAGCTGACGTTATAAGGAATAACTTAGGCTACTTTTATTTTAGAAAAATATTTAGGGTTCCGCGCGAAAACAAAAAAACCCTTGAAATCCAACATATATATTCTATGTCAAGTGTCCATGTCGAAGTACTCTAAATTTCTTTTAAATTAAACGCGGGTGAAACCGCGGGTCCCAGCTAGTTAAGCAATAAGATAGATCAACAACAGTGTTTAGTTGGGCTTAAAAAATCAAGGGCTTTAAATTTTACGCACGGAAACTTTACAGTGTTTAGTTGGGCTTAAAAAGTCAAGGGCTTTAAATTTTAAACATGGAACGCGATCGTGACTGTGTATTAAAATGCATTCCGTTCGTGGAATTATTTCACATAGCATAGAAAGTAACAACTTATTATCGGAACACGAAACGTGTTAAATGTAATAGTCTATTTTATCTTAACCATTTTCTTACTGACTTGCTAGTGCTTCCCTAAATTGATTTCTGAACGGGAATCTCGAGCCTTGTAAAACAATAAACTATAGAATCTGCTATCACGTGACGCTATTATACATTTTGATACTATTCCGTCCAATTTCTCTAAAGGCGAACTCGAATTTGCCTAAGCTTCGTGGGGTATTCATGCTGGCGGCCTAAACAAAAGACGGCATATAGGAAGATTTATGAACAATTCACGACGCAATGATATGGGGTATCTATTCAAATCCTCCTCTGAATTGGGGGGCAGGTACTCGTATCAAGATGATGTATGGCCACGATACAGTACAATGGGCTCGTACATTAGTTTGGTCGTTTCCACTGAATTGAATTTTTATGGAATGTACGACGTGGGTAGCTTACTGTGAATTTGTTTATGCTTTATTTTATATATTTTTATGAATACTTCGATGATTTATAATATAATAATAAGATAGCGCATATGGCACAGTGGCTGATCCCTTGGATTTCTGCATTATGTATCATCATGATTCAATCCCCGCACGGAAAAAATATTTGTATGAGCTACAGATAGTTGTTCTGGGTTTGGGTGTTTGTGTATGTGAGATTTATGTCTCTAACTACTAACTGGGTACAGTACCCAAGACACATGAGAAATCTTACTATGGGGCAAGATAAAAAAAGAAGAGAAAAAGCGAGATAGAAAAATAATAGAACTCGGAGAGCTTTCGTATTCAAGTTTTAACTTAATAACGTCGTCTCTGAAAATAATTAAAACAGGGTTGCCAGATTGATTAAGTCTACGGTCTCAAGAGTTTCTAAGCAATTTGTATAACCTTGGCCGGAACTTCAAAGGTTTTCAGTAATGAACTGACAATTTATAATATTGTACACATCTATTAATAACACCCACTAGTAATGTTTATTACACAGGGCACGCGATACAGTGATTCCACTAAAAGCATCTCGACGTAGGTAGGCCTCTTACAAAACTCTCACTGGAAATGAAACACGCATTTTCTATAGAGAACATTTTTATTCACTCAGCGTACACTGAATAGTGTTTCGGATGGCTCAAAGAAATATTTTTCGGGAGAAAGGTATTTGGTGCAAAGTATTAAATATTCACGACAATATGCCGCGCTCGCGTTCCAAAATAACTTATGCAAATATACGTAAGTTTCTGTTTTAGAATGTATTTACTGGTACTGGAGTTTAGAGGTAGGTGCGAAAAAAGTGAAATGGCGTCATTTTGTCAAGTCTCAGGTGTCCTTTTCGCGTCGCGTTAGGCACATAATATAATGAAATCCTGCAGGTATGCGTTCGGTCTCGTCTGACACACAAGCCCCATTTATATCCAGAGGGGTGTGTCACCGTAACGTTTAATATTAACGGGATGTTCCGCAAGCTTGGACAGTTTCAGAATTGGTAAACGGCTAGTAAGCATAGGGTCACTATGTTTTTATTTCGGTTCGGGGCACACGATGAAAAGTTTTATTGAAAGTTAAATTTGTTTCGGCGCGTTTCGCTCACCCGTTGTCCATTCGTGCACATTGCAAATAACGGAGTACCCGCTGTCTGGACAGACGTTTATTTTTAAATAAAAATAGGGCCTGTCTCGGGAAAAACGATAGGTTTGGAGACACTAGGTAAAAGGTTATTCGGTGAAAAGAATATTGGGTTCTCTCATGCTATTCAAGTGTCACAGAAAGGTCCTTTTTCAACCTAAGTACATTAGCGGGACCCTTTTAACTTGGCGTTTGTTTGTCTAGTCACGTCTCGACGCTGAATATAAATAACAAACAAAATTTATGTGGACCCAAAGTGTTAAACCGAAGTAATTAATGAAATTACTATAAATCTAATTTACGTCATGACCTTTTAGGTAGGTCGTTTAACTGTTTTGTTTAGTGCTGGAATTCAGTTATCAGGACTTCATCTGCGATATACACTTTTGATAAAACCATCTCCTACAAATCAGAAAAAGATTATGAAACATTTCTTTGAGAACTAACTGAATTATGTCTCATCATATATATCAAAGCTGGTAAAAGTTTTATTAAATATAAATTTTTCAGATTTGGGTTATTACAGACGTAAAAAAATTCTACGTAAGTTAATTAATACATAATTAATCTTCATTATTCACACTCGTTATAATTAGAATTCACAAATAATTCCAAGCAGGCTTTAATTGGCTACAAAATAAAATTAGTATCAGTCATAATTTTTCAAATTACACTAAATGTTACAAAGAATTTAGTACTAGTTGTTTTATAATTAAACTAGCTGGGACCCAAGGTTTCACTCGCGTGTAATTTAAAAGAAATTTAGAGCACTTCGACATAGACACTTTACATAGAATACACATATTGGACTTCAAGGGTTTTTTTTTGGGCGGAACCTTAATTTGTTTTTAGCCTAAGTTGTTCCTTATAACATCAGCTATGTGCCAGTGAAAGTCCCATCAAAATCGGTCCAGCCGTTTCAGTGATTACCCGGAACAAACAGACAAAAAGACAGACAGACAAAAAATTAAACAATTTTTTTTGTTACATGTACCGTATTTACTGTCATATGCATTTATTAAAAAGCTGTTATTTTGACATTACAAACAGACACTTCAATTTTATTTATTTGTATATAGATATTAAACAATGGTTTTCATTTATTTTTTAACTATCGGTAATAGATGTAGAACAATATTATTTACTTTAATAGATAGTGCTATAGAGGGCACTCAAAGCCAATTGCACTCACTGATTATAAAATGATCGGCGAGGTTAAGCTACGCTTGGCGTGGCCAGTCTATGGCTGGGTGACAGTTTAATGGTTTTTGAACTGAGCGTCTTCATCATTCGGAAAGTACGTAAAATCGTTGGTCCTGGTTGTTGTCATTAAACGGCAACGGATGGCGTGAAAATAACTCTCTTCCGAGCATGTTGCACGTCTATGTACACCTGCAGCCTGTGGGCTAATTACACTCAGGAAAGCTATAGCACCCTCCGCATTCAATTTAACAACGCTTTCAGAGCGATTTTGGGTCTACCTCTCTACTGTAGCGCTTCGGGTATGTTCGCATTGGCGCGCACGGATGTTTTCATGCGACCATGCGGAAGCGCTGCGCGTCTCTTGTGCGCAGAGTGAGGGACAGGTCCAATACCGTTCTGAGTATGATAGCAAACAGATTGGACTTTCCTTATGTGCGACACTGCTGTGAAAGACAAGTTAAATATAGTGTCGCACGTAAGAGATCTGTCATGAATATGAGTTAATTATGATTGAATATGAATTTGCTGTATCTAATTTGTGTGTTGATGTTGTATTTATGGTGTATTTATTTCTTTGTATTTATTTATGTGTATTTATTACTAAATAAATTAAAGAAATTGTCTAATATGGGTTATGTGGTATCTGAAATAAATGACTTTTAATATTAATTTAATTTAATTAAGCGAATTTGGAGGCCTTTGGGAGCTTTGAACTACTCTGATACAAGGTTCGACAAACCATATGAAAAAGAAATAAACAGTATAAATATTTATAATGGCTGGCAAGGAATCGGAGATATCCTTTACAATCTCCCCCGTAATGGGCCTTTTTACAGTCGTTTCCCCCCCGATAGAGGGGTTAACCGCTTTACAGTCGTCTCCTTCTAGATGTTTCTAAAGGCGTGGCGCCAATTGGCGGTTTTAGTGTGATTGTATCGAGGACCGTCCGGGTCCTCGATACGATTTCCTTCGGTGCTGAAGATGACCGCTCCAGTGGTTTTAGCTGATAGAAGTCCAGCATGCCCCCCGTCCTCCCCGGAGCGGAGAAAGTGCTTGATGTATTTTCACCGGATGAAATAAAAAAGAACTTGTATATACTTATATACCACCACAGTTTAGTAAACTTTCGAACGTAACTTTTATAACGGCCGTTTAGTCATCTGGATCTTAACATGTATTTGCTTCATAACTTCTTATAAGAAGTTTTAAGCTCTTTTCTTCTACCTTGTCCGCATATAACCTTTATTTCTAGAACAATGTACCTACTCATAAATATCGTAACCTATTATGATTTAAAGTGAGTAAGAATTCCTAAACTCAAGTGGCAATGGGTTAGTTGCTAGAACTGATGTTTCTTAGTGGGTAGAACTGATGGCTGATGGTCCTCAAGTGGCAACCGCATACTGGAAGATGCAGATCCCCCACGAGATCAACCGATGACCTGGTGAAGGTTGCGGGAATCAACTGGATGTGAGTAGCGCAGGACTAGTCGTTCTGGTGATCCTTGGGGGAGTCCTATGTTCAGCAGTAGACGTCTTTTGGCTGAGATGATGAGGATGATGAAGCACGGAGCTTCTTACCCATCCTAATCCATAGGAACTTTACAACTTGGAACGTGGCAACTAAAGTCTGACTATTCACAAGTGCCTGTAAATGGTTTAAATGAAAAAGTATTTTTGTCTTTATCTTTAACTCTCTTGAAAAGAGGAACTCAAGATCAGGATTAGAAACATTTCACTTATCCTTACTTAGTTCCATCATAAATCTGCAGGAAGCACGTGAAGTGAATTAAACAGTTCCCAGTGAATGTAACTTACATTGTTTCATAGCGATAAATCACAACATTCGAACGAGAATTGCTTCTGAATCCTAAATCGAAACAAGATAAACTGGGCCGTCGCAAAATATCCACATAAAACCTCAAAGCATACGAAAATGATTTATAGTGGCCCCGATCTGTTAGGGAGGATTTGTGGGGGCAAAAACAGATTATCGAGATCCCAGTTATGCTCAACAATCGGTTTAGTTTACTGATGTACGAATTTCAGCTGGAAGGCTAGTGTTGGATGAGGGCAGCATGAAAGCGGTCGGTGTGGTAGTTTATGGGGAAGACCTTAGTTCAGCAGTGTACGTCTTTCGACTGATGTGATGATGATGATGAGGCCAGAGTTCAGGATTCGTTGAGTTTTTTATTGAAAATACATTTGTGGTGTCAGCTAAGAATAGCATCATCATCATCTTATCTAGTGAGTGGCGTGAAAGGTGATGATGGGGTTATCCGTTGGATGGGTAGTAACGTCCTTTGAGGAATATGAATTCCAACTCAACTGTGATCGTTAAACACCCTGTCAGGCAGTAAAAATCACAGGATTTAAAAAATGTGACTGCCTTTGGATACGTCGGAAGGGGAGAGGAGTCATCGGGCTGGTGCACCCTGGACACCGACCAGTAACTATTCTACATTTTGGAAGACATTATTGCCTAGTTGTGAATGTTCTTACGTGGAGAGGACCAGTCTGGGCAGTAGGGGCGTGTGGTTGAGCAAGGGTGGGTTCAGTATGCACTAACACTACCCGTAGTGATAATGGCAAAATCCTCCACAATAGACCAGTAGTTGTGGCGATCTTTGAGGGAGTGTATATTTTGTAGGCTGATATTATAATTGGAAATCCCTCTAGATCAATCTTGGTTAGCGCTAGCAAAATAGTGTAGAAAATAAAGATAAGTATTATTTAAATATTCTTATAATAGTACAAAAAGCATTTATTAAAAGCAAACGTAGTAAACGTTTTTACAAATTTATGTGTTTATTATGTAAAAACAGAGCATTTCATGTCTTTTTGTTTTAGCGATTCGTTCGGCTATTTTAGCTAGCTTAACATTTTATATCAACCCGTAAACATTTACAGCTAACTAAATGCCTAAAATAGAAAGAAACAAAAAATAAGGGTCATAATGTTTTCATAGTCTTCAGCCGCCTCACACTAGTATTTTTTCTGTGTTGTGGATTCAGCTTACGGAAATAAATCTCACATACATATCCACCCAGACCAGCAACAACTATCTGTAGGCCATATTTGGTGGCCAAATATTTGTTTCGTGCGTACATTTTAAGTAACTCATGATTTGTTCTGCCAAATCCACACCAAATAAAGGAGATCTATCTAGAGAGCCTGGAAATTGTGTGCAGACCACTTGTGTGGAATGAGATTTTTTAAATTAAACTATGTCATGCATTTATGAATAGTCAGAATGTAGCTGCATAGTTCCGAGATGTTGGTCTTATGGAGAAGAATAGGCAAGTAAATCAATAGATACTTTTTTATGTAACATTATTGATAGTTAAGTTATGCGAGGTGAAATAGATGAAGTAAAATAATAATAATGTGCCATTAAATAAGATTGCGTCGCAAAACTTTACGGCAGACTAATACCAAAACGCTGCCTCTTTTTTTCAACCTCCCTTCTCAAACCCTTCCCTATCTTCCCTAATAGATCGGTAGCGCATCAGTTACTTCTTTGTTGTTTCAGATATTTATGGGTTTCTCACCATCAGGTGACATGCGCGCCCGTTTGCCTTTTACTAATACTTAAAATATCAATAATTTGTCAATTCAATTGCATTCAGTTCAATCATTTATTCAGTAATTATGTCCTAACTGACACTTTTGCACGTCAAATTGAAACAACGGAGGGCAATTTCACTACATGACAACCTCTGAGAAGAAATGCCGGAAGAAATTCATGGCAAGGACCTTTTTCTTTTTATAATACTTTAAACATCATCGTTCATAAATAATTTAAAACAGCTTCATGCATTGAATAGTATTTTAAGCTATAAATGTCACAAATATACTGAGATTACTTAAACGGACCTGTATTTTCGTTGTTACTCTATGGCTATACATATTAAAACTAACTAAATTTATACACTATTTATCATTAAACTAAATAATATAAAAATAACAAATCCAAAAAATATTAGGTGATAACGTTCCCAGAAAACAGGCCGCATTGTCACGTTGAATGGCATTGTCAAAGAAAATGCCAGCCCTCTGATCATGCAAATTATGGACTAACGTTTAGCTATATCTTTGAAAAGCAGGCGTGCACTCGGACTCGAAGACCCGTGAGCGTTTCGACCACAAACGGCTTAAAATATTAATTACCGATTGAGTTATTGTATTTGCGCCGTTTAAGGGCTTTTGCTGCAGAAGCAGCAGCACCAGCATAACCTGCCATGTTTGGAAGATGGGATGGAGTAAGGGTGTCAACACAAGTGGCATTCCACACCAGAGGCCTAGGTGCATGGCAGTAACGACATACCGTCTGGTCTTTTGCCATCGTTACGTGCCAAGCCGTTGTGTTCCAAAACAATTGACACGCTGACAGTGAGACGAGCACGACGTATGAGGTCATTAATATTGGCATAACAATGTGACCTGCAATTTCACTGCAAGACAGGCCATGGTGTGTGAGGCGGTCGACCGTTTCACCACAGTGATACATAAGAGGAACAATTCAAGGCGCACGAGCCGATAAAAATACTTAAAAGTTACTCTATTTTATTGCACACTCTCCATTTGACCGTACATCATAGTTTTTAGCTGAACTCATTCGTGTCATAAAAGATTCGTCTCCCATAAAAACGTCCGGGCCAAATCCGGCTGGTCTAAAATATAACGACGTATTTAGATTTGATTTTATCGTTTTGTGATCACGTCATCCAATGTGCAGTATGAAATCAAAATGACGATTTCAACTGCATTCCGTCAGACTCTATGTGGTGGGTTGAGAATATAGCACCACTATGGGACTCCCAAAATGACGATTTAATTGTGGAAATCAATGAGGAGACCTTTGTTCAGCAGTGAACGTACTTTGGCTGATATGATAACCCTCAGAATAATTTAAAGTATATGTGATGAATGACAGCACATATGATTACATAATTATGTTTGCAGTGTTTCTCATGACATTAGCTTTGTCATCCATGAGTTGTGTCTGTTTACTAACTTAGATAAGTAGGTATCTTAGGTTGGTTAAAATTTAAACAGATATCTAAATTGGAAAAAGTTCTAACATTTATTTACACTAAAAAGATACAAATAAACCATTTTAAACAAAGTAGAATTATATCTGCTATTTATACGTCCACTGCTGAACAAAGGTTTCCTCAATAGATATATAGTTTCGTCATTTTAGGGGGGTGTGGTGCTCTATATTCTTAATCCCATCACCACAGGGACACCGGTCACCACCACGGACAAAAAGAATAACTTCAAAAACCCTAAAAGATATAAAATATTGAAACCACTAAAATATCTTTATTTATGAAGTCAAGTGGGGCCAGGTATGCCCCAACCATGGTTCATGTAGACCAACGAGAAATTATATTTTATACCTGGCCCTGCCCAACTTCATAAACAATGTATTTTATTTCTTTTTAGTGGTTTTAATATTTTTATATAGCGTAGGGTTTTTGTAGTCGGTATTATTATTAGCCCAAAAAGTATTTTTTGTGTAGCTAATCAAATAATTAAATACGGATTATCCTCTCCATAGAAATAACATTATAAAGTACAAAGAATAATGTCAGGGTCCGTAACCGGGACCAAGAATTTCAGCCTAAAATATTCCGCTGCTGTATTGTCATGATAAATTATTGCAAAACATAAATTTTCACCAACCCGCCTGCCAAGCGTGGTGAGTATTGGCAAATACCCCCCAAAATTATGACACAGTTGTGAAAATCTATGAGGGAGGCCTTTGTTCAGCAGTGGACGTATAAATGTAAAAATTCACATTGTATAAAAAACTTGTCATCCATAATAGCGCTTAATCCATACATAATATGAAAAGAAAATGGTCCTATGAGGCGCATCGGACTTGACCTCCGAAACACATAAGGACAACAAATCCCACAGTATGGTGTTATCTGAGCACAGGTAGATGCTATATTCCATTTGTCTTACGACACATATGGGACAAGATCGGATGGTTTATACTTAACTGGGGAACAAGGAACCTATCACACAAACGTTAGTAAAAAAAATGCAATGTATCAATAAACGTTTAAACAGTATAATAATAGTCCGTAGACATATACATACACATTTATATTATAATACACATTTATAAAGCAATGTTAATTCAAATATTCCTACTGTAAAATACCTAACAGACTCTCATCCAAGTTATTCTCAAGAAAATACAATGCTGTTACTTCACCAACCCATTTTTTATTTAATAAAATCATATCATAATGATGACAATCTGAGACTAAAATCAAGCTACTTTGTAAACGCCCTTAAATAACTTTGTATTATCGTACACTGTTCGGGTGTTTCCGTCGATTGCCGAACTACGCTTGCTGTCTTTATTTGCAGTCGTCGTTTACAGCCGAAGCTATTGGTGGGTAGCACGGCAGTCGCGTCGTAGTCCTCGTAGCGCATTCTGGTCTACGCGCCCCTCTACGGCAGTATTGACGTAGAGATCTATCATAATTTGATTCCGAGATTTCAACTGTAATTGGACGTTTCGTTAATAATATTTCAGACTAGAAATATTAACATTGGTGTTAAATTACTTACTAGTTTAAGTGTTTGGAAAACTACTCATCGCAACAAGTAAGTTATTTTATTATAATTCGAATTGCGTCATAAATATTTATGTAGGTATAAACTGCAACAAAAAAATGCTGGTATGCATATACTTTCAACGTGATTCCATATTAAATTAACTTAAATGCTTATTATTTACGTAATGCTCCTTCCGTTTCTATTATGAGCTGTGAGCTAATATTATGATAATGAAATTTCACAGTATGGTGCGTAACATTTACGTCAATAAAAACGGGGCTTTATATATATTGTGCCAACGGCGTTCCGTGTGTACTTAAGTAATATTTCATCGAGCGATACGACCTTAACGCCTACTATAATAACCGTAGAAAAACTCTCGCAATTGTCTCGCAGTAGTTTCAAATTTCAATTTGGTGCCAGAAACAATACGTTTGTGGCAAGAAAAAAGAGTCCGAATAACTATGAGAAAGAAATATAACGATGGTGTATTTTACGAGCGCTGTTTTTTCATTCGTAGCTTTATCTCGACGTCAACGCCTCAGACAGCCTTTCGCGTGAGCTTTATGACACAATTTATTTTGATAAGCATCACTTGATGTCGTCTAGATCCTCCCTTCCTCTGTGTTTGAATTTTCATACCTAAGTGTCTTTGCCGAGTCCTTAGTTGTTGTGTTTTGTAAGTAAATACTGTAAGTACATATAGTAAACTCGCATTACGCTGCTTTAACGGATATACAAGTGTCTATTTGGTGCTCTCCCTCGCTTTCACTCTGGAATCATATTCTATAGCGTCACGAGCACTCCAGTTAATTAATTAGCCCCTTTGATACATAGGCAGCCACTCCATTCCTCATAAGATTTTTACCAAAGAATGCTTCGCTTTTTGTTTACTTACCTTGTTTTCTGCTCTTAAATGATTTGTACTGTCGTAAGAAGTTATTTTCCCTTACGTACATTCGTTTTTCATTATATTTCGTAGTGTTTAACTTTTTTAACATTTATCTTTTCTTTTGATGCTTTCCTTATTTTTTGCGTGGTACAGTCACCATCAAATGTTTTATAATAACTTTACTGAATAATTCAGCAGTTTTGAAATTTGGCAGATCATCATTTACGTTTCCTTAACATCTACTTGGGTATTGGTTACGTATATCTGTGTATTTATGGAATGTATATATGGAACGGAATATTTCCTTTCGTGGATTTGGAATATTGTAAACTGAATAAGCAACCTTTGATAATATGAATTTTAAAAATGCAATATCGAAATTTATCATCTTTTTTATAAAAAGGAGCTTTCCTCTAACCTTTTTATCTTCAATACTTTTATGTTGGCATTGTTCCATTTCAGTGAAATTAAAAGGGAATTCATACTCTGCAGCACTGAGTGATCAAATAAGACTCCAGGCAGATATTGAGAACTGAAAAAAATATTTCTAAAATGAGTAAATCCATCGAATATCTCTTTCATCGAAAAAATAACTGTCTTCAAATTAGCCGTGCTTTCCTTTTCGAAGTTTCATAAATTCAATATAATAATGAAAGCAGTATTGGATTGTTTATTTTGAAACTGTTTTGATCTCTAGGGCCAAGATGTTCTTAAACCTTCGTTATTAGCAAAGAAAGTTCAGGCCATGGGAATCTGAGTTCGATTTCTACGTCGAAATAAATAATAATGATTTTAGTAGCATGCTTTTTTAGACCTTGTTATTATATACCCAACTTGGGTTAACTTGGTTAGTTCTATATTACATATAGAATTCTCTAAAGGCTCTCTGCATTTTGGAGCCAAGTCCCTGCGTAAGCTTATTAAAGACCAGGTTCCAGAGCAGGAGCAGTAGCTTGCAGAGGATAATAATCCGCAAAGAGGTAGATCAGAGTGATAATCTATATTTACGCTTATCACTAACTGACTGACTGACCCACTGACGGTCTCACTGATGGACTTACTGACTCATTGACTGACTCTGTCAGTCTGTAAGATGATTAATTGTTTTGAGGATTAATTTTTTCACTTTTCCAACGCTCTGGGTCGCGAGTTCGATTCCCGCACGGTACACATATTTGTATGATCTGCAGGTAGTTCCCGGTCTGGGTTCATTGTATGTGTAGTTGGTCTCTGTACATGCAGCTACAATACAGAAGAAATCCTAGTGTGGAGCCACGTTTATAAAAAAACACAAAAACTCTCGGAGTACCAAACCCTTAATTTATGCTAAGAATATTCCAATATGTAGATACACGATATTTGGTGCGGTTTCCGACAAATAATAGACCACCTATCTTTACCCATGTGTATCGTAAAAGGCGACTAATGGTTGATATCAAGAGGATGGGCAGCAGCGTTGTCTCGTGTGCTGTTAACAACGTCTGCGAACTCAAATTTGCCTACCAAACGTGTTGATTATGGCGATTATGGCTTTATTATTATCTATTCTTCTTCTTATCCTACTGATCATTGGGAGGCCCATGTTCAGTAATGTACGTTGACGGACTGATATTGTGTGTAGATATCATTTTATTTTAAGAATCACAAAACTACATTGGATTGGCTTTAATTGCATTAGGGAATAGGAGGCCTTGTAGATTTTATTGTTTTTCCGGCCTCTGTTGGATATTCTTCATAAAGAGATATGTCAGAGACGGGTATGACCCTTCTCCTCCGGGAATCCACCGAGATGTATTGCATTACCAACTTTAACTTTGAACATGTTTTTTATATAACTCACATAACTCCAAAAGAACATATGTGTTGTGCCACAAATAATGAGTACATATGAGAGTTCAGGATAGTTTTATTGTATTAGTTTTGTTATTATTTATCAAATAAAAACGTATTGTATTAAACAGTAAGATGCCCTCGAAAGTAAAAGTTAGATACAAAGATTATTTTGTACATTGAATATGTTAAAGTCTGAGTTTGTGTAGTGTCCGGATTAAGAATATAGCTAAATTCCATCTCCTCCCGTGGGCGTCGTAAAAGTCGAATAACGAGCTTCATACCAGAGGGATGATCAGTAGCGTCTATTCTATGGAAAAATAGGCAAACTGCGCTCACCAACCGGCCTTCCAAGCGTGGTGAGTACTCCAGCAAATTCCCCCCAAAATGATGACACAATTATGGAAAACTATGGGGGAGGCTTTTTATAGCAGTGGACGTCCTTCGGCTATGATGATGATGATGATTATAGTAATGTCTTAGGTTTTCGCGATTATTACACATTATAATAATACAATTTTAAACGGATTAAATCGCGTGTATTATTGATTTTTGTTTGTTTGTCTGACGTTTCGAACACTTTGCAGGGCTTGTGGTCGCAGGATGACCGTCTAAAATTGTTTTATTATGATGATCATTATGTTTTGCTGAACAAAATTTGATAATATAGTCAACAAGAATTACATTAAACATTATTTTATTTATTTTATAACCAAATAGAAAAACATTCAATTGTCAGCTTGATTGATGCAGTGGCTAAGTGATAAGCTTTCTGGGCAACATGTTGCAGGTTCGATCCCCAGTCGAAACAAATATTTGAATTAAATACAGAATGATAGTTGTTTCGGATCTGGGTGCGTGCGTGTCAGATGTACGTCTGTAAACTGTGCCCTCAGTACAGGAAAAAACCGAGTATGGAGCATCGTTCTAAAATAAAGGAGAAAATTATACCTGGATGCATTTAACTTATTCGTAGATCGTTTTAGTCTGTAGTATCGGTGGCGTTAGACTTTTTAATAATATACTTATGCTTAAATTATCCACCACATTCAATGACTGATGAATGATGAAAGAATAACTAATGAGCAGTCACTGAAGGAGTCGGAAAAGGTGAAGACAAATTATGCACCAAATACTTCTTCAGCCGCTTATTTAGTAGTTGGTTGCAGTGAGTGTTGTCCAGTCTTGTGTTAGATCCTAGTAATGTACTTCACAGATTGATATAGAATAGAATACTACGTTACGAGTAATATTTGCAGGGAATGGTAATTTAGCGGTTAAGAACAAAGTTTACCGGAACCACTCGAACGTGTGTTGAAAGTCTTCTTGGTGTTCGTGAGCGCACACAACGCTACTTGCGAAAACGTTCCAAGATTGTTGGCCTCTTTCACTCTTGACTATAGGGATCGGGAATAGGAAGGCAAGGGAAAGAAATAGACAGTACTTCTCATCAGGGCAAAGACTGCTGCTTTATAAGTCGCAAGTCTGGCCCCATACTACCTACTACTCGCTACCATTTACGGGCGGGAGTACGTGGATACCGGCTTGGACCCTTGGACTAGGTACAAAAAAGTGCAAATATGATTGATCTCAAGCTCACAGGAAATCTAGAACACCTAAGTCTGAGGAGAGACTTTGCCTCCCCTTGTGTGTTCTACTGCTTGTACAACGGAAAGTTTTCTGAGGAATTGTTCGATATTATGCCAACGGCTACTTTGTACCATCGCACCACTTGCTATCGGCGAAGAGTTTATCCACATTCCCAAAGGCCAAAATGGTCAAATAGTCTCACCGTTTTCTGAAACGGTAACAAAACTGTACCTCTGGGTAAGTACCCAGGAAGAGGAAGTCCTCCCGCGCATGCTCAGTTTGTGGAATCAGCTCCCTACCGAGATTTTTCCAAGGGACTACAGCATGGGGCTCTTCAAAAAGGGTAAGTAAGACCTCTGGTGTTGCAAGGGTTCGTAGGTTATGGTAAGCGCTTATACCTTATAAGTAGGCGGGCCGTATGCTTGTTTGCCACCTTAGTGGTATAGAAAACAAGAACAGCAAACAGACGAAAGCTTACCAATTATAGCGAAAATAGTTTTTATTTTCATAGGAGACGCAGATAACAAATAGTGTTGTATTTTTAGTAATGACCAATATACCTTTGTATATTTTTCACTTAATAAATTGCTAATTCTCCAAATTACTTGTAGTGCTACTACTTTTAATATCGTGTGGTTTTAAGCAAATGACGGCACGGTTGCCTCAGCAGCTAAGCAATTGGCTTTCTGCGCTACGTGTCGCGGGTTCAATTCGCGCACGGAACAAATATTGTGGATGTGGATTTTGTGTCTGTAAAACATACCCACAGCACAGGAGAAATGCTAATTATAGGTAACGTACTTTTTAACAAATAAAAAACATGTGCCCTTTTTTATATAAAACGATGTCCCACACTAGGATTCATCCTATGTCCTGGGAGCGTTTACACACATAAATTTCACATACAATACACCCAGACCTGGAACCTGCAGATCATACAAATATTTTTTTCGGTGAGGGAATCGAACCCCTGACCCGAAGCGCAGCCGCCGACTGTATCAGCCACTGCACCGACCATGCCATTCTTATATTTGAATGATAGATGAGTATGGGAGCCAGGTGACAAGAGGATTGATGACACCATACGTTCTGCTATCACCACTCTAAGTACCAATCAATATTTGGACAGCTATAGGAGTATGACCGTTTATTGTAGCTGTAATTATGAAACCAATATATAGTAGTAGATTGTTTGTTTGCAGATTATAAAGTTTCAATAACAAATAGGTATACGAGTGCATTCAACGAATTGCCAAAATATCCTAAAATACGTTACAAAAATACACACAGAAATCTACTTTATTTTATTTTATTGGTCACCAATGGCAATTCTTTATGCTAAAATTGCATGCCGGACTCCTACCGGCTAAAACCATAGGTGAGGTCATCTTCGGCACCGATGGGGGGCTCCAGGTCCTCGTAAGATCACAAGAGCCTCACAGAAATCTACCGATTCTTGGAAGATATCTCAAAGTCATAGATATATATTCAGATAATGAATATGAATAAAACCCTGACCCAAAGTTTTGAAGGGCGGATCTGCGCTACTGCGGCATTTGCTGTTGGCATCGATACTTAGCCTCTCACAGTTTTCACCGGGAGTCACGTTTCCATTTTCAGTTTAAATATAAAGTTATTTTACTACTAATCCTTTACAGTAATCTACTTCTATGCCGTTGGGGCAAAAGAGTTTATGAGTGGAGTACGCGTATCGGAAAATTGCAGTGTGGGACTGCCACTAGGTGCACAGACGACCTAGTGAAGGCCGCCAGGAATCGATTGATGCAGGCAGCTTGTTACTGGTCATTGTGTAAATCAATGGGGAAGGCCTTTGTTTAGCAGTGGATGTCTTTTGGCCAATATAATGACTTCTATGCCAAATATTAGAATCCATTCAGCTGTTTTAAAGCCTCAAATTTACAAACTCAAACGAAATAAAAGAGTAAAATGATATCGTCTACAACACGTATGACGTCTTATTATGAAGTTAATTCCCAGATCACCAGTCGATAAAACCACAATTAGTTTATTTAATTTCAGTGAAAATACCGAACATTACAACAACTCTAACAATTTAAATTGAGATAAGCAAACGAGTAGGGTCCGCCGCAATTTTGTCACTCAACTACCCCAAAATGACAAATTAATTAAACGAATGACCCTGAAACAATAAAAGCCCGAATACCAACCCTAAACTGAGCCGAGTAGTCCATTGTTCCCCATTGTTATCACTTGAGTGATCAGCAAACAGAAAGTACAACAGGTATAGTGACATCACAAAGGCAATGGAAATGAAATTATTACGACAGTTTTTTGTAAACAATGCTGATGGGAGTTTTATGTTCGTAATAGAATTACGTTATGTGCTTTGCCACTCTAGTTTTTATTGTGTTATCACGTAAGTAGGATTTTATTGCAGCTGAGGATGCGCGTCTCACGTTTCTTTCGGTGTCATCTTTCTTTAATGCTAGCGGGCTTTACACCAGTGTTAGATTCAATGGTATGTTTTCAACGTATTAGATGCTTCGTATTAGTTTGCTGTGGAATAAACACGTGGAAAGTTTAGGTTAGTTTAGGTAAAAAGGATACGATAGAGGTTATTGTAGAAGTTTCCTATCTCTTCTTGCTGAATTTAAAGTTTCTACTACTATCTCGGTGTCGTATTTGGATTAAAATATAGTATCACTCCATCTCTTTCCGTGTATATCGTAGGAGGTGACCAAAGGCCTCTAAACCAGTGGGATGAGCAGTAGCGTCTCGTCTATGGAACAATAAACATTTTGCGCTCACCAACCTGCCTGCCTAGCATGGTGAGTACTTACAAATTCCCCGGAAAATCCCGTGCCTCGTCTAAAAAATTAAGAAAATAAAAACGTTGCTCAATTCTATGGGGGAGGGCTTGTTCAGCAGTGGACATTTCTCTACAATATGCACACCATTGCCACTGACTGAATGGGTTCGGATAAGGTCTTCATTGTTGTATAGGAAAATATCGTGACAAATGAGTTTTATGCATGTACCAACCTATGCTTATGCAGATCTAAGTATCTTCCCGATAATTAGGATTAATATGACTGTGAAAAGGAGACATTTATGTTGACCACCAGATTTTTATGGAATTCTGGCAAAATGTAGTTTATACTCAGGAATAGAGCAAAGGCTGTTCATTCTGAATAATTTATATAATATGTAGTTTTGAAGTTCTTATTTTTCATGTTCTTATGTTAATATAATATGTACTAATTGGAGTTCCATTTAGTCACGAACTTTAGATTACGGTCTCCTAAATTGCGTTACAGAAAATAACTTTATCCAGCTTTGATGTCTTTAAAAGTTTTCAAACTTAATTCATCCAAAATTATCTCGCTAAATCTCAACAGAATTTCAAATAAACTACGAACTTACGATACATTTCGAAACATGAGAAAATAAATTTTCATCACGTCAAACACGTTTGTTACGTCGATTTATGTTCTACAATAGTAAATAAAATCTTGTTTGTAATTCTACGGGCGTTAATAAAATTCGTGTCAGCCGCACGTGACGATGACAGAAGGGGGAGGGCCAATGCTAGGTAAAGGTGAATTATTCGAAATGTTCAAGGGAGTGTGAAATATTGTCTTATTATCTAGTTTTTGTGTCGTCGTGTTCTTTTTATTTGAAGATAGTGTAACTAACGCAAGATTGCACTGCGCCTGGGTTCAACTATTCCTTGTAGCTGCAGCATAATCTTTAGATTTGGGAAAATAAGATAAACGGGGACAGTACTATTAAATAAGCAATTTGGCAACGTGTAGATAATACACTGTTGGTGCATTGGGTAAGTTGGCTGTTGGCTTTCTGCGGTTCGGGTCGTGGGTTCGATGCGTACGGAACTAATATTTAAATGAACTGCCGATATTATGGGCTTATGGTATATTTTTATGAGTTTGTTATAATTTCCATTAAAATGCTCCAATGATTTATAATATTATAATAAAACGGCATGTTTGGCACAGTGTCTTTGTGGGTTGGATCCCCACTACAAAAAATATTTGTATGACCTACAAACAGTCGTCTTGGGTCTGGGTGTTTGTCCATGTGAAATGTATAATGTGTGAACTGTACCCGCGGCATATTATATAAAATAGGGCGGGGCATCATTCTTTAAGAAAAGAAGTAGAATAAGACAGCTTGGTGGAATCTGTTTACTCAATTCTATGACATACGTATATGGTCATACGGCCGAAATGAATTTTAAAAGACTTTTACCGGTACTGATCATGCTTGGCAGGCGGGTTGGTGAGCGCAGATTAGTTGCTGTTCCACAGAAGAAACGTGGCTATCCATCCTTCTGGTATAGAGTCCCTTATTCACCTTTTATGACATCCACGGAAGAAGATAGAGCGACTTGGATTCCTCGTATGTTTGCATTTGCGTGTTCTTACAGAAACTACATGCCCCCACCATAAAACTATGTTTTCTTCACTAGTTTATTTGAAGTTGGTTTCGTTTTAAAAAATATAACAATGTAATTTTCCCATGCGAGACAATCCCGCACTACTAAACTTACAGGTTAAAATATAATTCGAAGTGACTACTAAAAATCTCATCATAACAGAGTAACTGAGTGTAGCCCAGTATTACTCAGTGTCTCATAAACAACATCAATTTGCTGAACCCGTCTAATTGTGAGAGTGTACCTTAGTAACGTAAACGTAACACCTGGAATGCGAAGCCTTAAATCCGTTGAGCTTACGACCTCACCGCACCTGATACCGGCAGTTTATTCCCAGGACATTATACGAAGTTAGGCTTTATGATGTTGTTATAAAGTAAGCTATCAAAATCGATGGGAGTACACATACATATTATACATATAATTAATTTAATTTAACTTGAGCGTTGATATATCGGACAGTAATTTAGTCAACCACGACTATTCTGTAAGGAGTAATCCTTACAGGCAACATAGCCCAATCATTTTTGCTTAGCCCTGTATAGGTACCGTCTATGTTTTCTTTAAAGGTAATAAGGTTATCTCAATATATATAAATTACGTGTCATGTTGTTTGGACTCCTAAAATACTGAACCAATTTTAACAAAATTTTGCACACTGTGTGCAGCTTTATCCAACTTAAAAGATAGGATAGTTATATCTCAATTTATAATCGCAATATTATTTTATTGCGAATTATTTGTTTATTATCTGACAAAGAGTCATAATTATCTGTTAGTTTGACAAGAATCTAACAGATGGCGGTATAAGGTAATTAGTTCACTGGATTGATTGGACCTGGTAGGTGTCACTGCAATCGGGTTTGCATGTACCTGCCCGTGCGAAGTCGGGGCGGGCAGCTAGTATATTATAAAGTTGTGGGTCTAAAGTTCTTATACCTAATTTACGTCCACTTTTGAAAAAGGCCGCACTAAAATTTTATTATCTGATTTAAAGATGAGAGGTTAATGGTGGTTTGATTTCGAAAGACTTGAAAGGGATAGAAATTCACCGACAACGTGCATGAACTGTGCACAAGCACTAGTTAGCCGTCACTATAATAATAATTGCGTACAAGATAATCCAGCATATTGTAAACGTCAGTCATAGTCACTACTGGATACATGTAGTCCAGCAGTTAATACTATCTGTCAACCAGTCCTTATGTATTCCTCTTATAAATGTCAAAGTTACGTATTACAAGTGCAGCTCACTACGTCACACTAGAGTCTGTCTGTTGCTACTGACAAGACTCAGCAAGCAAGATTTTTAAATAATAGTTCCGAGTAGTTTCCGGAAAATAATAGACTTCCGTGGGGTAGTCTATTATTTTCTACCATTACATTTCTAGACACGACACCTAATATGAATATGACTAAGGTTTGATTTCAAGAAGTCCCATCTTCTGGCAGGATGCTCCTTTGTGCTAATAAGAACATAGATTATGTAACGTACGCAGGATTCTTGGGTGGCGTACTTAGGGAATTATAATTAATGATACTTGTATCTTGATATATATTTGTTTTCTCTTCTAAATACAAACACACAGCAGCCCCGTTCAATCGTTTCTATAATACGTTTATATTCGCGCGACATTAGCCCGTTTGACAACCATTCAGTCGTACCATTTTCAAAGGCAAGTCATATTTCAAACTCTTCCAGACTGCATTATAGAAATTAGTATTATATTATCCTCTTTTATCTGTATCTATATATTGTATTGTCTACACTACCTTTTATTACTTTATTTTTGTTTACCAAAACGTACTTTAACAACTGTAATTATCAGATCAGTGATATTTACAAGATTAGCTATGATTTTGTATCATACACTCATATCCACCGATGAAGGTATTAGTGATGAAGGATGAATTTTGTATTCTGATCAAAAAACCTAATTGGCAGACATAAACTAAAAACCCTCTCTGATCCGTGCAGTTGATATTTAATAAAGGTATGGGATTAATATTTATGTAATCATTTTCTGAAATGAAGAATATAAAATAGAAGAAGTTCAAATAAAGCAACCACGGCCACATTGATCGAGTCACGCCCCGCTGCGCCACTGCACCGCGACCGGCAGAAGCATGTTCAAATAACCTCATTGAATTTAGGCCATTAAATAAGAAATGAGTAAATTTTTGCTTTGGGAATTTTCATAATTCTTAATACTCATTTTCACTTTATATAACCACATCAGCGTAAGGATGTCCACTGCTGAACAAAGGAACGATTACGTCGAATGTACGATTACTTTGTCGTTACTGGGGGAATGTGCATGTACTCACCACGCTTGGAAAGCGGGTTGACCAGCGCGATATGGTTAGTTCACAGAAGGAGCGCTGTTGTCTATTCCTCTGCGTAAAAGTCCCTTGGTCGCCTTTTATGACATCCACGGGAGGAGATGGGATGGTGCTATATTCATAATATAGACAACACACGGAAAAGAGAAGTTTTAGGTAGTCACATTATCGACACAAAAAACGATCCTCCTGGGTTACAAGGGGTTTGGGATATGTATAGGCCAATACGTCGAACGCGAACCAAAAAATATGTTGAAATGCGTTCGGAAAGATGTAGCTTTATAGTTCCCATAATGTAGTTCTTGAATATAACAATTAGGTACTGAAAATACAGTGGTAACAATTATATTTGGTAAGTAGCGAAGAGCTCCAACTAACTTCTTGAGCTCACGCTTAACAGTTTGATAAAGGACCTGACGTTTTCAAGTTAGGAGCTTCCATATTCTGAAACTTGAACCACCGTAGCTTGTGTTAAATACCTAAGTACATGGTTCTTAAATTAGTTGAAGCTTTGTTTGTTTAATAGTCGGAACAAACTGCTTAGAAATTGATAATATTATGAAATATTCCCAATAAATTATAAAGTTAAATGGTCAGACTAGTGAGCACGGTCTGGGTACTTGATTTTGTCTTTCATACTCTTATCATCATCATACCGACCACAACAAAGGCCTCTCCCATAGATTTCTACAACAACCGATAGCATGTTACTTGCCACCGCATCCACCACCTAGTACTCGTAGAAATGATTTACACTGTATAATTAAATAATTGTAGAGTCTTTCAATTCATCAGTTAAATGACGTGCATTTCTGATTAAAGGACTTCCCCATAGATTTCCACAGTTGTGTCATCATCAAGAATTTGTCAGTGCTCAGCACGCTTGCCTGGCGGGTTGGTGAGCGCAGTATAGATACTGTTCCACGGCAGGAATGCAGCTATCTATCCCTCTGGTTTAGTCCCTTAATCACCTTTTACATCCACGAGAGGAATTGGAGTGATGTTATATACTAAATCCGGACACCATACAGATAAATTATGTAGCGTACTTACATAATTTTACATTCTAGCAATAGTATATATGGTTTCATATTTATCGATTCAAGGACTTTTATCTGTTTAATAAAAACACATTTCCTTAATGTTTGTATGAATCAAGATGCGTAGAAAGTATGTAACAAATAATGAATAGGCACAAAATGTTAGTAGAAAACAAAAACTGTTGGTGCGCTACTTAGTCACTTAGTAAGTTAGTTTCCATGAAAAAGTTGTGTAATGCAGTGGTCATTTATCTCGAACGCCAGCCGCATATGCCGCGGCGCCTGCCCGTTGCCTCGTATATTGTATTTGTTCCATATCTGTCCCGGGCCGTTATGATAATCGGCTTTATGCAAGTTTGGTTGCCACTGTAGCTATTGGTTTTCGTTTTATTATGCACTGGGCGCAGTGAAGACTTTTACATTGGAATGTAAATAAGGCCACCGTTATACGTTGGTTAAATTGTAACAACATTAGCTTTTGACTATAACGAAGCTGGTTTAACCACTCTCTTAAAATATTTTCTATAGAAAATATGTAGGTTGCCGACACGGTTGGTGCAGTGACTGATACAGTCGACTGATGCGCTCCGGGTCGTGGGTTCGATTCCCTCACGGTACAAATATTTTAAGATCTACAGGTAGTTGTTCCGGGCTGGGTGTATTGTGTGTGAAATTTGAGTCTGTAAACGCACTCGCGGGTCAGAAGAAATCCTAGTGTGGGGCAAAGTTTTAAAAAAAAATCTATATTCTAACGCGTTACATATTTATACTAACTGGCTCGGCAGATATTGTGATATACTGTGTGAATATAACCTCAATCAGTCAAGTCGTTCAAAAGTTACACGATCACTAACAGGTGCACCAACTATTATATATAACGATATTATCTATACAAATAAATAAAATTGAAGTGTCTGTTTGTAATGTCAAATAACAGCTTTTTACTAAATGCATATGAAAGTATATACGGTACCTATAACATAAAAACAATTTTTATTTTTTTGTCTGTCTTTCTGTCTGTCTGTCTGTCTGTTTGTTCCGGGGAATCTCCGAAACGGCTGGACCGATTTCTACGGGACTTTTACTGGCAGATAGCTGACGTTATAAGGAATAACTTAGGCTACTTTTATTTTAGAAAAGTAATTAGGGTTCCGCGCAAAAACAGTAAAACCCTTGAAATCCAACATATATATTCTATGTCAAGTGTCTATGTCGAAGTACTCTAAATTTCTTTTAAATTAAACGCGGGTGAAACCGCGGGTCCCAGCTAGGATATAATATAATCTTCGGAAGCCTTTCTTTTCCCTGGAATTAATCGCCTTTGTCCAGCAGCTTTGAGTTTCAAGAATGTTATCTCACATAATGAAAATATGACAGATATGTTACTGTGAATGTCCGATATTAACAATCACAAATTTATATAGTCTAAGTCCGATATCGTTGAAGTGAAACTTCTTTATCGACGTATGGGAGAAATTTTATAGCAATGTAACGTTTTTCTGTTACGCGCCATCTTTATTTCTAAGTCACATTTTTCCGTTATGCGCCATATTGATTTGAGAGATAAATTGAATTTATCTGTGAAAAACAGTCCTCAAACGTCAACAACAAGATCCGGCACTACAATTGATGGAGTTTTTCCTCGGTCACAAAATTCCGTGGAATCTAAACCATATAGGTATTTCATATTTCAGTTACCATAAGCCATTAATTACAAAAATATATAATAACGATAACAATAATAGTAATAGTTCTATTATAATTAATGAAATGCTATAATAATTTTAGTAGCAATAAGGTGAAATTTATAAATTTTTTTAATTTATATTATTTGTATCCATGTCTATGATCATAAAAGCCTTTTGCTAATTTATCTTTATCTAATTTAGCTTTATGTAACCAATTTCTGTGAAGTTGTAAATAGTAGATCATTTAAAAAAAAAAAATGTAATAAAGAAGTTTCACTTCTTAAGTGTGTACACCAATACACACACATTTTACATTTTTTTAAATTAATATTTGTAATTTTGACATAGACCGGCTAACGTTGACGTACACCAAAACAATTCCGTGACTCTTAGATATACAAATTACGTGAATATTAACATATGCCGTGATATGATTTTGAGAGCATTACATATTTGCGGGTTTGTAGTGAATGTTATAATACACCACGACCCATTTGGGTTTGGCTGCTTTTTGGGTAACGTCATTGGGTTTGCATTTAGGAAATTCTCTTAAAACACTCTGCAAAAGTTGGAAGTTATTTTTAAGCATTACTACACACTAAGATTTATCCTGTGTTGTGGGTACACTTTACAGAAACAACTATCTGTAGATCGTACAATTATTTGGTCCGTGCGGAAATCGAATCCACGATACATTGCGCAATCGCTTAGCCACTCGCCAACCGTGCCGATGTAAAACAATACAATGTTTGTCTCTTCAGGGAATAAGGCAGAATTTGATACAAGCATTTTGGCCCGGTTTATTGGCAATAGTTCAAAATGATGCAATACCTATAATCAACATTCTACAAGGGTTCTTATTTATGTAAACTAAATATTCACCTCTTTCATGTTCCTAATCCCAAGAGAAACCAGCAAAAAGAACTTGGATATTAAACGTCGCTTCGATAAATTTGATTTACCTTTTTCTGCCAATTGTTTACCTCGGTAAACAAGTTTGGCCTATCTTAAATTGCTGTCTGTATATAGACCCCACATAATTTTATATTTCTGTCTTGTTTGTTCTTTCTTTTTTTCAAAGTTATTCTTTGTACATGACTCATAAACAGAATAAAAATACAAGGTGGATTAGTATAATTTTATATAGCTCTATATAATTCTAATCTAGTAGTATAATCTAGTTGTAATTTAAGAAAAGTGTCTCCCTAGGGTGTTCGAAGACTGCAGTGTCAAAATGAAATTAATTCCAAGTTATTATTTCATAAGGCTTACAAGGCCCCTAAACAAGTCAACAGTTAAGGTACACGGTTCGGAAAATTCAGTCTGGAGAAGAGCAAGCAAGAACTATATATACTCTTTTTCAAAAAGTTAGATTATTACATTTTTATAAGTTACGTATGTGAAAACAAAGTAATCTATTTAAGAAATAAATACACACATTCTGTGTGGTGCCCAGATTAGTAAATAGTACCACTCCATCTCCTCCAGTGGATGTCGTCTCGTGGAACTCTAAGCCACAGGGATGGGCAGCAGCGCCAGTTATGTGGAACATAGCCATACTACGCTCACCAACCTGCCAAGTGCGGTGAGTACTGGCAAATTCTCCCAAAAATGACGAAACTATCATGGAAATCTATGGGGGAGAGACCTTTGTTCAGCAATGGGAGTTCTTTGGCTGAAATGAAAAACTATGTTACAAAAATGCAGTGCATATCCTCTAAAATGTACATGTACAGTTTGTCAAGTAAAAATATTATTATTGTATGTTCACATTTTTATTAAAAGATGTCATTCTGTTGGTCATGGTTGTCGAAAATGCGGGCGTTGTGTCCTCATCATCATGAATATTGTGGAAATTCCCTGCTAATGACAGGGCGTGTGACAGTAGGGGAACAAAGTGACACGGACAGACATGTCCATTCGAGGGTTTAGATCAAACAAGGAATGAAGGATTTAATATTAGAATGAACTATATTTCACCATTTATGAATTAAATTTGGGTTATAAATTGATGATGTCTTATTATAGTTTTTGTGAAAATGAGTACGATTATGGAAGAAACAAAAATGCGAAACACTTAGTTGGTTTCAGTTTACAAGTAGTTATCTTACAAGTGTCACCTTTCAGTAGCTTAGTGATTCCACAAGTGTTTCGCTATCATAAATTTGGTAGGGCACATAAAACAAACACATCCATTATTACTTTAGCTTCGAGTTGCTGAAAATAGTGATGTCACAAAACATGTAATAAACGAATGCCAGACAATCGCATCATACATCAAATATATAAAGAAAACACTATCATATTTCTTCTTGTTGGCAAATAAAATATCCATCCATAATATCGATTTCGAACTTATCTAGACCGTGGAACTGTGACATAAGACACAATATATCCTTAAACCAATTTCGATTGTCTGCAGGAAGGTACGGAACGCAAGATATTTCCCTACTCGATAAATTCTCAAGTCAGTGTCTGACAGCTGTACTGTCTTGTTGCATTGTCTGATAGCATACAGCTTATCTGAAACTAGAATTTTTGTAGGGCATTGATACTTTAGTGAAATATTTTGCTGTTAACGATATGGTGAAATGCGGTAGCTTTTAAATACAAGATTTACTTTGGACTCAAATTTTTTGACTGAACTTTGTTGTATAAATTCGTTTAAAGACTTTAAATTAGACAATCAATCCTTTTTGCAATGGGGAACTGGTACCCGAAAAGATATTGCACACGCATACATACATTAATTAGCCCGTAGACGTCCACGGCTGAATATGGGCCTTCCAATGATTACTATAACGAGTGGTCATACGCCACCACGCTTGGCAGGCGGATTGGTGTTCGCAGTATATCTTTATTAGCATATGGGAGGATTTTATATTAACTCTCAGTCATCTTGAAATAGATATCAGTCAAGTTAATCTTGTCCTCTGTCTGTGATTCCCTTAGTCACCTTTTACGACATCCACGGGAGGAGATAGAGTAGTGCTATATTCTTAATCCGGACACCACACGGAAGCCGGATACCACACGGAATTTCACGGAACGTAACGAATACGTAAACGCCAGTTATTATTAATTCCTGGTTTAACCATTTGAGAAACTTGTTTTCGGTACAAAACTGGGTGACTCAATATTCAAAGCAGGAATTAATATTAACTGACGTTTCAGTATTCGGCCGTTAAGTAGGCAAATACGGGAACGTAAGATCTCATTTATATAAATACGAGTGTTGAATAGAATTTTATGAACACTAACATAAAAAAGTGGAACTGATTCGCCCACGCTTGACCATTTCTTGTGTTCTAGTAAAAGAAGGTTGGTCGTCTAGCATTTGATGTTTTAATATTAATAATCATTGTATTAAGCTCATCTATATGTGCTTTTATGGATAAGTACCTATGTGAGGAAAAATATTTTAGGATCTATTCATTTTGATCATCATCAACAGTATACTAAAAATCACAACTTAATTATTGCAAGTACGTGTTTTCGTAAAAACCGCTCACATTAAAACAAAAGTGATTGTAAGAATGATAATCCGTGAAAAGCAAATGCGACTAAAACGGTTCATTAAAACAAACCTATTCCTATTGCAGAAATTGTGATAACGGTCTCGTGGCGTGTTAGGCGGAGTCGTGCGGTGTCGGGCAAAGTCGGGCGATGTCGGGTGGCGACGCGGTGGTCGGCTGTGCGGTGGCTGCGCTCTCGTTGAAAGTCACAAACTTGACTTAACGTAACAATTTATTTTCTGTGCTGCAAAAACGAACTGTACCCGTCACATGTGTATGTATAGTTTACGCTAGTACCGAATTTTAATTTAATCTATTTTTAATCATCGATAGAAAAACCCCAATCGTGATGGTATTGTCAACTAAATAAGAAAATAGAGGTACACTCGGGGTATTAGTATATGTTTTAAGTAAGTTGACCTCATTCTAAGACATGTCACGGTAACTTAACTCTAGCAGTTAGGGTCTATATCCTGTTAATAAAATAAAATTATAATGGTTTGTTTAGTGCAGTGGCTGATCGCTTGGCTTTCAGAGCTACGTGTCGTGGGTTTCAATCCCCACCCGGAACAAATATTTATCTGGCTTAAAGATGTTGTTCTGGGCCTGGGTTTTAGGGCATGTGAGATTCATGTCTGTAAACTGTATCATGTAATAGGAGAAACAAAGTGTGAAGCATAATTTATAAAAAATAATGGTACAAAGTATGTATTAACACTTCAATTCAGTTAGATAAATAGATACAATTACGGTGTGGCGCAACAAATGCAAATGGGCCTCTTAAGGAAGCTCAAAGTCACTTAGCGAGCTATGGAGAGAGCTATAGTTGGTATTTCTCTAAGAGATTGAATCAGAAATGAGGAGACCCATAGAAGAACTAATGTTGCCGACATAACTGAAAGGATTAACGAGAAAACAACAAAATTTATAAAATTTCCAATGCCTAATGTCAGACAGTTACATACTAATGTACTACTGAACGGAATAGAGCTGGACCCTGTTGAGTCAATGGTTTTCCTTGGGATAACTATAGATGCCAAATTGCAGTGGGGCCCACATATTGCCAAGTTGTCCAGTAGAGTTAGTTCTGCATCCTATGCCGTTTTGAAAATTCGGAACATTACTGATGAAGATACAGCCAGAGTAGTCTATTTAAGCTATTTTCATAATATAATGTCTTATGGGATACTTCTCTGGGGAAACTGTGCAGATATTAATACCATTTTCACTTTACAGAAAGAAAAGGGCTGTTCGAGCCATTTTTTGGGACAAATTGGGTCCAAAGGTTTCGCTAAAAGAAAAATTCACAGAGATATTGATAATCTGAGTATAGCTTCGCAATATATACATGAAAATTTATCGTATGTGCACAAAAACATTTCAAATTTTGTGAAAATGTCCGATGTTCACAGTGTTAACACCAGGTTTAAACACAATCTTGCTGTACATTGTACTCGTCTCCACAGAGTAAGCAACTCGTTCATGGGTCAATGTACACTTTTTTACAATAAACTTCCCATTGAAGTCAGAAATTTATCCCTTAAATACGACTAAAACGGTTCATTAAAACAAACCTAATCCTATTGCGGAACTTAAGAAATTTATAAATTTTATTAAATCAAAACTGCAATAAAAGATGTTATAAAATTTCTGCTTGTCTTGATGATAAAAAAGCTTGGGACTGAGCTTTTTGAATAAATGATTATTTCATTTATTTTATAGTAAACTGAAGTGGCAATGGGCGGGGCACATTGATCGTAGAGCTGATGGCCGTCGGGGTAAAAATGTTGTTGAGTGGAGACCGCGGACCGGAAAACGCAGCTTGAGGCTACCTCCCACGAGGTGGGTAGATGAACTGGTAAAGGTCGCTGGGAGACGTTGGATGTAGGCAGCATCTAACGGCTCGTTGTGGAAATCTATGGGGAAGGCCTTTGTTCAGCAGCGGACGTCTTTTGGTTGGTATGATGATGATGATGACGGTATGGCGTAGAACAGACAACTTTTTCTTTTCCTGCTGATATTGTGGAAGGCGACTAAGGGATTATTAAGATCATCTAGCGTGGTGATTTATGGCAATATCCCCCTCATGAGCATTAGTTGTAGTGATCCATGTTCAGTACCGAGGTATGATAGACGATTATAGCACTCTCGTAGAAATCTTTTGTCAATTTAACATTTTATTTCAATTTTAATTGAGTCCTAGGAGTTTCTTGCTGGCTTTTTCCATATGATCAACAATTTGGAGCCGTGCTAATACTTTAATTTTCTTTATTTATAGGTTTCTGTAAATGATTTACATGAATAAAAGCTGATTTGATTCGAGATACAGTACCTACTTTTTGTTTGTGACATTGATTTTATTATGTTTTCACATAAAAAATAAAGCATATTGTTATCAATTGTTGCCCAATATGAGTATATTTTTAAATTACTCACTTCATTTTTCATCCTTTAAACAATTAGCTATACACTGTACAGATTCAGCTTTTACAGGGTTGACGTTAAATAATTTGTTTAATCTATAATTAAATTCGAAAACAATGCTATAAGATATGACAACCTTTTAATTATCCAGCGATTGGTTTTATTAATAATCGAAAATAACCATGCGTAGCGTACCGTAATAACTGGCTATCACACAGACAGCTCCATTATATTTGCCGCTCGGCAATTTATCTCTCCCGCTTTTTGTTGGCGCTGCTTGTAAACTATGAATAGGGAAATCAATTCCAAAGCCGGCATTTAAAATCGAATGAATCACAATATACACATGTACATCAATTTATACGTTACAGCAATCATGTAGAGTTTCTAATTGTTCGCAGATTTGATGAAGAAAGAAACATGGATACGACAGGAATATGTGAAATGAAGCTGCAAATGTATATGGTGAAACAGCGGATGAAGTAAATCTTGTTGGTGACAAAGTGGTTTTAGCCATGCATCGTAACGTAATATATGCAGCGGTAGCCGCGCTGACACTACAAATAATAGGCGCAGCGCGACTGATGTGCCCGAGTGACCCTAACTGCGTTTGCGGTGGCACACTGGCCGTTGAACTCAATTGCAACATCGATGGTGAGTGCACTTAAATATTAACGCTTACGAATACCTTTTAAAGTCTAGTTGCGACTAGTAGCCAGATTACTGTTTGATAAAAAAAATACGTTACTTACTTTCTGTAACGTTTTATACAACATAATTGTAAGTTAACCGATTACTTTTAATTTCTTTCTTTCGTTTAACTTTGTGTCAGAGTTGTTCAAGGTGTCCAAAACCTCAGACTTGGATTAATTATTGTAAAATAAGGCTTTGATTAAAATTAAAATTTTAAGGGAGTAATACTAATATTAACTATGAATATACCTTTCAGGTCGATCAGTAAAAATAAATTTACTACCAAGCATCTACATAAATATTAAATGCGAGAACGTTACGAGTCTTGACTACAGCAAACTACCAAAATGTGCCAACAGTATGAGTTCATTTAAATCTGTGAGTTTTAAGGACTGTCCATTGCCATCATCTTCATTTAAAGATGTTTTGAAGAGTATGGGTGTATCAAAAACCATGGCACTGATATTCCAAAATGCAAAAAATCTCTCAGGATATTTTGACAGAAAACATTTTGCAGGATTACAAGATTTAACAAAGTTACTTTTGTCAATAAATGGAATAACCCAGCTACCAGACAACTTGTTCATGGATATTAATAAGTTGACATGGCTAAACATACGATCAAATACTATTAATCTTTCTGAAGAGCTGTTTAAGCCATTAGAAAGGTTGGAAACTTTAGAAATTAGTCACAACCACATGACCAATATATCTTCGAATTTATTTTCGCATTTATCTTTCTTAAGAAAACTTTCTCTGTGGCAAAGTAATGTCACCTGGTTTTCTAAAGATCTTTTTACGGGAGTCGACGTGCTCGAAGAATTAGATCTTAGTTCCAATGGTCTTAACGAACTTCCTGCGTCTATATTTAAGCCCTTACGGAAACTAAAGAAACTGACGTTATTCTCCAATAAGTTTTCATCACTGCCACAAAATTTGTTCAAAAATAATGTGGAGCTTGAAACAGTGGTGATACTTAACAATGATGTCAAACTGAAGGAGCTACCTAAATACCTTTTTGGGAATTTGCCAAACATGAAGCAAATATATATTCAGAGAAGTGGTCTGGAAACCATACCGTACGACGTTTTCGCCAACTCTCCCCTAATTACCAACATATCATTAGCATATAATGACATTATATTACTACCGGAGGCCGTTTTCAACGATCAAATAAATCTCCTTGAGTTGGATCTGAGTTACAATAAATTGAGCGAACTGAAACCTAAAATCTTTTCATCTTTAGTGAGATTGGAAAGGCTTAAATTATGTCATAACTCTTTGGTAGATATATCTGGGTAAGTAAAATTTTATTTGCATCAGCTCAATATTCTTTCATTTGATTAGGGTATGTAACGTAATTTACTTTTTATTCCAGCCCAACCTTTTCATCTTTACTTAGCCTAATATACTTAGAAATGGAGCATAATAATTTGAAAACGATTTCGTCGTATTTGTTCAGCAATAATAAACAGCGAATGTCAATATCTCTGGCTTATAATAAACTGGATTTTGAGGACAAAGAATTGACAAACAATTCTTGGTTAGTGAAAAGAATATCGCCTTTCGCCCACACTTATAATTTGAAGCTATTGAATTTAAGTCACAATGAATTTAAAGTGGCTTTCGAGGATTGGTGGGTTAATGGCCACGATAATTTAGATATCAGACACAATAACATACAAAACCTTTGGGTGAGTTTCAATAAAAGTATAAAATATACACTTTGTGCGAATTATACAGTAAAATACCAATAATATATTATATTACAGACAGGTGAAAAATCATTAAAGAACTATCAAAACTTAATGAAGAAAACAATAAAGCACGTATGGCTTTCTGACAACCCAATAAATTGTGAATGCAAGAACTATTTATTTTTTGATTTTATCCAGGATTCGGCAAATACAAAGGTGGGAATCAGGCTACTGCGGCCGATGTGACCTAACAATATATATGTTAATATATAGTATAAAATAGAACTAACTCCCACTAATATGTTCCAGATTGTCGACTTACGACAAGTGCGGTGTCCATTATGGACGAAAGAAGCTTGTTATATGAGATTCACAATCCTAATCTCACTCATGACCATCATTTCATCGCTGTACACAATTATTATAATAGTGTTCATAATATATAGGAAACAAATAAATTTGATTGTGAAGAAAAAAATCTGTTCGTTCGGTCATACAAATGAAAAAGCAGTACACAAAATAGAATTTAAATATTGTGATATAGATAAAGAATTTGCTTCGAATGAAATGTTATCAGTCATGAAATGCAACGATACTCTTAAAATTCATACGATACCAACAAAGAATTTTAGCCAGAAGATGAAATTTATAAGAAATGTTACCAGATGTGTCAAAGATACAGACGAATATACCACAGTCGTCTTGTTCTCTTCGAACTACTTAACATCTACTTATAGTCACGTGGACATAAAGAAAATTCACAGCGAAATGTTGAAAGCGGAAAACACGATTTATGTTTTCGCCGATATCGGCCCCGAGAATTCAATATACGCATTTCTAGAAGAACAGCGTGATGTCGAAACTACTCTTATGTGGAAAGAAGAAAAATTTTGGGAGAAATTATATGGAATGCTCAATGATGGTCACATAAAAGCAAAGTATGGCGAAACTGACGAATTGAAAAATAATAATGAAGTAGTTACCGCAAACACGAAATTGACCTCGAAAATATTCTTCTCAGAACTACCTGATTGGCCTAACACGTATGAACTGAACCCACTTACACATAGTCAAGTTTAGATACACTCTCTATACTAAATTTAGCGAGGTAAAGACTGAATTCTCCGCTACGATAACATCTGAACTCAATCATAGTTTTCAAACCTTTATTTATTTTACATTGTTTATGAAAGTAGTACTAAGTAAGAACACTGCTTGTATAAATTTTTTATATAACTATTTTATAATGTAAAAATTAGGGTAATGACTTATTGTTTGTTAGTAGTAAGCAAATCACTCGCTGTCCTGCGGTGAAACCTTTTGATGCCTACTTCAAAGAAGTGTATATCGTTAATAACAGAGGCAAATGTAATCGATATGTAAGCGTTTCTTTCAAGTAAGTGTAAATAAATTTAATGAAACATTAATATAAATGAATACATTAAAGTTTCATGGAAACTCCATGTTGTTAAGAGTTGTAAACTGCGGCTTATTAAATAAAACCAATACTTTAACAACAAGCATTTCTTTTATTTACTAGCTTTATATACACACCTTAATATACTGTTGTATGTTTTTCATTGGAAAATACTATTTTAGAATATACTATAATTCAACAATAATGAAATTAATATGTATCTAAACATGAATCAACAGACCGTGCTCACCGTATTAAAGGCGTAGACCTAAGTAAGTGGACATGTATCGAAACACCGATATATAAACTAGATTACTGAACATATCACGTTATTAGTAGTTACTCAGAAGCCGTAGTAATTGCCACATCAGTTGAAAGGGTATTGATTTCCCTTTCGGTAGGTACGCATTTTTTCTCATATAGACACATTGTAACAATCGATAATGGCAGTTGTATTTATTGATATTAATGAATTAATTGTGGTTAGATTGTTAGATTGTCATTGTTGAGTGACTACGAATAAATATATTTCTATCGTCATTATTTTCATTTCGATGTTCATTTACAAAAGAGATAGTAGGTTTTAAATCAAATAGAACTATAGCTATCGATTATATAAGGTTATAATGTTGTAACCGATAATAATTAATACTTATTTATCTACCGATAAAAATTCAGAACAACAACAATATGTGTAAACACATATACGTTTAATATAAACATCAGGTAAAATGCAAATCAGTGAACAAAACATAATTATGAACTACTAATTGTTTCCTAATATTTCCTTCATCATATCAGTTACAGAAAGTCGACTGTTGGATACAAGCCTCCACCAAAGATCGCCACAATGACCGGTCTGGGTGTATTGAATATCCTTGGGGGGTCTTGTCATTATCGCTACGCTGGGCAGGCGGGTTGAGGAAATCAGTTGATTTGTTAATGTACTCAAAGGACGCTGCTACCCATCCTCCGGCTAATCCCATTGTCGCCTTTTATGACACCCCTGGGGTTGGGATGAAATGAGTTGGTGCTATTCGTCGCCAGCACCACACGGTAATTGTTTACCTTTAGCGTTCTAAGTTGTAGTTCTTATCATCATAATCATATCAGCTAAAAAACGTCGACTGCTCAACAAAGGCCTCCTCCACAAATTTCCACAACTGTGTTATCATTTTGGAGGGAACTTGCCGGTACTCACCACGCCTGGTAGGCGGGTTGGTGAGCGCAGTATGGCTGTAGTTCTACAGGAGGGACACTGCTGCCCATCCCTCTGGTTTAGAGTCTCTCAGTTACCTTTTACGACATCCACGGGAGGAGATGAAGTGGTGCTATATTCTTGGTCCGTACACCACACGGGATATTTATGTTCTAGTTCTATGATTAAAATAAATTATTATTAAAGTTAATAAATAACAATCTTTATTTTTCTCTATTAAACCTAACAATGATTTCATATCAACGTCAATGGACATCGTACAGTCAAAATGACGCCGTTGGTCTTTCTAGATAAGATATGGTCTTTCCAATGTTAAATTATAATATGTTAAATATTTTTGTGTACATTGTTCTCGAAATAAAGGTTATGTGACGACGATGTAGGAGAAAAGAGTCTAAACTTCTTTAATAGTCTACACTAAACAAGACTGATAGTAAAATTTATTGAAGTTTATGATTAAATTGTTATAGCAGCATTAAGCTAACCAATCCCAACCGACGGCACTCATTCATCAGCGTCACTCAGGTCAACCATATTGTAGGGTAACACGGCGACCCGATACACAACGCCACCATCAGCAGGACACTTGAGTGAGCAGGACATGCCTAGACTGCCGATAACTATCACGTCTATTAAACAAAATAAAAGAATAAACTCACATTCTCCGTTCTTGTTCCCACATTTTTTTAAATAAATATAGACGTGTATTAAATCTAAATGAGGTGAATATAAACCAATCAACAAGTAATTAATATTATTTAAAAATTATAAAATAATCAAAATTACATTACTTGTAATTAATATAATCCATTATAGGTAATGATGACGTAACTAATTAATATCAAGTAAAAATGGCAATGGCATTTGATACATCAAAACCTAGAATGTTAATATAAGCATATGAACATTAGAGCAGCTCAATTCTAAACATGTAAGTTTTGTCGTCCACGTTATATTCTGTAACTTTATAGAAATCCTTTCTATATAGCTTCTGCTTTATTCTATTAAATTAATTAAGACTTCGAATATGACCTGGGATTTTATTGTAGAAACGTACACATTTTGATTTAAATGATATGCTTATCTTTTGAAGCATAGTAGCAAGAATAACCAGGTTCTGTTTGTTTCTGTAATACTATAAAAATCACTGTTTTGCAAAGAAATTACTATTTTCATGTACATACAAAATACAGTATCATAAATGTACTGTAAGCCATGTTTACAAGCCGTGTGGTGCCGGCTCAGAATACCACCACCCCATCTCCTCCCGTGGGTGTCGTAGAAGTCGACTAAGGGATTAGCCGGAGGATGGGCAGCAGCGTCCTTCGAGTACATTAACAACTCAACTGCGATCGCCAACCCGTCTGCCAAGCGTGGCGATTATGGCAAAACCCCCCAATGTGCCCACAGCACACCCATATAGGTCACTGTGGTGATCTTTGGGGGAGGCCTGTGTCCAGCAGTGGACTTCGTTCGGCCGAAATGAAATGTACTGTATGTAAATGTACATGGGATGGTCATTATATTAATATCATAAAATTTCTCCCTGAGTGAATATTTAGGGCCTATAAATTTATCAAATATCTTATTTTTGCAGCACAAATATAGTTTTCATGTCGGTAGTATTACCCTACAACAAAATACTGTACACTACTGACATTACACTATGAAAATAACCAAAACATTACTAGCCGGGTTGTTTCAACATCTATTAAATAAACTTTTCACTATCGCGGACGTTTTCGAGAATTTTAGTATGTGTAGTTTAGAATCTATAGTGATACCTAAGAATACTGCGGTGTCCACGAGGTCCAACTCGCACGATTCATTAGTGCACTGGTGTTTACTGTTTTAACAGTGTGTGTTGTGAATTCAATACATTTCGTTTTTTATCGTTCAAGAGTAAATTGTTAACACAATAGCGCTATTTACATCTCCAGTTGCTAGATGTTGGTATTTGAGTTTACCATTACCCATTTCCCATTTTGTCCACTGCTGCTCACACCTCTGGTTTAGAGTCCCTCAGTCGGTTTTTATGACTTCCGGGAGGAGATGGAGTGGTGCTTTATTCTTAATCTGAACAGCACACGGACCTAAACGAAAGTAATTTACCGTTAACGAAGTATAATTTAAAATAATTTTTAACGCAATAATTATTTTTGTTTGCTTTACATACACACTGAAACAGCATTTTTGTTATTCTCTATCCGCTATGCTTTGGTCGCAAATGTGAATGTGCACCCATACGTAGTTTCAGCGACATACCTCAAAAAGAAAAAATATCACCACACGATCCTGTGACATCAAACCCATTAAGTGCATGTAGCTGCGAAGTAGGTTTCAAATTATAAGACACTCACGCAGTCAAAGTCAACATTTTTATTTCAAATAAACCAATTACTTGCACTTATGTAACGTAAGAATTTAAAGTTGCACGGTTCCAATTGGTTGATCTTGTGGAGAAGAGCCAGCAAGGAACTCCATGGATGCTCTTTTAAAAATAATTGAGATTACGATGTTGATTTGTACAAATGATGGTAAAACATATTAACGAGAAAAATGTAGGTTAATGAACAAAAATGGAACATACTATACTAATATAAAAATAATTTATTTGCCATGGTAGTCAATTCATTCAATTCATGGTCATACTACTGGTACATACATTCCCAAATACGATTTAATATAATTAACACAACAACAGGCTCTGAATAACGTTGCGGTATCAGAATACAGAAGTGATTTAGTTTAAACCGATTGTAATTCTATAATCCAACGTTTGGTCTGTTATTACGTATGATGAACGGTTCCGTTATTATTGGGATTATTTTAGTGTTTATTGAAATTTTCTAATCTATTGCTATAAATTGTTGATATTCCATGTGGTGTCTGGATTGAGAATATAACACCACTACATCTCATCACGTGGATGTCGTAAAAGGTGACTTAGGGACTCTTAACCAGAGGGATAAGCAGCAGCATCTCTTCTGTGGAACAGTAGCCATTCTGGGCTCACCAACCCGCATATCAAGCATGGCAAGTACTGGAAAATTCTTCCCAAAATGACGGCACAATTGCGGAAATCTATGTCAGAGGCTCTGGCTGACATGAAAAAATGGTTGGCAAATATAAATTATCTTATTATATTTGATTATTTTTAGTATATACGAAAGCCGTGACAACCCTAAAAGATTCTCTATAAAAACAATCAAAGAAATATAATGTTACAGGCTTGTTATGTTGCACAGTTTCCGCACATAATCATAACGTACTGGTACAGATGCTTTTAGCGCTAGGGGAAGTAATAATCTACGGATATTCAGCGTATCAACAGTACCACCATTTTGTTTACTTTTGTATGTGACAGGCATGGCTGACCCACAACGGCCTTTATTACGACTACATAGTGACCATAGCCCCGGAAACTATATTTGGGTAATTCAAAACTACAACGGCTGCACTTGCTTCTTTATAAATTGTATTTTAAATATGTACCAAGATTTACCATATTAGGGTAACCAGGTACCAGTTAGGTATAGGGTTTAATATAAGCGAAATAAAAATAATAAAACAAGATAAGATAAAATGATTTTTTATAATTTAAACAATTTATAAAAAAGGAACTCATAAATAGTCGAGACGTCTGCTGCTGAGTTCCAAGATGTAGATTTCCTATGGAAGAGAACGGGCAAGTAGCTCCATGGTTCATCATTTCGGCCGATCTGCGATCGCCAACCCGTCTACCAACCGTGGCGATTATGGCAAAACCTCCCAATGAGCCCACAACACATCCATATCGGTCATTGTGGACATCTTTGGGGGAGGCCTGTGTCCAGCAGTGGACTTCATTCGGCCGAAATGATGATTACGAAAACGCACACAAAAACTGAACACCCACGCACACACGCTGTAATAAAATTTTTTTTACTAATTTGACGAGACGAGCAATTTATTCGCCTGGTGTTAAGCGACATGCCTGCCCATAACAATTAGAATGTTACCCAGGACTAGTCCTGCGAGGCATCACACCGCGCTCATCACCTCGAGACGTAGTTATTTAGTCTCTTATGTCCAGTAATTTCATTAGCTACAGTACCCTCCTAACCGGAGTACAGCAATGTATAATGTTTAAACACTACTACTTAGCGACGAATATCTGGCACTGGGGTTATACCTACCTAGCCGGCCTCTTACAATAAGACATCTTAGTAGGAGTAGGAGGTTAGGAGTAGTGCTTGAATAGCATTTTTTTTTTGTTAGTGGATACTAACGACGATGTAATGCGTAATATGATATGATAATTCGATGTGAATCCTAAGAGTGGAATTATCCGTGTGGTCTCCGGATTAAGAATATAGCACCACTCCATTTCCTCCCATGGATGTCGTAAAAGGCGACTAAGGGACTTTAACCAGAGTGATAGACAGCAGCGTCTTTTCTGTGGATCAGCAGCCATTCTGCGCAAGCATGGTGAGTACTGGCATGATCCCCCTAAAATGACGAGTCACGGCATATAACCGGTCGTCTTATGATGGAGGCTTTTGTTCAACAGTGGACGTTTTTGGCTGATATGACGATGGGTGGAGAGAAGTGGTGATTTCTTTTCCAGGAACCACAAAATGAAATTTGTGAACAACCTTAGCCATATTTCGATTACTAAAATTATTACTATTACTATTATATTACTATTACTTATTACTATTACTTACAAAAAGCTGTACACGTATCTCTTGGCCTTCTGTACTTTAGCACTTTATTTACACATTATATTAGGTCTATGAGAATTCAGAGCAACCATCGTACTCTGTAGAACTTGATTCAAAAGAATTTCATATTCCAACGTTATAACGAAACCGCAATAAACCGCTTATTCTTTCTCAAATCAGCATAAAAGTTTTCATATCGATATCAGAGCTTCCACTAGTACAATACAGATGCATTATTGCAATGTTTCACAGTCGCGGCACGTTGCCCTGTCGGCGTGCCGTCTCCCCGGAGGGGTACCAAACGAGATTCGTCCTCCAAAACTACAGATGTATAGACTCCCTAGCGATCGTCTACATTTTTGTAACATTGATTAATTTTGAATTACAATTCCATTTGATGTTCTGTGTCTGGTCTTGAATATTGAAGATTTCATTACCATAAATGTGGGAGTTAATTGAACATTGTAATCAAATTATAACGAATCAGTCCTTAACTAGGTACTATTGTGACTTTTAAATTCGATACATTATTATGTTCTTATTCTTCTCAATCCATTATTCCAAAAGTTATATTACTAATGAGGGTGATTGTGTTGATATTGTTATAAATTCTGTTACCTGTGTAAACACAACAGCACGAAATTAGTCTTCGAAAGTTAATAAAGAATTCCAAATTGTAGGGTATTATTTGAAACAAGGCTAAATAATTAAAATAATGCATGCGTTTCTCTACGCATTTAGCATTTAAAAATATTACTTTAATCACTTACAAAATTTAGTTATAAGTACAACAAAGCTACAAGCAAAAGCCTGCATTATTGCAACGATTCAGAGCTACGAGAGAGGGCAATGTTCGCTCTGCGAGACTCCCACGAGGGCTGCGAAATGAGATTCGTCCCCATAATACGCAAATGTATGGCCTCCCTGGCGGGCGTACTCTATTCCATATTGATTAGTTTCTAATTATAACGGAAAATTTTATTCGAGGAAAATAGGGACGGAGATAAGTTTTACATTTACCCGCCAATTTAATTGAGAAATTGCTTACTTCTAAATTACCCAATGCTTGATATATTGGACCAATCAGCTCTACAATACTGTGTCTTGTATACAGTTAATTAGACCACCGTATTGTAATCTTGGGCATGACTTTTAGTTTTCATTTATTTGAGAATTACTTTTTAGTTGGTACCACACAAGCTTATAGCTTACATATGTTCGAGATGCGTAATAAAAAAAATACACCCCTCTGGGCAGTCGTTATCTAACCATAGTATAAGGTAATCCTGGAGGCCAGATTAAAGCAGCCGCTTGATTTATTCGTAACTTTTGATATAAAAAAAAAGACACGCACTTACAGAACGTAGGGCAGTTTGTGGCGAACTGAATGTTGAGTGGCGACACTGCGTACCAAAATGCTCCAGAAAGTCGGTCAGGACCTCGTCTCCGGCTTGCCTTTATTGGTCAGTATTTTAGTTATTGGTAGCCGCTCACACCGGTGTTGCTCCTTGTCACCTGTAGTGGTGGCCATTTAGGAAAGGCAGACCGTGGGAAGGCCGTTGTTCCCGTATTTATTAGTCTTTTTATTCCATGTAACTCTCATTGAAATAGACCTTATCGTTATAGTTTCCATCTCATACAATAGCCTTACACCACCGGGGACAATCCATGACTTCATTTTATAGTGCAGCTATGGAGAGTCTCTTGATGGTGTCCCATTACATTTTAGATAATATTCTCTAAATGGCCTTCTGCGTGATGGGCCCATATCCCCGCGCAAGCCTATCAAAAGACCGGGTTCCGCTTACAGGGGATATAAACCCGTGGGAGATATAAAATAAATTTCAACACCTTCACTATGTGATATTTTTTGTACATTCAAAAAATCTTTAGTCAACGCCCCCCCTATCAACCCGAGATTATAACTAGAAATGTGTGTGTCTGCTGAAAATATGATCAATTTCCCCCATATAAGTACCGAGAAGTCGTACGTACCTATTCCATCATACCAAACACAAGAAAACAAACCCTGCGACCTGCTACGCCACAAGATTGAGCGGTCCACAAATTAAGTACAAAGTCTGTCACCGGTACGTCGGTGATCAGGGGGTCGCTTCATGAAATATTCATGGGCACGGATGCGGTCGAATGTACCGTCGCGATATATTTACCGCTGACCACGTCACAACGCTGAAATAATAACTCGGGGTGTGTCTTGTACATTGTATGGATATGTGCTGCATTTGAGGGTTGCTTTGTTGTAATTATAGCGAGTTGGTAGATGAAAGAAAAATATGGAGGGAATTTTCATTCGTTATCCAAATCATTGGGGAATAATTAGAAAGTGGTACAAGGTACACCAGTATTTGGTGTTATGTATGGATGGATCGTCTTCAAATGAGTGGTTTATGATGATACTGTAAAAATGTGTGATATTAGTTCATTACTATTGAATTTAGTCGCACGGTGATATTATCTTCACGATTCTCGTTCATGTAAACGGTACTACTACTACAACAGACTGTGTACCGCACTAAGATTGGGTTTGGAAATTTGTTTGTTTATTATTAAATCAGGCCTAAACTGCTCAACTGAAGAAGATTTTTTTTTCACAAGAACAATTTACTCCACTCCCCAAAAAATAGGAACTTTTTCGAGTGGATAGAGTCGACACAACTAGTATTGAAGTATCATCATGTTATGCTGAGGTACGTAGAGTCGTAAGTAAGCCAGTTCTTTCGTTCTAAATTAGCATCGTAGGCAAACTTTCATAGTAGGATATTATATGTGTTCTGTTACTTTTTTTCTTTTTTTTTTTAGTGTTGCCCAGTGGAAATTCTTTATGAACTTCCTTCGCCCCGGGGAAGGGCAAAGGGGTATGCCGGACTCCTACCGGCTAAAACCACTGGAGCGGTCATCTTCGGCACCTAAGGGAGGCTCCAGGTCCTCGTATGATCACACTAGAGCCGCCCACTGGTGCCACGCCTATAGGCACATCTCGGAGAGGGTGACTGTAAAGCGGTCACCCCCTCGGGGGGATTGTAAAGGATCCCCCAAAGCGTCCCACGGCAGCGCGTGACCACATGTGTGCTACCGTCTTCTCTTGGGTCGCTCGGTGTGGGCACGCAGATTCCCCAATCTACGCACCCGCGAACCCAGAGGTCCCCTGCCTCACAGCAACGGCAGGGGGTTTCAGGCGTGTGGGAATTAGGCGCCAGGGCGGTTGTTACCCCGGCGCCGTCTCCTCCTTCTTCGAGTGGGGTCGGCCCTCTCCCGATCCCGCTCTGCGGTCTCCTTCTGGACCATGACGCTCTCACAGAAGGAGACGACTGCATTCCAGTTTTCGTGCTCTGCCAACATAGCCGACACTACTGCCGGCAGAGAGAGATCTTGCCCGATCCGATCAACCAGGATCCGTCGCTCGGCGGCCCACGCGGGGCACGCCTCGAGCGTGTGCTGCGCGGTATCTTGGTCACTTTCACACTTTCCAATCTTGTGCAGGTACGCACCGATACAACCATGCCCGGTGAGCACCTGCGTCAGGCGGTAGGTGACGCGCTCGCTCCTTCTGAGCCAGGCTCCAAAAAGCGGCAGGACGGCCTCCACGACGCGCTTGGTCGCGTACTGCATCCCCAGGCGGTGACACCACTTTCCAAATTCGGAATACAGAAAGTGATATCACCAGCTAAGCAAAGCAAAGAAGCCTATGTTTAGCAGGGGACGTTCTTTGGCTGATTTGATGATTATGATGATGATGAAAACAAAACTCGTAATACAGAAAATGATGTCACCAGCAAAAAAGAAGTTTAAATTGAATTGTTCACGAAATTGTTAGATTGAGCAAGCTACATTATGTCCGCTAAGGCGAATATGAACATTCAGAGGTCTGAGTTGGCCGCAAGCCGGGATCTATTTTGCCAAGTTTGTGGCAGATTAACAAAGAAGTTATAACTTCGATATTCCAGCATTCTATTGTCTAACGGAGATTAGGGAGGTCCTTAGTAGACTTTCCTAATATCCAGACAGGCAAACTGTTGGTTCCTGGGCTTATTGCTAGATATCTGCGAGACAACAAGACGTTTCGTAAATTTAATAATTAGGGTAATAGAACTAAGACACATAAGAAATGTTATTGTATAATTCTTGTCGTAGTTACAGCTATAGATACAAGCAGAATAAAACACAATTTATGTCTTAAAACTTAACACATTTTAACAAAATGTGATTCAAAGCAATAAAAATAAATATGAGTGTGTGATGAATATCATACATTAAGTTTTGAAATGTTCTATTGATTCGTGAACAGTCTAAAAGATAATGTTTACTATTGGATTGTAGGTGACAGTATTATGATTCAGATAGATACCACTATGTTTTTTATGAAATTAATTATGGTGAGATGTGATTTATTGGCCACTAACATGTATTTATATATTGATTCTATGTATGTTAGCAGCACACAAGGCGATACTTAATGCCATGAGGCATCCACGATAAGATGTTGCAACAGGATATAATTTGTATATTTTTAGAAAGTAAACATGTTATCAGAAGTGTGCAAAAACACTGTCAACTTATCAATAAGACGGCACGGTTGGTGCATTGGCTGATACAGTCGGCTGCTACGCTCCAGCTCGCGGGTTCGATTCCCGCACGGAAGAAATATTTGTATGATCTGCAGGTAGTTGTTCCGAGCCTGGATGTTTTGTGTGTGGAATTTATGTCTGTAACTGCACCCACGACATAGGAGAAAACCTAGTGTGAGGCAACGTTTGTTAAAATAAAGAAAAGGATATTAATTAGTAGAAATAAATATACTGTCCCTCTTCAATTATGTTTTTTTTGTCATCACATCGGCCATTTATACGTCCACTGCTGAACAAAGGCCTCCCCCATAGATTCCACAACTGTGTCATCATTTCGGGGGGTATTTTCCAATACTCACCACGCTTGGCAGGCGGGTTGGTGAGCGCAGTATGGCTACCGTTTCACAGAGGGGATTTTTTTTGTGACTGCGTCATTTTATTGATTGGTCTAGGCATTTATATTTCTAGGTTGTGACCTAAAATTTTTGTAGACAGAAGGCGACACTCCATTCATCACTTCGTCGACAATAAATCAATTATGTTGTATTAATAGTGTTACTTACTATTGTCATAAAGTCAAAAGGTTGCTTTTAAGGCGAGTCTATGAGCCATTCAGAGGCATTCATTGCTTTAGTGTAATAAATATTCTATCGTACGTGTCCTTCCTAGTTCAGTATAGGCTAGCATCCTCATGTGTTCAAATACCATAATAATAACATAACGTGTTCGCTAATTCCTTGGCAAATAATAGCGATTATGGCAATCAGGCCTTTTATTGTTGCGGTAATTTAAAGGGTCTAATTCAGCACGCGACTCAACAATCTGATTGATAGAGATTTTTTTAAAGATGTCATTCACTGTTATTCCTTCTATATCGTGTTTCTTAATCGAACAAACATCGAGAATCGGAACAACTTCCTGTATGCCATAAAAATATTTGTTTCTTATGGAGATCAAGGCATTGACATGTAACGCAGAAAGCCTTGAAAGATTGTAAAGGATACCCCGATGCCTCACTGTGCGCTATGCTGTACTGTGCACACGGCAGCGCGTGACCAGCTGCGCGCTACCATCTTCTCAGGGGTCGCTCGCAAGTTCCCCAATCTGCGCATCCGTGACCCCAAAGGCCACCCACCATATAGCAATGGCAGGGTGTTCGGGCGTAATCCCCGGGGGCGTGACTGTAAAGCGGTCTCCGAGATGTGCCTATAGGCGTGGCACCAGTGAGCGGCTCCAGTGTGATCATACGAGGACCTGGAGCCTCCCTTAGGTGCCGAAGATGACCGCCCCAGTGGTTTTAGCCCGTAGGAGTCCGGCATACCCCTTCGCCCTTCCCCGGGGCGAAGGAAGTTCCATGTAGAATTTCCACTGGGCACCAATAAAAAAAAAGAAAAAAAAAAGCATCTTCGGGCGTATAGGAATTAGGCACCACGGCGGTTGTTACCCCGGCGCGTTCTCCTCCTTCGAGTGGGATCGGCCCTCTCCCCACCCGCTCTGAGGTCTTCTTCTGGAGCATGACGCTCTCACAGAAGGACTTTTGTAGCCTATCAACAAGTAAATAAATAAATCTATATAATTTTAGACTTATTTTTTGCAGAAAAACTGTAACAAATTGTAGCCCGTTTCTCATTTCCACCTTAATTTATAAAACTTAAATATTTACACAAATATCATGTGATTATTCATACTGAGCACAAACTTTCTCGTAGACTGCCAACTATAATTCATGATACGTTACACTAACTGACATTAATTTAGGTCTCCTGCGTATCCAGTTATCAAAAATCCTTTCTCGTTGAAAATAATCGGAGATGGGTGGAAAATGGAATTTTCTAATTGAAGCAAATTGCACCAGTTGGTGGTGGAAAAGCCGCGACAAATTCCGTGACCATGTTTTTTTAAAAACGTTGCCCACTCTAGTATTTGTCTTGTGTCGTGGGTGCGTTTACAGACATAAATTCCACACACAATACACCCAGACCCGGAACAAATTCCTGCAGATCATACAAATATTTGTTCCATGCGGGAATCGAAACCGCGACCCGGAGCGCAGCAGCCGACTATATCAGCCACTGCACCAAACGTGCCGTCAAATTGGAATGGATAAGGGGCACATATAGAGCTCAGTATAATTCTTTGCAGTAGTATTGCAGTATTTTTCACTTGTCGATGGTAATCTAAATAGTGTTAGCCCAGAATACAGCTACGAGTACTGGATTTTCAGTAGCGTCCATGAGTTTCTCTGGCATGCAGGTATTAAGTCACGCAGAACATGATGTTAAGTTCCCCGTCGTTTGGGGAATCACACCTTATTCACACTCCAAGTTGGAGTTATCTAAGAATAACAAAATCTAAGGATATTCTTGCTTCGACCTACCTGAGTCCGTAAGATGTTTTAATTTGGGACAAGCCCGCCACACATTCCCAACTGCAACTCCTGTAAGCCAGGATCTACAATGGCGACCACCGAAAAGAACACCGACCAATGAAGGACGGTGTATCCCAGAGAAATGAAGAACTGTCTTGAAACCCGCAACGAAATTAATCAGAAAAGAAAATGGGGGAGTAGGAAAGAATGTACGTTCCACTTCCCTCCGTAGCAAGCAGGAGACAGATAAAATACTATAGGCCATAGGCACAATAATTGGGAGTGTACAACTACGATAAGCCTAGTTGCCAAGCACCACGGGTACAAAAATGTTTATAAATATTTAATTATGGGTCCTATGTTGTGAGCTATTGTGACTGATTCCAATAGTAGGTATGGCAAAAACGCCTGAACGCACGGAAATTCGTCCTATTTGGTCTGTATAATAAACAACTCCGGATGTAACTTGCAAGCTGACAAACATAATATTGCGTTCATCTTGCCACAGAACACCCATAGAATATGATGTGCAGACTGTTCATATTCACAGTCCGGTGTTGAACATTTGCAGAATGGTGAGACAACAAGCTTGAAGCTAAATAATTTACTCTTAAAGTTACCATGACCGGTGAGAAATTGAGCCACGCAATGATCGACTTCCAACCATGTACTTGCCAGCCGCTCACGAACGGATGGAAAGAACTGGTATAGGTTCCGGCCCTTAATAGATGTGTCCCACCTGCATTGCCATTCGGCCAAGAGTTCTTCCCAAACAACAGCCTGTGGTTTAAGCAATCTGCAGATCCTAACACGATCGCGTTGTCGTAGAAATTCCGCGTCCATGTTTTATCGCGTCGAGTAGTACATGGCAGCACGTCGCTGTATCTCAAGATCGACTGGCAAAACACCTACCAGCACAGGCAGAGCTTCAGTGCTTACTGTGCTTTGGAGCAGTTTACGCCGTAAGATGTTTACATATTACCAGATTAGCCAAGGCAACTTATGTCCAGGTAGGATATTATAGAGTGAGTGTACAATATGCTATCTTAAGAATTGGCCCCCGGAAAACTAAGAAGGTAATTCCAAACTTAGTTCTATGAGTATTTTACATCTTACGATTGAAGAAAAGTATTCCTACCTTCGCTTCGGCATTTTTAAGCTTGATTATACGAGTATTTTGTAGTTTGGCTAGGATATGTGGGACAGCCGTGTGGTGCCGGCTCAGAATGCCACCACCCCATTTCATCTCGTGGGTGTCGTAAAAGTCGACTAAGGAATTAGCCGGAGGATGGGCAGCAGCGTCCTTCGAGTACATTAAGATCTCAACTGCGATCGCCAACCCGTCTGCCAAGCGTGGCGATTATGGCAAGACCCCCCAATGAGCACAAAACACACCATATCGGTCGTTGTGGTGATCTTTGGGGGAGACCTGTGGCCAGCAGTGGATTTCATTCGGCCGAAATGAATGTGGGACAGACATATGTATCGTTAAATATGATTGAGTGATTTGTCAAAATTATGAGAAGCTCATTATATTTATTTATTTAATATTTATTTATTTATTTAATACTTTATGCACAAATTTTGTACAGAGGCGGACTTAATGCCATTAGGCATTCTCTACCAGTCGGCCTTAGGGTGATGCAGAGACAAAACATGGTAGGGCATAAACTGTGACTGTAATCAGTTATTAACAAACGGATAATTATATGAGTAATCGCAAAGCTTTTTAAACTATAACACAATAAAAGTAGATACTAAAATATAACTACATACAATATATATACAATAATAAATACATACACAATAATAATACATACATTCATATAATAAGAAAGATCAACGTTGAGATGATTCTGCCAAAGAATTGAGAAAGTACTTTCGCAATTTACTTTTAAAGGAGTAGCGACTGGTGGCCATCCTAATTTCCAGAGGTAGTGCATTCCACAGAAGAATAGATTGCACAAAGAAAGAAGAGTGCATAAAGTCAGAGCGGTGAGAGGGACATTGCAGGAGATGATTATATGAAGAACGAAGATTTCTGTCATGATTTGAGCATATATAAGGAAATTGAGAAGTAAGGTAAGTAGGAGAAGTCGGAGAATCAAGAAAGGAGAACAAGGTAGTCAATGCTCTTTGCTCTCTACGTTTCCGGATAGGTAACCATTTCAGAAGGGTTCGGTAGGTCGACACATGGTCAAACTTACGCAGATTGAAAACGAATCGAATGCAGTTATTCAGAAGGCGGTCAAGTTTGTTGAGCAGATCTGCATTCAGGTCATAATAACACACATCACCATAGTCATGGGTAAAATTAAAGCCTGCACAAGCATTGCCTTCACATTGGATGGGAGTAAATTTTTTAAGCGATACAGAGACCGTAACGTTCCTGTTACTTTTTGGCTTACCTTGGTAACCTGTGTTTGCCATTTTAGTGTGGTGTCCATGTGCAAGCCTAAGTTTTTAACATAAGAGCTGAGAGGGATGTTCATACCATTAAACGCAATCGATGGCAAAGTTGAAGTCTCCACTTTGCTAATAGTACGGTTGCTTCCAAAAAGTATAGCTTGGCACTTAACAGGGTTCACTGCCACTCCGAATCTATCGGACCAATTTTTTACAGTTACCAAGACACGGTTCAATTTTTCGATTGCATCAGGTATACCTTCGATTTTTGCTTGGCAATATAATTGTAGGTCATCGGCATAGAGATGATACGCACACTGAAGTTCAGGAGTTATGAAGTTAATAAAAATTGCGAACAACAGAGGAGAAAGAATACCACCTTGTGGAACGCCAGTTTTCAGATCGCACCAGCTAGATAGAGACTCAACAGCTTGAACTGATTGCTGACGCTCACGAAGATAAGAGGAGAACCAATCCAGTGCCTCACGAGAGACCATAAGATAAGAAAGAATGGATAGAAGGATATCATGACTGACGGTATTAAAGGCATTGGAGAAATCGACCAGCACTAGAGCGGTGACTTTGGTATCTTCCATACCTGCCCTAATATCGCCAGTCACTTTCAGGAGAGCGGAAGTGGTACTGTGCCCTGGCCTAAACCCAGATTGAAGGGGGCTTATGAGGGTATTCCCATGAATGAAAAGTGATAACTGTTTATGAACACAAGCCTCTATCACTTTTGATAGGAAAGGAAGGATAGAAATTGGGTGGAAGTGGCTGAGAAGAGAGGGGTTAGGAATTTTAGGTAAGGCACGGACGTAAGCTTTACGCCACAAGGAAGGGAAAACTCCGCACTCGAGGGAGAAGTTTATGATGTGGGAGATCGTAGGAAGGAGTTGGTCAAGGATTGTTACATGCGACGGGTGATGCAGTCGCACCCCATTGCATTAGATTTTATGGATAGGATGATCTTTTTGATCTCTCCGAGGTCAATTGGGAAGAAGCGAAAAGAATTAATATTAGGACGCGAAAGACCAGATAAGTGCATGAGAGTTTGATCTTGGGTTAAACGATCCATTATAGGCACAGTGGAGAAATGGAGGTTGAGATCGTTTAACCCAATTGAGCTTGGCAGATCTAAATGTCGCGGTTTGCCGACACCTAGAGTTCCAAGGAATTTCCAAATATCGGCAGAAGAAGCAGAAGCGATGTTATCTTGAATGTGGTGGCGTTTGGCGTTGCGTATCATCTGATTACACCGATTCCTAGCAGACTTAAAAATAATCCAATTTTCAGGTGTACGACCCCTTTTGAATTTGTGGAACGCACGGTCCCTATACCTCATAGCCATGCGAATGCCTCTAGTCATCCACGGTGCGGGTGGACGTTTCAATTTGATTTTCTTGACCGGGGCATGAATATCATAAAGTGTGATCACAGCGTTATTAAAAATACAAACTTTATCATCCACTGTAGTAGCCTTATCCAAGAGGTCCCAATTTAGTTTAGAGGCATCTTTACGCAGTGCTTCCACATCCAAATGTGCAAAATATCGCCTGTACAGAACTCTAGGATTAGGTTTGGGAGGTTTTAGGATATAGGATAGGAAAATAAGGTCGTGGTGAGAGAAGCCAGGAGCAACATGTTGACCATGGGAGGAAACGACGGAAGGATTTGAAGTAAGGATTAAATCAAGCCAAGTGTCATCACCGATAGTGCTGTGGTGAGTAGCATGAAGGGGTAGAAGGTGAAGGCTAGTTGACTCAATTAGATGACGGAGTTTACGGGATCTAGGAGAGTTGTGAACCAGGAGGTTCGTATTAAAATCACCCATGATGATATGATGTGCATACTCAGAACCCAAAGACTCTAATACCGATTCGAATTCAGTGAAATAATCAATAGTGGGGGGACAATAAATGACGCCAATAATAGTTTTAACTCCTGAGACATTTACTTCAATAAAAATAAACTCTGCTGAACTAGAGTTAGAAGAAGTAGCTAGAATTTTAAATGGAAAATCACTTCGAAGATATATGCCCACTCCACCACCCCTCTTACCAATCCGATCATTTCGGATAAGAATGAATCCAGGAAGAGGGTACATGGTTGATAGAAGATTGGGTTTGAGCCATGTCTCGGATATGAGGATAGCATGAACATTGCAATTAATAAAACTATCATAAAATTCACTATAGTGGCTGGCAATGCTTTGGGCATTAATGTGGCATACATTTAACAGCCTACTGGTCTGTTGACGGTCAAATTTACTGCGCAAAAAGTCGCCCAGGGAGTCAGTTAAAGAACTGAAACTTTCATCTCCAGAAGTAGTGACAGATTCATTGGCAGAATAAAAAGAATCATCATCGAATAGCATAGATTTTAAATATAATAAATATAAATAAATACTCAATAATAGTTCAAAACAAGAATAAACAGATAAAAACAGCTCACTGGTGCGACGTGTATTTGCATCTCCGCACCACCCGCCAGCTTACATCACTATAAAAACATTAAAAAAAAAAAAAAAAATGCTCAAAAAAACATAAGTAAATACAAGAATGATATTTTTACCGTATTTCCAAACGAATCGGAAAGTGTCAATGCATTTTTATAGATTTCGAGCGATTTTTGACAATGACATGACATTGACGTTAACCCTAGTGAAATAATTTAGAAACAAAACAAGTCAATCTATTAGAAATAGTGGAAAAAATTGCGGGTATCCATTATGATTAACAGAAATACAGTCTCATTAATAAGTGTTGATAATGTACCGCATAGTAATGTAAGTTTGAAAAATACAAGTATGTTTACATACCAGCAGTACTTGTTATGTATTGTAAAGTTTGGGTTTAAAATAAGTATGATACCTTACAAGAGATTTACAAATAGAGTCCCAGATTCACTTGCGTGTGGCTTTCAGCTTCTCTCCTACGGCTTCGCACCTCTCCTGCTCGTTGGTGGGGACTGTACTTTGGAGTACTTCAGCAGCAAGGGACTCAGTTCGTCGACAGTGGTTATCTTATGCCGGTTTTCGTCAGGGGCTTTAATCACTATGGCACCGTCCTGAGTCCAACACGATCGCATACCAAAATGTAACCGCGCCTTGCTGAAAATGGATTGCCTGGATTTAGTTAGGAATTCCTTGACTGAGATGGCAGAACCCTTTAACCCTTTCTTCGCTCGCCAGACTGTAGATTTGATGTCTACGCTAGAAAACCTGACGAGCATGGGCCTGTGATGTTCCTTATTGGGGGCACCAATTCTGTGGCAAACCTTTAAGTCAGACGATGTGAGGTTTTTAAGGGACATCTTATTATTGAACACATCCAGCATGACTGCTCCGCAATCCTCGCCCTCAACCTCAGCCAGGCCCTGGATGATCAATGCTTTGCGACGATGCCTGGTCTCCAAACTGTCAACTTGCCGGGCACACTCACTGATTTGCTTCCGGAGCAGCTGGAGCATGTTAAATATGAGTTCCCTGAAGGACCGAAACTCTTCAGCCACCTTAGCTACAGTATCCTTGGCAGGCATAGCAGTCTGGATTTGTGCTTCAAGCTCCCCCATCTTCCTGATGAAGCTTTCCTCCAGGCTCCTCTGAACAGAAAGGACCTCAGCTAGTTGAGACATGATGCAAGTGTAGTAGTGCCAATAGAATTATCGAAGTGAAAGTGTAGGGTGTGTGTAGGGTGTGTGGGTGATACGCTGGCAGGTGGTGTAAAGTTAGTACTTTAGTTACATAAATGTGTTGCAAACGTAAGTACACGTTTTATTGATGTTAAACACCAACAACAGATGATAATTTATGTAAAAAAAACTGTTAAATACTATTTATATTAAATTTTAATTAAGAGCTATGTGTTCACTTTTCTACACATACCGCCGAAACTATGATAACTGCATCTGCCAAGTCTGGTGATTATTTTGATGACTTTTATAGCTATTTACTGGGAGGCCGTTTAAGCAGTGGACTTCAACGGGCTCTCTTAATAATATATCCAAATCGGGGTGATCATCAAGTAAATAAGCTTACATATTGCCTTGATATCAAAATGTTGTAAAAGTAATTTAAAAGGTGTTAAATGTAGTGTACTTCACTGTACTGATAAAGCGTTGACACGCGCGTAGCGTGACTTTCGGATGACAGCGAGTCGACCTCATACGTACATATTATAGAGGTTTTGTTTTTCCGCTTCATCATCGAGTACATTTTTATTATGATGCCGTAAATATAGAGATTAATGTTCGTTACTTTGGTTCAGTATGATAATAATGGAAATCTATAAGGATGGATCTGTTTGTACTTAAGAAAGGATGTTGGGCCATACTGCATAATTAAGCTTACTTAAAAGTTTACTGAAAAGGTAGGTATTGATAGGCAGATAACTAAAAACAAATGTGGTTAAAGCGAGGCGCTCCTCACTCTTTCCGTTAACGATGAAATCACAGTGATAAAATGAAGCCAAATGATACGCATTTCACAGAAAAATAGATGACATTAGATGTAAGATCTTTCTAGTTATACACTGACTAACATATGAAAAAGCGTGTATTATGTTATTCTTATTGTTTTTCCTGACGTTTCGAACACTTTGCAGGGTTCGTGGTCGCAGGATGACTAAGGTGACAAGCGTCGTTACAGATTTAAAAAGTTATTTTATGTACTGTACAAAACTAATCAAAAATTGTTTCAATGCACGCAGCAATCACTCACAGTGTCTTAATGTTTTTTAATGTGGTGTGTTGTTTGGGATTTTATTAATTTAATAACCGGATTCCAAATTGGTGTACTTGCCAACCATCTTCTCTATTAAAATTAGGATGTTTTTTAATTTCAATAGCCTCGCATTCTTGGTACATCACGGTTCTCTTTCACGAGGACTTGAGGATGATCAAATCGAAGAAAATGGTTGGGTTTGCCTAAGGCATGTTCACACATTGCGGACTTTGTGGTGCGTCTATGCTTGACGTCAGCGATGTGTTCTTTAATTCTGGTGGCTATACTACGCTTTGTTTGCCCTATGTACATGTACGACAATGCTCTTAAATTGATATTTTGAAGAACTTGGTTCACATGGTTAAGCTCTCCTGCCAGGTGGTCGGCGTCGCAGATGCCGTGTGCTCTCTGTAACAAAGATTTAGCTACGGTAGCTAACTGACAATGGTGGTGGTGAGATCCACTGTTAAGGTACCTGTCTGTATAGGTAGGTTTTCTATACACTGTGTGACTAACTGAATGATCAGGACCATCCCCCCTGAGCGCTGAAGCTGAGCGAGCGTAATTGCTGAGCGTAAATATTTTCATGGCTTACAGTTTCAAATTAACAGTGAATTTACACGAAACAATCTATCATAATCAATCCATCAGTTTATTCAATGTTAGCAGCAAGTCAACGAGCGATAAACACAGTCGATTTTCCCGTAAATATCCAAACCTGAACATGGGCCCCCTGATAAGCGGTCATAGGAGATATTGCCATTATCAGATTCGTGATCGTAATATGCTGTTAATAGCATATAAGGAGATGCTACTGCCCATCCTCTTGATATCAATACTTAGTCGCATTATAAAATGCCCACGGGTGGAGGAGGGTAGTTTACTGTGCCGGAAATCACAAGGAACGTTATCGTTATCTACCCTATACGTCATCTAAAAAAGTTCATGTACGTTATTTTGTCATTATTTTATTCTTCATACGCATAACTATCAGCGTGCAAAACTTCTTTAGGATGGTCCGATTGTCAACAATAATCAATTGACATTAACAGACATTAATAATTAAAAAGCATATGCAAACAATAATCTAATTTGGTTATGGAGCCATTGAAGAAACTTTACATCGTTAGTATAAAACATTAGTAACAATTTTCGTTGGTTTGAAAAGTTACAAGGAGGCTTTGCAAACAACATTCCACGTTCATATCTTGCAATTTGATTTCGAGTTCGAACTCACTAAAGAAGAAAATGCGTTCCTGTTACAAATTTCCTCATTCTGAGAATTTTTCACCGACATTTAAGACGAAGACGTATGTAGAAAAACATTGCTTTTACTGGCCTTAAAGCGAGGATACGCGAAAAACGTACAATTTCCCGAAGTTATTTGTAACTTCTAAGTAGCCTCTTACACGAAGTAAAGCGGAGTAATCAGATGAGAAAATGAATTCATAACATTGTACAAGCATCACGTACCCTATCAAAACGTCACCGAAAGCTAAAAAGGAAAATAAAACTTACGCGTTCAATTACACTTATCATTATTATCGCCTTTGTAAAAGACTTCAAATAAAAGGAACACTGGTATTATAAAACAAATGCGTGACCTAAAATCCGTTGGAACAATCCTTAAATTAAGTTTGCCCACCTTATTATCAATTATCCGTATCTTAGAAAAATTTCAACGCACCCTTTTACGAGTCATCAGACAGTGCCCGCCCTGTTCTTGTCTCTCGGCTTTGTCGTAATAAAAATTATAACCCTATCTTTAAAGATTCTTCCATATTTTAACATTGTCCATTGCAGATTCAACTATTTACATAAATTGTTCCACTTATATTATGATTTCAAATAGTTAAAGAGGATATCTGAATACGGTATTGTTTTTCTTTTTTAGTTTGTATTTGAATTAGCAAGGAGGTGATTTTTCCGTTTTCTAGATCGAACTCGACTACTTTAAAACCATCATGCCCTTTTTTTATAGGTGTCCAGTGGAAATTCTAGATAAACTTCCTTCGCTCCGGGGATGGTGAAGGGGTATGCCGGACTCTTACTGGCTCCTAGCGGTCATCTTCGGCACCGAAAGGGGGCTCCAGGTCCTCGTAAGATCACACTAGAGCCGCCCATTGATGCACATCACGGAGGGGATGACTGTAAAGCGGTCACCCCCTCTAGCGGAGGGAAGGCGACTGTAAAAAGGTCGCGCCCCCAGGCGCTCCCCTCGGGGAGGATTGTAAATAATAATAATATAATAATAAATTCTTTATTCTCAGGCTACTTCAGCCCATCTGCCTGGAGGACACGGCGCAGCACACCTTGAAGGAGTGCCCAGCATGAGCAGCGCAGCACCGTGATCTCGTCGCGGCGGTCAAAGGGGGTGACCTCTCGCTTCCGGCCGTGGTTCAGTCCATCGTCCGGAGCGAGAGCGCATGGGATGCCGTCGCCTACTTTTACGAGGAAATGATGCAAGCAAAGGAGGCGTCAGAGCGGATACGGAGGGAGATCTCTGATCCCCACCGCAGTAGACGCACCAGGCGTGGGCGCCGGGGTAGGGCGCTGAACGATCTCCGGCAACCATGAAGAGCGGCCTGCGGGCGATGAACCAGGGGCGGTCCGTCACCCGAACAGAAACAGGCCCAAGATGGCTGTGCGCGTGTTCCTCGCACGCCTCTCTGAAGGATAGGTGCGGCCAACAAGGTCGCACAGAGAAGGGGCCCATCAATCATTGACGGGCCGATACTTGCCGGGGGCGCGGTCTAATGCAGATAAAGCGTACACCTCACCCCTAAAGGTAAGAAGGACACCGTGGGGTTTTAGCCGGTTTGAGCAAGGGCATGCCCCTCCGATGCCGGGCTCAAACCGGCTAAAACCCCATGGTGTCCTTCTTCTTACCTTTAGGGGTGAGGTGTTCCCAAGGCGGAGGAAGTCCAAGAGGATTTCCGCACGTTAAATAAAACGGCTACTTCAGCCCATAGATATATAGCTTACAAACCAACATAGATATGATAATATTACAGATTGTGTTAGTATAAAGAAACTTAAATCTATATAAGTAAAAACTTCCCTTCACACTACATCACTATACGTTCTACTGGCACTTGTCCGCGGAAGCGACGGAACACCACGCCTTGCGGCCAAAAATCCTCTTACATGGCGAGGTGTAGATCATCATTTCGGCCGAATGAAGTCCACTACTGGACACAGGCCTCCCCCAAAGATCACCACAACGCCGTATATGGGTGTGTGGTGAGCTCATTAGGGGGTTTTTCCATAATCGCCACGCTTGGCAGACGGGTTGGCGATCACAGTTGAGTTGTTTAATGTACTCGAAGGATGCTGCTGCCCATCCTCCGGCCAATCCCTTAGTCGACTTTTGCGACACCCACGGGAGGAGACGGGGCTGAGGAGATGGGGATGAGGAGATGCGGTGGTGGTATTCTGAGCCGGCACCACACGGCACTAGGTGTAGATAGCACGTTGGTATTCGCACTACGAACGCCTTGAAGTTGACGTTGCGGTGCGACTCCAGCAGCTGCACTCTCGGCGTGTACTTGGCCCTCTGACGCACGTACTCCACTTAGTGGTGTAGTGTTTTGGACTCCGCAGGAGCCGTGCTGCAGCGGTTCTTATTCGGTCGACGATGGCGCTTCTTCCTCTGCACTATGACAACACCGTCATCATCAGCCTACTTCGGTGTCTTCTCAGGCATAGGCTTATAGGATCTCCCCAAAATCATCATGTCCCTGCGACTATGTCTGCCTAGTAGTTAAATATTGTATAGTCTATTGGGTATAATAATTCCAGTAAAGAGTAGAAGAAAACCGATCGCTTTGCCGTTAACATATAAAACACAGGTTAACCGATATGCGTTATGGAGATTAATTATTATCTATTGAATAGACTTTAATACATTGAGGACTATAAATATAATTACATGCGATATACTAGGAGACAGGAAAACAGGACTGTTGCTAGGTGCGTAATTTAATTTGTTTGGAAAAATTTCTTCCCCTAAACGTCATCTGTTTTCATTACTCGTCCGTCCTCCAAGCTCATTATTACTTCCAATATGGCTGTTTCACCTAAAAACTATATTTTTTATAATAACTGCGTGCAATATCATTTCTTTAAGCATTGAATCTTTTTTATATTACGAGTATAACGAAAAATGTGGAGAATGGAAAACATTTTATAATTACCCGTAAAATTTCCGCCGTTCTCTAAATTAAAACAAAAGGTTATAACGCCAATGCCGTTGGTTAAATAATTTATTAGTATGAAGTTCATTAGATTGATATGTCTAATAGCGATTGAATTGATAGCAGTGTATTCATAATATGTGGCATTATATTTCCATATTAGTTAATCTTGATTGTTAGATCCACAAGGTGATATAAAATGTATTCAAGTTAATTATTTATTTTAAAGACTTGCAAAAATAACATTTTCATTATTATTTACAGTCTTCAATGTTCGCTTAAGAGGAAGGTTTAAAAGTTAACATCTCCATAAGCTTTGAGTATCGTCGACGAACCTTAAAACATCGCAACTGAGAGTGCCGGAAACGTTAAGAACGGTCAACTTTTATCTTTAACGTTTCACTACAGTAAATCGACAGTGATTTTTACTGAAATATTTGCGGTTTCAGTCGCCATATCTCTAGAGCTGCACAGTGATGAGGCTGATAATAAAAACAATTTTTCCATGTTTAAAAAAAACAACAACAAAAAAACAGCCTCCTTTTTCTGGCCTGCTTTTTACACAGTGACATGTAGTGAAGTGACCGAATAATTTGCTCATTTGTCAACGTCTTCGCTTTGCCGAGGAGAAAAATGATTCAGTGAATCTGTCGGGGCTTCACGTCGCTGAATTAATTGAAATAAATTACCTACTTCGCGTGAACAGTTTAATCTTTAACGGATATAATCTGATGCCTGTCAAAATTACTCACGAGGGTGAAATAAGTAGCAAATTTTAAATCCGAAATTTGTGAACAGGTGCACTAATTTTCGGAATAAAAATATTATAATAGTAGAAAGCAAAATTAGTATATTATTTAAGAACTAATAGGTTGACACAAAAAATATGAAACCCTAATAACGAATGCACACGGTTGAGATTTTGCTGGTCGAAAAAAATCATATCGACTTTTTGTCGCTAGTAATGTTGGCACGTGTTCATCGTACTGTAAGTTTGCTTTACTGTTGCTCAAACAGTTTGGTCTGGAGCCTCTTTCAACCTCAATAGAATATTCAAAGGTCAGCTTGTGAAAATATGGCTCAATTGGAGCCGCGATCCGTGCGGGGTTTCCGATTTAATATTCAGGCGATGAAAAATATCCCGTCATAAAAACCTGGACCATATGAGTTTTTAGAGGCCACGTATTTGAATATTGATGTTTATGGAAAGCACGGAATGAATACCGTACCTTTGGCTCTATAAAAGGTTCTGTTATACGGTATGCCTATGGGCTGGTCGTAAATTCAGCATAATGGAACTATAGATATCTTCCGACGCGACACGCTGTTACGAACTTCATAATGGTCATAACTTTTCATTCTGTGTACTTTTACGTATAAATATGTTACTTATTATAAACAACAGATAGTTCATTTACTCAAAAAAGATGTTCTTTTGGTTGTCAAATTACGATAAATTACGATTAAGTGTCCCGTTACTCGCACAAAGGGCTCTGAATAATGTCAATGGGCGCTTCTTGAGGATCTCATTTGTTAGGCAAAAGTACCTACTCCATAATGAATTCGGATTTCTCCAAATATATTTATTTATTTCTACTATCTATTTTTCATGTGGTGTGCGGATTAAGAATATAGTACCTCTCATCTCGTCCCTTGGATATCGTAAAAGGTGACAGTATCCCTTCTGTGAAATAGCAGCCATTCTGCGCATATCATCCTGTACCAAGCGTGGTAAGTACTGGAAAACTTCCCCCCGAAGGCTGACATATGGTATGAAGTTGGTCGCTGTGGAAATCTAAGGTGGAGGCATGTTCTGCAGTGGTTGTTCTTGGATGATGTGATGATTTCAATTTTTTGCTTACCTGAACATTTTAGATAATACTTACAACTTGATGAATAATCCTAATCATAATAATAATAGATAATTCAACCCCTCTGGGCAGTCGTTATCTCACCACGGGATAAGGTAATCCTGGAGGGCAGATTAAAGTAGCTTGATTTCTTCCTACCTTATGATAATAAAAAGGATATCGTAAGATAAAAAAAATTGTAAACTCTGGCTTGCCTTAGTTGGCCGATCAGAAGGGGCCGCCAGAGCTATATGCTCGGGGGTGGAAGTGTCTAATGGCGTAATAACGGGGAAACCCGCTCCGAGTCTTCGCGACTCGCGATGGTGAAACCGGTGCCGCACCTCTCTACACCAATAGCCTTACACCACCGGGGACAATCCTTGACTTCATTTTATAGTGCAGCTATGGAGAGTCCCCGGTTGGTTTCCCATTAAATTTTGGATGAAAATTCTCTAAAGGGCCTCTGCGTGTTGGACCCATGTCCCCGCGTAAGCCTATAAAAAGACCGGGTTCCCCCTAACAGGGGATATAAACCCGTGTAATAGAGAGACATAGATAATTCAACCCCTCTGGGACTGCCCAGACGACTGCGTTATTTCACCATCAGATAATGTAATCCTGGAGGGCAGATTAAAGCAGCTGCTTGATTTCTTCCTACCTTTTGATATAAAAAAAGTATTCTTATTCTTTATTGTACAACACAAAATAGAAAGTACAGATTGTTAAATAAAATAAAACATGATATACAAAGGCGAGCTCAACTCAACATTGAGTTTTATTCCAGCAAACCTTTGAATGAAAAAAAAAATAGAAACAAAAGAGGACAGTATCAAGTGTACAATCAGGAAGAAAACAACAGTTAAGAATAATGATAAAATAGCCAACTATACAGCATAGATATGATATATACTTAAATAAATACACAACTATATAAATAAATATATACCTTAAATACATACTTATAAGTTATACTGAAAGGAAATGCTTTTTGAGTCCTTTCTTGAAAACGTCCAGAGAAGAGCTGTCGCGTAGTGAGTGTGGAAGATAATTCCAGAGACGTACTCCGCGTACTGTAAATGATCCATCATAACGGTTGGAGGTGTGATGAGGAGTACGAAGGTAAAGTATATCATAAGAAAAGAAAAAAGTATATTAAGGAGCTTACAAAATGCAGGGCAGTTTGTGGCGAGCTGAATGTGAGTGGCGACACTGCGTACCTGAATGCTCCAGAGAGTCGGTCAGGGCCTCGTCTTCGCTTGCCTTTATTAGTCGGTTGGAGTGGAACCCCATGAGTGCCCGCAGGATTTTTAACTCTGGCTTGCCTTAGTTGGCCGATCAGAAGGGGCCGCCAGAGCTATATGCTCGGGGGTGGAAGTGCCTAATGACGTAATAACGGGGAAACCCGCTCCGAGTCTTCGAGACGCGTGATGGTGTAACCGGTGCCGACCTCTCGACCCCTAGCTGCTCACACTGGTGAGCCTTGTCACCTGTAGTGGTGGCCATTTAGGGGGCCCATCTTGTGAGTGGCAAGTCACCGTCTGCCACAGGATTTCACTTTAAAGGTTGAAAGGCAGACGCCGTTGTTCCCGTATTTATTAGTCTTTTTATTCCATGTAACACCCATTGCAATTGACCTTATCGTTATAGTTTCTATCTCACACAATAGCCTTACACCACCGGGGACAATCCTTGACTTCATTTTATAGTGCAGCTATGGAGAGTCCCCGGTTGGTGTCCCATTAAATTTTGGATGAAAATTCTCTAAAGGGCCTCTGCGTGTTGGACCCATGTCCCCGCGTAAGCCTATCAAAAGACCGGGTTCCCCCTTATAGGGGATGTAAACCCATGAAAAGAGAGACATATGGATAATCCAACCGTCACACGTGATAAAGTGTTCACCACACTTAATAGTATCTCCACATATAAAATTTTCAATGAGATAAGCATAGCGCATTTTTTTAAACTTCAGGCGTGACGCAGGCCTGCATTACCCGACAGTAAAACAGGGTCCACTTAGCGATAGGCCCCCACTCGGGAGAAAAAAAGCATTAAGGCGTAATTTATCACAATTTCCACGCCATTAAACATGGATACCGCAAAAACCGCGTGCTATACGTGATAAGCTCCATGAGAACTGAATTGTCTGTGAACGTGAAAAAAACTTAGCAGATATTCAGATGGTTTTTCAATAGTGTGAGGAATAAGCTACGAGTATTATCATTATAGATGTAAGAATCCCGTAGAAAGTTCAACACACTGTATATTTCATGGCATTGTCCGTATTCTTGTCACGGACTCCAATCACTTAGCCACTGTGCCAGCTGTATTATCAAATTATATCTGTATTAATAATAAATAAGGTTGGATTTATGTGTTATGTGTTGCAGCTTCGATCCCCGTTGTTCCGGATCTGCGTGTTTTCGCATGTAATATTTACGTCCGTAAAATGCACCCACGACACACGAAACTCCTAATGGGGCATCATTTAACAAATATATGTATGTGTAAAATGGTGAAACTGATTTTAGAAAGAAATATTGAAATAATTACCAAATATATAAGTAGGTAATTTTTGTCGCCCACAAAGCCACAAATAAATGAATTTCAATTACTATATATGTGGAAATCACTAAAATAGATGACGTTGGCACTAATGCGACCGTTTAGATACATGTATATAAAAGATTACTTGAAGAATATTTTCATAATTACTAGGTTAAAAAAGGGTTATTCATATCGAGGGCATGGAAAACGGCGGTGTGAACTATGAGGGACAACTGGCTGGATGACCATGATGCCCTTTGCTACCGGCTGACTATCCTACGTACTCTCGGAAAATAGGCGTTTTGGGAAGTATCTGAGTCACCTAGGCCAGAAGCCGACTTTGAGGGTTTTCACCGTTGCGGAGACTACCTGGAAGAGATTACGTAGCACTGGATGAATTCCCAGCTTCAGTAACGCAGAGTTGGAAGTGCTTGACCTTTCGTTTTCAGCCGTAGTTCTATCAATGGTGTGGAACGAGAGAGCATTCCGAGGTGGTGATATATGTATATATTTCGTATGGTTAGTGGCCACCCTTGTGTCAGAGTTGTTCAAGCCGCCCAAAGGCCTCCGACTTGGCTTAACGAGTGCTGACTAATGACAACAACCGAAAAAAGCACGGAGACGCTCAGTTGAAATACCACTATGCGGTCACCCATCCAGAGACTGACCGCGCCAAGCGTTGCTTAACCTCGCCAATCGTTTACCGATTAGTGAGTGCAACTGGCTATGAGTGGTGATGAACACAATGAAGGTGGCAGAACAGGGGAAGGAGACGTCCACCTCTCTTGCCTTCCGTAGCAGATGCACTGCGCACCAGAGGACGCTTCTAGACCTCCGTGAGTGGTGGCTTACTGGCGGTGAGCTTCGGCTAGTCCATCATCTGAACAGATTTTCGCCCGAGATGGAGACGCACCGTATTCCACGCTCACCTTTCTACAGTATTGAGCATCTGGCCAACCTGCACAGAGGGATGGTGGTTTGGAGTGAATCCCGCGTCCCCAGCATAAGGTAGGTCGAAGAAATACCGTGGTGCTTTTATGCAGTAAGAATCCGTTAGGTACATCCCTCCACTTTCCCCAGAGCGAAATAAACCAATGGAAATGGGTAACAAAAAAAAATCATACAAAGGCAACATAGATATTTATTTAAAGGCTCTATGACATATATTTAAAACGTCAATAGAAAATATTTGTGCTGCGACCATACATTTTAAACATACTTCAATTTCAAAAGTGAGCTGAGAAGAAAACAGGACTTTCAAATGACTAAATTGTTAGTAATATATGAAAAAATTAAAATTTGAATCTTTCAGCTCAGAATTATTTTAAAATACGTATATTTTTCTACTAATCGAATAAGAAAACATGATTAATAAATAAATAAACAAAAAATAACAGGCAAATTCGTCGCTCAGCTAGGTTACATAAACATCGTTTTTTAACAAAAATATATATTGAAATGATGGTGTAAGAGAAAAACCCTTTCAAAGATTTGTTTTGATAAATTGGGAGAAATAAAGAAAGGCTTAGGTCGAATCTACCAAATGGGTCTGTCATTGAGACGAAAGCAAAATTTGAATAATTTACTGAATTTTTCTTTGTACTTTTTGTTTTATATTGCTGTTATTTATCACAGAAATGTTTGGATTTCGTTTGAGAGCTGTATCGTCTTGCGATAAGTATCAAAAGTTTTAAAAGCTTCATCATCTTCATCATATATGATATTACTTCACATAACAATCACGATAAAAAAGTCACAAAATATTATTAATTCTTTTATTTGTTTCTTTTTAGTTCTGGACCATCCTATGAAAACAATAAGAAAAATTTAATGTCCATGAATTTTTGATATCATACATATGACTTATACAGCATCAACATTTAAAATGATTTGATATAAGGCCACTAGATATGTTATTGATTAATTGTATCTTGGACGTCGAACTTGGGGTAATTTTTTCGAGCACTGCTAGGCGTTTGTCCCTAATACACGAACAATGATGTCTTCCAAGGCGTCTATTGTTGCAGATTTACTAACAAAAGTCAGTGAGTTCACGTTGCAACACAGGAAATAATCGTGATGTATTAAATCGCAAGACTTTGTAAGGTCAATTGACAGTTGCATTCCTAACAAACTTATCATCAAACTCAATTGATTACTTACTTACTTCAATAAGTGAGTGATAAAGGTACCGTCACCATAAAGCGTAGCACCTTCCTGTTGAATACATATCTTAACCGAACCAGTGTCATTTATATTTTCAAACAAAATCTATTGCAGGTCTACGAATGGCTCGCTCGGAAGGACCATTACATGGGCCATAAAATAACGAAGTCATTTGTAAGTTGCGCGAATCGACGTCAAATTCCAAATTAAATATATTTTAATTATTAAGTAGTGTTGTTAAAGCGTCTATTCATGATGACTTACCAGATTATACTAATCAGAAATGTCAAAAATAGAACACAGTGTGGCAGCTCGTTTGACAGTAAATATATTTGTAAGTTCTGTTTAAGCAGAAAAACACGTATTACATAAAGATCTCTGTTTTATTATCGATCATAGCCTATTCTTCATTAGGCTCTTTGATGTATTATATAAAATTTCTTCGAAAGTAACATAAACACAAATACGACTCTTTGGACATAAGCGTCATGTGTGACTTAATCTGAATAAAGTTGCTTAATTTTTTATTACAGTGCATTTCATCATTTTTTTCATCATTTCGGCCGAATGAAATCCACTGCTGGACACAGGCCTCCCCCAAAGTACACCACAACGACCGATATGGGCGTGTTGGGGCTCGTTGGGGGGTTTTGCCATAATCGCCACGCTTGGCAGACGGGTTGGCGATCGCAGTTGTGTTGTTAATGTACTCGAAGGACGCTGCTGCCCATCCTTTGATTAGTGACAGTGCATTTAAATGCGTTTAAATTCAACATATTAATTTCGTACATAGCTTTAAGTGTTTCTTGAATTTTTTTTCCCGCGTTGCTGCAATTTGGGAAGCTCCTCATTACTGGGAAAAACGGGATGGTATGATATCTTTTATTAAAAAAAACAGCATGTAGTGGGTAAAATAATGCAAACTCATTTTACCGCTTGTCGCCCTACCTCATCCAAAAACTACTCAAACTCAACCACCTAATCATCATTACTTATGAACTTTACATAATGGACATGCAGACATAGAGTCGCTCTTCACCTATAGCCATTGTTTCGTTTAAAGGCTAATGGGCTCGGGCTGGACCGTGTTATTCAAGTGTCAAGAAGATGAGTGTCACGTTATTTATGAGGTTGAGTTGAAAAACTGGCTTATTTTGGTACCTGGCTTTTTTACTCCATTGCATGACAACATATAATGCGGTTTTCCATGGTAAGCCATGTTTTATTTGGGTTTTGTTTTTTTACGTGACACGAAGTGGCTATTAATTTGGTTGATGGGTACGTACGCAATCGTTTTGAATTATTAACAGCAATGTGCAGGATATACAATCATGGTAATATTAATTTAGAACATCAAAATAATGATATTTTTTACTCAAGGAATTACTACTGTTTATGGAACTTAGTATGAATAAAATTAGGAACGGTAAATAATATGAAATTGCCGTGTAGCTTCAGTCACGAATAGAGCTACCCATTTGATCCCGGTGTCATAGAAGGCGACTAAGGGAGTTTGAAACCCGGTGCGTACCATAAAGTACTTTACTTTACCCGTACACTACCAACACTAGCATACCCAAAGAGGGTTGGTGTCAGGAAAGTAGCCGACTGTAAAACCATTTTGCCAAAACCTTTGTAATATAACTAACATATTGTGCCATGTGGTGCTGACTACGACTAGCACCAACACATCTCATACCGTGGGTATCGTAGAAGACGATTATGGGATTAGCTGGAGGATAGATAGCAGTGTCCTTCGAGTTCATTAACAATTTAACCGCGATCACCAACCCGCCTGCCAAGAGTGGCGATTATGGCAAATTAGCACACAACACACCCAGATCGGTCGTTGTGGCTTCATTTGGGGGAGGCCTGTGTCCAGTAGTGAACTTTATTCGGCTGGAATTATGATAGCGCTGACCCCAAGGAACTTGGGACCACGGCAAGAAGAAGAAGGAAATTAATATAACATATAAATAAAACGTGAACGCATGTAATTTTTTAATTCTTAAATGTGTTGTATCAGCTGTGCACCTGCCTAGTATTTTTTATTTATTTATCTTGGTTACTTGTTAAGGAAGCTAAGATTTTTCAAAACAACAGCAAATAGCTATTAGCAAGAAGAAACGTTTAATTACATTGTTGTAACCCCTAGCGTGGAAACTGTACGCGTTCATATTATACTACGCAAGTCTGAAACAACGTCTCATAAAGAAACTATTTGTCGAAGGTATTGTTTGACTATTAGGCGTCAGTTAGGCTTTAAAGTCTTTAAAATCTTTATTTTTTTATCGTAAATTGGGTTTTGAACTTCACAAACTTTAAATAACAGACATAGAGTTCACTCTTCACCTATAGCCATTGTTTCGTTTAAAGGCTAATTAATGGGCTCGGAGCTGACCGTGTGACTCAAGTGTCAAGAAGATGATTGTTTCAATTGGACTTCAGCCAATACAAAGCAAAACCGATCATAGAAAACGTATGCTTTACTACTTATTATTGGATTTGTCGAAGCCCAATGGGTTATGAACACCTCAGTTTCTTAAAATAATATCAATATTGTAAATACTGCCTACACCACGTCAAAAATAAGCAACGAAGTATTAAAGGGGATAACGGCCAGCTTTTAGTTAAAATAAAAAGAGTGCAAGTACTCCAAGGAAAAAGCTGTAATGTAATATAGATCAATAACTCATTAGAGCTAAACTGAGTACGTGCTGAATATATAATGTATTATCGTTATGTATAATATCATAATCCTCGATATTACACATTATACATTCCATCAGAGCAGCCCCGACTTGTGTACCGAAGACTGTAAGTTTTGTTTGTTTCAGTGGGTAAATATAGCATTATAGGCACAGTTCACAAACACGCGCTTAGCATAATATGTGATATCCGTTGATCCTGCTATGAGTGGTTCCTGGTAATATAAAGATCAAGGAGTCAATCTGGACAGCAAGTTGGCTCTTGTGTCGCACGTCGATGGTATTGTTACGAGCCGGGGTTCGGGATAAATTAAATTTACCAAAATTACACGAAACACATGATTTATTCTTGTACCAATATTACTTAATAATGACTTGTTTAACTGCAGATTAATAGCTCGGTATTTCACTGTTCTTCACTGTATCGTATCGCACAGTAAACTTTTTTTGTTGGGCATCGCGGCCGTCATATATATGGACCGATCGATACTTAGTAGAACTTTTCTGAATGTATTTCTTTCTTAAAGTTTCTAGGTAATGTGGTAAGACAACTAAACGCTAGATGGCGCTACAAGAAACAATCCAGAACACTCTATAAGATACAGTACCGCTACTAAACAACGGATGGCATCACATTTTACTATTATTTACTGGATAGCGTAACAGTATTATTAAACAGCTTTACGTTTGCTGAGATTCGTGATCAGCAATAGTAAACTATTTTCGGGGTGAATTTATTGTAGTCTGGTGTGAAGTTTTTTAGATATAAATTAAAATAATATTGTACTGTTGCCTGGCAGCCACATTTTGCTGTCCACTCTCCAAGAATGGAAAGGGTCCATTAAGATTTTAAAATTATTTGTGGTTTCGGAAGGGAGCCTCTCGAGAAGAGCCTCTAAGATATTTATAAAGTATTTAGACATAAAATCGATGACCTCTTGCGCAAGATTTCTCTCCGAGTCCCCCGAAGACCACCTCGACAACTAATCACGCCCCTGGCATCCTTTCGTAGAACTGAATTTGGCGCAAGCTCTTCTGTTCCACAGTTCTGGAAGCTCATTCAACCTCAACATTCTGACCACAATGATACGCAGTGCAAACCAATAACTAAATAACAATACGTTTTTCAATTATATATATTTTAAAACATTTGTTATTATGTATTAAGATTGTAAATGTCACCTTTCAATTTTCATTTACTTTAATATAACGAATTGACCCTTTTGCACGTACCTGCCCGTGCGAAGCCGCGGCGGACAGCTAGTTAAATATAAAAATTAAAAAAGATAACCAGTGACCCTTTGAAATGTAAAACCTTTCTTGTATTTTCTTTAAAACCGTCAGCAGCTGACGACTGTTGCTTTTGAAGCATAATGGATGGAAGTTTATTGAACTAGAGAAGATACCCGTTTCTGTTCAGGTTTTGATCTGCAAACATGACATTAAAAATATTTGCCGATACTTATTTAAAACTTAACATTATAATAGTCAGTTTAATATTTACGCTACCAAATATGCATAAGAAAATAACAACAAATAAAGAGATGATATTATCATCATCATCATATCATCCAAAGGACATCCACTGCTGAACAAAGGCCTCTTCCATATACTTCCACAACGACCGGAGGCTGGTTGTTTGTTGGTGTCGTCACTGGGGGGATGTAAACATATAATATGCTCAATGTTATTTTGTGTTTTGAGAACCCTTCAGTTGTTGGGACGTTGTTAAATAATGGGCGTAAACTACACATACCCTTAAAATATACCAAACGTTGGAAAAGCGACAGATAGTTTTGGCTTTCCTTTGGCTTTCCAAGAAATAGTACAATAACGCACATTAATGTATCCCCAATACACGATATTTTGATACAGTTACCGACAAAAGTGAAATAGGAAAATATCTTCGTCACAAAGCCTTTTCGCGTTTCGATCAGTATCGACACGACGCAATTTATCTTTGTGACTGTACTTTATCGACGGTAAGCATGTGCCTATACAAGATTGTATTAGATTTTTTATAGTCCCGTCAGAATGGAAACCCTATTTGTGAAGCCTTTGCCCATCAGACAATGAGACAATTTTGTAAGGCGAAACAGGATTGCGAATCATTGGATCTGATTGAGTTATAAATTACATAATGATGCGATCATTCCTGTCCAGTAAATATTCTTCTTCATTTTCTCTCATACATATCAGTCTTGATGACGCCTATGAAACTTTGTGCGTAGTCTTAAACTGTTTCTTATTGTTACTAAACGTAAGAATTTGCGCTGCTTTATAGTAAAGTAAAGTGATTACATATTGAACAAAGATCTCTCACAATGGGCCTCATAAAAAAGCTCAAGGTCACTCAGCGAGCTATGGAGAGAACTATACTTGGTATTTCTCTACGAGATCGAACAAATGATCGAAAACAAGAAATGAGGAGATCCGTAGAAGATATCGGCTTCGGGATATCGGCTGCTGCGCTCCGGGTCGTGGGTTCGATTCCCGCACGGAACAAATATTTGTATGATCTGCAGGTAGTTGTTCCACGTCAGTGTTAACGACTTATTGTTAGACAAAAATTCATTATTATATAAATCGGTGAGTGAATCGACCCGACATTGTCTTTAAATAATATATTCAATTCGCGAAAGTACAATAAGTACTGGGTACCAGTGTTATGAAAAACCTAGCTAGTTAACCAGGTTCTTTCATGGTCGGCTTTGTCAAACCCTTTTTCACTATGATCAGTCACAAAAATTGTGTCTATTACTTATTTGTTTTTATAATTATGTTTTACTGCAACTTATTTGTCCTTGTTTCTTTTTGTATCAGATCTGATTTTTTTCAAAGACACTCATCTAATAAGAAAACCTAATAAAAATGCGTATGGTTGGTTCTTTTCAGATTTTGAAATTGTATGTCTGCAGGAGTAACACAAATAGTTGCTTACATGATCTTTATCTCTTTCTTTTATTTAAGTTATATAAAAATATAACCAATGTGTAATTGAAATAATCCAAAACCTAAAACTGTTTGTTAAGAATCAAGAGTAGAACCAATCGCACTATTTTTTTATTTGATTTATTTTCACTATAATAAATATATACACCGCCCAGGGTTACCTTTGCGCTATTCATCTACACTTACTTTAAAACTTGGTAGGTATAATATGTTGCCATTGAAACTTTTGAGTCAAATTTCTTTGCCAAAACCTTTAAAACTTAAGGAATGCTATTAATCGATTGGAATAATTATGAGTTTCGCCACCAAAAATTACATATATTTTCTACTTTTAGTAATATCTTAGGTTTTCGCGATTATTACACATTATAATAAAACAATTTTCAACGGATTTAATTAGTCATCCTGCGACCACGAATGCTGCAAAGTATTCGAAACGTCAAGAAAAACAAAAAACTAGAATATACGCGATCTAATACGATCTAATGTTTACAAAATTAAAGTATTATTTTCTAGATCAACTTATTAGATTCAAATTCAGTTTGCGTGGTTTTGGATTATTTTAATTACACGTTTATTGACGTATCTGACATCTTAGTATCAACGATCGTCATATTATTATCTCTTATGGTGAGTACATGCACCTTTATTTAATTGTATACTGAAAACATACTGATGTATTGGATAGTATCATATTATGTGTCAATTTCATTATTGAGCGTGATAATAAAACAATAGCAAAAGAAGTTGCGAACGAAAACTGTTTCTATAGATATTTACACCACCGTGTTGTGCCGGCTCAGAATACCACCACCCATTTCCTCTCGTGGGTGTCGTAAAAGTCGACTAAGGGATTGGTGGACGATGGGCAGCAGCGTCCTTCGAGTACACTAACAACTCAACTGCGATCGCCAACCCGCCTGCCAAGCGTGGCGATTATGGCAAAAGCCACCAATGAGCCCACAACACATTCATATCGATCGTTGTGGTGATCTTTGGGGGAGGCCTGTGTCCAGCAGTGGACTTTATTTAGCCGAAATGATGATGATGAGATATTTGCAAATGTTATAGGTACTTTATTTCATGTTCGTTAGATATTGCGTTCGTTCTTTTTATAACTAATACGTTGCCTCACGATACCCATCACGAAATGCTTTACAAGCTAATATGATAATAATGATGAAACTTTCGTTATCCAAATTACCAATGTCGTAACAAAGTGACCAAAATTCCTTTTCCTACTCATTCATGAATAATTTTCTAAACTTCTTATCTAAACTACTGAATAAATTTATATAAAGCCCAAGATTATAGTGTTCGAATTACGAACAAGCATTAATCCTACCCAAAGCTGAAAAGCTTGCTATACATATTCAGATAGTCAATAAGCCCATCCTAGATAAATAGAATGAAGCATGCGTTGCCCATCCCTCAAGCGTTATGATGAAGTGATCGCACAGTACAGACGACTCATACAATATTCATGGGCCGAGAATGCGGCAATTTGCCTGACATGTCCCATGTTCTACAAACTGCACAGATGTATCTTAAGTTGGGGAGGACAACACGTAAGTGATCTTCTATGTACAGTAGTATTAGGGATATTCTGAATATGCTATCTTAGCCTTACTTATGATTTTTTAAACAGATATCGTGAATTGTGTATTTAATCGATGATGGTATTAAATGTGTATGTTACACATCAGTGTGTAAACGTCCGCTGCTGAATATAAGCCAAACTATCTCCAAAATAGATCGGTCATAGAGGATATTGCCACAACAAAAGGTAATATATCAAAAGGGAAAATGTAAACCCAGACTGTAATGAAAAAACGTAATAACAAATTTTGTTAACTCTTTATCAGATTTGGGTGTCCTACTATAGCCTCCAAAATAAGACAAAAACAAAATGTTTTAAATTTAATTGGTCAATAAACTTACACAATGACGTAATATGAGACTATATTGATCATATCAATCCGGTTTTCATAAACATATCAGGAATGTGATTGAAAACCAAGCGTACCTTGAACTGTCTCTACTTATACCACAAAGGACAGTACGATGTTATTTTGATTCATCTTTTTATGGTTCTCAATTTCGTCTCCTTCCATGGACCCTTTCCCTCGATAAGAGCTCTTGACAACCGACCGTACTTGAACAGAAAATCAATATGACATCCAAGAGCTTACGGCATACATAATTCTCAGTATTATGTAGATTGGCAAAACTTTGTAGTTGCCCGAAAATACTCGACAAAGTAAATATCACATTTGCTGCGAATAAAATCTAACAAAAAATCCAGGCCAAAAATATATAGGGTCGTCCAACACCCGGAAAAATTCCTCTAACTTAGCTAATAAAGATTTATCGTTGCGATAAAAAAATTCATAGCAGTGAGTTGGCCGTAAATAATTCGTGGCATACCTGCGAATGCTGATTTGACATGGGTCAGGGCCCCGAACTCAAGCCGTATAATATTTCATTCCTTCCAACTCGAATCACAAGTCCAACCGCGGTGCAAATTGAAAATTTCACTCGGACTTCGCACTTCTTCTTATTGGTTTTCGGTATTGCCTACGCATCAAATTAATGTTCGTCGTGTTTTTATATGTATAATATTATTTAAGACAATATTATTTAATGTGTTGCCATGACGGTAAACAGATGACTTAGAAATTCAGTCATTTTTTTCTCCATAACCGTAAATCTGAGTTATTTGTCTGTATGGTAATATAGTGTGCGATGTAAGTAAAACAACAGTATGTACACATATAAATATTAGTACTTATTAATAAATCCAATCTGGGTTGGAGTAAATTGAACACAACATTTTTAGACGTTTTGAAAAAAAAATAAGATAAGATCTCCAAGATATTTAAATTTAGTCAAAATGCATTTTAGGTTTTTGACACTATCAATTAGTAGTCCGTTTCTAAAAAAAAAAAAAAAAAAAAAAAAAACGGTTTAGTTTGAGTTGAACTCGCGTGGATAGGGTTCCGTATGAAGAAAATGTTATGTACTATGTTTTTGTAAAAACAATCCAAATTTGTGTGTGGTAACTAAAAATATAAATATGGTAGCAGATTGTAGAGAGAAATTGCTGAATACATTGTTTATTGTTGAATTCTGACTTGTATCAATCATAATTATTCCAAAGTTCAAACCTAACATTTTCGTCATTTCGGCCGAATAAAGTCCACTGCTGGACACAGGACTCCGTCAAAGATCACCACAACGATCGTTATCGGTATGTTGTGTGCTCATTGGGGGGTTTTGCCATAATCACCACGCTTGGCAGACGGGTTGGCTATCGCAGTTGAGTTGTTAATGTATTCGAAGGACGCTGCTACCCATCCTCCGGATAATCCCTTATTCACCTTTTACGACACCCACGGGATGAGAATAAATGAGAAAAAAAATTGAGACCCTTGCAATAAGCCATGTTCATTTGATATGTTACCGGGTACAGTTTATACACTTTTCTTTAAAAAAATCTTAAACTATTTTCAAAATTCATTTGTGTTTCATTCGGACGTACGGAACCCTCATAAGTGAACTATTTTTTCACAAGTCATGTAAAAGGAGAAGAAAGTAAATTAAAGTAAAGAGATAAGCGTGTTTTATAGATAATTAAAACTAATAAATTTAAACTCATCAATGTTTAGGTACTAAGCCATTTGGAGTCCACCTATGAATAATAAATAGGTGTTATAGTTGTTGAGTAAGATTAAAATTATTTCACATAACTATTGATCCCAAACGGACGAAAACAAAGCATTCACATTCGGCTGTTTGGCCCACACTCATTAATTTGACCGCGCGGCTAACCCCAGCATATCCTGAGCTGAGAGAACTACCGAAACTGGGTATACAATAAATTGAGACTTTCCATATATAAATCAGGGTCGAGGCGTGTCGCAGAAGGTCTGCAGATAAACCGGTTAGTATAAGAGTGAGGGACATTACATGGAGCAGCTTACTACAAGAGCTGGACTCCGATCACCGTCCTGTGATCCTTCACCTCACCTCCCGCTTTGGCCCCACGGACACAGGGCTACCCCCTCAGACCATTGTGACGACGGACTGGAGGAAAGTTAGGCAACGCCTCAACGACCCCTCGTCCGCTCAGTTAGATAGAATTCCCGAATGCATAACGTCAGTCGCAGACACGCTAGGCGCGATCGACTCCCTCACCGGGCATGTACAGTCCGTCGTGGACGAGTGTTCACGGCGAGTTCCTGCGATGGAAGACCATCGCATGAAACTCCCTGACGATGTACGTGCACTGATGACGGAGAAGAACGCAGCCCTTAGAGCGTACTCATCTTTTCCCAGCGAACCCAATCGCCTCTTTATGCGCCACCTGCAGCGTGCTGTCAAGGAACGTATTAAGGAATGCCGAGAGGCTAACTGGGATAAGATGTTGGGCGACTTAGAGCCAACCCACCTTGCGTTCTGGCATCTGCAACGGAAACTCAAATCCGAAACATCCAATGCTGTCCCCCCCCTCAACCGTCCCAACCAAAGGCCGGCCTTTGATGACGACGAAAAATCCGAATGCCTAGCTGACAGTCTAGAAGCGCAATGTTCCCCAAGCACTCTACCTGTAGACCAAGCTCACCTCAAAAAGGTTGACGCTGAAGTCGAACGTAGAGCAGCTATTCCGCCTGCCGAGGACCCTGACGACCCCCTCCCTCCGGTCACGGCAGACGAGGTCAGAAATCTCGTGAAAAAGATTCACCCTCGCAAAGCCCCCGGCTCTGACGGTATCACCAACAAGGTGATTAAACTCTTCCCCGAACGTCTTATCGCCTTAATGACCGTCATCTTCAATGCGGCATTAAACAATAACCTCTTTCCGCATACGTGGAAACAGGCCACCGTTATCGGTATTCCCAAACCCGGTAAGCCCAAGTGCGAGCCTTCCAGCTATCGCCCCATAAGCCTTCTCAATTCTCTTGCGAAGATTTATGAGCGGATTATCTATTCCCGATTAAAGGATTTTGCCGATTCCAAGAAACTCATTCCCGACGAACAGTTTGGTTTTAGAACCAAACACTCGTGTGTACAACAAGTCCACCGACTAGTTGAACACATCACGTTCGGATTCTCACGCGGCATGATGACGGGAGTCCTCTTTTTCGATGTTGCGAAAGCATTTGACAAAGTCTGGCACAATGGCTTATTATATAAGTTGTATCAACTCGGAGTGCCTGACCGTCTCGTTCTCATCATACGAGACTTCTTGTCAAATCGCAGTTTCCGATATCGAATCACGGGCGCTCTCTCTTCCCCTCACCCCATTAGAGCCGGAGTCCCACAAGGATCCGTGCTAGCCCCACTATTGTTCACACTGTACACCAGTGACCTCCCCAAAAGACCTGCTAATACGACCCAATTAGCACTCTTCGCCGATGACACGGCCATTTTCTACTCTGGTCGCAGTCCCGATAATATAACTAAGATCCTCCAAGCCACAGCCAACGCCTACGGGAAATGGTTTAGGAAATGGCGGATCGAAGTTAACCCTATCAAAAGTAAAGCCGTCCTATTTTGCAAATTAGGCGACGACCACCCACGCTTCAGGGAGATCTCGATGCTGGGCCAATCGGTTCCTTGGGAACCGCACGCCAAGTATCTTGGAGTCACCCTAGACAAAAAACTGACCTTCATTCCCCACACAAAGATGGTGCGTGCCCGCGCTGCCTTTGTGCTTGGTCGCCTTCACTATATTCTGAACGCTCGTAGTAAATTATCCCTTAGAAATAAGGTGAGAATTTACACCACATGCATTCGACCCATCATGACCTATGCCAGCCCAGTGTTCGCACACGCCGAATCATACCCACTCCGTAGATTCGAAACCCTCCAAACCCGGTTCATGCGCAAGGCCACCGGAGCGCCTCTGTACATGCGAAACGACCAACTCCATTTCGACCTTAACTTGCCGACCATCAGGCAATTTATGAAACAAGCGTCTAAACGCTATCTCGATTCTGCCCTGTCCCACCCAAATCCCCTTGTGGTATCAGCCGCCGACTACGAACCCTCCCGTATCAGTAGAGTACGCCGCCCGAGGCACGTTCTGGTCGATCCAGACGATGAAATCACGTTAGATCACATGAAGAGACTCGCGTTGTCTCGTTCACTAAACACCCGACCGTTGTACCGCCCTCGCCGCCGAGGATGCCCGCCTCACCGACGTCGCGGAGGCCTATCGCCGCGTCACCTTCCCGTTCAAGTTAGCACTTCTCCCTCCCGTCTCTTGCTCGCGCCGGCCCGTGCCGAGCCTGTAGCTTTAAATGTCCCCTAATACAATTTAAATAATACCGATCCAGCTGTCCCCAAAACAATAGCTTGATATCCCCAGCAACGCCCTAAGCCGAGGTCCGTGTCCCGCAGGGGGCGCCCTTAGCGAAAGTTGCTTAGTTTTTAATATTTAATTTAAGCCTGGCTGGAGGCCTCTTTTGGCTTCGCCAGCAAATGACCGGTTAAGCAACCACATTTCCCAGAAATGTATGCGAGAAGCCCAACAAAAAAAAAAAAAAAAAAAAAAAAAATGGAGCAGCTGCGTTGGACCGAGTCGTCGCGAACTCAGTCACATTACAACTGGTTTTATGTGAGGACCGGGCGAATCCCGCTTTAATACTGTACGTTTCCTTAGTGAAACTTGCACAAATTGAAACTCGGGGGCCTCAGATAATTGAAATATTTCTTAAGTTGTAAAGTCGTACTTTGCCAACTTCATAATTGAGGCAGAACATGTTTTAATTAAATTGTAGAGTTTCAGGCTTTTAATTTAATTGATGTCAAAGTTAGATAGTCATTTGATGATTTAATGACAATTATTTAACCTCAAATATGAAATTGCATATTATTTATATCTACATAGTCATGAACTAATCACGATTAAGCGTCATTAAACTATTCAGTAATACCAATACCAGTTTAACACAAACAGACCGCAGCACTCCACTACAATTTGTTCACAAAAGCTAATTAATTCACACCCCTAACTACAACCGTAATAAGGAATAGTGTCAAAACAAATCATACTATTGAAACGACTATATTCTTTTAAGTTCTTTACTAGAATTTCAACAACACTACTGATTAGTATTTTATTATTTGCCAATAATAAAATACTTTAACATAAAAAGGAAAACATAAATAAAAATCTTATTAAAGTGCTTAAACCTCTAGACATCCCCGGCCATGTTTCCTCGGCTCTTAAATCCGGAAATCCGGGCTCCATCTGAGACTCTCTTTATTTGTCTTGAGGATGAATTTCACCATAACGTTTGAAGGAATTCTTATTGAAGCTGCAAGTTAAACAACAAGAATTATGCGATGAAATATCGGTATGGATTAAATGCAATATAATGAGAATGGCATATGGCAAGTTATTTTGAATTAAGTTTTCCTACGTACATTTTTATATAAATCTGAAAGTTTCAAATCTCGCCCAATCAGATAATCCTCAAACTAAAGGTATACTTGCCGCACCGTTTCGAAGAATTCAAGTGTACAATTTATGCAATGCACACATAATAGTATCACCTAATTTTACGTTTTATGGAATACATTTTCTAGTGTCCATACATTAGAATTTAATTACACTATCACTGCCGTGAATCCAAAGAATATTATTATTTCATCATCATCATCATTACGGCCAAATGCAGTCCACTGCTGGACACAGGCCTCCCCCAAAAAAATCACCACAATGACCGATATGGGTGTGTTGTGGGCTCATTGGGGGGGTTTTGCCATAATCGCCACGCTTGGCAGACGAGTTGGCGATCGCAGTTGAGTTGTTAATGTACTCGAAGGACGCTACTGCCCACCCTCCAGCTAATCCCTTAGTCGACTTTTACGACACCCACGGGAGGAGAAAGGGTGGTGGTATTCTGAGGCGGCACCACACGCCAAGTATTTTATTTGCCGAATGGAAATGAAAAAGATCCCATGTATAATTAGCTAAATCTTCTGCCTAAGAATCCATGAGCTAATAAAATATAAACTTAAAGTAAATTAGCGATAGTAAAACTTAAAATGGCGTATGCTCGAAAGCGTTCCAGACTTACAAAAACAAAACAATGAAAAAATGGTACATCAATAAACAAAAGTAAAATCCTACGAACTGGAAATCTTGTAAATTATAAATCTACCCTAAATGGAATTGAAATCTCCATAATGGCTTGCGCTGTGAAAAATGTGAGTACTGAACAGTACTACAATGATACAAAACATTCGGTGAACAAAGCGTGGCTTTGGATAAAGCACTAAACCAGCCACAGCTATGTATTATGGTGACGAAAGTACTTACACATACAACAATGTATGTATTTTAAAGGTTTAAGGATATAGTAAGCTTGGTACTAGTATTAGTGGTGTTATAGGCTGTAGTCCTAACGAGTGTGAATATTTTAATTCTAGCATCTCATTGTTCATAAGAAAGCGAAGAGATACCTTGTCGAAGTCGTATCTTATAATCGGAAAAATCACGATATACCCAAGGACATCATGAAATAGCAATAAGTACTTTACGAAATTTCTTGTAACCTATGTTACATCATAAGGTGACTATTGTGTGAAGGTATTTTATGTACTTATATTAAATATTGTGTGGTGTCCGGATTAAGAATATAGCACCAATCCATATCCCCCCGTGGATGTCATAAACAGCGACTAATGGACTCTTAACCAGTGGGATGGGCAGAAGCGTCCCTTGTGTAACAGCAGCCTTACTGCACTCACCAACCCGCCTGCCCAGCGAGGTGAGTACTGGCAAATTCCCCACAAAATAACAATACAGTTGCGGAAATCTATGGGAAAGGCATTTATTCAGCAGTGGACGTCTTATTGCTGATATGGTGATGTCGCAGTACTAATTTTTTTGGGAAGTTATAATTGATGCCGCAAGTTAGTTGTCAGTATATATTTACAAAGAAAGTCTCTAGACTACGTAGTGACCTTTTTGGAGAAGACAACAATAGGTGCAATGATTATCCAAGTGAAGTAGATTTTATTGACTAACCGCTGAACCGTGCCAGAACCGAATGATGATGGAATGCAACTAATTATTGATTTGAAACTATATTAAAATATAATTATTTCATTAAAACGTGGGTTACGCAAAAGCCAAGTATTAAAGTACAATACTATCTCCTTAAATCTCTATATGTCTATAAAAGCGTTATGCCACTATCACTTCGTTCAAATCTCACCCATGTCCAAAAACATTCGCCATATATTTTTTCATGTTTCCAGCGGATTTTTCATATCGGCTTTACTAATCTAGGATTCCATTTTGCACATGTAAATATTTGTATCTGAAATAAAAATTGTACCCCAAAACATGACCAAGAGGCTGATGTTAGTTTAGATAATCGTTTCGATTTTGGAGTTTCTCAGATAAATAACATTCATGAGTAAATAACAAACGCATGATCTATTTTAGCAGAAATTTGGAAGCATTTTTTGATGACTAGAATATTCAATTCATATTTTTATTGTATTTGCATTTTTAGATTGATATGCATAAGCATTACGCATAGCTTTATTAAAGGGTCAATAATACTTTATGAGGTGGAATGTTACTATACTCAGAATTGAAATGCATTCATTGGCAAAGTACCTAATCAACTGGAGTCGATCTAGTATCCCAATTTGCATTTAGAAGTCCTAATACCCAATGCTCAAGCCGTATGGGTCCGGCTACGAAGCCGTGTGGTGCCGGCTACGAATAGCACCAACCCATCTCATCCCGTGGGTGTCGTAAAGGGCGACTAAGGGATTAGCCGGAGGATGGGCAGCACCGTCCTTCGAATACATTAACAACTCAACTGCGATTGCCAACCCGCCTGCCAAGCGTAGCGATTATGGCAAAACCCCCCAATGAGCACACAACACATCGATGTCTGTCATTGTGGTGATCTTTGAGGGAGGCCTGTGTCCAGCAGTGGACTTTATTCGGCCGAAATGATGAATACTCAATTATCTCCACTTTACATTGATTCTTCTAAAGTCTGAAGCACATAACTCTTTCATTTCTTTTGCAGCTAAAAATGTATTAATTATCTAAAGACGTAAAGGCGCACTTTATATAGCTCGTTATATAGAGTGCGCTAAGCTCGGGGTTTTTCGAAGGATAAAATTAGTGACTACCGTGAACTATCCGGGTGGTGTCTGGTTTAAGAATATAGCACTACTCCATCTCCTCCCGTGGAGGTCGTAAATGGTGACTAAGGGACTCTAAACCAGAGGGATGGGCAGCAGCGCCCTTTCTGTGGAACAGTAGCTATTCTGCGCTCACCAACCCGCCTGCCAAGCGTGGTGAGTACTAGCAAATTGCCCCCAATATGATGACACAGTTGTGGAAATCAATGGAGGAGGCATTTGTTCAGTAGTGGAAATTGTATGGCCGATATGGACATCAGTGACAATTTATCAACTTTATTATATACTGTTCGTCATATTTATTAATCTTGTTGACGCACGAAATGTATACTTGTTCAATTTAAGGCCGAAACCTCATCTATTTACTAATACTTAATTAAAATAACGTATAAAAATTACTACTTAGCTTTGGAACCTGAAGAAGAATAGTAAGCAGAATATCTGTCGCAGGACTATTCGCCGTTGGAGCAGACGAGTCCTGTGAATAGCAATTTTCACCGTTTGACCGCAAATGGTGGGGTGAAAATTGCGTCGTATTACTCCCATCTAGATGGAACAGTGACATGACGAAGGTAGGAAGTGTAGAATGATGGGCAGCGTTGAGCATTGTCTCAAAACCTAGAAACGTCTTAAATCAAAGTTTGACTTCTATACGTATGTTAGAAACCACGCAATAGCGTGAAATTCTAAACTCAAATATTTCTGGCACGTTCAAACATGGAATACTTTTCATGGTAATGGCGACACAATATTTCATTTTCACCCTTCAAGGTATGTAATTTGATTACTGGGATCAATTTTACGACATTCGATACTTTTACGGTTGTTGAGCCTTAAACGTAAAAGGGTTACTGTTACTTCCCGCATTACTTTCCCTCCTTTGTCTTTATATGGAATTTTGAGGAAGAACTTTATGTTTTTAATAGATTCACTTTTTATTGCTGTGCGAGTACTCTACGAGTAGATGAGATTTAGCGGGCTTCAGATATAACATTTGACTTACGACGTAACGAGGAGAACAATTGATTTAATAAGAGCTGCGTTTATTTTTAGTTGGTAGTTTTAACTTCGTTCACACTCAGACTATAAACCAAAATATATTCTAGCAAAATATTCAAGTTGTAAACAACCTACATAGCAAAACTATAGTGCATACTATAGTAACAGGAAACAGAAAAAAAAAATTGGAAGAAAGATCAAAATAAAAAGATGCTACCAATAATGACTATTAAGTAGATAGTCGTGTGTAAAACCTATCCCACTAAAACCCACACATGTAAAGCAAGCAGGCCAACTACTAGCAGACCATGTGTATTAAAGTAATGTATTAGGTTGTCGCGATTATTAGTCATTAAAATAAAACACTCTTAAACGGTATTATATTACGTATATTATATATTTTTGTTTTCCTAATGTTTCGAACACTTATAGTGTTCGTATTCGCAGGATGACTAACGGCTGAAATTAATAATCAATCTAATATTTCTTAGTATTTTTATACATTTCTCTTTCTTTTAATTATCAATCAAATTAAAAATCTTTTGATTTGAGATTGAGGCTTGGCCTATTTTTGTGTTAAGTGTGATCGTAACGTAAAAAACAAATAACTGAAATATGGCAAGTATGCCAAGTTACTTGCCTACACGTTACTTACAGTAATAAGTAACTTGGCATAGTTGCCATCTTCATGCAGCAACGTAAATTGTATGTGTATTGAAAAAAAAAACGCAAGGATTTCAATAATGTAATGTTTAATGAAAACATGTCAAGTTATTTTTTCTCGTAACATCTTTTCTTGAACACTATTTAGGTATAAAAATTCAAAGCTTTTTAAACGCTATTAAAGTACGCTAGATTTGTTATGTTCTAAGACTAAGGGAGTGCCCAAAATTTTTGACCAGTTGAAAGGATTAATAAGCTCCGTAAAACTGATGGCCGTTAGGGGAAACATTTACTCAACTGCAGACTGCGCACTGGAAAACGCAGTGTGGGACGGCCTTCAACGAGATGGACAGAGAACCTGGTGAAGGTCACTGAGATTCTTTGGATGTGGACGGCATTGTAACCGGTCATAGTGGAAACCTATGACGGAGATCTTTGTTCAGCAGTGAACGTCTTTCAGCTGAAATGAAATTGGTATACGGCTTTTTATTGGTAATCATAACTCTTAACTAATAATAACTCTATAAATTGTTGTATCAAAAATGGATTAAAAGTGCGCGACCGGGCTTTTTTGTGAGAACTTAGCCTGGTACTGAGTGCGCACAGATTATGAAAGGCATAGTTGATATCAAATCCAAAAACTAGATATAGAGCAATTTATTATTCTTCGCACGGTTAGAATTTGGAAATCCACATCATGTTTTTGAAAACATGCACTAATGACCTGCGCTTTCATTAGGAACGTGCAATAGGTGTAGAAGGATCATCATATATCTTCGAATGAAACGACCCATAGGCTTGCCGCATATTGCATCCAACCTCGCCATCCAAGTGCCAGACCGTGCGCTATAGTCTTTTGTTTGGAAACGTTTCCCGCATGGCATTGAGTGTCGTCATCAATAACTTTCTTAAAATGTAGCTTGCCTTTTTCCACCCAGTATTAACAGTCCAATCACTCACTATAATTACACTGCTCATTTTGTCATTTGAATAAGGCTTTAAGTCGTGTGTTGTACAATACTTTTATAATATCAAGATAAATCTCGCGAATGCGGTCGTAAATACCATTTTCCCATCCCACAGATAGTGTACTTCCTGCGAGCAGACCACGCACTTCAAGCCAGCAAACAGGGTAGTGATTGTAAGCGATCTGCTAGCCAATGATACCAGTGCCACCCATTATACAGATACGCGATCGAGAACAATCGTTGGTATAGTAAAATAGATTACATATTTTTATTCACGCACCAAATTACATTTTTGTAATATACAGCCAAACATGTTCATTTTACTTATCCTCAAGCATTACCAAAATTACTCTTTATATAACATAATAAAATTCAATAAGATGTGCGTAGGCGGTGTATTGGAGGTAACATGTGTTTTGTGTGTTGAAAACAGGTTTATCCTGTTGTTAAGTAAATGTTAGTAAAAATGCAATTAGAAATATGAGCTTAAACAGCTATCATAATAGGTAATTAATCATAAGATACAGGTGCGCGCGACCAAATATATGCCGTATAAAATGACAAGATTGTATTATTTTTTCTTTACTATCTTATGACTATATGAGCAAGCCATCCGCTTGGTAGTAAACGTCACGCCTTCTCATATAATTGTAATGCAACACGGGAATAGTCTTGCCTGGCACTACACTACGCTCGTCACCGCAAGATATTAATTATGTAGTTTCTTACGCCCAGTAATTTCCTTAATTTTAGTAAAAAAATAAGAATATTTGGAAGCACGTACCACATAACCCTTTTGGCTTGCAGAGCAAATGTGAATGTAAGACTCAAATAACTCAATAATGAAACGAAACTTATTATATGAAGTTTAACGTGGTTACCACTTCTAGAATCGTAAATGATACATTGAAGACGTTGGGAATGCAAAGAATTCTAATAGTCATTATGTAATTCTTATATATCTAAGTAATAAAGCTAATAGTAATTAGCAAAAAAATTACTTCAATATTGGCACGATGTAGTTGAAAGGGTCAATATCATGTACTTAAATAGTGGGTTAGTAATTAATTCCATGATGCTTTAGTTGACATTGAACTACTTCCTAATCTATATACAAATAAACAAAATTGAAGTATCTGTTTGTAATGTCAAAATAACAGCTTTTTACTAAATGCGTATGAAAGTACAAAGGATACAACAAAAAACCAGTTTTCTTTTGTCTGTCTGTCTTTCGGTCTCTCTGTCTGTTTGTTCCCGCTAATCTCCGAAACGGCAGGACCGATTTCTACGGGACTTTCACTAGCAGATAGCTGATGTTATAATGAATAACTTAGGCGACTTTTAGTTCAGAAGAATAATCATGGTTCCAAAAAATAAAAAAATTGCAAAAAAATAAAGCCCATCAAATTCAACATGTCAAATTTCTATGCCGAAGTAATCTTATATTTATAAATAATCCAATTTCCTTTAAATTAAACGGCGGGTAAAAGCGCGGGTCCCAGCTAGTATTTAATGAAGTAGTATTTTTGTTGTTCTTAAATATAAACGTTGCCCCATACTTAGATTACTCCTGTGTCGTGAGTGCGTTTATAGACATGAATTACACACACAATACACCCAGACCCGGGACAACTACCTGCAGATCATACAAATATTTGTTCCGTGCGGGAATCGAACCCACGACCCGGAGCGCAGCAGCGGACTGTATCAGCAACTGCACCAACCGTGCCGTCAAAGTTAATACATACTTTTATTTCCATGCAACTGGAATGCAACTATATCGAAACATAGAATTCTGTCCTAGTTTATTCCATCAACCACCTAAACCGCATCTACTTTGTCTTAAAAAACAAGCATTAAAACCAAACTTCTCAACATCAACAATGTCCTTTCTATAAGTTGTTAGATTGCTATATAGGCAACGTGCTGGGAGTACATCGGCCGCGGAAGCTCAAACATCCACACATCCTTGAATACAGAATTAAAATAAAGGTGAAAAATCAATTTGGTATTCTCTGTGACATGATTCAAGCTATTCAACGACACGTTGCAGATGATTAGCAACGAGGACCGGTCTTAGCGAATGCCAAATAACGGCGATAACCCATTATCGCCGTTATTTTAATTCTGTATTCAAGGACGTTTGGATGTTTGAGCTTAGAGAATTGTACCCCTGATCACTTGGTACCATATAACAAAACACATTATTTTTAGACTTTAAGATATATTATTCGTGTTTAGCGCTAAAAGCATAGAGCCATGAAATATGTAATCGTATCCTGTATATTGCGGGTAAGCTTGTTGGTGTCGCACGGGAGAAATCTATATATGTCTAGGAACTAAGGAAACTCGTATTTTATTCAAAACGTTACTAGACTGAAATATATAGACGCTATCAATTGGCAAGACCATTTGTTAGTTAATAAATATCTTGTTTCATTGTAGATTGACAGACAGCAGCAGATACACAAGGAGTAAGACTAAAATCATGTTTACTCGTGTTAGGTAAATGGCTTAGGCTCGAGTGTGATCATACGAGGACCTGGAGCCTCCCTTAGGTGCCGAAGATGACCGCTCCAGTGGTTTTATCCGGTAGGAGTCCGGCATACCCCTTCGTCCTTCCCCGGGGCGAAGGAAGTTCATGAAGAATTTCCATTGGACACCAACAAAAAAAGGTAAATGGTTTAATTTAGGTTTAGTTTCATGTTCAGGTTAATAATAACAGCCCCGTAACTGTCACACTGTAGGCCAAAGGCCTCTACTCACACAAACAAGACACGAGCATTGATCACCACGCTTGCACACAACATGTTGGTGATTTGAGCCACCATTCTATCCAGGTTTCCTCATGATTTTGTCCTATGCCTAAAGTCAGTGGTGTCTTCGATTCACCAAGAAAGAACATACGATCTGAAAAATACCATACCCGTTTTCAACCCTAACCTTATTATGTCCGTAACCTTTAGACTGTCATGTCACACGTTCACGTCGAGGTTTATTGGTTAACACAAATAAATCTGCATGTGATGTATAGATGTTTAATATATAAACATATTCATTTAGCTTACAGAAAATACTTGAAGTCACACAATTTTCCCGTTTAACATTTACATTTGGACAGGTTTATTCAACGATGACATTTACAGCACAAACAAATGACCGACAACGGTAATTAATACAGAGATATATTGCCGGTCCCTTGGAGTCGTAGTCTTAAATAACACTTTAATATCTTAAATCGTAGATTAAACTAGGACTGTCCTGCGATAAGCTCTGTTCTCGAGCCAAATTAAAAGAGCTGAGGATGCACAAAACATTTTGGCAAATTTCCTCGAGTGTGGCCAAGGTGCAAGCCGAGTGTGAAGGCTCATTGCCTAGAATTCCCTACGGAGGAGAATGCGAATCACGTCCATCCACGGCCAAGAGAATTCCAGTATTTTCGGCGCTCTCGGAAATTATCCGTTAGACATAGGGCTCTAGATGTGATCCCAAGCATTAGTGTAATTGCTCGTATGTGAAAGAGATTGATTGAAAAAATATTTGGTACCACGGTATTGGAAATGATTCGATATTTGAAAACTAGACCTAATAATGTTATAAACCTCACGAATGAATTTTTTGATTTGATGTTTAATAAATTACTAAACATAAATATCTGAACTATCTATTTTAATGCAATGATTTCGAATGCAGTTATATATAATTTAAATGTTTCAGGTTTGTGTCAGAGATAAACTTAACATTACAAATTTGTGGACGCGTTATTATGATTCAATATTTTTCCGATACGATTTCAACACTAGAAACGCACGAAAATGTAAATTAACATTTCTTTATGTAAATATTGCACAGTAATATACCTTTTAATGGCTATAAGGCTCGCAATTAAGTGCAGACTGTTATGGACGGCTTGTGTACACATATTTTTGTTAAACTACCGATCATTACCCGGGTGTGGGTGAATTAAATCAGAGGCTATTTGGTTTTACTGACGTCGCTAATTACTACGGTGCTACCAGTCGACCCGTTAAATCTACCGCAATCATTGTACGCACGCTTACGATTAATTCTTTAAAAAATAACGCTTCATAATTTCATGGGAAAGTTGGTACTATGGACTGATTGGACTTCATTATCTAAAATCACTATTAAAGTTGTGTTTGGGGGGAATTTTCAGATACTCGCCAATGTGAAATTTTTGTATGTAAAAAAATTTCACATACTATACTCCCAGACCCGGAACATCTACCTGCAGATCATACAAATATTTGTTCCGTACAGAAATCGAACCCGTGACACGGAGCGCAGCAGCCGACTGTATCAACCACTGCACCAACCGTGCCGTCCTTATTGTACGTATAAATAAAATGTAACAAACCAATCAGCGAATTTTGCCAATACTATAAGTAAGGATAAGGATACAGTTGTCAGTGTAGTGTCCGTATTAAGAATGTATCACCACTCCATCTCCCCTGGATGTCGTAAAAGGTGACTAAGGGACTCTAAACAAGAGGGATGGGATGTAGTATTATTTGCGGAACAGCAGCCATTCTGTACTCAGTTTGTACTGGAAAAATTCCCGCAAAATGTCGTCAGACATGTCGTTAATATCTTTGTCCCGCAGTGAACGGCTTTTGGCTCGTATGAAATGATGAAGGATGCATTAAGTTCGGATATTTATACTTCATACTTTGTATTACCGACATTATCTGTATTTAAACAGTAAGCCATAATTGCTTTCTGAAGGTAACAATGACGACATTGTATTGTTTCATTGTAAAGGTTTTCGCGATTTTTACACATTATAATAAAACACTTTTAAACAGATTCTACCGCGAATATTTTAGATTTTTGTTTTTCCTGACGTAGCGAATACTTTGCAGCATTCGCGGTCGCAGGATGACTAAGGTAACAGGCGTCGTTACAGATTTAAAAAAAATACTTTATTTTGTCGACCGTACAAATTTGGTCAGAAAAATAAATCTATTATATACGCGATAGAATCCGTTTAAAAGTGTTTTATTGTAATGACGATATTCATTTAAATAAATATATAAATATTCAGCCGAAAACCCGTATTGAAAAAAAAAGTATTTGGAAAAGCAGCGAATACACCCTTCCACCCATATTTATATACGATTATACACATAATGTCTGATGATCTAAAACATACACTTGTTTACAGTGCATATCAGGTTGGTTTATCCCCAGCGCATATTGAAACTGTTATCGCGCTCTGCAAATTCAATTGCGCAGTGCACTCTACGCGACAACTTCGGAACGATGCAATTGATCGTCACTACCCATTATGCTAAGAACTATTTTGAAGTTATTTATTTATTAACATAATATGTCGCAATATTCGGTAATATGATAGCGGACAATCTGATCGCTGAGAATATCCAAGTTCGAGCGTGAATATCGTGACTAATCTGATAAATATTACTTGTACAGAATTTTCCGTGTGGTGTCCAAATTTATCCGCGCAGTTTGCTGTTTATTTCTAAAGATTAAATAAAAACGAGAAGCTAGTTCCAGTGGCCATGATTATAAAGTTTATTGGAAAGACAATTTTTTTTATAACTTGAGTTAAATAATCTATTATATGGTCGAAATCACTACGACCCTAACCAACTAAGTCTTATAGTTTAAGTCGGCGAAAATAAATAATATGTACTTTACCATTGACGATTGAAAAATGTATGAAAACCTACTAAACTAAATAAAATTAAGGTAACTGCTGTAGTGTTTTGCAGGTCTATTCCGTGTCGTTGTATAAGTAACTCTACGCGATAACACACTCCGTTTGAAAACCATCATAATTATGGAACTATCTCGGCAAAACTATTCATTTTGACTATTTATGAGACCCATGCCCAGTAATAGATGTCTAGTCTGATAAAGTATACCGCAATATTCTGGAAAGGACCTAGAGAGTATGTTTAACCGTTCGTCTAGATTAATGTCGCAACACATATTGGATGCTACAGCCAAAATGTTGCCGAAATGTGTAGTATTATGCTAATACGACAGTTATTCTTTTCGTGACCAGAACTTATAATATTATGTATACAACACTGTGACTTTGACTTATTAAATGGTTGTCGTTATGGCTATTTTCATTTTGCATTTCTGGCATGATCTCTGACTCAGCCCCTGTCGGTGACCTTTGGCTCTTTTGAAACTAGTTACCGCCCGATATTGTTTAAAAGATGAAAGAAAGATCGAATACGGTTTTATTTTGGACTAGCTGGGACCCGCGGTTTCACCCGCCATTTAATTTAAAAGAAGTGGGTTATTGATAAATAATTTAGAGTACTTCGGCATAGACAATTGACATAGAGTATGTATATATAATGGATTTCATGGGTTTTAATTTGTTTCGCGTGACACTAATTATTTTTCTAAAATAAAAGTAGCCTAAGTTATTCCTTGTAACATCAGCTATCTGCCAGTAAAAGTCTCGTAGAAATCGGTACAGCCGTTTCAGAGATAAGCGGAAACAAACAGACAGACAGACAGATAGACAAAACAAATAAAAATTGCGTTTTTGTTGTAGGTTCCGAATATACTTTCATATGCATTTAGTAAAAAGCTGTTATTTTGACATTACAAACAGACACTTCAATTTTATTTATTTGTATAGATTTGTACAGCAAATTAAAAGTCTCATACGCGACTAACGCGACTGCACGGCAGAGAGATAGAAATCAACCTGTTCGCACATTGGCTCTGCTCACTGCCGTGAATGAGAGCTGAGTGTAATCGAGGTATAATAGATAATGACAGTACAGAAAAAAAAAGTAACCTGCGTGAGGCCCAATAAGGCAGCTATCTCACTAATTAAGAATCGCCCAAACTTCCATCTCTCGACAATCATCACATATAGCAATCCATTGTTGCTGCACTACATTGGTATTCTGTGAGAACATGATGCTTTCCCGGTTGAGCACGTCACCGTTGTTAACTAAAGCTTTACTGGTGACAGTAAGTCTCTGTCATCACAAAATAACATAGGTCAGCAAACGACTATGGTATTTGACACCGTAAATAAGAGATAAATGGAAGCAACGATCATCCATAACAAAACATTTTTTTATTGGTCTCCAGTGGAAATTCATCATGAACTTCCTTCACACCAGGGAAGGGCGAAGGGGCATGGCCGGCCTCTTACCAGCTAAAACCACTGGAGTGGAGATCTTCAGCACCGAAGGAGGGCTCCAGGTCCTCGTTAGACCATACTAGATCCATAACATAACACCGTACTGCTATTAACATTTCACTTGGTTCTCCCGATTTTTCATATGTCTTAAAAAGATTCACAGATACACAGAATAGAAAAAAGATTCTTGAAACACTTTTGAGCAACTGTAATCCAATACAATTATTTAACTATGATACTAGAAAACTATGAAATCTGCACCCAAAATTGTACTGACACCGTCACTGTCGTCTACAATTTATATCAATATACATGAGGCGAACTTCGTCGAAATCGAGAATTAATCCTTACAAGTGATATCGCACGAACGATTCTATACAAACAGAAGAGAGCTATAACAGCAATATGAGTGCTTCAAAACATAGTTTGTAATATTCTTGGTAGTAACTGACTCGCATATTTGAATAACAGCAAGAACAGAGAGATTTCCACTTTATGATATTCGAGTGAACATTGTATCCGCAGTGTATATATTATACGTCTAAATAAACATGTTTGAATAAAAACTGGCGTTGCGCGCAAACCACTTGAATATATTTTACTGACATCATGCAATAATAAAATAATCTAGAACGACGACGTCCTGACTACGATGTCCACTGGAATCGTGCCAAGCACCGCGGGATGCAACGTTATCCGAGCCTCGACTACAAAGTTCTTAAGAAGCATACTCCTGTCTAACTTTGTCGTTATTATAAAATGTAAGAGGCGACGCAAATAGCGCAGAAGTGGAGTAGTTCGACGCATTTTTTACATTTCGAAAAACGACTATGGGCAAACTCGAGTCGCGTCGAACGTTGAATGCTCGCAAATTTTTATGACCCGGTGTTGTGCGCATCCGTACATGCTATGGGTATCGATAATCCTAACATAACCATTTCATTTGCACGTGACATATATCGTGCGAGTAATGTGTTTCCGCGTTAGTTGGTACATGTTACAACGTATTAAATTAGACGTATCAGCAAATAGCTTGATATTGGTACGGTTGGCATCTGCGCACTGCGTCGACAGTGACAGTGTTTCATACATCATTCAAACGAAACCTGCATCCAATCGCTCTTACATTTTGGTTATAGCTCCCCCACTTACATGATAAATCGCCGCTATAAAGGAAACTTGTAGTATCATCTCGAGTCCGCGGCCATGTGCTACATCGTCGTCTTTTATCAGATTTATCCAGCTGGTTGCGAGAGCTCATGTAAAATGCATGCAGGGCCCATGTATGTAATTGTTATAACAGTCTTTATATTACATCCTATGAGACGTATACCTATATTTCGAGTTTTATATAGTCAAAGCAGAACTCGAGGTAACGATTACAGTTAATTAATCGGTAACTCAACATTTTTGCAATGATTTAATTTGTTGTAACCAAATAAATTATTTTTTAATTAGTTCTTAACTTTAATTATTTCCTTGTGGCGTCCGGATTAAGAATAAGCACCACTCAATCTCCTTCCGTGGATGTCGGAAAAGGCGACTAAGGGACTTTAAACCAGAGGGATGGGCCACAGCAGCCCTTCTGTAAAATATCAGCCATTCTGCGCTCACCAACCCACCTGCCAAGCGTGGTGAGTATTGGCAAATTCCCCCAAGATTACGATACTATTTTGGAAATCTATAGGGCAGGCCTTTGTTCAGCAGTGGACATCTATAGGCCGATATGATTGATAAAATGATTTATAATTAATTATAAAATAATGGACCAGAGACCTTATATCATTATTAAATTTTGAATTAGGAAAAAAATTCGTTATGCCCAATAATATGGCAAACAGTTGTCCAAATAAATAGAACACCTTTGTTAGTATTGCTATTGATTTCAGTGTATCCTAGCTCTGATTTTTATTTAAGGTTTCAATATATATTAACTCAGATCCAAGGATTTCTGTATTTACTTTTATTTTCTCAGTAATTGCGTTTATTTATTTAGGATCAATAGGCCACTGATTCATATCAACATCCCATTTTTGGGAAAGCAAATGACACTCCAATATTAGTCTGCATCCCAAGTGTCATACATCAATAGCTGCAGTGCAATACAAAACTATAAACACAATATAGCCCGTGATATTGCCATTTTGTATTAAATGGAAGTAATTGGAATTTCTGTCAAGTGTGAAATTGGCGTCTTCATTGAGCGACTAGCGACGAAATGTTCACCTCATGCAATATGTATGCTCTCAGAATATGTATGTTTATTTGCTCTTATATTAATTCAATGTATATTTATTGCTCGTTCAGAGTTATTACTGCTGCGTAGTTGTATTTGTAGTATAATCCATTAGAAAGAGCCTGCTAGTGATACTCATTTATAGATACGTAAATATAGTAGGTTGGTACAGTTTGTAGAATGTTTGAATGAATGTTTAGATGAATGAATGCTTTAGCAGCCCAATACCTTAATATAATCAGCCCATTACTGTCCCACTACTGGGCACGGGTCTTTTCTCAAGATGAAAAACTTAAAGACTCGGCCCACCACGCTGGCCTATGGGGTGGCGGACTTTTTTTTTTATTGGTGCCCAGTGGAAATTCTTCATGAACTTCCTATGCCCCGGGGAAAGGCGAAGGGGTATGCCGGACTCCTACCAGCTAAAACCACTGGAGCGGTCATCTTCGGCACCTAAAGGAGGCTCCAGGTCCTCGTATGATCACACTAGAGCCAGGCACATCTCGGAGAGGGTGACTGTAAAGTGGTCACCCCCCCGAGGGGATTGTAAAGGATCCCCCAAAGCGTCCCACGGCAGCGCGTGACCACATGCGTGCTACCATCTTCTCATGGGTCGCTCGGTGTGGGCACGCAGATTCCCCAATCTATGCACCCGCGAACCCAGATGTCCCCTGCCTCACAGCAACGGCAGCGGGTTTCAGGCGTGTGGAAATTAGGCGGCAGGGCGGTTGTTACCCCGGCGCCGTCGCCTCCTTCTTCGAGCGGGGTCGGCCCTCTCCCGATCCCGCTCTGCGGTCTCCTTCTGGAGCATGACGCTTTCACAGAAGGAGACCACTGCATTCCAGTTTTCGTACTCTGCCAACATAGCCGACACTACTGCTGGCAGAGAGAGATCTTGCCTGATCCGATCGACCATGATCCGCCGCTCGGCGGCCCACGCGGGGCACGCCTCGAGCGTGTGCTGCGCGGTGTCCTGGTCGCTTTCACAATGGTGGCATTGTGCCGTGGCCTCACGTCCTATCCTGTGCAGGTATGCACCGAAACAACCGTGCCCGGTGAGCACCTGCGTCAGGCGGTAGGTGACGCGCTCGCTCCTTCTGAGCCAGGCTCCAAAGAGCGGCAGGACGGCCTCCACGACGCGCTTGGTCGCGATGAGGTGGCGGCCTACATACACTATTGAAAAAATTTAGCTATCTCTGGTGTTCAGGTTTCCCCACGACGTTTTCCTTCACCGTTAAGTGGTAATCAAATTATAATCCACACATGAGTCCGAAAAATCATAGATAGGCAGGGATCGAACTTACGTCCTTTTGTATGGAAGCCAAGCGTTCAACCACTAGGCTATCACTGCTTTTTGAGACCTTATGGTCATCTAATTATATGATATTTCCTGCTTACATACATGTAGGTAATATCTAATAAGGGGACTATAAGGTCTCGGGCAACTTTTCCACTGGAAATCAATAAAAAAAGGTCTCGGGCAAATAAAGCGTTTAGTAAAATTCTAAAATACTTTACTCTTGTCTGATTTTACATTTTGATATATGATGAAAGTCTTCTTATAAAGCCACTTTTAAGTACGTGGTGTATTTAAAAGTCTGTTCTGTCCGAAGTTTAACCAGTTCATTCTCAGGATAGAGATATTGATATTTACTTTTACTACACAAATTGTCTCGTTTCCATTGTTTACTTTACCTTAACACTAGGTATATTTTTTATCCTTATTGTACCGCACCGAATAGCGCATTGCGTCGACGCAGGTTGTAACTGAAAATCAGCGCTGTGTGTGTGTACCACTTTGTTCATGTACCAAAGCTGTATGCTGTGCGATAGCTGTTTTGCACCGATGTATGAGGTTTGAGAGATATCTTTATTTCCCATAAGAATTATAATTCACTTACATGAGAAATTTTAAAAACTATCAATGTGGTCGATGAACAGGTACAGATATAATACAAAAACAAAAACATAAAATAATTTAAATAAAGTGGGTAAGCGCCAATAACTCAACCCAACTGAAGCGTTCACGGAGCACGCGCAGCTGGAAGTGGTACATATTAAAGTGCATATCGTATCGCATATCGCCCCGAATTCGAAGTCTTGTTAGTATATGTAATTATATCTACTAGCATTTTAACGCCTCTATCACTGATTATCTGTCAAAGTCTTAAACATAGACTATACTAATACTGACAGTCTTAAACAGCCAACTTCAGATGACCCACCGATACGGTTCAGGAATACTTGTATATTTAGCATATTTTTCGGTTCTTTTCATCATATTAACCAAAAGACGTCCACTGCTGAACAAAAGCCTTCAGACCAAAAGATATCTTCATAAAAAATATATATATAAACACACATAATAAGAGTAAACTCGTGTAAGCGTCGTGCATGGAATTCGAATCGACAAACGGTAACTATAGACAGTGCTGTTAGTGTACAAATAGTCCCATACTTTTTATATCAAATGCTAAAACCTGATCTTCTAGTAGATTCATTATTTGATTATTGCTGTCAAGCCTTATAATGTATGCACCAGATGTAACATTTTACTATAGAAATCATTAATTGAATTGAAATAGCAGACTGTCTGCCACGTGAGTCTGCCTGACCACGGACGATGCAGTGTTTGAAACGTAGAGTGAATTAAGAATAGTATTTTATTTTACCAATGCCGTGTGGTGCCGGCTAAGAATACCATCACCCCGTCTCATACCGTGGGTGTCGTAAAAGGCGACTGTGGGATTAGCCGGAGCATGGGCAGTAGCGTTCTTCGAGTACATTTACAACTAGACTGGGATCGCCAACCCACCGCCAAGCGTGGTGATTATGGCAAAACCCTCCAATAAGCACGGAACACAAACCCATATCAGTCGTTGTGGCAATCTTTGGGGGGGGCTTCTGTCCAGCTGTGGACGTTTGTCGGCTGAAATGATAATGATGATGATGATTTTATTTTACATATTTATCGTGCAGGTATGGTGAACATGGTGATCACGTCGGGGTCACCAGTTTAGGGAAACAAGGTTTGGTGTTCCTCCATAGAAAAGGGAGGATCCGCCAGCCAGGCATACCCCGACGGGATTCAGGGTTCTTTGACGTCATCGGAAAGTTGCATTTAATAGTCAAGTAGATGTTGTTGTAAGTTGTAGTTGCATTGCTGGCTATATAGGTGTTGCCACATCACTCCCCCCCGAAGACCGGAGGGCGACCGTGCGTGATGAGTCAGCTGTTCTTGCGTCTTCTGAATTTTACCAATGTGCCAGTGAATGGTTGCAGTGCGTCAGAACTAAATGCCGTGGAGTCTAAATGCAGTGAGTCGGAACTGCTTACGGTGAACATCCCCAGTGTGTCGGGGCTGATGCTGCGTATTCTCCAGTGATTCGGAGTGGTGCAGTGAAGCGTAGTGGCTGACTGCGGCATGGACCAGGAGAAGTTGCTCTGCTTTGACCGGCCGTAGATGCAGTGTGCTGTGCCATGCTTGAAGAGAAGGGGCTAATGTGGTTAGGGACCAGGCTTGCTTTTGCTGCAGTGTGTGATGTAACCTTGTAGCCGAGATTGCTGGCTGGCAGTGTGACTTGCTGCTTGCTTCTTCTTGGGATTGGATGGAGAGTGACAGCAATGATGCGAACTAATTGCTTCTCTGCATCGTGAAGGCTGCGCTGATGTTCATGGCCAGGGGTCACCAGTATAGGGAAACAAGGTTTGGTGTTCCTCCACAGAAAAGGGAGGATCCTCCAGCCAGGCCGATGGTATGCCTGGCGGGCTTTGGCCTCGAGGATCCTCCCTTTTCTATGGAGGAACACCACACCTTATTCCCCATACAGGCATTTATGTTCCACTATACATATGTGTGCTTGATTGTAGAATATTGCACGTGTGATGTTTCAGGTATTTATTATAAACCAATGTAAGGTTGAGCATAAAATATTGTTTCATTTTATAATTATTTGTGCATTAAAAATATAATTGTTGTATTTATGTTAGGGTTGCACGCTGCACGTATGCGTACGGCACGTATGGTTGATACACATAGGTATATAGAATGAACAAAACAAACGCGATATATAGCTTACGGAAGTAAGCTATTTCAATTCAGTGGATGCTATTCGCGTAAACTACAGGAAATATTAGAAATAATTGATATTAATTTACGGTATCATAAATTTCCACAAAAAAAAGTGTAAAAATCATCTTTAACAAACGATTACGAGTGATTCGTTGTCATCCATTGAAGAGTTCCGTTTCCGTTTTTTATCTCCGAAAATCTTCATCAAATATTTACCAATATACCACCCTCGACATATTGCCTCAATGAAAAAAGAATAACTAAAATCGGTTCACAATCTCGGAAGACATCGCGTAACATACCCACAAAAAATGTAGTCGAATTGAGACCTTGCTTCTTTTTTGAAAGCAAAAATAAAAATAGCGATAACAATCTGTAATAAATAAATCAACGTATTGGACAAACTGAAATATCGATCGATCCAGCTATGCCTAGATAGCTTATATCCCTCAGAAACGCCCTAAGCCAAGGTTCGAGTCCCGCAGCCCGTTAGCTGCAGTTGCTTAGTTTATAAAACTAATTTTACATCTGACTGGAGTCCACTTTTGGCTTCGCCAGAAATTTCCCTGTTAAGCAGCTTACAAAAAAAGCGTCAATGATAATACTTAGACTAAAACATAAAAGTCGATCATTATTCTTTTCAGCATTAATTCTTTGCAATTAAAAACCTTATTTGCATAAAAATACTAAAGTCAATCATTATTCTTTTCAGTTTTAATTCTTTGCAATTAAAAACCTTGCATAAAAAATACAAAACTTTCTTACAATCTGTTCTTACAAAGGTAAAACACTTTTCCTTTTCCCTTTCAATTGTATTAAAAATATATGGTTTTTTCTTTGATCTCTATAAATTCCACTTTTCATCCATTCATTAATTGTTTCGATGTACTGCAATGTTTCCTGCTATTATAAAATTATGTTTCAAATAAATTTTGGATACACAAGTTCAAAGTGGTTACAATATTAACTGTTACAATGCTGTTTGATTTAATTTACTAACTGAGCTTTACACAATTTCAAAGTAAAAATTCAAGATTAATATGAAATTTATCAACCATAAAATTAAGTAATAAATACGTTCTTAGTTCTTGTTTGAAACTGAAGACCAAAATAAGCTTCATTTCATCAATGAGAGGCCCATGTTTAGTAGTGGTCGTTTATGGGCTGTTGTGTGTATTATAAGTACTACAAAACGTGATTCTGTGACAATTTTTGTATAACAATAAAATATATTTTATGTGATTTCTTCAGTTTACAAAAAGTGAAAACGGGAATATTATTTTACTTTATATCAAATGTTATGTGAAGGAGAGTAAGAAAATAAGCAAACTAAACGGCAACTAAAGTGTCGACTATTCATAAGTGCCTTTATATGGTATAAATGAAAAAAAAAAAAATTCATCATCATCATCATATCAGTCAGCTATGTCGGCAACGTTAGTTCTTCTACGGATTTCATCATTTCTGAATCGATTTCGTAGAGAAATACCAAGCATAGTTCTCTTCACAGCTCGGTGAGTGACATTGAGCTTTCTTATGAGGCCCCATGAGTGAGTGACCACGTCTCTGTTCCATATATCATCACTGGTAACACACCCTGGTTAAAGACTTTCGTCTTGAGGCATTGCAGTATTGTTGATGAAAAGACGTTACGAAGTTTCCTGAACGATGCCCAGCCGAGTCGGATTCAACAATTGACCTCTTTCTCGAAGTTGGACCTACCTAACTGGACAGTTAGTCCATACGAGACATACTCGTCAACAACTTTTGAAATTCGATTTACATATAACAACCTTAAGTCGTTATAAATAAAACAGTCTAGTCAGTTAGTTACAAACTACGCAACTACGCCCTCAATAACAACAACCCACCCAAAATGTATTTCAAACTCATAAAGTCACTACTCATACAATAAGGAAAACAGGAAACTTTCCCTGGTAACTGAGAAAACCCACAAAGTAGTCTTCGAAATCGGTCGAAATAATACAAGCAAATCAATTACCAGTACCTACACGGTATTTTCGAGCTAATAACTCTTTTACCTACAAACCCAGTTCGTTGCGGTTAGAGGGGAAGGCGCACTCTTTAATCACCGAACCTCACGAACGAAGCCGTGCAAGTCAGTGACAGGTGCCCATTTTTTCATTCACATTCCTCATAAATAAGAATAATGATTAAACGTGGTCATTGGCTGTGTAAAGCAGAATTAATTAGCTGTTATTAGATTTTATTACTGTTCATGAAATTGGAAAAAGGAACCGCCTTTTAGCGTTTTATTTCATTGGAAAAATTTACCTAATGATGTTTTATTAACAACACCCAGGGTTGTTAATAAAACATCATTAGGTAAATTTTTATTTAGAATACATTCTTAGTTTGTTAGGAACTTCGTTTAATATAAAACGTAAAAAAAGCTGTGCATATAAGTTATTTTTACTTTGTCATGGGGTCACACACACACAAATACAAACATGATAAATATCCACTGCTGAATATGGGTCTCCCAATGATCGATTGTAAATGGGTATTGTCGTAATAACCACGCTTATCAGGTGGATTGGTGATCGCACTATGTTGTTATTAGCTCACGGGAAGATGCTGCTGCCCATCCTCTTGATGTAAACAGTCGCCTTTTACGGCACCCTCATTGGGAGAGGGGTGGTCTATTCTTCACCTGAAACCACACGGAACACAACTGGATTGCATGTCAACAATTTAGTGACGACTCAATTTTCTAGGCTGCTTAACCTTGGTGAAGGTTGCGGGAATCCGTAGGATGCAAGAAGAGTAGGACCAATCGGTGTGGCAATGTTTGGCGAAGTCCTATGTCTAGCAGTGGACATCTTTCGGCTGGGATGATCATGATTCTTATAGCAGCCAGAAATTAAAAAAAGGTGAATCTAAGACCTTTATCAACCGAGACTTAGTTAAGGTTGACCAGTCTATCTAAAGGCGACTGAATATCAACAGTTTATATGCAGTCGCAACCATCTGCTCCAATTACTTTGTTACGCCAATTTCTTTAGGTAAGAATGATTGTTAGTCTGTTGGGCATCTCTCGTGCTTATAACAACTATGATAAAAGTATTAAGGTACGGAAACTTGTTTTTAAAATAAAATAAAATGCGATTCTTTCAAACATTTCATGCAAATCTTGTTGCTTAACCAGTCGTTTCTGGCGAAGCCAAAAGAGGCCTCCAGCTAGGCTTAAAATTAATATTACACACTAAGAAACTTGTGCTAAGGACGCCCCCTGCGGGACTCGGACCTTCGCTTAGGGCGTTGCTGGGGATAACAAGCTATTGGGTATTCGTATTTGGGGACGACTGGATCGGTATTATTTAATATAAGGACAATTGATACTACAGGCTCGGCATGGGTCGGCACGAGCAAGACACGGGGGAAGAAGTAGTTGCTTGAAAGGGATGATAGAGTCGCGGCGATAGGCCTCCATGACGACGCTCACCGTCGGGCATCCTCATCGGCGAGGGAGGAACAGCGGTCGGGTACCCATTCCGGTCGCCAATAGAAGTTATTTATCGTGACAAGCGTAGCATAACAACGCAGATCGATCGTTCTATGTGGATTTAGCCCCAAGACGCCTCTGCCGCAGGTCGACTATCTCAGGTGTAATTACAAAAATATTATATTATTACTACTAAGATTGATTAATCATGAATCTATTAGGCCTCAGAATGAATTTAATGAAATAAACTAATACGCTATATATCATAACCGAACAATACTAGTTTATAAACTAAAACAAAATTAGAAACCAGCAGAGACTTGGACGTAACTTCAACTAGATATCTCAAACGCTACCTAAGTTAACGGATTATTTCAAAATACTCGATAACGAAAGTCATGGTGGAGCGAGAACGGACCATGAATAAAATGGAGTTATAATAGATCTGACCATTTTAATGAAATGTATACAGATTGTTATATTCCCATAAGTCAGGAGTTAGCAGAGCTTTGAGCTCACGAATTATCTTTCAGTTGTTTTGGAAGAAAAGATTAAATTTATGTTGGCAGTTTTCTATTTTTAAGAACAAATTGCTGCAAGCATATCACAGAAAAAACATCGGAAAACGGAAAACAGTCACGCTGATTTTATGAAAACTTCAATAAATAAGCAACCTACTATTGAATATAGAAAACGGAATTAAAATGGAGACAATGAATTTTCAATATTCATAAATGCATAAGTCTCATTTTACTACTTGAAAATATGAAAGTCTTTTCCAAAATATGAAATACCAAGAACGTACTGAATTGAATAATATTCTGGTCTCATTAAAAAGGGTTATCGGTATCCAACCCTAACGATGCCTATAAGGGTTAAATTTTATGAGTTCTAACAAATAATTTGTTCTTCATCACAATGGTTTTCTTTGTTCCTGACTGTCAAAGCATTATTGTTTGGAATTATCCCTTGTGGTTTATCAAATTGACCGAATGTTTGAAATAAACTACTTATGAACTGATCATTAGTATTTTATATTAATTATGTCTATAACTACCGTAACATTCATTTCGGCCGAATGAAGTCCACTGCTGGACACGGGCCTCCCCCAAAGATGACCACAACGACCGAGATGGGTGTGTTGTGGGCTCATTGGGGGGTTTTGCCATAATCGCCACGCTTGGCAGACGGGTTGGCGATCGCAGTTGATTTGTTAATGTAATCGAAGGAAGCTGCTGCCCATCCTCCGGCTAATCCCAAAGTCGACTTTTACGACACCCACGGGAGGAAATGGGGTGGTGGTATTCTGAACCGTAACATGAAGACCATCAATATATTCACATTTGAAATTTAATTCACAGCAAATCCAGCAACCCCCTATCTTTACTACAGTATTTGTTCTTTTCTTTATCCACTTATTCCAATATGAAAGAGTATTTATTACTACCACTACGTATTAGAAAGATGTTTACGTAAGCAAAGGGAATAGCAATAATTACGTTTTATGAATACGAGTTATGAATTCCTTAAATTTTGATTCCTTTAATCATGTTAGGTTTCATTCAAAATTCTAAACTACGATTTGACACAACTCAATAGATTGATCATAAATTAATTATCATGTCAATGAAAGACCGCACATCCATTGTTAAAATTGCACAATTTTCCTAGAGATTTGTTTCTACTATTCCAATTGCCAGAGCGTAGCAATGGCTTTTTTCCTGGGAGGGGCTAGATTGAAATCAGCGCTGTAGTACCTACCAAGAGGTTATTTTTAATAAGTGATTCAATATTATTCACGCCAACCTGAACCTGGATTAACTAACATGCTTAAAAGTTCGCCATATTTGATCATAGCCGTATTAGCCGAAGGACGTCCACTGTTGAACAAAGTCTTTTCCTACAAAATTAACAATTCTTAATAATTTGCATTGGCAAATGCTCAGTGGCATTCACTCAAACTGGGAAAACCAGACCAGAAGACATGGTAAGAAATATAATTTCTATATTTTATGTACAGTAACGTTGATTTTATTTTATTTCTTCAGAAAACTAACAGCTAAGATACATGTAGAGAAGGCATTAGCGAAAGAAAGCCGATTACGAGTTCTCACAGATTAGAAAATGTTAACGTTAACGTGATTTAAAATATTAGAGTGGATCAGACCAGCAAACTGGAAAAAAACAACTCTCTGTTGTCCGCAATGTTGTAAAGGCATCGCAAAAAAACAACTGTTTCATATTTAGGTATAGGTCCAAATATAAGTCCATCCTGTGGACAGTCAATGTACATATAATTTTAAATAATTAAACTTATCTTATTATTATAGTAATGCCTTAGATTTTCGCGATTATTACACATTATAATAAAACACTTTTAAACGGATTCTATCGCGTATATTTTAGATTTTTGATTTTCCTGATTCCTTTGTGGTTTGTCATACATAGGGCAAACAAAGCGTAGCATAGCCACCCGAATAAAAGAACATATAGCTGACGTCAAGCATAGACGCTCCACAAAGTCTGCAGTGTGTGAACATGCCTTAGGCAAACCTAACCATCATCTTCGTTTTGATCAACCTCAAGTACTCGCGAAAGAGAACCGATATGTACCTAGAATGTTTCGTAAGGCTATTGAAATTAAAAAACATCCTAATTTTAATAGAGAATATGGTTGGCAGGTACCACCTGTTTGGAATCCAGTTATTAAAATAATAAAGTCCCAAACAAGATACCGCACTAAGAAACATCAAGACACTGTGAGTGATTACTGCGTGCATCGAAATTAATTTTTTGATTAAAATTGTACGGTAGATAAAATAAAATAATTTTTTAAAATCTGTAACGACGCCTGTCACCTTAGTCATCCTGCGACCACGAATGCTGCAAAGTATTCGAAACGTCAGGAAAATCAAAAATATACGCGATAGAATCCGTTTAAAAGTGTTTTATTATTATCTTATTATTATTAATAATTATCTTTTATTGCAATTTCGACACAGATTTCTGTCCGTCTCATGCCCCTTTATTGGATATTTTGAAATGTCGTAGCAAAATATGCTAGGACAAATATGAATTAATGCATATTCAATCTTGCTTGTTATAACACGAAAAACCTTAAAATTATACTAAAATGCTAGGTGTTGTGATCGAAGTCATCCATGCTTAGGTCTACGCAGGACGCGACTGTAACTACATTTACCTCAGTGGCAGTAGACCAATGTTCAATTACAGTTGGTTTACGTTTACATAAGACAAAAAGGGTGGTTACAAGACATAAAATAAGTCCCAATAGGCCTTCCTTAGCCATAATCAGGATGACTTCTCTCGTCGCTCCTGAAATGGAGAATACTTGCTGAACAATACATGCATATTTAAAGATTCTTTTAAAAAACACATGACCCAATTTTAAGGAAAAAGAAAGAAAATTCTCGGTTTATTTTGTCACATGCGATTGTAGAAACCTCTTTTACCCAATTTGATGTTTATAAGGTCTTTCTTATTTATATATATGCAGCGGCCGGTAAAAATATAAGTTTAAGTTTCTGTGCACCTGATTTAACATTTATAACGAACACTTTTTTAATCTCTTCTTTATATATTTGTAAATAACAATGATTTAGATGGCAAAAATAAGTATGTTTATTATTATAACTTGTTTCCGTCCTAAAATAATATACCACGACTTAGTCACCTTCCACACTCCGATGCGTAAAGTACTAATTCCATTAATAATACAAAATATATTTCAGTACCCGCATCCACAAAAAAAAAAATGCCGTGCGTACAGCGAAGATGTTTGGTACCTACCACCCAAACATGGTCGTATGCACATATATGGTCATTGTGCGATTGCTTTTTTGTTTGCTCTGTGTTAGTAAAATGCATGATATTATTGTAAAAATGAAGGGTCTTACAATGTTTTTTATGATTCTATTTGTAAATCGTGGGCTAATTCACCTTCTAAAAGGTCACCGATGATAAATCGGCACAATAAATGTTTAACATACTTCACGACTTATTTATTAACACCAAAGCGCTACAACAGTTTTAACTTTATCTACTCAAAAAATCAACGCCGATTTCAGGCGAGCATAAGAAAATTGTTATATGCCAATTTTAACTGGATATTAGCTTCTCCAAAGATTTTCTTCATAGTATCCACGATGGGCAAGCAGTTATGATCACAAACTACAAAGCTCTTTCACAAGTAACGCTGCTGCCTGTTTCCGACCTGAAACAATCAAAGTTGCCAACTTGGGTTTTATTTCCACTTACTGTCAGTCAGAGCTAAGTTAAAGATTAACTTCACCGATAATGCTAAGAGATACAATGTAGTACTAATCACTGTAAACGTATGGTTGGCGTGGTGTTTCACTGCGTGGTGTCAAGTAACCTTCCGCGAAAGCGTTGGTACACGACACCCTTCGACCTGAATTCTTCCTTTAAGAACGTCTCCAGATGTTGAGTCGGAAATCGCACCACAAACGACTTAAAGTTTACGTTATGGCGTTTTCCACCCGAGGCGAGGCGGGGGTTGAACCTCAAGGTCCATTTGGTCTTGATACTTACATACTTCACGATCTCCTCAACCTTCGTGGTGCACATGAGATATGTACAGCTGTGTTAAAGGTGTTGCAGCATATTGCCTATAGCATATCGCAGTGGCGCTTCTTCCATTTATGTTGAACCTTCATGAAACCCTCCTTGTCAGTCTGCCCTTTGCTAGAGGTCTTACCTTGCTGAGAGTCGGATCAATGCCTCTTTGGTGCCTTCTCGTTTACCTTACGCTGCTGTTGCCTATCCTGTTGTAGTGTAGGCTGTCCGGTGGCTGCTGCGTAGTCACGGCGAGTTGTAAACGTGTTTACTACTGATGATGTATTTACAACGGGAGATGGGCGGGGTGAGGTGCTGCCTCGCCCTCAGTCACGACGGCCGGTGAAGACACCGATTTTACTGACTCGAAACTATGCGATCCATTACGCGCGCCTCAACGCTTGTTCACATTAGATGCAAACTCAGGTGACCTTGGCAATAGTGTTGCGTAACCCCAATATTTAAATGTGTACCACACCGATGGTGTTATGCGACGCTTCCATCTTGAATTGCATCTCAGCCAGGCTCGCTTTCAGGGTAGTGATATCCTTTAGCAGCCTATTGACATCGACGTGGTCGAAAGTCACGCGGGGTAGTTTCAACAGCTCCTTTGCCACGAAAGTTAACACGTCGTCTGGGTTGCACAGTTTTATCAGATATTTATTTTTATACACTATACGTAAAGAAGAGCTTAGATATCACTCGTAATCATAAATTGAGGTGTTTTATAAATGGTTTACTGTTTGTTGCTATTGAAATAACTTTTATGTAATTATAGACATTAATAATACCTTCAACACCCAAATGATGTCCTGAACACTCTTTAGATATGCATTTGCATAAAACATTTTGATGTAGTACAGTAAATAATACTTTTAGAGGTGGAATGTACCTATGTTCAAAATTTAATTGAATGGATTGGCAAAGTAATTGGAATTAGACTTTGTCTATCTATTCTATTCCTCTTTACACTGAGTCTTCTGAAGTAAGAAGCAACTAATATTCTATTCTATACATTTAGAGGTCCTAGTATTCAATTAATTCCTCTTTAAAATGAGTCTTTTGAAATAAGAAACACGTAACTCTTTCGTTTCATTTGCGACTAAAAATGTATTAAATATCCAAAGACGGCTAACGAACTATAGAGTGCGCTAACACGGTTTTGAAGGATAACATCAGTGACAATTTATAAACTTTACTGTATTCTGTTCATCATATTTATTACTCTTGTTGACGTGCGAAATGTATACTTGTTCAATGTAAAGCCGATCCCTCATCTATTTCCTAATACTTAACTAAAGTAACATATAAAAATTACTATGTAGCTTTGCAACCCGCAGAAGAATAGTACGAGTAAGCAGTATGTCTGACACAGGACTGGAGCAGAAGAGCTCTATATCGCATTTTTTTTATCTTATCTTATCTTATCGAATCCCGGAAAAGTGTTACGCCTATATTTGACTACGATACGTACGAATGCGCAAAATTTTAAACTCTAATATTTGTGGCACGTTCAAACATGGAATACTTTTCACAGTAATGGCGACACAATATTTCATTTTCGCCTTTCATGGTATGTAATTTTATAACTGGGGTCTATTTTACGACATTCGATACTTTTACGGTTGTTGCGCCTTAAAAGTAAAAGGGTTACTGTCGCGTCCCGCATTACTTTCCCACCTTTGTCTTTGAATTTTGAGTAGCAACTTACTAGTTTTTAATAAATTCCCGTTTTATTGCCATACGAGTACTTACGAGTAGATGAGATTTATCGGGCTTAAAATCAAAATTTTTATTTTACAAAGTAATGAGGAGAACAATGGTTTCAATATGAGGTGCATTTGATTATGTTGGTAACTTTAATTTCATTGATACTCAGACTATAAACCAAAATATACTAGGCTAAATATTCAAGTTGTAAATAATCTACATAGTAAAACTAAAATGAATGTTATACGAGTAGTAGCAGGAAATTGAAAAAAATATGTAAGCAGAAAAAGAGCTCAATACATGCTACTGCATATTTTTATTCTATTCTTCTTAGTAAATATGGTCTCTCCCAGAGTCAGGTAAATAAAAAATAGGCGTTGGGAATACAAAGAATTCTCATAATCATTGGTGGTACAATGGTGGTGAAAGGGAATATATTATGTACTTAGTAAGTAATTTGTTCTATGATGCTTCAGGATAGTTAAGTTGACATTGAACTACTTCCTAATATTTAAGAAAGTAGTTATTACATACTTTTATTTTCATGCAATTAATTTGATGCGCACATCCAAATTTATACATACATAAGCTGCGGCAGGTTATGCTGAAGAACAAGGAGTATAGTAGTAAGCATAGTGGCAGCTATGCTTAGCGTTTGTGGATTATGAGAAAGACTTTGATTCGATCAAAACCTAGGCAGTGCTGCAGACTTTGCAGCGGTGCGATATTGATTATCGGTACATTGAAGTGTTGAAGTGCTTATACAGAAACGCCTCCATGTTGGTCCAAGTACATAAACGATTCCATTACGGAGAGGTGTGAGACAGGGTTACGTCAGGGAAAACGCAGCGTGGGACGACCTCCTGCGAGATGGACGGATGACCTGGTGAAGGTCACTGGGAGTCGTTAGATGAGGGCGGTATGTAACTGCTCGGTGTGTAAATATAAGGAAGAGGCCTTTTTTTCAGCAGTGGACATCCTGTGGCTGATAATGATGATGATGACGATACAAATGTATTCATATCTACTAAATAGACTGTGTATATATAAATATAGAATGTTGTCCTAGTTCATTCCATCAATCACCTTAACCGCATCTACTTTATCTTAAAAAACAAGTATTAAAACTAAACTTCTTCATCAACAATGTCCTTTCTATAAGTTGTTAGATTGATATACAGGTCACGCACTGTGACTACAATAGCCGCGGAAGACCAAAGCCGTTCGAATTATCCCGCCCACCGGTGTACAAAAACCATGCGACCACTCCACCCACACCCCTGATCGCCTGGTACTATATAACAAAAGCCATTATTATAAGACTTTAAGATGTATTATTGTGTTTGGCGCTAAAAGCATAGAGCCATGAAATATGTAGGTAATCGTATCCGTTGTTGGAGTCGGGAGAAATCTGTATAGGTGTGTCTAGGAACTGAGGTAAATCGTATTTTATTCAAAATTGGCAAGACCATTTGTTTGGATATGTATGGGATATACATATATATCTTGTTGCGTTGTATATATACTAAGTCATCTAACAGCAGCTACAAAATAAGTCAGACCAAAAGCATGTTTACTCATGATAGGTAAGTAAATTGTTTAATGCCTTTTCCCACACAGAGAAGGAACGAGCACTGATCATCAAGCTTGCACACAGCATGTTGGCGATTTGAGCCACATTTAAATCCGGGCTTCCTTACGATATTGCTATTATATACTGATTATATTACTATATTGATTACACTTAAACTCAGTGGTGTCTTCTATTCACTAAGAAACAATATATTAACTGAAAAAATCACATTGACATACACCAGGTTTTCAACACGGACATTATTGCCTGTGAAGGGAGTCCGTAACCTTTGAACTACCATTACACACACATTACACCGAATGTGATGTATCAATGTTTAATATAATACCTTTTTTATAGTTTTATTATTATTTCGTATGGTTAGTGGCGACACTTGTGTCAGAGTTGTTCAAGCCGCCCAAAGGCCTCCGACTTGGCTTAACGACTGCTGTCTAATGACAACAGCCGGGACCGACGATTTAACGTGCCCTCCGAAGCACGGAGACGCTCAGTTGAAATACCACTATGCGGTCACCCATCCAGAGAATGACCGCGCCAAGCGTTCCCTAACCTCGACAATCGTTTACCGATCAGTGAGTGCAACTGGCTATGAGCCCCTCGAATTTTTTTATAGTTAATTTAGTTTACAGAAAATATTTGACAAGTATATTAAACGTTGTAGACATTCAAAGTATAGTACCGACGACATTTATAACACAAACTACAAATTAAATATAATCTAATTAATACAGAGATATATTGCCAGTACCTCACAATCGTAATCTTGAATAACACTTTAATTTCTTAGACCGTAGATTAAACCTGGCGCCTCCTGCGATAAGCTCCGCTCTCGAGTCAAATTAAAAAGCTGAAAATGGACAAAACATTTAGGCAAATTTCCTCAAGCTTGGCAGAGGTGCAGGCCGAGTTTGGAGGCTCATTGCCTAGAATTCCCTACGGAGGAGAATGCGTATCACGCCCCAGGCCAAGTGAATTCCAGGGCTTTCGACGATCTCTGAAATTACCCTTGGACATAGTGCTCTCGATGTAATACCAAGCTTTAGTGGAATTGCTTGTATGTGAGATCAATTAATTGAAAAAAAATTTGATACCACGGTATTGGAAATTATTCGATATTTGAAAAGTGTACTTAACAATGTTGTAACCCTCATGGACAAAATTTTAGCTTTGATGATTAATAAATTACTCAACATAAATAAATAAACTATATGAATTTTCAATCGACATTTTCGAATCATAATTTCAGCCGAAAAACGTCCACAGCTGTAGGTATAATTGCCTCCCCCCCGCAAAGATTGCCACAACGACTGGTTTGCTTTTGTGTCGTGGGCCCATCGTGGGCCCATTGCGGGGTTTTGCCATCATCGCCATGCTTGGCAGATGGGTTGGCAATCACAGTTGATTTATAAATGTACTCCAAGGACGCTGCTGCTAATCCTCCGGGTTATCCCATAGTCGCCTTTTACGACACCTACGGGATGAGATGGGGTGGTGGTATTCTTAGCCAGCACAGAATTCAAAATGTAAACTGACATTTTGTCAAATAAATATTGCACAGAAATGTACTTTTAAATGGCTATAAAGTTCCCATTAACTTCAGACTATTGTTATGAAAGGCTTGAGTATATTTTTATTAAACTACCGATCTTTACCCGGCTGCGGGTGAATTTAATCAGAGGCTATTTGATTTTACTGACGTCGATAATTACTACGGCTCTGCCAATCGACCCGTTAAACCTACCGCAAACATTGTACCACGCTTAAGCTTAATTGTTCAAAACAAAAAACAAATCTTCATAATTTTATGAGAAAATTGGTACTGTGGACAGGTTGGACTACATTGAACATGCTGTGAATTAATTATCTAAAATCATTAAACGGTTTAAGAGTTTTTTTCTTGCGACGTCCCGCACCTGTTCTATTCTATTTTTTATTCTGACACGTGGGTATAGTTTACAGACATAAGCCTCACAAGCACAAACATCCAATCCCGAATCAACGGTTTGTAGAACATAGAAAGTCAATTGCTTAGCCACTGCGCCAAACGTGCCATCGTGGTATAAATAGAGTGGGTATTAACGATTACTATAAAATCAGCTCTATTGCATGTCGTTGTATAACTATACGCGATAGCAAAGCCCGTTTGAAAAGCATCATAATTATGGAACTATCTGGGCAAAACTTTTCATTTTGATTATTTATGCAACCCCAGACACTAGACATCTATTGCTGGGCAGCAATAGATGTCTAGTGTCTGATAAAGTATACCGCAATATTCTGGAAAGGTCCCAGAGAGTATGTTTAACCGTTCGTCTAGATTAATGTTGCAACACATATTGGATACTACAGCCAAAATGTTGCTGAAAAGTGTACCTATTATGCTAATACGCTAGTTATTCTATTCTTCACCAGCACCTATATTATGTATACAAAACTTCAACTGGGCGAAGATCATTAAATTACTTTTATGGCTATTTATATTCGGCATTTCTCGCATAGTTCACGGCTGAGTACCTTTTTTATTTTTATTGGTCTCCAGTGAAAATTCTACATGAACTTCTTCCACCCCGGGAAGGGTGAAGGGGCATGCCGGATTCCTATTGGCTAAAACCACTGGAGCGGTCATCTTCGGCACTGCAGGGGGGCTCCAGGTCCTCGTAAGATCATACTAGAACTCTCCATTTATGCCACGCCTTTAGGCACATTGCGGAGGGATAGCGACTGTAAAAAGGTCGCCCCCCAGGCTCTTCTCGGGGTGGATTGTAAAGAATCCCCCCAAATCTCGCTGTGCGCTGTGCTGTACACATGACGGCACATGGCCACGTGCGCGCCGTCGTCTTTCCGAGGGTCGCTCGGTATGAGCACGCAGACTCACCAATTTTCGCGCCCGTGACCCCTGAGGCTCCCTACCATGTAGCGATGGCAAGGGGCTCAGGGGCGTTGGTCCTGGGAGCTCTGTGCGAGAGCACCCTCTCCCGATCCCTCCCCGCAGTCTCCTTCTGGGGTATGACGCTCTTGCAGAAGGAGACCACTACACTCTAATTTTCATGTTCTGCCAACATAGTCTGATCCGATCGACCAGGATCCACCACTCGGCATCCCACGCAGAGCACTCCTCGAGCGTGTACTATCCTGGTCGCTTCCACAATGGTGGCACTGTGCAGTAACCTCCCGTCCTATTCTATGCAGGTACGCACCAAATCAATCGTGATCGGTGAATACCTATATAGGCGGTAGGTGAGGCGCTCGCTCCTTCTGAGCCAGGCTACGAAGAGTGGTAGAATGGCCTTGATGATGCACTTGGCCACGATTTGTAACTGTAGGCGATGTCACCACATCTCGAGAGCACGCCATCGAGCCATCCGCTTTAGTCTATCGAAAGCCCCTGTACGCCACGCTTTCGCCGCTTTGGCGGAGGGAGCGTGTCTGATCATAGGGTCAATACATCCGTTTCCGCCAGAATTTCGAAAGGCGGGAAGCGCGCCAGGAGATTCGGTGCCACCACCCGTATAGCCACTTTGCGCTGCAGACCATATATATGAAATATTAAACAACCTGCATGAGGACTAACAAGGCACCTATCTCATAACTAACAATCACCCAAACTAAGTAGTTACAATCACTGCGCACCGCATCGGTATTTTGTGAGAATGTGATACATCTCCGGTTGGGTAAATCCTTGTTAGAAACGTTCTTTACTACTGTTGTACTGTTGACAGTCTCTTTCATGACCAAACAACATAGGTCAGCAAACGATTAGTTTTTTAATTTAGAAACCATGCATAAGAGGTCAAGAGGATGAAAGCAACAATCATTCTTTTGATAACATATCGTACTGCGGTAAACATTTCACTTAGGTTCTCCCAATAAGTTCTCAAATTTTGCGTGACCACATACATATTTCTGTAAGAGAATGAATATTCTTTGAACACTTAATCTTTACAAGTGATATCTCACGAACGATTAGATATAAACAGAAGAGAGTTACAACGGCAATATCATCATCATATCAGCCTGAGGACGTCGACTGCTGAACAAAGGCCTTAGATTTACACAATGAGCCGTTACATGCCGCTCTCATCCAACGACTCCCAGCGACCTTCACCAAGCTGTCCACCTCGTTGGAGGTCGTCCCTCGCTGCGTTTTCCGGTGCGCGGTCTCCATTCGAGAGCCTTTGAAATATGAGTGCTTCAAAACATAGTTTATAATAATCGTAACAGTAACTGACTCGTATATTTGAATATCGGCAGGAGCAGAGAGCTTTCCAATCAACGATATCCGAATTAACATTATATCCGCATTGTATGACGTATAAACAAACATGTGTGAAAAAAATCTGGCATTGCATGCATACCACTTCATTTTTTTTATTGAGATCATGAAACAATAAAATAATTTAGAACGACGAGGTCCTGACTACGATGTCCTCTGGAATCGTGCCCAGTACTGCGGGATGCAACGTTTTCGGAGCCTCAACTACAAAGTTTTTAAGAAGCATACTCCTGTCTAACTTTGTCGTTATTATAAAATCTAAAAGGCAACGCAAATAGCGCAGAAGTAGAACTAGTTAGACGGTTTTTTTATACATTTTGTACAATGATTATGGGCCAAACGTGTCGCGTCGAACGTTGGATGCTCGCAAATTTTTATCTCCTAGTGTCGTACGCATCCGTATGCGGTATGGGTATCAATAACCGTGCATAACCATTCCGTTTACACGCGACGTGTATAGTGTGAGTTTAAATGTGTTTACGCGTTAGTTGGCATATGTTACAGCGTATTAAATTAGACATATAAGCAGATAGCTTGATATTGGTAGTTGGCATCTGCGCACTGCACACACATGTGTGACAGTTGCCGCGTCTCATGCATAATTTAAACGAAACTTGCATCCAATCGCTCTTACATTTAAGTTATAGCTTACCGCCTACGTGATAAATCGCCGCTTTAAAGGAAACTTGTAGTATCATCACGAGTGCGCGGCCATGTGCTACATCGTCGCCTTTTATTAGATTTCTCCAGCTGGTTACGAGAGCTCATGTAAAATACTTAACCGGGACCCGTGTTTGTGATTGCTATAACAGTCTTTATATTACATCCAAATATAAGGCACATATACTTATACTTATGAACATATTTCTAGTGTTTATATAGTCAAAATTGAACTCGAGTTAACGATAACAGTTATGTAACCGTTAATTCGATTTTTTTGCGATGTATTAATTTGTTATAAATACAGAAATTATCGGACCCGAGACCTTATATCATTATTTAATATTATATTAGGTAAACAACTCTTTATGCCTTTAAATGATTATGCTAAATGAAAACCTCAAATTGTATTGCAGTATTTTTGATTTTAGTATACTAATTCTGATTCTTATTTAAGTTTTCAATCTAAATTAACTCTCATCAAGGAATTATCTAGAATCTTAATAATGGCGTGTATTTATTTAGGATCAACAGGCCACTCATTCATATCAACAACTCATTTTTACAAAAGCCAATTTACACTCATCTCCCAATATTAGTCTGTAGTCCCTAGTGTCATTCATCAATAGCTGCAGTGCAATATAAAACTATGAACACAATATAGCCCGTGATATTGCTATTTCGCATTAAATGGAAGTAATTGGAATTCCTGTCAAGTGTGAAATTGGCGTCTTCAATGAGCGATCAGCGACGAAATGTACGCCGCATGCAATATGTAATATGTTTATTTGCTCTTATATTCATTCCATATAATTATATTTAGTGCTCGCTCATAGTTATTGCGTAATTGTGTTAGGGGCTATAATTCATTAGCTGTTGGGCGGAAGAGCCGACTAGTCAGTGATACTAATTTATAGATACGTAACTATAGTAGGTTGATGCAGTTTCTAGAATAATACATGAATGCTTTAGTAGCCCGAGACCTCAACATAATCAGCCCATCAATCAAGCCCATATATTTACCTGAAACCATCTGGTTAACACATGACGCTAACAGTTTTAACATAAAATGGATTGTTACTTTAGTACGAAACGATGCCATTCGATTATTTTGCAGTAACCAATGCTCTGACATCTCTTTCTTTCAAATGATGTTGCGCATGTGCTCGTAAGAGGTAGTAATAGATTTTCGTTTATGTTTAATACTATCCGTCTATAGACACTTGGTCTTAGGGACCGGTAATAAGCATCATTAATAAAAGATCGAAATTTAGTACAACAAAATGTATGAATGGCACCAAAACTCAACACATCACCGCGCATGCGCTAAAGCGGACGCTGCCACAGATAAGTAATCCCTAATTGGAATCAAAACTTTTTTGTAATGCTATAAAAATGGCGCGCTCCACATATGCGTTCCTTATAAAAAAAAGGGATCTCCGTGGTGATATTAACTTCTTTAAACCGTGACAATTAAGTCATAAATACGCTCTTACAAAAGGATTATTTGAGTTTTTTGAAACTAAAAACTTCACTGTGCTCCAGTTGCAAATAACAACACCAATCCGCCTTCCAAGTTTATAGCAATATCCCCAATGACCGCTTAGAGTTATAATGATAATCGGGAGGCCCGTGTGTGCCCGTGTGTGCCCGTGTGTGCCCGTGTGTACCCGTGTGTGCCCGTGTGCCCGTGGACGTTTGCGCGCTGTTGTGTGTGTTATCTGAGGGCCGTGTGTGAGTTTGTGTTCGTAATCGAAACTTAAACGCGTGCTTGTTGACCGCATTCGGTATTCCAATTGGCTGAAGACAATAAAAAAATAAAAGTTTGTAGCGGGCGAATCCCAGCGCCAAATGTTTACGTTTACGTTTTTAGTATGAAAAGAAACTCACACTCGGCCCTCTGCACTACGAAACATGATTCTGTGACAATTTTTGTGTCACAATAAAATATATTTTAAGTGAATTCTTTTGTTTATAAACAATCAAATCAGGAACATCATTTCATTTATTTTACTTTATATCAAGTGTTACGTGAAAGAGACGGTAAGAAAATAAGCAAACTAAACGGCAACTTTAACGTAAAACGTACATAAAATCACTTTATCTTATCCTAAAAAGACTGTTCCATGAGAAAAAGTTGTTCGAGGATGATGAAAATGTATGGTGACGCAACCCTTTATCTGCTTTGTTTTAATTTAAGGTCGTTAACTGTACACAAAGCTCCCTCCAGCGCGTACTTGCTACATAATTGTGACACAATAAATGAGAGACTACACTTACACAATTTTTTTTCTAAATACCCACGCTACTTAAACATCATAATAAAACACCAGACTCGGAACAACTATCTGCAGTCCATACAAATATTAGTTCCGTGCGGGAATCGTACTAGGAAACCGTAGGACAGAACACATCGCTAAGCTGCTCAGCCACTGCGCCAATCACGTGGCGACAATGGTGGTGGCGCGACGGCTTGATAGTAGTAAAGTCACCGTATCCAACGTTATTTTTAAAATTAAAATCATCATGTGTAAATTTCCACGTAACTAACAAACTTAAGTAGTTATAAATGAAACAATCTGTTGTAACTACGCGACTACGCTCTCAATAATAAAAATCCACCCAAAATTTATTTCAAACTCATCAAAAATTCTCAAAGTCGTAGTGACTTTGCATAGAATAAGAAAAACAGGAAACTTTCTAAAGGTAACCAAGAAAACCCACAAAGAAGTCTTCGAAATCGGTTGAAATAACAAAAGCAATTCAATTACTAGTACCTACACTGAATTTTCGAGCTTAATAACTCTTTTACCTGCAATCCCAGTTGGTTGCGGTTTGAAGGAAAGGCGCACTCTTTAATCACCGAACCTCACGAACGGAGCCGTGCAAGTCGGTGACTGGCGCCCATTTTTTACATCCACATTCCTCATAAATAAGAATAATGATTAAGCGTGGTCATTGGTTGTATAAAGCAGAATTAATTACCTATTCTTAGATTTTATTACTGTTCATTAAATCGGAAAAAGGAACTGTCTTTACCCATCACAGTTTATTAGAGCCTAGGTTTCGTTAATAAAACATTATTAGGTTCATTTTTCTTGAGAATGCAATCTTAGTTTGTTCGGAACTCCGTCTTTTATTCAAACGTAAAAAATGCGTTATGCATAAAAGTTGTTTTTAGCTTTCTCGTGAGGACATAAATACAAACATGGTAAATAGCCCCTGCTTAAAATGGGTCTCCCAATAATCGATCATAGAGGGGTACTGTCGTAGTAACCATGCTTATCAGGCGGATTGGAGATCGCACTAGGGAGGATGCCGCTGTCCATCCTCTTGATCTCAAACCTTAGTCACCTTTCACGGCTTCCTCGGTGAAAGAGGGGTGGTCAATTTACCTGAAACCAGACGGAACACAATTAGAACGAATGCCAATACTTGATAGCCGTTTGATCGCAACTCACTTTTCTAGGCTGCTTATTGGTGATAAATGACATAAAAATTCGTTTAACCTAGTGCGGGTTGCAGGAATCCGCTTGATGCAAGTAGCACAGGATCAGTTTTTGTGTATCCAGTAGTGGATATATTTCGGCTGTAATGATGATACGTAATCCAGGAACAAAAAAAGATTAATCTGAGATCTTCACCAACTGAGACTTGGATAAGGTCGACCAGACCAAATGCAACCAAATAACAGCAGTTTACATGGAGCCACTACCATCTGTCCCAATTACTTTGTAACGGCAATATCTTTAGGTTAGACTGGTTATTAGTGTGTCGGACTTCCGAGTGCTCATAAAAACTATCATAAAATTATTCGTATTGCATCTGATGTCTTCATGTGCTGTTTAAGTTACGAAGGGTTTTCTACAAGGAAGGAATGGTCACAATGGGTCCCGGGGTAACCCTATTAAACAAGCAACCTACTTTTCGTTTACAATTAGAACACCGAATAAAAATTGGCACAGCGAATTTTCAACATTCATGAATGTATAAGGCCCATTTTACTACTCGAAAATACGAAAGTCCTTTCCAAAACAATAAATACCAAGAACATATACTTACTGAATCATATTCTGGTCTCATTAAAAAGGGTTTTCGGAATCCAACCCTAACGATGCCTACAAGGGTTATATTTTATGGGTTCTAACAAAAATACAAGTTTTCATCACAATACCTTTCTTTGTTCCTGACTCTTAACATAACCCAATCTTTGATTTATAAAATTGACCGAATTTTTTATATGTACTCTTTATATATTCGGTATTTTGTACAAGTAATTCCTATAACCATCGTAGCATGAAAACCATCAGCATTTTCTCATTTGAAATTCCCCTTATTATTACTTCAGTAATGTTATATTCGCACAGCGTAATGCTAGTGTAATTCTTTATCCACGTACACCTATATAAAAGAGCTTTTATTACACTACGCAAGTATTAGAAAAATATTTACGTAAGCCGAGGGAATACGTTTTGAATTCCTTAAATCTTGATTACTTTCATCATGTTAAATTCAAACTTCCAAACTACTGTTTGACACAACTTATTAGTTTGATAATAAATTAATAATCATATGAACCAAAGGCCGCATATCCATTGTTAAATTTGCCCAACTTTTGGTATATTTGCTTCTACAGTAACAATTGCCTTTAGCCGGAGTGTAGCAACGTATTTTCTGGGATGGGCTAGATTGAAATTAGCGCTGCAGTACCAAGAGGTTATTTTGAATAAGTGATTCAATATTATTGTGGGGTGGGCCAGAAGTATTCTGGGCAGGGCCAGATCAACCTGACTTCCTTGATTAACTAACATGCTGAACAAAGGCTTCTCCCATGAATTTCTACGACTACATATACTCGTATATGCCGTGTGTCGACATTTTGGGGAGAAATTCACCAATACTCACCAAGCGGGCACCTACTATCAGGCGGGTTAGTGAGCGTGTAACGGCTGCTGTTTCACAGAAGGGACGCTTCTGGTTTGTAGTCCCTTTTACGAAGTTCTTAGGAGGGAATATAGTGGTGCTATATTCTTAATCCGGACACCACGCGGAAGGCCATGGTTACCAGTTCTTAATAATTTGCATTGCCAATTACTCAGTGACATTCGCTCGTACTGGGGAAGTACCAGAAGACTTGGTAAGAAGAATATAATTTCTATATCTTATGTACAGTACCGTAAAGATGACTTAATATATTAGGGTGGATTGGACCAGTAAGCTGAATAAAAAACTTTATGGGTTGTCCGCAATGTTGTAACGACATCGCAAAAAAACATCTGTCTCATATTTAGGTATAGGTCCAAATATAAATCCATCCTGTGGAAAGTCAATATACATACTGGTATAATTTTAAATAAATAAACTTTTTGTAATCCACCCAAATATAGTCATTTTGACACAGATTTCTGCCCGTCTCATGCCCGTTTATTGCATATTTTGAAATGTCGCAGCAAAATGTGCTAGGAAAATTATGAATTAGTGCAAATGGAATCTTGTTTTTTATGACACAAAACATCTTAAAAATTATCCTAAAACGCTAGTTATTGTGATCGAAGTCGTCCGTGCATGGGTCTACGCAGGGCACGACTGCCTGTAACTACATTTACCTTAGTCGCAGTATGTGTAGGCTAGTGTACAGTTACAGTTGATTTACGTTCACATAAGACAAAAAGGGTGGTTAAATGATATTAACTAGGTCCCAATAGGCCTTCCTTAGCCATAATCATGATGAATCTCTCGTCGCTCCTGAAATGGAGAAAACTTGCTGAACAATACATGCATATTTAAAGATTATACATATTTAAACATTACTCAATTTTTATAAAAAGAAACAAAAAGAACGAAAATCTCGTAACACACGACCGTGTAAAAACTTCTTTTATTATGATATTTATAAAGTCTTTCTTATTATACATATATAGCGGCCGGCAAAAATATACGTTTCAGTTTTTGTGTACCTGAGTAAAAAATTATAACAGACACAAACAAAAAATAAGCATTTTTTATTATTACAACTTGTTTTGTGTAAAATAATATACTTGGTGATGACTTAGTCACTTTCAACACTCCGATGCGATAAAGCACTAATTACAAAACATATTTCAAAACCCTTATCCACAAAAAATGCCATGCATGGACAGGTACATCAAAGATGTTTCTACCTACCACTCGATCATTGTGGTATGCACATAAGGTCAATGTGCGCTGCTATTTTGGGTTGACTCTGCGTTAGTAAAATACATGGATAATTTGGTAAAAATTCAGGTGTTTACAATGTTTTATGATTCTATAAGTAAAGCGTGGACTGATTCACCTCCCAAAAGGTCACCGATGATTAAACTGGCACACTGTATAAACTTCACGACTTTTTTTATTAACACCAAAGCGCTACAACGTTTATAGCTTCATCAACTGAAAAAATCAGCAGCCGATTTCAGGCGAGCCTAAGAAAATTGTTATATGCCAATTTTAACTGGATATTGGCTTCTCCCATAAAGAAGGTTTTCTTGGTTACATTAGGCAAGCAGTTGATGCCCACAAACTACAAAGCTATTTCAAAGGAACGCTGCTACCTGCTTCCGACCTCTTTTTAATTTTTTTTATTGGTGCCCAGTGGAAATTCTTCATGAACTTCCTTCGCCCCAGGGAAGGGCGAAGGGGTATGCCGGACTCCTACCGACTAAAACCACTGGGGCGGTCATTTTCGGCACCTAAGGGAGGCTCCAGGTCCTCGTATGATCACACTAGAGCACCTGCTACCGACCTGCAACAGTCTAAGTTGGGATGGGTTTTATTTCCGCCAAGTGTCAGTCAGAGCTTAAGTTTTTGTTGATTGATTAACTGCACCGATAATAGCAAAAGTTACAATATAACTGACCACGGCTTAAAGTTGTTCATAATTTCAGCTAAAAGACGTCCACTCCTGGACATAAAACTCTCCCAAAGAACGGTCAACGTCCCGTCTGGACTTGTTTTTTGTGCTCGTTGGGGGTTTTTGCCATCGCTTGGCGATCGCAGTTGAATTGTTAATGCACTTGAAGGACGCTGCTGCCCACAAAACTGTTGTTGTTGGACAAAACATTTTTTAAATACGGCTCAATATACGAACACAATCTGTTTGTCTCAAGTTCCAGACGTAAACGCAAATAGCAGTTCTTATATAATTATCGTTCACCACTAGGGATGCTACTACACGTTTCCCGCAAACTTAACCAATATCTATTGATTATTTCACCATCAGTGAGACAGGAAGAGCTGCAAATTATATACGGTCTCATGCAATAGCAATTTTCCAACAGAAACGTCTACAGCGAGGCACAGGTGGTAAAAGAAATTGTCCCCTATTATGTACGCTTTGCCGGACCATTTTATGGCAACTGATGGCAAATTGTTCGTAACGTGAGATGAACGGAAAGGAATTTGCTGTTAATATTCATGTCTCGGGTGGACTGCACGAAGCCTTTTCTAGCAAGATTATTGCAAAGGTTTTTCTCAGTTATGTAGGATTTTGTTTATTCCACGTGCGTACTTGTCTCGCCTAAAATATAACTAATATGAGGATTTCCTGGTAACTGAGCACGAACAGTTTTGTACGTATAATATTTCTTTGTATATAAAAACTTAGCTTTACCCTGCTATGCGTCGCTGTAGCTAAATGGATATAATAACAAAATTAACTTGATTATGAATAAAAAAATGATTTAATAAAAAGATTTGATGCGGTTAAATTTACGATGGGACCCACTTTTCCTTAGTATTTTAATATTTTTGAAGAAGTAGGAGTTTTTTGATTAGCGGAATTTGAAAATATTTCTTTTTTTTTATTTGATTTTACCAGTGATGAATTCATATGGAACAGAGGCGTGGTCACTCACAATGGGACTCATAAGAAAGCTCGAGGTCACTCAGAGACCTATGGAGAGATCTATGCTTGGTATTCTACAAGATCGAATCAGAAATGAGGAGATCCGTAGAAGAACTAATGTTGTCGACATAGCTGAAAGGATTAGTAAAAATATATACAATATGGGAAAAGACCGAACCCTGAGTTTCTTTTGGCATTTCTTCTCAGAGTTTGTCATGTAGTGAACCCTGTTGTTTCAATATGACGTGTAAAAATCTGTGTGTAAAGGTGTCTGCTATGACCTAATTACTGAATAAACGATTCTATTCTATTCTAAACTGAAGTGGCAATGGGCGGGGCACATTGCTCGTAGAACTGATGGCTGTTGGGGTAAAAAGGTTTTCGAGTGGTGACCGTATTTTTGGTCCTTTTAAGTTCCGTGCTAATATATGATTATTTTTAGCACACGTCCCGTGCACTAAGCACTTAACCTTGTGTAAATATAGAAAAATCTGTAAAAATAATTTCATAGTTATTTTATAGGAATACTATTGATTTTGATTTCCTCTGAGTTATAAACTGTACCCAGTTTACATTCATTTTCTGTAGGTCGTACGACAATTATAGCCCATCGTAATTATTATTAATATTCAATATCAATGTTGGTTTATTATATATTTGTTTGAAAGCTTAATAAAACCAAGAATAAACCTTTTTTTTTAAATACAAAAATATAAATAAAAGGAGTGTAACAAACATTATATGCTATCATCATTTCAGCCGAATAAAGTTCACTGCTGGACAGAGGGCTTCCGCAAAGATTGCCACAATGACAGGTCTGGGTGTGTTGTGATCTCATTGCGGGATTGTTGTTAATGTACTCGAAGGACGCTGCTGCCCATCCTCCGGCTAATCCCTAGTCGACTTTTACGACACCCATGGCAGGAAATGGGGTGGTGGTATTCTAAGCCGGCACCACACGGCATACTTTTTTATTAGCTTCACCTGTATTTGTAAACAAATCTTGGATGTCGGTTTTAGCCTACGTTAATTGTCGTATCGATTTGAAACTTTGCAGGTACATGTTATTCGGTTGACAATACAATAATTGGGATTTATTGACGAGTGAAAGTGTTTTTTTAAATCTACCTTCTTGCTAAACTAAACATCATTTCATTGCATTAACCAGCCCTTAATATTAGGCACACATGGTGATGAGGGTCTAATGATGGAGTCAGGAGGGAGATGACACTCCTCAATGGCTTCTAATAAACACCTGATTTTGGGTTTATACGATTTCTTTTGACGAGTCCCATACATTAAAATTTAAGCATTATATTAGCTTGACCTGTTTGTATGTATGTAATTAAATTCACACTCTGTTCTAGATGACTGATTAACTTAAAACATAGCAGACGTGTCAATAATCGTTGACACTACAATAATTTGACATGATATTCATGTAGACCTATGTTCTGTGACCAGGATCATCAGCTCATGATTTAACCAAACCCAATAACAGGTTATTAGTATACACTAGACATGTGTAAATAATTTGAATCTATAATGATATTATGTTGTTAGGGTTAATTGTGCTTTAATATATAAAAATACACTAATACAGTTTTAAAAAACTCAAATAAATTTTTAATGAGATGCGAAATGTGAAAGCGTGTTTTATTAGTTTTGAACTTATTTATTTTTGTTTTAGTATGTCAACTATGTATTTATTTTTTCATTTGAATTAGAAGCTTGAAAGTGTCTGATAAATGTTTTATGGGTAATTCAAGTTGATACCTGGCTAACAAAAACTATGACATAAACTGTATTTGGAAAGGTACCTCGTATTCTGGTAAGGTTGTCAGTTTAGAACTTCAGTTCCCTCGACACGGACTCGCAACGAAATTCTCGAAACTTTATGGCCCTCTAGGCTACGTGTTACTAGTATCTTTACAACTTACATCACAAGGGGAGATGGATGAACTTTAAAATGTCAACTATTGTTATGAGGCGAATAATTACGTCGAAAGTTTTGAGTCAGAATATTCTTCTGCTTTATAATATGTATCTAGATGCTTTTCAAAGATATAGCTAGATGGTTGGGTGATACTTCGCGTAACTAGAGGGCTGGCCTTTTATTTGGCCAAAGAATAAGCATTTCAATTCAACGTGACAATGCTTTCTGTATTCTGGGAACATTATCAGCTGACAGTGATGAGGAGTACTTTGACGCCTAAATGAATGTGCCACTTCATTACATATATTCGTTATTCATTTTTGTATGTTATATTATTTGATGATAAATAGCGACTATGTATTTCATTGGTTTAAATGTGTGTGTATTTCTTGTTATTATTTAAGAATTTACCATTGCCATCATTCACTTTCCCCCAAATATTATGAGACTTGTTTCTACTTTTCGTTCTGAATGAATTTTGAAGATGTTTCAACTATATATACATATATACCAATTCATTGTCATCACATCACATCAGCCCGTAAACATCCACTGCTTAACATGAGCCTCCTAATGCGAGGGGAAATTGGCCGGTGGATTGGTGATCGCAGCACAGTTGTTATAGGTATATGGGAACATGATGCTGCCCATCCTCTTAATATCAACTACTGGCCGACTTTTACTAAACCCAAGTGGAGAGGAATGGGCTATTCTTTGTCCGGAACCACACTAATTAATTACATAAACAGAATATATTTCGAAGACTTTCTAGGTACAGGCACTTGAATTAATTAAACACATATACGGAGAAAACAATACTAATATTAAATAGACCTGAATCCTACTATTACAAGTTGGGCAAACAAATAAAATGAATTCAAGGAAATCAAATAACATGCATAGTTAACTAATTAACAAATGAGAATAAAAGCATACAAAAATATCTATATGAACAAAATTTTAAACCATGTGATAGCATGTTTAAAGATGCACATATTTTTAATCCACGTGTGGTTTTGATAAAACTGTGAACTAATGAGAGCTAATTCATCACTGTCTCTTCCAGTTAAACGCTACGTCATTGACACCACACACACGTGGCTAGGTTGACATGCCTTTGTATTTTGCGCATTCAGCTGTGGGTTAAATAAAAACTGAGCTCGGCGAAATATGAGGATAAAAAACACACATGATATCTCCCGTTTTGCCAACAATCCGAGAGTTTTCTGTTACAATTTATCCAGAAATATTCAGATGAAGTCCTGAACGTAGACTTACACCGTAAGAGCCAATGTATTATGTTGCATACAAACGCTAGCGTTGATTAAATATTCATATCCGTAAATCCAATATATGTAAGTTAGCTCTAGTAAGCTACTTATTTGTAAAATAAATACCAGCAGTTTTTAGATGCTTTACCTTTAGAAACTTATATTGTTTGCTTCTAGTTTAGTCACAAACAGAAGGTTCCAGTTCAAAAACTCTAAATGCAATTTCTCTAAATATTATTCAAAGCTGGTATTTCCCTAAGCTTAGATTCGAGCTTACCTCTTTGTATTGTAATGTGACGTCATATGGCTTTATTGCCCGTGAAACAAGGTCTACATTTATAACGTCATACGGAGCCTAAACTTACTCTAACAACATGCACCTTATTAACCTTAACAAGGAAAGACGTGCGAGGCCTTCGGTCTTCGGTCGGGCTCATCGTTTGCTTTCGTGTACAATAGTTCCACTCAATCGCTCTAAGCTTGGAAAAATATTCTCTAGATTTTATTACATTTAAATCCTTAGTAAGTAAGTAATTGTAAATAATAGTTTAAAATCATTTTTAAACAGTTTACCTAAATTATAATAAATTAACAATTTTGTAGTCAAATAAAAAAAAGCTTAGCAAAAGCTACAATAGCATAAATAATTTCATCGACGAAAAAATATAATTACAATGATTAAATAAATAAATGATTGAATAACACAAATAAAACAAATTATTTTTATATAAATAATAGATGCAGTGATTAAGTATAACAGGAACCTGCGAGCAGTAATGTATTAACAACAAATAAAATATAAAATTAAAGTAAATAAGCAGCTCTTCCTTTCTCCTACTAAACTATGCTGTGCCCAACAGGGTCCATAATTGATCTAGAGATTTAAACCTACAATCTGTTATTAATTACTTTACTTATGGAATGCAATAAAAGAACTGAAATGAATTGAATCTTCTCTGTATAATACATAAGACATTATATAAACATCACATAAACGAATTTCACGAGGATTTAGGCCGTTCTTCTGCCTATTGATATTAAGTATTCCTTAAATCCACTCATAGGAACCAGAACAAACCCGGCGTCGTATTATCCCAACCTTAGAACACTCCTAGTAAGAAATGGCGACCTTTAACGACTTTAGCCACACGGTCATGACTATGCATAATATGAACATAAATACTATGAATACCCAGCCAAAGTCTTGCTTTCTTAACTTCGCAAGTTGCATTAGCACTACTATTTAGTTTGGTGGGTAATAAATTCACGCCAATCTCAAAGGTGCGTAATTAGTGTTTTTGCTATGGTTTATTAATTATGGTCGTTAATGAAGTTCAATTAGTAACTTGTGCCATCAATCTTCCACTCGCTTGGAGACAGGATGATGTATGACCTTGTATTGATGGGGTGCGCCCAAAATTTATATGTAAGAAGGGACATTACATGTAAGAAGTCATTAACCAATACTAATTATGATGATTGATCCAGTGTATTGTTTTCAAACAAAATAGATTATAAATTAATATAATCTTTATTGATTTATTTTTATGACATCATTTTTAATATTTATTTTACTATTCCGCAACCGCAAACTTAATTTGAAATTTAATAGGAAAGTAAAACAGCGTGCTGAATGTAATAATGTGCAGAATACCCAGTGCAAAATTCTAAACAATTTTTTTGTTTACTTTATAAAATATTTCCATACAACGACGATGTTCCGTACAAAGTAAGTAAAGTACACAAGAGGCTGTCAATGTGGGTAATCCATGAGAAAACAAGACAAACTATTTGTTTGGCGAGCTGTCGACTTGCATAAAGAGACGAATTTCGAACCCGAGGTATCAAAAATAAAACGTTATTCCTTCCAAATTGGGATTTTCGATGTCAATGTAATAATTTGTTTACACAAAGCTCCGATTTAAATTTCGTAACATGCAATCGTTTTTTATATAGAAAGAAAGAAAGAAAGAAAAATCGTTTATTGGCACATACAAAACATTTTAAACAAGTGGTTAAAAACATATTAACGATAGTAAAAAAAAAAAAAATAGAAAAACTTTGATGTCTTACATTTTATACCTCAGTGCCAAAGGGGCGAACAGCTCAACATTATGTTAGGTGTCAGTACAGAGCACTGGCCACCTAACGCTGGTTTTCAGCTGCAACCCACGAGAGCCTACGCTCGAATACACCAAAACACGTTACTTCTTTGATCTGTATTTGTTGTATCGTGTAGTTTTTTATGTATACATGTGACGTGTAAATATTGTAAGTGTGCAAAGTAAGAAAGACTTTTACTAATATAGGCAAAGGAATATAATCTGTACTTATTTGACTTTATATATATAAAAGTAAGGTATCTTGCGATCTTCCATGAATGATAATACCATTGTCAATGCTGGTCATCAGCAATCGGTTGTACGCAGTGACTTCGTTATCAGTAAATATACATTAAATAAATACATAAATAATCAAATAACAGATGAATTAGCTTGAATGTTTTCGTACTGTTTTTGATACTGTAACAAGTACACTTTAAGTTTGACTTTGAATGTGGAGCTGGTTCGAATTTGTTTTAATGGTGGGGGGATATTATTCCAACACTTAGTTGCTGCGTACCGAAAACTGCCTCTAAAAGCTGCAGACCTATATATATATATACGTGACTACGTTGAATTAGGTTCCATAGTAATCGGAAAAATTATAGGGACCTATCGGTTGCTTATTATCCTTGTAATAGTGAACCAAGTTAAAGTAAGTGAGTTGATTATGACGCGTTTATAGGCCAGGATGGTAACACATATCATTACTGGAGCATTGTAAGTTGTCTCTTACCTACAACTCGGAAATGGTTCTGTGTGGTGCCCGGTAAAGAATAAGTCAATCCCTCTTCGTTCTGGGTATGATCATAACACATGACTAAGGAATAATAAAGGGGATCCATCCTCGCTAAAAGTGTTTGTTACTCGTAGTAGCATCATCACCTCCATCGCCTTGATCATTGCTGTCAAATAAAAAATTCAACTATTGCAACCTTCATCTTTATGATGAGCAGAGCAAGGTTAAAGGTAAAAGGTTACTATAGTTGCCAGCGCTTATTTTTGCTGTTTAAGTCTGATTGATCCAAAACTCTTTTCATCCAATGGTAAAAATGGTCCAATTTCATTTTCATTTTGTATATGGTCCATTTCGCGATAAGTACATTGGCGGGTGGTCGATTATAAAAAAACAAAGGTAGCAACTATAAGACAGCATACCATGCAACAAAACCACGCCACTATAGTGAGAGGAGCCGCCACACGGTATTTTTTTATAGATTTGCTCACAAGCAGTTGCACTCATTGATCGGTAAAAGACTGGTGAGGTTAAGCTATGGTCGGCGCAGTCAGTCTATAGCCTATATATGAATGGTATTGGTATTTGAATGAAGTATTCTTGTGCTTCGAGGGGAACGTAAAATCGTCGGTTGTCATCATCACCATCATCATCATAGCAGCCAAAAGACTTCCACTGCTGAACAAAAGACTCCCCTATAAATTACCGGTTTCGTCATTTTGAGGGAAAATTGCCAGTACTTATCACGCTTGGCAGGCGGGTTGGTGATCATTGAATGGCTGCTATTCCACAGAAGGGACGCTGCTGCCCTTGGTTTAGAGTCACTGAGTCACCTTTTCCGACATCCACGGCCTACCGTAGTACGAGTTCTTTTTCAAATCTTGAAAAAGAGGCATTTCGAGTAATCATTTTCACTCGTAACATTATCATATATTCCTGCGGTTTAGAATGATGTTACAACATAATTATACAGGTTTATGTGTCAGATATTTTGTTTCGCCCACTCCAATGGCATTTCCTAAGATGGAGTGCTACTATATTCTTTATCCTGATACCATAGGGATCGTTGGTTTTGATTGTTGTCATTAGACGGCAGTCATTAAGTCAAGTCAGTGGATGAACTAATCTGACACAAGTTTGGCCACTAAGCAAGCGCCAATCACGTGGCGACAATGGTGGTGGCGCGACGGCTTGATAGTAGTAAAGTCACCGTATCCAACGTTATTTTTAAAATTAAAATCATCATGTGTAAATTTCCACGTAACTAACAAACTTAAGTAGTTATAAATGAAACAATCTGTTGTAACTACGCGACTACGCTCTCAATAATAAAAATCCACCCAAAATTTATTTCAAACTCATCAAAAATTCTCAAAGTCGTAGTGACTTTGCATAGAATAAGAAAAACAGGAAACTTTCTAAAGGTAACCAAGAAAACCCACAAAGAAGTCTTCGAAATCGGTTGAAATAACAAAAGCAATTCAATTACTAGTACCTACACTGAATTTTCGAGCTTAATAACTCTTTTACCTGCAATCCCAGTTGGTTGCGGTTTGAAGGAAAGGCGCACTCTTTAATCACCGAACCTCACGAACGGAGCCGTGCAAGTCGGTGACTGGCGCCCATTTTTTACATCCACATTCCTCATAAATAAGAATAATGATTAAGCGTGGTCATTGGTTGTATAAAGCAGAATTAATTACCTATTCTTAGATTTTATTACTGTTCATTAAATCGGAAAAAGGAACTGTCTTTACCCATCACAGTTTATTAGAGCCTAGGTTTCGTTAATAAAACATTATTAGGTTCATTTTTCTTGAGAATGCAATCTTAGTTTGTTCGGAACTCCGTCTTTTATTCAAACGTAAAAAATGCGTTATGCATAAAAGTTGTTTTTAGCTTTCTCGTGAGGACATAAATACAAACATGGTAAATAGCCCCTGCTTAAAATGGGTCTCCCAATAATCGATCATAGAGGGGTACTGTCGTAGTAACCATGCTTATCAGGCGGATTGGAGATCGCACTAGGGAGGATGCCGCTGTCCATCCTCTTGATCTCAAACCTTAGTCACCTTTCACGACTTCCTCGGTGAAAGAGGGGTGGTCAATTTACCTGAAACCAGACGGAACACAATTAGAACGAATGCCAATACTTGATAGCCGTTTGATCGCAACTCACTTTTCTAGGCTGCTTATTGGTGATAAATGACATAAAAATTCGTTTAACCTAGTGCGGGTTGCAGGAATCCGCTTGATGCAAGTAGCACAGGATCAGTTTTTGTGTATCCAGTAGTGGATATATTTCGGCTGTAATGATGATACGTAATCCAGGAACAAAAAAAGATTAATCTGAGATCTTCACCAACTGAGACTTGGATAAGGTCGACCAGACCAAATGCAACCAAATAACAGCAGTTTACATGGAGCCACTACCATCTGTCCCAATTACTTTGTAACGGCAATATCTTTAGGTTAGACTGGTTATTAGTGTGTCGGACTTCCGAGTGCTCATAAAAACTATCATAAAATTATTCGTATTGCATCTGATGTCTTCATGTGCTGTTTAAGTTACGAAGGGTTTTCTACAAGGAAGGAATGGTCACAATGGGTCCCGGGGTAACCCTATTAAACAAGCAACCTACTTTTCGTTTACAATTAGAACACCGAATAAAAATTGGCACAGCGAATTTTCAACATTCATGAATGTATAAGGCCCATTTTACTACTCGAAAATACGAAAGTCCTTTCCAAAACAATAAATACCAAGAACATATACTTACTGAATCATATTCTGGTCTCATTAAAAAGGGTTTTCGGAATCCAACCCTAACGATGCCTACAAGGGTTATATTTTATGGGTTCTAACAAAAATACAAGTTTTCATCACAATACCTTTCTTTGTTCCTGACTCTTAACATAACCCAATCTTTGATTTATAAAATTGACCGAATTTTTTATATGTACTCTTTATATATTCGGTATTTTGTACAAGTAATTCCTATAACCATCGTAGCATGAAAACCATCAGCATTTTCTCATTTGAAATTCCCCTTATTATTACTTCAGTAATGTTATATTCGCACAGCGTAATGCTAGTGTAATTCTTTATCCACGTACACCTATATAAAAGAGCTTTTATTACACTACGCAAGTATTAGAAAAATATTTACGTAAGCCGAGGGAATACGTTTTGAATTCCTTAAATCTTGATTACTTTCATCATGTTAAATTCAAACTTCCAAACTACTGTTTGACACAACTTATTAGTTTGATAATAAATTAATAATCATATGAACCAAAGGCCGCATATCCATTGTTAAATTTGCCCAACTTTTGGTATATTTGCTTCTACAGTAACAATTGCCTTTAGCCGGAGTGTAGCAACGTATTTTCTGGGATGGGCTAGATTGAAATTAGCGCTGCAGTACCAAGAGGTTATTTTGAATAAGTGATTCAATATTATTGTGGGGTGGGCCAGAAGTATTCTGGGCAGGGCCAGATCAACCTGACTTCCTTGATTAACTAACATGCTGAACAAAGGCTTCTCCCATGAATTTCTACGACTACATATACTCGTATATGCCGTGTGTCGACATTTTGGGGAGAAATTCACCAATACTCACCAAGCGGGCACCTACTATCAGGCGGGTTAGTGAGCGTGTAACGGCTGCTGTTTCACAGAAGGGACGCTTCTGGTTTGTAGTCCCTTTTACGAAGTTCTTAGGAGGGAATATAGTGGTGCTATATTCTTAATCCGGACACCACGCGGAAGGCCATGGTTACCAGTTCTTAATAATTTGCATTGCCAATTACTCAGTGACATTCGCTCGTACTGGGGAAGTACCAGAAGACTTGGTAAGAAGAATATAATTTCTATATCTTATGTACAGTACCGTAAAGATGACTTAATATATTAGGGTGGATTGGACCAGTAAGCTGAATAAAAAACTTTATGGGTTGTCCGCAATGTTGTAACGACATCGCAAAAAAACATCTGTCTCATATTTAGGTATAGGTCCAAATATAAATCCATCCTGTGGAAAGTCAATATACATACTGGTATAATTTTAAATAAATAAACTTTTTGTAATCCACCCAAATATAGTCATTTTGACACAGATTTCTGCCCGTCTCATGCCCGTTTATTGCATATTTTGAAATGTCGCAGCAAAATGTGCTAGGAAAATTATGAATTAGTGCAAATGGAATCTTGTTTTTTATGACACAAAACATCTTAAAAATTATCCTAAAACGCTAGTTATTGTGATCGAAGTCGTCCGTGCATGGGTCTACGCAGGGCACGACTGCCTGTAACTACATTTACCTTAGTCGCAGTATGTGTAGGCTAGTGTACAGTTACAGTTGATTTACGTTCACATAAGACAAAAAGGGTGGTTAAATGATATTAACTAGGTCCCAATAGGCCTTCCTTAGCCATAATCATGATGAATCTCTCGTCGCTCCTGAAATGGAGAAAACTTGCTGAACAATACATGCATATTTAAAGATTATACATATTTAAACATTACTCAATTTTTATAAAAAGAAACAAAAAGAACGAAAATCTCGTAACACACGACCGTGTAAAAACTTCTTTTATTATGATATTTATAAAGTCTTTCTTATTATACATATATAGCGGCCGGCAAAAATATACGTTTCAGTTTTTGTGTACCTGAGTAAAAAATTATAACAGACACAAACAAAAAATAAGCATTTTTTATTATTACAACTTGTTTTGTGTAAAATAATATACTTGGTGATGACTTAGTCACTTTCAACACTCCGATGCGATAAAGCACTAATTACAAAACATATTTCAAAACCCTTATCCACAAAAAATGCCATGCATGGACAGGTACATCAAAGATGTTTCTACCTACCACTCGATCATTGTGGTATGCACATAAGGTCAATGTGCGCTGCTATTTTGGGTTGACTCTGCGTTAGTAAAATACATGGATAATTTGGTAAAAATTCAGGTGTTTACAATGTTTTATGATTCTATAAGTAAAGCGTGGACTGATTCACCTCCCAAAAGGTCACCGATGATTAAACTGGCACACTGTATAAACTTCACGACTTTTTTTATTAACACCAAAGCGCTACAACGTTTATAGCTTCATCAACTGAAAAAATCAGCAGCCGATTTCAGGCGAGCCTAAGAAAATTGTTATATGCCAATTTTAACTGGATATTGGCTTCTCCCATAAAGAAGGTTTTCTTGGTTACATTAGGCAAGCAGTTGATGCCCACAAACTACAAAGCTATTTCAAAGGAACGCTGCTACCTGCTTCCGACCTCTTTTTAATTTTTTTTATTGGTGCCCAGTGGAAATTCTTCATGAACTTCCTTCGCCCCAGGGAAGGGCGAAGGGGTATGCCGGACTCCTACCGACTAAAACCACTGGGGCGGTCATTTTCGGCACCTAAGGGAGGCTCCAGGTCCTCGTATGATCACACTAGAGCACCTGCTACCGACCTGCAACAGTCTAAGTTGGGATGGGTTTTATTTCCGCCAAGTGTCAGTCAGAGCTTAAGTTTTTGTTGATTGATTAACTGCACCGATAATAGCAAAAGTTACAATATAACTGACCACGGCTTAAAGTTGTTCATAATTTCAGCTAAAAGACGTCCACTCCTGGACATAAAACTCTCCCAAAGAACGGTCAACGTCCCGTCTGGACTTGTTTTTTGTGCTCGTTGGGGGTTTTTGCCATCGCTTGGCGATCGCAGTTGAATTGTTAATGCACTTGAAGGACGCTGCTGCCCACAAAACTGTTGTTGTTGGACAAAACATTTTTTAAATACGGCTCAATATACGAACACAATCTGTTTGTCTCAAGTTCCAGACGTAAACGCAAATAGCAGTTCTTATATAATTATCGTTCACCACTAGGGATGCTACTACACGTTTCCCGCAAACTTAACCAATATCTATTGATTATTTCACCATCAGTGAGACAGGAAGAGCTGCAAATTATATACGGTCTCATGCAATAGCAATTTTCCAACAGAAACGTCTACAGCGAGGCACAGGTGGTAAAAGAAATTGTCCCCTATTATGTACGCTTTGCCGGACCATTTTATGGCAACTGATGGCAAATTGTTCGTAACGTGAGATGAACGGAAAGGAATTTGCTGTTAATATTCATGTCTCGGGTGGACCTTATGACTGCACGAAGCCTTTTCTAGCAAGATTATTGCAAAGGTTTTTCTCAGTTATGTAGGATTTTGTTTATTCCACGTGCGTACTTGTCTCGCCTAAAATATAACTAATATGAGGATTTCCTGGTAACTGAGCACGAACAGTTTTGTACGTATAATATTTCTTTGTATATAAAAACTTAGCTTTACCCTGCTATGCGTCGCTGTAGCTAAATGGATATAATAACAAAATTAACTTGATTATGAATAAAAAAATGATTTAATAAAAAGATTTGATGCGGTTACATTTACGATGGGACCCACTTTTCCTTAGTATTTTAATATTTTTGAAGAAGTAGGAGTTTTTTGATTAGCGGAATTTGAAAATATTTCTTTTTTTTTATTTGATTTCACCAGTGATGAATTCATATGGAACAGAGGCGTGGTCACTCACAATGGGACTCATAAGAAAGCTCGAGGTCACTCAGAGACCTATGGAGAGATCTATGCTTGGTATTCTACAAGATCGAATCAGAAATGAGGAGATCCGTAGAAGAACTAATGTTGTCGACATAGCTGAAAGGATTAGTAAAAATATATACAATATGGGAAAAGACCGAACCCTGAGTTTCTTTTGGCATTTCTTCTCAGAGTTTGTCATGTAGTGAACCCTGTTGTTTCAATATGACGTGTAAAAATCTGTGTGTAAAGGTGTCTGCTATGACCTAATTACTGAATAAACGATTCTATTCTATTCTAAACTGAAGTGGCAATGGGCGGGGCACATTGCTCGTAGAACTGATGGCTGTTGGGGTAAAAAGGTTTTCGAGTGGTGACCGTATTTTTGGTCCTTTTAAGTTCCGTGCTAATATATGATTATTTTTAGCACACGTCCCGTGCACTAAGCACTTAACCTTGTGTAAATATAGAAAAATCTGTAAAAATAATTTCATAGTTATTTTATAGGAATACTATTGATTTTGATTTCCTCTGAGTTATAAACTGTACCCAGTTTACATTCATTTTCTGTAGGTCGTACGACAATTATAGCCCATCGTAATTATTATTAATATTCAATATCAATGTTGGTTTATTATATATTTGTTTGAAAGCTTAATAAAACCAAGAATAAACCTTTTTTTTTAAATACAAAAATATAAATAAAAGGAGTGTAACAAACATTATATGCTATCATCATTTCAGCCGAATAAAGTTCACTGCTGGACAGAGGGCTTCCGCAAAGATTGCCACAATGACAGGTCTGGGTGTGTTGTGATCTCATTGCGGGATTTTGTCATAATCGCTGCGCTTGGCAGGCGAGTTGGCGATCGCAGTTGAGTTGTTAATGTACTCGAATGATGCTAATCCATAATCTAATCTTATAAATAACTAATCCCATAGTCGCCTATTAAGACACCCACGGGATGAGATAGGTTGGTGCTATTCATAGCCGGCACCACACGAACCAACAATGGCTTATTTTCGTAAAACATAAAGAGGTTTTCAAGTATATTTCATGTAAGATTGTATACGCTCACTATCATGTACATTATGCAGTTACCAGCCCTGTCGTCAGTTTCCATAAAAAATATAACCCTTTTTTAAACCGTATTTAAACTAGTAGCAACATGAACTAAAATCCCCTTCTCCATTAATTTTAAGCTCTTATTGAAGTAAAAAGTATATGAATAAAACATCGGCAGACCAGGAAGAGAGCTAAGTTTGGTATTTCTCTACGAGATCGAATGAGAAATGAGGAGATCCGTAGAAGAACTAAAGTTGTGGACATAGCTGAAAGGATTAGTAAACTGAAGTGGCAATGGGCAGGGCACATTCCTCGTAGAATTGATGGCCGCTGGGGCACAAAGGTTCTAGAATGGAGACCGCGCACCGGAAAACGCAGCGTGGGACGACCTCCAACGAGGTGGACAGACGACCTGGTGAAGGTCGCTGGGAGTCGTTGGATGAGAGCGGCATGTAACCGCTCGTTGTGGAAATCTAAGGGGGAGGCCTTTTTTCAGCAGTGGACGTCCTGTGGCTGATATGATGAGACCAGAAAGCGGCCTGTCTGCCTGTTTCATCACTGTTGTGTAAAGGCTTCCTTTATTTTTGCCACACTTTTCTTTTCTTCTTTTTTGAATAACTAATTTTATTATCTTTATAGCTGATGATAGCCTAGTGGTTGAACGCTTGCCTTATACAGGAGGCTTGCAACTCTGACTTTTCGGATATAGAATCACGTATAAGTGTCTTATAAAGCAAAAGCAATAATATCAAATTACGAAGCGACGTGATGTTAAAATTCAAAAACATTTCGCGGTTTGTAGGCACGAAATGGACCCTTCAAAAACCCAATTTCAGTGACAAATGACCGCGAAACGTGATACCCGTCTGACAAGAAAAAAGGAAATCATTAGGGTACAAAACAACCTTTTATACGAACGTGAAAAGCTAAATACAGTAGTGAAAGTATGTGTACATTCATAGCATGACATAATTGCGACCACCATCAACGGAGCCGAATGAATGGCGTCGTGACGAGCCGTGATGGCTGCGGAGCGTGCGCCAGTGTGCCGCTCTTTTGATGAAACCATGATTACACCATACATATGTACCGTGTCTGTATAAAAAACTGGAAGTGACATAGAGGCAGGTTCATGTGTTTAGTTATCTAGAAATATTTCATGTTAATGCCACTAAAGGCATTACCTACCAGTCTTGTTATTGTTACTGTTCTCTGTGTCTCTTTCGAAGTGCTCTTTTTTAATCCAAAGGGTTAAAAAAGAGCACTTTGACAGATGTACAAGGCCAAAGATAATAATATAGATAATTAAGATATAATATAGATAATTTTAGAAATAGGCTCATAATTACGAAAACTTGTATTAATATAGGTGAATGAATTTATCGATACATATACGATGCTAGAAAAATTACGTTCGTGTAGTTAAGAATATGAAGTCAATATTTTGCAGCTTTTAACGTGTTGTCATCTGTTGATTTGTTTTATGAAGTTGTTCATTTTCAACATGAAGACTGTTAACTTGTGATTATATGTAATAAAACGTTGAACAAATTTTTTGCCATACATTCAAATACATAACGCCGGATTTAATTTCTAAAATCTTTCATCCTATGCCAAGTATGTAATTGATTTAAAAACCATGTCATTTGGAAGCATCCACTGCTAAAACGGTACCGTTCTGAGTATTGCTGTAATCATTATTCTTGAATGATTGATATAAATGAATAGGTGATCGCGGTATATTAATTATTCCCCGAGACATCTTAGACGATATTCATGCAATAAACGTGCCCTATTCTTCAAAAGAGCTACACACTTAACAAATAGTAAAATATATTATACGTTTTGTTTTTAACACTTTTTTATTATAATAATTTCGGGCAAACGAAGTCCACTGCTGGGCACAGGCCTCCCCCAAAGATCACCACATCGACCGATATGGGTGTGTTGCGGGCTCATTGGGGGGTTTTGACATAATCGCCACGCTTGGCAGACGGGTTGGCGATCGCAGTTGAGTTGTTAATGTACTCGAAGGACGCTGCTGCCCATCCTCCGGCTAATCCCTAGTCGACTTTTACGACACCCATGGCAGGAAATGGGGTGGTGGTATTCTAAGCCGGCACCACACGGCATACTTTTTTATTAGCTTCACCTGTATTTGTAAACAAATCTTGGATGTCGGTTTTAGCCTACGTTAATTGTCGTATCGATTTGAAACTTTGCAGGTACATGTTATTCGGTTGACAATACAATAATTGGGATTTATTGACGAGTGAAAGTGTTTTTTTAAATCTACCTTCTTGCTAAACTAAACATCATTTCATTGCATTAACCAGCCCTTAATATTAGGCACACATGGTGATGAGGGTCTAATGATGGAGTCAGGAGGGAGATGACACTCCTCAATGGCTTCTAATAAACACCTGATTTTGGGTTTATACGATTTCTTTTGACGATAAGATAAGATAAGATAAAAATATTTTTATTCATGTAAAACCATATACAGGCACTTATGAATAGTCAAGGCTTTAGTTGCCGCGTTCCAAGATGTTGATTTCCTATGGAGAAGAACGGGCAAGAAACTCCATGGTTACTCTTTTTAAATCATAATAATTGTTACAGTATTATTGGTTACATTGCTCTCAAAATAAATAATGTGAGGACAATGTAGCAGAAAAAAGTAAACTTCTTTAAAAGTCCACACTAAACAAGCCTGACATTTATGTTAAATTATGATTAAATTGTCATGGCAGCATTAAGCTGACCAATCCCAACAGACAGCACTCGTTCACGAGCATGACGCATGCATCAGCGTCGCTCGGCTCAACCATATTGTAGGGCAACTAAGCGACCCGATACACGACGCCACCATCAGCAGGACACTTGAGTGAGCATGACATACCTAAACTGCCAGACAACTATCACGTCAATTAAACAAAATAAATTAATAATCCACATGGTCCTCGCACTTACAGTTTCAAATCTAAGTAAAGCGAATATAAAACAAAAACAACCAACACCAAAAAGTAATTGGTGTCACTTAAACAAATTGAGGATGAGGGATAATCAAATGTCATTAAATGAATTAATATAATCCATTATAAAAAAATGTCAAAGTAAATAAAAATTAATGGCAATGGTATTTGATACATCAAACCCAATAATGTCAATATCGGCCTTTGAACATTGGAGCAGCTCAATCCCAAGCATTTTTGTCGTCCATATACTCTGTAACTTTATAGAAACCCTTTCTACACAACTTCTGCTTTATAATGGACTTAAATTTATTAAGGCTTAATTTCTGAATATCACTTGGGATTTTATTGTAAAAACGTACACATTGGCATTTAAACGATTTGCTTATCTTCTGAAGCCTGGTAACAGGAACAACCAGTTTGTGTTTGTTCCTGGTATTAATATTATGAATATCACTGTTTTTTGTAAAGAGGTTAATATTTTTATGTACATATAAAACATTTTCATAAATGTACTGGGATGGAACGGTCATTATATTAATCTCTTTAAATTTCTGTTGGAGTGAATATTGAGGGCTTAACTTATAAATTGATCGGATGGCTCGTTTCTGCAGCACAAAAATAGTTTGGATATCGGCAGCATTACCCCACAACAGAATAGCATACGACATTACACTATGAAAATAACCAAAATATACTAGTCGCGCTGTTTCTACATCTGTTAAATAACGAATTTTCATTACTGCGTATGCTGCAGCGCTAAGCCTTTTCGACAATTTTAGTATATGCGGTCCCCACTGCAGCTTAGAATCTAAAGTAATACCTAGAAACACTGCGGTGTCCACAAGGTCCAACTCCGCACCATTCATTTGTACAGTGGCTTTTACTGTTTTAACATTAGGTGTTGTAAATTTCATACATTTAGTTTTTTTCTCGTTCAAGAGTAAATTGTTAACATTAAACCAGTTGACCACTCTGGAGATAGCGCTGTTTATATCGTCAGTTGCCAGATGTTGGCGTTTGAGTTTAAATAAAAGCGAAGTGTCATCTGCAAACAACACTATCTCATGATTATCCCCTACAGTATAAGGTAAGTCATTTATATATATAAGAAACAAAAATGGGCCTAGAATTGAGCCCTGTGGTACTCCCATTTTAACTACAGACCCAGGAGATATCTTACCATTAATATCTACTTTCTGAATCCTATTACTCAAATATGAAACAAGAAGAGCCAGCGCAGAGTCCTTAATACCATAGTGTAGTAATTTCCTGATCAAAATTTCGTGAACAACACAATCAAATGCCTTAGACAAATCACAGAAAATGCCCAAGGCATCGTGTGAATCCTCCCACGCACCGAAAATATGTCCTAAAAGTTCAACACCGGCATCAGTTGTTGAACGACCCTTTGTAAAGCCAAATTGCTTGCAATGTAATAAATGATACTTATCAAAAAAGCTTTGCATTTGTACCAAAATCAATTTTTCAAAAATTTTACTAAATGTAGGTAGTACTGAAATAGGTCTAAAATTTGTAGGGTCAGATGTACTACCTGATTTAAACAAAGGAATAATCTTACTATTTTTCATAAGATCAGGAAATTTTCCACGGTCAACACATTTATTAAAAATTATTGCCAACTCAGGTGCAACAATGTCAATAATTGATTTGGCTACTTTAACGGAATTTCCCCACAAGTCAGCGGTTTTTTTATTATTTAGCGTGTTAAAGATTCTTATTATATCTCTGTAATTAACATGATCAAATTTAAATTTATTACTGCAAGTGTTAACATTACTTTTAAGTATAGTTTCCGCAACAGTGGGTGAAGAATTCAGCGACTTTGTAGTCGAAACGGGAATGTCGGTAAAAAACTTTTCAAAAGCTGTAGCAACTTCTAATTCTGATTTAATGATGTTGTCATCTATAATTAAGCTATAGTCACTGTCCCGGCTATTAGCTCTTCCAGTTTCACTACTAATTATATTCCAAGTCATTTTAATTATGTTATCACTACTTTTTATTTTGGAACTCAAATAACGAGATTTTGCTATATGACAAATTCGTTTGAATAATTTGGAGTAATTTTTCACATATAGATTAAAAGTATCACTATTAAAATATGTGCGTTCATTATATAGTTCATATAGTCTCTTTCTACTTATATGAATTCCAATAGTAGCCCATTCACTAAAACTTGCATTTCCATTAACCGAGATTTTCTTGGGGATAAAAGTAGAATTAAATTCTTGACAGTACATATTAAAAAAATCATTATATAAAATGTTTGGATTATCATTATATGGCAAAAAAGTTAATTTATTTCTAAGCTTATTTCTAAATCTTTCCAAGCGAATCGCGGTTTTTGGACAAACAGTGATATCCTTTTTACCCACACTTTTTCTTTGGTTTACAACAGTAATCTGTTGTCCACAATGATCCGAGTCTAATAAATTAATAACTTGTTTGTAGGATGGTATAATATCTGTGTATATATTATCTAAGCATGTGGCTGTGGTCTGAGTAATTCTAGTAGGCTCCAGAAACAAATTAACAAGATTGTATGACTGAAAAAGGCTTTGAATTTTTACACTTAAACTAGAATTTTCCAATAAATTAACATTGAAATCACCGCATGTGATAACCGTTTTGTCCAAATTACTGATTCTATGCAGTACTTCATCCATGACTATTTCAAAACAGTCATACAATGCTGAAGGAGGTCTGTATACGCTTAATACAATGAACCGCTCCAATTCGACGCAGGCTATTTCTATTGTTTGTTCAACAGAGAGGCTCACAAGATCTTTACGTTCTTTAAATTTAATCTGATTATTGATTATAATTAATGAGCCACCGTGTATTGCATTTTCTCTGCTGAACGAACTGCCAACCTGGTGATTATTGAAATTGAACATGTATGTATGTAATTAAATTCACACTCTGTTCTAGATGACTGATTAACTTAAAACATAGCAGACGTGTCAATAATCGTTGACACTACAATAATTTGACATGATATTCATGTAGACCTATGTTCTGTGACCAGGATCATCAGCTCATGATTTAACCAAACCCAATAACAGGTTATTAGTATACACTAGACATGTGTAAATAATTTGAATCTATAATGATATTATGTTGTTAGGGTTAATTGTGCTTTAATATATAAAAATACACTAATACAGTTTTAAAAAACTCAAATAAATTTTTAATGAGATGCGAAATGTGAAAGCGTGTTTTATTAGTTTTGAACTTATTTATTTTTGTTTTAGTATGTCAACTATGTATTTATTTTTTCATTTGAATTAGAAGCTTGAAAGTGTCTGATAAATGTTTTATGGGTAATTCAAGTTGATACCTGGCTAACAAAAACTATGACATAAACTGTATTTGGAAAGGTACCTCGTATTCTGGTAAGGTTGTCAGTTTAGAACTTCAGTTCCCTCGACACGGACTCGCAACGAAATTCTCGAAACTTTATGGCCCTCTAGGCTACGTGTTACTAGTATCTTTACAACTTACATCACAAGGGGAGATGGATGAACTTTAAAATGTCAACTATTGTTATGAGGCGAATAATTACGTCGAAAGTTTTGAGTCAGAATATTCTTCTGCTTTATAATATGTATCTAGATGCTTTTCAAAGATATAGCTAGATGGTTGGGTGATACTTCGCGTAACTAGAGGGCTGGCCTTTTATTTGGCCAAAGAATAAGCATTTCAATTCAACGTGACAATGCTTTCTGTATTCTGGGAACATTATCAGCTGACAGTGATGAGGAGTACTTTGACGCCTAAATGAATGTGCCACTTCATTACATATATTCGTTATTCATTTTTGTATGTTATATTATTTGATGATAAATAGCGACTATGTATTTCATTGGTTTAAATGTGTGTGTATTTCTTGTTATTATTTAAGAATTTACCATTGCCATCATTCACTTTCCCCCAAATATTATGAGACTTGTTTCTACTTTTCGTTCTGAATGAATTTTGAAGATGTTTCAACTATATATACATATATACCAATTCATTGTCATCACATCACATCAGCCCGTAAACATCCACTGCTTAACATGAGCCTCCTAATGCGAGGGGAAATTGGCCGGTGGATTGGTGATCGCAGCACAGTTGTTATAGGTATATGGGAACATGATGCTGCCCATCCTCTTAATATCAACTACTGGCCGACTTTTACTAAACCCAAGTGGAGAGGAATGGGCTATTCTTTGTCCGGAACCACACTAATTAATTACATAAACAGAATATATTTCGAAGACTTTCTAGGTACAGGCACTTGAATTAATTAAACACATATACGGAGAAAACAATACTAATATTAAATAGACCTGAATCCTACTATTACAAGTTGGGCAAACAAATAAAATGAATTCAAGGAAATCAAATAACATGCATAGTTAACTAATTAACAAATGAGAATAAAAGCATACAAAAATATCTATATGAACAAAATTTTAAACCATGTGATAGCATGTTTAAAGATGCACATATTTTTAATCCACGTGTGGTTTTGATAAAACTGTGAACTAATGAGAGCTAATTCATCACTGTCTCTTCCAGTTAAACGCTACGTCATTGACACCACACACACGTGGCTAGGTTGACATGCCTTTGTATTTTGCGCATTCAGCTGTGGGTTAAATAAAAACTGAGCTCGGCGAAATATGAGGATAAAAAACACACATGATATCTCCCGTTTTGCCAACAATCCGAGAGTTTTCTGTTACAATTTATCCAGAAATATTCAGATGAAGTCCTGAACGTAGACTTACACCGTAAGAGCCAATGTATTATGTTGCATACAAACGCTAGCGTTGATTAAATATTCATATCCGTAAATCCAATATATGTAAGTTAGCTCTAGTAAGCTACTTATTTGTAAAGTAAATACCAGCAGTTTTTAGATGCTTTACCTTTAGAAACTTATATTGTTTGCTTCTAGTTTAGTCACAAACAGAAGGTTCCAGTTCAAAAACTCTAAATGCAATTTCTCTAAATATTATTCAAAGCTGGTATTTCCCTAAGCTTAGATTCGAGCTTACCTCTTTGTATTGTAATGTGACGTCATATGGCTTTATTGCCCGTGAAACAAGGTCTACATTTATAACGTCATACGGAGCCTAAACTTACTCTAACAACATGCACCTTATTAACCTTAACAAGGAAAGACGTGCGAGGCCTTCGGTCTTCGGTCGGGCTCATCGTTTGCTTTCGTGTACAATAGTTCCACTCAATCGCTCTAAGCTTGGAAAAATATTCTCTAGATTTTATTACATTTAAATCCTTAGTAAGTAAGTAATTGTAAATAATAGTTTAAAATCATTTTTATACAGTTTACCTAAATTATAATAAATTAACAATTTTGTAGTCAAATAAAAAAAAGCTTAGCAAAAGCTACAATAGCATAAATAATTTCATCGACGAAAAAATATAATTACAATGATTAAATAAATAAATGATTGAATAACACAAATAAAACAAATTATTTTTATATAAATAATAGATGCAGTGATTAAGTATAACAGGAACCTGCGAGCAGTAATGTATTAACAACAAATAAAATATAAAATTAAAGTAAATAAGCAGCTCTTCCTTTCTCCTACTAAACTATGCTGTGCCCAACAGGGTCCATAATTGATCTAGAGATTTAAACCTACAATCTGTTATTAATTACTTTACTTATGGAATGCAATAAAAGAACTGAAATGAATTGAATCTTCTCTGTATAATACATAAGACATTATATAAACATCACATAAACGAATTTCACGAGGATTTAGGCCGTTCTTCTGCCTATTGATATTAAGTATTCCTTAAATCCACTCATAGGAACCAGAACAAACCCGGCGTCGTATTATCCCAACCTTAGAACACTCCTAGTAAGAAATGGCGACCTTTAACGACTTTAGCCACACGGTCATGACTATGCATAATATGAACATAAATACTATGAATACCCAGCCAAAGTCTTGCTTTCTTAACTTCGCAAGTTGCATTAGCACTACTATTTAGTTTGGTGGGTAATAAATTCACGCCAATCTCAAAGGTGCGTAATTAGTGTTTTTGCTATGGTTTATTAATTATGGTCGTTAATGAAGTTCAATTAGTAACTTGTGCCATCAATCTTCCACTCGCTTGGAGACAGGATGATGTATGACCTTGTATTGATGGGGTGCGCCCAAAATTTATATGTAAGAAGGGACATTACATGTAAGAAGTCATTAACCAATACTAATTATGATGATTGATCCAGTGTATTGTTTTCAAACAAAATAGATTATAAATTAATATAATCTTTATTGATTTATTTTTATGACATCATTTTTAATATTTATTTTACTATTCCGCAACCGCAAACTTAATTTGAAATTTAATAGGAAAGTAAAACAGCGTGCTGAATGTAATAATGTGCAGAATACCCAGTGCAAAATTCTAAACAATTTTTTTGTTTACTTTATAAAATATTTCCATACAACGACGATGTTCCGTACAAAGTAAGTAAAGTACACAAGAGGCTGTCAATGTGGGTAATCCATGAGAAAACAAGACAAACTATTTGTTTGGCGAGCTGTCGACTTGCATAAAGAGACGAATTTCGAACCCGAGGTATCAAAAATAAAACGTTATTCCTTCCAAATTGGGATTTTCGATGTCAATGTAATAATTTGTTTACACAAAGCTCCGATTTGAATTTCGTAACATGCAATCGTTTTTTATATAGAAAGAAAGAAAGAAAGAAAAATCGTTTATTGGCACATACAAAACATTTTAAACAAGTGGTTAAAAACATATTAACGATAGTAAAAAAAAAAAAAAAAAAAAAACTTTGATGTCTTACATTTTATACCTCAGTGCCAAAGGGGCGAACAGCTCAACATTATGTTAGGTGTCAGTACAGAGCACTGGCCACCTAACGCTGGTTTTCAGCTGCAACCCACGAGAGCCTACGCTCGAATACACCAAAACACGTTACTTCTTTGATCTGTATTTGTTGTATCGTGTAGTTTTTTATGTATACATGTGACGTGTAAATATTGTAAGTGTGCAAAGTAAGAAAGACTTTTACTAATATAGGCAAAGGAATATAATCTGTACTTATTTGACTTTATATATATAAAAGTAAGGTATCTTGCGATCTTCCATGAATGATAATACCATTGTCAATGCTGGTCATCAGCAATCGGTTGTACGCAGTGACTTCGTTATCAGTAAATATACATTAAATAAATACATAAATAATCAAATAACAGATGAATTAGCTTGAATGTTTTCGTACTGTTTTTGATACTGTAACAAGTACACTTTAAGTTTGACTTTGAATGTGGAGCTGGTTCGAATTTGTTTTAATGGTGGGGGGATATTATTCCAACACTTAGTTGCTGCGTACCGAAAACTGCCTCTAAAAGCTGCAGACCTATATATATATATACGTGACTACGTTGAATTAGGTTCCATAGTAATCGGAAAAATTATAGGGACCTATCGGTTGCTTATTATCCTTGTAATAGTGAACCAAGTTAAAGTAAGTGAGTTGATTATGACGCGTTTATAGGCCAGGATGGTAACACATATCATTACTGGAGCATTGTAAGTTGTCTCTTACCTACAACTCGGAAATGGTTCTGTGTGGTGCCCGGTAAAGAATAAGTCAATCCCTCTTCGTTCTGGGTATGATCATAACACATGACTAAGGAATAATAAAGGGGATCCATCCTCGCTAAAAGTGTTTGTTACTCGTAGTAGCATCATCACCTCCATCGCCTTGATCATTGCTGTCAAATAAAAAATTCAACTATTGCAACCTTCATCTTTATGATGAGCAGAGCAAGGTTAAAGGTAAAAGGTTACTATAGTTGCCAGCGCTTATTTTTGCTGTTTAAGTCTGATTGATCCAAAACTCTTTTCATCCAATGGTAAAAATGGTCCAATTTCATTTTCATTTTGTATATGGTCCATTTCGCGAAAAGTACATTGGCGGGTGGTCGATTATAAAAAAACAAAGGTAGCAACTATAAGACAGCATACCATGCAACAAAACCACGCCACTATAGTGAGAGGAGCCGCCACACGGTATTTTTTTATAGATTTGCTCACAAGCAGTTGCACTCATTGATCGGTAAAAGACTGGTGAGGTTAAGCTATGGTCGGCGCAGTCAGTCTATAGCCTATATATGAATGGTATTGGTATTTGAATGAAGTATTCTTGTGCTTCGAGGGGAACGTAAAATCGTCGGTTGTCATCATCACCATCATCATCATAGCAGCCAAAAGACTTCCACTGCTGAACAAAAGACTCCCCTATAAATTACCGGTTTCGTCATTTTGAGGGAAAATTGCCAGTACTTATCACGCTTGGCAGGCGGGTTGGTGATCATTGAATGGCTGCTATTCCACAGAAGGGACGCTGCTGCCCTTGGTTTAGAGTCACTGAGTCACCTTTTCCGACATCCACGGCCTACCGTAGTACGAGTTCTTTTTCAAATCTTGAAAAAGAGGCATTTCGAGTAATCATTTTCACTCGTAACATTATCATATATTCCTGCGGTTTAGAATGATGTTACAACATAATTATACAGGTTTATGTGTCAGATATTTTGTTTCGCCCACTCCAATGGCATTTCCTAAGATGGAGTGCTACTATATTCTTTATCCTGATACCATAGGGATCGTTGGTTTTGATTGTTGTCATTAGACGGCAGTCATTAAGTCAAGTCAGTGGATGAACTAATCTGACACAAGTTTGGCCACTAAGCAAACAAACAAATCGAGCGACAACTGCTATTGTCTCTGCTGTAGCCATTCTATAGCTAATTAAGGGACAGTTTGATAAGTTACTTTTATAGCAATGTTTTGTACCGTTTATTTTAGTACCCTGTTAGGAGGCGAATGGTCAGCAGTCAATATTAAAAGGCTGATATTATGATGATGCTGAGTAATTCTTGTACCTATGTTATACAAATTGTAACATAGTCTTGAATAAGTGCTGCACACCCTAAAAGTAAAACAAACTAGGTGCGAGGATTCACCAATGTTTCTTGAAGTTTTAATAAATATTTTACTACCGGCCATAGTTAGGAAAGTGATAAAAGTTTTTCGATAATTTCTTCGTAACAGCTAAACTCCTTGTTCCAGTTGTTCATGGCTCGAATCGTTTCGATAGCTTTTGTTTAGACATTAAGGGAATGTACGAATTGTCGTGAACATAGGTTTTAGCAGCAAATATTTTGGGCAGCCATTTTATTATATTATCGGAAAATACATTTGTTGCTAGAATTCATTCTTTTTGGGTTTTGTTCCGTTTAATATTTCCGTTTAATGGTTCACATTGGATGGAATAAATGTTTTATAAATAAATTGATGTATTCTTCTTTGTGACTTGAGCTAGCCTCATTAAGCGAAAATAATAAGAAAATGTTTGCGTGCCCAATATAACGGCATCACAAGGTATAGTGCAGTAATATTTCAATTGGATCGAACATAAATACAAACTAACAACGACTCCAATACAGCAGCGTTAAATCCAGTCTAAAAAAATATGTGCAAACGGTAACAAATTCGATACAAAACTCATTCTATTGATTCATTTTTATTATTCCCAAACAACTCGTTTTGTGAATCCTCGACGAGATTGTTTGAGTGATCGTTAACAATGAATGTCGGGGTTGATTTGAATGCATCTCATTCCTCTCACGGGGTATAATATAATAATGTCATCTGACTACGGTCATATGGGAGAAAAGCGGCGATTTGCAGGCAGTCATTTATTGTATTGAAAGAAACTTGGAAGACCTTTACACACATGTTCATCATATCAGGCAAAAACCCTCCTTTGCTAAATTAAGGTTTCCTTCTTAGACGAGTGGTTATATGCTGTACGTCGGTATTTTGGCGAAAAGTTGCCAGTACTCACCACATTTGGCAGACGGGTTGGTAAGGGCAGAATGGCTACTCTCCTACAGAAGGACGCTGCTGCCCATCTCTCTGTCTCTTAATCGCCTTTCACAATATCAGACCTCAGACATCCATTGATGTTAATGCCATTGATGTTAATGCCGAATCCTTTCCACTCCAGCAACTTGAAGGCATCCTCCATTGCAGCGGTGAACAGTTTCGGGGAAATTACGTCCCCCTGTCTCACACCTCTCTGCAATGGAATTGCCCCCGTGCTCTGTTCATGTACCCGGACCGACATGGTGGCGTTTTTGTATAAGCACTTCAACACTTCAATGTACCGATAGTCAATGTGGCACCGCTGCAGAGATTGCAGCACTGCCCAGGTTTTGATCGAATCGAAGGCTTTCTCATAGTCCACAAACACCAAGCATAGTGGCTTCTGTATAACCTGCCGCAGCGTATGGATGTGGTCTATGGTACTGAAACCTTTTCGGAAACCGGCTTGTTCGGGAGGCTGGAAGTCATCAAACCTGCGCTCGAGACGATTCGTGATGACCCTTGAAAACAGCTTATAAACATGGCTCAGAAGTGAGATGGGTCTAATTCTTCAATAGGGTGTTATCACCCTTTTTGAAGAAGAGCACCACTTCACCTCTGTTCCATGCTTTCGGCGTTGTGCCCTGGAGTAAGACGGAGTTGAATGGCTTCTGAAGGACTTTAAGTACCGGTGTGCCACCCGCTTTCAGAAGCTCTGTCGTAATTCCGTCCCCACCCGGCGCCTTGTTATTTTTAAGCTGCTTCAAGGCCATCCTAATCTTGTTTACCTAGATGAGGTCTTCATTGTTTCGATTCTTAGAATTATTTTGTGTTAGATACCAAATTGTTTAGTTATTATATAACCATATTGGGAAAAGTTCTTACAATTATTTACACTAAAAAAGAAACAAATAAATCTTTTTAACAAAAAAAATACTTCAATATTCTATAGGATATTAATACCACTAAAAATAAAGTAAATATATTATAAAGTCGGGCGGGGCCCATAAATATATCTCATTGGTCTGTATAAATATATCTCGTTGGTATGCCCCACCCGACTTCATAAATAAAGTAATACTTGTCTTTTCAGTGGTTTTAATATCCTATAGAATTTAGAAGTCGCTATTTTTTTTCTTAAAAAGTTTTATTAATCGATACTGTACTTGGCAATGCTTCTTTTCCCACATGTAAAAATGTCAGTACATTTTATTAGTACCGTTTAAAGTGATTTTAGTAGTAATGTATTATGTAATTACATGACAGCAAGGCAGGCACATCGTCTGAACGACTGGCTTCCTACGCTACGTGCTGTGGGGTTCGATCCCCACATGGAATAAATATTTTTGTGATCTAGTTGTTTCGGTTTCGGGTGTTTGTGCATCTGAGATTTATGTCTGTAAACTGTACCCGCGATACAGAAGAGGTACTGGCATGGGTCATTGTTTTTATTAAAGAAATCCTTTAACTTAATGTAATGGTCTGATACCAATACATAAATCTTCGATCCTGCCTTCGATCTTGCCTTCAATCCTGCCTTCGATCCTGCCTTCGATCCTGCCTTCGATCCTGCCTTTGATCCTGGCCGCTTGCATTATGACAGATTTTATGAGCGAACAAAACATTAGGCATTTTAAATGTTATGAAGTAGATTGTTTGAGAAATAAATTGCATATTTCACTTGACGTTTGGACGATGCTCTCAGACAATTTCTATTGACAATATAAATACTCGAATAATCCACTTTTGTTTGAAAACATCTAACGATGCTGAGACGTAGCCTTCTAAACTTCTACAGTACCACACTCGCAATCGAAAGTACATTAAATATCGGCATCGATATATCAGAATACCAAGCGGCATCTGAACTTCATTTTAAAGAATTAACCACTGAATAATGTTTTTCAAACTCAAGCTTGAATTAGACTCGTAAGTGTCCTTTAAAATGCTGTTTACTCTATTCGATTAAACAAGCTGTCAGATTGAGAGATTGAAGTGCTTTTTCGGATTTTCTCAATGCTGATAATAACATAGAAAGAACAAATAGAATTTTTTAGTTTGACAGCAAATTGAAAGAGTCATTTGATGGTAAGCAAAGACACTCACTCACACAAGAGTCTACTCGTGACGACGGTCAATACAACTTGATGAAAACATTGAGGTTAGTTAAAATATCTTTTAATATTAATCTGTGCGCAAATAGATTCGATGTTATCTTAAAATCATGAATTCAATTCGCGAAAGTTTAAGAATGACTACAGTCAGCAAAGCATGATGTTGATATACTAATAACGATTCACTATTGTGCTCTGTGAAACTTGGCCTTATAAACTGTTATAATTAATTATATTATGTTGTAATCTTGTATACATTATTCATGTATCTATTTAACTCCCAGCTTGATATATGTCTCCTTTTTCCTTTCATTATATGGATGTTCTTGTCAATTCCGTCTTGTTTTCTAGATCTGTGAACCTAAAACATTACGTGACACGTGTCCCGGGACACTACGTATGTTTATTGTTACACACGTTAGTATTAGATCTTCTGTGTGGAATTTTACTGAGAAAAGATAGTATGAATCAGGTATTACTCTCAAGGCCAATTCTCGTAATAAACAATGTTCAATATATAGTTCCGATCTAGTCTCAGTTTCGTAAAAGTCACAAAAGGTATTCTCTTAAATCAAAAGCTAACGTCAAACGTGGACTTACAATATAATGAGATGATACGCAATGCCAAACGGAGCATATTCTGGATAACATCTCTTCTTCCTCTTCTGCCGATATTTGGAAATTCCTTGGAACTCTTGGTATTGGTAAATCGCGACATTTAGATCTACCAAAATCCATTGGCTTAGACGATCTCAACAACCACTTCTCCACTTCTTTCTCATTTGATTGTCTAACCAAATATCAAACTATACATTTCATCATTTATGAACGTGTCTAACGCGTCCCAATATAAATCCCTTTCATTTTTCTCCTGTTGGCTCTGAAGAGATTAAGAAGATCATCCTTTCTATTAAATAAAAAGCTGTGGGCTGTGATAACATCAGCCGCAATATGATCACCCCAATATTAGATGTTCTCCTTCCAGCAATCTCCCACATCCTAAATTTTTCACTCGAATCCGGTATGTTTCCCTCCTTGTGGCGCAATGCTTATATTTTGCCCTTGCCTAAGATTCCTAATCCCTCTCTTCCCAACCACTTCCGTCCAATTTCTATTCTTCCCTTCCTATCCAAAGTGCTAGAGGCCTGTGTTCACAAACAATTTTCCCACTTCATTTATATCAATAACCTCATAAGTCCTCTTCAGTCTGGGTTTCGGCCAGGCCATAGCACTGTATCTGCCCTCCTTAAAGTGACTGGCGATATTAGATCTGGCATGGAGGACACTAAGGTCACAGTACTAGTGTTAGTTGACTTCTCTAATGCTTTTAATACCATCAGTCACGACATCCTTTTATCTATCCTTTCTCATCTTATGGTCTCTTCCGATGCATTGGATTGGTTTACATCATATCTTCGAGATCGTCAGGAATCTGTCCATGTTGAGGAGTCCTTCTCGTTGTGGTGTAACCTGAAAACTGGCGTTCCACAAGGCGGGATACTATCTCCTCTTCTTTTTTCTGTATTTATAAATCTTATTACCCAAAAGCTTCAGTGTTCGTATCATCTTTATGCCGACGACCTACAGTTGTACTCTCAATCTAAAGTGGAAGATTTAGCCGATGCGGTTAAAGCCGTAAACAAAGATCTCGATGCCATAAACACCTGGGCTGAGAGTTATGGTGTAGCGGTAAACCCCACCAAGTGCCAAGCCATTATTTTAGGAAGCCATCGAAACATCTGTAACGTGGGAAGCACTACCGTCCCACCTGTTATCTACAAAGGCACAATTATTCCTATTAGCTCTAGTGTCAAAGATCTTGGCTTGCATCGTGAACCTACTCTCAATTAGCGGACCCAAGTTACAAATGTAAGCCAAAAAGTAACTGCAATCCCGCGGTCTCTCTATAGGCTCAAAACTTTCCCCCATCGCATACAAAAGCAACGCTTGTACAGACTTTAATTTTTCCCATAATCGAATATTGTGATGTGTGTTACTTTGCATGATGCCTGAATGCAGATCTACTCAACAAACTTGACCGTCTTCTCAATACTTGCATTCGATTCGTCTTCAACTTTCGTAAATATGATCATGTCTCTGCGTATCGATTACTGTTAAATTGGTTGCCTATTCGCCAGCGCAGAAATATGAGAGCACTGACCACCCTGTTTTCTATATTATACTCCTAATTCTCCTTCTTATTTATCTTCTCACTTCCAGTATCTTTGTTCCAACCACAATAAATGTCTTCGTTCTAGTAATAATCGTCTTCTTCAATGTCCCACTCATAACTCTGGCTTTAATCATTCTACCTTCTTCGTCCAATCTGCTTTACTGTGGAATTCGCTCCCCCTTGAAATCAGAATGGCTAACAATCGGAACAATTTTAAAATTAAATTACGAAAATATCTTTTCAAAAAGACGTCTACAGATTCATCTCAACTCTGATTCTATTTTTTTTTCTCATCTGTGTCTATTTATTATATAATATGTATGTATGTGTTTATTACATATATATAAATGTATTTTTATACATGTAATGTTTATGTACGTCTATGTATTTGTATAATATGTCTTCGCATCTATACCTTTCTTTCATATTTTGTTGGTGCATCTACCTTATTGTTCTCTACATCACCCAAAGGTCGTCTGGCATTAAGACCGCCTTTGTACATTAGTGTACATTAAGTATAAATAAATAAATGAGATCAAAAATGGATCAAAAGTTGATCGAAGCCTGAACAGTATTCTGCTCACATTTTGAACTTACACAGGTCCGTGTGGTAACCAGATTAAGAATATAGCACCACTCCACTTGGATGTCGTAAAATGCGACTGAGGGACTCTAAACCAGAGGGATGGACAGCAACATCCTTTTTCTGGAATAGTATCCATAATGCAGTCACCAACCTGCCTATCAAGCATGGTGAGTATTGGCAAATACATAAAAAAGGAAGTATCAATTGTGGAAATCAATAGGGTAGGCCTTTGTTCAGCAGTGGACGGATAAATGGCTGATAGGATGATGATGAGGTAAAATTTGAATAAATTAAACTATAATCTTATTACAGAAACGTCTAAATTGACATTGAAATGAGATCATACTGAAATCAGGCTGAAATGAGATCATACTGAACTTAAGAGTAGAAGAATATCAATTTTTTGTCAATTCATAATTTAATCGCAGTGCTTCCAACTTTCAGTCATAGTGTAAATTAATTACGAGAATTTGCCCTCAGGTCCTCAGGTGATCAAGGGATATTTGCTTTATGAGATCACCCAATTTACCTCTTAGAATTACTTTTTTTACATCTGGTAAAAAAGTAGGAATAAATATTTATTTATTTATTTTATACATAATTATACCCGCAGAAGCTAATAATGATTTTGCTATTTTCACTGGAGACAATCTAGAGTTTCAAATCAAACGTTTAAACGTGTTGGTTTATATGAGATTTATGCCAGTGAACTATGTCCATGATACAAGAGAAATAAAAGAGTCGGACATATCACAATAATCGTCGTAACGGTTTTTCAAACCAATAGAGCTTTAATACAGAAAACACCTCGAAATGTCGCTGAATAATCATAAGTCACGACCGTGTTCCTTTCAGATATAGCTAAGATTTTTTCCAAAACGTTTTTTTTTCTGAAATAAGGTTTAACGATATTATCTTTTTACCTTCGTTATTTATTTTACCTGGCTGAATAAGATCGAGACTCATGCCACCCACTCCTTAGAAATACAGCGAGGTGGAAATGAAATATATAATAATATTCTTTGTAATGTTAACGCCAATGATAATATCACCCCAATTTGTCTGAGGCAATGAAAATGTGGTAAATTAAATGAAAATGTTTACTTTGATATACAGAGCTATAACTTGAAAAATGGGAACGTATAGAAATAATAAAATTATTGTTTGCAACCCAGTATTTCGGCTGATAACACTGTCCTCTGGCAAAACATTCGAGTGGTGGGGAACCGGTGCGGTGGCAGGGCGAGCGACCCAGCATACAAAGTATCTCTCTATCTAGTTTGTGGACCCAGCCCTAGAAGTCATCACGTCCAGGCAGTGATTTCCTGTTGGCAGTTCCAGTGAAGCATTCAATCGAAGAAGACAAGAGTACAACTAGTACAGAGTGTTGCTGGGTAAGTGTTGACTATAAGCGGAGGTTGGAGGTTAACATAATTGTAGCAATTCGAATTAATTAAAGAACTACAAACATGCTCCAAGATAAAAAAAAATGGTGCGATTGTCGATAAACATTGGTGGTTGCTAAATGTTACTAGTGGTATCTATCTTATTGCAAGAGTCCGGGTAGGATCCGGATCAATAAAAAAAAAGGTAGGTATCACCTCAGTGCCAGCTGTTAATAGAATCTAGTAGCAGATAGCCAAGCAGTAGGATCTAAACTTTAAAAGTTCTGGTTCAAAAGGGCACTAAAGCTGCTGAAATTACTGGCCATAAGAGATAAAATACCATTTTTTATTGATTCCGTGGGAATAATTCATGTACGTCCTTCGCCCCGGGAAAGGGCAAAGGTGCATACCAGACTCCTGGCTAAAACCACCGGAGTGGTCATCTTTGCCAATAAAGGGAGGCTCTAGGAACTCTGTCTAGAGCCACCCATTGATGCCACACCTTTAGGCACATCTCAGAGAGAATGACTGTAAAGCGGTCACTCCCTCTAGCGGAGGGAAGGTGTCTGTAAAGAGGCCACCACCCAGGCACCTCTCAGGGGGATTGTAAATTTCTGTAATTGTAATTACCTCGGTTCTGGGTCCTCCTTCTCCGAGCGGCCTGCCGGGGCCTAAATCTTTACCTGTCCAAAATAGTACTTCCCTTTAACGCCGTTTGCTAGACTCTCACGTAGCATTAACTGTGTTAATGTTACAGAACCCTTTATAATTGATTCCTAACAAGTTTACAAAAAGCCGAATCAAACATTGGAAACATGTACCGAGAAATTATGCCGTTACCACTTATGTCTGTGACAACAAGCCCCTAGCTCCCCTACACGTCATGGGGATTTCTATTTATCATTATCATATTACTTCGCTGCAGGCACGAACTATGTAGACCTCCCATAAACGTTTATTTTAAAATCAAACCAGTTTATTGTAGGCCCAGGCCAAATACACCGATGTTGGTTTAAAAGAATATTTTAAAATTTACATTTTTTACAGACAAAGGCCTCTTCTCATTCCAAGAAGGAACGAGTATTGTGCACCACGCTTGCTCACTGCGGGTTGGCGCTTTTAGATCAATTAATCCAGTTTTCCACGATGTATATATTTTCTACTAACATTTCACTACAAAGTTTTCTTTCACTGTTGAAGTCAGTGGTGTCTTGGATTATCTAAGAAACCAAGACTGAGTTTGCAATTTATTATAATTACAAGCACTTGAGATAACGCTTCTGTCTACTTAGCAACACTTGTTCTCCTTTAACGGTATCTAAGGATAGAGAGGTAGTGATCTTTTCTGTGCCGAAATCCCCTCAGCTTCGATTTTCAGGACAAAAATATAAGCGGTAATCAACAAATGAGTTTTAAAGTCTATTGCAGTCCACTGCTGAAAAGGGTCGCCTAAACTGAAGGCAATATTATTTATTTATCAGACCATTAATATCGTGATAAGCATGCAAGTTTCATCTAATATAAAATTTCGTTTCTATAAATAAAAATAATTTTTCTATCCATCAAAAAATAATTCCGCCCTCACTTTAGTCCACCGCCATAACACGTAGGCAACATACCAGGTAAACTGTCAACGCTGGCTAAAAGCAATTTTGTTTCAAAAGGCAAAATATTCTATTCAGTTTGCACATCCTAACATTACTGTTTCAGCACATATACAATTAAATTAAATCCACAAATATAACCACACGTCCTTTGGGTACAGAACGGCCTACGGTCAGTCATAAGGCATGCAAGCTACAAATATTCTATACGGTAGGCGGAAAATACACATCGCAACCATTAGCGCGACAATAAGGACCAACGCGGACCCTTAACCATATACACCTTACCTTAATTATTTATATAGAGATGAGTGCCTACCTGTGTTCCACCCGACAGTTGAATGACACATCTCATTCAAATTATCGTCTGTCTCAAAATTTATATAATATTCTGGTCTATTCCACGTTTCCCTAATTTGCTCTTTGAGCGTAAAGTAATGATGAGAAATTTGTAAAAAAATGCCTACTTTGTTTAATATAATTATAGCAGTAAGGTGTTGCTTAATTTCATACCAGATTTCATGAAGCTTTAAAAAATGATGTAGGTAGTAGGTACGTTTTGATAGGTTTCCCGTAGATTTGTTTCGGTTTTTATCTTTCACTCAGACAACGTACTAAATACTTATTCACATAATTTAAAAGTCTAAAAGTAAGATTAACGAAATCTCTGATAAAGATTATTTGTTATTACTATAATTATTTTGTCTGGACATTAACAATAATTAATGTCAGCCTATGACATAATAATTCATCATTCATCATTTCGGCCAAATGAAGTCCACTGCTGGACACAGGCCTCCCCCAAGGATCACCACAACCACCGATATGGATGTGTTGTGGGCTCATTGGGGTTTGCCATAATCGCCACGCTTGGCAGGCGGGTTGGCGATCGCAGTTGAGTTGTTAATGTCCTCGAAGGACGCTGCTGCCCATCCTCCGGCTAATCCCTTAGTCGACTTTTACGACACCCATGGGAGGAGATGGGGTGGTGGCATTATGAGCCGGCACCAGACATCAACTGTACTTAATTAACCCGTATTTAGATTGTCATCGATATAATGCAAGAACAATACGGTCTCTGAGATCTTAAAATTCTGTCGTGATCCGTAATACCAGAAATCATGAATGACAAGTTCATGGTATATCCATTTATTGTTGTTATTATGAAAATCAATAACATATATTTCCACTGAAAAAGTACTTTAAATATATCGTTGCTTTTAATACGAAACTAATATAACGAAAACAAGACTATTATGACGTAAAAATTTACAAAATGCAAAATTCGCATTTGAATTTGAAAAAGGACTCATTCAGGAACCTAAATAATCATTATCCGAATCCAAATAATGGCTAAATATGGCGCAAATATGTTTGAATTACAAATGATTTTGCCATTTCGTTTGTACCTCCGCCGCGCTCTTAAATCATGCGTTTGGAAATTTACAGCGAGGCAATAATCTCCGAGACAGACGGACATGACAAGAGTATAAAGGTTTCTTTCTTGTTTTAAATGGCACCCTGAAAACCTGGGTCAATAATTCCTATGGGACAATCATAACATTTTTCGAATATTTTGATATAAACGTAAAAGTAGTTGTGATAACAAGGAAAATTGTTGCCACATGACACTGTGTAGTTACATTTCCGCTTTGTGGCTGAATCTGATAATTCAGTTTTGCATTGACCCACATTCGAGTTTCCTGTTGTAGACAGTTAAACGTTAACTGAAGCGGGTATATTTTGACGCAAGTATGGATTTGATGCGAGTTATTCGCGAGAATAACCACTGTAAAAAGCTAGATTATGTTGTACAATATTTTACGTTGCGTTATAGATATATTCGTGATTATGTTGACACTTATATTGATAATAGTTAAATAATTTTATTAAACCGTTAACCGCTTACATAATCAGCCCATTGCTGTCCCACTGCTGGGCACGGGCCTTTTCTCACGATGAGAAAGGTTAGGTCTTAGAACACGCTGGCCTAGTACGGGTTGGCGATCTACGTACATCATACAGATATTTTTTTGAGCCTTCTCAGGTGTTCACGTTTCCTCGCGATGTTTTGATCCGCACATGAATCCGTGACGTTAGAAGTATGGGCTGGGATTGAACTCAGACCTTTTTTTATTGGTTTCCAGTGGAAATTCTACATGAACTTCCTTCGCCCCGGGAAAGGACTTGGAGCTCCTCTTCGGTAACGAAGATGACCGATCCAGTGGATTTAGCCGGTAGGAGATCAGCATACCCCTTCAGTAGGCCGAACTCCTACCGGCTAAATCCACTGGAGCGGTCATCTTCGTTACCGAAGAGGAGCTCCAAGTCCTCGTAAGATCACACTAGAGCCGCCCATTGGTGCAACTAATATAAAAATTTGTGTAACTCTAAATTAAAATGTTTCGATTTTCCGTCTGAGTTAAAATATTGTAGTGGTAAGAATTGTAATGTAGATAAACATAAACATAACATAAGATATTATAAATAATTTATACATAAACATTGTGAATATTTTGTATTATGCAGCAAGCACTACGTGTTATGAAAAAGAGACGGGCATAAAATATTATTAGCAGGATGGAACAAGAATGTGCGATAATTACAAGGATTGCAAGGTTGAAATTCAGAACATGGCAAACGAAGGGTAAACCGAAACTTTTCGATGATATGATACACGCACCTAAAATGTATAAGGGAAAGCTAAAATGGTGTCATAACATCAGGACCAAATAAAAATTGACGAAATAGCCAAACACCATACAAAATCCGAAATTAAACACTTTTGGAATAGTACTTTAATTATTTATATAGAGATGAGTGCCTACCTATGTTCCACCCGACAGATGATAGTATTTAGTCGCGCGACCACACAGAACTCGTGCGCAGGCAGAATGAATGACATGCCATAACAAATACAAACGTGTGCAAGCGCGACCCACGCTGTGGGAGCGGGAGCAAAGCAAGACATGGTTTGAGGCCTGCGAATACGTTTGATAACTATTAGTATATATGTATGTATAATGATAGTTTTCCGCTTACCTTATATTGTTTATGTTTTTTATAGCTGTATTATTTAAATTATGTGTGTTGGCTTAATATCCGTCCGTCACATAGGGTTAGCAATGTAAACCAGCTCTGTGTTGCGGCTAGCGTTGCGTTGCGTTGTTATGCTGAGTGTTGACCTCTTTGCCACTGTTGGGACGTACATCGGAAAACTGTTATTTTTGTTATGGTTATTTTGTATCTCATTTTATTTATCATTATTTTTATTTATATTCTACGATAAATCTTTTTGTTATGTGTTTTTATTGCAAGTTTGGTGTAGATACAGGTTTAATTAGTATGAACGTACCGATGCGCGTTTTGCTGTGGTAAGAAATCGCTTTTATTTCTTCTTTCTTACAAATATCTCAAATGCTAAGCTGGGTGTTCCTGTTAGCGTTGATGGTGTTTCCAGTCCCAAGGATATTTCCAATGTCTTCAAGTACTATTTCTCAGTAAAGTCACCGCTGTGTCCACCGCGTTGGGTGTTTCAGCGTCAAAATATTCTAAGAAATCTATGTGTGAGCCATGTTAATCTGTCTCCCAAGCAGGTGCGCATTCTGCTGGTACTTATTGCCAAAATACGAACAAGAAACATGGCAGATAAGTACAATTATACTACTCTGTCAAGAAAGTTACGGGAAAAGATCAATTATACACAAAATGTTTGTTATTCATCCAAATTTATTTTATCACCTTCAAAGTATGCTCCTTCAGAAAAGCGACGAAGGGCTGCCCACAAGGAGGGGTTTTATCCCCAATACTATGGAGCCTTGTAGTAGACTCTCTTTTGGTGGAACTAAATATAGGACCATTCCGTACAGTAGGGTATGCTGACGACATAGTCATACAAGTAAATGGCAAGTTCCCGAACACTGTGTCGGACCTGCTACAGGAGGCTTTGGACAAAGTAGAAGGATGGTGTGATATGAACAACCTATCCATAAATCCAAGCAAATCTGTTTTAGTGCCGTTCACAAATAAAGCAGACCTGAGTGGACTCAAGGAATTAAAGATGTACGGCACTAAAATTAAATGGGCCACTGAGGTAAAGTATCTAGGTGTAACACTGGATAAGAAACTAATGTGGCGTACTCACGTTGAAAATGCAACTAAAAAGGCCCTAAGAGTGTTCAATATGTGCCGTTCAGCCTATGGCAAGACGTAGGGATTCAAACCCAGGGTCATATACTGGATATACACAATGATGGTGAGGCCAATACTAACATATGGCAGCGCAGTATGGTGGATGAGAACTTTGTTACAAACCTGCAAAGACACCTTAAGGTAGGTACAAAGGGTAGCCTGCATGGGCATCACTGGAGCCTTTAAAACCACGCCTACTATGGCACTCGAGTGGATGTTGAACATTAAACCACTTCATATTTACATACAAACAGAGGCAAGAAAATCTCATTATAGACTTGCAAGGGCAGGCGCGTGGAATCGATACAAGCCCTGCACAAAACACACATCAATGGATCCTGTGAAAGAACTGGATGACTTAATGGACATGACATGTGATGCTGACAATCCAGTCTATATGTTCAATAGGAGATACAGCGTACATATACACACAAGGGAAGAGTGGCAGAGAGGACTCAAGCCCATAAATGACACTGCTCATCTCATTTGGTATACTGATGGATCTAAAATGAAATCAGGTACGGGAGCAGGAATTTGGTCAAATGACTGCAATATCAGTCAATCCATGGGGCAATATACATCGGTTTTCCAGTCGGAGTCCTATGCTATAATTGTCAGCATTAGAGAAATGCTAAGGAGGAATGTGAAGGAAAAAACCGTATACATACTCAGCGACAGTCAAGCAGCTCTAAAGGCACTAATCTTCTTTAAAGTAAACTCGAAACTAGTCAAGGAAGGTGTTATCCTACTAAACAAACTAGGAAAACACAATAACGTAAAGCTTATCTGGGTACCTGGAGACGAAGGTGTTGAAGGTAACGAGAAGGCGGATCAACTAGCTAGAGCAGGCTCGAGTAAGCAGCTCATTGGCCCTGAGCCTTTCGTAGGAATACCTCATGGTACCTATCAACTGGCATTACATGCATTTGCTGATATGGAACATGTCAGAGAATGGAGGCAAGCGAGAGGCCTAAACCATTCCAAAACGTTCTGCAGCACAAGACTAAACGGGTGTAAGAGACTATTAAATCTTACCAAAACCCATTTAAGGCACTATATAGGTGCAATGACAGGCCACTTCGGCACCAAGGAGCACCTCCATAGAATGAAGCTCAGCACAACGGATACATGCAGATTCTGTATGGACAATCAAGAGTCTATGCAGCACATTTTGTGCAGCTGTGACGCTCTGGGAAGACGTAGGGCAAAACATCTAGGAGAGGCTTATCCATTGCCTGATGATTTTGCACGGCTCCAGGCAGGTATGATTGCGAAGTACCTACAGGGACTTCTGGATTTGCCAGCGGAGGAGTAGTGCAGGGCTTTGGGCAGCACAATGGACCCAATAGGGTCGAAGTGCGTTCGGCTAATGCTGAGCCCGTGGGAGCCAACAATAGAATAGAATAGAATGCTCCTTCAGAAACGATAAACTTACGCCAACGAATTATCCAATCATCAAAACATTTTTTAAACGCTGTTTCCGGAATTGAGTTCAGTTCTAAATCCAAGAATTTACTTTCCACAAATCTGGCCTTTCTCTTCGAATTTGCTCTCTTAAATGCCGCATAACGCTCAAATAATATTCTTTATTTACCGTTTGACCTTCCAACAAGAATTTCGAGTGCACAACACTGCGATAGTCAAAGAAAACAGTCAACATGGCTTTGACTTTGATCGACTTTGGCGTGGTTTTTTAGGTTTCGGTTCAGTTGGAAGGCACCAGTCCAAAGCTTGTTGACTAGTTTGCATGTCAAACTCGTAAACCCACGTCTCGTCATCAGTAACAATGCGTTTCATGAATGTTGGGTCGGAATTGACTCGTTCTAGCATGTCCTCAGCGACTCTCATGCGATTGAGTTTTTGAAGAAAATTCAGGTCTTTTGGGACTAGCCGAGCGGTAACATGTTTCTTACCCAAATGATTAGTTAAAATGGTATTGATCGACTCCTGAGATACAGAAAGTTCGGCAGCTATCTCCATCAAAGTTGAATGAGGATTTTCAGTCACTATTTCCTTCACTTTTGCGATGTTAACTTCAGTTGCAGACGTTGATGACCTACCAGAGCGAGGCAAAACTTCCATCACATCTCGACCACTTTTGAACGCTTTGTACCACTCATAAGCACGTGTTTTTGATAAAGTCGATTCACCGTAAGCCTTCTGTAACATTTTCAGTGACTCCGAACACGAAATTCCATTGGCGATGCAAAATTTAAGACAAACTCTTTGTTCGGTGTTTTTGTCCGTAATGAAATTCGTTATACTCACTAGATATGATATAACTATATATTTTTGCTAACGTACCATCATCGTCGGATGAATCCAGCGGAGATACAATTCTCTACTCTTCGGAGTCTTTCTTTTTCTTAAATTTTTTCTAGTTTAATGTGTGAAGCTTTTAATTTTGGATTACGTACTTCTTTTTGGTTTGGTGAAAGGAATGCTCGTGCGATAGTTACCGCGCACAAAAGAGGAATTATGAGCAAATATCAAGATGGCAAACATGGGATGAGGTAAACCGTGAAATACGTATACGTTAATCGTATAATATAATTACTGATCTAACAATTGGGAGTTTAAATCGCACGTCAAATATATTTTCATAAAAACATATTATATAATTAAAGACTATGTTGACGATAAGGACTTAAATGGCATTAGTTCTTTTCTGAACATGTGGTTTCCCCGGAAACCAAATATATATTTTATCAATGTATAATTAACTGTTTTAAATGCTTTGTAAGGAACGAATTTGTAAAAGTTATTTAAAAAACATGCCCAAAAAAGACCTAACTCCTTCGCCATTTTGTCTCAGAGGTTATAAACGTACTCTCGGCCCTAAAAATGTACACCAGTTCAATAACTGACTTGACAAAGATCTTCTCAACTGCAAAAATAAATACTCGCGGAGATAGGAGGATACACAGGCACTTATCAGTTGTCTCAACAGCCTACCTGATAATCAGTGATAATAAATAAATGGCTATTGCACCGCTTTGAAGGAATCAAATTGGCATTCGAGAAGTCATCACTTTGAACCCCATCGTTATTGAGATAAGCCCACTCAAAGTACAAGCAAATTTTGCTTCGGAGACTCGTCCATCTTGCTTAGCTGCAATCCAATGATTGTTTTATAAGCAATTTATTCATTAAAACGCAAATTATACTATCTATACTCACTTCCAAGCTTTGGTAAAACATTTATCGATTTTTAATAAAGTTAGTTTCATAAAACAATACAACGTAATCCCACATACTACCCGACATTTACAATTGGCCCTCGTGCTCCAAGTTTCCGGTACATTCTCAAAGAAACAAAACGGCTCTGGAGCCGGATGTGCCATGATAAGGAAACCGGATGCTGTTCCGTGGCTAACGAACAACTAGTAACGACCAACCAAAACATCTCGACCTCCAACCGGCTCTTCAGTGTATCCACAATTTACCATTTTTGAATGATTAGGGGAAGCTGAGGGGATCATGCTGAAATTGTCGGTCCAATCTACATGCTAATATAGTGTTGTAACGGCAATGTGACTTGAAAGCAAACACAAAAAAATTGATCGAATAGGAGGAATTTACGTTATAGTGATACAGAGTCGAAATTTCTACTTCAAATAAAAATAAATACTACTGATTCCTAAATCATTTAAAAAAACTTGGGCGGAATATAGGCTTGTCCAATATCACAAAAAAGTTGATATTTAATCGACCATTTCGCTGGAATCGACGTTTTAAAGATAAAAGATAAAAAATATTTTTATTCATGTAAACCATATACAGGCACTTATGAATCGTCGAGACTTTAATTGCCGCGTTCCAAGATGTGGATTTCCTATGGAGAAGAACGGGCAAGAAATTCCATGGTTACTCTTTTTAAATCATATTAAATGTTACAATATTTTATGAGCACATTGTTGTAAAAATCAAGGTTATGTGAAAGCAATGTAGAAGAAACATGTTTAAACTTCTTAAAAAGTCTACAAAACAAGCCTGAATGTATTTTTTTAAGGTTTTGATTCAGTTGTCATGGCTGCATTTGGCTGACCAGTCCCAACAGACGGCACCCGTTCACGAGCATGACGTATGCATCAGCGTCGCGCTCAACCATATTGCAGGGAAACTTAGCGACCCAATACACGACGACACCATCAGCAGAACACTTGAGCGAGCATGACATACCTAAACTGCCAGACAACTATCACGTCAATAAAACAAAATACAAAACAACCCACATGGTTCTCGCACTGCCAGTACAGTAACAAATCAAAATAAATTGAATATTTAAAAATAAACAAGTCATTAAAGTAATTTAAAAAATATAGAATAATCGAATGTCATTATATGAAGTAATAGAATAGATTAATCAAATGTCATTATATGAATTAATATAATCCATTATAGGTAATATTGACATAATTTAAATTTCAACATAAAAAAAATGGCAATTGTATTTGATAAATACATAAACCAAGAATGTCAGTATAAGCCTATGAAAATTAGAGCAGCTCAATCCCAAGCATATTTGTCGTCCATATACTCTGTAACTTTATAGAAACCCTTTCTACACAGCTTCTGCTTTATAATGGACTTGAATTTATTAAGACTTAATTTTTGAATATGACTTGGGATTTTATTGTAAAAACGCACAGATTGACATATAAATGATTTGGTTATCTTCTGGAGCCTAGTGGCAGGAACAACCAGTTTATGTTTGTTCCTGGTATTAATACTATGGATATCACTGTTTCACAAAGAGATTAATATTTTTATGTACATACAAAACATTTTCATAAATGTACTGAGATGGGAACGTCATTATATTAATCTCCTTAAATTTCTCCCTCAGTGAATATTTCGGGCTTAACTTATAGATTGACCGAATGGCTCGTTTTTGTAGCACAAAAATAGTTTGAATGTCGGCAGCATTCCCCCACAACAGAATACCGTACGACATTACACTATGGAAATAACTAAAATATACTAGTCGGGCGGTTTCTATGTCTGTTAAATTACGAATTTTCATAACCGCGTATGCTGCAGAACCAAGCCTTTTAGACAATTTAAGTATGTGTGGGCCCCACTGCAGCTTAGAATCTAAAGTGATACCTAAAAACAGTGCTGTGTCCACAAGATCCAACTCCGCACCATTCATTAGCACACTGGTTTTTACAATTCTAACATTGGGTGTAGTAAATTTAATGCACTTCGTTTTTTTCTCGTTTAAGAGTAAATTGTTCACATTAAACCAGTGGACCACTCTGGAGATAGCGCTATTTACATCGTCAGTAGCCAGATGTTGGCGTTTGAGTTTGAATAAAAGTGAAGTGTCATCTGCAAACAACACTATCTCGTGATTGTCCCTTACGATATAAGGTAGGTCATTTATATAAATAAGAAACAAAAATGGACCAAAAATTGAGCCCTGCGGAACTCCCATTGTGACCACAGACCCAGGAGACCTCTTACCGTTAACATCAACTTTCTGAATCCTATTACTCAAATATGAGACAAGAAGATCCAGTGCAGAGTCTTTTACACCATAGTGAAGTAATTTCCTGATCAATATTTCGTGAAGAACACAATCAAATGCCTTAGACAAATCACAAAAGATGCCCAGGGCATCGTGTAAATCCTCCCAAGCACCGAAAATATGTCCTAAAAGTTCAACACCAGCATCAGTTGTTGAACGACCCTTGGTGAACCCAAACTGTTTGCAATGCAGTAACTGATACTTATTAAAATGCCTTTGCATTTGATCCAAAATAAGCTTTTCGTATATTTTGCTAAATGTAGGTAGCACCGAAATAGGTCTAAAATTAGTAGGGTCAGTTGTGCTACCTGATTTAAATAAAGGAATTATCTTACTATTTTTCATAAGATCAGGAAATTTCCCACAGTCAATACATTTATTAAAAATTACGGCCAATTGAGATGCAACAATATCAATGATGGATTTGACCACGCTGACGGAATTTCCCCACAAGTCTGTCGTTTTTTTTACATTCAGAGTGTTAAAGGTTCTTATGATATCTCTACAGTTAACATGATTAAATTTGAATGCATGATTGCAAGTGCTAACATTATTTTTGAGTAAAGTTTCTGCAATAGTGGGGGAAGAGTTCAAACATTTAGTAGCTGAAACGGGAATGTCGGTGAAAAAGTTCTCAAAAGCGGTAGCAACTTGGATATCTGAATTAATAATTTTGTCATTAATAGTTAAGCTATAGTCACCGCCCCTGGTATTAACTTTTCCAGTTTCACTACCAATAATATTCCAAGTCATTTTAATAATATTATTACTATTTTTAATTTTAGAACTCAAATAATTGGATTTCGCTATACAACAAATTCTTTTGAATAACTTAGAGTAGCTTTTAACATAAAGATTAAATTCGTTACTATTAATATATGTTCGTTCATTATATAGTTCATATAGTCTCTTTCTACTTATGTGAATTCCAACAGTAGCCCATTCACTAAAGTTAGGATAACCATTAACCGTGATTGTCTTGGGGATAAAAGTAGAGTTAAATTCTTTACAGTACAGATTAAAAAAATCTGTATATAATTTGTTAGGATTATTACCATAATATGATAAATATGGTAATTTATTTCCTAGTTTATTTCTAAATTTTTCCAAACGACCTGCGGTTTTTGGATAAACAGTAATATCCTTCTTAGCCACATTCTTTGTTTGCTCTGCAACAATAATAATCTGCTGTCCACAGTGATCAGAGTCGAACAAGTTAATAACTTGCTTATAGTGAGGTATAACATTGGTGTAAATATTATCTAAGCATGTGGCTGTAGTTGGAGTAATTCTGGTAGGCTCCAGAAACAAATTAACTAGATTGTATGACTGGAATAGGCATTGAATTCTTACACTCAAACTTGAATTTTCTAGTAAGTTGACATTAAAATCACCACATGTGATAATGGATTTGTTCAAATTACAAATTTTATGCAATACTTCATCCATTACTAATTCAAAACTATCATATAAGGCGGAAGGCGGTCTGTATACGCTCAATACAATAAACTGCTCCAATTCTATGCAGGCTATTTCTATTGTTCGTTCAATGGAGAGGCTCACAATATCTTTACGTTCTTTAAATTTAATCTGGTTACTTATTAAGATTAATGAGCCACCATGTATAGCATTTTCTCTGCTGAACGAACTGCCAACCTGGTGACTATTGAAATTGGACATAAACTGCTGGTTTTTTAGCCAATGCTCGGTAATACAAAGAATATCAATGTTATTGCAGTTCATGAATAATTCAACTTCTAAATCTTTGCCCATAATGCCTTGAATATTTTGATGGACCAGGTTGATAGTATTAAAATTACAAAATGTATTTACTTTGTTACAGTTTGGGCTTCCATGTTTAGTATATTTATAATTGCAAGAGGTTACCTCCATTGTCTTAACATCTAATTTAAATTATTATGTATGTCAGTATGTATAGCCATGTTGTTGGCTAAGTTATTTTCAATGTCAATAAATTGCTCAACAGAAGCAACGTTTATTAGCCAAATTTTTGGCTGTAATATCAAAATAATATGATAGCGACACAGCTATCTGTCGTTTACAATATTTTGAAAGATAGTATCTATCTTCAGTCATCGAAACAATTTTTGATTAGTTTTGTACGGTAGATAAAATAACTTTTTAAATCTGTAACGACGCTTGTCACCTTAGTCATCCTGCGACCACAAACCCTGCAAAGTGTTCGAAACGTCAGGAAAAACAAAAATCAATAATACACGCGATTTAATCCGTTTAAAATTGTTTTATTATAATGTGTAATAATCGCGAAAACCTAAGACAATACTACAACAAAAACTGTAGAAAAGTCTGTGTAAAAAAATATATCTATGTTTAAACTAATAATATTATAGGCTCGTTATGTTGCGCCATTGTCATAATCATTGACATAATAATGCCGCGCGGATGTGGATGCATGGGGAGGGGTGCAAGGGGGAGTAACATGCCTAATCTACCGATGCGATGTCAACGGCGCGGTTAAATGACTTGCAGATAAATGTCAAATTTGAACCATTTTTTAAGCCAAGATTTCATTTCGACGGCATGGTTGGCGCAGTTAGCACAGCGCACACCAACAGCGATTGGCTAGCATCGCTACGTGTCGCGGAATCGACCTCCGCACGGAAAAAATATTTGTATGATCGAGAAATAGTTGTTTCGCGTCTGGGTGTTTGTGCATGTCAGATTTATGTCGGTAAACTATACCCAAGACACAGAAGGCAACGTTAGAAAAGTACATATAGCTTCATGTTTTTTTTCCACTTTATCTCGTACGTAGAGAAAGAAAATAAGTAATCATGAATTTAATTATGTATAAAATTACAGATAACGTCACAAATAAATTTTATCAAATAACCGTGAAAGCAGACTAATGACCCTATGACATTTGTGAGTGTTAAAACGTTTAGGTATAACTTATGTAAAAAGACCGAAGACCTAGCACCAAATATTGAAAAAAGTGTTATAGTTACGTATCCCATTGCAAAACATGCTAAGCATAACCCGCAATTTAATTCTTATAATAATATTGATTGCAGAGTTTTGAGACGGAATTCAGACACAGGCGAATTTAATCTTATGTATTGATCAAAACTGTAAACAGATAAAAGCGTACATTCCTCTACGTTTCCTGTGGATAACTGTCGCTGGAAATACACAGTGAATAGCATCACTATTTCACCGAACAATTTGTTGTTTATTTTACTTGATCCAATTAATGATGCCAGTCATCATCATCATCATCATTTCAACTGAATAAGGTCCACTGCTGGACACGGGCCTCCCCCAAAGGTCGCCTCAACGACCGGTCTAGGTGTGTTGTGTGCTCATTGGGGGGTTTTGTCATAATCACCACCCTTGAGTTATAAATGTACTCGAAGGACGCTGCTGCCCGTCCTCCAGTAAATCCCATGGTCGCCTCTTTCGATACCCACGGGGTGACATGGGTTGGTGATATTTGTAAACAGGTTTGTTCGTAGCCGGCACTGCTATTGGAATATTATTATCGGTAATATGACTAGAATTATTTTTGGTTGTAATTTGAAATGTTATTACACACACACATCTTATTGATCTCACATTAATGCTTCTTTCTTCAAGCATCGTAACTACAAACACAACATGTATTTGCTCGCAGGCAACAAAACTATGAACTAAATAATAACGGCACAGTTGGTGCAGTGGTTGATACAGTCGATTGCTGCGCTCCGGGTCATGGGTTCGATTCCCGCACGGAACAAATATTTGTACGATCTGCAGGTAGTTTCCGGGTCTGGGTGTATTGTGTGAGAAATTCATGTATGTAAACGCACCCACGACACAGGAGAAATCCTAGTGCGGTGCAACGTTTAAAAAAAAAAAACGTACGTTAATCAAAAAAAGAATATGATAACATTGAAAATCGATATACTGCATTGAATTGATTGTACATCGCTTGCTGAGAACCTTGTTCCCGACGTGTAATACGATAAGCTGGCCCACGCTCCTGGATTCCTAGCACGTTTCACATTTTCACATACATCTCGATAAACGATAAGGCAAATAACGAGTTACGATACAAGTGACAACAAACGATATAATAGACAAATAACCTTTTACTGTCAACGACAATCGAATATAAGAGTATAAGAATACACTTGTAGAAATGAAACCTTTTTGTCTTCGAAATGCGATATGAGAAAAAAGTTACTTATGTGTGATGAAAAATTATAGTAGGCTTTACGTGTCATGTTCACGACAGTTCTGAGCTTACCGCTAGTAAACATTGGTCTTAGTATAGACATATGTTGTAATAAATGGGTGTGATGTATGGTGGCGCAGTGGTTTAATAACTCGCTTTTTAAATACTAGGTTGCAAGTTGAAACCTGGCATGTACCAATGTAACTTTTTCAATTAATGTCAGTACTCAGCCTCGGTAAGTACCTAGTCGGCCGTCTAGTGCCAGCTAAGAATAGCACTAATCCATCCTGTGGGTCTTGTAAAAGGCGAATAAGGGATTGGCCGGAGGATGGGCAGCAGTGTTCGAGTACATTTACAACTTAACTGGGATCGTCAACACAGGCGCCAAGCATGGCGACTATGGTAAAACCGCCCAATGAGGACACAACACAGACCCAAAGCGGTAGTTGTGGCGGTCTTTGGGAGAGGTCATGTCCAGCAGTGGACGTATTCTCAGCTGAAATAATTATGTAAGTACTTTCTTAGTTAACGTGCACACCATTTACACCAGCTAAAAGAAAACAAACGTCGTGTAGGACGCCCTCAGGTTCTTCGCAGGGTGGCTGGTATGTGGTATGTTTAGGTTCTTGTAATGTTGGTAGGAGCAAACAGTCTTACAATAAATGTTGTACAGAACGCACGCCTATTATTTGCCAGTGGCGACGAGGCTGGTTTTATCGCAAGTACCTACAATATATAAAATATATAAAATAAAATACTCTTTTGCAAAATGGGTGTCGGGAAACTCCAGGAGTTTGATGTGTCATCCGGGAACTGGATTGTGTATTGTGAGCGGCTTGATATGTATTTTCTCGCGAACAAAGTTGAGGACAATATCAAATTACCAACTTTGATAGCGGTGATGGGTGAGGAAGCGTATTTATTGTTGTCAACATTAGCAAGCCCGAAACAACCTTCAACGTTAACCTACGCAGAAGCCGTGTTGCTGATGAAGAACCATCTACAACCGAAGCCATCAATATTGGCTGAACGTTATAAATTTCGCCAACGACGGCAGGTAGACGGAGAAAGTATAGCGAATTATGTCGCCGAGTTAAAGAAGCGTGCCAAAACCTGTGATTTCAGCTTGTCATTAGAAGAGAATCTACGTGACCAGCTCGTTTGTGGTATAACCAGCGAAACAACGCGGCAGAGGTTGTTTGCAGAGGACGACAATATTACATACAGCCGGGCGGTCAAGCTGGCAACCACACTCGAAGCGGCAGAGAAAAATGCTTGTGCGGTTGACATAGATCGCGTCACCAGTGCAACGGTAAAAGTGAATAACGTTTCACATAACAGTCACAAATGTATGGCGTGCGGTAATAATGGACATATAACAGAAAACTGTAGATATATAAATTTCGAGTGTAGTTTCTGCAGAAACATAGGCCACCTAAGAAGAATGTGTCCAGAGAAAGGTGCAGGATCAAAATTGGCGGGAATCTGCGAGCATAATATGTCACGTGGGGAGCGCGTGACCTTCAACGAGTACGGAGGTCGTGGCGGCCGGCGAGCACAGCGGGCCGCCGCGCCGCCGGCCAGAGTACGGGAAGCCATTGGGTGCACGAAAACGACCCAGAATCAACAGCAAATCGCATACAGGATAATAGTTGCGAATATAATGCGTCAGCACGCTCTGCACCCAATAACAGTGATAAGCACGGAAGCGATGATGATGACGGTGAACCGATGTACCAAATGTCATTAACTAAATACAAGCCGGTAGGTATCAGCCTGTTAGTGCATAACAAATTACTAAACATGGAAATTGACACTGGTTCTGCGCTGTCTTGTATAAGTGGAAATACTTATCGTAAAAATTACAGTGATTTAACATTGCATACATGTCAATTAAAACTAAAGTTCTACGATGGTTCAGTGATAAGACCGCTAGGGTATTTACAAGTGGCAGTGATGCATAAAAATATTAAAAAAACATTAGATTTGTATGTCATAGACAGTGGAACCACTACTCTTTTAGGCCGACAGTGGCTTTCTGAGTTGAATATTGAAGTACCTAGAATGTGCTTATTTAATTTAAAAGAGAATAAAGAAAATACAAGTAAACTTTTAAATGATATCATTTCCAGGCATAAGACGTTGTTCGACGGCACACTGGGCCGGTACAAGGGTGCACCGGTGCAGCTACATGTTCGTGAGGGGGCCGAACCGATTTTCTGCCGCGCGCGACCCGTGCCGTACGCGCTGCGGCCGCGCGTCGACGCCGAGCTGGACGCCATGCTGCGCGCCGGCGTCGTCGAGCCCGTGGAGCGCTCGGACTGGGCCACTCCTCTCGTAATCGTCAGTAAAGGGGACGGCGGTATACGTATATGCGCAGACTATAAGGTAACCCTTAACCGTGTCTTGATGGTCGATAGATATCCGGTTCCTAAGGTAGATGATTTGTTTAGTAATCTGTGTGGCAATCAGTATTTCACAAAATTAGACCTTTCCCAAGCTTATAACCAATTATTATTGGACGAACCTTCCAGAACGTACACGGTTATTAATACCCACAGAGGTTTATTAAAATACAACCGATTAGTTTACGGGTTGGCATCAAGCCCTGGTATTTTTCAAAAGTTTATGGAAAGTTTATTTAGGAACGTACCAGATGTGATTGTTTTTTATGATGATATTCTTATTAAAAGTAAGGATATGTGTAGTCATTTAAAAGCTTTAGAACATGTTTTAGAAATTCTAGAAAATAATGGATTAAAAATTAAAACGAGCAAATGTGATTTTTTGTCAGAACAAGTACAGTATTTGGGATTTATAGTAGACAAGAACGGCGTACGGGTTAATCCAGACAAAATTAAACCTATTGTTGACATGCTTCCACCAAAAAATACTACGGAACTCAAATCATTCTTGGGGATGGTTAATTTTTATGCAAAATTTGTAAAAAACTTGTCAAATTATTTAGTACCACTTTACGAATTACTTAAAAAAGGAAAACATTATGTCTGGGGTAAAGAGCAAAACCAGTGTTTTTTGCGGGTAAAAAGGGTATTGTGCGGCGTGGGAGTGTTAATGCACTATGACGTAACACGTCCCACCTTAGTGACGTGTGACGCGAGCGCACACGGCCTGGGCGCGGTGCTGGCGCAGCGCGCGCCCGACGGCTCGGAGAGAGTGGTCTCATACGCGTCGCGCGCGCTTACTTCTGCCGAATTAAATTATAGCCAGATTCATAAAGAAGCATTGGCTATCATATTTGCTATTGATAAATTTCATCAATACTTATACGGCAGAAAATTCATACTACGCACGGACCACAAACCTTTAGTGAGTATTTTTGGGCCAAACATAGGTATACCTACCACGGCAGCGAGTCGTCTCCAGCGATGGGCAATAAAACTATCTGCATACGATTTTAAAATTGAATATATCAATACAGATAAAAATACAGCGGACGCTCTTTCACGCCTTATAAAAACACACAAAGACGAGACAGCCGCTGCCGAAAAGGAATTACCTGAACAGTCATACTTACACTTCGCGACGGAAGCACTCTTGTTAGACTATAAAATATTAAAAAGGGAAACGAGTTCCGATCCCTTGTTGAGTAGAGTTGTTAGTTATATAACAGATGGTTGGCCTTTGGAAATAGATATAAAAGAACTTAAACCCTATTTAAACAGAAAAACTGAGTTATATTGTGAGTTGGGGTGTGTCATGTGGGGACACCGAGTAGTCATTCCATCGTCGTGTAGGGCTAAGGTAGTAAATGAGTTACATGAATCACATATGGGTATGGTCAAAACAAAAGCGTTGGCCAGGAGCTACGTATGGTGGCCGGGAGTAGATGAAGCAGTGGAAATAGCATGCCGTTCGTGCGCCGTGTGCGCCAGCGTGGCGGACGCGCCGCCCGCACATGCGCCTAGTCCCTGGCCATGGCCCGATCGTCCCTGGTCGAGACTGCATATAGATTTTTTAGGACCAATGTTAGGAACTACTTATTTAATCGTAATAGACGCTTGTTCTAAATGGATTGAAGCCATAAAAATGAAAGGTACAACAGCAGGAGCAGTTATCGTTGTCTTACGCGATATGTGGGCGAGATTTGGCCTACCAAAACAGGTGGTCAGTGATAACGGTCCCCCATTTACCAGTTCGGAATTTGAGTTTTTTTTAAAGAATAACGGAATAGATCACCTTTTTTCCGCTCCGTATCATCCGGCATCGAATGGTGCAGCTGAAAATGCAGTCAAAATTTGCAAACGGGCTATTAAAAAGGCAATTAAACAGAAAATTGACGTAGATACAGCTTTAAACAGATTTTTGTTAGCTTATAGGAACACAGAACACTGTACAACTGGGGAAAGCCCGTCAAAAATATTACAAGGTAGAAATCTACGTATGCGTTTAGATAAGCTAAAACCCGATCGTTTGCAACGAGTTTCTGACAGACAGGTCAGCAGTGATACGGAGTTGAGTGCGACACGCCAACGCCAGTTCGATCAGGGTGAGTGCGTGTGGTGCCGTGACTACCGTACCGGAGATAGGTGGATCCCGGGTAAAATAACAAAAAAATTAGGCAATACTGATTATAGAATCATATACGAAAATGGAACCGAGGTACACAGACATGTAGACCAGTTAAGGCGGAGGGTGTCTGACAATTCACAGGGTGTACATATACCGTCATCTCATAAATCCACAGTTCGTCGAGCAAGCACTTTAGTGCTACCGGTGGATGATAGTGAGGGGAGTGTGCCCGAGAATATTTCGGCCGAGCCTGCGGAGGAGACGATGTCGCCGTCGCAAGCATCATCGGCGTCACCATGTCACCAAACACCACCGCCCAGTGTGTCGGATTCGGCGCAAAGATCTCGCGCTACACCAGACAATATGATAGATCATGATCGGCCTAAAAGGGTGCGAAAGCCTCCTGTTCGTTTTGCATTTGATGAATATTTTTGATTTTTTTTTTATTGTTTAAAGGTTATACTTGAAAGTTATTTATTGTTCTGGAATTTTTGTATCGAAAAGTTTTGTTCACTATCGAACATTTATTGTTTTATGTTTAAATTTAGGTTTTTAGATCATAAGTATTATTATTAATTAAGGGTGAAGGTGTTGGTATGTTTAGGTTCTTGTAATGTTGGTAGGAGCAAACAGTCTTACAATAAATGTTGTACAGAACGCACGCCTATTATTTGCCAGTATGAAATGGATAAAAAAAGCCGAGAATTGTGCTCAGTGGCGTGACATCGGAGAGGCCTATGTCCAGCCGTGGACTTCTATGAGCTGTGGATGATTATGATGAAATGGAAACATCGTAACGAAACCTGAATCCAATACTCTGAAATCGCACTGAGCGGTCGAGAAGGAATTTCACTGTAATCATTAAGATTATTCCATACACAGTAATTTGCCATATGAAGGATGCTACTTCCCATTCCCATTTATTTTGTTTGCAACCTTGCCACAAGTTTCACAATTTAAGCAAAAATCTAATTTAAAATTGCATCCCGGTTGTTTAGTGAAGACTTTTAAAAAGTTTCAACTTAATTCACTAGTCTGTGCTGTCGTGGGTTCGATCTCTGCATGGAGAAAATATTTGTATGATCTGCATCGGCTAGCTGCAACTATATAGTTGTTTCGTGTTTGGGTATTTTTGTGTGTGAGATTTACGTCTCTCAACTGTATCCACACAGGAGCAATACTGGTGTGACATCTTATCAAAAAACCTTCATTTCGTTAACAATGAAGTTGATATTAACATGCTTTTATTAACTTCACTAGTAAGTATGTAAACAAATCTTGGAAGTAGAAAAATCTTAGAATAAACTTGAAATTTGAAAGATTTTTACCTACTTTTTACTGCCACATCGATTTGAGACTTTTGAAGTATAAGAAATCCGGATGAAAATACAATAACCTAATACCAACAAACACATCTGATGATAGAGCCAGGAAGTGGATTGTGGAACTCTTCAATAGCTACTAGTAAACGCCTCGAGTATAGGCTCATTTGGTTTGTTTTAACGAGTCCCATACGCTTGGCGACGAGGGTCTGATAATGGAACTAGGAGGTTAGTATTGGAACAAAGCGTATTTTTTTAGTTTATTTAACTATTATAATTATTATTGTAACTTTTTTATATACCTGGTTACGAGACGATCGTTTCGAAGTTTCTCCTAACGTTCGCTTACCATTAACAATTGTAATGGCATCCAGACTAGTCCTGCGTGCCCGTGGTGCGTAGCCCATACTGCGCTCGTTACTTCAAGACATTTAGTATTTAGTCTCTTATGCCCAGTAATTTGACTAGCTACAGTAAAGTAGCCTTTATAATGGAACATTTAAACACTACTCATGATTGGCAGCAGAATATTTAGCATTAACACTATACCTACCCAGCTGGACTCTTGTTTTACTACTCTTAGTGCAAAAGTGGTAATGGTTAGCATTTAATCAGTCGATTTAAAAGTTAGCCATGGAGTTTCTTGCTCGTTCTTCTCTATAGAATAGCTACATCTTGATACACATGAAAAATATTAATTTTATATTTTGCTTCTATTTCATATGCATGTTGCATGATAATAGTCAGTCCATAGTTACTACTAATATCTTACGCAACGTTTTCATTTTATTAGCAAAAATGTAGTTTTCTACAATCCTCATACAATACATTTCGACCGACACGACGCCGACGCTCGAGTCAGACAAGTTTATTCCCGTGCGGTGTAGTGAATATGGAGATATCTAATATAGTGTCATTCATTTTGATGAAAGCCGAGTACTGTGTGTATCTCTGGTAGTTATTGCTCTACGTGACACATGGCGAGTGCTATCGCCGGCTCAGGGTGACATACCTAGAGTTGCGAATAGAACTGCGGATTTAGAAGTGAGTTTGTTTGTGAGTTCTTACAGAATAGATAAGCGCCCCCTAAACATTTACTTCTGTACATGGGCCTCCAAATGATCCCAGTAAATAGGTAATTTTCTGACTTACAAAATTAGTGATGCGAATATTTCATTGTGCCTGAATAAAATACTGATGATAGTATTATTCGTAATGATCTATCCGTCTATTTCGTAACGAATTAGCAAGTGAAGTTTAATAAATGCTCGAATAAAAACGACGCCAGACGTCGGTACAATAAAAGAACAGAACAAATTATTCCAGTGACTGATCTGTAACTCGGAATTGCAAACGGCGAGCAGTTAGGAGCTAATTAGAATAATTTTCTGACTCTCGGAATTATTGATGGGAATATTTCATTGTGTCGGAATAAATTATGAATTCGGTAGCGTTAGTATATAAACTGTAGAAAATCGTGTTAATTTAATTTTATGGAGAATATCTACATATATTCCCAATGTTGTCTGGACTAAGAATAGGTATACAACTCCATCTCCTCTCGTAGATATCTAAAAGGCAAGCACTAACCCACCTTCCCTTTAGTCCCTACTAAAGGGAAGGTGGGTTAGTGAGTGCAGTATGGCTGCTGTTCTACTGGGGGGATGCTGCATCCCTCTGTTTTAAAGTCTCTTAGTCGCTTTTACGACACCCACGTGAGGAGATGGAGCGGTGCTATTTTTCTTAATCCAAACACCACACGGAATGCCTAGCTTGGTGAAGTAAAGGTAAAGTATTAGCTAATTCCGGCATAAATATCAACACAATTCTGGAAATGTATGGGAGAAACTTTTGTTCAGCAGTGGAATTCTTTGGCTGAAACGACGAAGATTGAGATAAGTTCTAAACCTAACATATTTTCCTAAGAGAGATCATTAGTAGAAGAAAAACTAGTTATCATAAGCTGAATACGGAAATGTCTTTATGCATATTTATTCTACACGAACAAACGCGTTTAGCAGGTATTGTAAAATACCAAGCTTATCGAAAAGTAGACACTGAAAAGCAGACACATGGTTTTAAACGCAGCCTTTACTAAACAAACTGGCGGATGTAAACTAATACAGCTAGAACTCGTAAACACTGATTTCAGGCCATTAGATATTCTTTATTTTCTACATATTTTCAAAATCTTTTTAGTATGTAATGTACCGTATTTCCATTTGCCTTTCCCGGAAGTAATTGCTAGGGAAATATTAAGTTTAGTTTTTGAAAATGTTTCATACAGCTGCTCAAAAAAATGAGATTTAATTACCATGTTGTATTTAATTATTCAGTCGTGTGGTGCCGGCTCAGAATACCACCACCCCATCTCCTCCCGTGGGTGTCGTAAGAGTCGACTATGGGATTAGCCGGAGGATGGGCAGCAGCGTCCTTCGTGTGCATTATCAACTCAACTGCGATCGCCAACCCGTCTGCCAAGCGTGGCGATTATGGCAAAACCCCCCCAATGAGCCCACAACACAACCGTATCGGTCGATGTGGTGATCTTTGGAGGAGGCCTATGTCCAGCAGTGGACTACATTCGGCCGAAATGATGATTTAATTATTCTAATTCCAATATTTATGTAGTTTGATCTTCTACTTCTGTTCTTGTTCTTATGTTTTTCTCTCCTTGTTGTTCTCGTTCTTGGTGGTTAGTGGCCAATCTTATGTCATAGTTGTACCAACTGCCCAAAGGCTTCCGCCTTGGCCTAACGACTGCCGTCTAAAGACAGCAACCGGCACCTGTATTAGCTAAAAACAGCGACAGCAGACGTGACAGCAGTTATCGCGCATCTAGGGATTCCCAGTGGAAAAGAGCCTCAAATTGAAAGCCGAGGATGCAATTTTTAGTTCATTGATCGGCCAATAGACTGTGTGTCAGCGATCTTCGCCTGCTTAATCGCTATCGGCAAATACTTAATGCCAAAATAACGTTTAAGAACGGTGTCTGCGCGATTTACGTCTGTCGCAAAGTGTCTGTGACGTAATCAGCCCGCCGAACCGATGAATTTACGTACCCTCCGGTGCACGGAGACGCGCAGTTCACCCATCCATAAAATGACCACGCCAGGCGTTGCTTAACATGATCGTTGACGTACTAATGAGTGCAATTAGCTATGAGCGCCTCAAAAATATAGTTTAATTTTTAAGCATATCTGATACAAAATAGTGCCAATTCCCTTTATTGTTTATGATGAATGTAATATCTTATGTCGCAGTATGGGAAAATGTAGTTTTCACTACAAATACCTTTGCACTCTCAAAAATAACAAACCAATAAGGTAAGAAAAGGTTCAAGTAATAACATTAACATGGGACGAACTTTAGTCCGCTTACAATTTACAATAATTTGTCCTAAACGACCACTTGCGTAACTTAATCGCCCGTGTAGTTACACTAAATACGTTGTTTTGTTATATTTGGCATATTATTTGTTTGTGGAATATTTCTTTGACACAGTAAATCGATTCAATTAATGTTTCATTTGGCTGCAGATGTAATTTCCTTTCAAACCGTAGGCAGTACTTACTTATGTACTCGTATTAATTTATAGTAATTACCTACAGGTTGACATGTTCAGTTTCAAGTAAGTTAGTATCAACTTATATGATAAATAGCACACACTTCAATAATAAATAGCACAGTGGAGATTTCTATGGAATATATACATTAAAACCATATTTTCACAAATAATTTTAACACTAAACATATCCATATTATTTCATACTATAATAAATCTTTAAGTGTACGTACTATTTCTGTACCTATACAAATAAATAAAATTGAAGTGTCTGTTTGTAATGTCAAAATAACAGCTTTTTACTAAATTAATATGAGAGTATATATGGTACCTACAACAAAAAAAACTATTACTTTTGTCTGTCTGTGGGTCTGTCTGTCTGTTGGTTCCCGCTAATCTCTGAAATGGCTGAACCGATTTCGACGGGACTTTTCACTGATAGATAGCTGATATTATAAGGAATAACTTAGGCTACTTTGATTTTAGAAAACTAATTATATTTCCGCGCATAAAATCCCATGAATTCCAATATACATATACCTATACATACTCTATGTCAAGTATCTATGCCAAAGTATTCTAAATTGTATATAAATAATCCAATTTCTTTTAAATTAAACGGCGGGTGAAACCAGCTAGTATTTCATATTACAATTGAGGTGTACCATTAGCGGAAGCAACAATTTCTGGTCTGTCTGTCTGAAAGCATATAGCGTATATTGCTATTTGCAGTAGATGGATTTTGGTGAACGAGAATATTAGTTGAGGAACAATCTCTTATAGTAAATATATATTTGGACTGTCGTATTATGCAAGACACAGACATAGTTTGATGTTTATTTATACGCTTCACTACATTTACACTCTATATTTCGTCAGATACATTTAACACTGTCATAGGTATACTACTATATACTACTGTATCTATTGGGTTTGGACTTTGGTTTACTCCGCCGAGGGACGTAGTAGACTTCAGATGAAGGCCCGCAAAAAATATTATGATAGATGCGACGCACAATTTCCACTTCCGGGTCTGTGTGTTTGTGTTTCATGCGAGATTTATGTCTAAAAAGTGTCACTTATAAGAGAGATCGTTAGTGTACTTCTTGAAGACTTCTATTCGTGTGGTTACTGGCCAATCTTTTATCAGAGTTGTTCAAGTCGACTAAAGGCCTCCAACTTGGATTAACAACTGCTGTCTAATGACAACAACCGGGACCGACGCTATTATGTGCACCCCGAATATTTGTATGATCTGCAGGTAGTTGTTCTGGGTCTGGGTGTATTGTGTTTGGAATTCATGTCTGTAAACGCGCCCACAACACGAGAGAAATCCTAGCCTAGGGGAAAGATTTTTCAAAGAAAACATAAGTTTGTGCGTCTAAAGACATGAGCGCCATGTACACATAAAATGGCAGAGTGGCTAAAGTTTACGTTTAGACCTTCGGATTTAGAAATTAAGTTTTTTTTTCTAGACGGAAACTTTATCTGTATAGTAATTGTATTTTTGCTGTCAAAATGAAACGGCTAAATGAATCAAGAAAGCACGCCATCTCCGTTGCCACTATTCATTTGTTTTAACCTTCCTGTTTCAACTTAATAGCTTTGTAATATCCAGAGCACCGATATTATCACATTAAAGCCGGCACGCAAAACTCACTATAGCATTAGAAAATTTAATATCGTAATGGCGTCTGCATACCTCCCTTAGTTTTCCAGAAGTCAATTACTAACCAAGCAAATTGCAACGAGAATATCTGAATAAGACATTTTTAATTAGCCATTACTTTGCAAAATAACTTTCTCATTATTTATGTAATGTTATTCAAATGATAGGACGCGACGTTTCTTTAAGGTTTTTTTGCTTATAATAATCTGTTGCTCTCCGAATTATTTATCTATACAAAACAATAACATTGAAGTGTCTGTTTGTAATGTCAAAATAACAGCTTTTTACTAAATGTATATGAAAGTATATACGGTACATAAAACAAAAATGTTTTTTTTTCTTTTTTTGTCTGTCTGTCTATTAGTTCCGGGTAATCTCCAAAACGGCTGGACTAATTTTGACGGGACTTTCACTGGTAGATAGCTGATGTTATAAGGAATAACTTAGGCTACTTTTAATTTTTAGAAAATAATTAAGGTACAGCGCAAAAAAAATGAAGCCCTTTAAATTCAATATATATATTCTATGTCAAGTGTCTATGTCGAAGTACTCTAAATTTAAAACCTTACCTAACAACTTTTACAGTGTTTATAACTCTGGAAATATTACTTCCAGTAGTAATATTTCCAGAGTTGGATCTTATGTAGGAAGATGGAGAATTTTAAAATATCAAAAGCGACCACCTGAGCGTTAACTTTTCTAGTTAAAGGACGGCAGATATGCAGAACGCTCAATTATCTCCACTTCTCCGGACTAATACGTATTATAGACGGATAAACAGTTTCTTAGTTCCCATTGTTTTAATAATTGCCGACTGGGAGCCACCACGCAACGCCAACAACGCACAATGCCAACAATTACTATCGTGATACTCGTGAAAATCTCATTATCTTCAGATCTGGCGTTATTCTTCCTACGCCCTTTGTCCGTATGGCCCACAATCACGTTCGCATCACAAACAAACGGGGATAAATGGTAGGTGATGCGGTTTCATTACTGTTTGTGAACGATTGGGGTGGCGGCGAGATATGTCAGCAGTTACTGTAAGCAGATTCGTGATATATTTTCTCCGTTTTCCTTAAAGGTTGTATGAAAAAAGGCAAAGCTGTGATTAAGAGGATAGATTTATATTGCAATGAGTTATTTTTAGAACCTTGGCAACGGACTTGAACTTTGCTAAGAAGAACATGGACGTCTTTATGCATAAGATCAATAATTAGCCACAACATTTGACGGCACGGTTGGTGCCGTGGCTAAGCTATTAGCGTTCTGCGCTACGTGACGCGGGCTTGATCCCTGCACGGAACAAATATTTGTAATATCTGCCAATAGTTTGGGTCTGGGTGTTTGTATTTATGATATTTATGTATGTAAACTGCTCCCATGACACAGGAGAAATGCTAGTGTGACAACATACTTTTAAACAAACATGAAAACATACCAGGTGTAGAGAAAATGCCTCAAAAGTTGGCCGCATACGCCTAGGTACACGATAACTGTACGTTTTTATCAAAATAAGCGAAATGTGCGACTAAAAAATATCACTAATAAAGTCAAGGTATTTTTTATGTTATCCTCTTTTGGCATTCTCACTTACATCAGCTGTATAAAACCTTTTCCTTAATAGTCATTCATTGATACACTCCACTTATAAATACATAATCTGCCAATTACCGTCCAGTAGGAAACCAGTGACTGGGCTCGGACCTTTTCTAACAATGAGAAATATTAGGCCTTACTCCACCAAGAACGATGGCCTATTGTAGGTTAGTGGACTATACACATAATTGAGAATATTTTGGAGCCCTCTCAGGTATGCAGGTTTCCTCACGAATTTTTCCTTCACCGTTAACGCAAGTGTCAAATTCTGATCCACACATGAATCCAAAAAGTCTAAATTGCCAGCTGGGATTGAACTCAGACCCTCCTGTATGGAAGGCATGCATTCAAACACTCGGCTATCGCTACATTCCACATATCCTAACCAAAAATATTTTTAACACACTAACAAAATGTCTATGACGCAATGTAGAACTACCAAGTAGTAAATTTGTTAAAATGTATGAATGAAATGAACAGAACTAAGTAATATCCATTTTATGACATATTGTATTTTAGTATATGTTTATTTATTTACACAAACAAATAGGAAATACCAATAATTCTAAACTAATTTCATCATTATCATCATCAACAGCCCATAGGAGTCTATAGCTGGACATATGCCTCTTCAATACCATTGTAAAACGCTATTTTAATGTAAATTGATATGAAAGAGAAGCAAAATTATGTTTGCGGAATTCTACCTATAAGTTCATACTTGGCCATCCATTTCTATTTCAAATAGTAATTTCCCGTTGACAAGGTACTCTGTCCCCTCAAAGATGGCAATTTGAATTCCTAATGGATCAATAACTATTTCAGTTTTGTCTTTGTTCTACAAAGCAAGTCTCAAAGGAATTTGCTGTATTTGCCTTCATTTCCCGACAGAAAATGAGGAGAATTTCTAAGGAATTTTCAATTGAAATTGACAATTTAGATAAATGCCTCGCCTTGCTTAATTGCGATTAAAACGGGGCATTTGGGAAATAAAATTAATGGTATCAAGGTGTCAAGGTTAATTGCGAATTTTAAAGAAAATGCACACCCATTTTCCGGTTTAAATTATTGTAATGATTTCAAGTCAGACAAGGATAAACCAAAATAAAAAATGACTCCATTGAGATTGATTTTTAAACTCATAATATGTGATCTCTAAAATTCTGCGACCTCTTTTTATCTGAATCAAATAGAAAAATGAATTTATTCCAAATTGCTACGCAACACTAGCCTAGAACAGTTATCACATAAAATCGCTTCTAAGTATCCCCTTATTCAGTCATGCAAAAAGCTTTCAAATCGGGACTTAGATATGACGAGAGCAATTTCCCTCGTGACATAAAACACAGGAATAGCTAGCCTCTTTTTTACGCTAAATTGAACTAAAAGGCTTTCAGTAGCAGACGGAGCAGGATGCGGCCGGCGCCGGACTTCCGGCTTTACTTGCCTCAGACTTTACATGCAGTTTTTTGTCTCGTTCGCTCTTATTTATAGCCTTGAATGTTTCTATGGACGGGTATATAGGTGGCGATTGAAATTTTGTGAAGTGAATGTTTATAGTTAAATAAAGCAGCGCATTGCTTTGGACATATATTAATTTTGAAGCAAAAGACAAAGATCAATATTTTTTATTTTGGAAAGGTCGAGTAGATGGTAATTACATAGTAATGTCTTAGGTTATCGCGATTGTGCGCAGCACAGTGCACAGCGAGACTTGGGAGATCCTTTACCATCCTCCCCGAGAAGTGCCTGGGGGGCGGCCTTTTCACAGCCGCTTGCCCTCCGCTAGAGGGGGTGATAGCTTTACAGTGATCCCTCCGAGATGTGCCTAAAGGCATGGTACCAATGAGCGGCTCTAGTGTGATGTTACGAGGACCTGGAGCCCCCTTCGGTGCCGAAGATGACGTATCCAGTGGTTTTAGCCGGTAGGAGTCCCCCTTCGCCCTTCCCCGGGGCGAAAAAAGTTCATGTAGAATCTCCACTGGACATCAATAAAAAAATAAAAATAGGTTTTCGTGATTATTACATCTATACAAATAAATATATTTTTTGTCTGTCTGTCTGCGGCCTGTCTGTCGGTCTGTCTGTCTGTTTGTCTGTCTGTTTGTTCCGGGTAATCTCTGAAACAGCTGGACCGAATTTGACGGGACTTTCACTGTCAGATAGCTGATGTTATAAGGAATAACTTAAGCTACTTTCATGTTAGAAAAATAATTAGGGTTCCGCGCAGTAAATATAAAACCCTTGAAATCCAATACATATATTCTATGTCAAGTGTCTATGTCGAAGTACTCTAAATTTCTTTTAAATTAAATGCGAGTGAAACCGCGGGTCCCAACTAGTATAATAAAACTACTTTAACGGATTACATCGCATATATTATAGATTATTGTTTTTCCTGACGTTTCGAATACTTTGCAGCACTCGTGGTTTTAATTACACAATTTTAAGTATCTCTGTGTTCTGCCGTGAGCCATACAAAATACACACACACTCACATATTTAGACATGAGTGTCTTTTTGATTAACTAGTAAATATTTAGAATGCTGTGTTTAGCTATAATTGGTTGTGCAGTAATCTTAAATCCTAATTATATGTGTAAACTTAATAACGTACTGCTGTAGCAACTGGTGGTAAACTTTAACCAATAAATAAATAAATTATACTCGTATCTATCATTATAACCAATGAAATTACCTAGTTTATAGTATAAGAACAAAATAAAACAACAGTTTTAAATTAGTTTCTTACTCACCTGCAAGGAAGATCTGAATCGTGTAGTTTATTATTTTTATCAAAAATATAAAGATATTTTTTTGAATGGTTGTAGATTATCCATAATTCTTATGTCATGCTTCCGCATTCTGCTCATTATTATGAATTCTAAAATATAAAGAAGATATATTTATATTTTAAAGATATATATTTATTTATATTTTTTTAAAGATATATTTATATTTTTTTTATATATTTATATTTATTGGCATAAACAAGTAACAATATGTAATAAATATTCATTATATGTTTTAGAAACTATACCATAAATACTTTTTCAAACCAGGCCGTTTTATGTGCTGTGTTCCTGACTTTCTGTTGTTGTGATGCATGCTCAGAGGACTGTCATATGAATGATAATTATTTTTACAAAAATATCAGCTTCAAATATAAAAAGCGAAGGAAAACAATTTTTACAAAATATTGCATGGGTTTTAAATTAAATATCGCTTGGATACATCTTTTCTGTTCTTTAAATACAAATTCTCTATCTGTTGAAGTTGAGCAGATATTGACCGTCTTACTACCAAGGTTTTTTGTATTCTTTAGAATAGAATATTCTTTATTGTATACCATAATAAAAAACAACTAACAGAAATAACTCTATTAACAGAAATTGTACCAGAAATGTTATATTCTGGTATTTCATCGTCCATATGCTCTTGAGATTGTTTCTGAGAAACCACATTCATTGGAAGTTGCTTGAAGTTTTCTGGTCGCCTAATGATATGATATAACAGATAGGTACTGAAATCACCATGTATGGTGGTGTATTTTAACTTTTTATCACATTGTACCCAAAACTGATCGTAACATTAAAAGTTACCGTTTGCTATTTCGTAACAGCAAAACAAACCAGGGTTAACCAACATAAAAGCAAACCATATACAGAGTTATAATAATAAAGTTAGTTCAAATAGAGTTAGTAACAAGTCCGAAAGGGCTCATATGAACGGTGCCTGTTTAAGCTATGTTCATGTTATTACTGAAACGTAGGCAATCCAACTATACTAATAGCATGAACTCATAATTGGGCACGAAGTTATGTGGGGGTGCGTGGAAACTTTCAAATTCGGTGCTCTCAATTAAAGGTGATGATAGAAGTAAAATTTCGTGTCCGGATTAAGAATATAGCACCACGTTGTCTCCTCGTAAAAGGTGACTAAGGGAATCTAAACTAGAGGAATTTGCAGCAGCTCCCTTCATGGAACTGTAGCCATACTACGTTCACTAACGCGCCCACCAAGCCTGAGTACCCACTGGAAAATCCCTCGAATATAACGACGCAATTGTGAAAATCTATAATGTAATCTTTATTCAACAGTGGACATTCTTTGGCTGATATGATGATAATAGAAGTAATTGCATCATTAATATGACTTATTGAGTGCTGCAAAACGAGACACAATTGAAAGTCTATTCTGTCTACACGGCTGCCGGCAATTGACACGCGAGAGGTTAAGACTTCTTGCAGAATTATGCAAATTCTAGTTAATTAATTATTTGTTTGGCCCCGAGGCCTCCACAGGAGAGGTTCACATCCCCACAAATAGAAATTTCTAGTAAAACTATTCTAACGAATACCGAATAATATGCAAAATCAATCTCAAAATTCTGACAACGAAAGAGCAGTTCTCACACTTTCGTTGTAAACAATACAACGCGCGATTCGTGTTTTTCTCAAAATTAATGGTATATTAAAATCATCCAACCGATAAATTAATCATGTGTATGCGGGAAACTGCAACAAAGTAAATTATGACAGTATTATTTAGTGTAATAGTGTGATAATGTGCTTTGTGGTAGTGACTTGAATTTATTAATTACAAATTATATATGATAAGGTAACTTTCCCCTCACAATCAAAACTGATCAAAGCCCACGACTACTACTGTACGGTCAGCATCCGCACATTGTACTTTGCACATTAGCCTAGTTATTAATTTTGCTAATTTTGCGATTTAATAATAATTCAGTACCATCACGTACACAAGTACGGCAGTGTTACGGTTTGCATCGAGTGCGCACTACATTCAATTTTATAATATTTTTATGTAATTTAACATGCAATATTATAACATGATTTATATTTTTATTATGAAAATAACCACACACTCCATATACGTCACAAGCTAAGCACATTTTATGTCAATTTAATTCGTTTAATGTTTGTTAAGTTTTCTCTTTTTAGTACTTATATAGCAATTGCAATGCAATAGTCCACGACAAAACAGGCTACACGACACACGGCTATCAGACTATCCTTTTTTTTTTTTTATATTTTCCGGTTGAAATACCTCGTGTACTTCCTTCGCCCCGAGAAAGTGCGAAGGGGCATGCCGGACTCCTACCGGCTAAAACCACCGCAGTGATCATCGTCAACACCGAAGGGAGGCTCCAGGAACTCGAAAGATCTCCATCTAGAGCCACCCATTGGTGCCACGCCTTTAGGCACATCTCGGAGGGGATGACTGTAAAGCGGTCATCCCCTCTAGTGGAGGGAAGGCGACTGTAAAGAGGCCACCCCCCCAGACTATCCTAGTGTGGAAGGTAGAGCAAATTGTAACTAGCACTATGTTTATTTGAACAATGAAGTTTTTTAATTTATTCAGACGCAATAACAAAGAGAGAGACGCCACAAGTGGCATTATTACATATGTCCATGTGCTTTTTTAAATTGGAATCTTCGTTGGTTCTCCTAGAATGGACTTTGTGATAAATTTTCCAGTATTATGTTATCAGCTATCCATTTATTTGACACCATGTTCTGTTTACTTTTACTACACGAAGAAAAACATCCAGCGTATCTTATTTCCAAATATGGACGATATTATTAGATTAATACAATAATACTTACTCCCTTAATTCCGCTCGCTATCCAAGGCTAAACAATAACACATGTTTCCACCGAATAACTATGTTTTTGTCGCCTTCGTATTTTCACCAGAACAATTAGTGTTCTGTTACTGCCGGTGGCTAATTAGATTGGTAGTTAAATTGACGACAAATACTGTCAGTGGCGTCAACAACCGCGTCATTTTTGCTTCACTTACAATTTTGTCCGCGGATGTGGGACTTACAAATTGTTCAGTTTATATCATTTGTATTTTTGGTTGCCTTACAGTTAAAGCTGTGCAATTGGAGTTGGTCACAGACATGACAACAGAGTCTTACATAGCTGCTATCAGCCGTTTCATTTCTCGTAGAGGCAAGCCTGATAATCTGTACTCAGTGACAATGACGGCACGGTTGGTGCAGTGGGTGATACAGTCGGCTGCGGCGCACCGGGTCGTGGGTTCCCACATGGAACAAATATTTGTACGATCTGCAGGTAGTTGTTCCGGGTCTGGGTGTATTGTGTGTGGAATTTGTGTTTGTAAACGCACCCACGACACAGGAGAAATCCTAGTGTGGGGCAACGTTTTTAACACGGGGTACAAAACAAAAATGAAAAGGGGCAGTCAATAAAATATTGCGGGGGTTGTGTGTGGTGTTCATTCAAGCGATTTCAAGGGTTTGCCCAGTTGTGAAGTAGATTCTATCGAAAATATACCTATCATTTCCACGTGACGAACGTTTGTACCGCTCTTGTGTAAGCCATTAGGTGGCGACACCCTTTGAACATTGTTGTGAAATATGTCAGTAGCTGAATATTATATTAATTTCAGGGAAGGAATGAGTGTGCACGGTACCAAATAAAAAAAATGTTATTACCCTACTGTAATTTTTCTATGGTTATTTCTAGAATTATTTCCTGTGGTGTCCATAATAAAATATAGCACCACTCGCATCTACGCACGTGGATGTCGTCAAAGGCGACTAAGGGGCTGTAAACCAGATGAATGGGCAACAGCATCTCTTCTGTTGAATAGCAGTCATTCTACGCTCACCAACCCGTCTGCCAAGCGTGGTAAGTACCGGCAAATTGCCCCCGAAATGACGACACATGGCATGTAACTGGTCGTCTGTGGGGAGGCCTTTGTTCAGCAGTGGACGTTTTTTGATATGAAGATTTCTATAATATCAGCCTTTAAATGTCCCACTGAAGGGCAAACACTTATTCTCATACAGAGAAAGAACGATGTCAGACCATTATACTCAGGTATTTTTTATGATATATTCTTTTCCAGTTATATCATTGGTGCTTTGACCGACTAAGGACATATGACATTGAAAAAGTCACATTGGTACATGGCCCGGTTTTTGAACCTGCAAATCAGTATTTTATACAATAGCAATATGCAGATATTCGTATACCACAAAAAATATTCATCATCGTCATATCAGCTGAAGGACGTCCACTGGTGAAAAAATGCCTTCCCCATAGAATGGAACCACTGTGTTGTTATTTTTGGGGAATTTACCAGTACTCACCACGCTTGGTAGGCGAGCTGGTGAGGGCAGTATCGTTACTATTTCACAGAGGGGACGCTGCCACCCATCCCTCTGGTTTAGGGTACCTTAGTCGCCTTTTACAACATTAACGGGAGGAGATGGAGTGATGCTCTATTAAGAAAATCGCACGAAAAAATATACCACAACAAATTAAACCACAAAAAAAATAGTCGTAATTCAATGGCCCATCCCTTATATAGAAGAGGTCAAAACTACTGAAAGACTTTAGTCCAAAAACTGAACATAGTCATACAAATATATGATCGAATAACATAGTTGTAACTAACTTTGAAGTGGGGAGACAATTCCGAAATACAAAATATCAAACAAACTAACCAACTATTTGTACTGCAGATTTTTATTTTCTTCACTTAACCCTATGAAATTACATCACGTACTTCCTCCGCCGCGGGGAAGGACGGAGGGGCGTGCCGGATACCTTTTTTTTTTTTTTTTTTTTTTTATTGATGCCCAGTGGAAATTCTTCATGAACTTCCTTCACCCCGGGGAAGGGCGAAGGGGTATGCCGGACTCCTACTGGCTAAAACCACTGGAGCGGTCATCTTCGGCACCTAAGGGGGGCTCCAGGTCCTCGTATGATCACACTAGAGCCGCCCACTGGTGCCACGCCTACAGGCACATCCCTGAGAGGGGTGCCGGATACCTACCAGCTAAAACTTGATAAATCTTAATTTCGTACCGCCCATTGGGGCATATCCCGAAGACGGTTACTGTAAGAGGTCACCACCTCCAGTGAAAGGGAGGCGACTGTACAGAAGCCCCTACCCGAATGACATCTCGGGAGAATAGTAAAGGATCTGAAGCCTTGCTGTGCGCTGTGCTGCGTACTCGGTGGCAAATGAGCACGTGCACGCCACCATCTTCCCGAGGGTCGCTCGGTATTCCCAAATCTGCGCGCCCGTGTAGCCGAGACGCTCCATCATATAGTGACGGCAGGGGGCTCAGCCGTGTTAGTCATGGTCGCCGGTGTGGTTATTACCCTGACACCATGTGGTGAACACGGTACTGGGAGCTCTGGGCTGAATCGCGCTCTGTGGTCTCCGTCTGAAGCATGGGGCTCTCACAGTAGGAGTACGATTGCACTCTAATTTTCCTGCTCTGCAAACATAGCCGACACTACTGCCAGCAGAGAGTGAAATCCTGTCCGATCCAATCGACCAGGTATCCACGTAGGGCACTCATCAAAAGTTTACTACATAAGCACAAATTTCTTCCCTTTAATGTTGTTCAAACTGCGTCCCTGTTTATATGAATTTGATGGAGAGATTTTATGTACATACACATTATGTTCTAGCCCCGTGAAGCTTGCGCACATCTTCAAACATTGTAATATAAAACAAATAAAAGTCGGCGTTAAATTTAAGTGAATTCAAGGGAAGCCGCTTTGTTTTGTTTACTAAAGCAGCGTGATATTTGCGTTTCAAATGTGCCTAAGCTTGCCTCAGCCAGAATGTGTTCAACTACTTTGTACATATGTATCGTAACAGAGCCATTATTTAGGTTATAAGGAGGCCTAACTTCGCAACATATTCTCCTTGATCGAATTTAACAACTTGGCCGTGAAGTTAAGCTGTATCTGGTATACATTTGATGTAGTATGTTTTGCTAGAACTTCAAATTAATTGGTTTTGAGTAGATTTTGTAGTTTAGTAAAAGTGGCGTAGTATTTAACGCTTTTTAAGGGATTTATAGTTCCAATATACGTAAATGGAATTGCTAGAAGGAGACTCCCTAGAAAGACTTACACTGACCTTGTTGGTGACGTCTTTTAAAAAGTAAGGCATGTACGATAAGTTTCGTGAATGTGAAAGAAGGAAATATAGCATTTAAGATCGCGGCACGTGCCGTATTATAGATTTTACAAACCCCCTTGGAAAAATGCGTCATTTTATGTTATTTATGGTTGTTATTATTAAACACAGACGATTCAAATATTAATATCCTAATTATCCAGAGCAATAAACATCTGTATAGAATCCAGATTTTTAAACGCAAAACGAAAACAAAACACGACTCCCATAAAGGAACTTCCACTCAAATTGGCACCATAACAAAATAAACTTCAAACAGGAAGACGAAGGAACTAAACATTTGAAAGTTTTTCTGTTGCCAACATCGGCAGCTCAGTAACAAAAGCGGATAAATCGGCCGAGAATACCATGCATTGTATTCGTATTAAGTGAGAATAGATGACGCTATCCCTCGGCACGACAAAAGCACCCCCACTGTTCAGAGACGCCGATATAGAAAACATAGATAGTGCAAACAATGAGGCGATAGATAAGGGTACTATGAATATTTTCGTGAATTCTTATCAACTGGATCGTCGATCTGAGCGTAAAAGAGAATCACAAAATGTATCAACTTCTTATCGACGTGTGGAAGTCGTAAAACTGACTGAGAAAAAAGGTGAATGCTTTTCAAGAGAATATTTACGTTTCACACAATGGAATCTTGGAAACTGATTGATTTATTTTTGGACCTTGGTATGTTAGGTTTTGAAACTAAATATTGCTGTAATAATATGAATTATTAGCAGGATGTTACCGAGGTACGCGATCTACAAGCGTTACACAGCAGTAATTTCATGAAAACGAAGAACACGTTATTAATTTGGTTTCCGTTATATAGTCAGTTTGGAAACTGGTCGAATTTAGTTTCCAACCTCTATTGTTAACTGTCAAATTACCCTGTTACTACCTACGATATACACTGCTGCACCCAAAGGTTTTTAAATTTTTATATTTAATAAATGCGCTGCCCTGAAAACTGTACCCGAGCAATACACGAGAAATCCTACATCTAGGGTACAGTGTCCATCATCGGATAACCAGACGAACGACATTGCGCCACCGTTATAACAGACATATGTTTGATGTTCCACCCATACTTACAAAGCGTTTTGTTTCCACGTTTTTCGTGCGTACTGCTAATGTGTGGAATTCATTGCCAGAATCTGTGTTTTCCGACCTTTATTACGTTGGAATCTTCAAATCACGAGTACACAAGTTTATTCTAGGCTAGTGTGCACTATCGTCGACCGCGTCGTCACTTATCATCAGCTGAGATAGTGGTAAAATGCAAGCTTATTCAATATAATAAAAAACAGACTTACATCTCACATGCACAAACACTCAGACTTCGGGTCTCACACTATCTGTAGATCATGAAAATATTTTTTCCACGCAGGGATCGAACCTGTGATAAGGACTGCTCTGCAGTGTGTTAAGTGATACACTTAACCACTGAGCCAACCGTGCTGTCAAATTATAAAAGATTACACACACATGTATACCATCGTAAGTCCCATTATAAAAGTTATCATTATAATGAGAACTTACAGCGGCCATTATGTAAGAAATAACACAATAGAGTAATGCATTCCCATCTGCAAAGTTATTAAAATAATGAAAAGCTTGTATTACTTCAATTCCTCCTTCAATTTTAATTTACTAAGAGCTTTGCAGTTTTCAATAAACCCTTGTCTTTTTTGTCTTACTTGATTAATTCTGATCTGAGGATTTCCATCTTGGATATTTTTTAAATTTTTCAGTACCTTACAATTTAATCTATTGTTATGAGTTCTAACTGCGGCTTGTTATGCCAATAATAACTATTCACCCAATTTCACTTGAGTGGTTTCTCTATTGCTCAGACTTAAGTTGTACACTAATAAGACTGGGAATGCCGTTCGAGTGTTTTGACTTCTGAGTGGATCACGAGTCACGGGACAGATATTCGGAATTGAATTAAAGAGTCTAGCTGCTTTTACATCCATTTACCAACTGTAAATACATGCTTATGCAAATGGGTGACGTGTTTATGGTGATAGGTGTGTCTGTGCGTAAAGAAGTGGGTTATTATATCTTGTGGGTATGATGTGTGTTTGAGAGTAAGATTGTTATGTAAATGTGAAATGTAAGTGTTATGTTAATTTTAAGAGGTTTTTGGTTAGTGGTAGTGTTGATGGCTATTAGCTTGATGACGTTTATTTTGAAAATGATTTCATTATCGCAGTATGTATTGCATTTTTAAATGCTATACAGAGTATATTAGTGTAGTATGTTCCTTCCAGGTTCTTTCTTTACACATTAACCTACATTTTTTTTATTTCACCATCATAGTCATCGTATAAGCAGCCCGAAGGGCGTCCACTGCAGAACAAAGGCCTCACCCATCCAGTTAAATGCCGCCTCCATTCAACTTCTAGCTTTCGTAACGATTAAAATTTGTCTTATTTTACTATAATTCAATCAACTTATCTGACGTTTCATAAGTGCCAGTAATTTGTTTATATGTAACTTTGACTATAAATTATGCAGAGGACTTCATAGACGCAACAAGAAAGGATAAGAAATAAATATATTTTGAATACAGACTTATCCAGGTGGACGTTTTCCATGTACTGAACAATGTGAGAGGAACGCTGAGACTCTGGAGGATTTGCAGCTAATGCAGTAGATGTTGGCCACTGCGATAGCTCGAATAGAGCAAAATCACCCGTTCGCAGACCGGGGCAAGTGGGGATCAGGGGTAAATCTCCAAGAGCGTGGTTAGAAGGATTCGCTGAAGCATCGTAATGTATGTTTATTCGATGCGTTTTTTTGTTATTATTAAACTAAATGGACACTGATGTAATTTTATTTCATTATTGTAATACAAATGAACTGTATAAAATATAACTCCAAATATCTTAAAATCGTTAAATTATCAATTGTTTCAAAATATATCCAGCATGACGTATTTTTAAGACTAGCCTTTTCCCTGCTGAGATAATTTTCTAGTAAAATATTGAAAAATAAATATTTCCACCATTGAACATCAACCATAGAATGAAATAGAATAGTATAGCGCTTTCGTCTCCTCAAGTGACTCATAATTTGTCTCTTATTGGACATTGTATTTATCGTCCTAACTGACCCTTTGAGTACACGCTTTCCCACTATGTAACACTTGGGTAGTCAAACAGTATGAATGTTTGTTTACTCATCATCATCATATCAGTCAAAGGACGACCACTGCTGAACAAAGGCCTCCCCCATAGATTTCTACAATTGTATTGTCATTTTGGGGGATTTCTTTGAATACTCACCACGGTTGGTAGGTGGGTTGGTGAGTACAGGGCATACCCTGCCATAGCTGTTCCACGGAAGGGAAACTGCCTTCCATTCTTCTGGTTTGCTTTCTTCCTTTGTGTTACCAGCCTTGGCAATGACATGGAAACATGGTCATTCGCTATAGGCTTCGTAAGAAAGCTCAAGGTCACTCAGCGAGCTATAGAGAGAGCTATGCTTAGTATTTCTCTACGAGATCGAATCAGGAATGAGAGAGGAGTTCCGTAGAAGAATTAAAGTTGCCGACATAGCTGAAAGGATTAGTAAACTGAAGTGGCACTGGGCGGGGCACATTGCTCGTAGAACTGATGGCCGTTAGGGCAAAAGTGTAACTCTATGCTGGCTAATGTTTAGACGGAGATCAGCCACTTGGTATGCGTACAAATAAACACTTTAATATGCTTGCTGACGATGCATAAGGCTATATCGATAAAGATTATGATCTATAACTAGCCTGACGTTCCCTGTCCAGAATTGGAAATCTACTCCTCTAGTGCAAACACATTTTGAGATTTATACTGACGCATTTAATCCCCCCATATGTGCGCGCATTACATAGTGTCACATATATAAATCTGTTAACTTGTTTTGAGTCTTGTCCCATGTGTGGTGCAGGCACGTACTAGAAGTAAGTGTCCTCCGTCCATGTGTTACTGCAGGGGTGCCAACTGAAAATCAGCGCTGGGTACCTCATGCACCGCAAATGCTGTGTTGGTAACCCTTTTGGCATGATCATGCCAATGGTACATTTGGTTTATTTATCTATAAATATTTCTATTTTCTTCTTCTGTTATGTGCTATCGGTTTGTTTGTGCTGAATAAATGTATTTTCTTTCTTTCTTTCAAGTACCTCAAAATTCCCCATGTATAAGGCGCGCACAGAAAAAGAGTACCCCCACATCCCATCAAGCAAGATATAACATGATATAACAAGCCACATAACTTTATCAAACTACTATAATACAACCACGGTGGCAATAAATATAACAATAATTCCAAAAACGATTAATAACGGTTGGCATATTACCAACTTGCAAAACGGTCGTGGCAACCCACTTTAGTCCGAAGTCATGTTCTAGTTTGTTGTCTTAAAGCTCAAAGACAACTAGACATTTTGAGACGTTTCCGGGCGAGAGCTGAAACTTAAGATTGCAAGTCCTGTTAGATAGTAATTGTATGTTGCAGAGAGTTAAAGATATAGAAGTAGTTTTCTAAGTAAACTTAACTGTTTTTCTGTCTACACCACAGCATTTTAAACTTTATATCCACGACACCATAGCGAAGATATGCGTTTAGGATAAAAAACCTCTTCGATAAACGCATATAATATAATCCGTTCATGTAGAAACAAAAATGCATCCGAACCGCATTTGAATTTTTCTCCGCAGTAAACTTTAATGTGATTCTATGTAGCGGAGATTGTACGGAACATAACGCATCGATTTCTGCTGCAGTGCACGATAATAATACATTAATATAATTCGATCACTGCTCTCGTTCTAATTAAAGTCCAAAAGAAAATTGGTAAAAGTTAGCTACAGTTTCAACAATATTTTAAAGTGAGACTGTTGATTGAACAATGGCTCATATCCAACCCTATTGAGAAGCCCACCACCACTTTACGTAAGACAGCAATAAAAAAAGACCCAATCGTAGATGGTAAAGTAAAAGTAGAAAAGAAATTTTACAATATGAGGTACAATTTAAAAAAATAATTTGAAATAATTTTCCCGAATATTCCTACACAGCTACCAAAACATTGAAGTTTTCCAATATCAAACTCTATTACCGAAGTAATAACAGTTTATACTACTTTCTGTTTGTGGGCGTGTTTCTTTTAAATTACTTTAAAAGAAACTTGTCAAGTTTGGCGTAGGCTTTGTTTAAATAACAACATACATTGTCATAATGTACCTAAATCTAATTTATTAGTACTTTCTATTTTGGGATAGGCTTGCCTGCTCCTTCTCCCCCTATTCTTCCTTCGGAATCACTGTGGGTGGACTTTAGAACGATGACAGAAGGTATATTATAGGCCAGGCCGAGCGGCAGATCCTGGTCGATCGGACCGGGCATAATCTCTCTCTACCAGCAGTAGTGTCGTCTATGCTGGCAGAGCATGAAAATTGGAGTGCTATGGTCTCTTTATGTGAGACCGTCCTGCTCCAGAAGGAGACTAGTTGCAGAGTGGGATCGGGAGAGGGTCGATCCCGCACGGAGAAGGACGAGACGGCGCCGACAGGAGGGGCTCCAGCCCCTTGAGGTGCCGAGGATGACCATCCCAGTGGTTTTAGCCGGTTGGAGTCCGGTATGCCCCTTTGACCTTCCCTGGCGGGAGGAAGTACATGATAAATTTTAAACAGATCAATAAAATAAATAAAGTGTGTTCGAGCAGCGGGCAGCAGACTCCTGAATACGTTGTTGTATACAGCTAACTGCCTGATAGTGTGCCTCTGGAACATCACACATGTGAACACCAGAATAGCATTATTTAATATAAAGTAAGTGCTGCATTTCAGACGTGGTGCTTAAGATGCGATCCTTAAGCCGTAGGGCTTAAGGATCGCATCTTAAGCACTGAGTTTTGGGTTTTTAGTTCATCTAATACAGCACCGAGTTTAACAGTGAAGAAAAACATTGCGAGGAAACCTGGATCTCATCATCTTCATATCCATAAAACATCCACTGCTAAACAAAGGCCTACAGGTAACATCCACACATATTGACACATTGCCGTGTCGTAATTCGGCACGGTTGGTGCAGTGGCTGATACAGTCGGCTGCTGCGCTCCGGGTCGTGGGTTCGATTCCCACACGGAACAAATATTTGTATGATCTGCAGGTAGTTGTTCCGGGTCTGGGTGTATTGTATGTGGGATTTATGTCTGTAAAACGCACCCACGACACAGGAGAAATCCTAGTGTCCCAACGTTTAAAAAAAAAATATAATAAAAAAATACAATTTGTCAGTACTCACGACGCTGGCAGGCGGGTTGGTGACACAGAATGGCTTCTGTTTCACAGAAGGGACGCTGCTGCCCATCTCTCAGATTTAGAGTCCCTCAGTCGCCTTTTACAACATCTTCGAGAGGAGATGGAGTGGTAGTATATTCCTGATCCGAACACCACACGGACTGGTTCTAATGGTCTGAAATCACACACAATGAGCAAGTGTGGTGATCAATGCTCTTCAACATCATAATCATTTCCGCCGAATAACCTCATGTATCAGAACTTTTGTTGCCTGTGTTGCAAATAAGATTTTAAGATCGTAATTTTCATTTTGATTTTAAATTTACTAAAACAAACATTTTCAATACCCACAGGTACGTTATCATCATTGTCATTTCAGCCGAATAAAAGACCACTATGGGCCTCAGGCTGCCCCTAAAGATCGCCCCAACAATCAATCTGGGTATGTAGTGTGGTCATTGAGGGGTTTTGCCATAATCGCCATGGTTGGCAAGCGGGTTGGCAATCGCAGTTGAGTTGTACCCATCCTCCAGCTAATCCCATATTCCCCTTTTACGACACCCACGGGATGACATGTGTTGGAGCTATTCCTAGCTGACTCGTAACTTGGTTGTATGAGAAGAGGTATTTGCCCAGTAGTGGAACTGTTACAGGCTGATGTTAATATTTATTATTAATTAATTCATAATTATAAAAACAACTTGGGCTTTCATTGCTTTTTGTCAACTGGTCTTGGCGTATTGTGTTCCCCCGTGGGGTGGCGTAACCCCCAAACCCAAACATAAAAAAAACCACCCACCCCCATCAAAAGCTTACACTGCTGAAACCTAAGCGGCCACAAAGAGCCGTTCTACAGATTTCCACCTTCCATCCGTTTCTCTTTCCAGCCGTCGAACTATACAAGTACTGCAAAGTCCTAACTATCAGATAACATTGTGTTCTTAACTCTCTTACAATCTACAACCCACATGACATAGATACCAAAAGACGAGAAGACAAAATATGCCGACCGATATAAATGTAATTTTTTAGCTACCAAGAAACGGCGCAATTTCTTCATTTCCAATGGCCGTCACGAATCTCAATCTCACACACACTGTCATAAACCCCCGATTCATATCAAAACTCATTTACTTTTTATAGCAGAGTTTGGCTATTTGTCCTTTTTTATCTTTTTATTAATTGCTTTTTTTGTTTCTTTTGTTATCAAGCTATCATCGAATTGAGTCCCATCAATTTAGAATAATAGTTTATCACGGTCGTTAAAACGGCTAATTCGTATTTCTTCAGGGGTAGGTAAGGCTACTAAAGCTGGTATTACCTATTTCAGAAATATATTATTACACATATAATCTATCTCGGAATACGCGGACGCACCAATTGGGGAATCTGCGTGCACAAACTTTCCAGTCATCCTCTGTGAGATGTGTCTAAAGGCCAATGAGAGACCAATGAGTGCCACTAAAACTACTAAAAATGTCGGTAAACTATATCTATTAGTACTTGTGTAATAGCGGTTCACTGTAACCACTAACCGAAAATCTATCTGACAAAAGAACTGATAACTAAAATTGCTTTGGCGGCATGGTTGGCGCAGTGTCTAAGCGATTGGCTTACTATAGCACAGTAAGCGTGTCGCGGGTTAGATTCGTGCACGGAACAAATATTTGAATGATACAGATAGTTGTTTCAGGTAGATATTTGTGCATGTGAGATTTATGTCTGTAAACTGTACCCACGACACAGGAGATATCCTATGACCGTTCCTGCGTGTGTTGACAATGTTAATCAGTTTCTACCGTTTTTTTTTTTAATACAGTCACCGAATCAAAGAAAGGAAAGTTAGAAAACCGACGACGTGCTCTCAAAGAGTACGTTTAGACTGTATAACATATATAAGCTTAGGTACATAAATCCACTTCAATTTCGACGATTGAAGAAATGTAACAGTCGCATGGCAGCGTGTATTTTCTCACAAGAAATACTGTTGTAGTGCATGCAAAGGTTTTCTACATGGTCCAAATACGCATTTCCAAAGAGTACTAGTAGGTACTTTTAGAATAAAATCTCGTAATCTCGGTGAAAGGACGCAGAACATTCACCCTTTTTTAATTACAAACGCTTTAACGCACGCTTGGCGCAATATGCAACTGCACAGAGCAAAAATTCACAATGCGTTTTAGAGCTTAAACAGTGTAGAACTTCCAGGAATATAATTTTCTCGTAAAACACAGTTGAAAGATAAAAGCCGTAATAATACATGTGATTAAAGTCTAGTTAATTGAACTGAAATGTATAAATTTACGTTTCGCTTATCCATTTAATAAAAAAAAAATATCAAGGATTCCAACTGCGGCGCGAACTGTCTTAGGAGTCTTGGAAATTGTCTTTATAAATCTGCGCCCTTGTAATATTTACTTGGTTTTTATCACATTAGCTGGCTTTTACTCCTCACAATTATATGCGTATATATATTTCACACATGTTCGCTTGGAAAAGCCTGCTTAGAAAAGCCACCATATAGCCTTCCTTGCTTCATAAATTAATCAAATTTTAATTGATGTAATCAATTACAGAAGATGCGCTTCCATATGCATACATAAAATATTCTGATGTGATACATCCGTTTCAATAAACGTGGTCATTATTATTCACCGCAGATAACTCCTGCTACGGTTACAAAAATCATAACTAAAAATTTCTACGCGAAACAACTACAAATAAAAATATTGTCGAGTGTCAAGAGTATTCCACAATCCTTCATTTGGATTCTTCTATTTGAAAGTAGGCTCACGAATTCACAGTAAAAAAATTACCCTTAATAAAATAAATTGTACGTGTCGAAAACTACGGCCCTTTCTAGATATACATCGGTTTGGAGCGCGGTGGGGTGACCATTAGGAGATTGAAACTGAGACACCTGTAACATGGTGCAGTGAAACTGCAGCTCGACTACGCTGGTATCCTGCCGTAAAATATGGTTACTCTAACGCTTACATTTGGCTTGTAGGCTCAAATGTAGCATATTATTTTGTTTTCAGTAGGAACTTGCGTCATCTTGTATTTTATAGTTAAGATAGTTTCACTAAATGCTACTCGGGGGAATGGTTATGATTATGTTTGTAGTTAGTAAACATTATGTTGTAGTAATAGGTTCTCTGACAGAACTGTAAAATTAATAAACAAAATAGTTGTAATTTTTTTTTTAAACGTTGCCCCACACGAGGATTTCTCCTGTGTCGTGGGTGCGATTACAGACATGAATTCCACGTACAATACACCCAGACCCGGAACAACTACCTGCAGATCATACAAATATTTGTTCCGTGCGGGAATCGAACCCACGACCCGGAGCGCAGCAGTCGACTGTATCAGCCACTGCACCAACCGTGCCATCTCTCCGAACTTTAATTACATGTTATAATCTTCACACAAGGTTTTGATGGTTTGTTTCCACGTTTCTGTTTCCTGTCCCCGTTGTTTCAGTGCCTACAAAATAATTTTCCTCTTGCTTGGGCTTTAATAACTGACGAAACAGGAAAAGTATTTGACACAAGTAGGTAACTCAAGTTTTCATGTGAGCTTAACTAGATCAGGATACTTTACGATACCCACGGGATGAGATGAGTTGGTGCCATTCGTAGCTGGCACCATAGCTATGTCTATTTATACTGGTGGAAAGAAAAGTTTAACGCTTTTTAAGAACGACGTTCCTTCCTGTAGATTATTCTGCGTGTAATTCGCTACAAATGTTTATTTGTAGGCCATATTTAACACTAATTAAACAAATTACGTAGGCACAGTAAAATCGAATCTAATTCAAAAGATATAATTAAGCCACAAATTGAGTCGTAAATGAGATAACTTTGCAGGTACATTATGTAGGCGGTATAACCGAATAAGACCACAGTACATATTTAACGAAGTCGTAAAGTTAACTGCTTCAATAAAACACGTTATTTGTCTCGAGTAAAATTTAGTGCTACATAAATAATAATGTACAAAATATAGATTTTATCGGTGGATTGTGATTTAACAAAGGGAAAATTCTGCCAATCTCAACCCGTTGCTTAATCCTGACCCGATATGTGCCATGCTACAGTTTAGAATCCTAATATTAAAAATTCTAATATATACAATCTCCAGTCATTTTGTTGCTATCAGTACTTATTTGAGGCCATATGTCGTGCACGTAACGTTTCTAACGTTAATATGGTAATGCGTATCATATTGTTCAGTTAATAAAACATTACATTTAAAAATTATGAGACACATACCTACATAGGTGAGTAGTTAATAAAAAAATTGAAGTCAAAGAATTGATATAGTAACAGCATCTTTGGTTTTTAAATATCATACTTATTATGATGATATGATGCTAATTGTAATGGAAAATGTATCGAATCACTTTTGCTACACATTTTGTCACCAAACAAATTGTGTAATATGGCGTTAATTCCAAAAGCATTTACCTGAAATAAAATAACTGCTGTTTGCCACACAATATTGCGCAAACATCAATAAAATTTGCCTAAATGAGCTCTTAAATGGTAATAAGCTAAAATAAAAATATTGATACAATTCCAATATAAATCCCCAATCACGATTGCAACAGATTTATTATTCAGAGCACGTGCGTGATATGGAATACACTACGCATGCCAACAATGTTGCCGCATCACAATCATTGATAGTGTCATTAAAACATAGTGCTCAGAGCGCGCCCTACGACCTATTGTTGGGATCGGAAGATGTCGTATAACAACTTCTTCCGCTAGCCGTGCTTATATTAATTCTATTATAGAAATTATAAAGAGAATGGTTATAAACTTGTGGTTTGTAAGATGCCTTCAACTTCATCATAGGTTTTCTTTCTTTCTTTAGCCATTTAGTCAGGATATTTCTACAATCGCGAAGTGCTAGGGAGTATATTCCGTGTCAATTGCCTGGCATGTTGTCTTTTGGCAACCTTTGAATTGACTCTGATGGTAGGAGCAACCGTATTTTTCCTTCTACATTTCAGATTTGTGCGGTTAAAAGTTAGAGATTGATTTCTTAAAGTAATTTGGAGCACGAGTAGTGTCCTAACCGTCAGGAGGTTTGTATTTAAATAAAGGCTTTCTGTTGGAAATCGAAAGGGCTTCAATAGCATGACCTTAAGCAGTGATCTCTGGGCCCTCTCTAGTTCTAGGAATCAAGTTTTTGTTGCTCCTCCCTATACTGGCAAACAATAAGCTAGAACCGACTGTACGAGTGAAATGTAGATTTGTTGTACGAGTTTTTAGAGGCTACGTGATGCAGCGTTTTAAAAATCCAGATCAGTTTCCTAACTCTTTTCATTATTAGCTCTGTGTGTAGCGGCCAGGACAGCCGCTGATCAATCATAATGTCTAGATATTTAGTGTGCGGAACCTTGTGAATTTCTGTGCAAGAGCAACCAGAGTTTAAGGGATTGTGGCAATTGTGTATCTTTATTTTGTAATCTGCTGACGGTTAGGATCTGTCATACATGGTGAAGGTGATGAAGTTCGATTTGGAAGTGTTTAGGGTAGGAAGGTTATGGTTCAGACATATTGCGATCTTAGCGAGGCTGCATTCGGCAGATTTCTGGACATCTTATCTTTCCATGTTGTGCCACTAATGATAGTCAAGGACTCCTAACACAAAGGGACTAGCAATGATCATCAATACAAACAACATAATTACATATACATATCTCTCTCTAGTTATTATTGTTGAGCGTCTATTTAACACGTTTACTTAATGAACGATATCACCTTCGTATGTAGAAACACAATTAGTAATTAGGCACAAGACTACTACGAGTACCTGCTAACGACCAATACCAACTGTAGTTGTTTACGTGATCAGTGTCGTGTTTTGCGTTATATACAGACCGGGAAATTGTACAGCTGATTACGAAAGATATACTGTAAAAGGCCTCCCCCATAGATTTCCACAATTATAGTATCATCTTTGTGAGAGGAATTTGCGAATACTCACAGCAGGCGGGTCCAAATTTTTTTTTTTCAAATAGACCAAATATTGGCACTGTTGCATAAGAAATGTCAGAATCTAAGTTGCACGGTTCCAAATAGTTGATCTCGCGGAGAAGAGCAGCCAAGAAAGTCCATGGATACTCTTTTAAAATAATTGAGATTATAATGTTGATTGATACAAATTATTGTAAAACATACATAAAATGAAGGTAAATGTGTAAAGTGTAAAGAGTGTACACTGGTAAATGGTAAATGTGTAAAGATGGAACAAACCACAATAATATAATAATAGTAAGAATTTATTTGCCGTGGTTTGGTGTGTTTGCTGAGCGCAGTATGTCTACTGGTCCACAGAAGGGACGCTGCTACCCATCCCTCCGACTTAGAGTCCCTTAGTACTGTCATTCACCTTTTACTCGTAAAATGTGACTAAGGGATTCTAAGTCAGAGGGATGTAGATCCACGGGATGAATGGGGTGGTGCTATATTAGGATTCCGAATGTCTGAAGGAAACAACGGTGGAAACCTTATATGACCACTTTTTGTTTTTATTTTTATAAAACGGTGCTTCGCCCACGTCGAATTCTCACACAAGCATTTACTAACTCCTGCTAAAGTATAACATGTCAGGTAAAAATACTTTTTCTATATTTTTATTATAACATAATACTATTGAGTCTTTCCTTGAGATATATAAACAGTCAGTCACAAAACTGCAAAGTTGTTCATCGAGCTATGGAAATGGTTATGCTTGGTATTTGTCTGAAAGATTGAATCCGGAACCAGGTGATCCAACATAGAACCAATGTTACGGATATAGATCATCGGATTAGCAAGCTGAAGTGTCAATGGGCTATTAGCCGTAAAACCGTATTGGGGCACTATTCTTGAGTTTAGGCCGCGGTTCGGCAAACGTAGTATAGGACGCCCTCAGGCTCGGCGGAATGACTATTTTCGCAGGGTGGCTTGCACTAGTTGGATGAGAAAAGCTGAGAATCCAGCATAGCATAGCGTGATATGGGCGAGGCCCAAGTTTAGCAGTGAACTGCTATGGGCTTATGATGATAATAATTCATTCTAGTTATTTATTAATAACCGTAGTAGTCATGACTCGATATTCCAGTGATTTGAGAAAATAAGTGGTGTTCTAATCAGTGTGGATACTATTTTATTAGCTACCATTTCACGAATAATAAATATAAAAGTAATTTTAAAATCAAGTTTTGTTTAAGCGTAATGTAAAGTAGAACATGAAAAGATTTTTTTGAACGTGATAATATAGTTGATAGAATGAAATCACGTGGACTTCCAAAGATTGCCACAACTACCGGTTTGCATTTGTGTTTTCTCTGTCTCCTGCTTGCTACGGAGGGAAGTGGAACGTATATTCTTTCGTACTCCTTTTTTTTCCATTCTGATTAATTTCGGTGCGGGTTCTAAGACATTAATTCATTTCTCTGGGACACACAGAGCTTCATTGATTGGTGTTTTTTTCGGTGGAAGCCATTGTAGATCCTGGCTTACAGGAGTTGCAGTGGTTGGGAACGTGTGGCAGGCTTATCCCAAAAATAAAAAATGCGGTCGATATGAAATACATTGCTAACCATGTTCTTCATAAAACTCATAACTTTGATACCTATATCAAGGAAGTTGTAATTATAGCTTATATATTCTACTCATCATAGCCTTTCATTTGATACCCATATCGGGGGGTTGTACAGGAAGAGGTAATCCGCCATTTTGTGATAGCTGCCATATTAGATGTACCATAAAATGTAATAGACTATATTGTCTTTACAAGATTTCAGTATGATCGGATATCCGGAAGTGGTCGAAAATTTTATCGTCTGATTTGTTCCCCACAGACAGAAAGGGAAGCAAGTTAAATAAAAGCCTGTAAAACGTGCTGAAGTACGGGAAAAAATAGCCATTCTTTTTTCTCGCTTATGAAACAGAAGAATCGTGTAAACGTTCACTAAAAGTCCTAAAAATGGTGACCGAACTCGCTCTTTTCAAAAAACTTGAAACTTAAATTGCTTAGGTGATATTCGTACTCGTAAGTTTTTTTTATTGTGTGCGCTTGAAGATTGTGTGTCAGTAAATAAAAACGTTGGGGATTATGCTCCGGTGTCAATCAGTGGTGGCTTTGGTAACCTTGCTTCGTAGCTGTGACAGAAACCCAATTACCATGCGATTCAGGATTAATTTCAATTTTTTGCAATTTTTCTGACATTCTGACCACTTTATTACTCCCCTAAAAATCGACCTCGGCCAACCAAATGTCTGGCTTATCTTTAACTGAACTTATTTGGCACAGTTATGAGTAATATATTATTGTAGTTGTTCCATTTTTTTGTTGTGTTATCACATTATGTAAGAGAATAATTAATTTTGTACCCATGGTACCTCCCCATCAGTGGTACCATGATTACTCTCCCTAACCATAGTGAAACCCACCGATAAGTAGTGCTAACGTAATAACCACCATTCAGTTTTAAGTGCTGTTACGAGTACTCTATCCAAGTAAGTTTTAATCTCAACAGAATATTTATATTATGCAGGCAATTGTATCGCGTGAGTCAAGAGCACCCCAGTCGCTCTGTTATTTACGGTGATAGTGTTCTTAAGAATAATAAGACGGAATAGTTAGAAATCTCACTCAGTATTTCAAAAATACTGAGTGAGATTTCTTCTCACAAAGAATATTGTTACACCAAAAAAGTACCCGTGGCACCACTGGTGGTACAACAGGGTTACCACGGCTAGGCTACTGAATAAATTAACGACACCCGTAGATCATTAGCTTATCGCATGGCTTTCTTCACGAAGTGCCACGGGTGCGAACCCAGTACGGTACGAATGAGTGAAACCACCTAGAAAGGTGTAAAAAAGTGATTTTACTTTCTTTCTTCTTCCTTAAAACCGATTATACCGACAGATCAGCTGGATTGGCCGAGCAGCTGCACTGAGAGGCCGCGCCGCCATTTATTACATATCATTCGTCGCAAATATGCATAATGTTGTGTAAACTGACGGCAATTTGGACAGCCTGATGTTTATGTTCGAGGCTTACTGACCTCATTGTCGGCCGACTACCTTCCTACAAAAAGTGTGTCGTTAGTTATCGCTGTAATGGGTCTTATGCATAATCACCTGGCGGCTGTGTAAAATGATTTTCAATATTAACTGATCGATTATATAATGACGTCTGGAGAACGAATGGCATTTTGAATATATAAGTATAGGATTAGACGGTTGTAAAATGATAGTTAACATGAACTAGACTGATGAAAAATCAACATAAATTGTCTAAGTATCCCTAGGCGTATCTTGGAAATCCCAAGTGCTCTGGAAAACCCACTTATTATGCCTGAATGCCTCTTGAGATCACTCTAGTTTGATGCTCTTTGAACTAAATCAACACGAATAGGTACTCGTGTTGAAATGAAAGTTTACTTTCAAACAAAACGACATTACTTGTAGGTACCAGTAATGTCGTTTTGTTTGAAAGTAAACTTTCGTTACGTTTTGTATCAAGAGTCTCAAGATAAAAAAATACTTAAATGTAACACTTCAAATCCTTAATGATCTCAACCAATATTATTCTGAAGGTTTAAAAAAATATTCAAATATTTTTCTTTCGTGACATCAAAAAGGGAGCTTGTTCCAATTCTTCGAAGAACTTAGCAGTCATCAACGTTTGTGAGTGGCAAATGAGAGGGAATTCAACGTCGATGTCAAACAAGCCGACTCAAAGAGGCCCTAATGAGTCCCCAATTCAAGTGTTTCAGCATTCAACGTCTTTGTTGGCACGACAGAGTACCTGCGAGATCCCAATCAGTAGCGATCGTTATCTAATTTGTGCTTTTGACTAGAAATGAGGTAGTTCAAATACACCATTAACTTCTAGCAAATAAACATATTTACCATATTATTGTACCGCTTTATGTAGACGGTTTATTACTTAGTCATTAGTGCAATGTGTTGATATATTTATTGATGACTAGCTGGGCCCTGTGGTTTCGCCTGCCGTTTAATTTGAAATAAATCGGGTTATTTAAACTAATTTAGAGTACTTCGGCAGACAGACAGACAGACAGTTGGACAGACAGTTGACATGAAGTATATATATTGGATTATATGGGATTAATTTTTTTCTCGTGGTACCCTAATTATTTTTCTGAAATCAAAGTAGCCTAAGTTACTTCTTATACTATCAGCTAGAAAATCGGTATTCCCGTTTCGGAGATTAGCTGGAACAAACAGACAGACATATAGACATACAGTGAAGCGTATGGGCTGTGATTTTGTCTATTTAAATATATATGGATAAAAACAAACACACTCAACACTTTCAACAAAAATTTAATAAATAAGGTCGTGGGTAATATGGCCCGTCACTATTAATTGTCCTATGGAGGCAGGTGGAAAGAGTACTGCCCTGGCTTATCGCGTAAGTGGTGATGACGCGGAGGCCATGGAGTTGTCCTCAACACGTAGACGCTGGGTTGAGGTGATGGCGGGTGCTGACTGCCAGGTGTTCCGTGGGTAGTTGTCACCAGGCTAACGTAACCGGGACTTTGGACCCTGGAATTGATGTCCAATAAATAAATAAGGGTCCTCTGCTCATCCCTTCCTGACTGTGACCAAGGCAGCGTAAGCGAAAGGCGGAAGTACTATTGCGCTTAAGGCGAATGTGTGTAAATGTCACAGTCAGATTCGGAGTTTACAGAAAATACACTTTAACAGAATAACGAAGAAGAAAATAATTGCCAGTCATTGACCACACCCAACATAAGTTAGCAAAAGATAATTTGTCAACACTTACCCAATAGGGGATAACACTGTTTTTATTTAAGTTTATTTCTATGGTTTATACGACCAAAAACATTAAATAAAAGATTTAATTAGCCTCAGGTATGGTTTGAGACGACACGTATGACGACACGCACTAAGTATTGAGAATACTTGTATGTAGCACGTGAACGTGCGTCGCAGCTGAGAGCTATGTCGGACTGGTGTCAAGGTCGCGGTCGGAGACCCGCGGCGCTGCGCTTGCGCATGGATGGTATTAAAACAGAAACAAATCACCTTCGCAATAACGTGAGCGAGTGAGTCAAAACACCGGCACTGTAAATTAGGTAAACGAGTTGGAACCATATTCCAATCATGTGACGCATTAATTTTGTTTACCTTTAGTTTAAGTATTATAGTTTATCATAAATGCTACTAGGTTTAATATTAATTTTTTAAGTTTTTGTTTGGCTACGTTAGATTATCGAAACACATTTTTAACTACTTAAATGTAAATCACTTGTTTGATATTAAGGAACGTTGAAAATAATTGTACAACGTTACAATACCCCCGCACACAGTCAAGGATTTTATTATAGCTATAATGATAAAATCCGCATTAAATAGAACTAGTGGTAAGCTATTTGTTTACCCTTTCATAATCACTTTTCATACTTCTCGCAAACACAAACTAGCAGCAGTTATTGTATATGCAATACCAAAATAACTGACGCACAATATCATGAAAATGTAGGTAACTGGTTTTCTTTAACTAGGTACCTGACAAATAGACGTTCCAATCAAAGGTGGAATTAAGCAAGAGGGATTACTAACAAACGGTTTACAAAAAAATAAAATGTGCTTAATAAATGTATGAAATGGAATATAAATAGGACAATTTTCAATTACATTTGTTTTGGACCACTAATTTTAAATCTTTTATGTGCCAAGAACCCAAATTTTTACCAGTCATATCTTGTAGCACATAAACTAGAGGAGATTTTTTCTCAATAATTTTGGCTTTTATAAACTTTGGAGCTAACTTCTTTGAAAATCTATTCTCTTTGTCACTTAAAAAGTAAGCGCGTTTCATAACCACGTCTCCAACGTCAAATTCTGCAAACTTGCGTCTTAAATTATAATGAGAAGTATTCTTAACGTGGGCTTGCCATAAATTCGACTGTACGTCGTCAAAGATGGAAGACAAACAACCAAGGTTTTCAGCGTAAACTTCTCTTGGCAAGAATAGTATTTTGTCGCCGAGGTCATTGTCAGTATAATGTGAACCGCATGTTACAAGCTCACGGCCGAAAACCAAGAATGAAGGGGTAAATTTTGTTGCCTCATTAACAGAGTTATTAATTGCAAACTGCACTTTCGGGATAAATAAGTCCCATGATCTATGATCATTATCGACGTAGGTAGAGATACAGGTGATAATGGTTCTGTTATACCTTTCTACTAAGTTTGCCTGAGGGGTATACTTAGGCGTGTAATAAACATTAGGGATATTATATTTCCTAAATAGTGCCTCAGCCACCTTGCCAGTAAACTGAGTACCGTTATCCATCAATACGGTTTGAGGTATGCCATGAACTAGAAATACTGATTCCTCTAAAGTTTTTGTGATTATATCAGCCGTAGCCCTTTTAATCGGAAAAATTAAACAAAATTTGGAAAAACAACAAGTTATTACCAAGATATAATTATTTTGCTTTTTTGATGTGGGAAGAGGTCCCATCAGATCAATTGAGATCAATTGAAATGGTCGTGAACAATGTTTGGGACGACCCATCTCTCCTAACATTTGGTGATTTTGGGACTTATAAGCCAAACACTTTTCACAAGAACCAACAAATTTAACGACATCCTGGTACATGGCTGGCCAGTAATAACGTAAAGCAAGACGACGGTAAGTTTTAAAAATGCCCATATGTCCTGCTGTAGGCTCTGAATGGTTTTCCTGTATTATGGTCTTGCGAAATTCCGTAGGTACGACCTCTTTCCACGAGAATTCTGAAGTTAATACGTGCTTGTTTTTGGATAACGTAAATAAAGAATTATTTTTAACAATAAAATTTGGAAATTTGGACGGATCATTAAGGCAACCATTATAAATGTTTTTGTACCAGCAGTCTTTTGTGTCCAAATAAGAGTTGGAAATACTGATGGCACTATTTATGACGATTCGGGAAAGCGCGTCAGGGATAACATTATCAACGCCTCGTCGATGTTTGATGACAAAGTTAAAGGCTGATAGACGTACGCCCCAACGAGCTAATCGACCAGTAGGGTTACTTAATGACAAGAACCATTTAAGAGCGCTGTGATCAGTATAAACAGTGAATTGCTGACCGTTCTCGATGCAACAACGCCAATGTTCAAGAGCGGTAAGGACGGCTAACGCTTCACGTTCGGTTATGCTGTAGTTTTTCTCAGCTGCGGTTAGTGTCTTACTCATATATGCAATTGGGTGTTCTTTGTTATCTGTTGTCTGAGTAAGCATGGCACCGACACCATAACTACTAGCGTCCGTATGCACCTCAAAAGGTCTGGTGTAGTCCGGACAGGACAGAACTGGGGCAGAGATCAGGCATTCTTTTAGCTTCAGGAAAGCACAGTCGGCTTCAGGGGTCCACTTAAAAGAAGGGGTTCCTTTCTTTGATGAAGTCAACTTATTTAAAGGCCCAGCTATACTACTAAAGTTTGGGACGAAGCGCCTGTACCATGTCGCAGTTCCCAGAAAGCGTTTGAGGTCCTTGCGACAGTTGGGTGTTGGATAGTTAAGGATGGCCTGCACTTTCGCAGGATCTGTGCGCAGGCCAGCGCCGTCTACGACGTACCCCAGATACTTGAGCTGAGAACTGAAAAACTTACATTTCTCAAGATTTATAGTTAAGTTCGCCTGCTTCAACTTGTCAACTACACGTAAAAGCAGTGTCACGTGACTATTAAAGTCCTTTGAGATGATGATGATGTCATCCAAGTAGGCAAACACCTTGAGGTCGAATTCAGTAAACAGTAGGTCAACAAGCCGCTGCTGAGTAGCTGGTGCATTTGTAAGGCCAAAAGCGGTTCGTTTAAAACGGAACGTGCCCCTACCAGGAACGTAAAACGCAGTCTTGTCTCGATCCTCAGAAGCAATAGTAATCTGCCAAAATGCGTTTTTTAAGTCAATGCTAGACAAGTAGCGTGCGTCTCGTAGATTGTCCAGAATTTCGGAGATGTACGGAAGGTTGTAGGCATCGCGTTTAGTCACTGAATTCAGCTTACGACTGTCAAGGCAAAATCGAGGTTGGCCGTTCTTCTTAGTCACGATCAGAACAGGAGATGACCACGCACTCTCGCAAGGTTCGATAACGTCAAGTGACAGCATCTCGTCGACCTGTTCAACTAAGATGCGCTGCTTTTCCGGTGATAAACGGTAGTACCGTTGACGAATTGGTTGCGAATCACCCGTGTCGATGCGATGCGTGATAATAGATGTAACCCCCAAGCCTTTTTTCTGCGAAGAAATGTCTTCGAACTGTTTAATAACATTATCCGCCAGTTGCTTTTGTGACTGATCAAGCTTTTCATAACCTTGTATGAAGGTTTTTTTGAGAAGTATCCAAAGAACAGTTATTGGTTTTAGCCATGGCAATGCTACCAGTAAATTTTGGACATATTTCAAATTTACGCCAAAAATCAATCCCTAAAATGAGATTGCGTTTAATTTCAGGAATAACAAAAGCTTTTAAAATATGAAATTGATTTTCAAAATTAATTGGTATATTAATATACCCTAAACTCGTTAAATTTTGACCTCCTGCTGCTGTTACTGTTATACAGTCTGCTTTTATAAGTGGCAGGCCGTAACTGTTTAGTACTGTATGAGCACCGTTGCCTAATATTGTGACAGCAGAGCCAGAATCTAGAAGTCCCAAAACGGTAAAGTCATTAATCATAACAGACACGTATGGTCTATCGTCGAGGTCACTTTTATCACCGAGAATCGTGTAGATGTTATACGATTTAAAAAATAATCTAATAGTTTGTAGCCAATCTTTCCAGTCTTCGCTATCAAATTTTTTATGTACACAATTCTCGGAATCTAATTTTTTTGGTTGGTATGTTTGGTTTTAGCACAATTTGGACAGTCTGGCGTTTTAACGCCGTCGCGGCCACAAGTGAAACATACTATCTTATCTTTGTTAGCCGTACACTGCCTAAGATTATGTGTATTATTACGACAACGAGGGCAGTAACGATGTCTCGTATTAGAATTAGACGCATCGACAGCATGAACATAGGTAGGATCCGAATTATTGTCAGAATTAACCTTATGTTGACCATTGTTAGGTCTAGAGAAGTTTTTATGAAAGGTGTTGCTATTATTGAATTTAAATTTAGAAAAAGTTTTACTGTTAGACTGTCCTGAATACGCAAACTCAGGTGCTAGAGTATTCGAGCACGGTTTAGGAGGTTCCCTAAATTGAGAAAATCGTGATTGAATAGCTTCATAATTTCGGCACAAGGTTCGCAATTCATCGATAGATTTAATCTCCGACACAGAAGAAAGGGTGTTAGCATAGATTGGACGAATGTTGTGGAGTATGATTTCCAATTTATCCTCCTCTGATAATTTTTTCGTAAGTCGCGAAAAAAATCCAGACATAATGGAAAGGTAAATAATAATATTTTCAGTTTCGCCCTGTGTACGAGACCTTATTTCTGCAAGCAATCTGTAGTCGTAATCAGACTGGTCAAAATCACGTCTCAGTGACACTTTAAGATCGTTCCAACCCGAAACCGTATCCCCAATACTTCTGTACCAGTGTAATGCATCACCAGTAAATATTTCTGTGGCGTTCGTCAAGACTTTATTAAGTGATATATTTTTAGCCTGACAAAATTCCTCACAACGTTGTATGAACGCCCGGACGCAGGAATTGCCATCGTATTTTAATTTGGAAAATTTATTAATGTTACCCTCACAAGTAACGGTGATGTTAACCGGCGTCGTAGGACTAGTTGATGAACAATCCCCACTAGTAGTTGCTAAGGGATCTAAAGCTGAATCGTTAAGCGAGGCAAGCTTCATTGTAGTTTTCTTGTAAAGGCTGACACATTGATCATAATTTTCTTTTAATTTATCATCACATGCAATTCGGTTAAGCCGGTGATATAAATGATTAAGCAAGTTTTGAGTCCGAAGCAATGTGTTCTTATCTAAAGACGTCGAGTCTAAACTGGCGTTCACCTTTTCAAGAACTTCTACAACATCATTCAAATCGTCAGCTGGTTCGAAAGGGCTAGTGAGGATGTCTTCCGAAGGAAACAATGGTCCACACTTAGCTATTTGTTTGCGCAACTCCTGCACTGTAGCAGCTGGTGATTCTCCTCTAATAGCGACTTCATACTCAAGCTCAGCCTTTTGAAGCGACATAAATTTAACTGCATAAGCCATTATGATAAGAAAATAAAACGAAAGACAGATATAAAAAATTGGGTAAGTGTTGAACAATTTCAGAACTTAAAAACTATTAAATCAACAAAATACTCCGTCTGTTACAATTTGTAAATTAAACTAGTAACGTCTTGGTTCTTTTTCCACTAATAGAATGAAAACAACAAAAATAAGCATAAGTGAAAAATAAAAAAAATGCAACGAAAAATAAAATAAAGCACACAAATGGAAATTGCAGCTAATGTGTACGAACAAGAAAACACTCGATAAATTGAAATTTATAAAAGTAGTTTAGTATATAAAATTATGTTGCTGACTGTACTTGTTTAAAAATAACAATAGTATAGAAAAGAAAATAAAAAGATTTAATTTTTTATCTTGATGACTTATTTAAGAACTTGACTGTACTTTACGAGGTAACAAATTTAAGACACTGACTGTACTTGTAAAAACATAAACACTGTTTCTTCCTTCAATCAAGTTAACGTACACCTTAGCTACTATGCAACCAAAAATAAAAATAACGTTTCACAGAGCAAAAAAAAAAATAGGACAAAACACACAAACACCAAAAAACACTACTACCTCCATAGAAACAGAAAGAAAAAAAAAATGACCATTAAAAACCACGATAAGGGCGCCAGTGATATGGCCCGTCACTATTAATTGTCCTATGGAGGCAGGTGGAAAGAGTACTGCCCTGGCTTATCGCGTAAGTGGTGATGACGCGGAGGCCATGGAGTTGTCCTCAACACGTAGACGCTGGGTTGAGGTGATGGTGGGTGCTGACTGCCAGGTGTTCCGTGGGTAGTTGTCACCAGGCTAACGTAACCGGGACTTTGGACCCTGGAATTGATGTCCAATAAATAAATAAGGGTCCTCTGCTCATCCCTTCCTGACTGTGACCAAGGCAGCGTAAGCGAAAGGCGGAAGTACTATTGCGCTTAAGGCGAATGTGTGTAAATGTCACAGTCAGATTCGGAGTTTACAGAAAATACACTTTAACAGAATAACGAAGAAGAAAATAATTGCCAGTCATTGACCACACCCAACATAAGTTAGCAAAAGATAATTTGTCAACACTTACCCAATAGGGGATAACACTGTTTTTATTTAAGTTTATTTCTATGGTTTATACGACCAAAAACATTAAATAAAAGATTTAATTAGCCTCAGGTATGGTTTGAGACGACACGTATGACGACACGCACTAAGTATTGAGAATACTTGTATGTAGCACGTGAACGTGCGTCGCAGCTGAGAGCTATGTCGGACTGGTGTCAAGGTCGCGGTCGGAGACCCGCGGCGCTGCGCTTGCGCATGGATGGTATTAAAACAGAAACAAATCACCTTCGCAATAACGTGAGCGAGTGAGTCAAAACACCGGCACTGTAAATTAGGTAAACGAGTTGGAACCATATTCCAATCATGTGACGCATTAATTTTGTTTACCTTTAGTTTAAGTATTATAGTTTATCATAAATGCTACTAGGTTATTATTCTTTATTGCACACAATATTTACAGATTAAAACAATACTAAAGAAAAGTTGATGTACATAGGCGAGCTTAACTCAATATTGAGTTCTCTTACAGCAAACCTTTGAGTGATAGAGTAATGTTAATATGAGGATCTAATTACGTGTACAACAAGAATGAAGCATGACCAGATATTTATAAATATAAAAGTTCATTAAAATGCATAACATATTAGGTATATAAATAAATATATACTTAGAAAATAAGTCACATACAAATATATACAACAATAATAATAATATATACATACCTACGTACATACATACATATACCAATATCTAATAATACATACATACTACCAAGTCATATTGAAAGAAAATGTTCCTTAATTCTTTTCTTGAAAACATCAGACGAAGAGCTATCACGCAAGGAATGTGGAAGTGAATTCCAAAGGCGCACTGCACGTACAGTGAATGACTCATCATAACAAGTTGAAGTGTGACGAGGAGTATGAAGGAGAAGAGAAGAGGCCGTGCGGCAAGGTTTCCCTCTGGGGATAAGGTACTCAAAGCGATCCCGAAGATATGCAGGAGAATTAGGATTATGAAGTACAGAAAAGAGAAAAGTAAGTATGTGAGTATCTCGACGTCGCCGAACGGGTAACCACTTCAATCGCGTCCGGAATTCGGACACATGGTCGTACTTTCGAAGGCCGAAAATGAAGCGGATACACAAATTCTGCAGACGTTCGAGTTTATTTAGAAGATTCTCCGTTGCATCAAGGAAGCAGACATCAGCATAGTCTAGAAGTGGAAGAAGAAGAGATTGGGCAAGAGTAATTTTTGTTTGAAATGGCAGGAACTTCTGGAGACGCTTGAGTGACTGGAACGAGCAATACACCCTCCTGCTAACCTCTGCAATGTGGATATTCCAAGACAGGTGACAGTCTATATAGACACCCAAATTTTTTGCACTTCTCGAGTAGGCTATCGTGACATCGTTGTACAACACTGGTGGGAGAGACTGGTGATCCAACAGACCGTAGAAGTATCTGCTGCCAATAATTATTGCTTGTGATTTTGTTGGATTGACTAAGAGGCCAAAAGATTTAGCCCACTGGTTGATATTCTGCAGATCATTATTAATAGCATCAATGGCTGTTGGAAGATCTTCAATTTTAAAATGCCGATAAAGTTGCAAGTCGTCTGCATAGAGATGATAATGTGAAGCTATAACTGTAGTGACGGCGTTTATAAAAACAGAGAAGAGAAGAGGAGAAAGGACACCACCTTGAGGAACACCCGCAGCAAGATCACACCACTCAGAGGAAGCCTCGTCAGATCGAACCGACTGCGAGCGTCCTCGAAGATAAGAATTAAACCAAGCTATTACAGAAGGAGTAACATTCATTGTGGACAGGATTCCCAAGAGTATATCAAAATCAACTGAATTAAATGCACTGCTAAAGTCCAATAGTACCAGAACTGTAAGAAGCTTATTCTCCATGGCCAGTCGGATGTCATCAGTTATTTTAACTAGAGCCGTTACAGTGCTATGGCCAGGACGAAATCCAGACTGGTACGGACTTAGCAGGCCGTTAGAGGAAAGGTAGTGAGACAGTTGATTGCGAACAATACTCTCAAGAACTTTGGACAGGATAGGAAGTATAGATATTGGACGGAACTGGGATAAGGAAGAGGGATTAGGGACTTTAGGAAGCGGTAAGACATGAGCCCTCTTCCATGCCGATGGAAATAAGCATGTCTCTAAAGAGAAATTTGTAATATGTTGAATGACAGGGACAAGCTCATTTAGGATGGGAAGAAGCATTTGGAGCTGTAAACCGTCATCACCTACCGCTTTCGTAGAAATGGACAAAATGGACTTTTTAATGTCTTCTTCTGTAACGTGGTGAAATGTGAATGAGGTACATGTTGGCAGAGGAAGATTAGAGAGATTGTTAAGAGTAGAAGATTTAATGGGATCATCCACCGTTACTGGTGGTTTAGAGAAATAAATATTAATAGCATTAAGGTCCATGTTGACTCCACCGTCGCTAGAGGCTTTGCCAATACCTAGGGATCTAAGAAACTGCCATACCTGCGCAGTGTTGAAGTTTGTAATGGATTCGTGTATGTGGTGCCTTTTAGCATCCCTACACATACGATTGCAACGATTTCGCAGTTTTTTGTATTGAGACCAGTTCTCATCAGTGGGACTCGTTTTGTACTTCCTTTTAGCCTTATTCCTTGTCGACATTGTTTTTTTAATATTGTCAGACAACCAAGGCGCGGGGAGATGCTTCACTCTCACCTTTCTCACTGGAGCGTGTACATCATAAAGATAGAGCAACAACTTATTAAATGCAGACACTTTCATATCCAAGTCATTGCAACTGTAGACAGGAGACCAGTCAATATTGCCCGCATCCACGATCAAACAATCCATATCAATGTTCTTGAAACTGCGAAGGAAAAGAAATTTGGAATTGCGTTTTGGAGTGCGAATTTTATACGAAAGATATATAAGGTCATGATAAGAGAAAGGAGCTGTAAGTTGACCATGCCTGGCCACCTTACTAGGATCAGAAACTAGAATTAAATCTAGAAGTGAAGGAGTACAGTGGGGAGCATGATGTGTAGCCATAAGCTGAAGAATATGCATGTTGACAGAAGAGACAAGAGATTGAAGTTTACGGCTGCGCGCATCATCCTTAAGCAGGCAAGTGTTAAAATCTCCAAGGATAATGGTGTGGTCGTACAGAGAGGAAAGATATTCTAGTTTGGACTCAAATGAAGAAAAATAATCTATATGGCATGAGGGACTATAGTAAACCCCAAGAAGTATTTTCGTGTGGTTAAAAATAATTTCAATAAAAAGGTGCTCAGCCAAATTTGCTGAATCACTTGGAGACTGATCAAGGACGTTGCAGGCGATATCTCCACGGAGGTATATGGCGACCCCTCCACATCCCTTACCTATTCTGTCATTACGCACTAATTTGTAGCCAGGCAACGCATACTGCGTAGAAAGAAGAACAGGTTTAAGAAATGTCTCAGAGACAAGGACAGCATGAATAAGATCGGAATCGAAAGAAGATAATAAATCAGAGTAGTGAGCTGGAATGCTTTGAGCATTTATGTGTACTGCATTAAAAAAATTGCCGAGGCCACAAAACGTAGAAGAGATTACATCACGCAAAAGAAGAGAATCATCATCACTAAACGCACTTGCATAGCTACCATCAGACGTACAAGAAGAAGAACATGATACAAAACTGTTATCAAAATTATTATCAAACATAATAATACGAATAAATAAATAAAACTAAATAAATATTACGTTAATAAACCAATATTTTACAAAAACAACTAACGGCTACCATATATTGTATCCTCGATGCACTCGCCGGTTATACATAGCTAAAAGACTGGAGTCCAAAGCACAATGATTTTTATAAAGAATGTAAAATTTTAACTGGACACATTTCCGAGCGAATATCTTAAACGTCAATACATTGGAATTGGATATAAGTTAACTGTGGCCAAGATGAAAATTGGTTGGAGTGTCAGTCATAAATCGTAATATTTGTGAAAAGTAAATAAATAATAGTACCATCACTTTGCCAGTTTCCGCGACCTCTTATCCAGTGCCGACTTGCTAATCACCTGCGACACTCCCATAGTGGGTTCATCAGTGGTAGACTTCGCCACCGTGAACTGTGTAATAAGTAGCCGTAATTCCGCTATGTTCTCAATCTTACGGCGTGACTTATCAGGCAGCAGTATAACGATCTTTCCCTCGGAGGTCCAACATTGACTCACGCCAAAGTGCTTGCGTGCTTCCAAGAACACGTCATGCCTAGGTTTAGTTAAAAACTCAGAAAAAACTAGACCCGAGCCCTTCAACTGGGTTTTATTGCGCCATACTTCGCTCCGCAGACTATGGTTCCGAAAACGAATTAATAAAGGTCGCAGCTTGCCTGAACCAAGACGATGACAGGCCATGATGTCTGACGAAGTAATGTTGTCCATCCTCATTTTCTCTGTGAAAGTTGCAATAGCCTGGACGACATGGTCTTCATCCTTCTGCTCGGGAAGACCATGGAGAAGCAGAACCTTTCTGCGGGATGCCATTTCGTGACGATCTAGGCCTACAATAAGCAGCTCCATCTGCGTTTTCAGTGCTCCCATTGTATTCCAAATAAGACATTTGAACTCGGTGAACTCCCGTGAGAGGCTGGCTATTGTCTTATGGGTGGCCTCATTGTTGCTGACATTCTTCAGGTCATCCTCATACTTATCCATCCGTGTGGCGAATGTGTCCGTGAGCTCTTCCATGCAATCAGACAGCTTGGCATATAGATCCATGTTGGCAGTGAAAGTAGTGCAAGTAGAGTGAGAATATAGGAGAAAATAAGATAGAATTGAGTGCACCAAAGGACTGTGTATATGTTTAATGCATATGTAATATAAAAAAGTAAGTATTGTATTTTTAAATTAAAATTATTATATGAGCTCTAAAAATGTTGTTTACACTTCTACCCTCAATCAAATAAAAAAAATTTAATATTAATTTTTTAAGTTTTTGTTTGGCTACGTTAGATTATCGAAACACATTTTTAACTACTTAAATGTAAATCACTTGTTTGATATTAAGGAACGTTGAAAATAATTGTACAACGTTTCAACAGATAAAAAAAATATTACTCATAGATATACGACTACGCAATGGCAGCATAATATGTACAGTTTTGTCTGTGATCCTATGATCACAGACAAAACTGTACATATTATGCTGCCATTTCACGATATGCTATAAAATTGGAATATAGATCTATATCTATATTCCAATTTGATAGCATATCGTGAAATTGGATCATATCGTATGGTGCGAAGCATAAATTGTGGTGTTTTTGATTGAAACAAAGAAACTACACAACTATTGATTTCCCTCAGCGAGGAACACGACGGTATTTACAATATTATAATTGTATGAAGACCTTTTTCAGGTGTCCACGCGCCTCGGCGTGCAAACCAGTTTATTTTATTTTACGGCCCTCTTTAATTTTTTCATCATTAAAATAATGAATAATGTGACATAAGACCTAAGTATAAAAGATGTTATTGTAGAGGGTTTTCCTGAAACGGTATACCAAGGAAAAGGTAGTTATAGTACAGATTAAAGACTTAAATCATGTAAAAGTACAAACAGAGAAAGTAATTTTTTTTTTTTTTTTATGAAATTAGAGGTCGAAGGTTGACCGTCGACTTAGTGATACATTATATTTTAAAGAAGTAATATAGCTTTCTTATCATCTGGTATGTATTTATGTCGCAGCTATATTGTACAATACGCCGTATTACAAAAGGGCTAGTCGGTTTGCAAATAGGGCTTTAGTCTACTACTACCTACTAGTACTTACTAATACCTAGCTATCAGTAAAAATAAAATAGTCGAGTCGAATCTATCTTAAAATATTGATTGATAGTGATATCATAATTAATAACAGAAAATTACTGCTAAATGTCGACCCCCGCTTTACAGAACGTATCGCAACCACAATCCGTTGGAACATGAGATTAGAAAACAGCGTTAGCTAGACTAGCCGTTTTGTAGTAAGACATTTATAATCTTCCTTTCTTGAATTTAAGTCTATAAGAAGGTGAATTGTTATATGTGGGTTCATAAACCAATCTGTATCATGTCAAACTTTGCGGCCATCTGATTTTCATGGATTATAGTATAAGCCCACAGCTGAACACGAGGCTTCCGATACCATTACTGTAAATAGTAAGGAAATATTGTCATAATTACGAACACTTGTCCATGGTTTAGTCAAATGGTGGTGAAAGTAAAAAAAAACTTTAATAAAATTATTACTAGTAAATTATCCAATTCTCCGTTATTTATAATCCACTAGAAACATTTAATTATAATAATAACTCAGCGAATAACACATTAATACTTTAATCTAAACAATAAAAACCGCCTGTCTTCGTATTAAATAGAATTTGATGAAAAGCCGGGAACAAACAGGACACAAGTGCAACCGGAAATTAAAGGGACTCGACCGTATCTGTTGTTCAATATATAACGGTATATACCCTCGCTTTAGCAAAACAACAATATCCCGACGGCAATAACAAACGAACGCTCCTGATTAATGTTTTTGTTGGCTGTACAATGAAAATATCAAGTGAAATATAATTGATTAAAAACTAATGCTTCAATATTAGTTTGGTTTGAGATTGGACGGATATGTTTGTTTGGGTCTTTGGGCAGGCGAGTACATAGTCATAACTTTTTCAAAGTTTGATTAATACTTACAGTTTTATGTGGCACGTGTTTCAACGGAGAATATAATGCTTCATCTTTATACATGGTAAATTTAAGCAGGGTCAACTTTTCTTGAGCCAAATTTATGTATTCAATTTGCTTGTCCGACATTTTTTTTATTCTGATATACTTCCTCATAGTTTGTTTCGGACCTTTTTGGTCGTACTATTGTTCCATCGGACTCAAACGCCCGATACGTTAGTTTGATTAGAAGTGCGTAACATGATCGCAAAACCTATGGAATTTAAACATCTGATCATCAGATTAGATTATACACTGGGTCAACAGTTCGGAAATATAATCCCGGGGTATCGTAAATCTCGTAAATGGTTTGATTTATCCAGAGATTATCCCAATTCTTCATTCATGTCATTTTATTTGAAGATTTTTAAGGTTTTGCAGCGATAACCATACTGGTGTATTTGGCCGAATCCGTCATCGGTTAGGTAAATGCAGACTTTCCCAGTGCGATTGCGACGATACTCAGCTTTCACTGATAGGATGTTGCTTTCATCAGAAACTATGAGCCACCAATTGGATGAGACGCATCATTTATTTTTGTGTAATAAAGACACCAAGTGATTAAATTTAGGGATAAAAATATCCCAGCCTTATTCACGAGTCACGAGATGACTAGCATATGTAATGCAATGAGGCTTCAGCAATTATTGTTCTGATAAAAGTATCAGTGAACTGGAGATTACACTAATAATGGCCCGTTTTTTTATACATTTTGCTTTTTATATTATATATATATATATATTACTATATTTTTTCTATATATATTTTGCTCATCTTGCAACTTGCAGTCTAATATTTTTTCTTAGGTGTTTTTTACCTTTGTTTATTCATTTATTTTATTTATTCTTTATGCACAAACATGTACATAGGTGGACTTAATGCCACAGGCATTTTCTACCAGTCTACCTTAGGGTGATGCAGAAAGGAAAATGGTAGGTGCATTAACAACACTATTGCAACTCTAATTAATGTGACATTATTAATATAAATGTAAAATAGTAACAATATATAATTAAATACATACATATGTGTACATGATTACTTTTATAATATATATTATTAATGTGTTTATTTTATTTATTCTTTATGCACAAACATGTACATAGGCGGACTTAATGCCACAGGCATTTTCTACCAGTCTACCTTAGGGTGATGCAGAAAAGAAAATGGTAGGTGCATTAACAACACTATTGCAACTCTAATTAATGTGACATTATTAATATAAATGTAAAATAGTAACAATACATAATTAAATACATACATATGTGTACATGATTACTTTTATAATATATATTATTAATGTGTTTATATATATATAAACACATTAAATAGAAAAATTAACGCTGAGATGATTCTGTCAATGTATTGACAAGGTGCTCACGCACTTTGAGCGCATTCCACCAGAAGAATAGACTGCACGAAAAAGGAAGAGTGAATAAAGTCAGAGCGGTGCGTAAGGCATTGTAAGAGACGATTGTTTGAAGAGCGAAGATTTCTGATATGATTGGAGCTTAGATATTGAAATTGAGAAGTTAGATAAAAGGGAGCAGAAGGAGAGTCTAGTAAAGAGTAGTAGTCAATGCCCGCAGACCTCTACGTTGACGAATCGTCAGCCAATTTAAATGTGAGCGATACGCTGACACATGATCGTATTTACGAAGATTAAAAACGAATCGAATACAGTTATTTAGAAGCCGGTCAAGTTTATTGAGATGATCTGCATTCAGGTCATAGTAACACACATCGCCATAGTCGAGTTCGTTTACATGTAGAACCGTAGAACGGTGACCTAAATATTTATTTCCACTCATAATTAATTTTAGGCGTCATATTCGCGCCACCCATGATCCCTCCATACAAATTTTATAAATAGATGTTCCACAACTCGTGGGTGTAAGCGAGTGTGCTGGAGACGTTTAAAAGGCACTTAATTATGCGGCGTAAAGGTACCACTAATAACCTACATTAAATTAATTACCTTTATAGCCACTCTCTGAGTAGGAACAATTGAATATCTTAATGTAGGGTTAAAATAGTTCCGAGTTTGTTGATTAGAGAAGACAAAACAAATTGGGTGTATCCATTGGGATGTAACAGATTTTTTTTAATTCGCTTACAGCCGGTGTGACAAGGGTGTCAAATGCTGAATTAGCTAACAAGCTGTCACAATTACCCGCCCGTTAACAACGTTACAATCTGCGGATTTCTAGGACGCAAATTATCGATAAATTTGCTAATTGACTGTGGACGCGTGTTGTTCGGGAAACTGTTGTTTTGTTTTTGTCTAGCGCATATCGTTGCCTCTTTCGTTTAACAGCAAACCTAGAATGCCTTATTTTGGCAAGATAGGTTATCAAGATACAGTCAACCCAGTTGTATATAAAACAGATTTTCGTTAAAACAACGACTTAAAATACCCTACACGATATAAAAATATTAAAACCACTGAAAAGGAAAAAAAAATCTAAAACTATTAAGACATCATCTAGATAAGCTCAGTTAAATTATCTGTTTATTGAAGCTAGTTAAAAAACTACTCAATCAAATGTAATGAAATTTATATGGGACCAAATCGAAAGCGTTTTGTACCAGTAAAAAAAATTGCTCATATAGTAGACCGCTACACATCTCAGAGTAAACGGTGTACATAAAACAAAAAAATAACGCATCGAATTGAGAACCTCTTCCTTTTTGAAGTCAGTTAAAAATCGGAATACGTCTGCGTAGAAATACGAAAGCAGTATCAATAACAGTTTATTTATTATTGCTGATTTTCTTCGCCGTCCGAATGTATTTATATTGTACAAACCCCTTCGATTGGGGGTCTATCATAGTAAACACTGCTACATACAGGATGTCCGGTAAATAGCACGACATACTACAGGGGGTGAGAGCTTGGATCAATACCTACCAAAAAAACACAATATATGTTCAGCAAAATCTTACGGATTTTTTTTTCACCACTGTAGGTTAAAGTTAAGCGATAAGAAAATTGTACTGTGAAAATTTAAATAAAAAATTGTATTTCTTGAAAACATTTTAGTTTTTAATAGAATAAAGACTTATCAATGAGTAAAGTAACTATCCACAAATAATTTGAGGTAAGAAAAAACTAGAAAAGGAATTTTCACAATACGAGATGCTTAAAAATCTGTGTCAAGGTAGAGATTTTTCGATATTTCGGAAAATTTTGTACTACTGTAAATCCGTAAGATTTTGCTGAACATATATTGTGTTTTATTGGTAGGTATTGACCCAAGCTCTCACCCTCTGCAGTATGTCATGCTATTTACTGGACAACCTGTATAAGCTATATATACCATTAAAAGCTGATCTTCACTTCGCGGATAGTCTATACGAAGCGAGACCAGCTTATACTGGCACTTGTAGTGCCGGATAACAATACCACCACCCCATCTCATCCCGTGGGTATCGTAAAAGGCAACTATGGGATTAGCCGGAGGATGGGCAGATGCGTCCTTCGAGTATATTTATAAATTAACTGCGATCGCCAATCCGTTTGCCAAGCGTGGCCATTATGGAAAACCCCGCAATGGACCCACAACACAAAACCATACCGCGGCCTGATTACCTAAGTCGCATACGCTTTGCAACAGGCGTAAATTGCTCCAACGCCAATGTCAAACGTCTATTTGGTTTTACCTATTTGCCGATAGCGATTAAACAGGCGAAGATCTCTGACAAGCCTCTGTCGGATAATCAATGAACTAAAAACATTCATTCTTTTGTCAAAATTTTCCACAAGTAGCGACAGGCGGGCGATGCCTTACGCAATACCAGTTTTATTGACGCTTTGCCACCGGTGGATCCTTGGCTGCGCGATAGCTGCTATCGCGTCTGCTGTAGCTGTTTTCAGCTAATCAGCCCGCCGGTCGTTTTGGAAAATAACTCAACTGCGATCGCCAACCCGTCTGCCAAACGTGGCGACTATGGCAAAACCCCGCAATGGGCTTACAACACAAAATCATACCGGTCGTATTGGCAATTTTTGTGGGAGGCTTCTGTCTAGCAGTGGACGTCATGCGAAATATCAGCCAATAGACGTCAACTGGTGAACAAAGGCCTCCCTTCCACAAATATGTCGTCATTTTGGGGGGAAATTTGCCAATAATCACCACGCAGACGGGTTGGTGATCGCAGTATGGCTACTGTCCGACAGAATACTGAAACGCCACTCAATATTAAGTCTCGCTTTAATTTGAGTCACCCTATCTCCGACAGAAAAGGGTTTCTTGAATAGTTAAAGCAGGACTTAACTCTAAGTGGCATTTCAGTATTCGACCGTTAGTCGCTTTTTATGAGATCCACGGGAGCAGGGGTGCAATTATCTAGGCTCAAACATCCATACATCCTTGAATACAGAATTAAAATAACGATAACAACCCAATTTGGTATTCGCTAAGACTGGTCCTCATGGCTTACCTTCTGCAACGTGTCCTTGAATACCTTCAGTCATGTCTTAGCAAATACCGAGTTGGTTTTACACCGTTATTTCGATTCTGATGGATGTTAAAGATTAAGGAATTGCACCTCTGGAGTCTATATGCTTAATCCAGACACCACACGGAATATCTACGTTATAGCCGTATCTATATTTTAGTCCAGTTGAATGATAATGTCATCCGTTTGTTTCTACTTTCAAATATCCTCATGGACTTCCTGCGCCCCGGAAATGGCGGAGGAGCGTGCCGGTCTCTTAACGGTATCGTTTGCCTTCCTTCCCCTCTCTCCACGTTGTTACCATATAGGATACCATATAGGTGTACGAGATAAATAAAATAGTTCACGTAAACAAGGCCTACTTACCAACAGTTCTGATGTTTTACTTTTCTTTTCTCATCGTGTGTAGCAAACACGTTAGAATAAAATCGCAGTCAGTAATTAAGTCCTGACGCACAATTATACCTACATGTTATATTGAAATGACTGATACGTGACATTAATATAAATGCATTTTATCGGAATTTGATATACTGGTCAGGTGATATGTGTGGATGAGCTTCAACATCTATTTATGAGACTTAAAATTGAGACTAAAACTTCCTACTAACATACTCGTAGTAAGCGTAAGTGTTCAAGGAGACAACTAGTAGGTAAGCAATCGCGTTTATTAAAAACAAATTGAAATTTTCATGTTATTAAGTAATTAATTAATATACTGCACACTGCGACCCTCTGGCGCTGTATAATTTATATTAAAACTTCTTATATTTGATATGCTTGCAAGTGTTTTAACTTACAATCAAAGGTTTAATATTTAAACATTGGAATTGATTATGTTATTAATGTAAAATAAGTTGACATGACTCATTTAAAATTGCATTTTTTATGTTATTTACTTAAATATTTACACCTTGACATTGTATACCTTGACATTTGACTTGACTCAGTTGACATTACATATTTTTTTATGTTATTTACTTTATTTAATAAATTGACATTATCTTGAACTAATTCATTTAAAATTTCATTTTTTTAATGTTAGATTCTTACATTTAATATTATGACTTGATTAGTATGAGATTAATATTATGACATATTAGTTATTGTTAATATTGTTCTTGTAACATTAAATTATGATCATCATCATCATCATATCAGCCACAGGACGTCCACTGCTGAACAAAGGCCTCCCCCTTAGATTTCCACAACGAGCGGTTACATGCCGCCCTCATCCAACGACTCCCAGCGACCTTCACCAGGTCGTCTGTCCACCTCGTTGGAGGTCGTCCCACACTGCGTTTTCCGGTGCGTGGTCTCCATTCTAGAACCTTTGTGCCCCAGCGGCCATCAGTTCTACGAGCAATGTGCCCTGCCCATTGCCATAAATTATAATATTCATACGAAACTGTAAATGTGTGAGAATCATGTTGAATCATGACTAATTTCCCACACGGGGTCACTTTAGGGGGGCAATATAGAAAATTCAAGAATAAAGTTTTACATACTGTACCGAGTAACATACGAAACGGAAGAGCTTATTGTAAGGGTCTCAAATATATTTATTTTATAATTTTATAATGTATAAGTTATTTAAAAAGGTCAGGTCAAGAGTACCCTAAACCGAAGAGCATGTATGAAGGGAATGAATGAAAGTGGACGAAGCGAAACAAGTATGTAAGGATCGTAGCAAGTGGAAAGAAGTGGTCTCTGCCTACCCCTACGGGAGAGAGGCGTGATTATATGTATATATGTATGTAAAAGTTATTTAATCAAGCTCGTATGTACTGCACTCGCCCGCAGTGAGCTTGAGGCAAGTGCGTGTGTATGGAATCCATTTGAAAAAATAATAATATTAGAACTTGAAAAAGTGCAAAAAACATTCCTTAGAAACCTATATAAACAAATAAATGGTTATTACCCTTACTACCACGAAATTCCTTTTAGGTTGCTTCAGTTTTAATTCCTTCGAGGTGAGACGGACTTATGACCAGATGATTGTAAGCTGCAAAATCCTTAAAGGGAGGATCGATGCAACTGATCTTCACAACAAAGTGTGCCAGTTATTTGTTCCTAACAATTACCGTCGCAGCAGGAGCCATCAGTTATTAGCAGTCCCTGCATGCCGTACAGTTGCACACTCCAAATTTCCCATACCCCGGACAATGACTGCGCTTAACGCTCTCTTGGATTCTAACCTCGACTTTGATTTTGTTTTGTGAAAATAATGCATGAATGTGTTAATTGTGTGTTTATTTGTAATTGTCTTATTTATAATTCTAGATTTTGTCTTTTTACCTTATTTGTGTATTTACTTAGTTGTGATAATTTTATTTTTAATTTATTGATAATTGTCTTTAAGTAGTGTAATTGGCTTTGGTCGTTCTATTTAAAGTGAATAAGTAAGTTAAGAAACTAGACTTACATTGACCTTTCCCTCCCCCCAATCTTATCTCCGAATTTACTGATCTTAAAATTTTGAAAAAATATCTTTAGATATAAAAAAACACATGGCATTTTCATCGTACGGAACCCTCTCCACGCGAGTTTAACTCGCACTTATCCGGCTTTTGTTTTATAAATGCAATCCTTTGCTATGAAGCACTAACCATTCTCATATAGTGGGTTATGTCAAAGGCGACTATAGGATTACTCGAAGCCGAAAGATAGGCAGCAGCGTCTTTCGAGTACATTACTTAGTACTTGAACTGCAATAACCAAACCTCCTGTCAAGTGCAGCGATTATGGCTAAACCCCCCAATGAGCACACACCACAAACCTAGACTGATTGTTGTAGCGATTTTGCGGGGAGACCTGTGTCCAGCAGTGGGCGTTTTTTGGCTGAATGATGATGATAATGAACTACTGTAATTTACTGGTTGTCCTCTTAAAATCCAGTTAGGTAGATCCAACTTATAGAAAGACGTCAATCGTATTAATTTATATATATATATATATATATATATATTATATATATATATATATATATATATATATATATATATAACTAATAATATAATTTAAACTTATATAATTTACAGTAAATCATTTTTCTATAGCTTCGGTAGCATTTGGAACACAATTCCAATGTAGAATTAATAACATTTACGTTCCGTCGCCTTTTCAATTATTGATGAAAACATATCCATACGCAAACGAATTGAAATACATTCGTATCGAAATTTACGTGGCCTTATGTAAAATCATCGGTCCCGGTTATTGTTATTAGACTGCAGTCGTTAAGCCACGTCAGTAGCCGTTGGGCAGTTTGAACAACTCTGACACAGGGTTGGCCACTAACCAGATGAAAATGAAAAAGAATACTATTTATATACTTATAGCATATTGTTATTCTATAAGCGATATTAAAATATCTCAATGTATTCGATTGGCTGCTTCATATTCAACGGCTGGGCTCCCAGTGATCATGGCCACTCGTAAAACCAAATGATACCAGATTTTATCCCTCCACAGAGATTTAATAATAATCTCCAAAAATTTAGGGTAAACGCCCTTGATCTTGTCAAGTCGGAGCTTAGCGCCCTATTGAGGAGAATATTTAGATTTCGTAGTAACTTTCAGGTTACACGATTTCAGTAAAGTCGTTTATGCATATCTGTTATAGCTACGTATTAAAAAGGATTATCGTGGTAACCGAATTGGAAGTGAAACTACCAATATTCAAACGAAAAAAGTAATTTTTCATATCTTACAAAATGGTAGTAGTGGTAGTCGATTATATACCGGTGGGTACGTGGTCGAGTACTGGCGTGTGCATAGTACAGCCCATAGTGAGGCTCCAGGGCGATCCTCTAAATTACTCTGAGACGAGCCTGGGGAGAGTGGCTTCTTTACGGTCGCTTTCTCTGCTAAGGGTGACCGCTTCAGAATCATCCGCTCCTAGATGTGCATAAAGGCTTGGCATCAATGGGCGGCTCTAAATCTACGTAGGTTTTTCAAGTTCCTGAAGCTCTCGTTCGGTACCGGTGTAGGAGTCATGCCCTCCGCTCCTTACCGAACCATTCATATTTCCTTACCTAAGAATCTGCATTAGTACCATACTACACAGTTTCCAAATATTTTTAATATACTACGTATTTCACTAATAATTCTCCCTTGGCTCGTTTGTTTGTATACAGATGTCAAAAGATGAGTAGATCAGAGGATGACTCACCAATTCCGCTGCCAAGCGTGATTATTAAGGCATTAACTTACGGTTCACTGTCGCGGACTTAAGGAGGCGCATGTCCAACAGTGGACATATACGGGCTGATACGACTATGAGTAGTTAAGTAGGTGTCAAGTCAAGACGGATTTTCAATAACTTTTTTGCGATTTGTTAAATGCAAAGTTAACAGTTTTTGTATGCATACAGCACACTACTTATCGATAAAAGATAAAACGTTAATCAAATCCATTTTAGTTAAATTATGTTTTTTCTTAATCTTTCAAAACGAAACGTCGCAATGAACGATAAGGACAGGTATTTCTAGCTACGACAAAACTTTACGCCCAATTTATTTTTATTTTGTTGTTTTATTTTAATTCTTATACAATACACATAATAGTACTTTGGCATACAATAGCTTTTTTACCGCGCTAACTTTATGTTAGTTTAGTTTATTTTATAGTAACCGACGCCTAAATAAACTTTTATTTTAGGTTAAACTCGTTCTTCTGAGGCTAGGATACACTAGTTAAGTTTACCGTAATAACTTCCCGGCTCGGCTAAGGATAATCATGTTTGTTTTTATTACGCTTCCTGTTATTCACCTTGTTTTTGTCAAACTACCAAACGAAGCATGCTAGCCAACTAGTTCATAACTCAAGTTTATATACTTAGAATTCAGATCAATCGTGGTTTCACTTTACATACACATACCATCAATGCTTTACCTTTTCCGAGGCTTAATTTATAAATGTCTAAACCGGGGTCCTCTAGAAATGTCAATACGCCCGAGCTATTTAAAGCCTACTCAAATTCTCGAAAATTCACAAGTAGGTTGGCTATCTCCCTCAGTTAACAAACGTGTGATTTTAATATTCAGAAAATAAAAATTGGTATAATGAATACTGAAAATTAAACTGTCGGAGAGAGCTTATTGCTGGAGATATCACATTTCATTCGCAGAGTATTCACTTGAGGGCTATCCGGGTTTCTCTTGCCTGAAATAACTGTCGCATAATGTTGATATAAAGCGGGCCCCGGCTTGGTGGTAAGTGACTGGGAATCTGCAACGCCTCTGCTATGATTTAACTAGTGACTATGTCACCTTGCAAGCCTTTGCTGTGGGATTTAGGAGCACTGTATATATAAGCTCTTTCGTTCAGAGAGCCTTTTACATTTGGGTGCCAGTGAGAGACACTGCAAGCATAGAAAACAAGGAAATTTTGCTCGATAGCACTTACCATACTTTAAAAAACAAACGAGGTACTTTAGAACTGGACGGTAGGCATGCAGGTACTTTAAGCAATTCTGGAGACGACTATAGAGTTAGTAACTTTACCCAGCTTCTATTGCATGAACGAGACTCTAGAGTGAATTTTCTTTGAAAAATGTATTCAGCTGCGGTTTAATGTCTTCCCGTGAATACTTATAAATGTTTTTCATTGTTAGTACTTTTTAAAGTTTTGTAAATTGAATGCGTCATGATTATATTAATAAAATAGCGGGTCTATTTGTATTAATATCGAAATGATATTTGACAAATTTCCAAGTGGTGGCTAAGAATACCACCACCCCATCTCATCACGTGGGTGTCATAAAAGCCAACTATAGGAACCGTAGTGTGTGCAGCAGCATCTTTTGAGTATATATTTATATATAACTTAACTGCGATCGCCAACCCGTCTGTCAAGCGTGGCGATTTTGGTATAACCCTCCAATGAGCACACAAACCCATACCGGTCACTGTGGTAATCTTTAGGGGAGGCTTCTGTCCAGCAGTGGACGATTTTCGGCTGAAATGATATTAATGATGATGATTTGACTAACCGCCACGCTTCGATCACATTACATTAACCGTGGTCAAGAGATTTTTTTAACTTTACCTAATTTGATCATTATTAGTGCCCTAATAAAGCCGATATTTCTTTAAAATAATTTTATTTTCATTCTGTCTCTATAAGTTGCAATGTTTGTCTTGAAAACTAGATTAATTAAAAATTATAATCAACAATTATAGTAGTTATACAAATCAAATTTATGTGAAAACGCAACACAAACAATTTCTGTTTATAATAATATGAGTACAGTAATAATTACCTACTCTCAATAATGTAGCATTGATTGTGGTGAGACGTTGGCACCACAGTTACACGAGAAAGCACTCAAATTCCTATTTTTACAATACCGTCACTAAAGCTTGTGTATATGCTCGGAATTTATTTACTGTTTCTCAGTTACAGTAAATTTATTGAAACAGGTGTAGAATTGTACACTAAGTGGCCATTCACGAAATTACTTTTTGCAAATTTCCTTCAGTCCCATGTCTCATCAAGGGAAATGAGAATATTCTTCCTTCTTTACGGTGATTGCATGTCGTTTCTTCTCCATTGTATGACTTAACTAGTGACCAATTTTGACTTTGTGCAGGTGTAATTAATTTGTTTCTTTTTATATAATATTTCGTTGTGCTTATTCTCCCGCACCAAGAACACTCGTCTCCCCCCTCACCCGTGTGTCCATTTACAGAAACAATACTGCATTGAAATATCAAAACCTTTATAATTTCTCTCACATTAATTTATTTATTTATTTACAATATATTAACAGAGGATACACACATACATGGGCTATTACAAATTGATATATAAGTTTGTGTTTGGTATGCACCTCCAATTATAGGAAGCCATGCCGTGTGGAGCCGGCTCAGAATGCCACCACCCCATCTCCTCCCATGGGTGTCGTAAAAGTCGACTAAGGGATTAGCCGGAGGATGGGCAGCAGCGTCCTTCGAGTACATTAATAACTCAACTGCGATCGCCAACCCGCCTGCCAAGCGTGGCGATTATGGCAAAACCCCCCAATGAGCGAGAACACATCCATATCGGTGGTTGTGATGATCTTTGGGGGAGGCCTGTGTCCAGCAGTGGACTTCACTCGGCCGAAATGATGATGATGACAGCGTGCTCTGGTATATCTAGGTGAACCAACATAGAAAAATTAAATTGAAATAGTAGAATTTTTACATTAAAATGTAAATACTTAATATTTAAACAAAACTAAATAAACATGCAATAATTTGATTAGGAACATTTTCAAAACACTTTGAAAGAAAACAAAACTAGAATATAATAAATTAACAGAAAATAGATTAATAATTATACCACAATAATTAATACAGTCAAATAATATTAGAAGCGTTGACGAAGACGTTGAAGACACATCTAAATGTCACTGGAAAGTATGATGTTTAACTCCCTCTTGTACTTTGAAAATGGGAGGGCTATATCAAAATTACAATGCTTAGATAAATCATTGAATTGCCTGCAAAGTCTTGGCAGTGCGGCAAAATGCCCAAGGTTTGTTCTGGATCGCGGGATATTTAACAGGCTATAGCTATTTATTCTTGGCAAACGAGATGGCACATTTATTTGCAACTTTCCAACTAGTTCACTGCAGTCCAAAACTCCATTAAATAGTTTGTGCAAGAATATGAGATCAGCGGATTTTCTTCTATGTTTCAATGAACTCAGACCGTAGTGTCTTAGTCTATCTTTGTAGCTGAAATTTTTTTTAGCTAAATAGTCTTGGTTACAGAGATGATACAGAAAACACCTCTCAACACTTTCTAAATGTTTAATGTAAATGTCATAGTGTGGATTCCATACCGTACTGCTATAGGACGTACCAGCGTGTTATATAATTTTATCCTAGTGGAAGCTCTTGAAAATTCTTTGCTGGTTCGTAATATAAAGCCGAGAATTTTGAACGCTTTTGCTGATGTGTTTCTGATATGCTTGTCAAATCTTAACTGTTTATTCAACGTAACTCCTAAATCATGAATCTCTTCAACCATTGCTAAATTTTGTTTGTCTATTGTGTAAGTGTTAGATTGTACTGTTTTGTTACGATTAAACTGTATATAATGACACTTTGAAATATTTAAGGTCATCTCATTTGCTTTGCACCAGTCCAACAGTCTATTCAGGTCATCTTGCAGCAAGGCAGGATCGGTTGCGTTTAATAGTGGTCTCATTATTTTCACATTATCAGCAAACAGGTAGAAGTTAGAATGTTTGAAGCATTCAGCGATATCGTTAATAAAAATATTGAAGAGGATAGGACCCAGGTGTGAACCTTGCGGAACTCCGGATGTTGCCTTAAAGGGGACCGACTGATGGCCATTTATTACGACCTTTGAGAATCTGTCACTAAGATATGACTGAAACCAGTTTAGCAACGATCTGCCTATACCCAATTTGTGAAGTTTCTTCACTAGAAGGGAATGGTCGACTTTATCAAATGCCTTACTGAAATCGGTGTATATGGCATCCACAGGAATACGCTTATCTAAAGACTCGGAGATAGATGATACATAGCTCAAGAGATTAGTGGATGTAGACCTGCATCTGGTGAATCCATATTGACTGCTGCTGATTTGATGTTTGGCATGTGATGATAGATGCTCAGTTACCAACTTTTCAAATATCTTACCAAACATAACTAAAATAGAAATGGGTCTATAATTGCATACAAGATGTTTTTCACCTGATTTAAAAATAGGTACTACAGAGTAGTAGTATGTGTTAGTAGATACAACATGTATGTTATAGTGTGCGTTAGTCGTAATATGCAACTGTATTTAGTAAGTAGGATTAATTAGTCATTACACGACCATTGACTGGTACGGACCATCTTTCATTTATCCCTCCGCTCCGACTGCCCACATTACATGGCGACCCTGCCAGGCCCGACTGGGTATGGTTTGGACCTGGTCGGGACCTTTGTCTATATATTTTGAATAAGGCTCAAACTGAAGACTGAAGATCAAAATTATGTGTAGATCAGAAGAAAAGAAGAGGTTTTTCTTAACCAAAATGAGGCACTATTGAAAGATATCCACAGGATTTACAAACAAATTATAGAGAGTTCGATCCAGAGACTGGGCATAGCTTTTTGTGATCTTAAATTAATTTTTTTAGCATTTGCTGTAAAATTGCAACATAATTTTGACTCCATTGACAGTATTTTTTTCATTTAAAGCTTTTTCTAACATATAACATTTAGCTGGCTTACTCTGCTATTTTCCATAACATTAAATACTTAATAAAGAGTATGCCACTAAACCGCACACCATCAAAGAAATCTATTTCAGAGTCCGTAGTCGGACAAAGCTTGCTTAATATTCCAAAAGCTGGATCCACCTCGAAAATGACTTTATCTGATAATGAAAACATTACAACTCGGAAGCGTAAACGGCATGATGAGAGTTTGGAGGAGATTCGTGAGTTGATTAAGTCGCATACAGCTCAAACAGACAGGAAGTTGGAGGCGCTGCAAAAAGCGATATCGGAAATTATCACACAGAATGTCGAAATAAAAGACAACATCCAATTTATATCAAAACAATACGACGATATGGTTATAAGGACTGATAAGTTAGAAGCTGAGCGAAAATCCGACCGTAGTTACATAAACCAACTTGAGTATAAAGTGGAAAATTTGGAAAGGATGCTCAACCTATCAAAAATGGAAATGCGAAACATTCCAAAAAGGCAAGGCGAAACTAAAGAAGACTTATGTAAGTTGGTTACAGAAACGGCCTCTATTATAGATGTCCCACTACAACGGCAAGACGTTAAAGATATATTCCGCGTCAACAAAAAATATGGTGTGTCAACAATCATTGTGGACTTCGTCAACACAACAACTAAAGAGAATATCATACAAAATGTCCGCAAATTTAACAAGAACAACAGCGGTAATAAGTTAAACTCTTCCCATATTAAGATAGAGGGCCCATCTAAGCCTATTTACCTATCCGAGTGCCTTACTCTCAAAGCCCAGCGCTTATACTATATCGCTAGGAACTTTGCGAAGGATTATTCTTATAAATTTTGTTGGACGTCTTTTGGAAAAGTCTTTGTAAGAAGGATTGAAGGTGAAAAACAAATATTAATCGAACACGAAGAGGACCTCAACAACTTACGCCAAGATAAATGACTAGTTGATAACAATCGTGTTAATTGCTTATTTAAAATAATTTTAATTTTGTTTTCTATTATAATTTTGTCCGTTATTCAATACCAATTCATAAATATTAATAATGTTATTACACATCAGTATCACACATTACACTACACACTTTATTATACAACCATTTTTCACACACCAATGTATAAATATATGTATCTGTTTAAAACGTTACACTCACAAGCATACTATCTGACCATATGTCCTATTCGTACAGTTCTGCTGATTCATTACCAACATTTTATTAGTGACACAAAAAGTTCCATATATATATAAATGGCCACTAATAAGAAAAATAATATTTTAACCGATGTCGATAACATTTCTGTGGCTAGTTCATATTGTTGTGATACTGAGTATTGTAATACACAGATAAAAAACTCAACGGCGTCTTTAAAAATTATAACCCAAAATATTTGCAGTATACAAAAAAATATCGATAATTTTCAAGCACAGTTAGCAAGGTTTTCTTTTGATTTCGATATTATCATCCTTACGGAATGCTGGCTAAGCGAAAATAAGCCTGTTCCTATGATCGATGGGTATTTAACCTATTCCTCAAAATTCTGGCTAAACCAAAATGACGGCATTGTAATATATGTCAAGAAAAACGTTAAATGTTCAGTGGAAGAACCGGAACCTGTAGGCGCTAACTTTTTGTTATTACATATTTATCCTGACACTTGTATTTTAGCTGTATATAGGTCCCCATCTTTATATTGTATTGATAATTTCCTGGACTCATTAGACAAAATAATACGTCCAATTAAAGCAAAAAATATTGTGCTAACTGGAGACATCAACATCAAGATAAACAATTTTGACTGTAGAGTTGAATCGTATCTCAATATTACTGCAGAATTGGGACTTCTGCCAGGACACATTTATCCAACAAGAAAGCAAAATTGCTTAGATCACATGATGCTTAATACGACTAATCCAGCTACAGTATTTGTTTGTAATTCTTCAGTAACCGACCATGCCTCCGTTATATTAAACCTTTGCCAATCTTGTCAACGAAGTGATAGAGACTACTTGACAAAGATAAACTTTGACGGTGCCGTTAAATATCTAGAGACGGTTGACTTCTCATTTATAAACAGCAAAACTGAAGCAAATGACGCTGCCACCCTTTTTATTGAAAAAATTGCCACGGCTATAGATGTCAATTCATCAAAATATCAGAGACCTAGTCGTAAAAGGTTACTTAAGCCTTGGTTGACCCCAGGATTACTACGATGCATACGCAATAGAGACAACCTTCATAAAAAGTTTTCATTAAATCCAGACAACCACGTGCTTGAAATTTCGTATAAAAGATATCGCAATTTTTGTAACGCATTGCTGAGAAAATTAAAATGTAATTACGAAAGATCTCTTTTGCAAAACACAAAAAATAACAAAGACAAATGGAACGCGGTTAAAACTATAATACAACAAAAAAAACAAAATACAGCAGCAGATCATCTAATTAAAAATACAAATAATTCTAATAGAATAGAGGACATAAATAATTACTTTTCAAACATAGGTAAAAACCTAGCAGATAGCATAACTAAATCTTCTCCTACTGATTTATTATCCTATAAATTTGACATACCCACTAATTTAAATTCAATTGTCTTACTTCCCCCAGATGAGCGGGAAATCGAAGCACTGATTCTTAACCTCAACAACGATTGTGCTGTTGGTTGGGACTCCATACCTGCTAAGCTTCTTAAATCAGCTAGACATATCATTGTTCCCACTCTAACGAAACTCATAGAAATCTGCTTTGCACAAGGTGTTTTCCCAGGAGCTTTTAAAAAGTCTCTAATAAGCCCTGTCTACAAGAGTGGGCTGAAGGACGATTTTGGGAATTATCGGCCTATCTCCGTTCTCACGTCAATGTCTAAAATACTTGAAAAGGTACTGAATACTAGGCTAATAAGCTTCATGGATCATAATAAAATATTATCAGATTCTCAATTTGGCTTTAGAGCGAGAAAGAGCACAGACGATGCTGTCGGTCAGCTGGTAGATCATGTATCATCTTGTTTGGATGCTAATCAAACATGCGTAGGTATTTTTCTCGACTTAGCCAAGGCTTTTGACACCGTTTCGATTCCTTATCTTGTAGACAAACTGGAACGGATTGGTATTCGGGGAAAAGCTTTAGAGATTTTTAAAGACTTTCTCAATGACCGGACACAGAGAGTCAAAATTGGAGGACATATTAGCTCAGATGCCCGGGTTGTTTATGGCGTACCACAAGGCAGTATACTCGGCCCGAGTCTCTTCCTGATTTACATTAATGATCTGTGTCAACAAACGATTGAAAATTGTAAAATTTTTACATATGCTGATGACACCGCACTTGTATTTCATGGAGAGACCTGGGAGGAAGTTAAACAAAATACCGAGCTGGGACTAGTTAGGGTTAGCCACTGGCTGAGAGCTAACCTGCTAACCCTAAATTTTTCAAAATCGACGCTCATTCAATTTAGTTTCTCCTATCGTAAACCTGTGAATATTGACGTTAAATTACATGTATGTAATTTACCACCTAAAAATACGACTTGCTCCTGTCTAGCTATTAATAAATCAGAAACTGTAAAATATTTAGGAGTTGTACTAGATCAAAGACTAAGCTGGCGCCAGCACATAGACCTCACTACCGCACGTATTAGAAAATTAATTTGGATATTTAAAAAACTAAGAGATGTTGCTGATTTTGAAATATTACGCACGGTGTACTACGCGCTTGCACAATCGGTACTTGGATATTGTATTAGGGTCTGGGGCGGTGCGTGTAAGACTCTCATGATTCGCCTCGAAAGGGCTCAAAGATCTGTCCTTAAAGTAATGACTTTCAGGCCTTTCAAATTCCCCACCAATAAATTATACGAGGAGTGTAAAGTACTAACAGTAAGGCAGATATACATTTTACATACTGTCACCAAGCAGCACCTTATTTCACCATACAATAAAGATATAATAAGTAAACGAACCACACGAAATGTTTACCCATTTTTTAAATGTCACACTGCATCTGCTAGAAGGCAACACAAGTACTTGTCCATCTATTTATATAATAAAATTAACATAACACTTAAAATAAATCCTCTTTCAATCCAAGAAATAAAAACTAAGGTTAAATCATGGCTTCTGACGCAGGACTACTATGAAACCGAATACTTACTAATATAGATATTACAAAAAACCACAAGCATTATACACAAGCACAAACACCCTCATATACACTTAACCACAGTCATAAATCATCACACATATTTTCTTCACAATATTCATATTTTATATTTTATTTCAATATTTCATGATAAGCTTTGTTAATTTAATTAAAAACTTATTGCATAATAATTTGCTCACACAACAATTGGGAAATGACACTGACTCCTGTAACACAGTTATTGTACCTAGCACGGGAGTCAGGGCCTCACTACTTTGTAATCGATTTTTATGCCAATAAAGAATTACTATTACTATTACTATTACATCGGGGGGCAAAACGCAAGCAAAGCGGTTTACTTTAATATTGTGACGATCATCATGATGAGCCTATTTTTGATTTGTATACTATACGTTGCTGCTCGAGTGTACAGAAATTGCCATCGCCGGTGGGTACAAGAAGAAATTGGAATGCACACAATGCAGCGCATCCGTGCTTCCCTACGAGGACGCACTACAACGGAGAACGAAGCCTAACGTGAGCCTAGCCTATTACAGTTTTTGTGGTGTATTTTTGTATGAGTGAGGAATTGTTGCGAAATTTAGATTAACTGATAGGTAATATGAACGGCTCCACTCCAGAGGCATGGAGCCAGTGGCTTCCGTTCTGGTGTTTTTCGTTCAATACTACTGTACACACCGAAACTAAGTACACCCCATACGAGCTAGTATTTGGTAAAACATGTAACCTGCCTAGCAACCTAACTAATAACGTTGTTGAACCACTATATAACTCGGATAATTATGTATTAGAACTTAAGTATAGGTTACAGCTAGCGTCTCAGGAAGCAAATAAAAATTTAAATTTAAGCAAAATTAAAAGAAAAGAGATATGGGATAAAAAGTGTAATCCTGTTCACTATGAAAAAGGTGATTTAGTTTTAATTAGGAATGAAACGGGAAAAAAATTAGACAAGTTGTTTAATGGATCTTTTGTTGTGTTAAATGAAAATGAACCTAATGTAACTGTTAGTAAAGGTGATAAGATTGAGACTGTCCATAAAAACAGGACTAAATTATATGTAACTTAGTAGTAATAAGAATGTCTATTTTTAGCTTGAGTAGGTTCTCACCGATACTTGATACTGTTGTTATTAGAAAAAGCTTAGAATGTGTAACGTTACGACATTCTTTTGTTTATAATAAGTAATAAGACTATGCAATTGATGTCATAAAATGTACTTTAGATATTATGTGAAACTTGTTTAGATTATATAATAGTGATTATGAATAAAAGATTTTAGAATTATATATGTTAAAAAAAAAACAGATTTTGTATCTTTTTTTTTTTTTTCAAAATAACCCCTCAGGTGTGATGTGTTAGTAGATACAACATGTATGTTATAGTGTGCGTTAGTCGTAATATGCAACTGTATTTAGTAAGTAGGATTAATTAGTCATTACACGACCATTGACTGGTACGGACCATCTTTCATTTATCCCTCCGCTCCGACTGCCCACATTACACTACTAACGCTTCCTTCCATGGACCAGGAAAGATACCGTCCATAAGAGATTTATTGAATATTAGTTTTAGGGGTAAAGCACTTTTGAACATCTTTTAATGAACACTGGTGGAATGCCGTCGTCTCCCGCACCTTTTTGCTCATCTAAAGATCTTAAAGCTTTATATATCTCCTCAGTTCCAAATTGTAGCTTACATAGAGCCGGCGTATTAATGTGAGAATTAACATTTACATGAGGGATGTATTTTAAAGTGTTGTAGACTTGTGCGAAGTTTTCAGCAAATAAGTTACAAATTTCGAGGCCGGATGATGCGATTTTCTTACTGTATATCATTTCTGCAGGGTATATACTACTAGATTTTCTTTTGTGCTTGATAAAGGACCAGAACATTTTTGGATCTTTCACTAAAGCATTTTCTAACCTCACGATATATTTACTATAACAAATATCTCTGAGCTTACTACAATCTGAGCGCAAAGTTTCAAAAGATGTAATGTCTAAAGGGTTATTATATTTTTTCATTTTAATTCGATACTTGGTTTTTTCTTTAAGTAGACGTTTGAGGTTAGGTGTGTACCATATTGGGTATTTTTTGCCAGAAATCTTTTTCAGAGGAACATGTTGCCGGATTACATTAAGCAACATTTCATGTAAGGAATTTACCATGTCGTCAACCGTAGCACAATCCTTGAGTTCTACCTCCCAATCAATAGATCCAAGTAAAAATAATATATTGTCATAGTCTGCTTTAAAGAAGTCGGGTTTGGTAGTAGGTATTACCTGCAAAAAATTTGTATCGACAACCATCGGAATAGAGAATGCAATTGATGGATGCAAGGGATCTTCCAGTGTCATAGGTGCCTGGCAGCGATTGAGGTTTTGCACTAGAATGTTAGAGAGAATTAGGTCTAATATTCTTGATTTGTTATTCAATAAATGGTTGTATTGGCAGAGGTCGTTAAGGATAATGAAGCCCAAGAAGCATTTGCTCACTTCACTACTGTTACTAGTTGTGGGGGAAGTCTGGCCTACCTGAGACTCCTCACTAGTTTTCCAAGTGATAAAACTGAGGTTGAAGTCACCAAAACTAAGACTTCGCTCACTATGGTTCAGCGCATTTTGAGAATAATCTAAAAATAATTGTATGGTCTCATATGTCACCGGTGGAGGTATAATATATAACTTCTGGTTTTTATTTCCTCTATAGAGTTGATATAATGATAATGATTATAATGTATGAATAATAATGATTTTTTAAACCTTGAATGGTATAGAAATATAAATAGAAAATATTTTATTCGACACACGATATAGTTGACAGTACTTAATAAAAGCAAACTAAAACCCATTTAAAAATAAGTGCACTGACGAACATGCCCATGCTGAAAGGGTTACCAACTCAACATGTGCTGGGTGAAACACCCAGCGCTGGTTGGTTGGTGTACACTTTTACAGTCGCAGTGTGGAATAAATACCAATAGGTTACTTGGTTATGGATGAAGGAACCAGACCTGCTGGTGAATGCAAGATTAATGCAAAGTTAATGAAGCCATCTATTGGTAATGGTACCCAAAAAAGAGATTAGAATTCGTATTAATTACCAATAAAATAAAAAATTGACCTGACCAGACCACGTCTCGGCCCAAGCCATATTCGAAAACATAAATCCTTTAACATTTTATATTCGACGAGAATTGCATTTAATTCCGGAATTACTGTAGGAAGTTGTCGGAGTTAACTCGAAATATCTGCTGTGTCTTCTCATGTTATAATGTTTTTATATATTTATTATTATCTGGTACCTTGTTATAAAACACAACGATTATATTGCGTCTATAGTCTATAATACACGTGAAGTAATCCATTTAAAAGTATTTTATTATAATGTACAATCATTGCTAAACCTTAGAAATTACTATTTGGTACCTTTTAGACAACAGACTTTTATTGACAGTTATTTAGAAGTAGTATAATAAAATATTAACACTTTATCCTCAACGTACAACGATGTACATGTACATTGACAGATTGTATAATTTTACTTCCTTTTCAAGTCCAAATCTTCACCACAGGTTTTGGTAGCAAAGCTAATAAGTTGAGTTCTTACAACCTCAGGAATTACACCTCACAGAACTATTCAAAACTGGCCTCCGACATGCATAGTTAAGGACACAACTTGTTCCAGCGCATGTCTGAATTTCGAAGTGCTAACTATCCCGGCGTGAATAGGTAACAGTGGTTATCCGCTTTTAGTTACCTCATTCTTACGGGGCATGGGGTCGGTCGTAAAGTTGTGAGCCACTTTATTGCGGTAAACATAGAGCACGCAATCCGAGGCGGTGCGATGAGCAGGTAACTGTGCTAACCAACTTTAAAGCTAATATTAGTTCAGCTTGAGCACTGGAATATGGGCAGTGCAGTGATTGGCTGCGGTAGAGACCAGACTCAAATGTCCCATCAAAATGCGACGGCATCGACTCCAATTAATTCAATTGAATGGGAAAATTCTAGCGCCGTCAGGAATTCTGTAACTTGTAAACTTATTGAATGACGAAATCAAATGCTTGTTGTTTTTGAAACCAAAACAAATCTGACTACAGTTACACCGTTGTTTGGTATTGTGTGTTTACTACAGTAACGTAAATGTTTAATGAAAGTTACTAATCCAGTGTTGATTTACTTACAAAATCTTAAAACAAGGCTTCTTAACGTGCGTTTCTTTTCCTGGTCAAAAAACAAGATGAAACTAAGTTAAAATTTTAATTAACAAACGCTAGAAAGATTCATAAACTGGAGCCTTGACACAGAACCAAATCATACCAACGTAAAAACAGAACCATGGTGAACGGTGTATGATGAATGCCAAAACTAATTCACTACTAATTTCACCGGCTATTAACAATCCAAAGTAGCAAAAAATCAGGGAAAACGTTACATTTATGTTAACGTTATATTATGTGTCTCGTTCTCTGAGCGCCAGTATAATTACGCAGCCGCAATTGGGAAAGGGGCGACGCAATTAGCCATTTCACAGAAGGCAGGCCGTTGTCACTTCAACTTCAATTGGTTTCATTGCATGCCTGCAAAGGCCGGAATGTCTTTTTCAAGCTATTTTTTAGTTAAGCTAGGTACTGAATAATTTTAAATCTAGAGAGAGGATTTTTACTCTGTAAACTATGAAAGTCTCAACTGTTTGAGATTTTCGTTGCGGAGTTGTTAATTATTAGTTGTTATAAAAACATATAATATATTATGTACAAGCAATAACATTTGACTGCCAACAAATTTTAAACCGCAAATAATAGCTAACTCCAGTCACACACAGATGTGTGTGTGGACGTTTTACGGGCATTAGCCCGTAAACGTCCACTGCTGAACAACGGCTTCGTAATGATCACTACAATGAATTGCAGCCATAGGGAATATTGCCATAGTCATCACACATGGCAATCGGATTGTTGATCAAAGTGTTGTTATTAGCACGTTGCTGTCCATCATCTTCAGTTACAAGATATGTGACTGTGACTGCACAGCATACCGTGTGGTGCCCTAAAAATATAGCACCACTCCATTTCCTCCCGTGGACGTGGTATAAAAGTGACTAAGGGACTCTAAATCATGATAGGCATGGCCAGTAGAGTCCCTTCTGTGCAACTGTAGCCCCACTGCGTCACCAAGCGTAGTAAGTACTGGCTAATTCCCCCCAAAATGACGAAACTATTGTGGAAATTTATAGGGCCATTTATTCAGCAGGGGACGTCCTGTGGCTGATATGATGATGATAGTTCAACATCCTATTCTATTGACAATATTAAATCCGTCAGTATACACGAAATATTGGTCGTGACTTTAAATATAACAATGTAAATTTCACGTCATGATTTTAGCCATGTTGGTTACAAAAACCAAATTTAAATTAAATTAGTAATCGTTGTACAAACTGCTTTAAAATCTATACGCTGGAAATATTTTTAAAAACCTATCGGGAATAAGCACCTTTTTTCCTTTTTTTGTTTAATATAAAAATTCAATATTACGAAACCAAAACATGATCGAAACCATTCCTAAATTGTTTTTGTTCGTTACGCAATTTAACTCGTTTAAACCTTTGGGCGATCATTAGTCTTTATCATGTTGTGTCTGTAATTGTTCTGGTAAAAAAATACTACGGTACATTGTTCCAAGAGAATTTCCTTTTTTTTGCAAATTGAACAAACGAGTTTGGAACTACCTACACGGATATTGGTGAACACAAATTAAGCAACATTTCAGATGCCATTTTCGTTGTTGAAAGTACAACCTGAGAGTGAGCTAACATCCAGAAGTTAGTTTACAATTGTTGAAAACAAAGGTAAAGTTTGCTGTGCCGTTGTTATCTCGATTGTACACTTATTTTTACTAGATATCGATTCGCATCTAATGTACGAGGAGTTTGTATCGAGCACAAAAGGAACAAATTTTAACTTTAAATATAACCCTTTATGGGTTTATTCAGTGTTGATGTTCCCACGTTTTGAACTACTAAATTTCTTATTTGTGCATGTTTCTGATTGCTATAAACTGAGACAGTTGCCGTGCACTGACCAAAGAGAATGACATGTATCCAATAAGAACCAATAAACTATTGAATAAAAGCTTATATGATTGTTCCTTTTATTGCCCTTATAAAATTTCCAGCAAAGAATTGTTGACCCCTCTCCACGCATCATCATTATCATCGTCATATCAGCCAAAGGACGTCCGCTGCTGAACAAAGGCCTCCCCGTAGATTTCCACAACGAGCGGTTACATGCTGCCCTCATTAAACGACTCCCAGCGACTTTCATCAGGTCGTCTCTGCACGCATGGGTGTTGTAAAAGGTAACCAAGTGTTGATATCAACTGCATCCTTCCTAGTGCTATTTAGAACCTACTGGGCACACCTATCCGCCTGCCTAGCGTGGTGATTACGCCAATATATGACCGCTCATTGTAGTGATCTTTTGGAGGCCTATGTTCAACAGTGGACGTTTACGGGCTAATGTGTGTGGGATGTGTATTCCCCTTATTAAGTAAACAAACCTCAAAGCTCAAGTAACTCAAATTACGTCACCACTTGAAACTATGGCCAGCTTTAAAGTTTTGGGTCACACAATAACCTGATCTGAGTACATTGCGTAAGTAATGACAAATTGCTACCCCATCATCCATGGTCACTAACAATCCTTCACCCTCCGTTGATTGCTATAACTTGTAAGATATGCTGAGCGTTTGACTCACTCCCTTGTCTTAATTAAAGTCTTAAAAACTATTCGTTTTTGTTAGTAAAATCGACCTAAACTTACCATGACTTCCACAAAATGTTTGCAATATACCTCAATAACACAGTGTTCTAGTTCCAACCGCTTTTTTGAGAATAATTTTAATACAAACACTCTCATACCAGCTGCGGTCTGTAGCGGCTCTTGGGTGTAAATATTTATCAGACAAAATTGTGAATAATCAATGATGAAAAAATTTCATGTTGGTCCGGAGGTTTACGGACTCGCTTTTTACGCACTAGGTTGCAGGTTGCAGATTCAGAACGTGACAAGTACCAATGTGACATTTTCAATGTCATATGTACTTTTTCAGTTAATCTAATACACTATTAACTTTAGATGTAGGACAACATCGTGAGAAACCTTGGTCTAATGATCATCCAACACGCAGAAAGGGTGATGATCAAAAGCCAATGGGCTGTTGAACAAAGTCCTCCCCCATGGATCCACACAACGATGTTATCTTTTGGAGGGATTTTGCCAGTACGCGCCGGGTTAGTGTGCGCAGTATGGCTACTGTTCTACAGAAGGGACGCTGCTGCCCATCACTCTGACTTAGACGCCTTATACGATATCCATGAGAGGAGATAATGTGGTGCTATATTCTAAATCCGGACACCTCACATAAGAATTTTATTTTTCGGTCAGGCTGATATTATTACCACGTGTTTTTCGTTATTAAATAATCAACTACATGGGCAGTTTATCTGCCTAAACCCGACTTAATACTGAGTCTAAAAAATGTACATGGTGCAATGCTATCCCTATAGAATTCGAACCGGAGAGTCCGGTCTGATTGCCAATTTATTGACTAGCTTCGGTCCTATATCTTGAATGTTCATAACTTGCATCAAGTTGACACAAAGACAAATTTTGACCATTCGGTAATCCAAGCTTATGTAGCACTGATGGCCGTTACTAATGCTACTGAAAAAGTAGGTTAGCTGGAATTGGGTTTCGAACAAAAAGACAGTAAATGAAATGAATTAGGTTTTTGACTAGATGTCTAAAGTGATGAATGATTTTGAAATATCTGAAGTAATAAATAGGTATTAATGTGTCTCTCAAGCAGTGATAGCTTAGTGGTTTTAAGGCTTGCCATTCAAACAGGAAGGTCTGAGTTCGACCTTGGCCTACACCTCTGATTTTTCGGATTTATTTGTGGACCAGAATTTCATTATCACTTGCGTTAAGCCAGCGTGGTGGTCTAAGGCCTAAACCATCATCACCAAACCGCAGTTTTTTTATACATCATGATGATATGATTAGCATGTCATTCACCTGGTGATAAGCGTCATGACTTCTCATAACAATTGTAATGCTACCCAGGACTATTCCTGCATGGCACCACACTGCGCTACACCTCAGGACATGTTATTTAGTCTCTTATGCCCGTATAGTAATTTCACTAGCACATACACGAACCAATCTACATATGGTGATTATATACTTATTTTAAACTTTGCTCCCACACTGCGTATTTTCGTGTTAGTGGGTACAGCTTACAAACACAAATACCGCGGGTACATAGGCCTGCCATGCGTGGTGAGTACTGACAATTTCTCCCCAAAATGATGACACAATTTTGGAACTCTATGGGAAGCATATGTTCAGCAGTGGATGCAATTTGGCTGATATGATAATGATGATGACAGGTAAACCCAGATGCGGAACCACTGTCTATAGGCCTAACAAATATTTGTTCCCTGCGGGAATCGAACTCGCGGTCCGTAGCGCAGAAAATCAATCGCTTGGCTACTGTGCTAACTGTGCCGTACTGTGTCCGATGAGTGAAAATCAACGGATAAATGACCAAGGTCTCACAGGTGACAGGAGTAACTGACGACTCGCTATCTTTCTCGAGAAGCTGTGACTCGCCATGTTTTTGGCTCGCTCGGCTTTTGACAATTAATACACTGACAGCTGGCCTATTGATATGAATGGCAATTTATCAAGATACGCAGTGAGCCGTAGCGAGTCTTCAGCGTTATGCAGGCAAAATTACATTACAACGTGCTGAAAACAATACTATAAAAAAATTACTTATCATACAAATTTTTTTGGCTCGCTGCATGCTTATATTTAGGTGCACGGCATGCCAATATTAATGACACTATGTATACGTCGTGCTCTGGTCACTGCTGGCGTGCCATTCCACGCATAATCCAAAACCTTAAGATTTGTAATTTTGAACTCAGTCAATTTTTGTGTTAGAATAACTTTTAATCCAAACATTTTTGACTAATCATAATAAGAATTTCAATATCGATATCATTACAACTCTAAGATGTGTAACGAGGAACTTTCGAGAAAATGAAAGTTGTGTATCACGGGTGTTAACATTGCAAAATAGTCCTTACTGCACTGCAAAGTAGGTAATCTTTTGAGCGTAGGATTACATAATATAATTGCCAATCTTCATAACATTTTGTTTTGTTATGGAAAAATTATAAAATCACACTAGCCGGTGGTATGAAACACAACCTCCTCAAATAATTTTGCACACGGTAGTGACGCGGCAAGTCAGGCGATACGTATCAGAGTTAGTGCTCAACTGGCATTAGTTATGCGTAGCTCTGCTTAACTGTGACACGCGTGCCCCACCCAATTTGCAGTTCCACTTTTTTTCTTTATTCCGTGATTCAAGTGAACAAAAAACTACCAAATAAGCTATAAAGCCCTAGCATCCAACTTATTTAATCTCTGGTAGCCTCAATCCCATATTTATTATTTATTTTTCCTCAAGCTACGTTTACGCGCGGCCATGTTACACCCCTATTCCGATTACAGTAAAATGAAACGGCTTAAACATACGTTAATTCTATTGCAATTTGAATGCAATACAATTAATGTTGACATGTCTTTTATTTAATTGTTTCATTTATTTATTATATTCGTTAATGTACACTAGTTATTATAAAGTACAATAAAAAGTAACACTTTGAATATAGAGTACAATGGGCGGCTTTATCGCACACGGCGATCTCTTCCAGGCAACCTTAGGATGGAAAAAAAATACTGGACAAGATATGGGGTAGTCTATGGTGCACACAAATAAATATCCTTAAACTGAAATAATACTATACTATACTATATAGTCCAGGATATGAAAATAATGAAGATTATAAATACGCTACATACATAATTATATACATATATGGTAATATATACACATATAAAATATATAAATATACAATTATAAACAAAATTAGGACAACTGATATCAAAGATGTAACAAAAGGCAGAGTAAAAGCAAAAAAATAATACTAATAATAATAACTACAGTCACAAGTAATGTTCTCTCACTAGTCTTTTGAATACCGGTAGTGACTGAGCCTGTCTAATTGAGATCGGTAATGTAATCCACAAATGAGCGGCCTGAACCGTGAAGGATTTATCAATAAAATTTATAGAATGCGTTGGCATTTTAAGCCTTAGGTTTTCTGATGATCTTAGGATTCACAAATGAGTATCACCAAGGAATTCGAAACGTTTTTTAAGGTAGGAGGGAGTAGAAGGAATGAATAGTACACTGTAAAGTAGTGAAAGAGAATGTATATTCCGGCGAAGACGAATAGGCAACCACTTGAGCTTAGTGCGGAATTCTGAAACCTGATCATATTTTCTTAAACAAAATATGAATCTAATACAAAAAAAATTAAGTCGCTCAAGCTTATCAAGTTATTCCTTTGTAAGATCAAGATAGCTGGCATCAGCATAATCGAGGATCGGAAGGAGAAGGGATTGGGAAAAGTTGCGTAATCTTCTTAGGGACCCTGCCGACGCAAACATCTTGCTACTAACTTTTTGCAGCTGGGTAGTCCAGGATAGATTTCTGTCAATTACCACCCCCCAAATTCCTAATCTTTTCACTGAAAGGAACTGAAGTACCTTCTAAAGAAACCTGAGGAAGTGTAGTCCAGTCAATTCTAGAAATCATCCTGGAGCTGCCCACAACAATAATCTGCGTCTTCACCGGGTTCACTTTTAGACCATATCTCTCTCTAATCACATATTCGGACCAGATCCATGTTAACAGTGACACCAGTGTCTGATAACTTAACAAGGGGAGCTTGAAAGTAAATTTGAAGATCATCTGCATAAATATGATAAGAAGAAAGTAGTTGACTAGGGATAGAATTTATAAAAACTGCGAAAAGTAATGAAGATAAAACGCCACCCTGCGGTACACCGACATTAGTATTGGACCATGTAGATGAAGTATCCTCAATGCAGATACGTTGTCGGCGACCAGACAGGTAACTACGAAACCAGTCAATTACTGGTGGAGATATATTAAGAGAGCATAGTATGCCAAGCAAAATATCGAAATCAACGGTATTAAAATCTAAAATCTAAAATCCAACAATACAAGGCCCGTTAGATTACCGATTTCCATGACCGACCTGATATCATCCGTAATATTAATCAGGGCTGTGGTAGTGCTGTGACCAGCGCGAAAACCAGATTGCTAGGAATTAAAGAGATTATTCTGGGAGAGTAAATTGCTGAGCTGATTGTGGATTAAAGGTTCAAGAATTTTGGAAAGGAAGGGTAAAATCTGGGTTCGTTTTTTTGGGTAAGGGGATAGCTGAGGATGTGGGTTATCACGGGAACTATCATGTCTAGGATAGGGAGGATCCCCCGGGAAGACAGCGGTGCGCATGTGGTCACGTACCGCTGTGTGCGCAGCACAGCGCATAGTGAGGCCTCGGGGAATCTTTTACAATCCCCTCGAGAGATGCCTGGGGGGGTGGCCTCTTTACAGTCGCCTTCCCTCCACTAGAGGGGATGACCACTTTACAGTCATCCCCTCCAAGATGTGCCTAAAGGCGTGGCGCCAATGGGTGGCTCTAGATGGAGATCTTTCGAGTTCCTGGAGCCTCCCTTCGGTGCCGACGATGATCACTCCGGTGGTTTTAGCCGGTAGGAGTCCGGCATGCCCCTTCGCCCTTTCCCGGGGCGAAGGAAGTACATGAGGTATTTCCACCGGATCAATAAAAAAAAAATAAAAAAAAAAGCTAGGGAGGATCAGATTACGGCTGATACAGTCACTTCCAACTGCGTTAAAAGTACTCGATAAAATGCTTTTCATCACACGCAGAAAATTGATTAAAGATAAATGGTGAATAGCTGGTAAATTGTTTTTATAGCTGTAATTAAATAATTATATAAATAATTAAAATTATAAATGTAATTTTATTATTTAATTTATAATTATTGATTGTGCATAATAATTCACATTTTATGACTTCTATTATACATGATTATAATATTCAATTTAAATCTATATAAAAATAAATCTCCTGTAAGGAACTATTTAGGAAGCAAGTTGAACTGTGGTTAAAAAAATGGAGATGAAATTTATAAATTAATTTTTGATCAACACTTTACGTTATACACAGGAAATGCGTTATATAATCTTGATATTACTATGCCTTTTTTACATATTTCATTATAAGTATATTTTCCTTAATTACCCCCGTCCGTGTGTCACTGCAGGGGTTCCAACTGAAAACCAGCGCTGGGTGCCTCGCGCCCAGCAAAGGCTGAGTTGGTGCACTTTTCGGCACGTGCATGCTCAACAGCAACAATATTGTCGTTAAGGGTAATCTTGTTTTTGTTTTTTGTTGATGATTTTTATTCTTTAAATAACTTGATTAAAGCATTTTTTTCTTTTCTTTCTTCTTTCTTTAGGTATGTAGATAAATAGATTTTTGAAATAATACAATTTTAAGTACTAGTGACCCGCTTTTGCTTCGTTGATGTGACCATATACATTCATAGTTTACCTTCCTAAAGAGCAAGATGTTGACATTACCTATTACCTCGTACGTATAAACAAACAACGCTGTCTTTATAATATCAGTGTATAAAGGACATTGTTAAAATTGGCCTATGGATCAACACGCATGCGACCTATACTATAATTTCTATTTTTTTATACTTTAATATCAATTATTTGACGGCACGGTTGGTGCAGTGGCTGATACAGTCGACTGCTGCGCTCCGGGTCGTGGGTTCGATTCCCACACGGAACAAATATTTGTATGATCTGCAGATAGTTGTTCCGGGTCTGGGTGTATTGTATGTGGAATTCATGTCTGTAAACGCACCCACGACACAGGAGAAATCCTAGTGTGGGGCAACGTTTTTAAAAAAGAAGAAAAAAAATTATTACAATCCAACGGACACTTCAAAATCTCATAGATTTGTAAAAGTGGTATCATGACTTCATTTTCGATCTTATTCCCGGCGCCATATTTGGACGAATACAATACTTAGCGCTTTCAGCGCTTGATATATATGTCAAGCACTGAAAAGTCTATAGACAATATCTTTTGGTTCAAATAGTTGCATTTTGCGCCAAAGCAATAGAAAGCGTTGACTCGCTGAATGGGCGAGGTTATTACGAGTGGCAATAAATTTACATTGACACTACCAACCCAAAAGGTTTATATTTTATTCAAGTATTTAGATTTCACTAAAGTATTACTATTATTTTCAATAGTATTAGAATTGCATAGATAACAAGTTATCTACTATGACCTTCAATTATAATTTCGCAAGTTTTTCTTTACATTTGCAGAGCCTTACCAATTTCGCCTCGAAATATTATGACGTTCGTGACTCCATAAATTCTGATTCATCTGCCTTGATAGTAATTGGCTTAGGTAATATAGTAGCAAAATGCGTACACTATAGCTGGTCACAAATAAAACAAACTAATCGACCACACAAGCCAATAGTGTAGATAAATAATTTTAATTCGTGAAATGGATTACGTCTGCCCAATATAATGAAATGAAGTGCTTAAAGGTAAAACCTAGGTAATCTTAATCTATTTTGCGTTTTAGCGTTTGTTACAGATATTTTCCTAATTCGATGTATGTGTGATAAATTGTGTTAGATGTCTAATATTACAACCACAAAATCCGAAAGAATTTTTTATACTAAACAATTCATAGGAGTGTCCGCTTTATGGGCTATTCAACACCATTATTTGGAAGTCTATTTGCTCGAATCTCTCAGACATTAACTCCTAAGCATCCACTGTTTAATGAGGGGCCTATCTCAATGATCACTACAATGAACTGGGGATATTGTCAGAATCACCACACTTGGTGATCACAGTATGTTGATTTTGACACACGGGAGCATGCTGCTGCCATCTTCTTGATATCAACGCTTAGTCGCCTTTTAAACTACGCATAATATCGCATCATATCTCTCATAATAAACACATTTTATCAACAATACAGAATTATTACAGTAGTTTGATACCCAAGTCGTAATCATGTATACATTTTTGGTTTTGGTACTTATCTCTAGCATTAATTTTTATTAGCATTTAGTTATATGTAAATATATATAACTAATCTCTAAATCTCGAAACACGCAAATCTTCCGCACAATATTCGGTCATCAGCTTTCCGCATCCAGCCGAACCCAGCAACCTTTTTCAGGTCGTCAGTCCATCAAGCTGGTGATCGTCCCTCACTACGTTTGCCCATCCGCGGCTTTCAATCTAGGACTCGGCTGCTCCTCTAGTGTGATCTAACGAGGACCTGGAGCCCCCCTTCGGTGCCGAAGATGACCGCTCCAGTGGTTTTAGCCGGTAGGAGTCCGGCATACCCCTTCGCCCTTCCCTGGGGTGAAGCAAGTTCCATGTAGAATTTCCACGGTACATAAAAAAAAAGGACTCGTCTGCTCCATTGGCCATCGGTCCTTTGACAAACGTGACTTACCTACTGCCTGCCACTTCAGCTTGCTAATTCGGTGTGCTATGTCGATCACTTTGGTTCTCTCCGTATATTCTCGTTTCGGATTCTATCCATTAGAGAGACTCCGAGCATAGCACGTTCCATAGCCCGCTGAGCGATTTTAAACTTGTGGACTAGTCCGACTGTTAGTGTCCACGTTTCGGCTCCGTAGGTCATAACAGGTAAGACGCAATGGTTGAAAACTTTCATTTTTATACATTACGGAATACAAGACGACGAGAAGATCTGACGAAGCTCTATCTATCTGTCTCTGTTAATAGGCAAACATTATTAGCGAAATGTTACCGATACCAACAAACAACAGGCGGAAGAATCAAGTAAGCTCTCAAACAACGTCTGTAGGTAATTAAAACGTAAGAATTGAAACGTCTCCATATCATTATAATGAAAACTAGTGTTGCGACTCGCTTCAAAAGCCCTTCGTTAGCGAGATCGTGAACAAAATGAATGATGTAATGTGGTTGTTTGTACTACATCGGTATGCTGCGGTTTTATTATGTTCCTGTCACTGGATGTGACTCTAAGTGCTCGTTCTTGTAATCTTGGTTTACTCATCACTGGTAAATGTTTTGCGAGGTGGTGATTTTGCATAATCTAATTTTATTCGATAAAAAGAATCACAAGATAAACTAAATATGCTTCAAGTTATGGTATTCAAGTGTGTTCAAGTCGAGAATACCACACAAACATATTTAGCTGTCATTGTTTTATTTGTTTTTATTTAGCTGTCAGGCAGAGTTTCCTCTTAATCAAAATAATAAAATTCTTTAAACTCCCGCGCTCCCCGCTCTCAGATGCCCCACAGTAGGATTTCTCCTGTGTCGTGGGTGCGTTTACAGACACAAATTTCACACACAATACACCCAGACCCGGAACATTATTTGAACAATTGCCGATTCTTAAGGCTCAGTTTTGATTAATTTGGTTGTTATTGATATCCGATTCAAAAGGGAATTTTACGTGCCTCTTAGAAAGAAGACGAATATCTTTCGAAGCTCCAGTGCAATGCTCTGTGTATATAGCTTTGCATCTTAAAAGCCCATGAGCCTTTAAAGATATTCCTCTTTAACTGCAGAAAGCAACACGCAGCGCCAGTCGCGGTTCGGTACCCAACGAGTTGTCACTGCTGCCTCTCGATCACAAGATAATAATGAAGCACGTCTCGCAAGCGAAAGGAAGCGCCATGCTGCATCACGCGCCTCAGAGACTTACACCCAGGGTGAATCGCAATCGAGCTCGCAGCGTATCTACACTGCGACGTCTCTATACATGATCAACATCCAACGTTCATGCATGTGGACGTCCATTTAGAAAATGGCTAAAGAATTTATTACAATTCTTAAAATATCATAGAGCTCTTGGAAAATCCGCGTCAAACTACGCTTTTAGTATTTTTTCAACTGTGCGAAGAGGATCTGTTCGCCAAATCACGAACGAATGGCGAGATGCCGTCATACTATACGTACTGTTGTACCTGTTTGATCAACGTCAACGTGGGCGTCATGAAAGACGCCACATTGGGTAAGGTCTACACTGTGCATCCAAATAATGGCAAGTGCTATTTTTTGCGCATTTTACTACACACGGTGTTTTTGATGTCGTTAAGTTACCCAAATATCACTCAGACTACGGAGCGCTCCATCTACTTGATGGTGATAAACACTGGGACGATACTCTTGAGGAGGTCAGCGACAGTCCCAGTCATCTGCGACATATATTCGCCATCATGTTGGTCTTCTAAGCGCAGACAGTCAGGGTTCGACTTATTGCTGTTCACTCAGCGCACAATACAGTGCGTGATCTCGAACGCGTGTCTGTATAATGGGCGGCACTGGTGGCTTCAGCAAGCAGATCGCTCGCAGTCGGCACGCTGTATGCTCGCTTGAAGCGTGCGGTCTGCTCTCTCGGTCTGTACGCTATATGTAGGATGGCAGTTGCGAGCGCACTAGCGAAATGTATCTTGATATTATAAAAGTATTGTACAAAACACGACTTAAAGCACTAATTTAAATGACAAAATGAGCGGTGTGGCTATAATGAGTGATTGGACTGTTAATACTAGGCGGAAAAGGGCAAGCTACATCTTATGAAAGTTATTGATGACGACACCCAGTGCCTTGTGGGAATCGTTTCCAAACGAAAGACAAAAGCGCATGGTTTGGAACTCGGCTGGCTGGACTGGATGGAAAATGGGGCAGGCCTATGGGTCGTGTCATTCGGAAATATATCATGAACACTCTACACCTATTACAAGTTCCTAATAAAAGCTCAGGTCATTATTGCATGTTTTCTAGAGCATGATATACATTTCAAAATTCCACGCGTGCGAAGCCGCGGGTAAAAGCTAGTTTGTAATAAATTTGTTCCTATGCGATTTTGCAATCAAATGGTGTTAACACGATGCACGTATGCACGAATCAAGCAAAACAATTTTAGTTACAAAATATACACTATATCTACTCGAAAATACATAATCGCAGTGCATTAACGTTAAAGTCATCAATAATAGAGTTTATTGATGTCAATGCCTTTTCTGGAATATAAATCGTAACTGCCGGCCACCATTGTGTCAATAGTATCCAGTGTCCAAACACAAACGATTTAAATCAACTCTTAACAAAGGAAAACCTTTTCCCATTAGGCGAATGTAAACTCTAGTAATTGAGTTTGAATTGCTTTAAAGATTTATTCGCACTATGTTTGTGTACCGGCCTATATTGAAAAATTAAACGGTCCCCACATTTTAATTGAATTCTAATTGAAAAGGGTGACCTCCCCATTGAAGAGAGAATTTAATTTACGAACATAAAAGTCAAAAGAATAATAGAAAACCGTATTGGGATGATTTATTGTCCACCCATAATCAGTCAGTAACTTGTCTTTTGATTGTAACTTTTTAATATATAATTAACACGACAGGGAATTTTCAACGATATCACCGGTGAAGAGCTGCCTAGGCATCCCAACGAGGTCGCTCTGGTCGTGGACACAAGCAGACTATATTTTTATTTTTGGGAAATAACATTGTTTCATCTCCAAAAGACATTGCATACAGATATTTTTATTTTTTTAGACACAAATCTTAATGGTCTAATAATATTGTGACATATTAATTATATGGTTATGACATGATAACAATAAATGATAATTATTTTAATGTGTAATCGAGATAATTGTATTGTATTGATTACTGGGAAGCCCATGTACTGCAGTGGACGTTTACACACTGATGAAAGAGTCTGATAGTATGTATATATTTCGATCTATATTGCTAAACGTAGTTAAAGTAGCTGTAAGAGACAAATGACTGACAGACTTTTCTTTCTATACGATTGAAGACGATTTTAGACACTCGTCTTCAATCGTATAGAAAGAAAAGTCTGTCAGTCATTACAGCAGTCTCTTACAGCTACTTTAACGTTTAGCGATATAGATTCATCAGTCTGTAAATGTCCACTGCAGCACATGGGCCTCCCAGTGATCAATACAATGAGCGACCATAGATAATATTGACATAATCACCACGCTTGGGCAACGGATTGGTGATAGCAGTATGTTGTTATCAGCGCACGGGAGGAAACTGCTGCCCATTCTCTTGACATGTTGATGTCGTTTTTTATGACACCCATTGAAGAAGATATATTCTTTGCCGGGAACCAAACGGAAAGTACACACAGATGCTATAACAGAAATAGTATAAAAGAACAGCTCTGTAAAATTAAGTTATTTCAAACTAGCCGTTATCTTTACGACTAGATAGGCGTAAATTATTTTATATTCACATCTTCTCAACTTCACAAGATGTGGAAATTAAACTTAAACGAAAGTTGTTTGCAGAGATATTAATATTAGTCATACACATGTCAAATAATGTAACTGGTATACGTAATGAAAACTGACATGATCGATTCATAATACCGAAACCTTCACCGTTAGAATTATGCGTCGTATTTTCATGATTTTCTAATTTTTTCTGGTATATAAAATAATTGTTCTCTTCTACCCTAACGCTGTTTTGAATAAAAACCAAATTAACCATTTATTTTCACATAAAACAGCAATGTCAATAAAAATCAAAAGGGCTGTTGTTTCACTACAGTTCACGGTTGAGGTCATCGCTCGCAGTAGCATAATAATATCATACATAGTACAATAATCACGTAGCATTTTGGCCGCATTGTTTACGCTGTAATGCGTGCTCAAAAATGAAGAATACTTCTACCTATTATTTCCGAGATAAATGGCTTTCCTATTTTTATTATAGGCCTTAGTGTAACCTCTGTCCAAAGTTTTTGATACGTAGTCACTTACAGCCTTTATATAATACGTATATATATATACTACTACATGTGTAATTATGTGTACGGCGTGCAATGTAAATCTTATGATACACGTAATTTTTCAGTAGAAGATAAAAACTGTCTGGTGAAAAGAATTGCCCGGTTTAGACGTTTCCCGCGTTTCTCATTAACGTGAATATATGGCAGTAGAAGCGTCTTAGAGCTGTGCACGTTCGTTCTAAATATTTATTCATTTCACAAATTACAATTGTCATTACAGGTTTCAACCCAATTCAACAATGTAGTTACACCAAAGACAGATAACTAATCGTCACCTTCTCGAATTCTGCCAGTGAGCAAGTAAAAATATCAAGCCGTAGCGAGATGGTTTTGAGTATTCGTGCTGCTCGAACAATGGGTGGAAATTTTAAAATGTTTGTGCGGGCTACCGGTACTTTAAACAGCTTCCTCCTCGGCCCCTGCCGCAGCTTGGTGTTAGGAATGAGCAGCCCCAACGATTCTAATATTTGTGGGTTATTTAGTTTGCCACGGAACACGAATATATATTTTCTTAAAGCAAAGTTTCGTCTAATCTCCAACTTATAGTAACCGACCATTCCTATTACAAAAAGGGTTGGATACATAAGTGGATAAAAGGGGTAGACTTCATACTGCTTTAAATATAGGTACCGTATTCTGCATTTTATCAACCATGAGAGAATACTTAGATTCATGTGGATTCCATATGATAGCACTAGTTTCCAAACTGCTCCTAACTAATATGTTGTACAGTGACTTCACCACTATTACGTTATTAAAATCCCGGGATTCCGTATTACAAATCCTAGAATTTTAAAAGCTTTCTTGCACAGCTGTACGATATGAGCACGAAACGATAATTCCTGAGATATGTATTAAGAGGTTTTTTACCCAATAAATAAATAAAAGAAAAGCAATTAATTTGTGCTTTACGAGGTTTTCACTGCACAGTGACGATATGTAAACCTTCATAATGATGAAATTTTTACGGTCTCATTAGAATGAGGCACAAAAGATGTTTCTAATCAATAGTAATGGTGTGGCTTATCAACTAAAATTAAAACATATTCTGACTTACTTATCGACTATAAACGATAGAATTTAAAACGTTTGTCTAATAATACTCATACTTGCTTACTTTTACCTTTATGTGAATTTAAAATCAGTATGATGCCTTGGGATACATATAATTTTCCTTTTACGCTCCTCCTAACCCAACAATCAGTATAAAAGCTTCTATTTCTTCTCCATAAACATAAATCACGTCAGTCTGGTTTGCCTATTACTTTGAAAGTTGAATATCTAGATCACCTTTAACGTCTCATCATGCTATTACATCAGAAAGGTAAAAGTCGCAAATTCGATAGCTTTTTGGGGTCGTAGTATTATACCGGAAGGACTAGACTGGGGCGGTACAGTCCTACCTATTTGACCCGCCATTACAACTATGTGTAAGCATCGCAGTGGTCGGTTCTTGTCCCCCTCGTATGAAAGATACTGGTGGAAGATGGTGGCTGTCATTCACTCTGCTAACGTCAGCATAGTCTGTTACGCTAAAGACACTCGTGTGTTGGCCTATGAGGACTACTTCGATGAAACCATCTGGCTTCCTGGGCAAGGGATGAAATAAGTCGCGGTCGAAATCTACGCTCTGGTTCCGTAAACAGAGCCTCAGAAAACCAACACGCTATGGGTCCACTCACTGCCGCGGAACAGACAACCACACAGTTCATCGATACGCGTTCATACATCGAGTGCCTTCAATTGTAATTCACGACCTAGCGCCGATGCGATACGACGTCTTCCGGCCATCCTACCGCTGTTCGGGTTTAAAAGAAATATTGCCTACTGCCTGTCAGAAGTATTAAGGGAATAACATCGCTCAAATCTCAAAACATTCTAGTGTAAGTTTACCGGCGTTCCTGTCCTTGGTCCACAGTACTGATCAATTAACCAGGAAAATTTTAGCATCCACACTGATTAATTTTGAGGTACCGTGCATGACTGATGCTGTGAATGCTTGGAAAATGGCTTCCTCAAATAAGGTTTTGCCTCTAAATCCCTATACTTAGAGACAGTAGGGCGAGCCGCTTTGCACTTTGGTACAGTACAAGTTAATTAATACGTCCACCAATGCTGTTGAGTGTACTCATCTACTTGCTGTGGGTGAATGGGAGTCAGGATGATGGCTTCCGGTGCTCCCGTCATCGAACATAGGCACTATGTTGGATGACACTACTTTTCGGCTCGCTGCGTGCCTGCGTTTAGGTGCTCCTTGTGGTGCTCCTCATCGGTGTCAATGTGGTAACGCTGTCGATGCTCTCGAACATCATGGCCTATCTTGCAATAGAAGTGCAGGTCATTTATCACGCCATGCCAACATTAACGACATTATTCGTCGTGCTCTTGCCACTGCCATCGTACCAGCTGTATTGGAACCCAACGACTTGGCACGCGACGATGGCAAATGACCCGACGGTATGTCGTTACTGCCTTGGAAAATGGGTAGGCCTCTGGTGTGAGACGCAACTTGTGTCGACACCCTTGCTCCTTTCTTAGCTGACAGCGATGGGAAGGAGTACTTTGACGCCTATATCATTTCGGCCGAATGAAGTCCACTACTGGACACAGGCCTCCCCCAAAAATCACCACACGACCGATATGGGTGTGCTGGGCGCTCATTGGGGGGTTTTGCCATAATCGCCACGCTTGGCAGACGAGTTGGCGATCGCAGTTGAGTTGTTAATTTACTCGTAGGACGCTGCTGCCCATCCTCCGGCTAATCTCTTAGTCGACTTTTACGACACCCACGAGAGGAGATGGGGTGGTGGTATTCTGAGCCGGCACCACACGGCAAGGCCTATATGCCTCCTTTTAAAGGTTTTTATTTATTTAATTAACGTTAGTTATTTAAGGCATAAATAATGTGTATTTTTTTTTTGTTATGTCTTTAGACGTCTATAGATATTAGAATTAATTGTCTATTGAAATAATTATATATTATAGTTAATTTATGCAAAGTGAAGCGTACTCAAGCTGTAAAAAAATGCTTAGTACTTCCATTATTTCTAAGCTGTTTATTTTCGCTTTTACCTTAATTTAGTATTTCGTTTGCTACGTAAACATTTTGAAAGCTCGGTCAACCTAACTAGTTCCGTCACTGAGATCCGGTAAGCATTTACCTGATCATCATCAGACCTTCAAAATGTATTTTGTCTAATATCGTAATACTTAATGCTAAATAAGATAATTGGTGAAACTCAACATTGTAACTATTTTATTATTAATAAATGTATTGAGTCTCTCAGAGAGCGAATAAAAAATAGGCAAAATAATGACAACACAGCGACACATATGTGTTTTTGCCTAATCTTTAGATTATTTTGTCGTAGTAAGGTCGTTTATCGGTAGTCGGCGGTAAAGTAACAAATACTAGTTGAGAGACCATTTCATCAACATCATCGGTTAATGTAATGCCCTTAACCGAACACGGTCGTTTCGGTGCGTACCTGCATAAGATAGAAAACTAGATCACGGCAGAGTTCCGTCATTATGGAAGTAACCGAGATACAACACAGCATACCCTCGAAGAGTGCCATGCGTGTGGTGGTGGTGATCGGATCGAGCAAAATCTCTCTATGCCGTAGTGTCGCCTATACCAGTATCGAAGCGAGAGATAAAAATTGCGGTACAATATTATGGCTTTCTGTGAGAGCGTCATGGTTCAGAAGGAGGCTGAGACGTGGAAGAGTGCCGGCTCCGCTTTGAGAAGGAGGAGACAGCGCCAGGGTAACAATCGTCCTGGTGCCCATGTCCAACACACCTGAGCTCCTGCCATCGCTATTTGGCATACCGCGTAGGGTCGCGGGCGCGCAGAGGGAATAGATGTGATGTATTACTGCTTAAACTCGAGTCCTGTTTATTTGAATTGTCTTTTAATTTCCATAAACACAAGATGAATAAACATTAAACACAACTTCAATTATTTTCATAGCAGTGGTATAATTATTTTCACACAACGAACTATATGAGTATAACGTCTCTCTTTAAACAAGCCCGCATGTAAACATCAGTCTTCATCAAAACATTTGTGTAGGTACCTCAAAGTAACACATAAATATGGTATACATAACCACAGTGAGTTCCTAATAGATGTTTACTAAAGCGACATTAGCTCTCAAACCTGCATTAATTGAAAGCGGTCGATACAAACCTTTGCGTTAGCAACCATCAGAAATCGTGTTGATTTATTATGTAAGCAAAATTCTACAGAATTTGAACGAGATTTGCATATGTAACATGGACTTTGTTGGGAGTTTCGAATCTACTACATAGGCATTCAATATAAGTTATTTATTGCTCATTTCGAGTAAAACCATTAACATTTCCTGCAGCTATAATTTTAAGCACTTGATAATTGTAAACGGAATTACTAAAATTAAAAGTAAATAGGAAACATCAAAATCAAAATGTTTATTGCAAACTAAGTGTACATAATTATTTGTTTTACATATATTATTAACGGTACTTAAGACTTGGTGCCTTTTTCAAGTATTGCAATATAGAGGGATAGATTACAGTTCCAATCAAATAATAATTATTAATACAGTATTAAATTAGGTTAAATTGTAATCATTAATGAATTAGAATTAAAACAATATAAAACTACAGTCAGTATATTAGTTTATGATAGTTACATGTCAGTCTTTATAAGTGATGATGATCGTCGGATTAATTATTTCCTTTATTCTTATTATATATATTATAATGATAATATTTACATATTTAATACGTATTTAATTACTATCTAGGTATTCTGCAATAGAATAGTAACATTTTTTAATTAAATTAAATTAAATTAAAATTGATTTATTTCAGGATAAACCCATATTACATCGTAAAAATACATAAAAATTAATGTAAATTAAAATTTGCAATTAACATCTGATATCATTAATCAACATCGCTATTCATTTAAAATCACAGAAAAATTTAGTACACGTTTATGTCAAAATAATAATATAAAATTTCAACAAAATCAAATAACTAGACTAAATTCAATACATTATGAATCAAAATAAAAATAAAATAAAAGGCTGTACTTAAATTTAGGCTTTATATACCCTGGCGACATGCCTACTACAGCAGTGCCTTATGTAGGGGCACTCGAGACGCTCAGCAATCATCGCCAGGACAGCATTGGAGCTGGCCCGCACCCTGCGCACCAAGGACGCGCACCGCTTGCGCATGGTGGTGTGAAAACAGTCGGTGCGCGCTTCCGCAAACATACCCGAGGCACTGCAGAAGCGGGACAATCCCAATACTGCCCTGAACGCGTTGTTATACTGGACACGGAGGGCACTGTAACGAACTTGTGTGTAGTTAACCCACAGGCTGCACGTGTACAAAGAGGTACAATATGCTTTGAAAAGCGTGATCTTAACTTGATCAGAACAACGTGCAAACCTGCGAGCCAACATATTTGCTCTTTTAGATAGGGCCCTCCGCTCCCGTTCGATGTCAGCATGATCCTTGAGGTCAGCCGTGACTATATGCCCTAAGTACTTAAAGGTATCTACTCTGTCTAGGGGCACATTATTAAGAGAAACAGGTGGCACAGTTTCCGGGCATTTTGCACCCCTGGCCTCGAAGATCATACATTGACTTTTGGTCACATTGTATTTTAGCCCGTGCTTACCTGCGTATTCCTCACAGACCTGTATCAGATTCCTCAACCCGCAGACCGACGCGCTCAGCAGTACCATGTCATCTGCATAACTAAGGTTGTTTACGCAAACACCATCAACGTGGCAGCCAACATGCCGGTTGCTGAGCGCGACGATCAGCGCGTCTATGTAGAGGTTGAAAAGGGTTGGTGAGGTCAGTCCGCCCTGCCTTACGCCGCACTCCAGCCGATAAGGCTCCGACACTGCACCCGCCCATCTAACGCTGTTGACCTGATGCGCATACCAATACTTGAAGATGCTTAAAATTTCTCGTGGCAAGTTAATGCTCTTCAGCTTTTCCCACAGAATATCATACGCAACCAGGTCAAAGGCCCTAGACAAGTCAAGGAAACACGCGTATACGGGCGTTTTACGATCCGTGTAGTATCTGACGGTATGCTTAAGACACAGTATTGCAGTTTCTGTAGACAGTTGAGGTCTAAAACCAAACTGGTTATCGTGCAGGTTTACATACTTATCTAGCTGTATTTTAAGCAAACCGTCAAACACCTTTGCTACGATTGTGGCTAGTGAAATAGGCCTATAGTTGTTTTTATCGGCAAGGTCACCTGTTTTATTTTTCACTACAGGCACAACCACAGACTTCATAAATAAATACTTAATTTATTATTAAATTCTACTTGGTTTTCTTCATTTTTAATCATATTATTTATAGTATGTACATTTGTATGTATGTATTGTTATTATTGAAATGTTAGTTTTTTGTACCTCTTTCAATGTATTTCTTTTTTAACCCAAAGGTTGAATGGTAGAGAATGCCACATGGCATTAAGTCCGCCTTGTGTACCACCACTGTACATGAAAGTCTAAATAAATAAATAAATAAATATTTGGTAGCTTATTAAATTATAATAAAACACTTTTAAACGGATTCTATCGCGTATATTTTAGATTTTTGATGTTATTGGCCAATGGATATCAGCCTGGACACACGATGCGATGTGATACATTAGTGTAGGTATTTTCTTTTCATATAAAATGATTATATCGCATAACATATTTTATTTAGATTAATATTTTTTTTGTATCCTTTTCGTTAAGTACAGAACAAGATTGGTCATTTATTAATCAGGTACTTACATCTTAAGATTTTATGTGTAGCGTATGCAATGCAAGTTGTTTATTGTGGCAATAAATAAATTTGCTTTCTTTTTCTTACTAGTTTAACTGGTAAGGATAACTATTTTATAACTACTATCCTTAACGTCCTGATTATTCCCTTACAATAAAGTTACCTAACATATGTAAAAGAGTTATTTTTTCACGATTTCTTTTTTTTTAAAACGTTGCCCCACTCTAGATTTTTTAGGTTTAGGAGGTTTTGTCCTGTGTCGTGGGTGCGTTTACAGACATGAATTCCACATAAAATACACCCAGACCCGGAACAACGACCTGCAGATCATACAAATATTTGTTCCATGCGGGAATCGAACCCACGACCCGGAGCGCAGCAGCCGACTGTATCAACCACTGCACCAACCGTGTTTATATCTGTTACGTAAGCTATACAATTCGAAGGTAACCTGAACATTAACTTGATGGATTTCTGACAGCGACTTTTGAGCCTTTTGCAATCGTAAAAAGAAATAAATCATATAACATCTGCTCTGAATAGATCAAGTTTAATAAATTGTGATACAATACTCTAAGAATTTCACAGTACCCTACAGCTTACTTGAATATTTTGTTGATATTTTGTTTTATTATATACTCCGAATTTTATGCTTTATAGTTTTAATAACCTAGGTACCAACCAAGGAGGTAGTAAAAGTAGGAAATAAAATTCTCACAGAATTTACTCGTAAAAACTACAGAGTAGTTAGCCACACTGAAATACATAAATAAGTATAGAGTGCTTTTCTTCAAGAAGAATGTTATTCTTGCTGGTTTTATTTTAAGTTTATTTATTAATGCGTCCGCTCTTGACCTTTATCTCGCCTGATGACTAGGGATGGATGAAGTCTACGATGGAAGGAGCGCACCCAGAAGATATCTAACTTTAAAGGTTAACGGTTTTAATAGGTAGCAGGGAAAGCAGACACTGGCCAGGAGTTCCACATCTTGGCTGTGCGCATAATATTGGTTAGGAAAATCGCTGATTACGACATTTCAGTATATCAATGAGGTGCGGAAGTCAAGCCAAGATCAAGTTGGTAGAAGGGAGATAGCGGGATTAGATCGCGAAGGTTCCGTGCACACTCCCCAAATAATTGTTATATAATTATGCATACCCACAAAATGTACTATATATATATATATGTGTTTTATGTAGTTCCTTCTAAGTAGACTCTAGTAATAAATGTAAAAAAATATGGAAAGGACACTTAAAATCTAAAAACTTTGCTCTTTCTAGCAAGTCACACAAAAGCGTCATCAAATGATGATGAAAATTTTCTTTTTTACCCAATAGGCAATTAATCCGAATTAATTTGGGGCGTGAATTGGTTGTCAAACAGATTTTGTCCAATATGATTCCACTCGACTTGCGGATTAATTGAAAGACGATGACCACATATTTGATCCGTCTCCCTAAAACTGCCTAAGTGATGAAACTTCGGCGAATACAGCAGGTGTAAAGTAAAGAAACTCGTAAAGATTGATTTTTAAAGAAATTATATATGCGTCCAGTGAAAGCATTTAATGCGAATCGCGCGTGGTACTCGGGCCAGGCTTTCATAATTTTATTTTTGATCGCTGCTACAAATATATTATTGCTATGGCAATTACGCCGTGTGGTGCCGGCTCAGAATTCCACCACCCCATCTCCTCCCATGGGTGTCGTAAAAGTCGACTAAGGGATTAGCCGGAGGATGGGCAGCACCGTCCTTCGAGTACATTAACAACTCAACTGCGATCGCCAACCCGCCTGCCAAGCGTGGCGATTATGGCAAAACCCCCCAATGAGCCCACAACACATCCGTATCGTTATCGTATCGTTATCGTTGGTTGTGGTGATCTTTGGGGGAGGCCTGTGTCCAGCAGTGGACTTCATTCGGCCGAAATGATGATGGCAATTAAAAGGTGACTTAAGGAATTATGTCAAGCAGCATCCTCCCCGTATGCTAAGAACAACATACTGCGTTAATATTAATGTAGGTACCTATTTTAATTATTATGTACTGTAAAAGCACATTTTGCACACATGCACATGACATGACACATGACTTGCACGTACTTAAGGAAACTGTCACTTTGGTCTATATTTTCTCAGGGGATACCTACTTCTTTCATAACATTTATTTAAATTGGCGAGATGTTGGAATGCTAGTGCTAGCACATGAAATATTAGGGTTAATACTGAAAAACAGCACTGTGCTATGGCTCACGTAACAACACAGTATTACGCTGAATTTGGACCTCTTTGCTGCATTTGAGTCATGCATCAACAAACTAATGTTTTTCATATTTTATTTGTCTATTCTACGGTTCATCATTTCTATTATTTCCTCTTCTTATTATAAGTCTCGCGTAGATGTTAGTTCTGATTAATGTAAATATACCGATGCGCGTGTAATGTGATCGTTGTAAATAGTTTTTCTTTCTTTCATCTTACTTATTACTCTTTTAAATTCTGAATGGCTTAGTTGTTTGTTTTCTAACTTACCATCATTGCATGAACGCGCTTGTTACTCGTCACTTCGTCTAAAGTCCTGAAGTTCGTATTTCTTTTCACGTGTGATTTCCCCGGACGCTCCTTATAGGCTGTTTGTTGCCTGCTACAGGTAAAAGCGATTCCAACATCATAAATACTTAGGTTCCTCTTACATTATTCGATTACCTTTTGAGTTACCGTATTTTATGTTCGATAAATCGATGTAGCAGAATAAAGTGGGGTAAGGGAACCAGATGGATGTGTTTTTTATTATTTTATATATAATAGTAACGGCATCGAGCAACAGCTTACTTGATGATAAGTAGCAACCACACTCATGGATATCAACAACCTTAGTACTGATTCGTGTAGTCCGTGTGGTTTCCAGATTAAAAACATAGCACCACTCCATCTCCTCCCGTGGATGTATACAATAGGTGACTAACGCCGAAATTAATAATCAATATAATCCACAGTTTTTGGATTTTGGATTAAAGATTTGTTTGTTTTTTGTGCTATATGTGATCCTTACATAAAAACGGATGAAGTTCTGAATCTTAAATCTAAAATTTTTCATCATCATCATCATTTCGGCCGAATGAAGTCCACTGCTGGACACAGGCCTCCCCCAAAGATCACCACAGCCACCGATATGGATGTGTTGCGGGCTCATTGGGGGGTTTTGCCATAATCGCCACGCTTGGCAAGCGGGTTGGCGATCGCAGTTGAGTTGTTAATGTACTCGAAGGACGCCGCTGCCCATCCTCCGGCTAATCCCTTAGTCGACTTTTACGACACCCATGGGAGGAGATGGGGTGGTGGCATTCTGAGCCGGCACCACATGGCAAGCCGGCACCATTTTTGGATTAGACTTATTATTAATTTCGGTTGTAAATTGGAGAATCTATGGGCAGAAGTGTTAATTCTGTAGAACAGCAGCCATTCTGCCCTTACCGTCCCGAGTGCCAAGCTTGGTGAGCACGAGGAAATTCCCTCTAGAGTAACGACACTCGGCATGTAACCGGTCGTATATGGCGGAGGCTGTTGGTCAGCAGTGGACGTCTTTTGGCTGATTTGATAATGATGATGTTGCGGATCTAAGACTTAAGTTTAAATGCCTTTAGTTCCTGTAATCTTACCCCGAATACAACTACGGGTTGACCTACGTATATGGCGGTTAGAAAAAAGGTAGGTTGCCCTCCTGTCCAACCCATTAAACAGTAGTCTTCTAGCACTTAATAGAACTCTAAACAACTTAAAAGCATACGCAAAATAAGTAATAAATAATTTATTAGTATGCTGGCGCAACTTGGAGAGCCATATGTTCTATAAATAGTGTCACAAAAATATTATGTTTTTTTTTATTGAAACACAAGATTTTCAATGATATCTTTTTTGCAACCCAATTAATTAGGCAGCTCAAGCCAGCCAGCCACAACTAATGGTTTACCAATCTTATTGTGTTGTCGTTTGTCTAGAATAGTTATTTAGTAGTAATAGTTGCTAGTTTCAAGACGACGCATATTTTTTTCAGAGGATACAGTTCAAGTTGCGTAATTAAAAATAAAGCACATAAATAATCCTTATGACTTCTCGAGGAATATAATAAATACCAAAACTACATGAAACCGTCGAAAAATGGCACTTTTGACACTGCATTACTGTGATGTGCTGAACATGGGCATAGCAATAATCACTTCGATGAGTGGTATAGGGGGCCATTTCCATAATCTCCACGCGTGGTAGTCAGATTGGTGATGGTAGTATGTAGTTGTTATTAGTAAAGGAGAATGAAAATGTTCATCCTATTTGATGTCAATTTTTGGTGGCTTTTACGATACCCATGGGTATGTGGTGGTCTGTTCTTTGCCGGGAATCACACGGAACACTTGCTAACATTACGATATTAGTATGCAATATGTTTTTTCAAATTACTGACAGTGTTTCGACGTTTCTGATCGAATTAAAACAAGTATATAAATAAATAAATTTATTAATTGGTGTACACTACTTATTATGATGGTTACAGATATCAAAGCCATAAATAGTTTTAACTTGAAAAACGTAAACACAACGTTTTTCTCGTGCAATCGCTAACGTTCATCTTATGACTACGATCAATCTAAAGCAGTTGGGCTAAGATAATGATCTCCGGAATAGGGGTGGGCTACGGATTACTTTTCTCAATCAGCGCGTCGTATTAAATATTTGATGAGCTATAAGGCACGGCAGTTATTTGTAACAAATTGCATGCTTTTTCTTATATTTTCTTTCCTTTTTTAGAGAGAGTTCTTGTAGATATTTTTATCGGTATTTATTGATGATTTTATTTTAGCAGAAAGACATAAATACACTGAAATTAATGTAATGTGAACGTTACATAATGAATGCATGATTGGCGCAGAGTCCGTGTGGTGTCCGGATTAAGAATATAGCACCATTCCATCTCCTCCCGTCGGATGTCGTAGAAGGCGACTAAGAGACTCTAAACCATAGGGATGCCCATCCCTATAGCTTAGAGTCTCTTTAAAATCATATCCTAATAAAGACTATTAGCAAATAACCCCCAAAATGTCGATACAATTGTGAAGATCTACGGGGAGACCTTTGGTAACCAGTGGGTGTATAAATGGCTGATATGATGATGATGGCGCACTGGCTAAGCGTTTCTGCGTTTTGGGTCGTTTGATGACTGAACGTAACAAATACTTGTATACCAACAGATAGTTAAAAACGTTTATGTTTATGAATCTCGGTAATAGAAGTTTGTGCAAAGACTGAGGCAGTCCCAGTAAATAATAAAAGTACTTTTATTGAGGTTCTATAGCTATCTATGTCCTTATGTGTCCTATGATTTAACAATGTAGAGACTTTTCGTACATTGAACAGTATTAAAAAAAAAAATGTTTGCCACATTGATTTAGTTAGTATTATATTAAGATAAACTGTAGACATTCCATGCCGTGGGTGCGTGTGGTACCGACTACGAATAGCACCAACCCATTTCATCCCGTGGGTATCCTAAAAGGAGACTATTTCAGGAGTGGACGACATTTGGCTGATTATCATAAAACCAGATAGCTGTTTTGGCTCGATCATGCTCCGTGGCAGTTTAACGTCACTCCGGGACCATATAAAGTAAATAACTGCAGTGTTCTCTGTGTTAGAAAATATCCACCCACCCGTAAACTACAGATGGCACAGGTCGTTTATGTAAACCAAGAAGAGTGTTTGACCAAGCACACCCCCTTATTTTGTACATGGGAATGTCCTCGTGGCGTTCCTGCATCATGAAAAAAGACTGAGGGGCGTGTCGGACTCTTACCAGTTATAACCCAAACAGTGTTCCTTCAACCTACCTATCATCGTTGATGGTATGGGAATCACTCGCATATTCGCCGCACAGAGCACACTCCCTGGCGAACACCAAAAGCAACGTTTTTTTCATCACTGCTTTAGTTATTAAAGGTAAAACAACCTATTGTTACTGTCTTGAAAATATTTTTTAAAGATGGTGAGAGCCGTACCCCTTATTCATATAGTTTTAAGTCCGTGCAGAAGGCGGATCTGTGTGTTTGTGCATATGAAATGTATATAAACTGAAAAATCTCCGATACATTTTCAAAAACAATCTCTCGTAAACACATTCCACTATCAATTAGAATACAGAATTCACAATTATTTCGTTTATTACTCGTTATTATAAAGTTCTTCCAGATATTTTCATTCCAGTATTTCAACATACATCCATGACACACGTTCTTACAATCTGATGAATACCTCACACATGTGCCTATGTTTATTTATCTTTGCCTTTTTCAGCATCTTAAGGAAATTACTTCCCCTCTAATTATCTTCTCAAACACACACTGGTTAAAGACTTTCGTCTTTAGGCATTGCGGTATTGTTGACGAAAAGACGTTGCGAAGTTTCCCGAACGCTGCCCAGCCGAGTCGGATTCGACGATTGACCTCTTTCTCGAAGTTGGACCTACCTAACTGGACAGTTTGTCCCAGGTAGACATACTCGTCAACAACTTCGAGAACAGAACTCCCAACGGATATTGGGATGGGCACGACATGGGCATTTAACATAACTTTCGTCTTGCCCATGTTCATTTTAAGGCCCACCTGTTGGGAAACCCTGTTGAGATCATCGAGCATTGTGCTGAGCTCTTGCAGCGATTCTGCCATGACTACGATATCGTCGGCAAATCGAAGGTGAGTGATATACTCGCCATTGATGTTAATGCCGAATCCTTTCCACTCCAGCAGCTTGAAGGCATCCTCCATTGCAGCGGTGAACAGTTTCGGGGAAATTACGTCCCCCTGTCTCACACCTCTCTGCAATGGAATTGCCCCCGTGCTCTGTTCATGTACTCGGACCGACATGGTGGCGTTTCTGTATAAGCACTTCAACACTTCAATGTACCGATAGTCAATGTGGCACCGCTGCAGAGATTGCAGCACTGCCCAGGTTTCGATCGAATCGAAGGCTTTCTCATAGTCCACAAACGCCAAGCATAGTGTCAGATTATACTCCTCGGTCTTCTGTATAACCTGCCGCAGCGTATGGATGTGGTCTATGGTACTAAAACCTTTTCGGAAACCGGCTTGTTCGGGAGGCTGGAAGTCATCAAACCTGCGCTCGAGACGATTCGTGATGACCCTTGAAAACAGCTTATAAACATGGCTCAGAAGTGAGATGGGTCTGTAATTCTTCAAGAGGGTGTTATCACCCTTTTTGAAGAAGAGCACCACCTCACCTCTGTTCCACGCTTCCGGCGTTGTGCCCTCGAGTAAGACGGAATTGAATAGCTTCTGAAGGACTTTAAGTACCGGTGTGCCACCCGCTTTCAGAAGCTCTGTCGTAATTCCGTCCCCACCCGGCGCCTTGTTATTTTTAAGCTGTTTCAAGGCCATCCTAATCTCGTACAGGCTGATGTCCGGGATATCCTCGGTATAGTGTCGGGTTAGTTTGGCTCGCGGGTCTTTGTCAGAGCCAATGGTAGGTATAGTTACCGAGGTGTATAACTGCCGGTAGAACTTCTCAATCTCTCTCAAAACCTCTGGCTTAGTCGACGCTACACTGCCGTCCTCGGTCTTCAGCTTCATAATACGACTTTGCCCAATAGACTTGTCTCTTGCGAACACTTTGGAGCCTTGATTCCGCTCAATCGCCTCTTTAACACCGTTGGTGTTAAAGGTGCGGATATCGTAACGCAAGGACTTCCATATCCGTCTATTGAGCAGTCGGTATGCTTCAGCATCACCGGAGGACTGCAGCGTCATGGCGCGTCTTTCTGCCATGAGGTCGAGAGTGTGATCGGAGAACTTTTTTGGTCTACCTTTACGGTGGGCCTTAAAGAACTTAGACCCAACCGTTTGGACAGTTTCTACAAACCTACCATTTAAATCGTCCACAGATACGCAATGTTCTAGGCACTCGAAGCGGTTTTGGAGTTCGAGTTGAAAGCTCTCGGGGTTTTGGATATAAGCACTAGAGGGCCGGAGCGTAGACCTCATCAGACGAGACCTCTCAACTTTGAGATTAATATTCAATGTGCCTCTTACCATTCGGTGATCACTACCGGTTTTCACCCTGTGGATCACAGAGACATCATTGAATATTTGCCTCCTATTGGTCATGATGAAGTCAATCTCATTCCTTGTGGAACCATCGGGACTCATCCAGGTCCATTTCCTGTGAGGCGGCTTTTGGAAAAAGGAGTTCATCACGAAGAGTCCCTCCTTTTCCAAAAAGTCGGCCAGCCTCTGTCCCCTGGGGTTCCGTTGCCCATATCCAAATTGCCCCACTCTCAACTCACCATCGCATCGAGTGCCCAGCTTCGCGTTGAAGTCCCCCATCACAACAGTGAAGTGTGTCTTCGAGGTATGTATGGCCCTACTTACGTCCTCATACATACTCTCTACTTCATCGTCTGGGTGTGTCGAGGTCGGTGCGTAGACCTGTATGACCTTCAACGAATACCTCTTGGATATTCTGAGTATAAGGTACGCTACCCTGCTCGACACACTTTCGATGGTCACTATGCTGTTAATGAGGGACCTGCGGACGAGAAACCCGACACCACCTTGAGACAGATGTTCGCCTTCCCGGTAGTAGAATAAGTTGCCAGATTTCAGGGTTATCGTGTCCTCACCCTCTCTTCGGACTTCTGATAGACCCATGATATCCCAGTGCAACTTATCTATTTCTTCTTCCAGCTCAACAATCTTTTCGTCTGCCCTCAGTGTGCGTGTGTTATACGTTACCAGGGCCAGTTTTCGTTTGGGGTGGTAGCCGGATCCCGTCCGGTGATTCTTAGCACCCCCTGCCCCGCCGTTACCGTGGCCGCTACCATGACCAGGAATAGCGGGGCTGCCGGGAACTGGGGGCCGGTGCATTAGTCGTGTCGTCATTTTGGGGGGAATTTGCCGATACTCACCACGCTTGGCAGGCGTGTTGGTAAGCGCAGTAATGCTTCTGTTCAGCAAAGGGACGCTGCTGCCCATCCCTTTGGTTAAGAGTCCCTTAGTCGACTTTTACGACCTCCACGGGAGGAGACGGAGTGGTGCTATATTCTTAACATACATAGCGTCAATACTAGAAATAAGGAAAATCTCATAATGCCAATGTCCAGGCTCCAAAAAATTTGTAATTCATTTAGGTGCCAACGTATACGTTTTCTACAATAAGATCCCAAGTAGTATTAAAAATCTTAGTCTTAACAAATTTAAATCCGTTATAAAAAAGAAACTATGTAAAAAGGGTTTCTATACAGTTACAGATTATATGGACGACAAAAATGCTTGGGATTGAGCTGCTCTAATCTTACATACTTATTATTTGTTGTTGAATTTAAAGTGTTTCTTGAAACCTAATTGCTAAATAAAGATCATTTAATTTAATTTCATTGACATTCTTGGTATTGATATATCAAATACCATTACTTATATTTTGACATACAAACTGCATTTTTTTTTCTTGAAATGGATTATATTAATTCATATAATGACATTTCACTATACTATATTTGTTATGACATTAATTATTTGTTTTTAATTGTTAGTTTTACATTATAGGTACATTATATTTGATACTAGATAAGATAAGATAAGATGTATTTATTTGTTCAAAACATATGTATGTTATAAACACGGTAGTTTACAAGATGTTATATTTCAATTGTTCGTATCAACATGCTTTGCCGAAACAGGCGTACAAATGAGTATATACCACATTAAAGTTATAAGTAATTATAAAAACTTATGAATTATATAAAATGTCAAAGTATTTGCAATAATAAGAAAGAAAAGTACAAAGTAAAGTACTGTTTAATAATTTTAGTATACCTGATATTAATTTTATATTGCATGTAAAAAAATTTACTCTTTTATTATCGTGAATGTGAGCATTATGTAGCCACTAATGTAATAACATATACACCAGCTTGTTGCCTGGCAGTATGAGTCTGTCATGCTCACTAAAACGTCTTGTTGAAGGTAGCGTTATGTGTTAGGTGGCTAAGTTCCCTGCATTATGGTTGAGCTGAGCTATGCTGATGCATGCGTTATGCCCGTGAAATGGTGCCCTCTGTCGGGACTGGTCAGCTTATAACTGTTATAGTAATCTAATTGTAACGCATTTGATTATCATTGTGCATAAATATGTGTGTATTTATCCCACACATTGGCATGCATTATCCTCACATAGTTTTTACGATTATATTGAAGACTGTAATACTTTCAAATATTATTTCAAAAGAGTATGTCCATGGAGTTTCTTGCCGGTTCTTCTCCATAGGATCAACGACTTGGGACCGTGCAACTATTTAAATTCTGACTATTCGTAAGTGCCAGCAAATGGTTTACATGAATAAAAACAATTTGACTTTGACTTTGACTTTGTAGGTTACGTAAAATCGTCGGTCCGGTTGTTGTCATAAGACGGCATTCGTTAAGCCAAGTCGAAGGCTTTTGCGCGGCTAGAAAAAATCACAACACAAGGTAATCTACTTCCATACTTGGATTCGTACACTAACCATATAAAAAGAAGAAAAAAGACTGTTTCTTTACTTTAGTTTAGTCTTTTTCTAATTTACAGTATAATTGTACATTTTTCCTTTATTTTAAATGTTTTTGTGATTGCTCCTACAGCATTCGGAACACAATTCCAATGAAGTTTCCAATAAAACTTGCATTCCGTTTCCTTTTCAATTATTGTCAAAAATATAACAGTACAGAAACGAATCGAAATACATTCGCATCGAAATAAAACCAATTACTGTATACCGTTATTCGACACTTGATAATCAAACTGTTGAAATTGATGGGCTCTTGTTCGTTTTGAAGTTCTTTTTCGCGTATCCCACTCAAAATATGCGTTTTATTTTAACTTTTAGATTTTAATTAAAAACAACGAATTGGTTCATAGTTTGTTTATTTTGCGGCTCAGAATGCCACTACCCCATCTCTTCCCATGGTTGTCGTAAAAGTCGACTAAGGGATTAGCCGGAGGATGGGCAGCAGCGTCCTTCGAGTACTTTAACAACTCAACTGCGATCGCCAACCCGTCTGCCAAGCGTGGCGATTATGGCAAAACCCCCCAATGAGCCCACAATACAACCATATTGGTCATTGTGGACATCTTTGGGGAAGGCCTGTGTCCAGCAGTGGACTTCGTTCGGCCGAAATGATGATGAAAAATGACACAACTTTAATTATGTCAGCTGCTGGTTATTGGTATTTCTTGAAACATGTCAGCTATGTACACAATATTTCTTAAAAAAAATACCGTGACAAATCCCTTTCTATGCATACTAATACATATAATAATAATACCTACATATACGTAATATTCATATGCATATTCATGTGGTGTCTGGATTAAGAATATAGCATCACTCCCTCTCTTTGCGTAAAAGGTTACTAAGGGACCAGAGGGATGGGTGGTAGCGTCCCTTCTGTGGAACAGCAGCCATACTGCGCTCACCAAGCCGCCTGTAAAGCGTGGTGAGTACTGGCAAATATCCCCTAAAACGACTACACAATTGTGGGAATCTATGGGGGAGGCCTTTGTTCAGCAGTGGACGTATAAGTGACATGATGGTAATGAACATTCATACAATTATTATTTCTGAAACTTCATCGTCATCCCGGCTGTCAGGCGTCCAGCGCTGCAGAAACAAACTTCACGGCTTCCAGCGCAGCCTGGCTGTACGGATCGCACAGGGATACAGGATAGTGTCCTACGAAGTGGCAAATCTCCTGGTGCGCTTTCTGCCTTTCGACATAAAGGTGGAGACGTATGCGTGGGTCTATGACCAGACACGGTCCCTCCGCCCAAGCGGTGAAAGCGTGCCTTCAGGGGCGTTCGACAGCCTGAGGTGGATTTGAATGTACGATTCTTACTTGTAAGACCTGTGCTCAGTACATCCCTTCTTTATTTAAAGTTTAATAGTGATGCACTGTTTGACTTGATTAACATAAGATGAACTTTTAATTGGACAGAACAGGGCAGTAGCAATTTTTAAGGCATAAAAATAGATTTGTTCATATAAGATACTAATCCGATAGCCCGTGTAGTGTCCGGACTAAGAATATAGCACCACTCCATCTCCTCCCGTGGAGGTCGTATAAGTCGACTAAGGGACTCTTAACCTGAGAGATGGGCAGCAGCGTCCCTTTTGCTGAACAGTAGCAATTAACAAAAAAGCACGAACCCCCACGACCCGGAGCGCAGCAGTCGGCAGCCACTGCACCAACCGTGTCGTCTGACTAACGCACGCACACTGAGGGCAGACGACATATACAATTGACGTAGGTAACTAAGTACAGAACCGTTCATATAGTACCTACTTATTCACAGTTAATATTTACGTATGTTATACGCCTGAGACATAATTCCATAACAGAGATTGATGAAATAGATTGTCAACATTACCAAGCCGCTTTTGATTACAATAATATATTTTATTTACGTAACATAATCAATACAATGGACTCAAAATAAACAATTCCATTAACCAAACGAAGACTGTGTTTCGATATAAAGTTGTGATTGTTGTCTTACATCCGTATCACAAGAGCTCATTCCGGGGCACTTTCCATATAATTCAAGGCTAATTAAGTCTTGAGAGGCTGTTAGAGAGACCAAGTGAGAATGGTGGTAATTAAGACGCCTTGCTCAGTGTTTCATTAAAATTTCACCTTCGCTGTCGAGTAACGAGTCATTAGTAAGACTCTTTGATGCATACTAATTGTATTCGCTTTTGGAAAGTAATTGTAATTAAAGATGGACTTGAGATGCACAGATCATTAATGTTGGCATACCTAGAATAATTTGAAATGTTCTCGTCCGTCTTTCTTAAGTTCTCGAAGTTCTTAAGCTCTGACCGAATAAACTTTAGTTGAGACAACAGCAAAGTAAGTTTAGAGATTTAATTTAAAAAGAATGACTGAGCATTAACCGCCAGCGATATAATACCCACCATAGCTACAAAAACATGTGAATAATTATAACAAAGAGCAAATCATTAATTTGTACATATTAGATATGCATGTATGCATATATCATATTTTTTGCGTGCCTTAATTTTTTTATTAATCCCGTGGAAATACACAGTGTTATTCCTCCTACTAGCTAAAACCACCAGAGTGGTCATGCGTATTTTTTTATGTATGTACACCGATTACTCCGAGATTAATAGACCGATTTGAGCAATTCCTATTTTAACTGATGCAGAATGCTTTCGAATTGGTCCCATATAAATTTCATTACATTTTATTGAGTTGTTTTTTAACCAGCTCCAATAAACAGATTAATTTAACTTCAAAATATGCACCTAAAGCGTAATTTTCAACTTATAAATCCGCTAGAGTGACTGGTTCGTCTTCCGCCTCACTAGTAACGAAGAAAACAACTCACAAAAATATTTTTCAAAACCCGATAAATCTACACCATGAAATAGATTTCTCTGGTCTGTGTTCCATACTTAAATTTTCATTTCCCCTCTCTCTTATCACTGTCACGCGTTTAACCCGAAAAGTCACTCAGATTTAATAACGTCCTTTAGACAGAGATTTTAATGAAAATGTTGTGCCCTTACCACACTCACAGGACGCTAATTGCTCTTTTATCTATTAATAACCAGATAAAAATAAGTTTTAATGTGAAAAACAACTTGCTACATTCAAAGAGTCATCTTCCCTGCGCATGTAAAACTCTGCTAATATGGGCTAAATGTAAAAAGAAAACATGATAATAGTAATTATTGAGATTCATTCATCATCATATCAGCCAAAAACATCCACTGCTGAACAAAGGCCTGCCCCATAGACGACCGGTCACATACTTTTTTATTGATTTTGGTGGGAATTTGCCAATACTCGTTACGCTTGGAAGATGGGTTGGTGAGTGCTCAATGGGTGGTACTCCACAGAAGTGATGCTGCTGCTGATTGAGAGTCCCTTAGTCGCCTTTCACGACATCCACGGGAGGAAATGGCGTGGTTCTATATTCTTAATCCAGAGACCACAGACACAGCTACAACAAGTTATTATAATTATGAAAGGCTAATATTTTCATATAATTGCTCTAAAGTACTAAATCTTTACGGTAATTACTGATAATTATTAACATAACTGCTCATTTACTTAAATCTTAATCCACCCACATCCCTCCATAGACACGCTTCCTTAGCTCTAAGTTGCGGGTTTAAACCTGACGAATACTGAAGTGAATCGTCAATTTTGTTAGTAAAGACTTAAAAGACTTAGAGAAGAACATCGTGAGGAAACCTGGATCAATTGGTCTGAAATCGCCAACACGCCGTGAGCAAGCGTGGTGCTCAATACTTCTTCCTTCTCTTTACGAGGAGAGGGCTTTACCCTACAGTGGGAAAGTTACAAGCTGATATTATCACAACATAGATTTGTTTCTAATAAAATAAAATATGTACATATCAATTCATATTCATATTCTTTATTGTGAATCATAGGTACATATATAATACGATGTTCTTATAACACAGTGATCAGCTATGTCCCGCCTCTGAGGCATACAATAAAAATGACATATACTGTCTTTACTATATTCATTAAAATTAAGAAGTATTTAAAAAGGTAACAAAAATCAAGGCTAGGCATTTCCAGTTGAAGCTGATCTCGCATTGTATAGAGCTTACAAGTATTCTGAAGTATTGGTATGCGAGTCAGGTCAACGTTGTATGAAGGGCAGGTATTAGAATGCGATGTAAGCCCAGGTGAATTAACCACACCCATATTGTTTAATATCTAAGTGAGTAAGGCTTCGGACTGCCGATAGGGAAGCTATGAACCCTAGCCGTACTGCTATCTAATTCAGTCTTGATATGATTCCACTCCTACCTATATTTAACTTATTCAAGAGATTAGCTTATAGAAAAATACTTCACATAAATTCACCGAACGATATGCAATAATTCTTTCATAAACAACATACCTAATATCCGTGTGGATTCAGAATTTAGCACCTCCTGCATCTCTCTCTGTTTAGCATCTCCTCAGTAGACACACTGCGCTCACAAGCCCACAATTTTTTTATTGGTCATCAAATTCATGAAGAATTTCCACATGGGAAGGGCGAAGAGGTATGCCGGCTTACCGGCTAAAACCACTGGAACAGTCACCTTAGAAAGGCGGGCTCCAGGTCCTCATACAATCACACTAGAGCCGCCCACTGGTGCGGCGCCTATGGGCACATCTCGGAGGGGTTGACTGTAAGTATATACTCGTATATACAAAACAATGATTACATTGGCATAAATAAATAGGCTGCATAATTTAAAAATAAAATCTGTAACTCGCTTTTCCTCTGCTATGGGCTGCACTTCGTTGGCGTTGTGTAATTGTAGTTGTAACTAGAGACCTGAGAATAATTATGTACCTATACATTTATTTAAAAAATTTGTAGTTTATTTTACCACTCAACACATCGCGCAGTGCGCCCCGCCGCGCCGCTTCTACTGCGGCAGAACAGAGCCTAGCAATGTTTAACCGATAACGCATTACTGCTGTAATATGCATCAAAGCAAAAACTAATTTCTAATTTATATTTTTAAAACTAATTCTATGAAAGTTGTTTTAGGTACCTAGTTATTTGAAATAGTGTTTACTTTGTTCTTATTCAGAGTTTTTATTTAGTGCATTTTTATGCTGAACTGACTGCACTTAAAGTGCAATATAGTCCATTCAGTACACGATACACTATATATAACACACAAATTACAACGCAACATACGCACGTATCTACAGTAAGGCGGTATGCTCTGTTTGACGTCCGTGTATCATCTTCAAAGTGGGTTCCAGTTGAAAACCAGCAGCTGGCACCAGCTGCCTAGCACATGCAGAACTAGACACCTATCTGGGGCAATCGTGAGATACATAATATTGTATAACTTCACTATTACTACCTACCTAATCTATTGTGTCTCATGTTATGCAACAAATAAATTTTTCTTTCTTTCTTTCATTCTAAAGCGGCCCACCGAGGGGGATTATAGAGAATCTCCACGAAGTCACACTGTGCACTGTGCTGTGCACACGGCGGCGCGTGATCAAATGCACACTTTCTCGGGGGTGGTTCGGTGTGAACACGCAGATTCTCTTATCTGTGTGCTCGTGACCCCAAAGACCATACCATATATCTATGTCAGGGGGTTCACCAACCCGCCTGCCAAGCATGGTGAGTACTGGCAAATTCCCCCCACAGTGATAATACAATTGTGAAAATCTATGGGAGCCTTTGTTCAGCAGTGGACGTCCTATGGCTGATATGAAGATGATGAAACATAATTCCTATCATTTAATACCTTACATACAATAAGGGCTAAATATTTTTTTAAAGATCTCCAACATCAGTAACGTGATATCTTCCAGTGATTACTAGAATACATGCAAAGTAAAAACTTCATTTGCCATGTAACAGAACACAGCTCTTTGTTCTCCTTAGCCCGATATCCGTTTTCGTTGTAAAGGTAAACTCTACTTCCGCAGCATTTAGTTTCTCAGCAAATTTTCAATTTTCACACTAAAGTATCCAACACAAATATAGAAGAAAACTCACCTCTCAATAGGCTCAGCAAGGAGATGTTGCCATATATCATGACTCCATGAACATGTTTAAGACCCAAATTATGAATTTAAAATTTAAAATTCTAAAATCCTAAAGCACTAAATCAAAATATTCATTCTATTATTATGTTAGTATGTAAAATTATTTTGTTTCTTCTTCTTATATTATATAATACTACTACTCTATTAGTTTTGTTATACTGTTTTTATAGTTTATCACCACAAAATTTATAGTAAATCTCGTTTTACCTTTTCTTCATGAACTTCCTTCGCCCCGGGGAAGGGCGAAGGGGTATGCCGGACTCCTACCGGCTAAAACCACTGGGGCGGTCATCTTCGGCACCTAAGGGAGGCTCCAGGTCCTCGTATGATCACACTAGAGCCGCCCGCTGGTGCCACGCCTATAGGCACATCTCGGAGAGGATAAAGTGGTCACCCTCCCGGGGGGATTGTAAAGGAATCCCCTAAAGCGTCCCACGGCAGCGCGTGACCACGTGCGTGCTACCGTCTTCTCTTGGGTCGCTTGGTATGAGCACGCAGATTCCCCAATCTACGCACCCGCGAACCCAGAGGTCCCCCGCCTTATAGCTACGGCAGGGGGCATCTCGTTTTACCTTAAATTACCACTTATATTTGGGAATGTTGGTTCACCTGTCATTGGCAACTGGATAAGCCCAAAACTTATTGTTACCTACTGTTATTTGATATTTTATATACAGAAGCTGTTGGTGTACCTTTATTAATAAATAATAAATGTTATAATAAAACACTTTTAAACGGATTCTATCGCGTATATTTTAGATTTTTGTTTTTCCTGACGTTTCGAACACTTTGCAGGGTTCGTGGTCGCAGGATGACTAAGGTGACAGGCGTCGTTACAGATTTAAAAAAATAAAAACGTCAGGAAAAACAAAAATCTAATATATACGCGATAGAATCCGTTTAAAAGTGTTTTATTATAATGTGTAATACTCGCGAAAACCTAAGACAAATAATAAATGAAAAAATAAATAAATAAATTCTCTTCACGAGTATGTCAGTAATGCGTTTCACTTGCTTTTACTTTCAAAGCATTCAAATCATCAAGCAAAGGAAACTGAATTTCAAATGGCTAGTAAACTCATAAAATAAAAGCCAGTAAAATAAATTCAAAATACATATTTTCGGTATAAAATCCTGAACTTTCCAATTCACGTTTTGTTTTCCCTTTCTTCGTAAAATGGTCCATTTGAGAGGCATTTACATCTTCAAATGTTTGCCCATAATTACCTCGACTACTCATTTAAATTGAAAGTAATTTTATTATGAAGCCAAATGTTGCTGAGATATAAAATGTATTCTATTACCTACGTCGAACTTGCTAATTATTCAGGACATGCACCAAATTTTACAAACTTACTTTGCCTCCAGAATAATGGACTTTTCACGACTACTGTCAAAAAAAAAAAGGAGAATCGCTGAATTTGGTCAACATTAAACGCTCCCGCACCATTATTTATTTATTTATTTATTCTTTATGCACAAACTCGTACAGAGGCGGACTTAATGCCATAGGCATTTTCTACCAGTCTACCTTGGGGTGATGCAGAAAGGAAAATGGTAGGTGCATTAACAACACTATTGCAACTCTAATTAATGTGACATTATCAATATATATATATATAAAATAGTAACAATATATAATTAAATACATACATATGTGTACATGATTACTTTTATAATATATATTATGTGTATATATATATATAAACACATTAAATAGAAATATCAACGCTGAGATGATTCTGTCAATGTATTGACAAGGTGCTCACGCACTTTTATTTTAAAAGAGTAGCGACTGGTAGCCATCCTGATATCCAGAGGGAGCGCATTCCACAGAAGAATAGATTGTATGAAAAAGGAAGAGTGAATAAAGTCAGAGCGGTGCGTAGGGCATTGTAAGAGACGATTGTTTGAAGAGCGAAGATTTCTGATATGATTGGAGCTTAGATATTGAAATTGAGAAGTTAGATAAGAGGGAGCAGAAGGAGAGTCTAGTAAAGAGAACAGAGTAGTCAATGCCCGCAGAGCTCGTCGTTGACGAATCGTCAGCCAATTTAAATTTGAGCGATACGCTGAGACATGATCGTATTTACGAAGATTAAAAACGAATCGAATACAGTTATTTAGAAGCCGGTCAAGTTTATTGAGATGATCTGCATTCAGGTCATAGTAACACACATCGCCATAGTCGAAAATAGGAAAAATTAAGGTCTGCACAAGCATTGCTTTCGTATTAGATGGCAGCAGGTTTTTTAGGCGATAAAGAGACCGTAAAACTCCAGTGACTTTTTGACTGACACTTGCGACTTGAGATCGCCAGTTAAGAGTAGTGTCGATTTGTAAGCCAAGGTCTTTTACATTGGAGTTAAAGGGGATAATCGTACCATTAAACATAATAGAAGGCAAAGTAACACTTTCCACTTTATACATATTACGTGGGCTCCCAATAATGATAGCTTGGCACTTGGAAGGGTTTACCGCCAAACCGAATCTATCAGACCAGTCCTGGATAGCTATCAGATCGCGGTTTAACGCGTTGATCGCATCAGGTATATTTGCAACACTGACTTGAGAGTACAATTGTAGGTCATCGGCATAAAGATGATACGTACACTGAAGTTCATGGGTTATGAGATTTATGAAAATTGAAAATAAAAGAGGAGAAAGAATGCCGCCTTGTGGAACGCCAGCATCTAATTCACACCATCTCGATGAAGACTGTCCGACCTGAACCGACTGCTGGCGCTCCCGAAGGTAAGAAGCAAACCATTTCAGCACCTCGTTAGAGACCATAAGATAGGAAAGAATGGACAGCAAGATATCGTGACTGACGGTATTAAAAGCATTAGAAAAGTCGATCAACACTAAAACAGTAACCATTCATTCCAAGCAGAAGTTAACTTAGTTCAAGCTTACAAATTACATCAGTCTTAGTTAGTAACACGGAAATGTCGGCGGATTTCTTTAAAAGGCGTAGATATGCATTATGCTAACGTCGAATTTAAGAATCCGGTGAATCGAGTCTACGGATAATTTGTCTCGTAGGCCGTTCGATCGACCTAATTCGGGAGATCTCATTCGGCTTATGGTCGTAATGTTTCACCTGAGTGCATCTATAGCTGTGGATTGAAGTATTTGTTCAGTGAATGATGGCTTTTACAGCTCACGATAAGAAAAGGTAAGAAGTCGGAAGTTGAATAATTTATATCGGAGTTCTTTGATAGGAAGTGTAACGTTTTGTTTTACGAGGACGATTTAGGATTACATTGAGGAGATGGGGCTACTAGTTCTTCCTTACGCTAAGTTACAATCATTAACTGATAACTTGAATGGATTAATTATTATTATTAAATATTGTAGAACATGGAGGATTTTTCTATAGTGTTTTGTGGTTTAAAGCAGCGTTGGCTCGAGCTGCTACTATCACAATATGCAATTTTATGGTTGACTTCACAGATGGTTTTTTTATACCAGAAAACAATATTAGATGAAATGTCGAGATATTTTCCATTTTAAATATTAACGGGTTTTCCCGATTTTATTCCAGAAGGCGGTTGGATCAAGGTAATCAAAAGGGATTAAATCGACGCAGTTACCTGTGTTTAGTGCAAAGGTCTACGCAAGCATCTGGTACCATGAAGCATCGTTATCACACTCCGTTAGGTCAACGTCATGTCCACGCATAATTACAAAAAACACATGCAACACAACATCAGTGGGACGTCGTTGTGTTTTTGCGAACTTAGGTAAGGTTTATTTAAAATCAATGCAATAATGCTGTGTTCTAAATTCAAATAAGACTATATTCAAAATAGTATTCTGTCACATTATAATTAATTACCGATGAACAACTAAAATATCTTCAACCACTACCACTTAACCATTAAACCCACCACAACATAATAAATGGTCTATTATTAAAAAATCATCCTTTCATCCACTAAATATAGCTGCGTGTTACTAAAATTGCTATAATCTCATAAGGATGGCCGTTCGAGAAATCCCGCGTCAGCCACATATGGGATTAACGCCGGGCGTCCGGCCCGCCTGCCATATTATCCAACCAGTTTACGATTATTACGTTGCACTTACAACTCTTAGGGGCAGTGGACCGACTATACATGGCCGCTTTATAGCCATCATCAGGACCCGATCAATGACTGCCAAACTTACAGTTTGCTTTTTGAAAACAGAATCACAAGTCAAACGGCTAAACTTAAACTTTCATTACGATCTTTTTATATGCAGTACATGAGAACCATCAACGAATCAGTTTTAAGGTATTTTGAGTCCCTACAAACCAATACAAAAGTCCAATATAGGGTTAGATAGAATTTTTGTTTATAGCATAGGAGGACAAACGATAATGCGGGTAGCCTAAGTGATCACCACCAACCATAAACATCTGTGTCATCAAAGGAGGTGCTGATGTGTTGCCAACGTTTCATGTATAAACATTTTCTTTGAAGACCCCCGTTTCGTATGTCTGCCATGTTTTTGGGGGTTAAGCTCGTCACTCACCGTACAAATCACAGCGACGTAGTTACTTGACGGCCAGTATTTTGTGCCTGGTCAGGCCAGCCTATTTACGAGCTCTAGTCAACTGATGACTAAACCTACGTTCTCTCACGCAAAAGTTATAAATTATAGATTTGAGTTAGTTCTATATTTAAATTTTGTTGGCCTAGTTTGAGAATCATTGTTGTTCAATAGGCGGTTTCGATTCACAGTAAATCTGCTTGGACCGATCCATATAGTCTAGATACTATGATTTGACGTCATGATACGACGACGATATAACTTCATGTAATACACATGAAGTTATATCGTAAACATTAATAGGCAATTCTCCATATTTAATCCAAATTTGTGCTCAATAAACGAGACAACTGGGTTACGCAACAGTATTGGATTTAAAAAAAACAAGGTCCTTTCCGTAATAAAATTTAATAAGAAAAGTTTTGCCCTTCTATGTTTATACAGATTAAAGGTAATTGGGGTCAGTAAAACAGAAGTTCAGGCTATAACCATGTTAATATAAGTTAGTTGAACATCTAACAATTCTAATGAAAGTGGTCTCTATTAACATAAGTATTCTAAAATACTTATTCGCACTTTTAATATATAATCACTTATCATCATCAACATCATCATGCTATTAGCCAAAGGACGTCCACTGCCGAACGAAACATTCTCCCGATTGATTTCCGCAATTGTGTCATCAGTTTGTGGGGGAATTTGCCAGTACACACCACGCTCGGTGGGCGCAGAATAGCTGCTATTCCACTAAAGGAGTTCTGCTGCCTTTCCCACTGGTTTAGTGTCTCTTATGACCGAAATTTATAATCAATCTAATCCGAAATCTAAAGGTTTTATAGTTGGCTGCTTGCCTGACACCAACTCTTCGTGGGTATGCTAGTGCTGGTGGTTTACCCGCCACCTGCGGGTAACCCGAAGTGCTTAATCATACGCACCGTTTATTCCAAACTCCCGTCGCCTTTTACGACACTAATACATTCGAGAAATTTTTCACAAATATCCCAATTGAGGTTACGAAAGCCCTTTCCTCGTCCTCTATATTAGCTGAATCGCAACTTAAAGAGAACTTTAGTAGAGACATACCAAATTTCGAATTTAGGCGTATTTCAATGACGTCAATTATAAAAGCATTTAAAAGTCTTAACATAAAATCCACTGAAGACTTATGGGGTATGTCCGTTAAAGTAATTGAAGCTATAATTGATACCATTGCCCCTGCACTTGCAGGTATTTTTAACCAATGTTTAGATAGCGGAATTTTTCCCGACTTGATGAAACATAGTAAGATAGTACCAATTTTTAAATCGGGATGTAAGAATAATCCGTCAAATTATAGACCTATTTCTGTGCTCCCAGCACTGAGTAAAATCTTTGAAAAAATTATGCTTGATCAGATGTTATTACATTTTAATATTAACGGGATATTACATAGTCGTCAGTTTGGATTCACGAAAGGTAGATCAACAACGGATGCAGGAGTGCAACTAGTTACCCAAATTCTAGAATCCTGGGAAGGTTCTCAAGATGCCATTGGCATTTTTTGTGACCTTTCCAAGGCATTTGATTGCGTTGACCACAATACACTAATCCGTAAATTACAGCATTACGGAATTCGTGGACGAGCTGCTGATCTTGTATTTTCTTATTTATCTTTTAGACAGCAAAAAGTAGATATAAGTGGTGCTACCTCCTCGGGGTCTCGGGTCAAAATGGGCGTGCCCCAGGGCTCAATTCTTGGCCCTTTCTTGTTTCTAGCATATATAAATGATCTTCCACATATGATGACCAAATTATCTGATGTAATTTTATTTGCTGACGACACGTCACTAATTTTTAAAATTAATAGAAATGATAGTAATATTCCACACGTAAACGAAAGTCTAACAGTCCTCTGCAAATGGTTTGCGGCTAACAATCTACTACTTAATGCTGATAAAACCAAATGTTTAAAGTTTTCATTGCTTAATACACCCCAAATAGGACTAAAATTAACTCTTGAAGGCAACCAACTTGAAACTGTTGATGAAACTGTGTTTTTAGGAATAACTATCGACTCTAAATTGCAATGGAGTGCCCACATCAAAGCTATATCGAGTAGGCTCAGCTCTGCTGCATTTGCAGTTCGGAAAATTAGGCAGCTGACTGATGTAGCTACAGCCCGATTAGTTTACTTTGCATATTTCCACAGCATTATGTCTTATGGCATTCTGTTGTGGGGATCAGCGGCCGATGTAGATTCTATTTTTATTTTACAAAAAAGGGCCATCCGTGCGATCTATAACATGGGCCCTCGCGAGTCTCTTAGAACCATGTTTAAAGAAATTAACATACTTACACTGCCGTCACTTTATATCTTTGAAAACATTTTATATGTCCGCAAAAATCTGCACAAGTATCATAAAAGAAGCGATTTTCATGACATCAATACACGGCAAAAACATAAAATAGTAGTACCTAAATTTAGATTAGCTAAAACGAATAGGTCATTCCTAGGGAATAGTATACGTTTTTATAACAAGCTGCCCAAATCTATTACAGATCTTACTGAGGGAAAGTTTAAAGCCTATATTAAACGCGTTCTTATTGGAAAAGCTTATTATAAAGCTATAGATTATGTTGATGACAGGGATGTTTGGCACTGACTCTTTCTGCACATGTGGCTTCCCTGGTACCCTTTTGACAAAATATGTGTTTATCTATTAATTATTCTGAATTGCGACGAATGAAGATATAATTCTTGTTAGAATTGATAACTTTTTTTATATAGGACATATTACATATGTCCTTTTTGACATGTTAATGTACACAATATGACATTGTTTACAGCTTGATGGCCATATTGCCCTTTATTTTAATATAATTTAGCATCTTCTACATTTTGTAAATGTGATAACTTCGTTGACTCGTACCTGTGCGTTAATAATTATCAATTTCTGATTGTGTACTACAGAAGCAATAGTGTGTTTATTATCGTGCATATGTAGTCCACTTTGTTTCCACATAGCGAGCAATGTGTTAAATTGTAATATCACTTTTTTTAAAAGAGTGTCTATGGAGTTTCTTGCCGGCTTCTTCTCCATAAGATCAACTTTTCCGAACCGTGCACGTTAACTTTCGACTTTTCTTAAGTGCCTATTAGGGCCTATATGAAATAAAAACTTTGACTTTGACTTTGACCCACGGGATGAGATGGGTAGCCCAATTCGTGACTAGAGCTACACGATTACACCCTTACTCTCTATACAATGTTTAATAATTCCACACACGTAAGGCGATAGTAACGTAAGAACTGTACACAAAAAAAATCGTGGTCCGTGTGTGAAATGATTTCGCATGGCAAAGCAAGTAAGTGCCAATCATTTCAGCCGAAAGACTTCCACTTGGGGGAGGCCTATGTCTAGCATAGGCCTCCCCCAAAAATTATCACAAATAATGATCGACGTATGGCAAGTGGGTTGGCGATCGCAGTTGAGTTATATATGTACTTGGAGGATGATGATGCTCTTGCTAATCCAATAGTCACCTTTTACGATACCTATGAGACAAGATGGGTTGGTGCTATTTTTAGCTGGCATCACATGGTAAGGGTCCAGTTTCTAATAAATTTAAAACATACATGTGATGTTTGAAGCTATATACTTTTCTGTATGTATAACATAACCGAAACAATATATAGTTAAAAGATTAAATAGAAAGAAGACCCAAAATCGTTTATATTGAAGTGAAAACTTCTTTTAGCGAGGTACGCATATTTTTAGATGAAATAAAATCTCTGAACTCGCGACACCGTTACGGGATGCAGCTATAGTGTGTGCATATATGCATGTACATATAGCAGACCGCGAACACGTCTAGATTAAAAATTAAAAAAAAACAAGTTTTCACTTCTGTCGGCACTCCCGGAGTGCAACCCGTATTTTTTTTTACTAGAACCGACTTATGCTTGCCAAAATTACGTAGATATAGAATACTAAGCAATATCACCTCGAAATGTTGTGTACTAAGAGATAGAACAGACGCCTTTTAGACGACACATCGCTATATTGTACGCATACTGCATATACAAGTAGTGTATTTTTTTCACACCGTCATTTCCTTTATATTATCTCATCTACTTCTTCTTCTTCTCTTAAATTATGGCTTCTGTAGAGTATCTTCCACAATTTCGCCAATGTCAAGTATAAGGCAACGACGTACGGTGTTTCGAATCATGAATCTTTACATATACATAAACTATTTCTCAAAAATGAAAACAATATATAAATTAAGTGGGCAATGTACGGTTCAATTGTTTTTTTATTATCTCATCTATCTGCAGCCTGGCAACTAATCACTCTATGGCAAGGTAAGACTCGGCATGGAGGAATGGCGGAAGAGGCGGCATGACGCCTTCACCATCCGGATGATGCAGGTGCTCTCAAAGCTCGTGGCGGATGAAGTACTTGATGCATTTCCACTGGACCAATAAAAAAACTGCACAAACTCACGTGGAGAGAGTTCCGAAATTGCTGATAATATTGTCTATTGTTTGAATTCGGTCTTATACCAGTAACTTATCCCAAGAACAAACTTAATATCGTAGTTGAAAAACATGTTTTCCCGTACATTTCAACCGCAAATGTAAGTTTGTATGCACAATATTGAAAGATTTACCATGTTATTTTAAGACCACTTCTTTTAGGTTTTCCTGTAATTTATAGGCAAAGCGCTATTATCTACATATTTTTCAAAACTTTATCCTCAGTAGTTTCGGAAATAAGGTGGGGGAATGATAAATTTGCGCCTAATTTCTTAAATAACTTGAAATTGTAAAATAAACATATTTGAGACCCTCACAACTAGGCTTTCCATTTCATCTGTTACACGGTACAGTTTACAAAACGTTGTTCTTTAATTTTCTATATTTCCCGCCAAAAGTGACGCCCATATTCAAAATTCATTTATTTACGGTACACGTACGTATTTGGGTAGCATTAATCCATATGTGTACCAAATTTCAACGTAATTACATACATACATATACAGGCCAGAGACGGCAGTGCGTATGTTCTGCACGCGTCCCTCGAAGGTGTGTGCGGCCGACCAGGTCGCACAGAGATGGGGCCCGTCAAACAGTGACGGGCCGATATCTGCCTGAGATGCTGACAAAGCGAACACCTCGCCCCCAGCGAGGGGTAAGTGGAAGGACACCGTAGGGTTTTAGCCGGTAATAATCCGGCATGCCCCTCCGCCCTTCCCAAGGAGGAATCCATAAGGATTGCCCAACGACAAAAAAATGTAACTAATCACTCTGGAAGAACTTCTTGAAAATTAATTACTATAGACTTTTACGCCTTAGATTACGCCTTTTTCCTGATGTGAGCTATATCAGGAAAAAGGCGTCTGTCCCCTAAATAGAAACAATTATATAAGGTTGTGTTTCTAATTAGCCGCAGATATAAATATTGAAGTATCACCAATGATATTATATATTAAAAGAAGCATTGAGTATCACAGTATTGTAATGCGGGTAAATTTCAAATTAGGCTATTTAGCAAATACTTATTTATCAAATAAGTTTAGACATAGCTGTGGTCCGGTTGAAGACACTGCAGCTAGTAAAATTACTGGGCATAAGAGGCTATCTAACTTAATGTGTCAAGATGAAGAGCGCAGTATAGTACCACGCAGGACTAGTCCTGGGCAGCATTACAATTGTTACGGGCAGGCACTACGCGTACCACCAGGCGAATGACTTTCAAGTGTAGTCACCGTGTAGAATGAAAAACAAATGCACTTCGGGAGTGCTGACAGAAGTGAAAACTTATTTTGGCGGGTTAGGAGATTTTATCTCATCTAAAAATATGCGTACCGCGCTAAAAGAAGTTTTCACGTCAAGCGTCTCATAACGGTGTCGCAAGTCCATAGATTTTGTCTCATCTAAAAATATGCGTACCACGCTAAAAGAAGTTTTCAATTCAATAAAAAAATTAATTAAAAAACATGGATCTGTAATCATATTTTCTACTACCAATTACTCGACATCCGCTCACATAAAAAGTCCCAATCTCTATATATATATGTACATAATTTGTAAAGGTAAAGTTATAGGCTCAATAAAATAAGCGCTCTATTTCGTTAAATTTAAATCGGTTTTACTGCAAATTGGAATTTGATTGGATGTCGATGTGCGATGGCTGGTGGCCTGAAATGTATTTTTGGACTATTGGAATCCGTAAAAGTACGATGCCGTATTACTTCAGTAAATGGATGGACAAATGATGAATTAAAACTCATTAATTATAAGCGATCCGCCCTGACTCCAACCGTGCGCTTAAATTTTAGTTGCGCTTGGGATTCTCCGGCCAAGCGTTGCCAGACGGGAACCAGTACTCGTCCCGTTCTCATTCGTGCATACATCATACTGCATACGCGTATTATTATCATATTAATGACTGTTTTTTAAAACAGTTACTGAAAAATATGTCTTATCTAAGTATAAATCATAAGTCCTTTTTTAATGAGGTGAAGGCGGACAAGTCTTCTTATCGCTTGTTGAAGTCCCGACTAAAACTACCACGGTGTTTCTTTTACCTACCTGGGGGTGCGAGCCTCGCCTGTTTACCGCACTGTCGGCAAGAATCAGCCCCCCACTTGACCTGGAGGGCTCCGTCCTCCTGTTCTGTCTGGCTAGCCACACTATCCTCTAGAGAGGTGCGATAGACGGATTACCCAACGAAGACCGCTGCCCAAAGGCCGGAACACACGGAGGCTGTACATCGGTCAGCGCCTTCCAGCGCCCGGTGCGTCAGTAGTGGAACGCGTGACGGGGTGGTCATTTCCCTCTCTGTTTACACCTCCTCATTTTATATATTATCTCCTCGAAAAAGGAAGCGATGGCTTCCCGTGCAATCTCGCTACGGACCATGGACAAAACCATGGTGCGAGAGGTTACTCACTTTTGTCTACCTTGAACAAGTCTCGGCTTTACGGCCCCAAATCTGTAAATTATTCCACCATGTACTGCGATATCCTCCCGGTAGTCTCTGTCTCCACAGTGATAACAACGTCTGTTCCCTGCCTGTTCGGACACAGATGTTTCCGGAAGCACTCAGTTCGCATCACGAGAGTATCTACGTAAGCCGGAAGCGATTTTTTCTCCAAGTTGATATTAATATTTTTTATCCTGTAACTTTTTATTAACCTACATACTATATCATAATAGTAATAACTTCCAATGAAATAATTCTAAGAATCAGTTTAGTAGTTACCGACATTACCTTCCACATAAACTTATACGCAACATAAATATTGTAACATAATATGACTTAAACAGAGTAAACATGGAGTTTCTTGCCCCTTCTCACACTATGATTTCTCCTGTGTCATGGTTACAGTTTACAGACATTAATCTCAGATGTACAAAAACCCAGACTCAAAAAACTATCAATGGATCATACAAACATTTGTTCCCTGCGGGATATAACCCGCGACACGTAGTGCAAGAAGCCAATCGCTTAGCCACTGTGGAAACTGTGTCGTCAATAGAAAAGTATTTAATTCTAGTCAGTTGAAAGTAGTCTATTTTTTACGTGAATATGTTTGTAAGCGCAATCGCTAAAATGGACGCCTATGCATCTTAAAGTTGAATTTTGTATAGCACGATGCATTGGAGAAATCCCGCGCTTGGTCCTTTATTTTCGTCCACCGATAGAATTACCCAAAGTCGGATCAAACCAGCGAGAGACACATAAAGTAATAAAAATTAATGGCTTTTACAAAAAAGTGGTGGACGAAATAAAGGGCGGGCCAAGTTACGATCGTTTCTTGCAAGCGAAATAGATTTGAAAATGGTAAGGTTCAGCCTTTGTCGACTGTACTTACTCATCACTACTAAAGCATAAAATAATCAGCTTACGTCAGTACTTCATAACTCTATATAACATTACCCCAAACGCTGTATCGAGTTTTCCATTTCATTTAATATTCACAAAGTTAATCAACGTTAACGTTTCCACTCGAATGAAAATGCTAACTTCACAAACTTTTCAGATTAAGAAATGACAAACATAAATCATTTATTTGAATTGTGATCACATTATTTAAACTATTCACAAACAAAATGTCCACGTATATTCGGGAGGTTGCTGGAACTTCAAATGATGTTATTCGGAGGCGCGTTTAGTGAGGGCAGATGGGAGTCGCGTTGCGGTCAGCTTAATTTCCGAATACATACCTCGATCAGTGACTGTCTATAGGGTTGACTGGAGCTTTCGGTTTACTAACTTGTGTTCGAGTTTATTTTGAGAGCTTTCAAAGATATATTTGAGTTCGAAAATTGCATTGAGTATTAACACAGTGATAGTTTGTCGTTATAACATAAGTTTTCTATAATATGAACAGGTTAACCGTCTATAAAATGGACCATAACACAATCATAAGCTAAAGTTAGTTTGCCTCCAAACTTCCTTTGGAAATCTAACGCGCTATGAGTATATTGCAACTAGCAGTTTACTTTCAAGATTATTACAAAGTAATAACTGAAAAGTAGTGTAACAATCTCAAACCTCTTTTTAAGTTATGAGTTAGTATTCCTAACCAACTTGCAGTGAGACCCTTATTTGTAATACTAAATACATATTTGAATATTGAAAGAAAGAAAGAAAAAAAGAAAGAAAAAGTATTTATTTCTGAACACCACAGAGACGCGCATCCAAAAAATCCACCAAAGTATAAACATATTTTTTTCCTTGCAACACTCACGCAATTTAATGAAGTACCTCGCCAAAGGACTTGCGAGTCCAGGCTATCATTATTAACAAACAAAAAAAAAGTAATACAGCATTTCCAGCTCTGTTTAGTGCGTGAATGTTGGCAAGAGATTTAAATTTCTACTAAAGCAACATAATATTTATTTATACTATATAACACTATGATTAAATTAAAATAATTGTGCGCCGCTAGTGTGCAGAAAATGGCTGACACTCAGCATTATGCTGCAGCGTTGAGTTTATATCAACATCAACAGCGCTGGTTTTCAGTATCACTATTATCAATCAATATCAAGTATTATTATTATTCAATCGTCTACTAGTTGAAATGGTTCTCCTGAGTGTGTAAAGCTATTAAGGACCCTTAATAGCTTTACACACTCAGGAAAACCATTTCAACTAGTAGACGAATATTCAAGTGAATTGCTTTTCTATTTCAGACCTGATTGATCCAGTTACCATAAATGCTCCGATCTGTCAATTAATGTATACGCCAGATTGCCACGACTTTCTTGAGTGTGTAAATCTATTAAAGATCGATCGATATCCATGTTTATAGATTTTTTTTTACAGCCCTGATCGATCCAGTTACCGTAAACGCTTCTCACTAGGCAGAAGGACATACGATCTGGTGAAGTTAACTAGAAGTCGTCAGATGCGGGCGTCATGTACCCGTTAGTTATGAAAATCCATGAGGCCTTTGTGTGTAGTGGACAACCTTTAGGCTGATTTGATGATAGAATCAACAATTCTTCCGGCTGAATTCCCTGGTATTAAGTTATCATTATATGCAATTAAGTCGAAAACGTAAACGAGTATTATGTGAAGATAGACTGTATTCGAATGAATTTATATCCTATGGTTTTAATAGAACTATCAAATACTAGCGGTTATCACAATCAAATATTAACGATTATCACAGTGATCCTATTAAAGTATTAGGGATATGGAGACTCTCGAACGAAGCTTTTACGAAAGGCGGTTCTCGCGTGCAGCTATCGCATTAAAATGATTGCATGAGCAACAAAAGCTCACCCATTTTTACTTGGAGGGGAGCAATTTTAGGTCTTCTACGTGCAATACAAGTTGCGAACAATTCGATTGGTATTTGCTAAACACATAGGGGCTGTATATGTTGCATACGGCTAAGGTACTGATTCTGAGAGTCTCTATGTATGGAATGGATTTGGGATCTCCAGTAGATCTTTTAGAACAAAACTCTAAATATTTAATTTGCTTATGATGGAATATTCTTGACCATATAATAAATTCAAGTAAAAAGGAGACATAAAACATTTTGCACACACTTCTGCTAAGTGCTTAAACTCTCACAAAGATATATTTAATTTCATAGATGAAATGTATCTACAACTGTATAATTCCTTTCGATTAGAAAATACTTTCAACTGATCATTCAGCCGAATAAAGTCCACTGCTGGACACAGGTCTCCTCTAAAGATCACCACAACGACGGAACTGGGTGTGTTGTATACCTTGTTATTTTTCTGCACCGTTATGAGGTCTGTCTAAAACTAACTAAGAAAGTACATATGATACTGATATAATTACATTAGTACAGGCCAGGTTATGTACCAACCTAGAATGTGCAACCTAGAGCCTCAGAAGAGTCTATAAACCTGCGAACCACCACGACATGACACGAGATGTAAAGGATTTTACAGAATACGATTTACAAATGACTAGCCCCCTAACTTATAATATCTAGCACGGTTACTAAATTATATTAATACCTGAAGAAAAAACTTTGTATCCCTTTTTGAGCACATTGTGCGCACGGAGGAGTGTGAGATTTGGTATAGTTAAAGTTCATATGGAGGAGGAGTGCAGAAAGTAAAAATTTGGGTCTAAATTTTTTTATTACTTTTGAAATTCGACCTTTGGGCAACCACTCGTAAGTGTAATTTTATGTGAGTTTATCTATTTATTTTCATCGTGAAATTCCTTCCAAAGGCTTTAGAATTCGTACAAGAATGTATACAGCCAATTTATATATAAAGCATTCGTTTAAAAATAAAACCTCCTAAAAACCTATTACTCCGAATCGGTACTTACGTAAATTAGTCTGGCTCATGTTTTATGAAAACAAGTTACATCTACAAAATTCACAGAAATTAAATGAAGTGCGACATTTTGTTTGACTTTATATTAAAACCTGAAAGTCATGATAGACGATGAACCTGACGATACTTACAAAGATATAAGCACAACAACAACAAAGCCATGTCAACGCCCAACTTATCCGAGAGAAAACATAACGAGTGTAATTTTATAAAAACGTTCGCCACGTTGTGTGTGGGCGGAATAATTATGTTTATTCGACTCCCATCCCATCACAAGTTCACAGCTTATCAAATTTGTTGGCCAGCTCAGACCTTATTAAGTCTCTGGAGATTTTCATGAACTTTATATCTCACAATGGAGCTACATTATAATTCACATAAAATGCAATTGTTTTAGACTGAAAAATTTAATACAAAAGATACAGAGCCCTAGCGAATGTTAAATTTAAATTATTCGAGGGCCTTTTAGCAGCATTCAGTGGTATTTTATTAACTTAATAGGACTTAAGTTAGGCATAATCATCTTTGGGCAAAGTTTTAATTTTGTACATTCTGGTGAAATATCGTTTCATAATATTACCCCGTATTTATTTTTATCTCTCAAGCCTGCTAATATGCGACTTCATTTTATAGCTGCCTTCCAACAATATTTGGAATCTTCAAAAACAACACATAACGTTGTATTAATCTAGTTTCCGTTGTTTCTACTTTTCGTTTGATGTCCATGTCATGACAAACCTACTATGAACCCACTATGTGTTTACATAGTAATATCTTCTTATAATAGTTATTAATTTTTAAACGATGTTCCTCACTAAGCTTTCTGTTGTATTGTGGGTACAGTTTACAGACATAAATCTAACGTGCACCCCGCATACACCCAGACCCAAGACAACTATCTGTAAATCATACAAATATAGTTCCTTGCTGTGATTGAACCCGCGATACGTAGCGAATTGCTTAGCAAATGCGCCAACCGTGCCGTCAAAATAATTATATTAATATTATATATGTAGTGCTTGAAATGCATGTGCCTGTTGTCTGATATCCTAGGTCTGTCATGCTCACTTAAATGTCTTGCTGGTTGGTATAATTGTCACTGGTAGCGGCGTTATGTATTAGGTCATTGGTATACAATATGGTTGAAATAAGCGATGTTGAATCAGACATCATGTTCGTGAACGAATGCAGTCTGAAAGTACATACTACATAAATACAACTCACAGCCAAACATTTACACACTAATAGAATTAACTCGGATTTTATATAAATTAAATTAAACCTTAAACAACATTGGAAGAAAATTTAAGCATTCCCAAAAATATTTTAGTCATTAGGGATCCCTAAAACAATACAATATGAAGTTCTTAATTGTTTCTATGGAAAATTCTTTTTATTCAGGTCCTTAAGCTGTATGTCGCGGCTTAAAATTGAACACTCTTCATTAATCATGTTAGCAAAAAAAAGGTCCACTGCTGGTTATGGGCTTTCAAATTCACACACGCACTCAATCGCTTACATTTATTTACACACACACGCACTCCACATCGCCAAAATACTTGCCGTAATTGCCACGCTGGCAGACGGGCTGGCGATCGCAGTTGAGTTGTAATTAATGTAGGTAGTCGAAATTCGCTGCTACCCATCCTCCGGCTAATTCATAGTTACCTATTAGGACACCCGTGGATTAGATTGGGTGGTGATATTCTTAGCCACCACACGGTAATAATGGGACACTCAATTTCTGCAATATTTCTTTTTTTTTCTTTACAAAACGTTTCCCCACACTAGAATTTCTCCTAAGTCGTGGGTATGTTTACAAACACAAATTCCACACACAATACACCCAGACCCGGAACAACTACCTGTAGATCGTACAAATATTTGTTCCGTGCGGGAATCGAACCCACGACCCGGTGCGCAGCAGCCGACTGTATCAGCCACTGCATCAATTGTGCCGTCAAAAGAAGATGCCGCCATTCGATCGCTAGTATATCATCGTCTCTTGATGTCCGCAGCAATGATTGGTCATACCTGACAGATATTGACGATAGTTTGTTGTTATAAGCATAGATAATACACATCTGTTAAACCCACACAAATTGTATGTATGTTTTCCATTTATATTTTAATAAATATGTGGAAAAAGAAGGTCTAGAGTAGATGTATCTAATTCTTAGTTGAAGAACTTTATTCTGTACGTGGGAAAATTCTGTGTCATGGACTTCTCTGCCCATGGAAAAACGGACGGGCATGCTAGACTAAAGCTCCGGTGTTCTTTCCACATACTGCTGGGGGTGTAGAATTTATTCACGGATTCGTAGTCCCGAAGGATGAAGGACTTGATCGGATTCAGTGCAATGGGTGCAAAACGATGAATAAAAGCTTACATTATGAAAATGATGATGTCAACATGAACGCGTATGATACCCTCGTAATATGGTGTTTCTAAAAAGCTAGTACATATTATTTCTACATGAGACTGACTTGCGTGATTGACGTCATAGGATGATTTCCAGCCTAAGTCGGTGGTAAAAAATATTTAATTTATAAGTTTTAGTCGTCTTCAGAATCACGGGTGAGTACATCTGGAAACCGATATAAACTTGAAGCTAATTTGTCATTTGTTAGGTTATTTTCCCGGGGTAATAGAAGCCTAAAACCTAGTCGAAGAACCATCCCATCCATGAGTGATAACCGCATTCGAATTCATTAGGTGGTTTTGAACAAAATGAGTAACAACGCGAGATCTCATTAATAAGTAGTAGTGATAGCGATGATTTCCTTGTGGTTCTCCGCTAAATGACCACCACTCTCTTCCTATGTGTGTCGTAAAAATAAACAAAGGTTGATATCAAGAGGATAGTCAGCACCATCCTTTCATATGCTAATAACAATGATATTGTGACCACCAATCCACCGGTAAATCGTGGTGGTTATGGAAATATTTCCTATGACCACTCAGTGTAGTAACCATTGGAAGGCCCATGTTCAGCAGTGGACATGTACGGGCGGATGTGTGATAACAATGATTACACTTTGCTTAATCATAAAAGAAAAACAAGCGTAAATATGAAGACAAAAAATCTAATTTCAAATCATGATAGAAGAAAGAAAGACATTGTTGTATACTTTCTTCCCTATCTCTATCCCTTTTTAACTGTTCACGACATTTTGTCTTTTCATCATTTTAAAGATCACCACAACGACCGACATGGCTGTGCTGTGGACTCACTGAGGGGTTTTGCCATAATCGCCACGCATGGCAGACGGGTTGCCGATCGCAGTTGACTTGTTATTGTATTCGAAGGACGCTGCTGCCCATCCTCCGGCTAATCCATTAGTCGACTTTTACGACACCCACGGGAGGAGATGGGGTGGTGGTATTCTGAGCCGGCACCACACGACATTTTCTGTTAACCCTAAATTATTATTTCTTACTTATATAGCCAGGATGAATGGACGATCCCTATCCACTTTTGGCGGCTTTCGTCTAAAGCGACTAAATGTTAATATTGTAATACCGATGATACTCTTTGGTAGGAGACCATTTAGAAAAGAACGATAAATGTTTAAAATTGGTATTTGAAAATTACTTTGAGAGAGTAAATAGTTCGGCTGATGTAGCAAGCTAGTCGGTACGAATTGTAAAGATCAAATTCAAATTCAAATTCAAATTCATTTATTTGCTAAAATGTAGGTATACAAAGTATGATCTTAAATTAAATTGGCCCGTTTACATTCTACCATTGCATATGGTGTGCAAATATTTATTATGTTAGGTAGTACACTGTTAATATTTTGTGTTATTTTTAAATAACAACAAACAGAAACACAGTTGTACTTGTATTCTAAATTATTACTCATATGAAAGAAAGTAAATAATTGATGTCAAAGTTTTACCGCAGGTCAACAATAACTTTGAATTTATAATGTCAGTATGTCAAATGATCTTTGAAGAGAATACATGAAAAGTAATAAAGATTATTAGCAGTTCATCGGAGTATAATAATTTGATATCCTGGTCACATAATCTAAATCAATATCAATATAAACAATCAGCAGCAGCATCTTTTTTCTAATAAAAATGTGTGGTGCTCAACTTATATTCTTATTTTTTGTCTTCTTTTATTCTTATGGTTTTCATTAAAAGCGTGTTGTATTAGTTTTTAACAAACATTTATTTTCTTTAACTAATATTATAAAGAGAAAACATTTGTTTATTTCTATGTTTGTTTGTAATCGATAAACTCAAAAACTACTAAACCGATATTAATATTTTTTTACTTATATAAAAAAGCTACATTATTATTGAGTAACATGAATAATATTTTTTTTAGGAAATTAGAGATCTTTTCGAAAATTGCAATAATGTAAACCAAGGTAACAACTTTTTTCCTAGAAAAGTCATTATGCCACGTTGCGCTGCGACAACTAATGATGATACATAAAACAATGTATCAGATTCTTATAGTACTCATCATTACTCACAAAAAAGTACTGGAGGCTATTAACCAACTAAATAGTAATTATATATATAAGAAAATAAGGTGTAACATGTTGATTAAAATCCAGTTAATTTTTTACAAATTCATGACAAATGTATTCTGTCATTATCATAATATCAGTCATATATACGTCTACTGCTGAACAAAGCCCTCCCCCATGAATTTCCACACTTGGAAACCATTTTGGGGGTAATTTGCTAATCCTCACCATACTTGGCAGGCGGGTTGGTAAACGCAGAATGGCTACTGATTCACAGAAGGGACGCTGCTGCCCATACCTCCTGTTGTATCTTAGTCGCCTTTTACGACATCCACGGAAGGAGATGAAGTGGTGCTATATTCTTAATCTGGACTATGCGGAACTAAATATTAGGAAGGTATGTAACAACCTTCACATGTTGGTGCATTATTTAAGGTGAAAGAAATTGTGAAGTACCTACAATTCTATAGACTCAGTGGTAAATGAAGATAAAGATGTTCATTATCTAGAGGGATTTTAAACAGTCTAAATCCACGGGATCTCCTGCCCCATAAAATTGTACTGCGTGTGGATACTCCTTGAGAACTTTGAAGCCGCCCAAATTGTGTAATGACACTAGGCTCCAAGTCTTATATATAATAATAATATATAATATAATTTGAATCACATTCTTCACACGTTCACGTTTTAATTTCCAGTTACACATAAATGTTTTATGTGGTCGGTAATTACAGTAATGATCTGTTATATAGCTGCTTCCATTCACACATTTTAATGTGAAATGAAATGCTAGGACAATTCTCATTTCATTTCCGTACAGACAAAAATTCCATTACTTGAGTGACGATGGGCGCGCCTTGCGTAGGCAAACTTCTACAAATAATTAACATTATTTTTCAGATGTTGGCATTTATTATAACTTAAATAGAGTGATTTTTCGGTATTTAGTCTCGACTGAAGATAAACCACCTGAACTTGTAATAAGGCCGCCCCCCAGGCACTTTTCGGGGAGGATTGTGAAGGATCCCCTCAAGTCTCACTGTGCGCTGTGCTACGCACATGGTGGCACGTGTCCACATGCGCACCACCGTCTTCCCGGGGTACATTCGTGATAAGAGCGCAGACTCCCCAATCTGCGCACCCGCGACCCCCGAGGGAACCACCATGAACTGACGGCAGGGGGCTCAGGCGTATTGGACCAGGGCTCCCGGGCAGTTGTTACCTCAGCGCCATCTCGTCCTTCTCCTTGTGGGATCAGCCGTCTTCCGAGCCCGCTCAGCAATCTCCTTCTGGAGCATGACGCTCTCACAGAAGGAGACCACTGCACTTAAATTTGCATTGGATTTGCAATACAGCGCTGGACGCCTAACAGCCGGGATGACCATACAGATACATACGTAGAGGGCCACAGACCCCACGACCCCCGACTCCCCCGTAGAGACGGCGAACTTCCTCGCTCGGTCCCCCGAGATTGGGTGGCACCCGGTGAGGGTACCTAAAGGGATTGTACCTAAAGGATTTCCACGAAGCCTTAGGCTTACAAATATCATCATCACGTGATCTGGTCCAGTACTTTGGGTAAGATTGAGAGATGACACAGGGTCTAGACACTATTAAAAAGCCTGGTATGCGGGGATGATACGGTCAGGCCTAATATGCACTCTAACTCCCAGCAGTCTGCGGCCAAACTGTAAGTATCTACGATGAGTATTAACAAACACATGTTCAGCAACATTTCATGCAAAGCGCATTCTTTATTATGAATTAGAAACAGAACATAGTGTAGTACCACATTGTGGTATCGTTTGCAGAGGATTACACTTGCAAGTTTCTATATGCCGCGCAATTTGTAAAACCTAACTGACGACTAGCAACGTTTATAGCAATTTGTGCGACTCAATTTAAGGCACTGGATTATTGTAACGTTTGAAGACGTTTTGCAACTTTTTTTTGGTAAAACATCAAATGTCAAATTTTGTGCACACACATATTTAGGCAAAGCATTCAAATCCCGTTTACTACATTAATTTCTGCATCAACTTACCATCTATATAGCTCTAGAATGCATACTCATAAACACATAGTTATAAGACTCAGCTGAGATCAATGCACGAATATAGAAGTCTTAGAAGTTGTTACGAACTTTAGTGCGTGAGTGGCGCTTTCCCACTTACAATATTCTTGGCTTGCGCCAGAGTTCCTAGTAAATTGAACTCGAACCGTGCACTTGCAGTTTCTGACTGCTGAATGTGAGCAATTTACTTTGGTGTTATTTTGGACACGTATGTAATATGTTTGTTTAATTGTTTTGGTAAATAGTACTATAAGTTATAAGTTCAGGAGTTTATAATATTTCTTAGATCATCTTCGGTATGTTTGTAACGTTTGCCTTTTAAGTTGTTTTTCATACTTCTGAAGCCCTTAGGTATGCCAAATCGTTAATTACGTTGATTCACTTTGATTATAAAGATACTTTTCGAAAATATATTCGTCTGAATATTGGTAATCTTTTTTTACTTAATTTAATTCAGGTTTACTGAACTTAATTGTAAATACGGTCGCATTCATAAGTCCAGTAGCAATTTCATAAAGCGATAGATTAGATTAGACACTGTGTGATAGACACTTTTGTGATTACTTAATAGTTTAGGGTTAAATTCCAATCTTCTTTTCGTTAAGAAAATGAATACTTAAGCTATAACCTCAATGCCCAATAAATAATTGTAGCAGTTTGTTAACTTTATGTCAGTAATTATGACGAATAAACATTTTTGTTTTGTTGTCACTTTTTACAGTTGTTACGCATTTTTTATTCTCGACCCTTTATTCTAATAACAATATCAAAAATTTTATCTAGAAATCTTGGCCGAGATCACGGTAGACGACACTGGATACACCTTTTAAAGTGCAAACAATTACAGAAGGGAATTTTGTGAATATTTTTGTGTTAAAGACAATAAAAAGTTACGAATTACTTTTATTATTGTTGCAAAATTGCATAACGAGATCGGAACCTAAGCCAGGCGCCTCACATTCCAACACTAGACACTTACGGCTACCGGAATATATTAATTTACTACCAATTTTTGGAATCGAATAAAACTTGTCATGATCTGCAACAAAAATAATTCTGTCTCATGTAGTGACAGCAGTGTGCGAACTATGTGCGTACTGTGTTGAGATAGTTACACGTACAGACGATTACAGACAGTACCGTGTGTTCACATCAATACAAACCTTAACGTGCTACTGCTCTAATGAACGCTTACTGTACAATACAATGTGCGAGCGATTCAATACAATCGCACTATTCTACCTCAAAATGACGCAAACTAACCTAAAAATAAAATAGGTTGTATATATAATGTAAATATGGATAACGGAATGCTATAACGAGATATGTATTAAGCACTTACCTTCTATCAAGCTCGTACTTAACGATATCACATCGCTCACGTTAAAATTGAAATTATGAACTGAACTGTCTGCCTGCAGCGTAATGTGAATTTTGTGCAGCCATCGCTGGAAACAGTTGACGACCCGTATAATTGTTATTAATTTATTATATTTTAGTTTACGATAGTTGTATTTCTACAACACTTAGTTCTTCTATACATAACAACACACACATTTGTTTTATTTATTACTTACCTACAAACTACTTTCACTATTACTATTTGCTACAAGCAGGTATTTTTATTTATCCATGTTTTAAAAATCTGATTTACATCCGTAAGACGTCACAACTTAAAGTCCAGTTGAAAACCAGTGTTAGGCACTAGTGGTCGGGCATTTTTGCTGAACTGGGCCTATTTGGCGCACTAGTGGGGTACACAAAAATGTTTTCCTTGGGATATTATTGTAATTTTTTTAAATTGAGTTTATATACCATATAGCCAAATACATTTAATTACTTTCTATATACAAATAACATGAACGCACACGAAGTACTTACATAAATCGCTGGGGAAAATTGCCTAGCTCGAATTCTCTGGCTAACTCCCTCTAAACGGTTTAACGAATACGCACAAAAGAGAGCAATCGAGCACCTGAATGTGTCTGAATACAATTTGATTGCCAGTCGCCCTTTCATATTCGTTAATAGACGCCAGAGAGTCTGACTGTGATGTATGGTAGCCATTTTGTAGATCCGCGTTCGTAATAACTGTCAAATCACGCGTGCTCAATACTAAACCAAATAATCATTTGCGAAATAAATTGAGTGGTATTATGCATGATTGTAAATAAATCCTCATTGTCTAATACTGAACGATGGTTATTTGTTCACTTGATGTCTGCGTGTCGTCCTACGTGTCGGCTCAAATTACAGAAATTGGATTCCATATTTCAGTGGTTTGGCAATATGTACGACTCTGTCAATGTTATGCCTTCGTCATTTGTAGTAAATTATGTTGAAAGGGACCGCGTATTTATAGCGCTATTGATATGAAAATATAAACCCCGGAATAACTTCATAACCTCAATTTGGTGGCACTATGGACGAAAAATCGCATGCAGCGTTAATCAGTGCAGTCGTGCATGAAAATGTGGTCCGCTACTTTAATTATATCAACAGCCTGATTTACTCAAATTCAATTCCTAGCATGAAGATTATGTTCATTTCATTACGCGTAGCCGTAATTTGTAATCCGTTGGTATTCATTAAACAAATAATTTAATTTATTATTCGAGATACATCTGTTCACCTTTATTATATCTCTATATATATTATTTACTGGCTGGGACCCGCGGTTTCACTGGCGTTTAATTTAAAAGAAATTAAGAGTACTTCGACATAGACGCTTGACATAGAATATATATATTGGATTTCAAGGGTTTTACTTTTTTGCGCGGAACCCTAATAATTTTTCTAAAATAATAGTAGCCTAAGTTATTCCATATAAAATAAGCTATCTGCCTGTGAAAGTACCGTCAAAATCGGTCCAGCAGTTTCGGAGATTACCCGGAACAAATAGACAGACAGAAAGACAAAAATTTAAAAATTGTTTTAAATTGTTATTTTCAGATTACAAACAGACACTTCAATTTTATTTATTTATATAGATATCCATGTGGTGTCCGGATTAAGAATATAACACCACCCCATCTCCTCCCGTTGATATCGTAAAGGGCGACTAAGAGACTCTTAACCAAAGGATGGGCAGCAGCGTCCGTTGTGAGGGACAGCAGCCATTCTGCGCTCACCAAACCGCCTGCTAAACGTGGGGAGTACTGGCAAATTCCCCCAAAAATTAAGACCTGTGTTGTATATAACAGGACGTTCTTGAAGTCTATGGGGGAGGCTAGTGCCGTGGACGTCCTTTGCCTGATATGAAGATTTCGTGCATTTAATTTTGCTGTATAAGTTAGAAAAATATTTGTTTAGACGACAAAAGTAGGTATGGTAGATATGCATATCAAGTGAATGATAAAACGTATAACCCAGATTAATACAATAAAATAATATAATATAAGTTCAAGAGTCAACTGGAACTATCATCTCCACGCGGCTTCTTTGCCGACCTTACTTAAATTCTAAGATTTTCACCTTAGTGTCAATTTACACGTGTGTTGGTAATGACCAACATAATATCCGATATGTAATCGAGTCCTTAGGGGTAACCACGCATCAGTAAAGGCAGTGTGGGAGCCAGATCAACTAACGACCTGGCGAAGGCTGGCGGAACATATTGGGCGAGGAAGGTGGAGGACCTTCACGCTGGGCAACCGCGCTTGTAAACAATAGACATTTACTGTATTTTAAACTCAGTGGTTTCGGAGAATAAGTTCGTGGAATAGTAATTTTTCATCTATTTTCTTAAATATCTTTGAAACTATTTATTAAAATATTATAATATAATATTAGTGACCCTCGCAATAAGTCCTTCTATTTGATATATTACACGGTACAATCTTCAAAACGTTTTATTTTTATTTTCTAAGTTGCTCCCCAAAAGTCGCTCCCATATTCAGAATTCGGTTATTTACGTTACACGTTCTTGTTTGGGTTGCAGTACACAATTTTATGTAACTTAATCGGTTCAGAAGACTTGGAGCAAAAACTTGGCTGTGACAGACGGACAGACAGACAGATACACAAGTGATCCTATAAGGTTTCCATCGCTTTCATTAGGAACTATGGAACCCGAAAAATTAAAGGTCTTAATATATGGTGACGGCTCAGAATACCACCACCCCATCTCCTCCCGTGGGTGTCGTAAAAGTCGACTAAGAGATTAGCCGGAGGATGGGCAGCAGCGTCCTTCGAGTATATTAACAGCTCAACTGCGATCGCCAACCCGTCTGCCAAGCGTGGCGATTATGGCTAAACCCCCCAAATGAGCCCACAACACACCCATATCAGTCGTTTTGGTGATATTTGGGGGAGGCCTGTGTCCAGCAGTGGACTTTATTCGGCCGAAATGATGATATATTTACCAAGCAAATCTCTACCACGATAAACAAAAATCTCTAAGATTCAGAAATCAGCAACAACAGTGGTATTCCATTATTTTGTAATATTTTATATAAACTTATCAAAATTTTGTATGTAATTCTGATTTAAACGGTTTGATTAAACTGTTTACAGCAAGTACCAGTATACACACACGTATCAAACACAAATTACGTTCAAATTCAATCCTTTGTTACTAGGTAAATTCCAATTAATAACCTTTGTTATAGACACACTATTCAGTGGGGCAAAACAGTAATGCGTAGTAAATTATAATTATCTCCAACAATAATAAAATTCGGTACAAAATCAATCGTAGAGTAATTTTCATTAATAGATTGGGGTTGCTTTTAATAGTCCCATAATAAGGCGACAGTTGAGTTACATAATAATATATAAATTATCGCTTATAAAATAAGTCATATACCGTTTCACATTTGAGGGACACAACTACTACTATTACAAGTTACCACGCAGAACGAGTAATCTAGGGATGCCCATTCCCAGAATGAATAGGGGGTAATCTTGCCGCGTTTGCGCTAAAGGGTGGTGGATAAACCGGGTGGTGCGCAAATGGGCTGGTTCGACCACGTGAAGTGCCTACTACGTCATCACAGAGTATCGCTGTGAAGTAGCAACATTGTTGGCAGCAATAATACTGCTGCGTTTCATACGATGAGGTTAGAATACAGGCAGCCCAACAAAAAATAATTGTGCGGTCGGGGGACCCCCGTCAGTCAAATATGATAGAAAGAGACAGAGTATGTATTACCGTATGTAATTAAAAGAAACAGAGAATGAGAGTGAAAGGTTGCCTAGAGGAGGCATACCGCTTTTTCCGTGACGATTTCTGCCAGTTGACTCTACTGTAAGCCGCGTAAAAGAACGTCGTTCTAAAAATATGGCAAAAATACGAGAAGGGTCCGACATGGAAAAAGTGTGTCTGTCCTATAGGTCGGCAACATATTAGCGACTCCTTTGGTGGTGCCGATGTTTATGGGCGGTGGTGATCGCTTAGGCAACATCGAAAAAAAAACGCGTTTCGACGATAAATTAGCAATCATATTAGGCATGAGTAGCATTATAATAAAACATGGAGGATGACGTCTCCGACCACGAACCCTGCAAAGTGTTCGAAACGTCAGGAACAACAAAAATCTATAATATACGCGATGTTATCCGTTTAAAAGTGTTTTATGTGTAATAATCGCGAAAACCCAAAACAATACTATAATATATTGTGGCTTTGCCAAACTAAAATCTTATTTTTTATCCACTTCTGGTACGTATACAAAAGTTTCGCTTTGCTGTCAAGTAGCTAGTTAGCTGTCCAAAACCAAAACTTTCTTCTACAATATAAAGTCTGAACAAAATAAATTGAAACAAAAGTTACCACTAATTATCGTCGGTTCTGTGATGTCGGCTACGAATAGCACCGACCCATCTCATACCGTGGGTGTTCTAAAAGGTGACAGTGGGGTTAGTCGGAGCATGGGCAGCAGCGACCTTCGAGTATATCAGCAACTCAACTGCGATCGCCAACCCGCCTGCCAAGCGTAGCAATTATGGCTAAATCCCTAATGAGCACACAATATACCCAGACCGACCTGACTTGGGTGAGGCATGTGTCCACCAGTGGAATTTATTTGGCTACAATGTTGATGATGGTGACAGCGATCAGCATCCTTCCTATCTAGGAGCTATCATTTTATAGACTTCAACCACAACAACCGCTGACAATAACAAATGATTTTCTTTTCAAGTGCCGCTGCACTTGTGGCTGTCGTAAAAGAAAATTAAGGGATTACGTCAAGGACGTGCGTCTTCCTCCTACCCTAAAAACAAGAAACTGCGGTTACCAATCTGTCTTCCAAGCATATTGTATATGGCAACATATATAACCAGTCTTCGCGAACATGTACGGCAGTTGACCATAACTGCCATCGCAAATAAATTATTGTAATATCATTGCAGAATGTCCATCTGGATTTAGTAAAAGGCGACCAAGGGACTCTAGAGGTATGGGCAGCAGCATTCTTCTTCTTCATTCTGGGTCACCCACCTGCCTGCCCAGCGTGGCACACGGCACTCGGCATGTTTCCTGTCATCATTGCTGGAAGGAGGCCTTTGTTTAGCAGTGCACATATTTTGGCTGATATGATGGTCCTTCTTCATATATTTTCTCATTATATGTTTTACCATAATTTGTACCAATCAAAATTGTATATTTAATTAATTCAAAAGAGTGGCCATGTTGTATTTTGCCAGGTATGTTACATAAAACCAACCGATTGGATCCGTGCAACTTAAATTCTAAAGTTTTGTAAGTGCTAGTAATTAGTTTATTTGAAACTAGCTAATACGCTGTGTTGCAATCCTGTTTCAAATATTCAGATTATTTTCTATGTCTCAAACTTTCACGTGAAATAATTGAACAAAATTTCAACTCAAACGGATGAATAATATAAAAACGCATATGGGACAATAAAAAAAAAAGATCAATGGTGTGGCGGTCCAAATTGGAGTCTGTGATTTTGGATACCCACAACCTAAGTATCTTCCAATCACGAGTAAATTTTCAGCTTAATTTTCTAGGCAAGCGTGCTCCATCGTCTACCAAATCGTTTCTTAACATCGGGTGGGATAGTGTTTAAACACAATCCGATCCGCAATTCGATGTATAAAAATAAAAATAAAGCTGTGTCATAGGTGTGTTTACAGACACAAATTCCACACACAATACACCCAGACCCGCTGAGACCTGCAGATCATACAAATATTATCGTGCGGGAATCGAACCCGCGATCCGGAGCGCAGCAGCCGACTGCCTCAGCCATTACACCAACCGTACCGTATTGACGGGCAGATATGACTAGTTACTGTAACACCAACATGCAGTATATATCTTCATCATCATTATCATTTCAGCCGAATAAATTCCACTGCTGGACACAGGTCTCCCCCAAAGATCACCACAACGACCGATATGGGTGTGTTGTGGGCTCATTGGGGGGTTTTGCCATAATCGCCTCGCTTGGCGGTTATACACGGTATAGATAGGATATTTTTAAATATTACATATTTGCCTCTTTACTTAATATCTCTTTTCATTAATTAATTTATTGATTTATGTCGTAAGCCTAGCATCACAAGCAGCATCACAAGCAGCATCATGCTGAAATAGAGCCACACATTTTTGGCCTCATCCAGGTAGCTTCAAATTTTGTTTTCAGTTTTTTTCTTTATTTTATTTTTAATTTCCTATGCGAGCCCAAAATTAAACAGTTTTTTTTTCTCTCTCTTTCAACGTACAAAATACAAATATAAACCCAAAATACGTTTACAAGCAAAAACGAGCACAATCAATCTTTCAAACAAAGGTATAAAACTTTTACTTTCAATCCAATCACAATTAGGTAAGTAATCCATGTAATTACTTAAAGCCGGCAGATCTATTCGGCCCAACAAAAACCTGGACATTTCGGCGGTTACAAAGGGAGTTCCATCAAACTTGATCAAGGGATCCAAAGAAAAAGTCGGGTTCGGAAAAAGATTTGACCCTCGGAAGTTGGGGCTTCTGACATACATAGGGGAAATGGTTTTAATCTTATTTGGTGTTACTTAAACTTTATCTACATCTTACTGTGTGGGAGAAATGGTAATGTTATGTGTGATATATTTGTGTACTTGTGAATTAGATAGTACAGCGTTGTGGGTAGGGAAAATCTAAATATTTTATCGGGAAGTTAAAAGGGAGGGTTTTATAAAATTTGGGGCTGTATAAATGAATAAAAATAGGAGTGTGCAACTTGTCCAGGGGTTCATGAATTTTCAAGAGCCTCCACGAGTGTTGAAACCTAAGTACGTTAGGCTTACCACGGGTAGTCAGTCCCGTTACCAACCTTGATGACTAGCTAATCTTTTCGCCACGGCATGTGCTATTCCAATGTTAAATGTTTCGTGCCGATACGGTTGATGAAATTTCTCCAGATGTGCCTGAAACATATTTTAGGAAAAGTTTGTAGCACGATCCAAATTGTAAACATAAATTGTACCTATAAACATTTCATTTAATACCAGATACTCAAGTTGCTGGTATCTATCGCGCTTGCTCTTCATATAAGCCAAAAGACATCCACTGCTGAATAGACTTCCATAATTGTCTCACCACGCTTGGCATGCGGGTTAGTGAGCACAGTATGGCTACTACTCCACAGAAAGGACGCTGCTGCCTATCCCTCTGGTTTAAAGTTCCTTAGTTGCCTTTTACGACATCAATGGGAGGAAGTGGAGTGTTGCTATATTCTTGATCCGAACACTACACAATACTCGCTCTTAACTATACCGATTTATTTTGGATGCATTCATGATTTGACGCATTATATAAAACATGATACAGCGGCAGAACCTTACATAGCAATTAAAGCGATTATTTTCCAACTTAATTGAAATCCTAGCACTTATATGGTTGTTTAATTACCTATAAACTTTCTCGTTATCAGAGTCCATTGCTTGTAAATGTAACATTAAGAGAGAAAAGTTTGTATATGCTAATTTTGTGGTTACTGAATCCAGTGTTTGCATCTCTACTAAGCCGTAATTTCTGTTGTATGCTGAATATCATATGGTATCATATGGTATTCGTATCAAGATACCTAGTGACTTTTTCAATAAACTACGGATTATAAATGATATGAGAATCTGATGATGCATTGACTTTTATTGAAGCTCACCAAAATAAATATAATGCCCTTCAAGAACAAACATCGCAATAAAAGATATCATCATTTCGGCCGAATGAAGTCCACTGCTGGACACAGGCCTCCCCCAAAGATCACAACAACGACCGATATGGGTGTGTTGTGGGCTCATTGGGGGGTTTTGCCATAATCGCCTCGCTTGGCAGACGGGTTGGCGATCGCAGTTGAGTTGTTAATGTACTTGAAGGACGCTGCTGCCCATCCTCCAGCTAATCCCTTAGTCGACTTTTACGACACCCATGGGAGGAGATGGGGTGGTGGTATTCTGAGCCGGCACCACACGGCAAATATCGTGCTGATAAAAGATATGGACTAAACCTATTTTAATAAAATTGGTTCAAACAGCTTTCATCTTTTCTGTAGTTGAAAGTTATACCCCTAAATTAATATAAATTTTACGTGTTCGCTATTTAAATATGGAATTATTTTGAGGAAGTTCCACTAGGGGTGATTTATTAATGTCGATTTGATAAAAAATATTTTTATTGTTTTGTAACTTGCACAAATACATGTATGTAAAAATATTTTATTTTGTATCTACTTGACAGATGTAGTTTATACCTAAGTGAGCCATCGAAATGGTTATTAAACAACTAATATTTGACTCTTTGTAATGAAAATATAAACCTAACTTCAGAGATAAAACCAATATTTTAGTTGAATAGATAATCTAATTAATATAAACATTAGAAAAATATAAACGATACTAACGTCCACAAGTGCACTGTATCTATGAGTATCAGTCAATGAAGCAAAGGGAAATAAGCACAAAATACTTCCTAAAAGTGTAGCCATAACGTAATTTATTTTGTTTTGATGTTGTTCGTCCTATACGAGCTTGAGATAAAGGAAATTTTCCCTCGGTAAAAGTAAACAATCAATGTGGTGTTATTAATGTATTTTGTTGTACTCCATTGGTTACACCATTTGTTCTGATTTAAAATAAACAAGATTTGTATTTTCTTTTTCTTTAATGTTTAGAGCTTAAGGTTCGGTTTGGAACCGAATTGAATCAGATGATTTATTTTCAATCAGTGTTTGTCCTATGCAATCAGCTTAATAAAATTAAACCTAATATTATGACCTGTAATAAACTTACGGATTTTTTCGGATAATGAATCATGTACATAGATACCTAATTTTAACATAAGTGCAGTAAATCAGTCGTAAAAAATAAACATATGATTGAACGTTCAAAAGTGGCAATCAGGTTTCACATTTAGATAGTGGCATCGTTGGTGCCATATCCACTTTTTTGTTATTAAAATCTACGATTATTATAAAAAGTTCGCATAAATCGACTGGCGAGCTTTTGTCGGTAACTGACATTTAATTATTGTATTCCTCCAAGATAAATTGAAACCCGTTTGGTTATTTTATACTTCCACTCTTACCTCGAAGGTTATTCTGGAAAGAAGAAATTTTTTTAAGAGGACGAAATGGCCACTTCTCTACGCTTTTCCCCGGGGAGGAGAAAGTCCATGATGGATTTTCACCGCGGTGGAGGAAGTCAACGATGGATTTCCGCCGCGGTAGTAAAAATAACAAGGTGATATTTCAGCATCTATAAATACTCTACAGAATGCGACATAATACATATTTTAAATGAAACATATTTTACGTACATTATTCACATAAATGTAAAAATATAGAAACTGTCTAAAAATATTGGAACAGTCAATACCTAAAACTGCTCTTGCAAATATATTTGCAAATATGCATAAATTAAGAGAGTAAAACTAACCTACAGTAAACACATTCAATAATCTAGTACAAGTTTACATGCAAACCTAATTGATTTGCTGCTCATGTAAATACTGAACGTACCGTGCCGCGCCGTGAGCATAATGTGCTGTTTGTTATATGCATTTCAATATTGGCTCCGTAAACTGTAACGTCATAAGGCACAGCCCAGTAATTGCAATATTATGATCATACTATGAACTATTACAATTATGACTTTTAATAAGTTAAGTTCCGTGTGGTGTCCGGATTAAGAATATAGCACCACTCCATCTCCTCCCGTGGATGTCGTAAAAGGCGACTAAGGGAATCTAAACCAGATGGATGGGCAGCAGCGTCCCTTCTGTGAAACGGTATCCATACTGCGCTCACCAACCCGCCTGCCAAGTGGTGAGTATTGGCAAATACCCCCCAAAATGATTACACAATTGTGAAAATCTATGGGGGAGGCCTTTGTTCAGCATGGCCGATATGATGAATAAGTTACAATGTTTGCTAACTTAGTAGCCCCAGTCCGATTTCTATTTAGGAACTTTTTAGCATAATGTTTCTTTATGAATCATAATCATGAATGGCTACTACAACGCTAGCTAAAGTCCCTCTGACAGTAAGAAATCTGCTGATCAACAAAGAAAAGAAAAAAATCCCCCAAAGAATTTCACAATTGTGTCATCAATTTGGGGGGGATTTGCTAATACTCGCCACGCTTGGCAAGCGGTATTGGTAAGCGCAGAATGAAGCTGTTCCACAGTAGGGACGCTGACACTGATTGAAAATAAATCATCTGATTCAATTCGGTTCCAAACCGAACCTTAAGCTCTAAACATTAAAGAAAAAGAAAATACAAATCTTGTTTATTTTAAATCATAACAAATGGTGTAACCAATGCCATATTTATAAATAAGAGCTAGATCTAAGAGGACCCTTATTTTTATTTATTTTTATTGGTGCCCAGTGGAAATTCTTCATTCTTCTTTCTTGGTGCCTCGCTTATAGGCACATCTCGGAGAGGGTGACTGTAAAGCGGTCACCCCCCCGGGGGGATTGTAAAGGATACCCCAAAGCGTCCCACGGCAGCGCGTGACTACATGCGTGCTACCGTCTTCTCTTGGGTCGCTTGGTGTGAGCATGCAGATTCCCCAATCTACGCACCCGCGAACCCAGAGGTCCTCCACCTTATAGCAACGGCAGGGGTTTTCAGGGGTATCGGAATTAGGCACCAGGGCGGTTGTTACCCCGGCGCCGTCTCCTTCTTCTTCGAGCGGGATCGGCCCTCTCCCGATCCCGCTCTGCGGTCTCCTTCTGGAGCATGACGGTCTCACAGAAGGAGACCACTGCATTTCAGTTTTCGTGCTCTGCCAACATAGCCGACACTACTGCTGGCAGAGAGAGATCTTGCCCGATCTGATCGACCAGGATGCGCCGCTCGGCGGCCCACGCAGGGCACGCAGATCTAAGAGGACCTAGTATGATACCAATTTTGTTTTGTTTTACAAACGGTAACATTCAAGATATAACACATCATTCCAGTTGATGAAGGTGACAATTCTGAGCACATCATCATACCAGCCGAAGGATGTCCACTGTTGAACAAAGTCCTTCCCAAAAGACTTCTGCAACGAGCAGTTACACTGGTGGCCGGATTTTTTGTTTGTGTCGTCATTGAGGGGAATTCGCTCATACGCACCACACTTGGCAGGCGGGTTGATGAGCGCTGTACAGGTACTGATCCACAGAAGGGAAGCTACTGACCATCCCTCGGGTTAAGGTCCCTTAGTCGCCTTTTACGACATCCACAGGAGGAAATAGAGTGGTGGTATATTCTATATCTGGACACCACAAGGACTACTACACTACGTACAATAAATGTTATATCCAAGTAACACCTTTCTCTATTACGAGTAGGTATCCGGATTTTATACCTACTTGGTAGGTATTTTAGCTATTCGCAACTACCAATGTTTTATAACAAATTTAGCGGCCTGCCAACAGCTTGGCACGCGTATAAATTGTGTACTAAAACCCTCTTCGAAAAACGGTCTAAGCGGTCTAGGAAATACCGAAATACTGATACAAATTCTCGAATTTAATCCCACGTCGTCGAAAACTAGGTTTTATAATATATAATTTTAGGTACACAATGTACGCTGAGAACCACAAAGCGACAATACAACGGTACCTATCCAATATTTTCCCCTAATTATTCAAACAACTTTTTATTTTTAATAAACAATGTAAGCTACACCATCTATTAACACTTATTGTGGAACATACTTAACGATAAGTTCGGAAAGATTAAAAGGTATTATATAAAGACGGTGTAGACAGTATGTCACTCGTGTCATTTTAATTTGTTTGCGCTCAACAAACAACTGTCGAGTGAAATTTCCGCACATAAAAGCATAGTTCATCCAACTTCTAAACTTTGTTCTTCGTGACTTCGAGATGCGCAATCTTCGTTGCTTATAATTGCTCACTTAATATCGTCAAAAATATAAATTCTGAACATTTAACGTAACTGAGTTCAGCGAATAACGCGATCGGGCGAAACGTCGTCATATCTCACTGATTACCTTCCCCGGCACAGAAAACAAAGTTCAGAGAACTCGTTAATAGAATATCCTTTGAATAGCTTGCTCGAGTTGTCTTGTAAATAACGTTAGAAGCCTCGTCGGAGGTGTCAGAAGTTGGCCAAGTTCCCCAAGTACTCCTGTAGCGTGCGACTTCAAAACACCCAAACTCGGAGACCCCTCTAAATCTAAACTTTTCTTTCGTTGACAGCGCTTGAGACATTACTTTTCGAGTTTATTGTGCACTCGCGTATGTGAGAATTATTTGAGATGCGAGTGGTAACAGCCCAGTTTGTGTCCAGGACATTATAATTTAGTGAAAATTCAATTACTGATGTACTTTGACGTGAACCAGTGGTGGTGATCAAGCCGCCAACTATATTAAATAACTTTATTCCACCTTGTGGGGAATATATATATATTTCTGTGGGAACTAAGTACCGATTTATCGACACACATGTTCTTGCCGTGTGGTGCCGGCTCAGAATGCCACCACCCCATGTCTTCCCATGGGTGTCGTAAAAGTCGACTAAGGGATTAGCCGGAGGATGGGCAGCACATTACATCCTTCGAGTACATTAACAACTCAACTGCGATCGCCAACCCGCCTGCCAAGCGTGGCGATTATGGCAAAACCCCCCAATGAGCCCACAACACATCCATATCGGTGGTTGTGGTGATCTTTGGGGGAGGCCTGTGTCCAGCAGTGGACATCATTCGGCCGAAATGATGATGATGATGATGTTCTAGGAAATAAGCTACGCTTAATTCAATTTCTAACTTATACACATAATTGTACAACTTTGTGAAAGCTAAAGTTGCTGAATAAAAGGGATAGCACAGTAAACCCCAACATATATCTTTATCTCGATGTGTTGGAACCCTAATTGGTTTTCCGAATAATTAAATAACCTACGCTAAATATGAGATATTGGTTAATGTGTAATAGGGACACACACACCGCGCCAGTTACTCATTAAATATAATGAATAGTGGATTAAATTTTGACTATATTTGGAATTTATGTAAAATAGCGTAATTTTGAAATGTAGAAAGCATAATGTGGAATTTATATTAAATAAAAAACAAACATACTACATATACTGGATTCACATACGGGGTTGCGTACGGCAGTAACAGAGCGACCCGGATTTAGTGTCCATTACACGCGCTGTGCCGCAACACTACACGGTAGCTATGTTCTAAGTTCGGGCAGATTTTGTACAAAGTCAGGCATTGTTGTGTTAAATGTGATCTTACCACAAAAACGAACCAAGATAAAATCTTAAATCTAAAGATTTAGGATTACATTTCGGCCGTAAATCCACTCCGTTGCCTCTCGCAAAGGCTTGCAACACCGTTTACCAAAGGAGTTGCAGAAAACTACCGACTTTTATGTATACAAATTAAAAATTAATTATTATTATATATTATATTTCCCAACTTTTAATTACAGACTAGTTTTTATAACATGTTGGTACTGAGGCTCACCTCAGTAGTAACTGATGTTACGAAATGTTTATAGTTTGACAGACAGCAAATCCAATTATTGACAGCATGCTTGGTGCAGTGGCTAAGGGAATTAGTTTTCTACGCTACTTGTCGAGGTTCCGCAGGAGGAGGAGGAGGAGTTCCGAGGAATCTCGCAAGCACCAAATATATGTATGGTCTACATATTAGTAGTTATTCCGTGTTGGGTGTTCGTGTATGCTATTTTTATGTCTGCTAACTGTACACACGATACAAGAGAAATACTAGCGAGGGCATTAATAATTTAGCTCCACGATAGACGATATCTAATGACATCCAACCCACAATCAGCCCCATTATCGACCATATTGTCTGGCTAATCTTTTCTGGTTCTGGTTAATCTTGGCATGCGCTATTTCAATGTGAAATTAAGTTCGTGCCGAGACGAGAAATGAAAAAGTCGACCATCTTACAGACGTAATCTCTTAGTTGGCTTTTATGATATTTACAGTAGAGCATAGGTTAAAGTAGGTATCTTTTGCCTTCTGTGAGAGCGTCATGCTCCAGAAGGAGACCGCAGAGCGGGACCGGGAGAGGGCCGATTCTGCTCGAAGAAAGAAGAGACGGCGCTGGGGTAACAACTGCCCTGGCGCCTAATTCCCATACACCTGAAACCCCCTACCATCGCAATAAGGTGGGGGGCCTCTGGGTTCGCGGGTGCGAACGACGAACGACGGTGGCGTGCAGGGGTTCACGCGGCGCCGTGTACGCAGCACAGCAAAGCGCACAGGGACGCTTCAGGCGATCCTTTACAATCCCCCTAGAGGGGTGACCGCTTTACAGTCACCCTCTTCTAGATGTGCCTATGGGCGTGGCACCAGTGGGTGGCTCTAGTGTGATCATCGAGGACCTGGAGCCCCTTTAGGTGCCGAAGAAGACCGCCCCAGTGGTTTTAGCCGGTAGGATTCCGGCATGCCCCTTCGGGGAAGGATCCACGGGGCGGAGGAAGTTCATGAAGAATTTCCACTGGGCCCCATAAAAAATAAAAAAGGTATCTTTTGCCGGGAACCACACAATCTCTGATACCAGAAACTTCTTACCAGTCTTATCGATATCCCATATTTATTTATTTATTTATTCATAACAATTTTCATTGTGTTTGATTTATACTACTACATATACATACTAGAATTTCCCCTGTATCGTAAGTACAATTTACAGATATAAATCTCAGCTTATATGCACAAACACCTGGATCTTGAAGAACCAGGTGTAGGCCATACAAATATTTGTTCCGGCAAAAACCAAACTCGGGATCTGTAGCACAGACAACCAATCGCTTAGCCACTGCGCCAACCATGCAATCAACACTGTGGTTGGATTTCGCTACACAGTCAAGTTTATAGCTATAAAATTCTGGTTAACACGACGTTAATATTTTTTCAAATAATTATATTACATATGGAATTGTGTTAATGTTATAATAAAACACTTATTAGATAACGGATAATTTTTGTTTTTCATAACGTTTCGAACACTTGCAGCGTTCGTGGTCGCGGAATGACTAAGTTAATTATTAAAGTTAATTATTGACAGGCGCCTGTTTTATTGAAATGAGTGTTTTTAATAGCCTCATGAAACTTTGTTGGTAGAACTTGGTTCTCCTTCGCGTTTAATTTTAAGGTTTTTCTAGGCCTTAGGGCATGTACACACACTGTCAACTTTTTGAAGCATCTATTCTTGAAATCAGTCGTTAAATATTTGGTACGTATCCTTCCTATTTTTTCATCCTCAGTGATTGTCGGTTTAATATCTACTGTATACTTGTACTCGAGAAAACATATTTTATGTATTCATATTTGGTTTTAATATTTTACAGCAAATATTAATGTGGTGTAAACCTATTTTTCTGCATTACTAATGAGTGAATCAGTAACACGCACACTTAATAAATGGATCGTGTTCCCCTTTCATCACGTAGCGCTTTGATACGCTTCATGTGCTGAATCATTTGACGCGTGCTGGCCTTATTAAGAATTAAAAGGATGGTGTGCATGAAATAAATTCATAATAAATAAAGCGTATGAACTCCCCACTTTTTCACTGGCTTTTCGATTTACGCAGTCATCATCAGGTTAGCTATTTGCCAACCATGTTGGGGTCAGTTTCAATTCTAACCAGATGCGACTGAATATCAGTATTTTACACGAGGCGACGGTGTTAGACGTGTGGTGTCCGACTTAAGAATATAGCATTACCATCGTTGCTACCCGAGGATGTCGTAAAATATGACTAAATGATTCTAAATCAGAGGCATGGGCATTAGCGTCCCTTCTATGGAGCAGCAGAAAGAATTCCACATACAATACACCGTACCGTGCCGTGCCGCCGTAATGACGAATGTGTGTTGTGCCACAGCAAAAAAGTATAAAATAATAGCCTATAAAAATCACAGACGAGTTATTTACGATATATAAGCAATCCCGACATTTTACGCAAAGCAAAAATGCTTAAACGTATTAACATACAAATTCCTGAGTTTATACATTTTTTTACCATTAAGTGTGAACATTTGGATATTTTACCCTCTTAAATAAGGAAGGTTGCGGTCAATGTTTGGCCCCCTGTTAAGGATTGCTAATATCAATAATGTTTTACAAAATATTATTAATAATCGTTGCCCCAATGTTACTTTACCGGCCGGGACCCCTGTCCCGCCCACCATATATGGTAGGAAATTACGAAGAGAATTTTAAATATAAATATTTGTATGAATACCAAAAATTCCGATGTTCAGTATTTTCTTAGGTTATCGTAATATTGATAGCCCGTTGAAGTAAATATTGACTTAGTGTCCTAAATTTTAAGTTACTTAATTGTGCTTTATGGTGTTGTGAATTTGTTATTATCATTTAAATATTTTCTTGCGACCTACCTAGGTACTTAAGATCTCAACTTGTTTACATATATCAGAATATTTTTGTATACGGAGTTCTGAGACGATGCTGATTATACAATTAAGAAATTGAAATAATTCTCCAGTCATATTCATATTAATATTAACATTTGACTTCGTTGACCTCAAACAGCTCACCTGACTCCAAATACTAATCATTACATTGCATTGATGACCCGAAAGACTACCCAAGACGCCGACAACGACGAGATTGTCCCATCAGACAAATTTTACATATCTTGAAGCTACTGTATATTTTATTAAATTAAATGACTTTACAGTTGCTTGTTCTTTGTCGGGAAACATGGTTATAAACTAAATATTTAAACATTACGCGACTGTACGCGAATCGCACAGACCAGGAAAGGCTGGCAAAACAGAGAGGTCTTTAAACAATAGTAGGGAAGAAAGCTATCAATAATAATAATAAACAACCATGCATTAAAAAATTCTCCATGTTTTTGGATGCATTCTATCGCGATCGTAATGATTGTATCTAGAACAAGAGAACTTTAGTTAATTATCTCTACATAAAGTCAAAGTCGAAGTTTTTTATTTCAAATAAACCAAATATTGGCTCTTATAAAACGTCAGAATCTAAGTTGCACGGTTCCAAATAAAGAGCCGGTAAGAAACTCCATGGAATCTCTTTTAAAATAGTTGGGATTACAATGTTGATTGATACAAATAATTGTAAAACATACATACATACATATAATCACGCCTCTCTCCCGTAGGGGTAGGCAGAGACCACTTCTTTCCACTTGCTACGATCCTTACATACTTGTTTCGCTTCGTCCACTTTCATTATTCCCTTCATACATGCTCTTCGGTTTAGGGTACTCTTGACCTGGCCTTTTTCCAAGACGTCCCTGATTTGGTCTTGAAACGTCCGCCTAGGTCTACCCCTTCCAGCACTTTCATTCACACTCGCCTTATACACTTTTTTCGTCAATCGTTCTTCATTCATTCTCTCAACATGGCCAAACCATCTCAGCATACCTTTCTCAATTTTTGTCACTACATCTTCTTTCAGACCACAACGTTTTCTTATCTCACTATTCCTTATCCTGTCACTCAGTTTAACTCCTATCATACTTCTTAACGCTCTCATCTCAACTGCATTTATTCTGCTTTCATGTTTCTTCTGCCATACCCAACTTTCACTTCCGTACATGAGTGTCGGAACCAACACCCCCTCATGCACAGCCAAACGAGCCTTGTTAGACACCTTCCGACTGTTCATAAAGGAGTGCAAAGCTCCATTCACCATGTTTCCTGCATTCACTCTTCTTTCAATATCACTCTCACACTTTCCATCTCTTGTAAACTTTGAACCCAGATACACAAACTCATTCACCTGTTCAATTTGTTCATCTCCAATCACGATATTGCAGTCTGTCACTGCCTCATCTCTTTCAAACACCATCACTTTCGTCTTCTTTACATTTATCTTCATTCCCTTTCTAACAAGAGCTCCACTCATAGCAGTTACCATCTCCTGCAACTCCTCTGCCGAGGACGCAAGTAGAGAGTAGAGAGTAGAGTATACTTTATTGTACACCAAAATAAATACAAAGTTATACATACAACATAACAGTACAATTGGCGGTCTTATCGCTAAAAGCGATTTCTTCCAGACAACCATTGGATGGACAAAAATCATAAAATAAGTGTGATAAAGGGTAGTTGGTGGTGTACTACTGTAGTAACAAACATTTGAATATAATACAAAACGAACACGCATTAGGGATATCAAACATACATTCAACAGACAAATATAACAAAATATAAATACATACTCCTTCACAAAGACATATATACATATAAAAAAATAAAAAATAGAAATAAGTAGAATAGTAACAATTACAAAGACAAGTAATATTCCTTTACCATTCCTTTGAAAGTCACCATCGATTTAGCACGTCTAATAGACACTGGGAGTGCATTCCACAAACGTGTAGCCTGAACAGTAAAGGAATGGTCAAAGAATCTTGTTTTGTGCATAGGCATTTTCAGTTTTAATGTTTCTGATGATCTTAAGGATAGTAAGTGCGTATCACGGGTGAACTCAAAACGTTCTTTAAGATAAGAGGGGGAAGCTGGATTGAACAGAATACTGTAAAGGAGTGAAAGAATATGAGCATTCCGACGAAGGCGTATTGGAAGCCACTTGAGTTTAGTACGAAATTCTGATACATGATCATATTTGCGTAATCCAAATATAAATCTTATACAAAAGTTTTGAAGTCGCTCAAGTTTATTAAATTGATCCTCGTTGAGATCGAGATAGCTGGCATCGGCATAGTCAAGGATAGGAACAAGAAGAGATTGTGCAAGCGCAGTTTTAGTGGCAATAGGGAGAAAATTACGCAATCTTCTCAAGGATCCCGCCGATGCAAACATCCTGCGACTGGTTTCTTGTATCTGCGGAACCCAAGAGAGGTTTTTATCTATGTAAATACCCAAGTTTTTTACTTTGTCACTTACAGGAATCTGATTACCGTCAAAGAAAACCTGGGGAAGCTGCATCCAGTCGATCCTCGAAACCATTCTTGAACTACCGACAACAATGACTTGGGTTTTTGAAGGGTTGACTTTCAGTCCATATGACTTGCTCCACTCGGAAATCCGGGCAAGATCCATATTGATATTATTAAAGGCATCTGATAAAGTTCCAAGTGGAGCTTGAGAATAAATCTGAAGATCATCAGCATAAAGGTGGTAAGAAGAAAGAAGTTTATGAGAGATAGAATTTATAAAAATTGCGAAAAGTAAAGGAGATATAACGCCACCCTGTGGTACACCAACATTAGTATCACACCAAGCGGAAAAGGTATCTTCAATGCGAATCCGTTGTCGGCGACCAGACAGGTAACTGCGAAACCAATCAATTACCGTTGGAGATATGTTAAGAGAGCAAAGTATGCCAAGCAAAATGTCTAAGTCCACAGTATTAAAAGCATTACTGAAGTCCAGCAATGAGAGCACCGTTAACTTCCCATTTTCCATGCCTAGCCTGATATCATCCGTAATATTCACCAAGGCAGTAACAGTACTGTGACCAGGACGGAAACCGGATTGGAAAGGATTTAGAAGTCTATTCTTACAAAGGAATGAACTAAATTGGTTATGAATCAGACGTTCTAAGACTTTGGAGAGGAATGGAAGAATGGATATTGGACGATATTCAGAAAAGGATGTGGGGTTGGGCTTTTTAGGTAAAGGCGTAACTTGAGCTTCTTTCCAAGCATTTGGGAAGGCACCGCTATATAGGGAATAATTCAGGATATGACAGATGACAGGAAGGATTTCAACAAGGATAGGAAGGATCATACTACGGCTGACACAGTCACTTCCAACTGCGTTAGAAGTTATGGATAAAATGCTCTTCTCAACATCACAATCGGATAATTCATTAAAGATAAAAGGGAAATAATCGGGGGTCGGAAGACTAGAAAGATAATTTAAAGTATTTGATTTAGTTGTCCTGTCAATAATAGACGAGCAAGAGAAATGTTGATTCAATAAATTAATATCTAAATCGGAAGGAATAGTGTCTTGACTCGATTTTCCGATCCCCATTGATCTAAGAAATTTCCAGACTTTTGCTGGGTCTCCGTTTTCAACAGAGCTATGGATATAATGGCGTTGAGCATTCCTACACACCTTGTTACAGTGATTTCGAATATTCACATAATTATCCCATCTGGAGGTTGTGGGCCGATATTTATATTTTGACTTAGCCGCTGCTTTTCTAGCCATGATAGTTTTAATTTCATCGGTAAGCCAGGGTGAGGGCAGATGTTTTACACGTACCGCCCGAATAGGTGCATGGACGTCATACAGTTCAACCAAGTGTGCTATGAAAAGATTAACTTTTTCATGAACTGATTTCGATATAAAGAGTGGAGCCCAGTCAATGCTGCCAGCATCCTTTCGAAGGCTGTCTAAATTCATACCACTAAAATTACGCTGCCACAGAATTTTTGACTTTGCCTTAGGAGGACGAAGTTTATAGGAGATAAAAATTAAATCGTGGTAAGAAAACGCGTCAGCAGAGCACTGGCCGTGTTTTGCGATACGTTCACGAGAAGAAACAAAGATGAGATCAAGAAGTGACGGGGTACAGTTTGGGAAATGATGAGTAGCACTCAGTGGAAGCATGAATAAGTTACTGGAATCTATAATAGAGTTGATGGAAGAAGAACGAGAATCTTTTTTAAGAAGGCATGTGTTAAAGTCGCCCATAATAATAGTGTGACTGTAAGAAGGAACTAGATTTTCTAAAATATTTTCAAAGGAGGTGAAGAAGTCTATTCTTGCAGAAGGACAGTAGTAGACACCGAGCAGGATTTTCGAATGATTAAGTTCTACTTCTAGAAAAATATGCTCACCAGCGTTTTGTGGAGGTGGCTGTGCGGACACGTTCACAATGGAAAAAGGAATGTATGTTCGGAGATATATGGCAACACCACCACCTCCGCCAGACGTGCGATCATTTCTGATAAGTTGGAAACCAGGCAAAGAGTAAAGAGAGGATGGGAGACACGGCTTAAGCCATGATTCCGAAATGAGAATGGCGTGAATATTTTTACAATCAAAATTTGCCAGCATATCAGAGAAATGAGCCGGAATACTCTGGGCATTTATGTGAATAACATTAAAATTCCTAGGAACATCAGAAAACTGTGATACTAGAGTATCTGCAAGTGAAGGAATACTGACGAAACTTTCATCGTCGCTGCTTGCTGAGAAGAAGGATTCAGAATTGTTACTGTTTTCCGAATCGTACATTAAATATAATTTATGTTGGAGTACGATAAAAAATGATTTATTTTTGTGTAAAATACAAAATAAACTATAAGCAATCTTGTCCATCCACCGGTCGAGTGTTATCGAAATAAACAATCACTTCAATCGACACATTTCCTGCTAAAAATATATAAAAATAAAATAAGAATTGAAACATTAATAGGCATTGGGTAGTCCGGGTTAAAAGGCTACAGAGTTTAAAAGGTTTTGATAATACAAAATTGCAGTAATGAAGCGTTACAAATACAAGTAAAATAAATATATATATAAATATATATATTGATGCTCAGAACACAAGAATAGGAAAAATCGGAACGCAACTGAATGACAGATAGGAAAAACAAAAACGTGACAGATGACATTGTCATCATGGCAGTATTGACAATTAAGTGTTATAGTAAAACTTGATAATACCCGGACTGCGTGTATTTGTACAGAACAAAACAAATAGTATCCTACTTTTTGGCAGCAGCACGCTTCGATTTCACTGCGATGGGCTTCACAGTGATGGGCTCTTTAGCAATGGCGACGGTAGGAGACTCTGCAGTGTTGGAAGACACAGCCCCAGTAGGATTTGCGGTGCCTTGCTGTTCGATCTCGCACAGGTCTGAGTGAGAAAAGACCCGATGCCGGCGGCCGTCTGGTCCCAAAACATATACGCACCCATCTCTTGTCCAACATTTTGTTACTCCGTACCTCTCGCGCGCAGCCAAGAAGATATCGTGACGCGCCTTCGTCAAAAATTCTGAGACAGTGATGCCCGTGCCTTTCAATTTAGTTTTTGCAAACCATATTTTGTTCCGGACCTCAACATCCTTCAGCTTTAACAATATTGGCCGCGTTTTATTGAGATCTGCTGATTGTCCCATTCTGTGACACCGCTTCAAGCTACTCACAGTGAAGTCATTGGCTGCAAAGTGATTTCTCACAACATCAACCACCACCTGAGCAGTTTCTTCATCCTTCTTCTCAGCAATACCATGTAACAGCAGAATTTTTCTTCGCCCATGCATCTCCATGTTATCCAGGGAGCGGGAAAGCATCTGGATCTGCAGCTGCAGGCTGCCTAGGGCCTGGGTTATGAAAGACCTAAATGCAGCAAATTCTGTGTTCAAATTTGAAGAACCAGATGGAGAAGATCCAGCCTTTTTTAATTGTGCCTCGAATTCTGACATTCTGCTGTTAAATAGTGCTGTCATATCTGAGAGAGTGTTTTGCAGTGGATCCATTGTTGAAGTGATGTGTAGTATGGTGATAAAAATACAAGTGAGTGAAGTAAATAACACTTTTCCGGTAGATAGAACCAGTTAGTTGTTAATGTAATACATCAAAATTATTGTTAAATGTTTTTAAATTGCATTAAATATTAATTTTATTCAAGAGCAAAAAAGTTCGTGTTCACTTAAAGAACTACCCTCAAGTAATACTTGGTCATCAGCATAGAGAAAACATTTGACGAGTAACTCGTTCATTCTCAACCCACTTTCATTCTCTTTTAAATCTGTCAAGCAATTGTTCATGAACAGATTAAACAGCCACGGTGACGCTACACATCCCTGTCTAACACCTTTTTCGATACTAAACCATTCAGTGTACGCCCCGTTTATCCTTACACAAGCACTAGAATCCCTATAAAGAGATTGCAGTGCTCGTATGAGGATACTGCTCACACCGTTCACGGACAATACTGACCACAATTCATTTCTCACCACTCTATCATAGGCCTTTTCTAGATCAACGAAGGTGCAATAGCTTTTCTTGTTTTTAGCCAAACACTTTTCGGCTATACACAGCAGGGAAAAGACCTGATCCGTACATCCCATTCCCTTTCTAAATCCCGCTTGTGCATCCCATACTTTTTCGTCTGTTTCATTCACAACCCTTTCAATCAACACTTTCGCATACAATTTACCGACGACGCTGAGAAGGCTTATACCGCGGTAATTTATGCAGTCCTGCCGTGACCCTTTTCCCTTATACAATGGCACGATTACGGCTTTGCACCAGTCTCCCGGTACTTGCCCATTTCGCCAGCATAAATTGAAAAGGTGGTACAGCTGGCTAGCCACTATGCCCTGTCCAGCCCTCAGCATCTCGACGGTAATCTTGTCATACCCTGCAGCCTTACCTAATCTCATTCTTTCCAACGCTTTCACTATTTCATCCATGCTTATCTCACTTTCATCATCATTTATATCAGTTTCCATGGAAGGTGTCGGACGTTGTACCTGCTCTTCCTCTCTTTCAAACAAACTTTCAAAATACTCTTTCCATCTCTTTAACACACATTCTTCTCCTTTTATAATGCTCCCATCTTGACTCCTGATTGTACTCAGCTCCGAGGTAGAAGTTTTTCCTCTGGCTGTTTAGATCGATTTCCAGAAAAACTTGATGTTTGACTGGAAATCTTCAGTGAGCCTCCTATCAAAATTATCCTTTCGTTCTTCTTTCTTTCTAGACACAACTTCTTTCGCTGCTGATTTCAATCTTTTATACTTCGTTCTTGCTTCCTTTATCTCGTTATCCGTTGCCTTCCAAACTTTTTGGTTAGCTTTTGTTGCTAACCAATCCAACCACGCTTTCTTCTTTTCTTGCACAGCCCTTTGTACATCTTTATCCATCCACACATTATAGTTCTTTCTTCCTTTCCTTCTTTTAGCTACCCCGCATACCTCAATAGCAACATTCACGACCCCTTTCTTAAATGTCTCCCACAAATCCTCAATCACACCTAACTCTTCCATGCCTTTAAAACTTTCTTTCAGTTTCTCTACATACTCATCTTTCTTTTCTTTTTCTTGTAGATTTTCCACTTTTACTCTGTCCAAAACACTCGTAGGCTCGGCCCCTCGGTGTCGCCACCGTTTAAAGAGGCCACGCATTCGGGCCATGACCAGGAAGTGGTCTGTGTCGAGGCCTACACCACGGTATGCCCGAGTGTCTAGCACTTTCTTCCTCAGTCTTTCATCCACAATTACAAAATCAATCATACTTCTAGACTCACCCTCATCTCTTGTATACAAATGGATCTTTTTGTGGTCAAACATTGTGTTGGCCACGTAAAGATTCCATTCCAAGCATACTTCAAGCAGGCTTCTCCCATTGTCATTCACTCTCTCGTCCCCAAACGTACCTAGAACTCCTTCATACCCATCACGCTTTACTCCAACCCACCCATTAAAACATATTCAGAAAAAAATGTAGGTTAATGTGTAAAGATGGAACATACCACAATATTATTATAATAATGTATTTGCCAGACCAAGACCAAAAATACCATACAGACCAATACAGCCAGGCAAAAGACACAACCAAAATAAGTACTAAACATATAACAATAATGGCTACATTATGCTCACACATACTTTTTCATAATTTTTTCTGTTATCCTGGTGTCACAGTATACCAAGATTCATAATTAAGTTGAGAAAGTATAGCATTCATTATCAACGCAGCACCTTGTAGAATACATTATTAAACCGCCACAGTATTTATCTAAAACTACTCGAAGGTTACTCGTCGGCAATTCGGCATACATTAAATTCAGCAATTAATACAGGTACGACATACAAAGTAGTTTCAACGTAAGCAATCTTGCAAAGCATCGTTTACTCGAACACGTTATTATCGTTCGGTATTTAGCTGATTAGGCATCCTCTTTAGCCTTAACTAAGTCCTTTAAGGCAGGAACCCATGAGCAACAGACTGAATTGACAACCACTTAGTAAATAAGTCCTGCATTACGCATACGTTTTACATAAACTATGCAAACGTAACACGCAGTGAAACCGCAGGTGCGTGCAAAATTTCATCAATATTGTATGTATATGATACCTTTCTCCTTATGTGAGAGGTAAACCCATATATTTACCAAATGGCAGTGTTTACGTTTAAAAAGCTATTAGGAAAATAGTCTTATGTCGTTCTTATAGAGAACGGGTAATTTTTGTTTATTTAAGATTTAAATATATTTTTATTTTTATTACGGTACTATCTGGTCTGGTGCGTAGACCTGTATGACCTTCAACGAATACCTCTTGGATATTCTGAGTATAAGGTACGCTACCCTGCTCAACACACTTTCGATGGCCACTATGCTGTTAATGAGGGACCTGCGGATGAGAAACCCGACACCACCTTGAGACAGATGTTCGCCTTCCCGGTAGTAGAATAAGTTGCCTGATTTCAGGGTTATCGTGTCCTCCCCCTCTATTCGGACTTCTGATAGAACCATGATATCCCAGTGCAACTTATCTATTTCTTCTTTCAGCTCAACAATCTTTTCGTCTGCCCTCAGTGTGCGTGTGTTATACGTCACCAGGGCCAGTTTCCGTTTAAGGAGGTAGCCGGATCCCGTCCGGAGATTCTTAGCACCCCCTGCTGCGCCATTACCATGGCCGCTACCATGACCAGGGGGCGGGGCTGCCGGGAACTGGGGGCCGGTGCTTGTATTGTGTTGTCATTTTGGGGGGAATTTGCCAATACTCACCACGCTTGGCAAGCGGGTTGGTGAGCGCAGATTTGCTACTGCTCAGCAAAAGGGATGCTGCTGCCCATCCCTCTGGTTAAGAGTCCTTTAGTCGACTTTTACGACTTCCACGGGAGGAGATGGAGTGGTGCCATATTCTTAATCCGGACACCACACGGAAAGGTGTAGGTGCCAACTATTTGTTGAATTGAATTAAAAAGTAGTGTTATCGGTTCTACCCTCGCTTCTGAACAAACCAGTTTCAGGTTTTGGGTTATTTCACGTTGTATATAATGATTTGGTGCATGATACATATTTGTTGTTCAAGTTATAACCGGAGGATGGGCAGCAGCGTCCTTCGAGTACATTAACAACTCAACTGCGATCGCCAACCCGTTTGCCAAGCGTGCCGATTTGCACACGTTGGTCGGCAACAAAACAATGGTGTATGTAAGTAAGGAGTCACGTGCAAATTTCTTACAAGCAACATACTACGATCGTAAAATTCATGAGGTGTTCTTTGGGAAATAGTTATAATAGTTATAATAATAATATCAGCCTGTAGCTGTCCCACCGCAGGGCAAAGACCTCTTCTCAAACAACAACAACAGAAGAAACGAGCTTTGATCACCACGCCAGTCACTGTATGTTGGCGAGTTAGATCCGGGTTTTCTCACGATGTTTTCCTTTACCTACAGTGGTGTCTTAAAATAACTCAGAAATTACATATGACATTGAAAAAGTTACATTGGTACATGTATTTTGAGCCCGCAACCTTTTTTTATTATTATCCCGGTGGAAATACATCGTGTACTTCCTCCGTTCCGAGGAAGGGCGGAGACTATGCCAAACACCTATCGGATAAAATCCGAGGAGCGGTGATCTTCAACACCGGAAGCTCCAGGTCCTCGTTCACACTAGAGCCACCCTTTTGGTGTCACGCCTATAGTTACATTGGTACGATTTTTGTCTTCACCTACAGTTAGTGGTATCATAGATTAACTCAGCAATTACATATGATATTAAAAAAGTCACATTGATACATGCATTTTGAACACGCAATCTAGTATTTATAAAATGAGTGAACATAATAATAAAAATAACGAATTGGAATATGGCATTATTATATAGACATGTTGGCATTTTTTTTAAATTGGTAGATCTTAAAACTGAACATTATTTAATTAATCGCTTTATCATTATATCAGCCAAAGGTAGTCTGGCCAGCAGGACTACCTTTGGCTCAATGGAATTTCCACAATTGTCTTGTCATTTTGGGAGGAATTTGCCTGGCTTCTCATCATGCTTGGCAGGCGGGTTGGTGAGCGAAGTAAGGCTACTATTGGAGGACCACAGGAGGGACGCCGCTGCCTATCCCTCTGATTTACAGTCGCTTCTTCACATAATGACGTCCACAGGAAGAGATGGAGTGGCGCTATATTCCTAATCCGGACACCATACAGATAACCCACCAATCGCTTCTGATGGTGTACTAAATTGAAGTTTGAAGAAGAACTCAAAAAGTGCATTTTTATCCCTCGCATATTGGGTATATTAATTAGTAATACAGAGAAAGATTTACCTATGAAATACATTTATTTGGTTACACATCACCTGCCTTACAGTTTAATTTACAATTACAGTCTTAAAGGTTTTGTTAAGCAGTTAAATATCTAAACACAATTTGAACTCATTAAAATGTCAAGGAAATGAAAACGCACATTATTCAAAGTTCAGAAAAGCGACCCGACTTTTATTCCTTAACGTTTCTTTTTACTTCCGTCATACAGAATAGTGTGCGCACCGCACCGCCTTTTACAATGCGGAGGTAGCCGCTTGGCGTCTAGCCAGACTCTTGACACATCTAGTGCCCACTTTACTGCGCTGGTGAAACTATGTGACCGTAGTCATACGTACTGTCAGTGGTCGCCGTTGGAATCTGACAAATCACAGGAAGATCGGGTTAGGTTTAATAAGATAGAGCTAAGTTTTTGATTATGTTCTCGAAAATATTGCTCAAAGTTAGATGATCACACTAGAGCCGCCCACTGGTGCCACGCCCATAGGCACATCTCTCGGCTGTTCTGCGTGATAGCCCTTGAGCTTATTGAAATAGTCGCTAGTGTAATCTAAAAACCACATTGCCTTACCTACCCGTTTCACAGCTTTCTCGTCAACCTTTCATTATGATTCCAAAATTTATTTTTAATGCTTATATCGTTCGCGTTTTCAACATGATTTGCTAAACGTTAACAATCTATTCTCCTCGTGAATTTTCTGCGCCAATAAACATTCTCATCATACCCTAAGCAGCTTATCTTTAGTAACAGCGTAAAAGGACCCGAGTTTCATACGAGATCACCAATTTCTTACTTGATTAGGCCGGTTGATCGCTTTTGGAATAAAGGACTCGATCAGACCGATGCAACAAATATGTTACGATACATATCATATACATGTATACCAACTAGCTTTTAGTCGTGACTTCACTCATTATATGTACTCTAACCATGGCTGCCAACTGGCTAGGTTACTATTCAACCTTTATTACGTCCATGCATAATCAATCATTGCACCCCATAGTTTGTTCGTAAATTATCAACATCGTAGTTGTAGCCCTAAATGCCCAATTGTGAAATCGGCCTCGCAATGACGGCTACAGTAAACACTCATATCTCATCACCATTCATTTCAGCTGAAAAACTTCCACCGCTGGACATAGGCCTCCTTCAAAGATCGCCATAACGACTAGATTTGTGATGTGTGCTTATTGAAGGGTCTTGCTATGTAATGTAAGCGTGGCGATTATGATCGCCACGCTTACATTACAGACGCGTTGGCGAATGCAGTTTAGTTTTAATTAATGTATTTGAAGGACGCTGCTGCCCATCCTCCGCCCAATCCCCTAGTCGTGTTTTACAACACTCATGTGGGTGGTGCTATTCATAGCCGGCATCACAAGGCATATACGGCATAACGGTCTTATATAACAGTCCAAAAGCACCCTCCTGAGACTTTTAGTTTACTTTTTGCAACGGGTCAGACGAATTGAACATGGGCAGATGATCTGACAGCAATGTTCTACTTCAGAACTTGTTCTGCTAACAACAAGTGGGTAGGTATATACTATTTCTATTGTTCATGGAAACGATACCCTTTTACAATATACATAAGTACTCCTGCATATTCTTACCGTTGGTAAAGTTTTCGAATTCGTTTCATCACGAAATATTTCGCCTTAAAATTTTATACACAATTTTGCACTTAATTTTACCAATAATTATTGTTTCATCATGTTCAATTAGTTGTTACATTAATAATAGCGAATTTCAATAAAATAAAAATGTGTTAGAAATTCCAGTATTGTGCAACGGTTTAAAAGTGCAAGTGTTTTGCTATAATCGCCACCCTTGGCGGACGGGTTGGCGATCGCAGTTGAGTTATAAATATACTCGAAGGACGCTGCTACCCATTCTCCGGCCAATCCGATGGTCGCCTTTTACCAACACCCATGGGATGAGACGAGGTGGTGGTATTCTTAGCTACAAGGCCAGCATACGCTGTTCTCGCTTTGTATATAAACATGTTTATATTTTTTACTAGTAAACGCTATAAAACTGCATGATAACCGATGAACCAAGTTTACGGTTGATATCTTTTAGCTCAATATGCACAACATCTTCTTTATCTGCATACGTAAAATGGTTCCAGAGATATCTACAAAACAATTTTAACTATCCCCGGGCGGAATTGCTACTAACTACTCACTATGAGTCTAGTCTCTGTACCTACAGTTACAGAGTTGTATGCGACCTGACGTTTTATTTTGTTCACGTTACAAGCTTTTCAGATACTACAAATGCAGTACAGTTCGTGATTTTTGTACCATTTTTGGGTAGCTGAAAAGCGTTCAACACAAAATATTTTTGTAAATATCTGATGTTTTTTATCTTGTTACTACGCCAAAGTTTCTGTATGTGGCTTGCAATGTATGGTACTTTTGGTATGAAATAAGCGATCATTTTTAGAGTAGTTGTCCTTAGGTACTTTAGACACCCCCGGGAAGACGGTGGCGCGCACGTGGTCACGTGCCGCCGTATGCGCAGCACAGCACAAAGCGAGGCTTGGGGGGATCCTTTACAATCCTCCCCGAGAAGTGCCTGGGGGGGCGACCTTTTTACAGTCGCCTTCCCTCCGCTAGAGGGGGTGACCGCTTTACAGTCATCCCTTCAGAGATGTGCCTAAAGGCGTGGCACCAATGGGCGGCTCTAGTGTGATCTTACGAGGACATGGAGCCCCCCTTCGGTGCCGAAGATGACCCCTCCAGTGGTTTTAGCCAGTAGGAGTCCGGCATACCCCTTCGCCCTTCCCCGGGGTGAAGGAAGTTCCATGTAGAATTTCCACTGGACATCAATAAAAAAAAAGGTACTTTAGACAGTAACATGTACATTTGCGGGGTGACAAACTTTTAGAATACTTAACGCGTCCGTTTCTGTTTTCATTGTCAGCGGGCTTCATCTGAATATGGTAGTGCATCGCTCTCGTTGTTTTGAGATTGTACAGAGCTTTTTGGGTTTTCAACACCGCTTTGCGACTGAAAAACATCACAAAACAGCACCCTTTGCTGACTGATCTTGTCTCGCAGCACGTTGATCTGGTGTACCCTGCCGAACTCCTCGAACATTAGACGGAAATAAAAAGTTCCCGGACTGTCACCCATCCTAGTACAGACCGCGCCCTATGTTGCATAATTTCGGTGATCAGTGAACCGGTGTATTCAACGTAATATGGAAAAGCACCCTTGTGGATCTTTTTTCAGGACAAAAGATTGACAAGCATCGAGGTGCTTTTCGGCGACAGCTGAGCCAACAAAATAGATAAGATAAATCGATAAAATAAGGTTGACACAGTGACTGAACGGCTTTCTGCACTACGGCACCCTGATTAGATAAAAACAGTGACAGCAGCTATCATCCAGTTAAGGATCCACGGGTGACAAATCGCTAAAAAAATGGTTTAATACCATAATACGTAAGACATTCGCCCGCCTGTCGTTACTTGTGCATGGATGCATAGTTACTAGCGCCAGTAGCGATAATATTGCTGTGTCGATGTATTTTTTTGTCCATTGCCATACCGTCTGATGAGTGCGTCAGAGATCTTCAGCTATCGTAATACCAAAATGACTTTTGAGAGCGGCGTCTGCGCGATTTACCCTTGTCGCAAAACGTCTTCAACAGACGTAATCAGGCCGCGGGTCACAGGTTGGATTCCCGCACGGAACAAATATTTACATGGCCTACAGTTAATTGTTCCAGTTTTTTTACTTAGAATATAGGTACACTAGAACATATTTGCGTTTTACAATTGAAAACTAAGGCGTAAATCTACAAATTATCTTGCAGTGTTTGCGTTACCTAACTAACAAGATACATTGTGCTGAATCAACATAATCGTTGGGAGTAATGAAAAGCTAGCATTTCTAGATAATTGCCGAGATATGGGGACAATCCGAGTTATCGCAACGCAACTATCTGCAAAGGTATATTGCATCTGTTGATAAAGCAAGTTCTCTGAAGCGAGGGGTTGCCACGTTCATTAGTAGAAAGTTACGTTTTATCTTGATTTAGGATTGAATTCGGGAGCCTAGTTAGGTACTCAAAGTTGCGTATCTGAGTTTCTGTTTAGATAATTTTGATCTTTGTAAATTAACTTTAGAAGCAACGTTGAATGTTTAAGTGCCTAGTTAATCTCCTTTAAGACTTGTCGCTAGCAAAATTAATATCAATTTAAAACATCTTAATGCTTTCAGCAAAGTAAACCTTAACTTATAAAAACGTTACTTGTCATTGGGTCAGCCAATTACATTATATCTTTCATCTAAACTTTTATGACATAAAAAATAATGTCCACTTTTGAACCGGCAATCCACTACCAATCAATTAGTGCGTCTAGAGTAGTTCATAAAAATTGCATTATTTTCCTTAGTTAAAAATACTTACAATTTTGAAATCTAAGCCCAAACAATTAAGAGTGTTCATTTTTTTTTGCATTAGAAATTTTCCTACCTACCTACTGATAGAATCCGTACAGGCTGGCGTAAAATAAAACTCTAGACAACACTTTACGACTGTATTATCTTCTTCAAAACTTGCAGAATAATAAATTAAAACTAATTTATAAAACAGTTTCGTTAAATCCCCAGTACCCACTCTGATACGATTTACTTCAACATCCCAGTTTACAATATTAATACCTCTAATCTTAATAAACAAAACAAGCATAATAGTTAGGTTTAATAAAGATATTCAAATACAGATGAATTTAATAATCACAATCTACTTACTTCGATCGCCAACCCGCCTGCCAAGCGTGGCGATTATGGCAAAACCCCCCAATGAACCCACGACACATCCATATCGGTGGTTTTGGTGATCTTTGGGGGAGGCCTGTGTCCAGCAGTGGACTTCATTCGGCCGAAATGATGATGATGATGAATCTACTTACAAACATTACAATAATGAATTAATGAACAATCAAATCTGTTAACCGATTTAACCAATTGAGAACCGCATAATATCAAAAATGAATAAATACCCAATCACAAACGTATATTATATTCTTATTTTATTCTAAAATCAACCATTTATTTACATTTTATTAAATTAAAGCTTACTGTTTTATAACCTTAAAATGATTTTGTACTTAATAACACCTTTCCCTGGCTTCATAATAAAAACCAATAGGATTGTTATTTGTGGTAGCCATTAATGGTACTTTTATAACACTAACGTGAGCGTTAAACACGACCCAATAACAAATTAAGTGACAGGTCAACGCATGTATGGGTAATGGTCATAATTCTTTGAATAATTTTTTTTTTGTTTAAAGTATCTGTCTCAGAAATGTAATCGTAAGCGTTAATTTTTTTTATATCTATTAAACTAGATTTTCGTTTGAGCACTATTTTATGTAGTGTTAAGCGTTGATCGGACGAAACTGGTTCATTCGTGACTTGAAGATCTTAACTGTCAAGAAACGCATACCTACTACGCAGTTCCACTACTTGCAACATTTATTTTTTTGATGTTTTGTTTAGGATCTTTTGTTTTTTGTAGTTGTTCCGGGTCTGGGTGTATTGTGTGTGGAATTTACGTTTAACGTGCAACGATTTAAAAAAAAAGTTCCACTCCTTGCAACTGCCAGGCGTGAGGACTTAATTTTGAATAAACCAGGTTAGGCAAAGTATAATCAGTTTTTTCTGTTAATGTTAATACAGGTATGGAGTAGTGTATACTCCATTAAGTTAGAAAGTTATATCTTGTATTAACACAAGACAAACAGCACAAAATAATAGGATATCCTAAGATATCCTATTATTTTATAAAGGTTAAATCTTTCCTCGCAATTTAAATAACTTCATAGCCAGAGCACGCTCATTCTGTGTATGAAGCAGCTTATTCATTTCGACGGCACGGTTGACGCAATGTTAGCGATTTGATTTCTGCCCTACGTGTCGCGAGTTCTCTCCACGCGGAACAAATATTTATATGATCTACGGATAGTTGCTTAAGACCTGGGTGTTTGTGCATGTGTCATTTTTGGCTGTAAGCTGAACCCACGACAATTGTACCCACGTTACACGTGAAGACCTGGAGGAAGGTAACGTTTATATTAAAAAAGTAACAATGCGGAAAAAAAAACTTATATTAACTCATTTTATGTACCGGTACAGTTCAGGATGTAAGAAATAGACCTAACATTACTTTATAATTTTAGAACGATGTTAAATAGGTGTTGTTGTCTGTCGATGTTGAGTGGTCTGTAGTTAATAAAAAACCTAGATGAAATGGGTTCTGTAACATGTGACCACTATAAATCCAATCAAGGTAAAAGTATATGCATGAGTGATATAATCCGAAAAGTCAACGAACATTTTCAATTCGTTTATCTAAACGAAATAAATTAAATAAACCTGGCTTAAACCACTTTACATTTGGTCTGTTGTCGAAATACGAACATCGAGCTAGAGTGAATTTAAATTGAAATCAAACATGGAGTTGCTTTCCTAGTCAGATCAAATTGATCTACAGTCAGATGCCAATTAGCAATGTTGACGTAAGCACTGGTGCTTGATGCTCAGATGCTCGCTTCACTAGTGCATATAATCCAAATTGGCTTATAAACGTTCAGTCATTTCGAATTTGTATATTATGTAAATTGTACCAGTTCGTGGGCTACTCGGCAGTTCCTCGGGCATGGTCAGTTCCACATTTTAGTTGATTTTCCAATAAGTATAATGATATTTTGGCTATTTAAAATCGCATAATATTATTCACAAAGAGTAACCCTCTTTAGCTAAAACTAAACGCAATATACTATGTATGTAATTAGCAATGTATAATGTAATTCGCCATTTTTTGTGATTGCAAAATCTAATGCCCGATTCATATGCATTTTCAAACCTTTCATTGACATCCCGTACTCTTATTGCAAGTGTACAGCTAGGTGCTTCTTTAATTGTGAGACCGTCATGCTCCAGAAGGATGGCCCAGAGCGAGATCGGGAGAACCCAATGGAGGGGTCGATTCCACTCGGGGAAGGATTAGAATTTGCCGGGGTAACAACCACCCCAGCTCCCATGTCCATGGAGCTGTCATGAGAGATGTCATGTGCCTCAGCCTTCCCTGAATGGCAGGGAGCCCCGGAGGTCGCGTGCGGTGCATATTTCTCAATCTGCGCACTCATACCGAGCTGCCCCGGAAAGACGGCGAAGCGCACGTAGTCACGTGCTACCGCCACCATATGCGCAACACAGCGCACAGCGTGGCTTCAGGGGAATCCTATACAATCCCCTCTTCCAAGACGTGCCTGATGAAAGCGACCTCTTTAAAGTCACTTCTCTGCTAAAGGGGACTATCGCTTTACAATCACCTCTCCGAAATTGTTCCTAAAGGCGTGGCACCGAAGGGCCATATCGGTGAGAAATCTTTCCTCTTGAAAATGAGGCCGTAGGCGGTTTTAGCCGATAACAATTCCCTCGGCCATTCCCCGTGCGGAGGAAGACCATAATACCCCAGTGTCTATATGAATAATATAGCATCTCTTCCGATGGATATGTAAAAGGCAACTAAGGGCAACAGCATCCCTTCTGTGGAATAAAGTGGCCATATCGCGCTCAGTAACCCAGGTAGGTGATTACTGGCAAATTCCACCCAAAATGACGACACATAGCATGTAACAGGTAGTTCATGATTGAGGCCTTGGCCAGCATTAGACATCTTTTGGCTGATATGGTGATGATGAGACCCCAGTGACAGATATTCTGCCACTAAGCAGTAGTGACTAACTACAATATTTTTGTTTTAAGGCACTGGCTAGTGTAATTTGGGATATAAGATACTAAATAATTAATGGTAACAAGCACAGTGTGATGCCACGCAAGACTAGTCCTTGGTAGCATTACAATTTTTACGGGCAGGCTTGACGCTTACCACCACGCGAATAATATGTTCGTTACTAGGTTGTATAAAAAATGTACCTACTATGTTAATTATATGTGCAATATACCTTTACATATAAACACCTAAAGCTAGATCTCACTAGTGATTTGTATCAGGAAAGTCAGGCACGCCTTAGCGAGCTGAAAAAGGACTGTTTACTTTCCACACCTATTCCGTGTAGTGTCCGGATAAAGAATATGGCAAGACTCCATCTTCTTCCGTGGATTTTATAAAAGAAGATTAAAGGAACAATAGCCATACTGCACTTACCGACCCACCTGCCAAGCGTGGTACTGGCCAAATCCCCCCAAAATTACGACATAATTGTGGCTATCTATGGGGGAGGCCTTTGTTCAGCAGTGGGCTTCCTTTGGCTGATATGTAGAATTTGGACACTATGTGAGCAAATACATAGTGAACGTGGTTTGCGAGTTCGCAAGTAAGTTCGCAACTGACACTTGTCGTTTATACACCACTACTCTCCTAGATGAAGCTCCCATCAAACTTAATATCATCAGGTTTTCCCACAGAATTACCCAATGCAAGTTTATACCTATTTCTTATAACCCGCGCTATCAGGTGATCACATCTCGTGGCTTATGACGACGTAAAACTAGCTACGTTTATGACACAACTTATTAAACTTACGGAGTTTCGGATCGCTGAATGGAATTGGAATATCGCTATTTCACTAAAAGCTTAAAGTCGTTAAAAACTTTGTACGTGAAGACACTAATTTATTTGGAAATTAATAGATTAAGAAATTAAATTGAATTACGAAGTTCTCAAAAACCAACTAGGTACAAGTAATCTTCACGGCGTTATAAATGTTTTGATGAGGAATTCTCTTAAAACTTTCCCAAAAACAATTTTACATTTTGAAAGCGATTCATCTGTTTTCTATTCAGATGTTTTGGACATTGAATGTCAAGTATAAAATCTCAAGTCTTTTAAAAATTGTCTCTGTGGATAATTAATTTATCATCAATCATCTGAACTATTGTAATTTAGACGCCTTATAATTCATCTTTTTAGGTGGATGTCATTCGAAATTGAATTTATAATCCCTAGTCTGAATATCTTAGTACTGTTTAATTTAAAATATCATCATGTGCAGTTTATATTTAAAATAAATGTTAAGGGGCGTTTCTGATACGCTGATAGCTGTAACACGCAGAGTAAACTAGCAGCACAGACATATTTTTTTATAACTTTGCACCACTCTACGATTTCTCCTGTGCCGTGGGTGCGTTTACAGACGTAAATTCCACACAAAATACACCCAGACCCGGAACCTGCAGATCATAAAAATATTTGTTACGCGTGGGAATCGAACCCACGACCCAGAGCGCAGCAGCCGACTGTATCAGCCGCTGCACCAATCGTGCCGTCAAAATCATTATCATCATCTTACTAGTCAAAGGACATCCACTGCTGAACAATGGCCTCTCACATAAATTTCCACATTAGTGTCATTTAGAAGAGATTTTGCCAGTACTCACAGTCTAACAACCTGAACGCAAAATAGCTACTGCTCCACAGAAGGGTTGCTACTGCCCATACCTCTAGTTTAGAAATCCATTAGTCGCCTTTTACCTCATCTATAAGAGGAGGTGGAGTGGTATTATATTCCTAATCCGGACACTACACGGAACAGATATTATAAGAACTAATAATGAAATCTGGTTCCAATATTCCAGATGAAAATAGATTTTTATCTTGTTAAAATACTCAGCAAATTTGTTACTAGCGACAACTTAGAGTTAAACAAGAAACTTGTAAAAGTGTATCGACTTGAAACTGTTTCGCATTTATGATTTTATTATTTTCTCCTACAATTGTAAATATAATCAACAATAATCCTAAGCTGATCCGCGAAAGTTTTGTTTCATTCTTACGCGATGTAATTTCTGTTTCAAGAAAATTATTTCGGTACTCACTGTTAACCGCGACTTCGACCGCGAGGGAACTAATTTAAAACCCTCAAGGGACATTTTTATGACGTTACCATTATTGCGTTAGTTTAATAACGCAATACAAAGTACCACACGTATTGTCTTAGGTATTCGCGGTGATTATGATAAAACATTTTGAAACGGATTACATTCATATGCGTTTATTAAAGATAACAGTTTTTCCCAACGTATTGAACACTTTGCAGTGGACTGGTGCTTTGCTGCTTGTGCTGGTGTTTTATCTTGATTGTAAGGTCATTAGTGATCACTAGTGTCTGGCGTCGTTACAGATTTTAATTTTTTTTTATCTAACGGACCAAGTCTAATCCCTGTGGTGTCCGGATTAAGAATAAACCACCTAACATCTCCTTCCGTGGATGTCGCAAAGGCGACTAAGGGACTCTGAATAAGAGACATGGGCAGCAGTGTCCCTTTTGTGGAAAAGTAGCCATACTGCGCTCACCAACTCGCCCGCCAAGAGTGTTTAGTACTGTGGAAGTCTGGGGTGTATTCAGATGTAGAGATGGTACCCAGGGCGATGATTAAAATAGTTCCCTTTTGAACTGCTGTTAGTTTTTGATTCTTCTCACGTACTATCATTTAAGATAAATACAAAAAGCACCTGACAATCTCGCTGTATCAGCCGATCTATATTTCAAGAATGGGAACTGGGGGCTGGTGCCTAAAGTGTGTCGTCATTTTGGGGGGAATTTGCCAATACTCACCACGCTTGGCAAGCGGGTTGGTGAGCGCAGAATTGCTACTGTTCAGCAAAAGGGACGCTGATGCCCATCCTTCTGGGTAAGAGTCCCTTAGTCGACTTTTACTACCTCCACGGGAGGCAGCTGCAGAGACTGCAGCACTGCCCATGTTTACATCGGCTTTCTTATAGTCCACAAACGCTAAGTATAGTGGGAGGCTGGAAGAGATAATCAAACTTACGCTCGAGACGGTTCGTGATATCCTTTGAAAACAGGTTATAAACATGGCTCAGAAGCAAGATGGGTCTATAATTTTGATTTCTGTTGAAGCAGAATGTTATAACCCTTATTGAAGAAGAGCACCACCTCGCCCCTGTTCCATGCTTCCGGCGTTGTGCCCTCAAATAAGACGGAATTGAATAGGTTCTGGAGGACTTTAAGTACAGGTGTTCCATCCGCTTTCAGAAGCTCTGTCGTAATTCCTTCATCAACTAGCGCCTTGTTATCTTTAAGCTGTTTCAAGGCCATCCTAATCTTGTATAGGCTGATTTCTGGGATAACTTTGGTATAGTGTCAGGCTAATTTGGCTCGCGGGTCTTTGTGAGAGCTAATGGTACCTATAGTTACCGAGGTGTATAGCTGTCGTTAGAACTTCTCGATCTCTCTCAAAACCTCTGACTTATTCGATGCCACGTTGTCATCCTCGGTCTTCTCTCTCTTGCGAATAATTTTGAGCCCTGGTTCTGCTCAATCGTCTCTCTAACACCATTGGTGTTAAAGGAACGTATGTAGTGACGCAATGACCCTTAGATGCATATGGCATGTAACCGAACTTTGTAGAAATCTGTTGGGGTGGCCTTTGTTTAGCAGGACGTCATTTGGCTCGTCGAGGCCATCCTGCCGCTCTTCGAAGCGTGGCTCAGAAGGAGCGAGCTCGTCACCTACCGTCTGACGCAGGTATTCACCGGTCACGGTTGTTTCGGTGCGTACTTGCACAGAATAGGACGCGAGGTTACGGCACAGTGCCACCACTGTGGAAGCGATCAAGATACACAGCACACGCTCGAGGAGTGCCCTGCGTGGGCGGTCGAGCGGCGGATCCTGGTCGATTGGATCGGGCAAGATCTCTCTCTGCCGGCAGTAGTGTCAGCTATGTTGGCAGAGCATGAAAATTGGAGTGCAGTGGTCTCCTTCTGCGAGAGCGTCATGCTCCAGAAGGAGACTGTAGAGCGGGATCGGGAGAGGGCCGATCCCGCACGGAGAAGGACGAGATGGCGCCGGGGCAACAACCGTCCCGGCTCCCAAGTCCAACACGCCTGAGCCCCCTGCCGTCACTACATGGTGGGGGGCCTCGGGGGTCGCGGGTGCACAGATTGGGGAGTCCCGGGAAGACGGTAGCGCGCACGTGGTCACGTGCCAGCGTGTGCGCAGCACAGCGCAAAGCGAGGCTTTGGGGGATCCTTTACAATCCTCCCCGAGAATTATCTGGGGGGCGACCTTTTTACAGTCGCCTTCCCTCCGCTAGAGGGGTTGACCGCTTTACAGTCATCCCCTCCGTGATGTGCCTTAAGGCGTGGCACCAATGGGCGGCTCTAGTGTGATTTTACGAGGACCTGGAGCCCCCCTTCAGTGCCGAAGATGACCGCTCCAGTGGTTTTAGCCGGTAGGAGTCCGGCATACCCCTTAGCCCTTCCCCGGGGTGAAGGAAGTTCCATGTAGAATTTCCACTGGACATCGGTAAAAACAGGACGTCATTTGGCTGATATGATGATGATGAACCTCGTTCGATAATAACAAAAAACTTTGGTAGCTTTGGTTAATGCAACATAATAATGAGTTTTTAATTTTTCTTAATTACTTAATACAAAGTAATATAATAATTACATTACATTGTTAACATTGTTTATCACTTGCGTTAACGGTGAAGGAAAACACCGAAAGGGCACAACTGAGAGGACTCCAAAATGTTCTCAATGGTGTGTGTAGTCCGCCAGCCTGTACTAGTCCAGCGTGGTGAACTAAAACCTAACCTTTCACATCGTGAGAAAATGCCCGTACCCATCAGTGCGAAAGTAACGGTGTCATCCTCAAACCTATTTCGTAATTAACTGCAAATAAAACCAGCGGCCGGGAAGGCCTTCTTAGCTTCGACACTGTTGTTGTTTGTTGTTGGTTTAGATGTTTTTTGTAAAATATCATTGGGTTTAACCGTCATCAAATAGTCTTACTTACTTATGAGATAAATATTTTCCTTTGACTATTTAATACGAAGTCATTTATTTCTCTACTTTCTCTTGGTAGAGCCTAGAGGTCTAATAAAAGAAGTCCGGTTGGCTGACATGAATCGGTGGCTAACTATCTGACCCAGACAAACATTATTATATTGTTAGCAATTACTTTTATATAATATGGGGTTGCCAGAAACACACTGATTATATCCATATATCCACATGGTCACGGATGAGGGACCTTCTGGTTTCACATTTTCTTCGATAGCACCGTTGTGGATGTCAGAAGAAAATCATCCTGTTTACTTCAAAGGCTATATAAAAATCTCTACCAACAAACAAATTAAGTCTGCCCAGCAGCCCACTGCTAGATAAAGGCCTGCAATATACCTATTATTGATAAAACATTTTAAAAGGTTTACAAATAAATTCTACTTTTGAATTTAGGAGTTTCTAAAGAATTACCTTAACTTATTTATCAATTACCCCAGATTGTAAATCTACAGAGAACCTTTTGGACCTTTTAAAGATATAAATAACAAAACCTATTAGAGTTTATACAACCTAGAGATGCACTGAATGAAAAGCCTGTAGGTACTGAATAACCGAATACTGTTAGGTTTGCTTTCGAACCGAATATTCCGCCGAACTGTTCGGTTTGGTAATTGGCAGGATGAGGCAACAAAACAAGCATATTAAAAAAAACAGATTACTTGCATTGCAATTTTAATAACTTTGGTTAAATTATTTAATAGTGAGTAGTTTATTACTATTCGTTATCCCAACTCTTTATAGAGTTTGAAAAATTACTGTTGGAGTTTGGTACGCAGTCAAGAAAATGTAAACCTTAATAACTGCATCTCGAAATCACGTCACCACAACCGTAGTTAACACGGATATACCTTACTCGAATCGCTACACCACGAAATCACTCCGCAAGAAATAGATACATAAAAAAATATAGTTACAGAAAAAAAAAAACAACGGAAGCTAAGGCGGCTTTCTAACCTAACCTATCCGAGTACGATCCACCTTAGAAGAATGGTGATAGCATAACTTAGTAACTGTCACAATGCCAGACATAATTAAAAATCGATTGTATTATCAGCAGCTGCTTTATATGTGAATGTTATTTTATTTTAAATGCTGTCTTCAAAATGAATTGCATTCTAATAAAATAATTCGGCAGAGTAGTATACTTTGTTGTATGCCGAATAGCAATACTAGACAAATATTTGGCGCATCTCTAGTACAAACTATCCTACACAAGTTTGCCATTTGAAAGAGCATTGAAAGCATTAAATAAAGTGGATAAAGCCACAAATGACACGAAGAAGTCTGTGTGTGTGAAGATATCGGTCTGTCGCTTAAGTGTACGTAATTTAAAACAGGTAACGACCCCATTTTGTATTACATGTCTTTTAACGTGATCGTCTATCTCCTAACATGTGCTTTAAGTTATATAGGTTGCTTTTTTATTACGTTCTTATAGTCCTTTTTTGTGTCTCCTACTAAGAATCAATATTAATAACTTTCAAAGAATGGGTTGCTATGGTGCAGTGGGTGTAGTGGGTACATAGCTTATTTAATAGTTCTGAGAATGTGGTTATAATAATGCAGTCTAACGAAATGCATGATAGTCTCAAGCTTTATTTAACTCACTAGTGGATTTGAAATATTGAGTTTATATATAATATAAATATTTCGTTTGAAATTATTTATTTTTGACATACATATTTTTTATCTCTAATTTATGTATGCTTCCTTGTTTTATCAGCTCAATTAAATAAAGGAAGATAAAGTTCCTGTAACGTTGATGGACTAGCAGTTAGTTTTATGCACGCTTTAAACTCCAAAGTTTATTACCGCGGGTAGTTTCAACTAGATCACGCTCAGATAGAAACAGTAAAAACACGAGGTTATTTATTGGCTTTAGTAACTTGCCAAGATACGGTACAATTACATACATTAAAAGATAAAGATAAAAAATATTTGTATTCATGTAAACCATGTACAGGCACTTATGAATTATAGAGAGCTTAGTTGCAGCGTTCCAAGATGTAGATTTCCTATGGAAAAGAACGGGCTAGGAACTCCATGTTTACTTTTTTTAAATCATATCAAATGTTACAATATTTTATGAGCATATTGTTATAGAAATCAGGGTTATGTGAAAACAAGTCCGACCGTAATTTTTTTTTTAAAGTTTGAAGTTTTCATGACATCATTGGGCTGACAAGTACCAACAAATGATATTCGTTCATGAGCATGACGCATGCATTAGTGTCAATTATAACAAAATAAAAGAATTAGAAACAAATAAAACAGCTTATAGGAAAAAAAATACCATCAACCTTACAAATCGAAAGACGAAGCAAAAAGTTGCTGATCAAAGAATAGCAATCATTAATAACAAATATACCTACAAACAATGTCAGACTTGCGAAAATTAAACAAGAAGTAGCAGAAGAATTATATATTATTTTTAGCCAAATAAATCTCAACACATAGAACACAGTTACCAAGTAACACAGAATATCCTGATATAAGTAGTACACATATATCTGGATATATGTGTATTACTTATATCAACTTACTACTATGTTACTTACTACGTTACTCAAACAACAGATCCAGTTCCAGATAAGGTTAGCACTGAAAAACAGCTCTGTGTTGCGGCTAACGTTACAACACAACAGTGGCGACTGTGGCGAGTATTGGCAAATCCCACCCAAAATTATGACACAATTATATAATTCTTCTGGGGAGGCCTTTTTCCGCAGTAGACGTTCTTTGGCCAATATGATTGGTTGCTTACTGGCCATTCATGATTATGATGTATTAAGAAACATTAAGCTAAAGAGTTTCTAAACAGAAATCGGATTGGGGCTAGAAAGTAAGCAAACGTTGTAACTCATTCAAAGTAATAATTACGTTAATGTCATGATCATAATATTGCGATTACAGGGTTGTGCCCTATGACGTCATAGTTTACAGAGCCATAATTCAAATGCATATAACAAATAACACATTATGCTCACGGCTCGGCACGGTACGCTCAGTATTTACATAAGCAACAAATCAATTACATTTGCATGTAAACTAGCTAACTAGCTTATCGAATGTATTTACTGTAGGTCAGTTTACTCTCTCAGTTTATGCTTATCGGCGAAATATTTGCAAGGGCAGGTATTAACTGTGCTAATATTTTTAGACAATTTCTATATGGGTACATTTTCATGAGTAATATAAACATACATAATGCTGCCATGGCTACGAATAGCATCGACCCATCCCATCCCGTAGGTATCGTAAAAGGTGACTATGGGATTAACCGGAAGTTAGGCACCAGCGTACTTCGAGTACATTAACAATTCAACTGCTAACCCGCTTCCCAGTCGTAAAAAAAACATATCTTGAATATTTGAATTCAGAACAAATGGTGTAACCAATGGAGTGTAAGAAACGACATTAATAACACAACATTGATTGCTTACTTTTACCAAGAGAAATTTCCCTTATCTCAAACTCGTATAGGACGAACAACATCAAAACAAAATAAATTACGTTATGGCTACACTTTTAGGAAGTATTTTGTACTTATTTCTCTGTACTTTACGATTATTTGCCTTTGCTTGATCGACTATGCTTGGGATACAGTGCATTTTGTGGACGTTAGTATCGTTTATATTTTTCTAAAGTTTTATAGATTCGGTTTTCATTTCAACTTAAATATAGCTTTCTCTCTGAAGTTACGTTTATATTCTCGTTTTAATTACTAATTATAAGAAAATGCAACGGTTTCATCGTAAAAACAATATATTCTACTTTTGTGGAACGTACTTCGGAACAAAACTTGAAAATGATATTTTGTTTTGACAAATGTAACCCTACCTAATGAAATAATTCTAAAGATTTGATCATGCTTTGGTGGAAGACTTTTGTCTAATGTTTTATTAAACAGAGTGTATATGCTCAATACCTGTCTAATATTATCTAATATAATCACAGTTCCGACAAGCAATTATCAATATCTAACCAACTTGCTGAGCACTTGCGATTGAAAGTTTAAGTAGGTTAGGTTAGGTAGGTAGTGTTGCAATCGGGTTTGCATGTAGCTACCTGTGCGAAGCTGAGGCGGACAGCTAGTTTATATTAAACTAGCTGTTGCCCGCGGTTTCAACCGCGCGTTTATTTCTATCAAAATAAATTGCACTATATTTGCCTTTATCACTCAAGGATGGTGTAGCTTTATATTAATGAAAGACATTTTAGAATCGTTTCAGTAGTTCAAGAAATTTCCCCATACATACAAACAAACAAAACCTTTTTATAATTTTAGTATAAATTAGCAAATCCAATGATACAACACAGCTGCTCAACGCGAGATACGGGGTTCAATTCACTGGTCCAGCAGCCATAAGCCGAGTTTCTGTAAGAAAAGTAGTAGTAACAGCCAGGAATATGAAAGAGTCCATTAGAGTAGTATGCTCCTTATGACATAAGATGGATTACGGCATCAGCGAAAAGCATTAGGGGTTCCCAATACTATGATAGTTAAATGGGACTCGACTTACATATACATAAGTATTACCAAATTGTGACGTTGTGATGATTTTTATATTATTTTATCTAAGTACCACAGTTTTTGGTGGCACCAGAATATTCATATAACAGAGTGAGCTAACACCTGACTACGCCATATAAAACTGACCATAGGAGAAACTCTTATATCTATGGAATAAAGTCATGTTTCAAGTCAACTCCCGCGAACTTAAAAGTTTTACCTTGGAACTTATTATTGGTCATCGCGAAACTCACTTTCATAGGGAATTGAAGTCTCTCAAATGGTCATCAGGGAATACGCGGCATAAAGACTGCGTGACTGTGTGGCTGGTCCAGTTAAAATCGTGGCCTCTATCATGGCAATGCACGTGCGAAATGATCAACTACATATCAATTTGAACTTGCCGACCATCAGACTATTCATGAAAAAAGCGTCTAAAGGCTTCTTCGACTCTGCCGCCGAATACCGACCCTTCCGCATCAGTAGCCTACGCCGCCCGAGGCACATGCTGATCGACCTGGATGATAAAATTACCGTAGATCACATGAAGAGACTCGCGCAGTCTCGTTCACTTAACAGACTGTTACACCGCCCTTGCCACTGAGCCTCACCGGCACCGCGAAGGCATGTCGGTGCGATGCCATCTCGTTCAATTACCTTCTCCCCCCGTCCCTTGCCCCAAACTGGCTCGCGCCGAGCTCGTAGTCTTGAATATTCCCTAAAATATTTAAATCATACCAATCCAGCCTCCATTCCCCTCATGAACATATCAGCCGCAGGAAGTCCACTGCTGAACAAAGGCCTCCCCTTACATTTCTACAACGAGCGGTCCCATGCCGCTCTCGTCCAACGACTCCCAGCGACCTTCACCAGGTCGTCTGTCCACCTCGTTCGAGGTCGTCCCACGCTGCGTTTTCCGGTGCGCCATTCGAGAACCTTTGTGCCCCAACGGCCATCAGTTCTACGAACAATGTGCCCTGCCCATTGTCACTTCAGTTTACTAATCCTTTCAGCTATGTCGACAAATCTATGTCCATCACCATCACATGTGACCTGAAATTGTCCGGTTAAGCAGCCACATTTCCAGGAATATTGAAGGGAAGCCATTAAAAATAATATGGCGATGCAAACCTTTGACTTGGAGAATTATACAATTTGGGCTGCTTCAAATTCCTCAGTAATATAGTTCTCAGTAGTATAGGAGTACCCACCTACAGTATAATCCTAAGGTGCGGGAGACCCGCGGCTCTAGTGTGATCTTACGAGGACCTGGAGCCCCTTCACCCTTCCCCGGGGTGAAGGAAGTTCCTTGTAGAATTTCCACTGGACATCAATAAATAAATAAAAAAAATAAAAAAAAAGGAAGTGTTTAAAAATCCCACAGAATAATGAACAGCTTCATGTTTATTTACCATAGTCTATAAATGTGTACACCATTTCTTCTTCCTTAAATTACTGCAGCAACATGACAAGCTTTTTATATAATTATTTCAGCTGTCCATTGCTGGGCATAAGTGTCCCCAAAAGAACGATCAACGAACGCTCTGGGTTTGTTATGTGTGCTCGTTGGGGGGAAAATAGCCACGCATGAACGGCGGGTTAGCAATCGCAGTTAAGTTGTAAATGTACTCGAAGGACGCTGTTGCCCATCTTTCAGTTAACACCATAGCCATCTTTTAATACAACCACGGGATGAGACGGGTTGGTGCTATGGTGTAGCACTGAAAATAGCTCGGTGTTGCGGCTAACGTTACAACACAGTATTATGCTGAGTACCTCTTTGCCACTTTTAAGACGTGCATAGCAAAATGCTATTTTTTATTATTGTTTTCTTTTGTATCTCTTTTTTTTTAACGTTGCCCCATACTAGTATTTCTCCTGTGTCGTGGGTGCTTTTACAAACACAAACTCCACACACAATATACCCAGACCCAGAACAGCTACCTGCAGATCGTACAAATATTTGTTCCGTGTGGGAATCTAACCCACGACTCGATGCGCAGCAGCCGACTGTATCAGCCACTGCACTAACCGTGCCGTCGATTTCAATTCTACGATCAATCTTTCTGTTATCAGGTTTTTTATTGCAAGCTTGGTGTAGATTTTAGTCTTATTAATATGAATGTACCGATGCGCGTTTTGTTGTTCTTAGCCCGCACCACACGTATATATATATATATATATATATATATAAGCAATTAATACATTTGTTATGAAATTATTTCATAAAATACCAGTTTCTAATACTCCCCTTGTTATACCAGGAGGAAGGATAAGGATTGGTTTCCAAAAACACTGAAATATATTTCTTTATTATTAATCAAAAATCCAAGTATAATTTTTCCTAGATCTAACATCAAATCCGATGGATTTTAATAAAAGCTTTCATACCCTATTTTACCTTCTTAAATGTTTATTTTTCTAAAACGCTGTAATACGTCTTCCTATATTTTTTAACTGAGGTGAATACAATTTTTTTATAGATCTAAGTTCAACACTGACCTATTTTACATACAAACTTTCACCCCCTGTTTTACTCCCTTGAGGGTTGAATTTGCAAAAAACATGTATTTTTTATTTTTACATAAAAGGTAAATATCGTGTTTCATAGAACTAACTTTCTAAACTGACGGATTTTAATACAAGCGTTCACCCTTGGTTTTACCCCCTTAAGGCATGAATTTGCAAAAACAATGAAACACGTACTAATTTCTTTCTATCAAAAAGCCAATTATAATCGTTCATAGAACAAATTTCAAAACTGACGGATTTTCCATACAAATTTTCACCCCATGTTTTACCCCTTTAAGGATTTACAAAAACACTGAAACATGTATTTCTTTATTTTCAACCAAAACGTTAAATACTAATTTTTGGAGATCTGTTAGAGATAAAGATAAAAAAAAAATCTTATTCATATAAACCATATACAGGCACTTATGAATCGTCGACACTTTAATTGCCGCGTTCCAAGATGTGGATTTCCTATGGAGAAGAACGGGCAAGAAACTCCATGGTTACTCTTTATGAATCATATTAAATGTTACAATAATTTATGAGCACATTGTTGTAGAAATCAATTACTTGGTTTGGTTATGTAAAAACAATGTAAAAGAAAAGATTCTAAACTTCTTAAAAAGTCTACTAATATAATAACTTAATTTAACAACACATAACCGCGACAATATTTTGGATATAATGTGTTGTTATAAGAATTGCATGCATGCTACAGTTTCTAATTGTCGTTAAATAAACGCTTTGCGTTGTGTGGTGCCGGCTTTGCCGTGTGGTGCCGGCTCAGAATACCACCACCCCATCTCCTCCTGTGGGTGTCGTAAAAGTCGACAAAGGGATTAATCAGAGGATGGGCAGCAGCGTCCTTCGAGTACATTAACAACACAACTGCGATCGCCAACCCGTCTGCCAAGCGTGGCGATTATGGCAAAACCCCCCAACGAGCCCCAACACACCCATATCGGTCGTTGTGGTGTACTTTGGGGGAGGCCTGTGTCCAGTAGTGGATTTCATTCGGCCGAAATGATGAAACGAGTTCCCATCATTAGCCTGCGCAATTACGTGGGAAATTAGGCTAAATATTATGAAAACAAACGATTAAAAAAGATGAGCTTATATAATACCAAGATGATATTGTTTTTATACAATTTGTTGGCGACACCAGCAAGTGATTCGCGCAATGGCAAGCGCTACGTCTCATGCCAACAACAACTGCAACGCTACTTAGGACCCATTCTGCGTGGCACCACACCGTGCTCATCACCCCAAGACGTGAAGTCATTCAGTGTTGTTATTCTGGCTTCAAAAATAACGGTTCGTCCATACCAACTTTCACCCCCTGTTTTACCCCCTTAAGGGTAGAATTTATAAAAACACTAAAACATGTATTACTTTATTTATCACCAAAAAGCCATTTTTTTATATATCAAACTCCAATAATAATTTAATTCATACAAACTTTCAGCCCCTATTTTTTTTATTCCCTTTAGGGGTGGAATTTCTAAAAATCCTTCCTACGTTATAAAAGCTACCTACTGTAAAAATATCAAGTTTCTAGTCCCAGTGGTTTACGCTTTGCGTTGGCATGTCAGTCAGTCAGTTTCTCTTTACATATATATATAGATATACTCGTATAGAGGTATGCGGGTATTTGTTTTCTTAGGAATATAGCTTTCAACAATATACAGGGTATCCCAGAAATCAATATCAAGCCGTAAATGGGCAATAGACCAAGTCGTGACAGTAATTAGAAAAATATCGCGGTCATGTACTTTTCAAATTACAAAGCTTCAAAAATAAATCTAAAAAACTGACACCTTGTGATGATCTTTCAATTCCTGTGACTTCAAATATTAACATTTCATCAGTTTTATTTCTGTGATGTAATCATGAATAAAATTATAAATTATAGTGGAAACATAACTGCCTCTGCTTTAAATAAATTTAAGATTTTTGCTTAACATTGAATACAAAATATTGCATCACCTAACTTTAAACGAATTTACTGTAAAAAATGTACTACACTGTTTTGGCAAGTAACCTTAAAAGATAGCGCGTTTAGTCTGAGTTCCAAGTGGTATGACACTGTGTATAGAAAAGATAAAACCCAGTTTAAACGAATTTTAGTTAATACATATTTTGGCCTTATGATTGCAATGGTCCATCATCATCATGGTGAAACATGAAGAGTTTTAATATTTATTTTAGTGAACATCAATAAAAGTCAATGCATCATCATATTCTCATCCCATTTATAATCCTTAGTTAACAGCACATTTCACTAGATATCTTGATACAAGTACTACATATTCAGCATACAACAGAAATTGCGGCTTAGTAGAAATGCAATCACTGGATTTTGGAACCACAAATTAGCATATTCAAATTATTCTCTCATAATGTTACATTTCCATGCAATAGACTGAGAACAAGAAAGACTATAGGTAATTAAACCAATTTATAAGTGTAAGTGCTAGTATTTCAATTAAGCTGGAAAATAGTGGCTTTAATTGCTATGTAGGGTTCTGCTACGTTATATAATATGTTAAATCATGAATGCATCCAAAATAAATCGGTATAGTTAAGAGCGAGTGGTATGTGATGTTCCGATTAAGAATATAGTACCACTCCGTCTTCTCCCGTGGATGTCGTAAAAGGCGACTAAGGGACTTTCAACCAAAGGGATGGGTGGCGTCCCATCTGTGGAGTAGTAGCTATACTGCGCTCACCAACCCGCCTGCCAAGCGTGGTGAGTACTGGCAATGTTGTCCCAAAGTGACGACATGATTGTGAAAATCTATGGGGTAGGCACGGATTAGAAAAAAAGAAGGACTACACGCCACTCATATCGAAAGTGAAGCACCCTAAGTATGCCGATTCGCTTGTGCACACGTGTCTTACGCACACACATGCATCATAGTATACCGGTAGACCACCATTACGCGACACGACAGCGGTAGTGTAGTTACTATTTACGTTAATTGAAACAAAAAACCCATAATGTCGTCTTGTGTCGTGAAATGGAGTAAAAATAACTCTACATCCCAAAAAAAGTGTCAAGGAATTACTTATCACAGGTAAGACACTAATTTATCTACCATTTTTTTTATATTTTTAAGATTTAAATTATTATTACTATTTGGAACACAAAACCACAACTACACATGCCTTTTTAATTTGAAAATTCGATGAAATTAAAAAGAGATAGCCTCTTTGTTCGGGCTTTCGTAGTCGCCCCACAAACTAGACTTAATTAGACCGAACTTCACTGAACTCAACTGAACTAGACTGAACTACTCTGTTTACCACCTCCATGATGTATTCATCTCATTCTCTTACAAATTAACCAAAATACAAAGTTTTACTTTTACCGCGTGTGAACTCACACTCGACAATTTTTCTTTTTAAATATAAAATATCTTAATAGCCTGTCACTGTCCCATTGCTAACCAAAGGCCTCTTTTCACGCAGAGAAAGCAAAATTCAATCTAAAGAAATAATATTTCCATTTTTGTTGTATCTTTGATGAAAGTATTACAACTTTATGTAATTTTACTGTTATTATTCAAAAATGTGGGAAAATTTTATTCCATCTGGTATCCCTCAAATCACGCACACATGTTTGATACCGTGGTTCACTTTCGTAATGAGTGGCGCGGAGTCCAACTTTTTTTTCTAGTCCGTGGGGGTAGGCCTTTGTTCAGCAGTGAATGTCTTTTGGCTGATATGAAGAGAAAGCGTGAAAGACAACAGCAACTTGAGAAAATCTGGTATTAAATAAAATGTTTATAGGCACAATTTAGATCGTGACATAAACAGTTACTAAAATATGTTTTAGGAGGAATCGCTCTCCTCTACCGTATCTCACATTGGAATAGCACAAATGCTGTGGCGAAAAGATTAGCTAAACATCAAGGTTGGTCGGGACTGACTACCCGTGATAAGCCAGACTTACTTAGGGATCAAAAATCTTGGAGGCTCTTTTCATGAACCGCTGGACAAGTTGCAAACTCATATTTTAGTCACTTACATAGCCCCTATAAAACCCTTCCTTTTACCCTTCTGGATAAAATATTTAAATTTCCCCTACCCACAGCGTTGTATCAAATTCTTAAATACATAAATATATCACATATAACATTACCATTTGTCCTGCACTGTAAGATGTAGATAAAACTTTAGGTAAGTAACAGCAAATAAGATACAAACCATTTCATTTTTTTTTTTCATGTCAGAAGCCCCAACTTTCGAGGGTCAAATCTTTTTTCCAAACCCGACCTTTTCTTTAGATCCCTTGATAAAGTTTGGTGGAACTCCCTTTCTAACCGACGCAACGACCAGGTTTCTTTTTGTTGGGCTGAATAGATCTGCAGACTTTAAGTAATTACATGGGTTACTTACCTAATTGTGATTGGATTGAAAGTAAAAGTATTATACCTGTGTCTGAAAGGTTTATTGTACTTGTTTAGCTTGTAAACTAATTTTGAGTTGATGTTTGTAATTTGTATGTTGAAATAGAGATTGTTTAAAATAAACTATTTTATTTTGGGCTCGCACAGAAAATTACTAATACCAAACATAAAGAAAAATGAAAAAAAAATTGAGGGTCTCTGGACGAGGCCTAACAAGGCCCCTATCTCAGCATGCTGCTGCTGGTGATGCCAGAAAAATAGAAAGGAAGTAACGAGATGATATTCATGTTTTTGTCAGCTCAGTCTTGCTACTTTTCCACAGAAGGGACGCTGCTGCCCATCCTTATTTATCTATTTATGTAAGGAGAGTTCAAAGACAATAAATGTAGACATGGTGTGTAGAGAATCATCATAATATCAGCCACGGACAGCTGAGTCGGATTCGACGATTGACTTTCTTCTTCTTTCTCGAAGTTGGACCTACCTAACTGGACAGTTTGTCCCAGGTAGACATACTCGTCAACAACTTCGAGAACAGAGCTCCCAACGGATATTGGGATGGGCACTTTTGTCTTGCCCATGTTCATTTTAAGGCCCACCTGTTGGGAAACTCTGTTGAGATCATTGAGCATTGTGCTGAGCTCTTGCAGCGATTCTGCCATGACTACGATGTCATCGGCAAATCGAACGTGAGTCATATATACATACATAAATGTGACTATACTTACGTATTATACATAGTATATATATCTACATTCTAATATATACATAAACAAATATTAATACATACAATAATAGTTAAGTGGATATAGAGAGATAGTGCTCTTTAACTCGTTTTTTGAAACTATTAACTGTTTTGCAATCTTTTATGTCCGGTAGTAGCATCTCCACAACCTAACCGAACGTTCCCGCAGATAAAGAATAGGTGTAGAAATCAGTTTTGTGGGATGGGAATGTAAGAAGGGTTTTAAAATGCAAGCCGCATCAAGCAGACGGGTGTAAGAATAGCGTTCCCGCAGATAGGATGGGGCCGCCACGCCACTTGAGAATCTTGCGAAAATAGGAGACATGGTCATATATATTTTTGAAAGATTGAAAATTAAACGAGTACATGCATTCTGTGACCCTCTCAAGTTTATTTAATAGCTCATCTGTGGCATCCAAATAACAGGCGTCAGCGTAGCCTATAATGGGCTGAATGAGAGTTTGAGCGAGAAAATTTTAGTTTTCAAGGGCAAGAAGTTCTAGACACATTTCAGTGAAGGAAAGGTAAAATGTACCTTTCTACTAACATCAGCCACATGAGCACTCCACGACAAGTTACAGTTAACAATCACTTACAGGTTTTTAACCATATCAGCATATTCAATCTTTGCCGTGTGGTGCCGGCTCAGAATACCACCACTCCATCTCCTCCCGTGGGTGTCGTAAAAGTCGACTAAGGGATTAGCCGGAGAATGGGCAGCAGCGTCCTTCGAGTACATTAACAACTCAACTGCGATACTATATCGGTCATTGTGGTGATTTTTAGGGGAGGCTTGTATCCAGAAGTAGACTTCAATCGGCCGAAATGATGAAAAGGATTGCTAAAATCCAACAATGCTAGGACCGTTAGATTACTCATTAATTTATTTACGTTACAGGTACGTGTTTGGATCGTAGAAATCCATATGTGTACCAAATTTCAACTTAATCAGTTGAGTAGATTCAGAGCAAATTGGCTGTGACAGACGGACAGACAGACAGACACACGAGTGATCCTATAAACGTTTTTTTCTACTAACGTTTGGCACCCTAAAAAAAGTCAGTTTTACCAATTATAGTTTGTAAAAGTGTGCAGACATTACAATAATCCAATGCATTAAATTGAGTCACACAAATAGCTGTAAATGTTGCTTATCCTCAGCGGGGTTTTACAAATTACGCGGGACACAGACATTGACAAGTATAATACTCTGCAAACGATACCACAATGTGGTAATACATTATGTGCTGTTTCTAATTCATAGTAAGAGAGAGCTTTGCAAGAAATGTTGGTAAACATGTGTTTATAAATACGCATCGTAGACACTTCCAGTTTAGCCGCAGACTGCTGGGAGTTAGAGCGCATATTAGACCTGACCGTCTCATCCGCGCATATCGGGCTTTTTAATAGTGTCTTATCTTATCCTTTTTTTTTATTGATGCCCAATGGAAATTTTTCAAGAACTTCCTTCGCCCCGGGGAATTTGTTATTTGTAAAATTTTGCCTATGCAAGCCGCGCCCATCACCACCCAAGTCATGGAATTTTCGTCTATATAGAAATGAAATGAAAATTGTCTTGGCATTTTATTTCACATTAAAACGTGTGAATGAAATGCTGCTAAATAACAGATCATTACTGTACTTGCCGACCACATTATACATTTATGTGTAACTGGAAATTAAAACTCTATAGCAATTACGATGTAAATGGCACTAACTGCAAGGTGCAGCTTTAATTAGATACTGGCGTTTATTAAAATTTTTGACTACTACCATGGTGGATCGGCAACCAGTTATCATGTGGAGAATAATTAAAGGTGGATCGACGCTAGTGCCTTTGCATATGCTATTTATAAAGAAAGAAAAGTAAAATGAACTATTAACAGCTCCCACAATAATATTGTTCCAATGGTGTTGTTTGAAGGTGAGGTGGTGAAAGATTGTTTCATTCGCCATGTTGGATTGATGGGAAAACTTTAATCGAAGTGATTATTTTGGCGTATTTATTTATGTATAAAACATGCCATTTAATTACAGCAGCATGATAATTGGTGATTTTGATTCTAAAGTGTCTTCAACAAATTTGGTTTATTTCTAAATATTGTATAATTATAATAATAGTTTAAAAAACTAATATAACACGCTTTTAATTAAATATGAACTAAAATGGATAACATTTTTTAATGTCATATAGAAGGGTCACTGAAGGTTTTTAGATTTGGCCATTAAGAAAAGTTGTCGTGGTTTTTTTTTTAAATTTAGAATAAAGATCTCTTTGGGAATCTGTAGATGAACATTGAATTTATATGTCATTTGATATTGGTGGTTATTTAAAAAGTGCGCGTTGTGTGTCATCATAAATTTTATTAGAGAAAACTTCGTTGCGGTCTTAATCAACAACTATGTTATAATAGACTTTGATATGCATTTCATGATATAGCCCCATCTTGTGCCACTGTTTATAACTGGTTTAATGAGCTTAAACGTGGTCAAAGCAATCTCGGTGGTGATTTGTGTGAAGAAGCAAACAATGCATGCTGCGGCAACCAGTGAAGAAAACGTGGATGCTATGCGGCTAATGATAAAAGCTGATAAAAGAGTGACATATCAACAGATCCGAACAAGTTTAGGCATTGGTATCAGTCAAGTGTAAAAATTCTATGAAAATGGCTAATATCGAGTGGTAGTACTAGTAGTGATTGAAGAATAACAGTATCCATCTCCTGCCTTCACCATCAGATCGGTTCAATGGTACCAAATTATTGTAGTTTCATCCGGATACGTAAACATAATAATATGATCGATACGACAATACTTTGAAGTAGGTTAAATTGAATTCCAAGACTTTTTTTTAAAGTTAGTTGCAAGTGAAGCTTAGAAGCATTTACAAAATAATAAGTCAGCGCATTATTCCGTAAACGTCCACTGCTGAACAAAGAGCGGTCTGATTCAAATCAATTCAAATTGAAATAATTATTGCACGGCCCTGGCCAATTCAAATTCCAAACATTAATTTTAAAGTATGTACAATTGATGGCACGATGGCAGATGACGGCACGGTTGGTGCCGTGGCTGATACAGTCGGCTGCTGCGCACCGGGTCCTGGGTTCGATTCCCACGCGGAACCAATATTTGTACAATCTGCAGGTAGTTGTTCCAGGTCTGGGTGTATTGTGTGTGGATTTTGTATTTGTAAATGCACCCACGACACAGGAGAGATCCTAGTGTGGGGCAAAGTTTAAAAAAAAAGTAGTATAAAGAATGAAATTATACATTGTTGATTGCATATTATAAAATTATGTATCAAAAATTCAAGTTAGGCTTAGGCAGTTGATATCAATCTTTAGTCACCTTTGACGAAAGCCGTGGGTAGATAGGGGTGGTCCATTCTTTCCCAGGAACCTCACGGCAAAATAAATAAGAAATTACGAAAGTATAGAATAATGAAAATGATACACATTATATTGGCATTATTTTTTACCTTCCCGCTCAATAATATGGACGTTTGTTAATGTGTTACGTGCTTAATTATTCCTTTTTTCTACAAACGAAGAGATATTGATGCGGTATCAAACGGCGTTGGCACTTCTACAACTATAAATTATCACAGTTTGTTGGCTCATGGCCTGCGAACACATATATGTGAATTAATGTATTTCGTACACATTAATTGTAACTCACTGTTGATTCGTGATTTATATTAGGAAATAAGCGGTTAATATACCATAACGACCCGTTATAGGGAAAATTGCCATAATCACCACGTTTGGCAGGCGGATTGGTGATCGCAATATTGTTGTTATTAGCACATAAGGCCGCAGCCCATCCTATTGCCACGTGACATATGACAAAATATCTTCACGTATGTACTCTACTCACCCGTAATTCTGAAGACGATCAAAACTTATATTATAATTTTTTATATTCTCTGACTTATTCTTACCTACTTACCAACTTATAACAAAATCATCATATGACGCCAGTCACGCAAGTCGACTGACTTATAGAATACATGTTATTTCTACATGAGACTATTTTAGCTTTTTAGAAGCACTACAGTACAACAGTATCATACGTGTTCATGTTGACATTATAATTTTCAGAATCTAAGCTTTTATTCATTCTTTTGCACTACTGAATCCGATTAGGTCCTTCATCCTGTATGACTCCGCGGCCAAATCCTGCATTCCCAGCAATAAAGAAAAAGGTTGAAAGAATACTTTGGGGTTTAAGTCCAGCACGCTCCTCCATCTGTCCAAGGGCAGAGAAGTCCATGACACAGGATTTTTGCATGTACTTCAACAATGAATCAGATACATCTACTATCTCTTAATTATATTTTCTTAGTTACGATTTCATACACGGGATGGCAAAGAACCTTCTACTTTCTTTTTCCACACATCTATACATACAAATAAATAAAATTGAAGTGTCTGTTTGTAATGTCAAAATAACAGCTTTTTACTAAATGCATATGAAAGAATATACGTTACCTATAACAAAAAAGCAATTTTAAATATTTTTGTCTGTCTGTCTGTCTGTCTGTTTGTTCAGGGTAATCTCCGAAACGGCTGGACGGATTTTGACGGGACTTTTACTGGCAGATAGCTGATGTTATAAGGAATAACTTAGGCTACTTTTATTTTAGAAACATAATTAGGGTTCCGCGCAAAAAAATAAAACCCTTGAAATCCAATATATATATTCTATGTCAAGTGTCTATGTCGAAGTACTCTAAATTTATTTTAAATTAAACGCGGGTGAAAACGCGGGTGAAACCGCGGGTCCCAGGTAGTTTTTTAAATATAAATGGACAACATACATGATGGGTGGCTTTATGTGTATTTGCTGATAGCAAAAAACTTTCATTAATCGCCCTGTCAAGTATGTCCAATCATTGTTACCGACATCAAGAGACAGTAGTTCAGCAGTGAAGTTTAAAGGGCGGTTATAATGATGATACTTACGGTGAAATGTCAGAAATTGAGTGTCCTATTACCGTGTGGTAATAGGACTGGCCTGACTGACCTGGACTGTTGCAGTGACATGTCAAATAATTGTTCTGTATTTAATAAAATATTAATTTAGTATTAATAAGATATTATTGTCTAATTATATAGTTAAACTCATAAACATAAGTAAAGTATTCGGGATTATTGTTATCCCTCCAAAACCTGCAGTACAACATAGTATTTTTCTATAATTACTGGAGACGGTGACCTGTCACGGTTGAACTTCGAATTCATCAGTTTTACCGGGGAGTATTGTTTTCTTTTTATTACATTTAAGCACATATCCAGATCAAGAATAACACTGACTATCTATCTTGTTAAATGCCAGGAAATTATAATCAGAAAACTGTCACAGTACACTTACAAAAAACTGTAAACAAGTTTTGCTGTATACGAAGTTGTTACTTTCTTCCTGTATTAGTTAAAATCCTGAATGTAATATAACACTGTAGTTTGATTAACATATTAAACGAGTAAAATTACAGGAGTTAATATTTTCTAGTACCCACATTATATAACAAATAGAATAAAAATATGCAAATCCTGTACATATTGTAATTTAATAGTAATTCTTTTTAAGTCTTTTGTAACTGCACCTCGCTTATTGTTCGCTAGATTAATTCTTACACTTCCTTTCATTTCATTTCTTTACTTCCATTTCCATCTATCAGAATCATCGATCAACAGTCTTGTTAATTGAAGTTCAAAGCTATTCTGTCTGTTTGTTATTTTCACTTCCAGTGATTCAATCCTGTGACCATGCCGATGCTCACCCGTAAGGCCACAGCCCAAGAGATGGAGCATAAGTTAAGTGTGGCTCTAAAGGAGCTCAAAGAGTCTCGCATACAGTGTCAACAACTGCTACAGGAAAGGGACGACAGTGAAGAGGAAGTTAAGAATATAGTTGACAAAAACACTAGCTTGAAAAGGGAGCTGGTAGAATTACATCAATTACATCTAGATATCATTGATGAAAGGGACAAGCTTCAGGTGGTCACGGATAGTTTCAGTCATTGTAGTTGCTTATACGAGGAGGCTTTGCGGAAGATTAGGGATCTGGAGGATGAATTGTTTATTGCAAATTCTCAAATATTAAGCTTCCAGAATGACAAGGACTGTACTCAGGCTGCTGCAGCCCAACATTTGTATGAAGAATTAATTAATTCTAGTTCAGACCCTAAGTCTAGACAATCCTTAGTTACTATTGACCTAACCAAGCAGGCTCCTATTGTGGACTATAATCATACTAAAAACATAAGTCACAATAAAATTAAAAAATATATAAAACTCAACAAAATCTTAAAGAAATGTAATAGACTAAAGAAAAAACAACAACACTTCTGGAAAAATACTTTGTTAAGAAAGGAACGTGTTGCTCTTATTAATAAACTGCATAACTATCAAATTAAATTAGAGGATAGTAAAAACATATATGAAATTGACACTCAGCGCTTACAGTCTGAAATTAAGATCTTAGAAAAGTCACTCAGCTCCCTATATTGTAAGTATGTAACATCACAAAAACAAATAGAGGAGCATATTCTTGCTGCAAATCAGCTTGTTATTATGTGTAATAGTAATGCAGACGGAGTGGACTCCTTGACCAGCAACCCCTTGTGTGGGTCCGAGAGTAAAATATCTCCCCCGGGGACGCCAGAGGTACAGCCTCAGGCTAGTTATCTGGGTGATAGTTCTACAATGTTGACAGGGAGTCCCTCTCATTATATAAGTGATTTAATAGACATGGATATCAGTACAAATACAAATAAAACAAACTGTTATCAGACTATCATGTATTCAGATAGCACAGGCAAAGGTCTTGGGGGTTTATTAAGCAACAGCCTGGGTCATTCCGCATATAATAATTGTATGTCAGGCTCAACTTATAAACAAATAGTAGCATCACTTGTGAAAAAACAGTTTAATCCATTTGCCAATATAACATTACTTGTAGGTAATAGTCTAAATGTTAAGAAAGCAGACATCTCAGACAGTGTTGCCTTGATGCTCAAACTAAACTGTGGTAAGATAATATTGTGTGCATTCCCCTATCTTGAACACTTATCAGAAAAACAAAACAATTTTATTCACATGCTAAATATGCATATGCACTTATTAGTAAGTCAGTATAGTGACAAATTTATATTTTTTGACACCAATAATTTTGTTGGTAGGTTAAAATTGACTGGCGATACTGTGTATCTGCCTTTGAAATATAAACGACAAATTGCTACGCTAGTAGCTTATAATATTCAGTCAGTCATAAGCAGTATGACGAAGTCTTCGATTACCTCCACCATAGTTAGTAATAGTACTAATAATAAGGTGGCGAACCAAAACACATATTTAAACTTAAGTGTCTGACAACAGAGAAGGGTAGTAATTATTTAATACTTACACATCAAAATATTAATCACTTCTCTGGCAAAATCTTAGATGTTGAATTATTCACAGAGAAATATAATGTTGATATTCTGTGCTTAACAGAAACCTGGCTGAAGGCAGATAAAATGATATTTAGTGTCAATAATTTTAAAGTAGCCAGTTCGTTCCATAGAGTGTCAGCAGAAGGTGGGGGCTCGTTAATCATGATAAAACAACACCTAAAGTGTAAAGAGCGATTTGATATTTGCGACCTCTCTGTTGAACGAGTATGTGAGCTCGCGTGTGCAGAAATGGAGGAGTTTGTCATTTTATGTGTATATAGGCCTCCTTCTTCTAATATATCTCAATTTCTTTTAATAATGGAGGATGCTCTTAGGAAAGTAAAAATGAATAAAAAGATATTAGTTTGTGGTGATTTTAATATAGACATTCTGATAGATACCACAGATAAACGTAACTTTATATCCTTGTTTAAGTCATTTAACTTAAGCTTTTTGTTTTTTGAGCCGACTAGAGTGACACCCACCTCGGCCACGTGTATAGATAATATTATAACCAATTTTAAAATAAGCAATAGTAGTCTAATTAGTGGAATTCGTTCGGATCATAAGTGCCAAATTGTTAAGTTACAGTATAAATCAGTTAAGGGGCACAAAATAATACACTGTAGAAATTTATCAAAAAAAAGCCTAGATTGTTTTTGTAAAAATCTAGATTCTAAACTCCAAAATTTAAAGACGGATTATGTTAATCCCAATGAACAGTACCGAATCTTATTTAATGCCATTTGTAACGAGTATCAAAAAGCTTGCAAAGTTAATAAAATAAATTTAAAACCTAAGTTAACGTTTAGTGCATGGGCAACTAAGGGAATAAGATGCAGTAGAGATATCTTATATGAACTTTACGACAAAAAGTCCTACACACCTAATATTGCTTTTCATAACTACGTGAGACAATATTCTAAAATATTTAAAAAGGTTTGTGTGCAAGCAAAAGTTGCTTATATTAGTAACCAAATAAAAGAGTCGAATAATAAGATAAAAACCACATGGAAAATAATAAATGCTGAAACTAGTGATAGTAGGTTTAGTGACAGTGGAATAAATTTAAATATAGATGACAAACTAGTTTCAGATAAGACTGTAGTCTCAAATTTCCTAGAAAACTTTTTCACGAATATTCCAATTGAGACTACTAAGCATCTTATATCGTCTCCGGTAGCAGCTGAAGCATTTTTAAAGAAAAACGTCGATTTACGCGTACCTTTTTTTGAATTCAGTTTTGTCACACATACTGATATAATAAAAACTTTTAAAACTATAGCAGTTAAAAAAACAGAGGACTTATGGGGATTGTCGACGAAAGCCGTCGAATCTATAATAACTAACATCGCGCCAATTTTGGCTGTAATATTTAACGCTTGCATCGCGGACGGTATATTTCCCGATTTGATGAAATCTAGTAAAATTGTACCCATGTTTAAAGCCGGATGCCTAAATAATGCATCAAACTATAGGCCAATATCCGTGCTACCAGCCTTAAGCAAAATCTTCGAGAAAATTATATTAAATCAATTGTTGGAACATTTTAACAAGAATAAAATATTACATGACAAGCAGTTCGGATTCACAAGGGGGAGATCTACAGAGGATGCTGGATCTACTCTCATTAAAACAGTATTAGGGGCCTGGGAGGATGCGCATGATGCTTTGGGCGTATTTTGCGATTTGTCCAAAGCATTCGACTGCGTGGACCACCGCACACTCATTCTGAAACTTAAATACTATGGAATCCAAGGTAGGTCTATAGATCTTGTAACCTCCTATTTGATAAATCGGGATCAAAGAGTGGTGATTGATAACGTCACATCCACGGGCTCACTAGTTAAAATGGGAGTACCTCAAGGATCCATTTTGGGGCCATTCCTGTTTCTGGTCTATATTAATGACCTGCCATATATGATAAACGATACAATGTCAAACATAGTCTTGTTTGCTGATGACACGTCACTTATATTTAAAGTAAATAGGAATGATAGGTATCTTATAGAACCCAATGATATACTTCATAAGGTATCTGATTGGTTTTCAGCCAATAATCTTCTCCTAAACGCAGAAAAAACCAAATGTATAAAGTTTTCAACGACAAATGTGGCCTATATAGGAACACAAGTAAAACTTGACGGTAGAGCATTAGATCTGGTCCCATCAACCGTATTTTTGGGCGTTACAGTAGACTCCAAATTGCAATGGGGGCCCCATATAAAAGCACTGTCTGGAAAACTTAGCTCTGCTGCATATGCTGTTAGGAAAATTAGACAGGTGACAGATGTGGCTACAGCTAGAATGGTATATTTTGCTTACTTCCACAGTATTATGTCCTACGGTATTATATTGTGGGGATCGGCTGCTGATGTTGAATCAATTTTTATATTACAGAAAAGAGCAGTCCGATCTATTTATAATCTGGGTTCTCGTGAGTCACTTCGGGATCTATTTAAGGAGATAAACATACTTACTTTACCATCCTTATATATATACCAAAATATCATGTATATACGCAAGAACATTATTAGTTTCAAAAAAAAAAGTGACGTGCACAATTTAAATACTCGCAATAAGAACAAGCTTGTCTTGCCTGGCTTTAGACTTAGTAAAACCAGCAAGTCGTTTATCGGAAACAGTGTTAGGTTCTTCAACAAAATTCCTTCTAGGATTACCGATTTGCCAGAACTACAGTTCAAATCTTTGATTAAACGTGTTTTAATGTCGAAGGCCTACTATAGCATAAATCATTACATCGATGATAAAGATGTCTGGCATACGATTCCCTTCTGCACACTGCGACCCTCTGGCGCTGTATGATTTATTTTAACATATCTTATATTGGATATGATTGCACGTGTTTTAACTTGCAATCAAGGGTTTAATATTTAAACATTGGAATTGATTATATTATTAATGTAAAATAAATTGACATGACCCATTTAAAATTGTATTTTTTAAGTTATTTACTTAAATATTTACACCTTGACATTATATACCTTGACATTTGACTTGACTCAGTTGAAATTACATAATTTTTTATGTTATTTACTTATATTCAATAACTTGACATTATCTTGAACAAATTCATTTAAAATTTCATTTCTATTAATGTTAGTTTCTTATATTTAATATTATGACATTGACTATTAGTTATTGTTAATATTGTTCTTGTAACATTATATTATAATATTCATACGAAACTGTAAATGTGTGAGAATCATGTAGTCATTGATGTTATTTTTAGTACTTACATTGATTGTCTTTTGCCTGGCTGTATTGGTCTGTCATACTCACTAAAATGTCTTGCTGGCGGTGGTGTTGTGCATCGGGTCGTTCGGTTCCCTACAATATGGTTGAGCTAAGCGATGCTGATGCATGCGTCATGCTCGTGAACGAGTGCCGTTTGTTGGGACTGGTCAGCCGTTAACTGCCACGGCAAATAATTTATTATTATAATTTCATTGTGGTATGTTCCATCTTTACACATTGTCCTACATTTTTCTCGGTATATATATTACAATAATGTGTATCAATCAACATTGTAATCTCAATTATTTTAAAAGAGTATCCATGGAGTTTCTTGCCGGCTCTTCTCCATGAGATCAACTATTTGGAACCGTGCAACTTAGATTCTGACGTTTCATAAGTGCCAATATTTGGTTTATTTGAAATAAAAAAAATTTGACTTTGACTTTGACTTTGGTGGCTAAGAATAGTACCACCTATCTCTTTCGAAGGTGTCGTAATATACGACTTTGGATTAGCCGAAGATGGGCAGCAGCGACTTTCAAGTACATTAATTACAACTTAACTGCGATTGCCAACCCGCCTGCCAAGTGTGGCAATTATGGCAATACCCCGCAATGAGCACACAATACAAATATAGACAAGTCATTGTCTTAAAAACCAGTGATTGAAGCGGAATTAATATCATTAAGTTTTTACGGAAAATAATAACCAAACAAAATAATTAATATCGAATAAAGAAGCGAGGGTATTTTGGGTGGGAGCGTATGTGTATATGAATTTAAGAGAGTGAGTTCGTGTGTGAATCTGAAAGCCTATAACCAGCAGTAGACCTTTTGTGGCTAACATGATGAATGAGGAGTGTTATATTATAAGCCAAGACACATGACTTATGGACTTAAACGCTGAATAAAAAGGATTTTTCATGGCAAAGAATATAGGACTTCTTATTTATTTATTTATTTATATACTCTTTATTGTACACCACATAATACATACATAGAGATAAATATTTAAAAAGATACATGTACAATGGGCGGTCTTATCGCACAGGGCGATCTCTTCCAGACAACCTTTGGATGGACAGGAAGAAAGAAGAGAGACATTGGGCTGTCAAGTGTGCAATATATCATACACAATATTACTTAGACATAAAAATATAAAATACATAACAATATATACAATAAATATTATATATATAAAACGATGATAAAATATACTAATAAACATCAAATATAACTAGGATAGGAGAAGAAAAATTAGAGAGAAAGGTAATGCTCCTTCACCTTTAAAAATAGGTAGTGTTTGAGCACGTCTTACTTCAATAGGTAATGCATTTCACAAGCGAGCCGCTTGAATAGTAAATGAATTATAGAAGAAGGAAGTGGAATGCATACGTATACTTAATTTTAGATTTTTTGATGATCTCAAGAAACTAGAATGTGTCTCACAAATTAACTGAAAGCGTTCTTTAAGATAAAAAGGGGTAGAAGGTTTAAAGAGAACATTATAAAGCAAAGAAAGAATATGAGCGTTCTTATTGTATTAATGATTCGCATAGTAAAGAGAGATAAATATAAATACAGGGTAATATTTTGAAACGATATTTCAGCAGAATTTATACAATTAAAACTTTGCCAAAAGATGATTATGCCTAACTTCAGTCCGATTAAATCAATAAAACACCAATGAATGCCGCTTATGGCCCTCGAATAATTTAAATGTAACGTTCACTGGGGCTTAATATCTTTTGTATTATATTTTTCTATCTAAAATAATTACATTTTATGTGAATATGTATTTAATTGTAATTTCAAGAGACTTAAAAAGGCCGAGCTGGCCAACAAGTTTGATAAGCTGTGATGACGTCAGTCGAATGAACATTATTATTCTGCTCACATACACAACGTGGCGAACGTTTTTATAAAATTACACTCGTTATGTTTTCTTTTGGATGAGTTGGGCGTTGACATGGCTTTGTTGTTGTTATGCTTATGTCTTTGTAAGTATCGTCAGGTTCATCGTTTATCGTGACTTTCAGGTTTGGATATAAAGTCAAGATAATGTCGCACGTCATTTATGTTTCTTATGTTTTTACGAGTATGAATGATTACATATAGTTTGATGTGAAATATTTCATAAAAAATGAGCCAGACTAACGAACGAAAAAATCATAAATTTCACTGAAGAACTAACATCAAAATATAACTCACAATTGAAAGCCAAACGCACTCGCTTCTACTCCGATCAGATCCGTCAAGATCCCAACAAGTCCAAGCGTATGTGGAGAATTATTAATATGGAACTTGGTCGGGGTAATCGCGAGCGTGTCGACTATACCGATCACATTAGGACGATCGACGGGCAACCGTTCCCTACAAAGAAAGATCTAGTCGATACACTTAATATTGAATTTGTAAATGCCGTGAGTAAGTGCGGAGCGCCGCCTGCCAACGCAGTTCGCGCCATCTCGGCGCTCGCTGCAGACTTAATTACTAGTGACATTTCGCTTAGGCTTAAATATTTTACATCTTCCGAGATTAAAACAATCGCTAGTTCTTACATTGCCCCCAAGACAAGCACTGATATCTACGGCCTGTCTGCGAGTATACTGAAAGCGGTCGCCATACCTTTAGCGTATGTAACCAGCCATTTATTTAATAGTTGTATTAGGCAGGGTACGTACCCGATGGCCCTCAAAAAAGTTAAAATAAGCCCCTTATACAAGGGTAAGGGCAAGAAAACCGACACAAAATCGTACCGCCCAATATCGCTTGTGCCGGCAATAAGTAAAATATTCGAAGTCGGGCTCAATAATAGACTCTTATCATTTATAATAAGCCGTGGAGTAATGACTGATAGGCAGTTCGCGTACAGGCCGGGGCGCGCCACCACGGATCTAGTGCGCGAGGTAGTGTGGCGCGTGCTAAGCGCGCGCGAGGTTGGACAGCGCGTTGCGTTATTGTGCTGCGATCTCTCGCGCGCGTTTGACACCGCTGATATTTCCCTCATTGCCCAGAAACTCCAGTTCTATGGAATTCGTGGCCCGGGGCTAAAGCTCCTCACATCCTTCATGTCCAAACGGACACAAGTGGTGGTAGGTGATGGGGGTCGTGTGACGTCATCTCAGAGGGAAAGCATGATGGGAGTACCACAAGGGTCATGTCTCTCGAATACTCTCTTTAGCTTGTTGTTGAACGATCTGCCCAGTGCCGTTGAAAATGCCGAAATATATATGTATGCGGACGACGTAGCTGCCGTAATCACGGCACCCACAGATCACCAACTCGAAATAAACTTAAATAAAGTAGTTCAGCGACTTGAGTGGTGGTTTCGAACGAACGGCCTAGTGCTTAACTGTGACAAAACATGTTACCTATCTTTTAATCTAAACGGTAAAACTCAATATCCTTACAAAGTCACCACCGCGGACACAACACTGAGGCAAGAACAAGTAACAAAATTACTCGGTTTTCACGTAGATAGCTCTCTGGTGTGGGACGTACATATAGAGGAGTTATGCGTAAGGCTTGGACGAGCGTGCTTTGCTCTGCGCAGATTGGCGAGCACCGCGTCACGCAGTGTAGTACGCTCATGTTACTTTGCAACCGTCCACAGTACCCTCACATACGGTGCGGAGCTATGGGCGCGCGCAGCCGACACCCAACGGGCGTTTGTTATGCAGAAGCGAGCGGTACGCGCTATTGTGGGTGTACCAGATGACGTCTCTTGCCGAAATCACTTTAGGGATCTAGGTATTCTACCGCTTCCATGTGAGCTCATTTACCAGGTAGCCGTGTTCACATTCGCGAATAGTGATGTCTTTCAGCGTAAAGGTGTAAATGCCACCCGCGCCCTCCGTAGCGACAGGTACCATCATCGCCTTGTCACACCACCGCACAAATTGAGCAAATCGGAAAGGTCTGTCTATATCATGGGTCCGTCAGTTTACAATAGATTGCCAGAGGGGATTAGAGATGCATCATCTGTCCAGATCTTCAAAACCAAACTAAAAAAGTGGCTGCTGGAGAAACTATTCTATAGTTTAGATGAGTTTTATAAATTACCTGTGCTGTAGTGTGTTCGTTGCCAATGCCATATATAACATTATAGTTGTGGATTTTATACTTGCAAAATATATATTTATGTGAATTATTAATTAATCTATGAATGACATTTTGACAGAATACTGTATGACGTGTAGCTATGGAGTTATTAATAAAGTATTGTATTGTATTGTATTGTATTGTATTTGAAAGGAATTATAAGATGAAAATATATAGATAAACTCACATAAAAATACATTTAGGTAGAGGTCGCCCAAAGGTCGAAATTCGACAGTAGTGAAATACTTATTTTTTACAAAACTCAATTGCTCAATTTGTTTGGTTTCTTAGGCTAAAAGTGGTCAAAAACTATAATAATAAATGACTTGCTTTCTTAATATTTCATGCCTAAGAGAAACTAAATATTATAATAAAGTTGCAGGAAATTAAATAAATGTGCCATATCTAGCACGTGTAAAATTGTATTTTCGTCACTTATTGTATTATATTGTATGCATTACGTCTTATTTTGAATTTATTCACACAATTTTAAGTACTTACCAGTTTCTCAGCAACGAACGTTATTGCTTCCATAACGAAGAAAATACTTCAAATAGGTATAGTAGTAATATCACCTATTTTATCTGCAGATACTCATTTTTTTCCAAGTTTTCGTGGTGTAGATACTTATTTAGTTATGGCTTACATCGGGTGGGCGAGGCCCGTCAACGAGCTCTATCGACTTGAGTGAGGTCAAGAGAGGCGACGGGTAAAATTATTTCGCATCGAGCTTTTTCGATGGTGACGCGTAGTAGTTCTAAGTCGAACCTCTAAAAATCACTATTGAGAGGTTCACTTTGATAGTTTGTGTTATTTGGTAGTTGTTTATTAGCTTTTCTAAATGTGTTTCCGTAAAGTAGACTGAAATTCGGTTAAAACAGGTATTTTCTGTTACCGGGCTAAGAATGGTGCCGCACCGTCTCATTCTGTGGGTGTCGTAAAAGGTGACTATGGGATAAGTCAGAGAATGGGCGGCAGCGTCCTTTGAATAATTATCAATTCAACTGCGATCCAGTTCAGTCCAACTGTCAATCCGCCGGGAAACGCATGTTGATCAAGGCAAGCTCCCAGCCTACGACGACACAACTCACATGCATAAACACGTGAAGCAATTGCTTAGCACCTTTTTTTATTTCTTTTATTGATCCGGTGGAAATACATCTTGTACTTCCTCCGCCCCGGGAAAGGGAAAGCTTAGCACCTACCATGGCGTCAGAATATCTTCATCATTAGCTTCAGTTGACCCATATAAGGTTCAAAGTGTTTACATCGTAAGCTTTTAAAAAGTTCTATTGCTATTACAAGGGCTTAACTTTGTTTCTTCTTTATTTTAAGAAAACGTTGCCCCACGTTAGAATTTCTCCTGTGTCGTGGGTGAGTTTACAGACAGAAATTCCACACATAATACACCCAGACCCGAAACAACTACCTGCATATCGTACAAATATGTGTTCCGTGAGGGAATCGTACCTGCGACCCGAAGTGCAGCAGTCCACTGTATCAACCACTGCACCAACCGTGCCGTCGAACTACATACAAACATACTCCATAAATATGCAATAACTTAACCACATAAAGTTAGGGGGTCGTAAGTGTGCCTATTGGGAAATCTGCGTGCTCATACCGAGCGACTCCCGGCAAGACGGCGGTGTGCATGTGGTCACGTGCCGCCGTGTGCGCATGACAGCGTATAGTGAGGCTTCGGGGGAATCCTTTACAATCCCCCCCGAGAGGTCCCTGGGGCTTGGCGTCTTTACAGTTGCCTTTCCTCCACTAGAGGGGTGACCGCTTTACTTTTTTTACTTTTTACTTTTATTCGCTAAAGATACGGTACATATGTTCTTAAATAGTAATAATGTTCAAATACACATCTCGCCTTTAGCAGGCATGCGAAATTTTAAGTGTCCTTTTCACATAAATATTCTAGTAATCGATATAACAATTGTGATAATGAAAAATGTCTCGAGTAATTACATGAAGTAAGCCATCAATGTCAACAATAACAATACACATCCAATAAAAAAATAAATGTCAATACAATCTTTGATACTAAGAATGAAATACGGAACACATTACAAATTAAATTTATCATTAAAAAAATCATTTATGGTATAGAAACTTTTTTCATGCAACCAATTTTTACAGTCATCCTATCCGAGATTTGCATGAGGCGTGGCACCAATGGGTGGCTAAAGTTGGAGATTATTCGAGTTCCTGGAGCCTCCATTCGGTGCCGAAGATGACCACTCCAGTGTTTTAGCCAGTAGGAGTCCGACATATCCCTCCGTCCTTCCTCGGGGCGGAGGAAGTACAAGACGAACTTTCACCGGTTCGATAAAATTAAAAAATTAGTAATCAGAAATAAATTTGATAAAAACGCAATAAGGTAGTTCTATTAGTTAGTAGTAGAATCCTTCATCATTTCGGCCGAATGAAGTCCACTGCTGTACACCAGCCTCTCCCAAAGATCACCACAACGACTGATATGGGTGTGTAGTGGGCTCATTGAGGGGTTTTGCCATAATCGCCACGCTTGGCAGACGGGTTGGCGATCGCAGTTGAGCTGTTAATGTACTCGAAGGACGCTGCTGCTCATCCTCCGGCTAATCCCTTAGTCGACTTTTACGACACCCACGGGAGGAGATGGGGTGGTGGTATTTTGAGCCGGCACCACACGGCAATCGAATACGACGAATTCTTATTCTTCCTTAATTCTTAGGGAAACCATACTACCAATATTTTAATGGGACTAAGTGTTTCATTTTCCTATAGAAACATTAGAGTATTTGTGTCAGAACATAAGACCAGCAGAAACCTAGCCGCAATAGATTCATTTCCTGGCGGATAGCAAGGATAGCTTACAATATGTTAGAGGTTAAGGCCTTAATGTGACATCGGGGTGTAGTCATACAGGGTTGTCGAACTTTAATTTGGAACTGCCAGAATTGGGAATAAATGTTACAGTCTTACGACACGTGTTTTGGCTTTTTCTGCTCTAGGGAAGGAAGAAGGCTATGCTGGACTCATACCGGCTTAAACAACTACGGTGTTACGTGTACGGTGTACGAACTGCACTCCTGGCACAGGGTAGGTTAAAGAACCTACCCTGTGCCAGGAGTGCAGGATTCACTCGCATATTATAGAAGGCTGTTTATAGAAGAGTTTTTTGCTTTTATACGGTTAAGGCGTAATGTAGATTTACAGAGATTGCAACGATATAATTTTTGTTGAATACGTAGAGTAGCCGACAAAAAAAATCGTCTCGTTTTATTTGCGTGCGATGTTAGGATTATCTCGATGCTAAAGTTAAGCACAAATATACACCTATTTGCAAATAACTTTATGTTATGCAAATGCTTGTCTAATGTCAGTGGATAGTTAGTTAACGCGAATACTAATCGCATTGTAAACAACTTGTGCGATATCGCATGTAAAGAACCGAAAATTGCCTCGCTCAAGTAAAAATGTGCGAGCTTTTGTTGCTCATGCAAACATTTTAATGTGATGGTTGCATGCGAGAACCGCGTCATGTAAAAGCTTCGTTCAAGAGTCTCCATAGCCTTTATGCATTACATGGAAAACAGTGATGGCCATTAATATTTGAATTCATTCACATACAATGTATCTGCACTAAATATTCTTTTACGTTTTCGACTTAATTGCAAATTATTGATAACTTTTAATAATGCACGGAAATGTAGCTGAATAATTGGTGGGCACTTTTTTTTTTAAATCGTCTGTCCTTCTCTACCTAGGGTGAGAAGCGTTTACCGTAACTGGATTAATCAGGGCTGGAAAAGAAAAACTATTCACGCGTCAGTCGTAGATCAATGCGTTTAGAATAACTGGAACGATCAGAATAGCAAAAGAGAAATAATTCACTTGTATAACGTCTCTTAATGGCTTTACACACTTAAGAAAACCGCCTTAACTAGACGATCAAATAATAACGATACATATCGGCGACAATCTGGCATATTTCTAAATTGACAGATCAAAGCGTTCACGGTAGCTGGATTGATCAGGGCTGGAATAGAAAATCAGTTCACTTGAATATCGACCCTTAATAGCTTTACAGACTCAGGAGAACCATTTAAACTAGACGATTAAATAATGATGAGATGATACTTGATAATGACAATATTCAAATCAGTATTTAGTTTTACAAAAAAAGGGTCTCACCGCGGGTTAGTTAAGAATACGAAATAATTACTTAAAAAGTTGTTGTTTACTTATCAGTAATTTTTTTTGTATTAATCTTGAAAGTAAATATATATACTTGATAGTTATAATACGCTCATAGCGCGTTATATTTACGAAGAAAGTTTGGAGGCGAATCAACTTTTACTTATGATGGTGTTAGGGTCCATTTTAAAACAGTGAGCCTGTTTATACTATAGAAAACTTATATGTAAAGTACCAACAAACTATCACTATGTAAACACTCAATGCAATTTTCAAACCCGAATATATTTCTCAAAGCTCTCAAAATAAACTCAAACTCAAGTTGTACCCAAGAGCTTCGGTCAACCCTGTGGACAGCCACTGATCTAGGTTTGTGTTCGGAAATGACGCTGACCGCGACCCGACTCCCATCTGCCCTCACTAAACGCGCCTCTGAATAACATCATTTGAAGTTCCAGCAACCTCCCGAATATACGTGGACATTTTGTTTGTGAATAGTTTATATAATGTGATCAGAATTCAAAGAAATATTTCTTAATGTGAAAAGTTTGTGAAGTTAGCAAGGATTTTCATTCGAGTGTAAACGTTAACGTTGATAAACTTTGTGAATATTAAATGAAATGGAAAAGTCAATACAGCGTTTGGGGTAATGTTAAATAGAGTTATGAAGTACTGACATAAGTTGAATATTTAATGTTTTGGCAGTGATGAGTAAGTACAATCGACAAAGGCTAAGCCTTACCATTTTTAAATCTATTTCGCTTGGATGCAAAGATCGTAACTTGGCCCGCCCTTTATTTCGTCCACCAATTAAAACTTTAAAACTTTAGTCTTTAAAACAGCACATATTTGTAAAAGCCATTAGTTTTTATTACTTTATGAGACTTTCACGGGTCACCGAGTAATTCTGTTGGCGGACGAAAACAAAACACCATGTGCACCATTTCTTCAATGCATCGTGATACACAAAATTCAACTTTAAGGTGCATAGGATAGCGATAGGTAGCGATTGTACTTACAAACGTACTCACGTAAAAAACAGACTACTTTCAAGTAACTGCTAGGAGGGATCAAAAAGTAGTGACAACGACATACTCCTTGGTAAGAAAAAAATAAAATAAAAAGTAGTGAGAATGAGATAGAATGTAATGACTATTGATAACTTATTTATTTTTTATTCTACATAGTTTCCAAGTCTTTGTACACACCGAGTCCAGCGCTTTTCCAAGGCTTCAATCCCTTTCACAAAATTTTTTTTGTCTTGGTCCTGCAAAAAGCTCTCCACGGCATCCATCACCTCGTTATCGTCTTCGTACTTGTTTCCCCTTGAGTATTTTTTCAATTTGGGGAACAGATAAAAATCGCTAGCCGCCAGATCTGGTGAATAAGCGGGGTGGTCAACCAATTCGAAGTCAGCTTGCTGAATGGCAGCCATCGCAACTGCCGACCTTGCACGGGTGCGTTGTCATGATGAAACAGCACGCCCCTTCGAAGTTTCCCTCTCCTTTTCTCTTTGATGGCATTCCTCAACTTGGGAATTAAAGCTGCATAATATTGGCCTGTAATAGTGGTTCTACCCTCCAGGTAATCAATCAACAATATCCCTTCTGAGTCCCAAAATATTCAGACCATAACCTTGCCAGCCGATGCCACGACACGAATCTTCTTCGGGGTCGGTGATGATGGCCGTTTCCATTGCGAAGATTGCTGTTTTGTCTCGGGATCAAAATGATGGACCCCCATGTTTCATCCATTGTTACGAAACGAGACAAAAAGTTTTCAAAATCTTCTTGAAACTTGTCCAACAATTTCTTCGAAATGTCAAGTTGATTTTGTTTCTGACTGTCGGTTAATATTCTCGGCACCCATCTTGCGGAGACTTTTCTCATATTCAAAGATTGTTTCAATATGGATTGAATACTTCCATATGAAATGCCCGTTTCTTGAATTAAGTATCGGATGGTACCTCTTCGATAGCTCAAAACAATTTTCTCGACTTTCGCAAAATAAGAAAATGTGAAAATTGACGTCGATGGATGGCCGCAACGATGTTCGTCTTCCGTGCTCGTTCTCCCTACTCGAAATTGAGAAGCCCACCTTGCGACAGTGGAATACGGCGGAGCAGACTCTCCTAATGTTGGCTCCAAATCGCAATGAATCTCTTGCGTCGTTAACTTTTTTAAACAGAGGTGTTTAATAACGGCTTAAGCAGATACTCTCTGGACATGAGTGCTTCCGGAAAAACATGTGTTCGAACAGGCAGGGAGCAGACGTTGTTATCACTGTGGAGACTGCATAGAGGATATCGCAGCACATGATGGAAGAGTGTACAACTTTGGTGACGTAACGCCGGGACTTCTTCGGGGTAGACAATGTAAGTAACGTTTCGCACCGTAGTTTTGACCATGGTCTGGACCGAGATTGCGTGGGAGGCTTTCGCTTCCGCTTCGAAGAGATAATGTGCCCAAAAGGAGAACGTGTAAATGGAGAGGGAAATGTCCACCCCGTTACCTGTGCCGTTGCTGACGCACCGGGCACTGGAGGGCACTCACCGATGTCAAGCCTCCTTGTGTTACGGCTTTTGAGCGGAGGGCCTTGGGTAGTTAACCGTCGCTATTCTCTAGAGGATTGTGTGGCTGCCCAGGTCGCTGATTCCTGCTCACAGTGCAGTAAAAGGGCGAGGATCGCACCTCCAGGTAGGTTAAAGGAACTCCGTGGTTGTTTTAGTCTGGTCAGCAGTCTTGTCCCGCCTCATTAAAAAAGCAAATATATGCATCCATCTGTAATTACTGATTTAACTCATTTTATTACTGTAGCAGTTATTTAAGTATAACGTGTCTTTATATATTATAATAAATTATCTATGTATTTGTTTGGCATCTGTGCTTCATTGTATATCGGTCCAGCTGAAAACCAGCGTCGGGCATCATTCATCCGGCTTATGCTGATCTGGTTACCCTTTTGGCGCAAACTCGAGACAGGATGTGTCTGTGTATACCCCTGTGTTTACCTATGTTTAAATTTTAATAGTTTACACTTTTTTATTTAATTTAAAGTTTTCAGTATTATTTTATGTGTCTCTGTTTGTGGCAAATAAATGTATTTCTTCTTCTTCTTCTTAATACATATTTTCCAGAGTTTTTGTTAATACAGTTATTAATAATGTGCCGTATGATGGATGCACGATCGAGAACGGGACGCACTCGTTTGCGTTTGGCAACGATTGACTGGAAATATCACAAGCGCAACAAAAATACTTAATTATCAGAAAACCATAATCAAATTACTAAATTGTAAGCGTTCGGTCGGAGTCAGGGCGGACCGCTTACAATTAACTAGCTTTAACCTGTCACGCGTTGCTGTGGTTCAATGGACATAATTACAAAATGAATTTAATTATGACAAATAAATAAATTATGGGTCCCCCTGATTTAATAAAAACACGCGCGTATATGAATACAGCGATGTGTAAAAATTTCAAAATGATCGATAAAGAACTTTAGGAGATTTTCGATTTAGAACAAATGAACATATTTTTTTATATAAAGATATGTTATGACTCTCCTTATTCAATAAAACATGCGCGTGTGTGAATACAATGATGAGTAAACATTTCAAAACGATTGGTAAAGAACTTTAGGAGATTTGCGATTTTGAACAAACGAACATAATTTTTTACATATAGGGTCTTACTTTAATAATGGAAAATATTTTAGGAGGTAAATCTATAATAAGTAAATCTTTCGCTAGTCGAATGTTTGAATATTGATTTATTTATTATCAGTAAAACCGATACTTGATATTTGAAATCAATTCTATACCATTCATAGAGTCTAGCCTTAAAACATTTTCCATTATTAATGAAAGACCCTATATATATAGATTATGAGTCTCATGATTTACTACAAACGTGCGCATATGTGAATACAACAATGTGTAAAAAAATAAAACGTTCGGTAAAGAACTCCAGGATATTTGTGAATTAGAACAAATGAACATATTTTTTTAATAAAAACATGTGCGATGAATAAAAAATTCAAAACGATCGGTGTAGAACTTTAGATTTGCGATTTTGAACAAACGAACATTACATTTTTAATTTAATAAAAATATACGCGTATGTGAATACAACGATGTGTAAAAATTTCAAAACGATCGGTAAAGAACTTCAGGATATTTGCGAATTTGAACAGACGAACACAATTTTTTAGACATTTTGTTTTCTTTTTTTAATACCTTGCCCCACACTAGGATTCCTCCTGTGTCGTGGGTGCATTGATAAACACAAATTCCTCATACAATACACCTAGACCCGGAAGAACTACCTGCAGATCGTACAAATATTTGTTCCGTGCGGGAATCGAGCCCACGACCCGGTGCGCAGCAGCTGACTGTATCAGTCACTGTACCAACCGTGCCGTCATCTATATATATATAGATTAATTTCAATTCATCGTTTACCCAGCAATTCGTTCCTGAAGTAATATGGCGTCGTACTATTACGGCTTCCAATAGTCCAAAAATACATTTCAGGCCGCCAGCCATCGGCACATCCAATCAAATTCCAATTTGCAGTTAAATCGATTTAAATTTAACGAAATAGAGCCCTCATTTATTTCACCTTTACAAATTATGTAAATATACATATATCATTGGGATTTTTTAATGTGAGCGAACGTCGAGTTACTGGCAGTAGTAAATATAATTACAGATCCGTGTTTATTTTTATTTTTTATACAATACGGTGACTACACTTGAAAATCATTCGCCTTGTGGTAAGCGTAATGCCTGCCCGTAACAATTGTAATGCTACCCAGGACTAGTCCTGCGTGGTACTACACTGCGCTCTTCAGCTTGACACATCAAGTTAGATAGCCTCTTATGCCCAGTAATTTTACTAGCTGCAGTGTCCTTAACCGGACCACTGTTATGTCTAAAGTTATTTGATAAATAGACAAGTGTTTGATAAATAGACAAGTGTTTGATAAACAGCCTGATTTTAAATTTACCCGCATTACAATACTGTGTCATCACTGGCAACACACACTGGTTAAAGACTTGCGTCTTGAGGCATTGCGGTATTGTTGACGAAAAGACGTTGCGAAGTTTCCCGAACGCTGCCCAGCCGAGTCGGATTCGACGATTGACCTCTTTCTCGAAGTTGGACCTACCTAACTGGACAGTTTGTCCTAGGTAGACATACTCGTCAACAACTTCGAGAACAGAGCTCCCAACGGATATTGGGGTGGGCACGACATGGACATTTGACATGACTTTTGTTTTGCCCATGTTCATTTTAAGACCCACCTGTTGGGAAACTCTTTTGAGATCATCGAGCATTGTGCTGAGCTCTTGCAGTGATTCTGCCATGACTACGATGTCATCGGCAAATCGAAGGTGAGTGATATACTCGCCATTGATGTTAATGCCGAATCCTTTCCACTCCAGTAGCTTGAAGGCATCCTCCATTGCAGCGGTGAACAGTTTCGGGGAAATGACGTCCCCCTGTCTCACACCTCTCTGCAATGGAATTGCCCCCGTGCCCTGTTCATGTACTCGGACCGACATGGTGGCGTTTCTGTATAAGCACTTCAACACTTCAATATCCTATAGTCAATCTGGCACCGCTGCAGAGATTGCAGCACTGCCCAGGTTTCGATCGAATCGAAGGCTTTCTCATAGTCCACAAACGCCAAGCATAGTGGCAGATTATACTCCTCGGTCTTCTGTATAACCTGCCGCAGCGTATGGATGTGGTCTATGGTACTGAAACCTTTTCGGAAACCGGCTTGTTCGGGAGGCTGGAAGTCATCAAACCTGCGCTCGAGACGATTCGTGATGACCCTTGAAAACAGCTTATAAACATGGCTCAGAAGTGAGATGGGTCTATAATTCTTCAATAGGGTGTTATCACCCTTTTTGAAGAAGAGCACCACCTCACCTCTGTTCCACGCTTCCGGCGTTGTGCCCTCGAGTAAGACGGAATTGAATAGCTTCTGAAGGACTTTAAGTACCGGTGTTCCACCCGCTTTCAGAAGCTCTGTCGTAATTCCGTCTCCACCCGGCGCCTTGTTATTTTTAAGCTGGTTCAAGGCCATCCTAATCTCGTACAGGCTGATGTCCGGGATATCCTCGGTATAGTGTCGGGTTAGTTTGGCTCACGGGTCTTTGTCAGAGCCAATGGTAGGTATAGTAACCGAGGTGTATAACTGCCGGTAGAAGTTCTCAATCTCTCTCAAAACCTCTGGCTTAGTCGACTTTACACTGCCGTCCTCGGTCTTCAGCTTCATAATACGACTTTGCCCAATAGACTTGTCTCTTGCGAACACTTTGGAGCCTTGATTCCGCTCAATCGCCTCTTTAACACCGTTAGTGTTAAAGGTGCGGATATCGTGACGCAAGGACTTCCATATCCGTCTATTGAGCAGTCGGTATGCTTCAGCATCACCGGAAGACTGCAGCGTCATGGCGCGTCTTTCTGCCATGAGAAGAGTGCCTCGAGAGTGTGATCGGAGAACTTTTTTGGCCTACCTTTTTTTGGCCGGAGCGTAGACCCCATCAGACGAGACCTCTCAACTTTGAGATTAATATTCAATGTGCCTCTTACCATTCGGTGATCACTACCGGTTTTCACCCTGTGGATCACAGAGACATAATTGAATATTTGTCTTCTGGTCATGATGAAGTCAATCTCATTCCTCGTGGAACCATCGGGACTCATCCAGGTCCACTTCCTGTGAGGCGGCTTTTGGAAAAAGGAGTTCATCATAAAGAGTCCCTCCTTTTCCAAAAAGTCGGCCAGCCTCTGTCCCCTGGGGTTCCGTTGCCCATATCCAAATTGCCCCACTCTCAACTCACCATCGCATCGAGTGCCCAGTTTTGCGTTGAAGTCCCACATCACAACAGTGAAATGTGTCTTCGAGGTATGTATGGCCCTACTTACGTCCTCATACATACTCTCTACTTCATCATCGGGGTGTGTCGAGGTCGGTGCGTAGACCTGTATGACCTTCAACGAATACCTCTTGGATATTCTGAGTATAAGGTACGCTACCCTGCTCGACACACTTTCGATGGCCACTATACTGTTAATGAGGGACCTGCGGACGAAAAACCCGACACCACCTTGAGACAGATGTTCGCCTTCCCGGTAGTAAGTAATAAGTTGCCGGAATTTAGGGGATATCGTGTCCACCCCCTCTCTTCGGACTTCTGATAGACCAATGATATCCCAGTGCAACTAATCTATTTCTTCTTCCAGCTCAACAATCTTTTCGTCTACCCTCAGTGTGCGTGTGTTATATGTCACCAGGGCCAGTTTTCGTTTTGGGTCGTAGCCGGATCCCATCCAGAGATTCTTAGCACCCCCTGCCCCGCCGTTTCCGTGGCCGCTACCATGACCAGGAATGGTGGGGCTGCCGGGAACTGGGGGCCGGTGCTTATGTTGTGTTGTCATTTTGGGGGGAATTTGCCGATACTCACCATGCTTGGCAAGCGGGTTGGTGAGCGCCGAGTTGCTACTGCTCAGCAAAAGGGACGCTGCTGCCCATCCCTCTGGTTAAGAGTCCCTTAGTCAACTTTTACGACCTCCACGGGAGGAGATGGAGTGGTGCTATATTCTTAATCCGGACACCACACGGAGAACCAGTGATGACATATGGAACAGAGACGTGGTCACTCACAATGGGCCTCATAAGAAAGCTCAAGGTCTCATCAGCGAGCTATGGAGAGAGCTATGCTTGGTATTTCTCTACGAGATCGAATCAGAAATGAGGAGATCCTTAGAAGTCCGTATCCGTAGAACTGATGGCCGTTGGGGGACAAAGGTTCTCGAATGGAGACCGCGCACCGGAAAACGCAGCGTGGGACGACCTCCAACGAGGTGGACAGACGATCTGGTGAAGGTCGCTGGGAGTCGTTGGATGAGAGCGGCATGTGACCGCTTGTTGTGGAAATCTAAGGGGGAGGCCTTTGTTCAGCAGTGGACGTCCTGTGGCTGATATGATGATGACAATACTGTGATACTTAAACATTTGTATCTGCGGCTAAATAGAAAGACAACTTTATATTATAGTTTTATTTAGGGGACAGGGGAGCTATGTTGGGAAAAATCACGATCTAGCGTAAAAATAATCTGGTAATTATTGTTCAAGGTGTGTTTGCAGAGTGATAAGTTAAAAAAAATTGTCTCCTCATGGATATCTCCGCCTTGAGAAGGGCGAAGGGGCATGCCAGACTCTTACCGGCTAAAACCCCACGGTTTCCTTCCACTTACCTTGGGGTAAGGTAATGTGTTCGCTTTATCAACATTAGACTGCACTCCAGGCAGGTATCAGCCCGTCACTGTTTGTGGGGCCCCGTCTCTGTGTGACCCACTGGGCTGCACACATCTTCAGATGGGCACGCGCAGAACATATGCACCGCTGTCTCGGGCCTGTTTTGGTTCAGGTATCGGACTGCCCTTAGTTACCAAACACGGCCGGAAGCGAGAGGTCACCCTCTTCGACCACCGCGACGAGATCACGACGCTGCGTGGTCCAAGCTGGGCATTCCTCCAACGTGTTCTGCGCCGTGTTTTCCGGGCAGTGTCCAAAGTGATGACAACCGGGCGTCTCTTTTCAGCCTATTTGACACAGATACTTCCCGAAACACCCATGATTCATCCGAAAGGTGATTATTTACATGGCCATTGAGTTAAATAACACTCACATAAATGCATTACAATAGGTACCTTGACTAGAAAGTAACGCTTGTACTTTATTGGTACTTTTATGGTAATCAAGGCAAGCCACATATTATATGTATATATTAAAAATAAAAATAAATGTTGACTAGCATCATGTTCTCAGCCGGAAGACATTCTTTCTTCGACATAGCCCTTCTCAAAGGCTGTCAAAGCTGACAGGATGGGAGGATATTGCCACAATCACTTCAGTTTGGGTACCGCCTGCAGAAAGTTGAGATATTGTAAATAAAATGACGGTGTGAGAAAAACTTACTACTTGTATATGCAGTATGCTTACAATATTGCGATGTGTCGCCTAAAAGGGGTATGTCCTATCTCGTAATAAACAATATTTTGAGGTAATATTGCTTACTTTTCTATATCTACGCAGTTTGGGCAAGCGTATGTTTGTTCTAGTTATTTGATCTTTTAACTGTATATTGTTTCAGTACTTCAAACATCACAGGTATACTTTGAATTCATTAGAAACTAGGCGTGTACCGTCTGATGCCAGCTAAGAATAGCACCAACCCATCTCGTCCCGAGTGTGACGTAAAGGTGACTATAGGATTGGCAACAGAATGGGCAGCAGTATACTCCGATTACATTTATAACTCAACTGCGATCGCCAACTCGCTTGTCATGCGTCAGATCAGACTTTGTGATAATCTTTGAGGGAGGCCTATGTCCAGCTGTGGAAGTCTTTCGGCTGAAATGATGGGTTCTCGCTCGCTATGGCATGCGAAATATTTCCACACACGGACCACGTTTTTTTTCACGTCTTCCCGGGGGTCACTCGGTATGAGCACGCAGATTCCCCAATAGGCGCCTAGTCCCCCAAGTCCCCCCGCCATATAAATAAGGTAGCCTCGGGCGTGTCGGACACGGGCGCCGTGGCGTTTGTTACCCCAGCTCCGTGTCCACCTTCTCCGGGTGAGATCGGCTCTCTCCCAATCCCGCTGTGCGACCTCCTTCTGGAGCATGACGCTCTCAAAGAAGGAGACAATAACACTCCAATTTTCAAGCTCAGCCAGCATAGCCGATACTACTGCAGGCAGAGAGAGATCTTGTCCGATCCGTCGATTAGGAGCCACCGCTCGGCAGCCCACGCAGGGCACTCACCGAGCATGTGCTGTGCGGTATCCTGATCGTTCCTACAGTGGTGGCACAGTGCCGTGACCTCGCGTCCTATCCTGTGCAAGTACGCACCCAAACAACCGTATCCGGCAGGCGGAATGTGACACGCTCGCTCCGTTGGAGCTCACACCATAGCTCGAGTATACGCTACCGAGCCTGCTAATTAATTTATGATTCATCGTTGCCACTTATTATTATAAATATTAACTAACAGCATGGGTAACAGTTACAGTAGTAAATGTGTTTCATCATCATCACCATCGTCATCATCATATCCGTCGAGGGACGTCCACACCTAAATAAAGATCTTTCATATAGATTTTTATTTACCGCCGCCCTCATCCAACGATTCCCAGCTACTTTCACCGGGTCTTTGACGCTGCGTTTTCTGGTACATGCTCTCTACTCGCAAACCTCTCTGCTCCAATAACCTAATATGATTGCCAAGCTGAATATAGACTAAAATAAAGCTCACTCGCTTTGGAAACCGTACAAAAATCTATTCAAGTACAAAATAACGTTCTGGTCTTCTTAGTAAAAGCATAAACTCATTTCAGAAATAGGATCACCCCATTTATTTTACAACCATGTCATTTAGTATATACCTAGATTGACTTTGTACGGTGTAGGCACGCATGTAAAAAGGAAATTTCACGCGTCGATGATCGCTATTGTTTTTATTGGGAGCACACGGGGAAAATTGGAGTCGTTAATTCTTATAGAGGCCTGTACACATACTGATTTCTAGTACTGTGCATATGTTTCGGTGAGAAAGTACCTTAATAAACCTTTAAGTTTTTTGTTTGCAGAAATATCACGTCCGAATAATATGGACGTTAAGTATCTCACTAAGTTTTTTTACTTATTAAAACCAACACACATCAGCCCGCTAACATCCACTGCTGGAGATTGGCCTCCCAATTATCGCTAAAAGGAGGGGTCATAGGGAATATTGCCATGCTTGGCATTCAGCCTGGTGATCACAGTATGTTGTTATTAGCTCTCGATATAACTCTTAGTCGCCTTTTACGATACCCATGGGTGGACAGGGGTGGTCTATTCTTTAGCCAGAATCATATTGAACATCAAAACCTATATTAAAATGCTTAATTTTACAAGCATCGCAGGTGACCATGGAAGAATATATATTATATTATACGAGTACATACATTCTTCCAAAGCCAACTCACATCACATCAGCTTCCAATCCCTTTGCTAAGAATTTAAATTTAGCTTATAATATCAGAATGTATGTCCTTGTGTAGAGCTAAGGCCTCTTCTCATAAGGAGAAGGAACGAGTGTCGCTTGCTTATTGCATGTTTAAGATTTCAGACTAGAATACAAGCAAGGATTTTCCATGATTTTTTAATTCACTATCAAAGTTAGTAGTGCCTTATAGATTAACTGAGAAAGTACATACCTAATGTGGCACAGAAAAGGTACGTTGGTACATGTTAGGTTTTTAACCCGCAACACAGATCTTACAATGTGAGACTGTAAACATCCAAGCCACCACGACAACAAAGCATTACACCAGACTGGCCACTCAGTCTGCCGCTTTCCACATCCAACTATTCTTTGTTTTTTTTTCTTTGTCTGTTCCTGCAAGAATTGGTTCTTCAGCAAATTTGGCTAACCCATCACGTCAGCAAGCTTATTCGATATACTGGTGACTCTAGTGCCTTGGTTATCTGCTGAGAATATCAATGATTACCATTGTACGAATAGCTAAGTGTTTAGTAGGATGTCCATTATTATGAGCTTCTTGAGTGTATGCCGTTTGGTTACTCAATCGTGAGTGTACAAATAGTGATAAAAAGATCAAAATGTAAATAGGAACTGAGCAGCTTCCTGTTGTGAGTTAATATCACCACACTGCAATCATCAATCCATTTGCCAGATGAGGAGGAACTTGCAATTTCTCCCCAAGATAGTGCAATGTAGTTGGAGATTGAAGTTCATGACCACAAGTGAATTACTGCGGTTTATGTTTACGTAGAAGTACTGAAATGTTCGTAGTTTAAACATATTGTATAATAAATTGGAGTGCATGAAAATAGACTCTATGGGTGGCGATACCAAAGTACATTCAAGACACATTATGAATAGAACTACATTCCCCATCTTTCCACCGACTTGCTAATCTTTTCACTGTTGACACGAATGAAGAAGAATAAAATTGAATCAAATAAATCAGAATTTACTTGCAGTACTGTGTCATAGTATGGTACATCGAAACATTTACTGCTCGAGTAACTGTTCCTTGCCGCTTCATTTCCTCAAGTTGATAGTCGGTCATCGAATATAAACTCACTACTTCATTCTCTGTGAAGCCGATTCTAGCGATCCGAAATCAGCTCTGGTATATTCTTATTTTGTAGATTGTTTGGGTATGTGTTAAGTAAATAGACTGTAGATATTGATACGGTTGCTTTTCCAGGTGTTAATTCCACCCATAGATACACAATACTGACTTATTCTAATATAACCAGATAAGGCTCGCCACGGGAATGAGCACTGCTGCAAAAACTGTGCTTTGGGGGTTAAAACGGGTTGTAATTTACATGTTACGTCATTATTGCATCAAGTAGCAAGGTATTTACATAGGTGCATAGCGCTTTAACATTTTAGTTAATTGAAACTATAGAAGAATTAGAACTTAATCAGGCAAGCCGTGTGGTGCCGGCTCAGAATACCACCACCCCATCTCATCCTATGGATGTCGTAAAAGTCAACTAAGGGATTAGCCGGAGGATGGGCAGCAGCGTCCTTCGAGTACATTAACAACTCAACTGTGATCGCCAACCCGTCTGCCAAGCGTGGCGATTATGGCAACACCCCCCAATGAACACACAACACACCCATATCGGTCATTGTGGTGATCTTTGGGGGAGGCCTGTGTCCAACGGTGGACTTCATTCAGCCGAAATGATGACTAAGGCAAGCTCAATGTGAAGCAATTGCAAAAGTCATTGGCAAAGCACTTCCTGAATCCTATCTAGCCTGTGATATAACAAAAAGTCATTTATTCCATTAACGCTATCAATCCGCCCATGCGTCACCTGCGGTCTACCGCTGGCGTTGCGTATAGTATATATTATAGTAGTACGATATTATGTTGTATTATTTATTCATAATATTTATACATAATCAGACACATGACGTGGAGACGTGGTTATATACATCAACACTTAACGCTACATATGTATCTGGAACTTGAGCCTGCTAACTGATATGTTATGTCTGATTATTAATTATTTTTATCTTTAATTTTAATTATTAATGTTTATGGTTTAGGGATTACAATCTCTTTACAGCCTTACATGTATAAATATAAAAGGGCAAAACTGAAGATATAATTATAAACGCAAAGATTTGAGAATGAAAAATTTAAATAACAGAATTCCTAATCCTAGCGCCGTGCATAATATTTAGCTTACATTCTGTAATTAATGTGACCGTGTGAGCATGATATCCAACGGTATGCATGCAAGTTGAGAACATGAATCATTTTATATGCATTGGATATTTTCAGAGTGCGAGGCAACGCAACAAAACGGTTTTGAGTTTGAAAGATAAAAAGCCGTGTATCCCCATACACGTTGAATAGCCGACAAAAATGTTTCCGCAGCACTTTTGAATGGTAAAAAGTAAATGTAGATTTTTTCAGGTCAACTTGAATTGGTTAAATAACATGCCTGATGTTCAAGTTATTTATACGAGTAATAGGTGAATAGCTGGTCGGTCTTTTTTGGTTTTTGTAGCTACTACGTTCCATATTTGAATGTTGAATCTGAATTGATTGTTCTTCTAAGAGGTGGTAAACCTATTGGTAAATCAGTGTCACATGTATAGGCATAAATGCACAATTGATTTTAGGTGGGGTATGAGTTTGCATGTTGGACAAAATGTGTGTTTGTTTTGCTATCAGCTCGCAATCCGAATGAGACCGACAGTAGAATGTAGCAAGAACTCAACTCATGTGCGTGACTCTTGTTTAGTACATCATCATTGTCATCATCATCTCAGCCAACGGACTTCCAAAGGTGAACATAGGCCTCCCAACCATAGATTTCCATAATCTGCATCCAATGACTCCCAGCTACTTTCACCAGGTCGTCTGTCCATCTCGTTGGAGGTTTTCCCACGCTGCGTTTTCCGGTACACGATCTCCACTCGATGACCTTTTACCCTGTTGCACACAAATATACAAAAAAATCTAATAGATATATAATAGAGGCTTTAGAGTGGAACGGTAAAGGGCAAAGCAATATATCAATATTTATGCACATCCAGTAGTCGTATTGTACTCTGGGCCGAATGGCAATGCAGGTGGGACACGTCTATTAAGGGCCTATGCCAGTACTTTCCGTCCGTTCGTGAGCGACTGGCAAGTGCATGTTTGAAAATTTCTCCAGTGGTTTTAGCCAGTAGGAGTCCGCCCCTTCGCCCTATCCCGGGGCGAAGGAAGTTCCATGTAGAATTTCCACTGGACAGCAATTAAAAAAACGACTAGTCTTGCGTGCACTACACCGCCCTCGTCACCTCGAGAGATTAGTTATTTATTTTCTTACGGTATTCATGTTAGGGAGCGTCTACTTAAACTGGAAAACTGACGAAGCTGAAAGGCCTCAGGCCAGGGACACGTAAGTTCCTACCAGCTTGATTATAATATATAGGTATATACTATAATGTTACGGGCTTAAACATAAGCCCGCAGAACATAGGACTAGAACTCGCCGTGTTCTGTGGTAATACACCACTATTACGCGAAACGGTGATTTATTTTTAACAATGTTTATTTTCTGATTCCTATAAGGACATGTCGAATCTACCGTAACCTAAAACAACAATTAGGGACATTACAATTAATATGGTTGCTGCGTTTTTTTTTTAATAAAAAGCATTCAGCTTAGTACTTGTGACTGAAGAAACTTTTTTGTTGCAGGACATAGACTGACTTGACTGCATGGAAAAAATCGCTACTCGCATGCTCGCGCATACACCTGCGGACTGATTGCGTATGTCGCAGACAGTTTGTGACAGGCGTAAATCACGCAGACGAGTCGCTGTTTTAGCTATACATAAACACATAAAACGTTGCCAAACTATTTTAACTTCAATAAAATTAAAAGTTCTTCAATCATCAATCAATCAATCATTTCGGCCAAATGAAGTCCACTGCTGGATACAAGCCTCCCCCAAAGATCACCGCAATATGGGTGTTACTGCTTGTACTGGTTCATTGGGGGATTTCGCCATAATCGCCACGCTTATAATATAAACTCTATAAACCATAGAACACTATAGAAATATCCTCCTTATTCTATACACCTAAAAATGTAGGCCATTCTAAGGTTCATTTAAATGGATTGTTCAATTTGTTTATTTTTAACCAAAACCTGGTCTTTTAACATATTACTTCGTAGTCGTAGCTCATTACCTAGGATAACCGTAGCTTCTAGTGTGATCTTACGAGCACCTGGACCCCCCTTCGGTGTCGAAGATGACCGCTCCAGTGGTTTTAGCCGGTAGGAGCCCGGCATACCCCTTCGCCCTTTCCCGGGGCGAAGGAAGTTTATGTAGAATTTCCACTGGATACCAATAAAACGATTAAAAAAAGGTTCAGTCGATGAAAGGGTTCAGGCTAAAACCAAAGTTTTCTGGAAAGCACTTATCAATTTTAAAGGATTCTTTATTCTGGTATTTACAAATACCTGAATTAATAACACGTAAGTTGTTCTTAGTATATTTTTTATTCTCAATTATTTGTATTCCGCGTGGTTTTCAGCAACGAATAGACCACATCTCTCTACTCATCGGTGTCGTAAAATCTGACTAAGAATATCAAGAGAGTATAAGTAGCAGAATCCTCTCCCGTGCTAGTTACAACATATGCCAAGCGTGGTGATTATGGAGATATCCACTATCCCTCATTGTAGTGATCATTGGCAGGCGTGCATTGCTGAACATAGGTTCAGCAGTGCACGTTAACGGTTAAACTTTTTAAGTTTCTGGAGTCAGTCACTGTTTTTGCTGACATTTTAAATGCATTATAAGCCATCAAAATTACAGATATGTTAGAGTAGTTGAACACTCCCTTATCCTCGCGTGTCTGAAAGCACAATTACAACTGTCTTCTTCTTCTAAATTACAATTATCATCATCATATAAACTAAAGGACGTATACTGCTGAACTAATGCCTCGCCTAGATTTCCACAACTGTATAGTTATTATGGAGGAAATGTCCAATACTCACGCTTGGCAAGCGTGTTAGTGAGCGCAGAATGGCTATTGTTCCACAGAAGGGACGAAGCTGCCCATCTCTATGGTTTAAATTCCCTTAGTCTTACGACATCGGGAGGAGATGTAGTCGTGCTGTATTCTTATACACACTGCAACGAATTAAAAACTACTGTCATATCAGAACCAATTAATTAAAATATCAACGACAGCTTTCTTTCTTTCTCGTTCACTGTTACATTTTTATTTGTATGTCGTTAATAAGACGACGTTAAACCCTTTATTGTTTGTTATAACTTAGGTAGTTAAATACTGTACTGGGATAGGTCAATGTTCTGTCAGACAAAGACTTACCTATATAACATTATATGAGTAGAGATATCATGAGGAATGACTGTCATCTGTATCAGTATCTGAGGTCGAATAGTGAACAGATATCTAACAATATCAGATATTGGCGTTTGTCCCGACCAAAATATTCTCACAATACATGATTCTTCCCCCAAAACTGTGTTCATCAAAATTGGTTCGTATGTAATGGTCTATGAGGCACCGATTTTATAGCTAAATGAAGCCAAGAGACACCGCAACGCTATTGAGTGATAATTTTTCATGGTAAGGTATTGGTACTGTTGCCCAGTTATCGGCCATTTGTATAATAAGTCGATAGCGATTGTGGTTTCAGCCCTCAATAAGAACTTGCGTTGGATTTTTTGTTTAGGTTCAGCGAGGTACTTTGCTCAAATGTCGATAGTTACGGTCGGGCGGTGAGTGCTTAAATTATTCCAAAGCTTTGACGAAAATATCTCATTAAACTACTTGACCGTCACTGGAAGCTTTATATTGAGAGAGCATTTCCGTTTCCCGTCGTTTTTTATCCAGTTTTCGTACTTTTAATCACCTAGTTTCCGACTCAGTGGCGACATCTGGCGGTTATGCTTCACTTTTAGATTTCTTAAAAAGTGTCGCGCTGTTTTTGTGTCATTGGCGTTTAGTTTTCCGTCGAATCAACTTGTGCACATTACAATACGATCATTGGGATTTATATTTTGGTAAAGTAAAATATAACTAGTATTGTTTAGTGTTAGTTAAGTGTGCAAGAAAATTATTTGTAAGTACCCTTTTTATACAAATAATAATTAGTACGTGATCCTGAATTGTTTTAACGGTTATTCCGTTCGGATCATTAGTTAACTATATATCTATGCCAGTTATATTCGTACACGAAGGTTTTATATTCAAACCTAGTTTAAATTCGGTTATTTCGTTAACTACAAGGTTTAGGTTTTTTAGAAAATTCTCGTGCGGTAGATGTAATAATTTTTGCAGAAATGGATAATCATATACCCAGCTCGGCGATCGAGCCACAAACCATGGCCGGTCCAAGTAGTGAGACGCGCAAGCGGGGCCGAAGTAGTTGTAGCAGCAGTAGTACGACCAGCTCTTCAAGCTCGTCCTCTTCAGGCAACAAACGGGGTAACAGGTCCCGTCGCCACCACCGTAAGAACAACAAGCGTGTTCGACATTCTAGCCGAAGCATGGACAAATTATTTAAGGAAGTGGGTGAGCTTCGCAAACATATTTTGACATCAAGGAATATAGATACAACTTGTCGAGACAATGTATCAATTTTTTCTGGAGTTAGTAGAGACCTATATGAAGACCATAATGTTACTGACGATCAATGTTCTGGTTACGAATGTCAAAATTCGAATCTAGAATTCACCTTTGATATTGGAACAAAGCTTAAGGAACCGTCTGTACCAAAAACACCCGATAGTTTTTTGAAAAAGTTACTTGATATCCAACGCTTAGGTAGTACCTCTTGGTCAGAAGTAAGATACGCTGATACACAAAAGTCATACATCCATACTCCAGGTTTCATAGACTTGCAAACAAACGAAGAGGTAAAAATATATGATACCTTGCGTAACCTCGCTCTGGCTGATAAATCATATGCAGCTATAACTTACTGCATATTAAAACAAAGAGAATCTTTACAGGAAATTATCCGTAATCTTCTGTCTTGGGCTAAAAATACTAATATTAACTTTGACAATTTGAGCGAGAAAGTTGAAGACCTATTTCATAATGGAGATTTTCATAAAATTTCCTCTGACCTTTTGCAATTGGTTTGCGGCCACCGAGCCGAAAGTATCGAAATGCGTCGAGAGACTATTACTAGCCAAGTTCGAGATCCTCTAGTAAAAGCGGCAATGAACAGAATACCGCCCTCTTCTACCTTTATATTTGATTCAGAGCCTTTCTCGTGTGTCTTGGAGAAGGCCGGCGGAGTCCGCAAAGCTTTTTGGCCTCCAAAAACAGACAGGTACAAAGGACAGCCTAGCCAATCTAGCCGCCACCCCTCGCGGGGGCAAGGCCCACGAAAACCAGCAGTTCCATCGCGGGGAACAGCTCGTCAATATGAATTTCACGAACCAGGCTTGCCAATGCACATGCATGCCTGCAATAACCCACCCTCGCGGGGTGGATACATTAACCCTCCCAGAGGTCAACCCTCAAATGTTCAGTACGATCACTACAATGGGAGAGGTTCATTTCACAACCGAGGCTCACAGCCCGACCGTGCTAATAACCAAGGACGCTCGAATGCTCCGAGAGTTTCCAGAAGAAACCAAAAAAGATATAAACAATGACTCAAAACTGTTTCAAGCGGGTCAGTTGGTGCATTACCTTTCACAGTGGAAGAAAATGAAAGCACCAAAAATTATTATAAAGTTAATTCAAGGGTATCGCATACCATTCTCCAAAAAGCCCCCACTTGTTTATCCGAATGTAATCGCAGGACCTTTTCAAACTCCTGTGTCAAAGGAAATGTCTGCAATAGTAAACAAAATGAAAATGCAAGGCATTTTAAAAGTTGTCCAACCCTCGCCAAGTTTCGTTTCCCCCCTTTTTCTAGTGCCGAAAGCCGATGGATCAGCCCGACCCATATTCAATCTCAAGGCACTAAACGAGTTTGTGATAATCAATCCCTTTCACTTAGTGACCATGTATCGGATACCAGACTTTCTCCAGCCTCGGGACTGGATGTGCAAAATAGACCTATCCCAAGCATATTTTCACCTCAACGTAACAAAATCACACAGGCGCTTCCTGCGCGTTGTATACAACAAAGAATTGTTAGAGATGACTTGCCTTCCGTTCGGTCTAAGCACAGCTCCAAAAACTTTTTCCATTCTTACAAATTGGATAGCACGAACGTTACGAGAAAAATGGTTCATGAGAGTCCTAGTGTACCTAGACGACTTCTTAATAGTACATCAGAATGTACAAATTCTTCGCGATCATGTCAAAATCGCAGTAAATATATTACAGAACCTAGGTTGGCAAATAAATTTCGAGAAATCAGTTATATGCCCTCAAATGAGCTTAACATATTTGGGAATACTGTGGAGACCCTGGGACAATTTGAAAACCCTACCAAAGGAAAAGACTGTTGTGATAATCAAAGAAATAAGTCGGATTCTCGAAGAGAAACTTGTAACTCTAAAAGAATTACAGAAAATTGTAGGTACCCTAAATTTTGCCAGTTTTGTGGTTCCTCGAGGCCGGCTCAATCATCGGCAATTGTTGATGTTCAAGAATTCACTACCAAATCAGTCGTCGAAAACCTACCCACTACCGCAAGGTGTATGCAACGAACTAAAATGGTGGATTCACAATTGTCAGTCATCAACGCCCCTACATTTCCCTCCTCCAATGAATTTCTTAGCAACAGATGCATCGGACCAGGCTTGGGGAGCACAATTGAACAATCTGGCTCTCTCGGGTGCATGTTCGCAAGAGGAGCAAGCACTACACTGCAATCAAAAAGAAATGCTGGCTATACTGCACGCCCTTCAGAGCCATGTTCACTTATTGCGTCAAAGTTCGATCCTCATACAGTGCGACAACAAGACTGCAGTCTCTCACCTACGAAAAGAAGGAGGTACGAAATCACCATCTTTGATGGAAATAACTTATCAAATTTTGAATTTCCTGGATCATCATCAAATACATTTCAGCATACACTATTTACCAGGCATGTACAACAATCATGCAGATCACCTGTCGCGTCATCGTCAACCTCCAGAATGGCATTTGCTGCCAGACTGCGTGGAAACAGTGTTTGCAAAGTTGGGAAATCCAATCATAGACCTGTTTGCCTCGGAGACAGCTCATGTAGTATGCAATTATGTATCTCGAGATTTGAGAGACCCAAAAGCCCTGTTTTACGATGCGTTCAGTGTTCCCTGGAACTATCCACTCGCGTGGGTGTTTCCACCACCGTTCCTAGTGCCGAAAGTCCTGACTCACCTAAATCAGTCAACGGGAATATTTCTAATTGTAGTGCCTCGTTGGGAGAAGGTTTTTTGGCGCGCGGATCTCAAATCCCGAGCGATTGCAGCGCCTTTAATGTTGAAAAACCTTCAGAAATATCTCGTCGACACGTCGACGGGACTTCCACCTCCGAAGGTCGAGAACATCATCCTCGAGGTCTGGAAATGTGGGGGTGGTCGGAGGCGATAAAAACATGGAACACTGAACAACTGTCATTGCTTAAAAATTCATGGCGACCGTCTACCTTAAAGACTTACGAGGTGGCTTGGAAACGCTGGTGTTTATGGTCCAGTACCAATAACATTGATACTACAAATCCTACAGGTTCGCAATTAGCAAAGTTTTTAGCAGATTTATATTTATTCCATAACTTATCTTACAATACAATACTTTTACACAAATCTGTCGTTTCAACGTTATGTAACGCTGAAACATCAAGTCACCTAAGTTCGCACGTCCTTGTTAAACATATTTTAAAATCAATTGCTCTTAGAAATCCAAAGATCTCTAAGCCACCAGTATGGAATGTTAGTCAACTAACGTCATATTTAGCCAATAGTACAATAGACATTAATAATCTATTTCAAACATCACGGCATACAGCTATTTTATTACTGCTTTGCTCAGGAAGACGCATACATGACTTGACCTTACTTCGAATAGATTCTAGTCATTATGTAAAATCTAATGATAGTATAATATTTTGGCCCCAATTCGGTTCAAAAACCGACAGCAGTAATTATAGACAGTCCGGCTGGAAACTCTTATTAAATAAAAATAATAGTAACCTTAATCCTCTTTTCTGGATAGAAAGGACTATAACATTATTAAACGAAAGACGTAATACTGCAAAATCATTTAATCTGTTTATTACAGTTAGAGGTGTAGCTAAACCCGCCTCACGCACAGTCATAGCAAGCTGGATAAAAACCTTGTTTAAGGAAGCTAGCATTACAGCAACTCCGGGCAGCGTTCGTTCTGCTGTAGCCTCAAAGAGTTGGCTGGATGATCATCCTCTTGATGAAATCTTGGCCCGTGGAAATTGGCAATCAAGTAACACATTCCATCAGTTTTACAGACGGGAAGTGACAAGTGTGAAAAGTAATGATTCAAATAATGTCGCAACATTGTTCAATCCAATAATTTAATTAGAAGTAAAACTTATGTAAATTAAACAACATCGATTACATATATGGTTGTTTCTAGTGAATAGCTTATCACATTGACGTTAAGTTTCCTAATATTAACTATTACAGTGGCATCACCAGGCGATAACAAACAGGTCTCAATATAAAGCTTCCAGTGACGGTCAAGTAGTTTAATAGCAGCGTTTTACCTGAAATAAAACGCATATTAAAATACTTACCTCACTGGAAGCTTTCACTTAATTCCTGCCTGATGAAGAACATAAGCCAATGACACAAAAACAGCGCGACACTTTTTAAGAAATCTAAAAGTGAAGCATAACCGCCAGATGTCGCCACTGAGTCGGAAACTAGGTGATTAAAAGTACGAAAACTGGATAAAAAACGACGGGAAACGGAAATGCTCTCTCAATATAAAGCTTCCAGTGAGGTAAGTATTTTAATATGCGTTTTATTTCAGGTAAAACGCTGCTATTTTGATTTTTTACTGAATTGTCATCGTCATAAGCTTTAATAGAAGAAACGGAACAAAAATCCCTAAATATTTTTCCTCTTAGACGTAAAACGTGATCCAATTTACAATGCCTTCTAATATTTCAGATTTGTGACGATCAAGTTTTTTACAAATTTAAACGGCTCATTTCCTTTCCCATTCCTTTATCGGTTATGATATGATACTCATTAAAATAAGTTTCGTGGCTTAAATCTATACATACAGCCAAACCGCAATGTTGTGGGTGACAAAGATATAAAATGTAAGTAGCTGATACTTTCGTAATTGGATTCAGTTAATGTTCAGTATAGTCGGAGAGATTTAGGTATTTCGGTGATATATATTTGTACGAGTAGCCATTCGCCTGATAATTTTAGAAGGGAGGGCAGGTCATAGAGTTCTTAGCCGATATTTTTCATTAAAAATGGGAAGAAAAGATGTGTCAGAAGTTTCGTGAAGTAAAATCGTTGATTTTTTATACGCAATGTATTTAAGAATCTCATTTTATTAAAGTGTTTGTAATGTGTATGTCGTGCAAGTATTCTAGGCTGTATTCATATACTAGGCAGTGCAACCCAGTAGATTGCAGTTTATTGTTTTATGGAAGGACTACCGCCCTGCTGTAGCTGGCATAAAATATCACTTACGCTATTCTGTACTAAAATATAGTATAAAATAAAATCAACTACACAACAACTGGAGCCGCACCCAGGAATTGTTTTCAATAAGAATTCCTCTAATTTCTGCATTGTCAAATTTAATTAAGAACTTATTGATAAAACAGTCGGTAATAAAAATAATCCGTTGGTAACACCGCTAAGGTTCAGCTCATCCATGGTAAAATTCGCCATTTACCCCTACATTCATATTGTACATTTGAAGATTTATCCTGGGACCAACGCCAGATTTGAGTTGTTACCAGTTCTTTTGTGGAATATGCAACGTCATACCGCAATTCGGTGCGCATGGTACGATTAAGAAATGATCGAACATATCAACATTTTATATTAAAATTTAGCTTGCAGGGAATACAGACACATAGCTTATAATTACACACAACGATGTCTGAATGTCTATTCAAAAGCTAAAACTGTGTCCAACAAAATATAATTATGTACTTTTGATTATTTATGTCAGTTGTAAGTTTGTCTCTTTTTACGGGTTTTAAATATTCGGAAAAGGGGAACCTGGTCTTCTGATAGGCTTACGTGAAGATATGGATACAAAACGCACAGGCCGGATGAATGAGAATGTAATGGGACATAAATCGGGGATTTTCCATGGCTGCATTATAATAATGTTATCTCGAATTGTTTCCAGGGTTTTATGCTTTTGTATTATATGAAACTGTAACGTTAAGTTCTATCAATATATGTTATATGAAATGAAATCTTAAAATCGTTCACGGAAATTTGATTTGTATCAGTTTTATACGAGACTTGAAGTCTGATTAATAACCAGGGATTTTGTTATACTCAACCCACCCCCTTCAAGATAAAGATAAAATATTTTTATTCATATAAAAGCAATTAAAGGCACTCATGAAGACTTTAGCTGCCACGTTCCAAGATGTAGGTTCCTATGGAGAAGTTTACGATTACGAATTTTCATAACCGCGTATGCTGCAGAGCTAAGCCGACAATTTCAGTATGTGTGGGCCCCACTGCAGCTTAGAGCCCAAAGTAATACCTAACTAAAAACACTGCGGTGTCCATAAAGTCTAACTCAGTACCATTCATAAATATGCTGGTTTTTACATTTCAAACATTAGGTGTAATTAATCTCCCCTCGAGAGATGCCTGGGGGGTGGCCTCTTTACAGTCGCCTTCCCTCCACTAGAGGGGATGACCACTTTACAGTCATCCCCTCCGAGATGTGCCTATAGGCGTGGCACCAATGGGTGGCTCTAGATGGAGATCTTTCGAGTTCCTGGAGCCTCCCTTCGGTGCCGACGATGATCACTCCGGTGGTTTTAGCCGGTAGGAGTCCGGCATGCCCCTTCGCCCTTTCCCGGGGTGAAGGAAGTACATGAGGTATTTCCACCGGATCAATAAAAAATAAAAAAAAGGTGTAATTAATCTAATGCATTTCCATGATCCTGTCTAAACTATTCATATGAAAAACGTTAAAATCTACCTGCGCTAAGTTATCATCATAATTATCCTCTTCGCTTGTAGCGTCATCCGGTTCATTATGAGCTTAAGCCACATCGTATTCGTGGTTAGCCTGGGACACATCTTCCAATTGCCCTTCTCGGTTACAAACTCGACATATATAACGTCTGAAATGACATGAAATGGCATCATGCGTTGCCCCACAAGCGCTGCACCAGCCACCCATCCTACATGAGTGATTCTGTAAACAGCGCGATTATCTATCATATTATAGCCGTGCGTTTTTAGTATCTGCTCGCGCCGCTGCGTGCCAACTTTCACACTGGAATCAGCAGGCTGTCTGCCACCGCGCCTTGCTTGTTACGTGATGAGTTGCGATGACTCGTGCAGAGTCCCAGCCTTCACTGCATCGTTCCCGGCCGCGGGACTCCGCCCTGCCATATGATAAAGATAAAGATATGATAGATAAAGACAATTTATTACCGTACACACATAATTATAAAATAATAATAAAAAAAAAATACAAAAGATACATAAAATATTGTGTAGTATGGTAAAAGGAACGGACTCAGCAATGTTGGCAGTGCCCAGTGATTAAACCACGCACTGGTCAACGCTGGTTTTCAGTCCGTCCCCTTTACTACGAATAATTATTAACAATAAGACTGCAGGTCCTACAAAAAACAAAAACACATAGAAATTCGAAAATAAAATCAAAACAAAAAGAAAAAGAAAGAGGTGTAACAAAATAAGCAAATAATACATAAGTAAAATATGTCTTGCTTATTTTGTGCAGTAGTTTGCCTGCGCATTATAATTACAAGATAAGGTAACAAACTGATTGCATAAAACCGGTCGGCCGCTCGCCTTCGAAAATACCTCCACGTGGGCTGTTCATTGTCTTTTCAGTGCCTTATGGTGTCATTCCCTAATCCCTATATGAATTGGTCCCTAAGATTATTGTGCAGCTCTTTTTCAATACCTCAATATTTTGAGATCTTCCTCCATTCAGCTACATACGTTGCAATATTTTCTTCCTTCAATTGCTTCCTCAGTCGTTCATTAGAACCTTGTATCACTCAGTAATTTCGGACTAATCGGACTAAAAGATTTATTCGAATCAGGGGTCATTACAAATCATGTGGGTAACTTAATTTAGAAGTACCTACATACATTACAACATCCTTCACCCTTTTACGAAACTTATAAGTGGAGACGCGTAATCTTTACATATTTTCCAAAAAACATATGGCCAATGTATTTTTAGGTTATTGCACAAATAAATGTGTGCCTAAAACACAAGTATTAATAAATGAAAGGAACTTATTATAATATCAATGTCATCAAAATGGTAGTTTTTTTAACGACAATTTGCTTAATAAGTAGAGTTAAGCAAATTGTAGTGGTAAGAACAATATGGTTCTACTAATATCCAAGTGTTGGTAAACCACCGTAAGCTTCTTAACTTACATACATTTCATCATGTGTTGTCTGCTCATTGAGGGGCCTTCCCATAATCGCCACGTTTGGCAGACGGGTTGGCGATCGCAGTTGAGTTGTTAATGTACTCGAAGGATGCTGCTGCCCATCCTCCGGCTAATCCCTTAGTCGACTTTTACGACACCCACGGGATGAGATGGGGTAGTGGTATTCTGAGCTAGCACCACACGGAATCACCAAACAAACATACATTTACCAAACAAAAACCTTATACAATCTACATTCAAATACCTTTCGGATGTTTTTCCAACAGTCCAAGTACGCTCATCGCAAGTAAACAAGTAGTTCGCAGTACTTACTCTCTTTCGGATGCAAATAATTTTGGCGAGCTGGAAATTTCTTCTTTGATACTGTTTCTGAATAATAGAATAGTTTTGTAGTGTCATTACGATCTGGTTTACACCATTTTTATTCTGTTTACTTGCTCTCTCTCTGTTTACTCTTTTTTTTATAGATTTTATACAAACGATGTAAGCTCATAGAACCGTCGGCCATTGGGGCAGAAAGGTTCTTGAGTGGAGACCATGACCTTGGATTGGCCTCCATCGAGATAGATAGACGAGCTGATAAAAGTAATTTTTCAATAGTGGACATCCTTCGGCTGATATATTTACTGGGATGATGGAAAAGAAAAGGATTACGATATTGACTTCAAGATTAATTAAACTGCATTCATAAACATACGTCTAGCGAGTATTATGTTCGTTTAGTCATTTGTAAAGTTAACGTAGATATTTTGTAATTCCTTCGCCAGTACATAAATAGATGAGTTTTCCGTGTGGTGGCCGGATTAGGAATATATAAGCCAGAGGGATGGGCAGCAGCGTCCCTTCTGTCGAACAGCAGGCATCCATTCTGCACTCACCAACCCGCCTGCCCAAGCCTGGTATTGAAATTCCCCCCAAATTGACGACACACTCCATGAAACCGTCGTTTATAGGGGGAGACATAAAAAAACTTTACTTACGTAGAGATTGGTACGTTGGCCTTGTCATGAAAAGTCTATCTTTATTTTATTTTTTCGTGTAAATAAACATATATTTTCGTTGCCACCTCTTAAAATACGAAATTATTAACGTTCCGAGCTCTAACATTATCTACTTCGCATCTCAATAAATTCAATGTGTTATGTGACTATAACAAAACGGATACGAATGAAATGTACACAAATAACAACTTGACAAGACTGAAGTAAATGTATATTTTTATCAACTTGTTGGTAAAATACACTCCCTTTATTTTTGTATACGAAGATTTAGGCATCGCCGTGCAATATTGCAGCACTTTTCACGGTTTTAACAAACTCTGGGTCATTAGTATAACAAGAAGGGCGTCGCTGTACTAAAATTTCAAATGTGACCATCGGATGTCATTGTCCCGTGTCCGAGCGACGGCGGAATTATGACTATTGTCGGTCTCTGGAATTTCTATACCGTTATATATTCATATTTAGCCGTGATGCTATAGGAATACGGAATAATATCCTCGATGACAATGAAGGTGTGCCTAATTTGGAATTAAAACTGAATTATTGGTATCAAATTTATTAGTATTTTATGGTTTTTAGCGTAAAAATTAGCTAATTTTATATACAATTTACGATGTTGCTTCTTCCTTGCAAAAATGACACAGAAGTATGCTATATTCGCTTGCAGAACTCTATATGATTTTTTCTTTGTGGACTGTAAAATGTTAGGTAGGTACTGCAGAACCTGATAAGGTATTCAGTATGAGTTCGTGTGGTGTCCGGAATATATTTTTAGATTAATTAATATAGCACCACTCCAAATCCTTCATGTCGTAAAACGCACCTAAGAGACTCTTAACCAGAGGGATGGGCAGCAGCGTCCCTTCTGTGGGATGATAGCCATATTGCGCTGATCAACCCGCCTTCCAAGTGTGCCAAGTACATTCCAAAATACAGTACAAGATGACGTCACAATTGTGGTAATCTATGGGGGACGCCTTTGTTCAGCAGTGGACGTATAAATGGCTGTTCATACACAGCTGAAGTTTGATGTTGCCTTAAATTAAAAAAAGTACAAATATATAAAAGATGTTCGTATTGCTTCTGACATCTGACAATAATTGTCAATGAAGGAAATACAATACAACGCCACATTCATACATAACAGTTCTGAAATAAATCGAGTAGAGTAGACCGTTGATTAAAATTCTACTGACAAGCAGTGCAAGCAGCAGGGAAGTGTTGATACGTTCATCTAGCATATTAAGCACTAACAACATTTGAATGCAGCTTCTTTCATTTGAATTGTATGTGTGTGCGTGAGCTCTATAATTTGTGAATTCACCAATTCAATGCTTAGGTCTGATCAGAATCGGTCCAACCACAAACCGTCACAGCTTTGACAGCTATTTCAGGTGGTTCGCTGGCGTGTTTTGCAGTACGGTGACGTTGTGCCAACAAAAAGTGAAATTCTCGCATCTACGTCTCATTGTTTAGAGATCGTAAAAATCATGTGATCATATTGTGTTGCAGCAATGTTAATGTAGTGATACAAGTACAGACTGTTGGGTCGGTTGATTTCATTATAAAATTAGTAATGTACACTACATTTAAACAAAAAATGGACATTAATAAATACTAAAAATAAAGGAGATATGTAGATCAAAATGTACGCGAGCCTAGAAATCCATTTTCCCACTACCGTCGTTCATAAAAGCTCACTAATGCACACAGTTACAAGTTCTCATCCAATGAACTGAATAAACACAACATTGTAATTGGCTTCATACTAAAACACACTCACGACTTTGTAGGTAGCCAATCATACCAAGCGTACAGACCGCAAACGACAGCCGTACCACGCAACGCGTAGTCTATAGAGTAGCTAAGAAGCATTGTATTTTGTACAAAAATAATAATGTCGTTCTGCTCCATCAATCCAAATTTAACATAATAAATAAATACATTTTTAATTTATTCTTTTTATAGACAAATACAAGAAAATTCCTTCACTTGCATATTGTATATGACTCCTTCCTTGATAAAGTTATTATGTTTGCTTCAGTTTTTGCATGTTATCCCCTAACAACACAACAATTTGAGAAAGTTTCACTTACGATCGAATCTCAACTGATGTTATAAAATGGCCATTGTTTCCGGATGGCTCAAATTGGGCCTGTCGCGGTGGCGCGGTTACGCCCCCGTACCACTTCTCCTTATTTCCTATTTCTGTGGGTACACCGAATATAGAAGCTGTTAACCAAATTACCCACCTGTATTTGTCTCTATAAAACCTATTTGATCACCACACTCTACTAATACAATACTTTGCTAAGATACATATTTAAGTAGGAACGCTATGGAAGGAAATAAGCCCTTTATTGTCAGATATTCTGTTGGATGCTACTAAAAAACTACGTATCAGACAAATATCTGTGCAATATAACCAACGCCAACGTCATATAATTCCAATAAATTCATAAATCACCCAAATCTGTTATTCCAGCAAATATTTTTGCATTCCTCGATAGCTTAAACAAGCGATTGAGATGTTGGTCACGTAAAATAAAATATTCATGGTACAGTGAATACAGCTGAAACCCAAACATAGTAAACTATCGTAGGAAGCGATATTCCTTTGTTTGGTTTCGCTACTGTCGAACACCGGACGCAGGACGCTGTTTGATGTAAACGAACATAAAATCATGTAAATTATGGCAAGACGGGAAAGTTCAATACCTTCATATTGGGTATATTTGCCCAAGAATCTGTATTGCCGCCCTCAGCGTTACGAGACTTGCTTATAAGTTAGTTTTTTTCGTTTTCTTTTACTCAGCGTATATCCGTTGTTGTGATTTAAGTTTAAGAAAACTTAAATCACAACAACGGACGGACGGACAGCCTGTCTGGGGCTGGTTACTAATAAGGGTACCCTTGAGCGTATATACAACTTATATCACTGGTATTCAAATATATGTATGGAAGTGATTTAAGTATAGGTACTTTTCGCAGACCATTCGGGGAGCTGTTGCTACTTAACCAGAAAAACTGGTGATGCCTAAAAGGACCGCCAACCAGGCGATAACTTATTACAAGCTAAACAACATAGCTAAGGATGCCCCCTAGCGGGACTCGGGCCTCAGCTTGGGGTGTTGCTGGGGTCAAGAATGGAAATTCTCGATAAGTATGATATACAATTTTAGGGAATTTTGAAAGCTACTGGTTCAGTACAGGTCTGAGCGGGGCCTCAAGAGACAATGATGTGATGTTAGAAGTAGAAACATATTTTTTTTTTTCACTGATTTCATTTTATCAAGTTGCCACCAAAGGTTTCTAAGTTAGCGTTAGTCGGAACTATTAGCCTCATCTCCTTTAGATAATCCTTAATCGCCCCCATAAAACAAAAGTTACACCTGCTATCAAAGAACTCCGATATAAATTATTCAACTTCTGAATTCTTGCCTTTCCTTAACGAGAACAGTAAGGGCCATCATTCGCTGAACCAATACTTCAATCCACTGCTGTAGACGCACTCAGGTGAAACATTACGGCCATTAACCGAATGAGATCTCCCGAGTTAGGTCGATCGAACGGCCTACGGGACAAATTATCCGTAGACTTGATTCAGTAAATTCCTGAATTTTGACGTCAGTATAATATATACTTCCGCCTTCTTACAGTATTCCGCCAACATTTCCGTGTTACTAAACTAAGACTGATGTAATTTTTAAGCTCCAACTAAGTTAACTTCTGCTTCGAATTAATGTTGCGGGAGCGTCTAATGTTGGGCAAATTTAGCAATTCTTCTTTTTAGAAAGGAGTCGTAGAAAGTAGAAAGTCCATTATTCGGGAGGCGAAGTAAAAGTTTCTAAAAAAATTGTGCATGTCCTGAATAATGAGCAAGTTCAACGTAGTAATAGAATAAGTTTTATATCTCAGCAAAATTTGGCTTCATAATAAAACTCCTTTCAATTTAAGTGAGTAGTTAAATGAGTCGAGGTAATTATGGGCAAAAATGGGCAAAAAAGTGTAGATGAAAATGCCTCTCAAACTGACAATTTACGTGGGGAAAGAAAACATGAATTGGTAGGTTCAGGATTTGTACCGAATTGTACTGAAACTTATATTTTTTAATACTGGCTTTTATTTTATGAGTTTACTAGCCATGTAATTAAGTTTACTTCGCTTGATGATTTGAATGCTTTTATGGTAAAAGCAAGCGAATCGCCTTACAGAAATACTCGTTATGAGAATTTTCTGAGAAACTAAGTGCCGCGGAAGTAGAGTGTGCCTTCACGATGAAAACGGTAGTTGCAGCGGCAGCGGTAGCGGAAGTGGTAGCAGACGTGGTAGCGAATAGCAACAGCGGCAGTGGTAGCGATTAGCGGCAGCGGTAGCGGCAGCGGTAGCGGCAGCGGTAGCGGCAGCGGTAGCGGCAGCGGTAGCGGCAGCGGTAGCGGCAGCGGTAGCGGCAGCGGTAGCGGCAGCGGTAGCGGCAGCGGTAGCGGCAGCGGTAGCGGCAGCGGTAGCGGCAGCGGTAGCGGCAGCGGTAGCGGCAGCGGTAGCGGCAGCGGTAGCGGCAGCGGTAGCGGCAGCGGTAGCGGCAGCGGTAGCGGCAGCGGCAGCGGTAGCGGTAGCGGCAGCGGTAGCGGCAGCGGTAGCGGCAGCGGTAGCGGCAGCGGTAGCGGCAGCGGTAGCGGGCGCGGTAGCGATTATCAACAGCGGCAGTGACAGCGGTAGCGGCAGCGGTAGCGGCAGCGGCAGCGGCAGCGGTAACTTATTTAATACTTAAGCTAAGTTTAGACTAGGACAGAAATTGCGTCACAAATGTCAGAAATAAATTTCCTTAGTATTCACATTTTAATAGATTTTTAGTCTGTATACTCGTATAAATATATTGAACTTACTTCCAAGCTTTTAACACGCAAAGGAATTTTAAGAATGCTGTTCCGTTGTAACTACTGTTGTAACTACCTACATACTATCCGCAGTATTATTGACTTACTAGAGGGTAACATGCATTTTAAAGCCTCAAAATATTTACAGTTTAACATCATAAAATCGCTAGTTCTGATCTGATCTAATTTATTTAAATTAAATATTTGTTACAATGAATAGGAATTTCTCCATTATATTTCTGTTTCCTTTTAAGTATATAAGTATAATTTATAACATTTTCTGATTTTACATTCTGGCACATTTTCAAATATTCAACCATATTTGAAGTGATAAAAATGTGCATAAAACAGTATGTTTTGAATACTCAACGGACTTGACAAATAAAACAAAAAGGGTGTAGTGATATCAAAAATAAGTTGATGCATTTGTAATCTCAGTAAAAATAATATGCACCTTTAATATATATTATAAACATATTCCAAAGTAGAAAATATAAAAAAAACACTACACTTAAAACACGACACTATGATTTCTCCTGTGTCGTGGGTAAATTTTACAGACATAAAGTATGCATACACAAGCAATAACTATCTGTAGATCATACAAATATTTGCTCCGTGCGGGGATCGAACCCGCGACCTGCAGAAAACCAATGGCTTAGCCACTGCTCCAACCATGGCGCTAACATTATATACATTTACGTGCTATGTCCATTTTATATTATCCACTTACGGGTCAATAAAATGAAATCTACTCTTATCTTTAAGTAACATAGTAAACAAACTGCCAGTCGATAGCTACGAGGTTACGATGAGTACTTAAAACGTCTTGGTTATGCCAGCTACGCCGCGATACAATCTAATTGATTCACATTCTGCTATGATACGCCGTAGCAGATTGAGCAATTGAAAATCAAAAGCGCACATTGTTTACATTAAAATGCTTCAAGCACGCTCAAGAGATGCAGCAAGTGTACAAAAACAGATTTTGAGACTTTAGGGACATTAGTGGACAGTCTAAAATACGAAAATAAAAGAGAAAACTAGTCATATTTTTTACTAACCGACTATACAAAAACTATATGCCACCTTATAATATTATGACAATATATTATCGATCGATGCAGTACCGAAGTTCTACCTAAATAAAAATAAAAACTATTTAAATTGAAGTTATCTTTGTCCTTGTTTATCTATATTTACTGTATTTTGGATTCGGCAGTAAATAAATAAAGAAGAAAGAAACAATATTCTTATATGACACAAACATGACGCATAGCCACACAATATTTAAAAAGCCGTGTGGTGCCGGCTCAGAGTACCACATCTCATCCTATGGGTGTCGTAAAAGTCGACTAAGGGATTAGGCGGAGGATGGGCAGCAGCGTCCTTCGAGTACATTAACAACCCAACTGCAATCGCCAACCCGTCTGTCAAGCGTGGCGATTATGGCAAAACTTCCCAATGAGCCCACAACACACCTATATCGGTCGTTGTGGTGATCTTTGGGAGAGGCCGGTGTCCAGCAGTGGACTTCATTCGGCCGAAATGATGATTTAAAAAGCAAACGACAATGGGCAATGTTAGTTTTATCAGCAGAACAGTTCAGTGGCGTCACTTAAATAAAAACCACTAGGTACACCGACATTCTGTAGCATCCTATGTATGACGTTATCAATACGTCATACATACTTTCGGTGACATAAAAATTTTAATCCAGACGTATTATGTACACTTATTATTTGATCCTAGAATGAAATAGATTAAACGTTTCTTTTCCGTGTATTCGTATTACCATTTTTTTACCGCTCATAAATACTTGTAGGTATTTCGAAATGTTTCAAGTATTCATTTCCCATATAATAGCTTCTGTTTTATCTAAACACAAACGTCAGATTTTGTGATGTTAGAGCGAAGATGAATCGCTTTCATTCATCCCGCTGAACCCTGAGCTCAAAATGGATCGTTCATCACTTACTAAGAATTGAAGACGTCATCTGAATTACCATACGGTTTCAAATGTAGAGATGGTTCGACATGGGTAAAGGATAAACTATTTATTTAAGCGAGCGCACATGTTCATATAGACAGTGATTGTTACTATTCATTTCTATGCGCATTGAAGAACTAATCTCGAAAAGTGCTTCACTCGACTTGGTACAATTTTCTGTACATTTTGTAATTTTTAGGAAAGGTTTGGATTTACTCCAGACTACGACTAAAAGATTCTCAGCAACCAACCGTGTTTTGTGATTTCTACTTTTAAATTGCCGGATTCACACTACAAAATTGGCACAAAAGATTTTTCAATATTCCGGCAACTAAAATTACCTTGTGAGCTTGCCATGATTAGACCAATCCAATCGAAAGTACGTGAGCTGACCTATGTGTATACAGTTAAAAGAAAATACATGTGGGTACCAGCGGGTTTTAGACGGCCAATAAACGTTATTGTGTGACTACGGATAAGACGAATAATATAATATGATATGATATTATGATAGAATGGATTGCCGTAGTATCCACTGTCATATATAGCACACACAAAGTCTGCAGTGTGTGAACATGCCTTAGGCAAACCCAACGACTACCTTCGTTTTGATCAACCTGAAGTCCTCGCGAAAGAGAACCGATATGTACCAAGAATGTTTCGTGGGGCTATTGAAATTAAAAAACATCCAAATTTTAATAGAGAAGATGGTTGGCACCCACCACCTGTTTGGAATCCAGTTATTAAAATAATAAAGTCCCAAACAACATATCGCACTAAAAACATCAAGACACTGAGTGATTACTGCGTGCATCGAAACTAATTTTTTGATTAAAATTGTACGGTAGATAAAATAAATAACTTTATAAAATTTGTAACGACGCCTGTCACCTTAGTCATCCTGCGACCACGAATGCTGCAAAGTATCCGAAACGTCAGGAAAAACAAAATCTATAATATACGCGATCTAATCCGTTTAAAATTGTTTTATTAATTACTGATTCTAGTACCTTAACAGAAATACCCCATATAGATCTTCCGTATTTTTAATATTTAAACTTTAAAAAAACTTTTTGTATGTACTGAAAGTGAAAAGACAGAAATATATTTAAAAAAAAGGAATATCCTTAGAAAAAATATTTTAAGCATTGACTCTGCCAGAGAAGAGGACGAGTCTAGTGACTTCGTAACCTCTTTTGGTATATTTGTAAAAAAAGTTTCAAAAGCATTAGCGACTTCTACCTTCGATCGAGCCCCCGATCCAGTCACTTAGCCGTGCCATGTTTGCTAACTATAGTATGGATTGCATGATACTCCCATTTGTTAAATGACAACGTATTAAACAAAGAAAATTATTAAAAAAAGAAAAGAAAAGGAACCAGTAATGATAACGCTTGCTCACTGTGTATTTGCGATATCAGACCATTCAATCTAGGTTTAATAATTTTGTTCTCTATCAACCAAAGTCAGTAGTGTCTTAGATTAATTACGAAAGAACATAGTACAGATGAAGTTATACAGGTACTTACCCTTTTTAGGACCCGCGACTTTATGTTTCAGACGCGAGTCAGTAAGCCTCCCGGCTATAATAAAATCTACCCTTTATAATACCGACCAAATAAATAAAGTCCAGAATTATAGAGTAATGAACATCATCTCTATTCGAAATGTAATAAATCTAACGGTTTCTCATGGAATATATCTTTATACTGGGGATAGCACTAGATTTTTACAATCGCATAATCCACCATTTTATGATTTATTTGGGGTTGAAACGCTCAGATCATCCATTCGTGAAAGTACAATAATATTCGTGTTTGCACTGAGATTGCTTGTTCTGTGGCATCATTATTTGATAAGATAGCTAAGCTAACATAGTGAAGTCTAAGATAAATTAATAATAAATGCTTGCTAATGGCAATTATTATTTGATCTCTTAAAGTGACTATATATAGCCTAGGCAGATATAGGCGGCATATAGAGACTGGCAGGAATCTTTGATCTTGGGAAAAAATATTATCAACACAGTAATTAATATCCACTGTTAAGGACTCCTATCCTACTCAGTGTTACTATAATTGATAGTCTAGAAGCTCAATGTAGCAGTTTATTTTAGTTGTAATTATACACACAACTTCTTACAACACCTACGGTAATGTGATGGTTGATAGCCAGGCCTATAGAGTAAGATATTTAATCTCTCAGATTATAACACACACTATAATCCTCTGCAAGTATTTTAATAGGCTTACGCGGGGTCAGGGATCCGATACACAGAGGCCCTTTAAATAATTTTAATCTCAAACATGCGGCACTATAAGCGATCTCTTCATGACTACACGATAGAAATACGAATTGCCCCTGAAGGTGTAGGTTTTATGGACGCTAAATGGATACAAGTTATAGTGACTCAAACTTTGATAAAATTATTATATAATTTCAGCCGAAAGACGTCCACTACTGGACAGTGGAGTAGCCACCCCCAAAAATTGGCACAACGACCGGTACGGAGTTTTTTGTGTGCTCATTGGGAGGTTTTTCTATATTTGCCACGCTTGGCAGACGGGTTGGCGTACTCGAAAGACGCTGTTACCCATCCCATTCGTAATCATCTTTTTTTTTATCGTTGCCCCACAGGGAGAAACCCTATTCTCCGGTGTCGTGGGTGCGTTTACAGACATGGATTCCACACACAATACACCCAGACCCGGAACAACTACCTGCAGGTCATACAAATATTTGTTCCGTGCGGGAATCGAACCCACAACCCGGACCCGACTGTCACCCCGTAGATATCAAATGTAAACAATGTTAGCATTTACTGCATCTTTAGGGCATTTGCAGCACGGGGACTGTAAAACTCATTCAAAAACCGGTCCGTGTGGAAATCTACTGGCCATGCCTTCGTTCAGCAGTAAATGTCCTTTGGCTGATATGATAATGATAATGAATCGAGTGAAACTGAGAGGAATAGTAATCACTTTAAAAAAATGTATCGTATAACACCTGCCAAAGAACCTAACCTTCAAATTAAACGTAAAAATGCATTGCAGGAATCGATATATATGTATCCAAAATCCATCATTTATTGCCTTGTGTAATTAAAATATTATGTCTTTAACCCATTCCTCCCCACTGTCATATTTTTAGGACACAATTTTCAAAATTTATTTTTACGTATTAGGACTTTTATTTTTATTATTTCTGATGAAATTCATATTTCTACACTATTTTTCTAGTAAAATAAATTTTTTCGCTGTAAAAAATATTTACGTCATTATAATATAATTTTTTTAAATTGATCATTTTTGTTGACTGAAGGAGAGCATTGAGTTCCGATTGTATATACCGTAAAAGAAAAACGTTACCTACTTAAAAGTATATAAGACTTATTCTGAGACCTCTACCAAATATAAAACTAATGAAAACAAAAACAAAATGTAATTTGTGAACTTGTGATATACATTCAAAATAAGCCGTCCTATAAATATGACACCGGGAACCTGTCTGTACAATTTGCCGCGAAAGCGTATTCGATCCTGTCACGCTAAGTGCAGGCTCAAACTGGTCAATTGCTTGTTTTTTGCGGGTTTTGCTTGTGTTTACATTAGTCGATTAGTCTACGCCGAACACATTACATCTCGTCATACGAAACGATTGTGATTATTTATCGACCTAGAGTAAAAAAAGTGAATTGTTTACAAGGTTGAGAAATTACAGGTAAGTAAAAATATTTTATTTTTGTTCTTTATCTAATTGTAAACAATATACCTGTCTGTATGATTATAAGTATACGTGTGGCTATATATTAATATTTTTTATTATTTATAGATCATGGATCCAGTGCAAAAAAAGTATAAAAAAGCTTTGAAGGTGTCCGAAATCTTAGACTATCTTCAAGATATTGAAGATTCTAGTGATGAGGAGTTGAATGACATTGAAGTTGCCATATTGCCGCCGGATGAGGTAGATGAAATGACTGACGTAGAAGAAGGTCCTGACGACGATATGAGAGGTTTTCCAGTATCTGATGTAGCTGGTCAAGTGGAATTTTCGTGCACGATCGATAACATCGCGGAAAATCATCCTACTCAAACCACATCTCGGACAAGCAAGACAGTCACTTGGCGTAAGTGTGAACCAGTATATTCTAAAATACAGCCGGAATCTAATACTGCTAAACAATGTTTGGAAAATATGATTACGGAGTTGGAAGGAAAATCAGCGGTAGAAATATTCGAAAACTTGTTGTGTGACGAGATTCTAGAATACATTGTGCACGAAAATGTAACCTACGCCAAACATTATAAAAATGATTTGAACTTCAATCTAACTATAAATGATTTAAAAGTCTTGATAGGAATTTTGTTTTTCTCTTCGTATTGTCACTTGCCGCAAAGTAAACTTTATTGGTGTAGAGATGAGGATGTACATATTCCATTTGTTGAACAGGCAATGTCCCGTAATCCTACTACCTAATAAAACCTTATCATACAAAATAAGCTCATAATATTTTATTTTTAAGACTGTTTGTGGACATAGTTTTTAAATAAAGCTGATTTTCTTATAATTGTTAACTTGTATTATTCCTGATCACATGTCCCCACTGTCATATTTATAGGACAGGCTGAAACAGGGATGAAGGTATATTTTTTTTTTTTTGTCATATTCTTTTTTCTTAATGTATTATGAACTTAATTTAAAGAATTGATCAAAAAAATCCAATGTTTTCGATGCTTGGGAAGTAATGGGTTAAAGCTGATGACGAAAATACAAATTAGTACCAGGATGTTGAACTTAATGGAGAAATCGCAAGACTCAGCTGCAAAGAAAGACGTTGTTTCCTATTTAATTTTGACTCCCTTAATTCCATATACAATTGCCAAGTGCTTAACATTAAAGGTGCAAGAAATGTTAATAGTTTTATTCAAATGAGCAACAAATAACTTTTATTTGATGCCTATGTAGTAGGTTTATAAAGTCGATGTTACATATGCAAATCTTGTTCAAATTACTCTGTAGAACTTTTCTAACATAATAAATCAGCACGATTTCTGATGTTTGCTAACGCAAATGTTTGTATCGACCGCTTTCCATTAATTCAGGATTGAGAGGTAATGCCGCTTTAGTAAACACCTATTAAGAACTCACTGTGGTTATGTATTCCGTTCCGTATTTATGTATAATTTTGTAGGTACCTCTATGAATATTTTGACGAAGATTGATGTTTAAAGAGAGAGATATTGGTTTGTTAAAATATTTATATAATAATTATAGTCATGTTTGGTGTTTATTCTTCTTGTTTTTATTGAAATAAAAAGATACTTCAAATAGATAGGACTCGAGTATTAACACAAAAAAAACGACTGATCTGTTATTATTATAATATACACGATTCTTCAGCATGTCGAACGCCCCTAATGGCGCACCTTCGCCGCTCTGGCGGAGGGAGCCTGTCTGATCATAGACCCACGCATCCATCTATGCCAGGATGTCGCAAGGAAAAGAACTGACTCCTATAGAACGCCACACGTAAGCGAGGAACGGCGTACCTGATGATAAGTAGCAACTGTACTTATGGATATCAGCAATCTAGTGTCTTTTTCTTAATCTTCTTCTTAAGATGGAATGCCTTGTGTTTCGGTGTCCTACCCTTCACCCGTAACACTACTACGCTTATGCATAGTTATAATGGAGTGTCAAAAAGGTAGGACTGTAGTACCGCCCCAATCAAGTCCTTCAGATATAAATCTACGACCCCTAAAAGCTGTCTAATTTGTGCCAATTTCAAATGTTAATTCAACAAGAAGGCCGACATTTACTTTTCTGATATAATAAAATGATGAGACGTTAAAGATAATCTAGATATGCAAGTTCCAAAGTAATAGGCAAACCAAAATTACGTGATTTATATTTATAGATAAGAGATAAAAGCTTTTACACTGATTGTTTGGTTAGGTGGAGCGTAAAGGGAATATTGTATGGATCCCAAGGCAACATACTGATTTTCCATTCACATAAAGGTATGGTAAGGTATTATAGACGTACATTCTAAATTCCAGCAATAGTAGTTAAGTAGTAAGTTTGTATATGTTTTATTTTTAGTTATTTTACCGCATCATTATTATTTGTTAGAAACATTTTTGTGGTTCATTCTAATTTGAGCGTAAAAATATCATCATTATGAACGTTCACGTATAGTAAGGTACGCTACCCTGCATGACACACTGGAAATTTCTATCGCTACGCCACCTTGGGATAGTTGATCACCCTCTCGGAAATACATAAGGTGGCCCGATTCTAAGGTGACGGTATCCTACCCCCTCTTCAGACTTCACATAGCCCAAGAATGTGCCACCTTATCCCTGCGAGTTCTTCCTCGAGTTGCGCCAGGTACTCGTCAAGCCGTAACGGGCGTCCGTTGTACGTTGCCAAGGTCATTTGTTTTTGGCGGCTATCCGTAACCCGGGGATTCCTCGCACCATCTACCCTGCCGTTACTGTGATCACCGTCGTGATCGGGAATAGCAGGGCGGCCGGGAACTTGGGGCCGTGAGTTATCCTCGCTATTCTATTCTGGAGGTTTTACCCATAATCGCCACGCTGGGCATGCGGTTGGAGATTTCAGGGTGTAGCTATTCGATACGATGACGCAGCCATCCCCACCTATATATATTTGGTAAGCTACATCTCTCTTGTGATAGTAATCCCGCCATCAGTCGGCTTGACGTGGTCACGTGGTAAGGTGCAAATGTAGGCACGTCTAGTATTCCTCTGTCGCCTTTTACGACACCTCGGAAGGAAAGAGGTAGTGACTATTCCGGTCTGTTGGTCGCCTCGCGGCTTAAATAAGTATTTAAATGATACATATTTAAAGGTACAAAAACTAAGTAACCCAGAAAATTCGTAATAAATATAATATATTATCCTTTATTTAAGGATAACAACAGAATTTTTTTATCACAGTTAAATGACCAATATGTCGTTCAAAATAACTTTTGCTACCGAGCTCAATACATTTTCACTAATAAAACACTCCTCAATAAATAAATATATTTTTAAACTACGTCTGTTTCATGATAATCATGTATGCAAAATACAAAAGAAAACTTATGACTTATGACTGCTAGTGACATGTGCTGCTGCTTGTTATTGGGTATTATAATTTCCATACCCAGTGACGCTGCGAATTATTGTTTGCATCCATTTCATAATACACAATAACATAACATATTAAATAATTCATAAAATATCAACTAGAGACCAGACAGAATATTTAGTATAGAAATTGCTTGTCAAGAGAATAAAATTAATGCAAAACATAATCCAAAAAGTAGGATTTAGAGAGGATTCTATCCCGAGAACAAAACAATCACGACCCGTGTGTCAGTTAAACAGGCTACGTAACCAATTATGGAAGGCTACGAAATAAGCGTTCTTATTCTAATAATCTGTCATTTAGCTCCCTTTAGATATAGAGTGATGTTATCTTTTTAAAATAATTCTTATAACGTACTGATAACGAATGTGTTCACTTGTGTGAATTTTTCATAATATTAGCTGTAAAAAACCTTTGTAGATATATTATTATACTACTCACCTCTCATATACAAAAGCGTGATTATTTATATTCTAGATTCTGAATTGGACTGTAATGGACAATTTTGGCAAATTTCAACTAATTATATACAGTAGTTTAAGCGCTTTCATCAAAAATAGAAACAAAAAAACAGACGGAAATTCTAATAATAGCAGTTTAATAGTTCTAAAATTAGCAGGCATTAATTAGTCTCGTTCCTGGAGCACGCGGAAGTGATTTAGTTGTAATTAAAAAACATACTCAATTTGAAGTTTTTGTCTCTCTACGATTTTATTACAGTAAATAAATCCACGCCTCGACCTTACTACATTTAGCAATAAGTTTTTATTATTTACCTACAATAGACAATTTTTATTAAATTTTGTAGTAGCTGTTTTTTTATCTTTCTACAACTAGGGGCGTTACAGTGAAAATAAATGGTTAATTGTAGTTTCATTCGAAAAAGCGTTAGGATAGACGATAATAATTATTTTGAAACACTGGAAAGAAAATTCATGAAAGGCGGCACAAAATTTTAACGAACCCTCATCCAGCATCGTGAATACATTAAATCAGTTTTCATTACGTATACCAGTTATAGTATTTGATATGTGTATAACTAAAATTAATATCTCTACATTAACTTTCACTTCAAAAGACTGTTGCTTCCCTATTTCTTCCTATCAAGTATACAATTTCGTATTTAATTAAGACTTGTTATAACAAGGGTAAGAAATATTTATGTGAAAATACTCTTCTATAGTGTTTCGTCTACGAAGTTTGTCCTGTTTTCTAATGAAGTGCTATCGATAGTATTATCTGCTAAAATGTGAATTCAATGTAAATAAGAGAAAAAGAGCTCGTCCCCCATCTCGTCTCGTGGGTATCGTAAAACACGACTCGAATTCCTTGGAGTACTCCAAGGATTTACAACTCAACTGCGATATGATATACTTTTTTGTATCAAAAGGGTGAGGAAGCTGGTCTTATCTGGCGTCCGTGATTGTGTTTGTCACTGGTGAGACAACGACTACCCTACAGGGGTACATGCTATTATTAATGATACAATATAAACAGTTGTATGTAAAGTAAATACAACTTCCATCATGATATAGTAAAGCCCCTTCACTCATTAGGTCATTGTTATACATAGGTAAATCAAGTTATACATATAAGCCTACAGATTTAGGCTTGATATTAAACCAAAAAGATAAAACTATTATTCAATTTCTACCAAAGCTACATATAAAATAGTCCTAATACTTATCTCATTATAAGCTAACTAAGCTTTTTATTCACAATTTCAGCCAAAATACGTCCACTGCCTCCCAGAAAGATCACCACAATGACACGTCTGAGTTTGCATCATGTGTTCATTTGGGGTGTCGCCATAATCGCCACGCTTGACAGGCAGGTTTACGATCGCACCCCGGGAAGACGGTGGTGTATACGTGGTCACGTGCCACCGTGTGCGCAGACCAGGGCAAAGCGAGGCTTGGGGGATCCTGTACAATCCTCACCGAGAAGAGCCTGGGGGGTGACCTTTTTACACTCGTCTTCCCTCTGCTAGAAGGGTTGAGCACTTTACAGTCATCCCCTCCGTGATGTGCCTAAAGGCGTGTCACCAATGGGCGGCTCTGGTGTGGTCTTACGAAGACCTGGAGCCCCCCTTCGGTGCCGAAGATAACCGCTTCAGTGGTTTTAGCCGGTAGGAGTCCGGCATACCCCTCGCCTTTTCCCGGGGCGAATGAAGTTCATGTAGAATTTCCACTGGACACCAATAAGATAAAAAAGGCAAAGGCCTCTTCTTATACAGAGAAAGAAGAGCCTTGATCATTACGCTGACTCAATGCGTAGTGGTGACTTCACACCATTATTTATCCAGATATCAGGCTCATAACGTTTTCTTTTACCTAAAAGTCACTTAGATTAACTAAGAAATGATATTACGTCACATTGGTAGATGTTCGGTCTTGAACCAGAAACTTGGTGCTTAAGAAGTGAGTCTGTAAACATGCAGGCCCCCACGATACGACACGTTATGTCATTAGATTGTAAGTTTCGTGATGCGTGGTCCTTCTTGTCGAACGCTGTTTGTTAGACGCTTTTATATTTGAAGCCTAAAATCAATATCCTCATGATATTTTCTGAAGTTTGAAATATCTTACGTAAATATATCGCGTTTATTTCATTCGTTCTACACCTATATGCTGCATCCATACATGCGGTATGGTATACATACGTGCAACATGCAAATTTAGCACATACTATAATTATATCTAAATGCACTTTTGCATGTGTGTATGAAATATAAAATAAAACAATATTTTATATTCTACCCTGTATTATTTTTACATTTACATTACTATTACATTCGTTCATAAAAATAAATATCTGAAAAGACCACCCTTCTCCATCTATGGGTGCCGTAAAAGGCGACTACGGGATATCAAGAGGATGGACTGCAGCATCTACCCATATACTGGTAACAGCATACTGCGATCACTAATCCGTCTAAGCTAAGTGTGGTGATTATAGCAAAAACACCTATGACCGCTCATTGTAGTGATCACTGGGAGGCCCATGTTCAGCAGTGGACGTTTATAGGTTGATGAAGGAGTCTGAGAGTTTGAATTTATATTTCGAGCTACATCGCTAAACGTAGATATAGTAGTTATATTTTCCAAAATTAAAAATATAGTATGCTAGTGTCCATAATCTGTGCAACCCGGTTGGAACGTCCAGACAGCGCTCCAACGGTGATATCGTTGTGACTCCCCTTTCGTCTTTATTAGATATCAAAGGACAACTTATCGATTATCGGTAGACGGTAAACTTTTTTTTGTTGGGCTTCTCACCTACACTTCTGGGAAGTGCGGTTGCTTAACCGGTCATTTCTGGCGAAGCCAAAAGAGGCCTCCAGCCAGGTATAAAATTACTATTTAAACTAAGCAACTTGCGCTAAGGGTGCCCCCTGCGGGACACGGACCTTGGCTTAGAGCGTTGCTGGGTATAACAAGCTATTGCTTTGGGGACAGCTGGATTGGTATTATTTAAAATGTATTAGGGGTCATTTAAAAGTGCAGGCTCTGCACGGACCGGCGCGAGTAAGATTCTGGGGGGAAAGTGACGTGGAGATAGGCTTCCGCGAGGTCGGTGAGGCGGGCATCCTCGGCGGTGAGGGTGGTAAAACGGTCGGGTGTAAAGTCAATGAGACAACGTAAGTCTCTTTATGTGATCTAACATGATTTTACTGTCTGGGAACGTGCCTCGGGCGGCGTACTCTACCAATACGGGAGGGTTGGTAATCGGTGGCTGATACCACAAGGAGGTTTGGGTGGGAAAGGGCAGAATCAAATAACGTTTGGACTCTCGTTTCATAAATTGCCTGATGGTTGGAAAATTAAGATCGAAATGGAGTTGATCATTTCGCATTTACCAAGGCGCTCCGGTGGCCTTGCGCATGAAACGGTTTGGAGGGTTAGGAATTTACAGAGTGGGGCGGATTCAGCGTGTGCGAACGCTGGTAGGTCATGATGGGTCGAATGCACGTGGTGTAAATTAACACCTTATTTTCAAGGGATAATTTACTATGAGCGTTCCAGAGACAGTAAAGGCGACGGAGCACATAAGCGGCGCGGGCACGCACCGACTTTATGTGGGGTATAAAGGTAACTTTTTTGTTTAGGGTAAGAAGATATTTCCAAGGAACCGATTGACCTAGCATCGAGATCTCTCTGAAGCGTGGGTGGTCGACACCTAGTAAAACAATCCCAATATAGTTTTTATTACTCTTTAGACTTTCATGTTCGTAAATTAAATTCTCTCTTCAATGGGGAGGTCACCCTTTTCAATTTGAATTCAATTAAAGTGTGGGGACCGTTTACTTTTTCGATATAGGCTGGTACACAAACATAGTGCGAATAAATCTTTAAAGCAATTCAAACTCAATTACTAGAGTTTACATTCGCCTAATGGGAAAAGGTGTTCCTTTGTTACGAGTCGATTTAATTCGTTTGTGTTTGGACACTGGATACTATTGACACAATGGCGGTGGTTACGATTTCTATTCTAGAAAAAGTATTGACATCAATAAAACTCTGTTATTGCTGACTTTATCTTATTGCATTGCGATTGTGTATTTTCAAGTATGTATTGTGCGTATTTGTGAGTGCCGTTGTTTGCTTGATTTGTGCAAAGGTGAGCATTAACACTGTTCAATTGCAACATCGCAATGGCAATCAATCATCGCAACGAACTCTGTTCCAATACCAATATTTTAATGACTTATTATCTCCATTGGCACAAAAGAACAGGTATTAAAATATATTGCTAGAAATCAGTAATAGAGATTATTTTTCTCCGGTCTCCTTCTGGAGTATAATGTACCTACTTCATCTCTCAAGCAAACTTCGTAGATATTCTTAAGGGCAAAACAACTCTTTCTATCCGTAAATCTATTACTATGGCTCAACTTGACTGCTCTGTCGGGTCGCCGACATAAATTACTATAAATACCCGCTAGGTTCGCATACAAATCCAATTTTTCATTCTACATTGTTATTAGTTATATTATTTATTTATTTATATACTCTTTATTGTACACCAAAACATATTATAAACAGAAGCTTAATAAAAAATACAGTACAATAGGCGGCCTTATCGCTATCCGATAAGTTTATTTCTAAAGGAAACCGTTTAATTTTGTATTTGTTGACGTATATAATTTATGTGATATCATGATCGCATGTATGTGAATTAAAAAATAAAATACGGCGATGCTGTTACCCTAGGGTACTAGTACCTAATCAATAATTTGAAAAATGTTCGTTCTTCATACTTTATATAATCAATGGCTCCACAGCGCCCAATATAATATTATTAGCCAATTCTAATTGATATGATTGCTCATAAGGGGTTATTCATAATTAACGCCCTCTTCTGAATACAATAGACCACATGTTCGAACGCTACGAATATAGGTAATGTCCCCCACATTAATAAAAACAAGGTATGACGTTATTATGGTAGCACTACCATAATAACGTCATCTGGACGGACTCTTCTAATCTGTGAGACTCAGATACTAGTTATTTTCTAAAAAGAAAAATGTAAGTTTATGAATCAAGAAATAGTAACTTTACTACACTAATCGTACCTTTAGTAACTAATAAAAGCACAATCTTTTCTCCATGCGGAATCCTACCATCCATCCATCCATCCATCCACAATGCGCCTGAGAATCATTATGACGAGAATAAAGGAAAAGCCGGAGGATGGGATTTTAACAACTCAACTGCGATCGCCAACCCTTCTGCCAAGCGTGGCGATTATGGCTAAACCCCCCAAAGAGCCCTCAACACACCCATATCAGTTATGTTGTGGTGATCTTTGGGGGAGGCCTTTGTCCAGCAGTGGACTTCATTCGGCCGAAATGATGATGATATTTCTATTTCGATTTTGTGTTTACTTCTTTCGCAACTGGCTTTAAACAAATAATTGAAAATTGGGAAAAAAGCCAACACAGTAACGGCGAAGGTTGTAAATAAATATTAAAATATTCCTTAGATTTCTATTAATACCAAGATATACTGTGAATACAAATATATAGAAAGTGGTGGTTAATGTTTTCTTTTTAAAAATTGCTTCATACTAAGATTTATTTTGTGTCGCGGGTGCGTAACACAAAATTCTATACACACATATTCGCGCCTCTTCATTTTTTTACTAAAAGTACTGGCATAATTTAGAAGTCTTATTGGTTGTTATCACTAATACGACTAAACCACTTAGTAAACCATAATACTTAAAATAAAATAAAATATTTTGGTTTCTAATAACAGAAGGTATACATTTTGCAGAAACCTCTCTCTTATTAGGTGTACAGATAAGATACCGGTACAGATATTGCATGTATCGAAATATATCGAGTCGAATGAGAATTAGGTTTCATAGCTGCGATAAAAAAAAACCAATACGCTACAATATAATATAATACGATTACGCTCGAAACGGCAGTATACATGTTTGTTTTCGCTCCGTAAAGTATTTGTAAATGTTAGTATAAAGTGAAGTTTAGACAATAAAATCAACATATAAACAGTGATAGTAGCCAATGCTTTAATCGTGGAAAAAATTACGTTAGTACAACACGGATATTTAGTGTAAAACATCAAATACAACTTGAAAAAATCATAACGTGACAATATAGTGCCAGTGTTGTGTCCGTGTTGAATTCGAATGTTTTTATTTTCCACCTTCATCTTGTTAGAATTGTCTCTATGCTGAGAAGCAATTCATAATTTGGCAAAGATATTCTGTACTAAAATAGCGTATTTGGTAAGGGGCAATACCCAAGTAACGTACACAAGTTGCGGGATCAAATCCGATTCGCTCCGCTCAAAACTTTTTGTGGTAGTATTTTATAAAATATATATTGTTTACTTATTATTATTTATTTCTTGATATCGGTTACTGTGGTTATCGATAATGCCTAAATGCGGAGGTTGTGGCAAATTCCTGGCAGCGAATGACAGCGTAAAGTGCCCCAAATGCCCGGGATTGTATCACCGCGCCTGCGTCAACCTAACAGCTACTGCTAACATCCCACCAAATTGGATGTGCCCGGGATGTAAAGCAAAGGTGCCTCGGGTAGATAACTCGCAAACTCCAGTAAAGGGAACAGAGGAAATCATTCCATCCACGATCTCAGCAGCGGTCACACTGACTGTAGCCCCTGAACCCGTCTCAGTTGAAACTGACCACGGTGTACTGGAAATTCAAGATATAACCAGCCTTACGATGGAAATCCGCTGTCTTCGCAGTGAGGTGAACGCTTTGCGGGTAGAAGTACGAGAATTTCGGGAAGAGATGTCGGGGCTGAGCGAAACGGTGAAGGTATGCAGCAACCGTGTAGATGCTCTTGAAGACCGTGTCAACGTACTCGAAGAGAAGATTGAGCAGACGGATACACCTCGTCTGAGTCAGCTGGAGGCAACGATTGGGGAACTGCAGCAGCAGCTTAATGAGCGAGACCAAGAGTCGCTACTGAACGATGTGCAGCTGTCTGGCGTTACGGAGGCTAATGGGGAAGACCCGACCCAACTGCTAAATATCCTTGCAGTCAAATTAGGTATGAAACTCGAGCACCACGATGTCGTTTACGTGAAACGCGTAGGAAACGTCCTGCGTGACCGTACCGAAAGCGAAGACGCCCTCCGCCCTCGTATCATCGTTGTCCGACTTGCGAGACGCACAACTCGTGACAGTCTGCTCAGCGCCGCACGCGTTCGCCGAAATCTAACGACTGCTGACATGCAAGTGCCAGGAGCGGTGCGCCGAATTTATATAAACGAGCGCCTGACCAAAGCCAACCGGCAATTGTTTTTCAAAACACGCCAAGCGGCTAATCACTTGGAATGGAAATATGCGTGGACCAAAGATGGACGTATACTTGTGCGCAAAGAAGAGGGTAAGTCGGTAGTACGTATCCAAACGGAAGCGGATATAGCGCGGATTTTTGTCAGTCCGTAAGTTTGTTACTGGCCAATGTAATAAACGTAAAATATTTTTCATCTGTCTTATCACCACCTGAAACTCTTCCGAATTATCAATTGCTTTGTTTGGTACCTAGTTCAATGAGCATTACTTGCATGCGATTGTACTGTAACCTATATCTAGTTATTATTCTTTGTATTCAAATATTATATCCTTCTATTCTTATAGATCGTGCATATCCCCCTGATTTGTTCAACTTTCATATTTTAACTAATTATTTTTGTCTTATTACAACTATATGTTACCTTATACCAATCATTTGTGTAGCTCACGGTGCCAGACGATTTTTTTGTGTATTTAATAATATCCCACCCAATACAAATTATTATTTATACCACACGATATTTATTTATAGAATTTTTGTTTTAATGCATTACATATATAATAACAAGCTAATTTTGAAAGGTGCGGTTATCAATGGAATCTCAAGTCTGTAATGTCTACGACATTTCTTAAGGTTGGACTTTGGAACGCGGGTTCTTTGGGCACTAAGCACGACGAATTTACTGCAGCTATGCTGAGGGTGGACGTCGACATTATGGCCATCAATGAGACGTGGTTGCGAACCGGCGAAGAAGGGCGCGCGCCATCCGTACCTGGATACCGGCTGCGGCACATACCTCGTCCATTGTCGGTCAAGGGAGGCCGTGGTGGTGGTGTTGGATTTTACTTTAAACGCGGTATAAATGTCCGAAGTCATTCGCATTCTGCTAACCCATTGCACAATTCGGTGGAGCAAATGTGGTACACACTTACCGTGCGTGGAACAAAGCTGGCAATAGGCACCGCTTACCGCCCACCATGGCAGGATGTAGACCTCTTTTTGGACGCTGTTTCCTGCACATTGAACACCCTAACACGATGCGAGTATACAATTTTGGTGGGCGATTTTAACATAAACATGCTGAGTGATTCTGATCCTAAAAAGGACAGGTTAGACATGTTCCTAAATTGTCTGGGATTAGAACAATTAGTCCATTCCCCTACACACTCCACTGTACACGGGGACACGCTGATCGACATTATTTGTACAAATGTTAAAGCACGCTCCGTGTCTGTGGATGTAATCCCGGACTTAGGTGCGCACGCATTAGTTACAGCTGAATTTAATTTTAAACGATTAAAAATTGTGCCACGCGTCATATATTATCGGCCACTAAGGGATATATCGATGGAATCCTTTGAGCAGGACCTAAAGCTATTTAACTGGAAAGAGATTGTAGCACTGCGAGATGTAAATCATATGGTCACTGGATTTAACTTGAATTTACTTAAATTGATAGATTTTTACGCACCCATGAGAAGGTGTATTATTAAAGAGCGTTCATACCCCTGGATAACCAGTAACGTCAAGTTTATGATGCATTTGAGGAATCAAGCTCATGCGGAGTTTCGAAAGCATAATTTGGAAAGTAAGAAAAAATACTACAAAGAGTTAAAGTCGCTTGTTGTGAGGTCCCTATTTTACGAAAAGTCGGCATATTTTAAACACAAGATCAACGGTCAAATAAAGGATTCCAGAATGCTCTGGAAAAATTTAAAGTCTACCCTTATCCCATCAAAAAGTAACGTAGAATTGCCTTCACACTTTAACAATCCGGACAAAATCTGCGATCATTTTTTAAATGTACCTGGAACAAATGAAGTGAATCTTTCTGAACTGACCTACTACGAATATGCGCGAAACAATAGTTCCGTGTTTAACTTAACGCCTACAGTACCTAAGGAAATCTCAAAGATAATAAGTACTATCAAGTCTAGTGCTGAAGGTTGCGATGGTATCAATATAAATATGGTCTTATTGACTCTTTCAGAAACTTTAGATGCCATTACCGCCATTGTTAACATGTCTATTGTGTCATCATCTTACCCAGAGTTATGGAAGGTCGCCAAAGTTCGCCCATTGCCGAAAATACCTAATGCAATAGATATGAAAGAGTTACGACCTATTAGCATTCTCCCAGTACTGTCTAAGGTTTTAGAAAAAGTCGTCTGTGCTCAACTTGTTAAGTTTTTAGAAAGCAATAGTATCCTTCCTGATGTACAATCTGGATTCAGAAAAGCTCGTAGCACAACCACAGCCCTATTAGATGTCACAGACGATATTTTGTCTGCCCAAGATGGTGGTATGTGCACTCTTTTGGTGTTGCTTGATTTTTCACGCGCGTTTGACTGTATAAATGTGCCGCTACTACTGGCAAAGATGGCGTTTTATGGGTTTGATGTAAACACAATAAAATGGTTCGACAGTTACCTAGATAATCGTACGCAGTACGTTGAAATACGTCGGGCAGACGGCTCTGCAGTTATCTCTAGCCATCGTTCAGTGTCTAGGGGAGTTCCGCAGGGCTCCATACTTGGACCAATATTGTTCATTTTGTATTGTGCTGACATTACTAAGAACATCAAAAATACCAAATATCATATGTATGCCGATGATACCCAGGTATACATATCGTTCAAACCGCAGAACTATGAACAAGCATTAAAAGACCTAAATGCAGATCTTGAAAGTATAGTACATTGGTCCAAACTTAACTCGCTTACTCTGAACCCTACAAAGACAAAGTATATGCTTTTTGGAACGGAAACCTTATTAAATAAAATAAATATCAATATCGGTTACGTTACTGTTATGGGGGAACCAATCGAACGTGTCTACGAGGCACGCAATCTAGGCCTTTCTATGGACACAGAGCTTCGATTTCACAAACACGTGACGGAGTCTATCCGAAATTGCTTTTATAGACTGAAGATTTTATACAAAGCCCGTCCGTATCTATCTGAGGAATTGCGAATATTGCTAGTGGAGTCTTTGGTCTTGTCAAAGTTGAATTACGCTGATACGGTATATGGTCAACGTCTTCTATCAAAAACCGAACGAATGATACAAAGACTTCAAAACGCTTGTGCACGCTTTTGTTTCGATATTCCCTTGAGGAGTAGCGTGACACCTATTTTTAACAAGCACAATATTTTGAAAATGTATGCCCGACGTAAACTCCATTTGGCGAACTTACTATTTGGCGTTGTTAAGGCGCACACGCCTCCGTATTTATATAAGAAGCTTTCATGGACAAGTAGGCACATGAATCAAGAAGGAAGGCAATGTTCACAGCAGCTTTCCATCCCTCGACATGGGTCAGCAGCTTTTAGGGGCAGTTTCCGTTACGCAGCCACTAAATGCTGGAACAATATTCCTCCACCAATAAAAAATTGCAAAAGCTTCTCAATTTTTAAATTCAGGTTGAAAGAGTATTTATTTATTTATTTATTTATTTATTAAACTCTTTATTGTACACCAATTACTATACAAAAAAATAAAAAATAGAAAGGCCTAGTATATAGAGTACAATGGGCGGCCTTATCGCACTCGGCGATTTCTTCCAGGCAACCTTAGGATGGAAAAAACTGAATTGGACAAGAATGGGTCTGTCGATGGTGCACACAAAAATGCATAACAATATATCTAAACAAAACGATTCTAAATAAATACTAAAGATGATATAGTTATATATATATATAAACATACATATAAACATAAAACATATATATAATATATATATGAAAATATAATTAAACCAACTGATAATTTAGTAGTAAAAAGAAAAATAGAGCAGAATAAAGGTAAAGTAATCAAAATTTATGACTTTAACGACATGTAATGTTCCCTTACTAGTCCCTTAAACACTGGCAGCGATTGAGCACGTCTTATTGGAATCGGTAATGCATTCCACAAACGAGCAGCCTGAACCGTGAATGATTTATCAATAAATTTTGTGGAATGCATCGGCATTTTAAGCCTTAGGTTTTCTGATGATCTTAGGATTCGCGTATGAGTATCACCAAGGAACTCGAAGCGTTTTTTAAGGTAAGAGGGAGTAGAAGGAATAAAAAGTACACTGTAAAGTAGCGAAAGAATATGAGTATTCCGACGAAGGCGAATTGGTAACCACTTGAGCCTAGTGCGGAATTCTGAGACGTGATCATATTTTCTCAGACCAAATATGAATCTTATACAAAAATTTTGAAGGCGCTCAAGTTTATCAAGTTTTTCCTCGGTAAGATCAAGATAGGTGGCATCAGCATAATCGAGAATAGGAAGCAGAAGGGATTGTGCAAGCGCAGTTTTAGTTACAGTAGGGAGAAAGTTGCGTAATCTCCTCAAGGATCCCGCTGAAGCAAACATCTTACGACTAATCTCTTGCAGATGAGCAGTCCAGGACAGATTTCTATCTATGATCACCCCCAAGTTTCTAACATTTTCACTAAAAGGCACTAAAGTGCCTTCAAAAGAAACCTGTGGAAGTGTCACCCAGTCTATTCTAGATATCATCCTGGAACTGCCCACTACGATGACCTGCGTTTTGATAGGATTGACCGTTAGTCCGTAATTCTTGCTCCAATCACATATTCGGGCCAAATCTACGTTAATAGTGGCAACAGCGTCTCGTAGCTTTTCAAGAGGAGCTTGGCAGTAAATTTGGAAATCATCTGCATAAAGGTGATAGGAAGAAAGTAGTTTATTAGAGATAGAATTTATAAAAATTGCGAATAGTAAAGGAGATAAAACGCCACCCTGCGGTACGCCGATATTAGTATTGGACCACGAGGAGGAGGTGTCCTCAATGCAGATACGTTGGCGGCGACCAGACAGGTAACTATGAAACCAGTCAATTGCCGGTGGAGATATGTTAAGTGAACATAGTATGCCAAGCAAAACATCGAAATCAACGGTATTAAAAGCATTGCTAAAATCAAGCAATGCTAGAACCGTTAGATTACCGATTTCTATGCCTGACCTGATATCATCCGTAATATTGACTAGGGTTGTGGTAGTGCTGTGACCAGCACGAAAACCAGATTGGAAGGGGTTAATTAGATTATTGTTAGAGAGGAAATTGTTAAGTTGAATGTGGATTAGACGTTCAAGTATCTTGGAGAGGAAAGGTAGGATTGATATAGGACGAAATTCTGAAAAAGATGTTGGATTGGATTTTTTAGGTAAGGGGATGATATGAGCTGTTTTCCATTCAATTGGAAAGATACCACTAGATATAGAATAGTTAAGAATATGTGATATGACGGGAAGGATAACGTCTAGGACAGGAAGGATCATGTTACGGCTGATACAGTCACTTCCAACTGCGTTGGAAGTAATCGATAAAATGCTCTTCTTAACATCACACGTAGAAAATTGACTAAAGACAAATGGTGAATAACTGGGAGTCGGGAGAGATGAAAGATGTTTTAATGTATTTGATTTTGTTGTCATATCAAACTTAGACGAAGCGGTAAAATGAAGATTAAGTAAATCAATATCTATGTCTTTTAGGACTGTTGTTTCGTGTCGAGATTTCCCGACACCCATCGATCTAAGAAATTTCCAGACTTTTGCTGGATCTCCGTTCTGTACAGATTTGTGGACATGTTGGCGTTGAGCGTTCCTACACTCCTTATTGCAGTGATTTCGAATTAAAACATACTTTTCCTTGTTAGCTTGGGTGGGCCGACATTTAAACTTAAATTTTGCCATCGCTTTCTTGTGAATGAGTAATTTTATATTATCTGTTAGCCACGGTGACGGTAAATGCTTGATTTTAACTGCCCGAATAGGAGCATGACGGTCGTAAAGTTGCACGAGATTTGTCCTAAATATATGGACCTTGTCATCGATTGTCTCAGAAGTATAAAGAGGTGTTCAATTTATGTTGCAAGCATCCTTGCGCAGACTGTCGAGATCCATTCCACTAAAACTGCGTTGCTTGAGAATCTTAGCCTTTGCCTTAGGTTGGCGAATTTTATAGGAAAGGAAAATCAGATCATGATATGAAAAGGCGTCAGCCGAGCATTGACCATACTTAGCGACGTGTTCTGAAGAAGACACTATTATCAGGTCAAGAAGTGAAGGAGTGGAATTGGGAAAGTTGTGAGTAGCATTCAAAGGAAGAATAATAAGATTACTAGAATCAAGAATAGAACGGAGAGAAGACGAACGGTGATCTTTTTTAAGGAGGCATGTGTTAAAGTCACCCATGATTATGCTGTGTCTGTAAGAGGGTATTAGAATTTCCAAGACATTTTCGAAAGAGGAAAAGAAATCAATGCGTAGAGAAGGACAGTAGTAAACACCAAGAAGTATTTTGGAGTGATGTAACTCAACTTCAAGAAAGAGATGCTCGCCAGCGTTTGACGGTGGTGGTTGTGATGACGTATGAATGACTGAAAAAGGAATGTGTGTGCTAAGGTATATGGCAACACCACCACCACCACCCACGGCGCGGTCGTTTCTAATGAGCTGGAAGCCGGGGAGAGAATATAAAGTGGAAGGAAGACATGGCTTTAACCATGATTCGGAAACGAGGATAGCGTGAATATTCTTACAGTCTAAGTTTGCCAACATATCGGGGAAATGAGCCGGAATACTTTGGGCATTTATGTGAACAACGTTAAAATTCCTAGGAACATCAGAAAATTGCGCTGTCAGAGTGTCTGTAAGAGAAGGAATACTTAAAAAACTATTGTCGTCACTAGAAATTGAAACAAAGCTTTCATCGTCGCTAATTACATCAAAGTACATATAAATATAATACTAAAAACAAATATAATATAGAAATAAATATAAATTAAATAATAATAATATTTAAATAATAAACTAGCTTTAAAACAGTACAGTCCACCTGCCGGTTGCGTGTCACAAGAAAACAAAAAATTCCAATAAAAAATCAAAATATCTTATGAAAATTATGATCCGGGAAATAAACAGTATGTAAAGAGTATGTAGAAAATAGAATACGAAAGAAACATGTTATGGGAATAAAAAATTTAAATTATAAAAGTACATGCTTTAGCACTTTTGCTACACAGCATTTAGTTGGAACGGGTCTAGACTCCAGGGCCGCAAAAGTATTAAAAAAAAAAAAAAAAAAAAAAAATTGAATGCGTCGCAATGATACAAATTCCAATTTTTGTTTATGGCAATGAAAATTTTTAATTGACAGTGGTCATGTCAGACTTCACTTGTCACTGTCAGATGTCAGTGCTACCTAGAGTTTCGAAATGTAATTAGAAAATATAAAATATAAATGTAAAATTAGTAAATAGTAGTACTATAGGAGCATATTGATAGAAAACAACTGTTGATGATGTAAATATTCTGAAAACTGCATATTACCCCGGACTTGTGGAAGATGGAAAACAAGAAAAATTACTTCTTAGTTGCAGCACGCTTCAGTCTTGTCGTAGTCGGCTTTTCGTTGGTGCTGGTGACCGGCTTCATGGGCTCCGGCTGGATCGGCTCCAGCCCAATGCCATTCAAGTCGGCGAACGCTACTACACGATGCCGCGTGCCATCCGAGCCAAGCACATACACGCTGCCCGCCTTGGTCCAGCATTTGGCGACACCGTATTTCTCCCGCGCAGCCAAGAAAAGGTTATGTCGCCCTTTCGTCAAGAACTCTGACACTGTGATCCCAGTACCCTTCAGAATCTTTTTGGAGAACCAAATTTTATCTCGGACTGCAACATTAACGAGCTTGAACAAGATGGGCCGGGGCGTATTAGATGTAGAACGTCCCATCCTGTGACACCTTCTTATGTCAGCTACTGTGAAGTCCTGCAACTTAAGTTTCTCCCGAACAATCTCAGCAACCACAGTCTCAGTCTCTTCCTGCGACTCCTCCAGAACACCATGCAGCAGCAAGATCTTTCGACGTCCCTGCATCTCCAAGTTATCAACGCTACATGCTAGGTATTCCACCTGCTGCTGGAGGCTGGATAGCCCTTGGATAATAAATTTCCGAAATGCTGTAAACTCGGTAGCCAAACCAGCAGTGCTGGAGAGTGCAGTTGGGGACTTTTGTAACTCCATTTCGAACTCAGACATTCTTGCCTGGAACATCTCCCTCATCTCGCTGAGAGTGTTATTAATTGAATCCATTGGGATAGAAACGTGTAGTGAAAATTTATGGAATTGTCAGGAGATAACACTAGACCGACAGGTATATATTATTAACTTTCAATTAATTGCATAAAATATATTAAATGAAACTGTTTATTAATTTATTATCAATTAAAAATACAGAGTAAAATTTATTGATGCACACCTTGCAACTACCCACAAGCAAAAAACTATTTACTTCAACACCAGAAAGAGTACCAGAATATTCGTGTTACAACGTCTGCCATATAGGTGTCTACCGATAGCATTATTTGATTTAATACAATTTATTACCATTTGTTTTATTATTTCGGATTACAATTATTATTTTATACCTTTAATTTCGGTGATTGCTTTGATTGTTGTTTTGTTGTTACACTGCCGCCTGAACCTAAGAACTCGCCACGTTTTATTTATTATAATATGCATACTGTATGGGTCTTTAATGAAAATCATGTCGTGGACATTAAATACAGAAATGCAGAATTTGATAATTCATTACTGTGACACCGCCTACTTTTGATCTTGATCTTGTTTTATTAATTGGTAGTCCGATCAATTATTATTTATATTAAAATGGATTGTTTGCTTTATTTTTCTTTTCTACACACATTTTATGCATCGCAACTTTGATTTATTATTACTATATGTCTCTATAATGGTTATTACTATATTATTATTATATTACATACCTACTAATTACATACTTACATTCATTCACTACATACACGATAGCTGATGGTGAATCAGTAATTATTGGGTAAAATAACTAACGGACTGTCTGCTCCTTCTATCTTTTCTACGCCTATTTAATTCATCGTTACATGTATTTATTATTACTGTATACTAAACAAATATCATTACATTATGTACCTAATTATTACATCTCATGCTGTTACATACATTATATACATACAAAAATTTTCAAATTTATTCTACTAGTTTCGTGCGTATGGCACTCGTGGGTTGCAGCTGAAAATCAGCGTTAGGTAGTGGTACTTGGTACTACCACCTGACATCATGCTGAGCTGTTGGCCCTTTTGGCACTTTTGTTTTAATATTATGTTCTTGTTTGCTGTGTAATTGTTTGTGCCAATAAATACTTTTCTTTCTTCTTTCTTTCTTTCTTTCAATAAAGGTGAAGATAAACCACAAACTTTTAAAGCGGCTCGGGAAATATAACAACTGGCCGAGAAAGCCGTAACTTGGTAGCGTTATCTCCGTTCAGAGTTTGTTAAGTTGAATTGTTCATACAGGAGTACCGTGTCGCAAATGCTTTTTCTATGCCAAAAACAATGATCCCGGATTTAATAGTCAAATCAAAACAGCTGTACAGTACTAAAAGGGTCTAGAAAAGGGAATGCAATAGAAATGCGTTTAGTATCCTCTTGTTTCGTGAGCACCGCAATAGATTCTCTTTTTCAAGACCCACTTGGGCGCACTAGACCCATGCAGACTTGGATAATTTTTTTGGATAAGATTTATTGGCCATACCATAAATATTGGCTCTGTGCGAGGATCGAAACCGAGAGCCTTAACACTGAAAGTCCACACTGCACCAATCATGTTATAAATCATGAAATTGGTACACTGAACACAGTGAGACAACTTCGGGAGGTAGTTTTGTAGAAGGTACTGGAATATTTCTAACAACATTATTGTTTTTGTTTGAACTTGAAACTTTGGAGTTTACAATTGCCAGACGATGAAAGGGTTTGATGTACGGATGGGCCCAACAGTTTCTATGTGAAGAAATCTCATATTCCTTCGACTCAAATTCTGCGCAGTATAAAACCAAAGCATATTTTTCAGATTAATTACTCGATCATAGTTTTAAAAAAGTTTACAAATGTGCGCGAAATATTTTTGTCCGTGTACTTTTAACGGCACAAGATTCTCGCATGTAATTGGAAAAGCTATACCACTACTGATGAGTCACTTACAATATTATTTTATACAACAACACAAAATAATACACCAAATATGGTAGATTATCCCCTTATTTTGTGACGGATTCTTGTCAGAAAATAATCTAATCCTGCCTTATACTCGTATGTTTTCCTTCTCTGCGACAGCCATTGAAAGATGAAAGAACACCAAAAAATAAATAAGTTTGGTCTAGCAAATAGGCTCCTAATCCATAATACAATCCTGGGCTCGGATCCAATCTCATTGAACCACAAGATTGATTCAATATCAGTACAAATACGTTTAACTTTGTAACAATATTTGGCGGAAGTACCTATTTTATAAATGAAAGGATTGTTAAAACTATAAAAATAATTATTAGCAGCATTCACAGTAGAAATAAATAAAATGTCCGCCAGGTGCGCGTTCATACAAACGTACAACACGAAATTTGCTTAGAAATGTCGAATTTGACCTTACTAATCACCGATAATCGGTCAGCTAGGTGGCTGGAATGCCACCGGCTTTTGCATGACATATTTATCTTTCGTCTAGATTCTATTTGACGAAGATCAGTTTCGCTGAAACTTAACAAACACTTATAACGTTTATCATCATCATCATCATCACATCAACCGAAGGACGTCTACTGCTGAACAAAAACCTCTCCCATGAATTTTCACCACAACCGGTTTGATACTGCCGGCATACAACTGCTCCTACCTTTACAAGTTCGTCAATCCATTTTGTTAGAGGCCAATCTACGCTGCGTTTTTTTGTCCGTAGTCTCCACTTCTAATCGAAGAAGTGGATGTCTTCAACTTATATGGTCGTGTACCTTGAAAAGTTGTAATGTACTTTTCATTAACGAAATCCAGAATAGAGAGAATATTCTGTTTTCGTTCTGTTCTGTATTTCGTCTTTCGAGAATGGAAAGAACAGACTTCTACTAATATGAGCAAGATGATAACTCTTGTATGTAAGATCAGATAAAAAGATTAAATCATTTTTGCCCAAAAACATAGCCACCCTAGTGGTACAGCCGTATCATCATCATCATATCAGCCAAAGGAAGCCTACTACTGAATAAATCTTTTAAAAAATTGATTAATAGTGTTCGATTTAGTTTTCTAAAGAACTCTTCTGAGAACAGTATTTCCATCAACATTTATCATCATCAGCATATCCTTGACTAAATTATACTGGCTCCCAATCTGGCTAGATACGGATTTTAATCCTATTAATATATAGCATACTGGGATCCAAAATCAACACAGGAATATAGCAGTGATATTAAACAATATGCACATATAAAAACATACTCAGGGATAAATTAATATTAATTTTCATATAATTGGTTATATTTGAAGCCTTGCAAAGCATTAACACAAACAATAGCTAATGAGTGGCTTTAACATAATTAGATCACATTACAGTATCACTCATTGAGTTAAGGATATACCAGACATTTGCAATGGGCTTGTCCGTATTCTGTGGAATAGCGTTTGTTATGAATATTTTGCATAAGCAGATTGTATATTTAAATAACGTATAGTAAGGGACATATAATTTTGTACATGATGATCAGGTGAAGGTAAACGTAGTAACATGTTTATCGTTTTTATTAAGCTAGAAATTAAGTTTCTTACACTTTTATTAGACTTAATTGCTGTTGATTGTTTGTTCCATTTTATTTAAAAAAATTGCATTATACAGCATTTTTCCTGTTTCAGGCCATTGACAAATTGTGCACGAATGTGCAGTTTGTATGTATATGGAGAATATTGAAAAACTCATAATTCTAATGTAGAACACTTTGAATAACAGCACTCTCAATCATTATGTAAAAATAGTTAGCCAGTTTAAAAATGGAATGATATTGAAGATTCCTGAAAAGTATAGGAAAAAAGTATCTATGGCCGGAAATGGAAGCGATCAAGGGCAGATGTTGTTTGAATGATAAAATGTTATGATTCGTGATCACTGGCAACGATTATCTGTCGAAGAAACTTAAACGCTTAAGTAAGGCTCACGATATTCAAAGAGAAAGTCAAGTATTTTTCATTCAAATAAACCCATTACTGGCACTTATGAGAAGTCAGAATTTAAGTTGCACGGTTCCCATTGGTTGATCTTCGGAAGAAGAGCCAGAAATGAACTCCAATCTGCTATCTCGTTTAAAAATAATTTCGATCACAATGTTAATTGATACAAATGATGGTAAAACATATCATAATATGATGAGAATATGTAATGTAAGTTAATGTGTAAAAAACTTCATACTACAATAATGTAATCATTATTTATTTGCCGTGACAGTTAACGGTTGATCAGTCATAACAGACGGTGCCCAGTCACGAGCATAACGCATGCATCAGCATCGCTTAGCACAACCATATTGTAGGGAACCCAACGACCCAATACACAACACCGCCACCATTAAAACATTTAATTAAACATGACAAACCAATACTTCAGGTAAACGACACAGTATAACTACTAAATACATAAAATTAATAGCTGCACGATGCTCACATTTACATTTTGTATGAATATTATAATGTCGTCGTAATATTAAGGCAAATTTGGAGTTTTAAGTATGTCACGCTAAATTTATATACGAATAATATATACCAATTATTTGATCAGGTAGTTACAGTTTTCATTGTCCACAAACGCCATGAATAGTGGCAGATTATACTCCTCGGTCGTCTGTATAACCTGCCGCAGCGTATGGATTTGGTCTATGGTACTGAAACCTTTTCGGAAACCGGCTTGTTCGGGAGGCTGGAAGTCATCAAACCTGCGCTCGAGACGATTCGTGATGACCCTTGAAAACAGCTTATAAACATGGCTCAGAAGTGAGATGGGTGTTTAGTTCTTCAATAGGGTGTTATCACCCTTTTTGAAGAAGACCACCACCTCACCTCTATTCCACGCTTCCGGCGTTGTATCCTCGAGTAAGACGGAACTGAATACCTTCTGAAGGACTCCAAGTACCGGTGTGTCACCCGCTTTCAGAAGCTCGTCGTAATTTCATCGCCACCCAGCGCCTTGTTATTTTTGAGCTGTTTCAAGGCCATCTAATCTCATACAGGCTTATGTCCGGGATATCATCGGTATAGTGTCGGGTTAGTTAGGCTCGCGGGTCTTTGTCAGAGCCAATGGTAAGTATAGTTACCGAGGTGTATAGCTGCCGGTAGAAGTTCTCAATCTCTCTCAAAACCTCTGGCTTAGTCAACGCTACACTGCGTCCTCGGTCTTCAGCTTCATAATACGACTTTGCCTAATATACTTGTCTCTTGCGAACACTTTGGAGCCTTGATTCCGCTCAATCGCCTCTTTAATACTGCTGGTGTTAAAGGTGCGGATATCGTGACGCAAGGACTTCCATATCCATCTATTGAGCAGTCTATATGCTTCAGCATCAAGTTAAAGTCCCCCATCACAACAGTTAAGTGTGTCTTCGAGGTATATATGGCCCTACTTACGTCCTCATACATACTCTCTACTTCATCATCTGGGTGTGTTGAGGTTGGTGCATAGATCTGTATGACCTTCAACGAATACCTCTTGGATATTCTGAGTATAAGTTACGCTACCCTGCTCGACACACTTTCGATGGCCACTATGCTGTTAATGAGGGACCTGCGGACGAGAAACCCGACACCACCTTGAGACAGAATGTTCGCCTGCCCGGTAGTAGAATAAGTTGCCGGATTTCAGGGTTATCGTGTCCTCCCCCCTTTCTTCGGACTTCTGATAAACCCATGATATCCCAGTGCAACTTATCTATTTCTTCTTCCAGCTCAACAATCTTTTCGTCTGCCCTCAGTGTGCGTGTGTTATGCGTTACCAGGGCCAGTTTTCATTTGGGGTGGTAGCCGGATCCCGTCCGGGGATTCTTAGCACCCCCTGCCCCGCCGTTACCGTGGTCGCTACCATGACCAGGAATAGCGGGGCTGCCGGGAACTGGGGGCCGGTACATTAGTCGTTTCGTCATTTTGGGGGGAATTTGCCGATACTCACCACACTACCACACACTATACACCACACACTAATTAAATGCTAATAAAAAACGAATGCAAGAGATAATTACCAAAACATACATGTGTATCAAACTACTATGATAATTATGTTAGTAATAAATATTGTTTGATAAAACGTGTTAATTATGACAGATATGATGCGATATTAAATACGTGTAGTTTAAAATGTGACTAAGCATTGACATTAATAGGATGAGCAGCAGCATGCTCCCATGTACCAAAAAACAACATACTGCGATCACCAAGCGTGGTGATCCTGACAACATCCCCTAAGACCGTTCGTTGTAGTGATCATTGAGAGGCCTATATTAAACAGTGAATGCTTGGGAGTTGATGTCTGAGAGATTCAAGCAAATAGACTTCCAAATGATGGTGTTGAATAGCAGATGAAGTTACCCAGATTGGAAGGGAGGTAAAGCAGCTATAGGAAAAATTCCAAGATGTATCAAGCCAGAAAGAAGTAGAGGAATAATGTGGATTATTTTACGGAAAGATATTTGTACTTACTATCCCATCTTCTTTTTTGTGTGAAAGTAAACGCGATGAAGGGTCATTATTACGTGACCTGAATTAACCCATCGCTAAATATATTTATATATATATACCGCCCCCAATTTTGACGTTTCTCCGAATTTTTCGCCAATCGCATCTAACAAGTCTTGCTAATTCGTAAAATCATTTATTTAAATATGACAGACAGTATTCCTGACATCTTATAATATATGGCCTCTAGCGAGTTGACATACAGACGGCTGTCTAAAGAGTTTTCAATATACTACATCTCTCCCCTCCTAGCTGCTGTGGATCAAGGGTGCACCCAAAAGCTGGTCGAGGTGTCGGCGCCAGACATCACCATTATCGGTGCGAACCTCGTAGTGCAGTCTGCCCAAACGTTTTATGATGCTGCCAAACTGCCACCGCTGCGTGGCACTCGTGTAGTCACGAGCCTGTACCCGATCGCCTGGGTTGAACTCTCTGACATTGACCTCCTGAAGCGTTGGTGCGGTCTCCTTTTCTTTTCTTAAAAACATAGAATGTAGTGCCGTGCGTATTTCTCTGCCAAACATAAGCTGGTACGGAGTTTGACCATTAGCATTTGGTGTCCGTCGGAGACGAGTTTTCACTGTCACCAACTTCTCTACTAAGTTACCTCCTTCCCCCTCTATGCTTCGTAAGATTCTCTTAATTGTCTGCACAAAACGCTCGGCTTGCCCATTGGTTGCAGGGTGGTATGGAGCGGAGGTTTTATGAATGATCATACAATCTTTTAAGTATTTTTCGAACTCTTCTGAAACGAACTGTCGACCATTGTCTGAAACCAAGATGTGAGGTGTCCCAAAGGTGCAAAATAGTTCTTTCAGTTTTTGTATGCACCAAGAGCTTGTAGTTGACTTGGTTGGTATAATCTCAGTCCATTTTGAGAATGCATCTACAATAACTAAAAGTTGGTGTCCGTGCACAGGTCCAGCGAAATCAATATGAAGTCTTTGCCATGGGCCATTTGGCTGTTCCCAATGGTGCAGTGGCGCTTTCTCTGGTTCATTTTGTTGCAATCTACAGGTTCTGCATGATTTGACTTTGGTCTCAATCTCGTTGTCAATTCCTTTCCAGTATACGAAACTGCGAGCCAATAGCTTCATCTTTACAATGCCTGGGTGACCGAGGTGTAGTTCGTCTAGCACTTGTTCGCGTAGTGCTTTTGGAATTAAGACTCGTGATCCTCTCAATAAACAACCATCATGCAAAGTAAATTCATTGTCCTTGTAACCGAGTGTTTTTAGTGATTGGCCAGTTTCCAATGCTTGTAGCAAAGATGTACAGTCGACGTCTTTTCTTGTTTCTGTCGCTATGACATCTGGATTAATATCAATGGTATGGATTTGCTGAAATTGAAAACTGTAATTCTGGTCAATTCTGTTGGTCTTGGTGTTTTCTATTGGGAACCTGGATAAATAATCAGCATTTGAGTTGTTCGCCGAAGTTCTGTATTCGATGTTATAGTCAAATCCAGATAAGAAGTGAGCGTAGTGAAACAGCCTCATCGTACTCATTGCCGGTAGCGTTTGATGTGGGTGGAAAATTACTGTCAGTGGTTTATGGTCTGTGACGAGGATGAATTTCCGACCATAACAATAGTAGAAAAACTTTTTCAATCCCCAGTGTATCGCTGTGGCTTCCTTGTCGATTTGACTGTAATTCTTCTCGCTACTAGACAGCGTTCTCGAAGCGAATGCTATAGGTCTTTCTGATCCATCTGGAAGTCTATGTGATAGTACTGCTCCGATTCCCAGTGGTGATGCGTCTGTTGAAAGTACTAACGGCTTCTTCGAGTCAAAGTGTATCAGTACTCTTTCACTTACAATTTCTTTCTTTATTTGTTTAAAAGCTTGTTCACACTCTGCAGACCAGAGGAAGCTTAATTCTTTCTTTAGTAAGTTGTTTAGTGGGTTCGTGATCGATGCTAGGTTTGGTATGAATTTGTTGTAAAAATTTGCTATCCCAAGAAATGTTCTTAATTCTGCTGTATTGGTTGGGTGTTCTGTTTTAACTATTGCATTTATCTTGTCCCTGTTTTTGTGTAGACCTTCTTTGTCAATAGTGTGTCCAAGGTAATTTATACTTGTTTGGAAAAAATGGCACTTGTCTCTGTTTACTCGAAGGTTACTTTCTTTTAGTTTATTGAGTACGAGTTTGAGCCTATGTAGTAGTTGTTCTTTGTTAGCTCCTTGTATTATTATATCGTCAAAGAAACATTTAACTCCTTCTAGGCCTTGTAACAGTTTGTCCATGAATTTCTGCCATAGGCTCGGAGCTACCTTAACTCCAAACATGAGCCTGTTTACTCTGTAAGTTCCTCTGTGTGTACTGAGTGTTTGTAGCATTGCGCTCTCTTCATCCATTACCATGTTTAGGTACGCCTGAGTTATGTCGAGTGTACAAAATAGTTTACCTCCATTCATCTCTGAGAAAATATCTTCAATCATAGGTATTGGATATTGTTCATCTTGTATAATTTTGTTTAGGGTAACCTTATAATCAGCGCATAATCGGATATCCCCATTTGGTTTGACAACTCAGAGTGGTCAACTTTCGTGATTACACCTTGTGTGCATAGTCGCTCTATTTCTTCATCCACTTTGGTTTTTAAAGCATAAGGTATTCTACGTGGTCTAATAAAAATTGGCTTAGTGTTCTCTTTCAGGTTTAGGTGTCCTCTGAAATTAGGTATTTCGCCAAGGTCGTTTCTGAAGACTGATGTCTTGTAGAGCTCCAGAAGTTGGTCTAATTCTATGTTTTCAGTAAGTGGTACAGCTTTTATGTCTGCTAAGTTAAGTGTATCGAGTTCTTTCATCCAGCTGCGGCCAAAAATTGGATCAACGTTGCTGTTGATAATGTACAGTTTTCCGTGGAATTCTTTTCCTTGGCATCTGCATTGAACGTATGCTACGCCTGTTGGTTTAATTATTTCTCCAGTATAAGTTCTGAGTTTTAGGTTTGTCTTAAAAATTCTTCTTCCAATGTTTAGTTTTTTATAGTCTCGTAATGACATTGAACTTAGTGTAGCTCCAGTGTCAAATTCCATCTTTATCTTAACGTGTTCAATATGTACCGTTATCATATATTTTTCAGATGATTCTCCAGATATGATATTAATATTATTCCAGTCATCGTGGTCACTTGTCATTGAGTCTTCTAATAGGTTCGTATTCGGTTTATTCTTTTTAATACTCGCATTAGAGTGACGCTGAAGGCAAACATGGGCTAGGTGACCTATTTTATTGCATTTATAGCATGTAACGTTTATAGCGCCACATTTGTTGGATTCGTGATTCGCAGCACCACAGCGGAAACATTTCCCTTTTAGATCTTTAGGTGTAATTTGTCTTGGACTTTGTCCTCGTCCTGCCGGTCGTTTATAGGGGGTAATTTTGTTGATGTGGTCACCATTGGCACTTGGTTGTTCATTAGTAATCATTGATGCGTTTTCTGCCTTACCCGTTTCAATAGATATCGCAATCTGTGTCAGTGATTTGAATGTATGTACTGTTCGGTCTTGTAAGATTTTTAAACGTGCATCGCTATCTTTCAATCCCCTTATAAATTGTAGGGATAAAAAGCTTTCTGATGTTCCTTTCTGACAGTGTTGGCAATTGAAATCACAGTTAGTGGTAAGTTTCTTCAACTCTGCGGCGTACTGCGCTACAGTTTCATCAACTTTTTGCATTCTTGTTATGAATTTATGTTGTAGCGCCCATTTGCTAGGTTTTGGGTCTAAGTAGTCGTTAAGTATTTCAGTGATATCAGCAAATGACATATTCATTGGTTCTTCCGGTGAGGATAAATCGCAAAGTTTTTCATGGAGCTCTGGTGATAATGTTGACAGTAAGATATTTGATTTCATGTGTGCATCTGATATATCGTTCAATCGAAAGTATACTTCCAGTCTTTTTTTGAAATTGTTGAAAGTTTCTGATTGTTGTAAGGGTTGAAATTGTATCTCCGGTGTATTTTTATGCCTGGATTCACTTTGTCTTATGTGTTGTTGTTGTTGCTGGTTCTGTTGTTGACCTCCATTCTGTGTCTGTTTAGTTAAAAGTTTAATTTTTATCGTTGTATGAAGTTCTTCGAACTCGTACCTGTATTCTTGTTCTTGATCATAAGCGTCATCGTCCTTGTCGTCGACGGTCTTGTTTTCGATTTTCTCTTGTACTTCCCGTATAGCTAGGATCGTCTCCTTCAGGCCCAGGAAGCGAGCATTAATGTCTTCGTCAGACATCGTTGCCCTCTGATCGATATAGGTGTCGAGTCGCGTGAGCATCCCGCGCAGGGTGCCACGATATTTTCTTAGTTTGTCCATTTCATATTTCTATTTACACAACGTTTATTTAGCTTTTTCTCGTCGCCAATAACAAGTCTTGCTAATTCGTAAAATCATTTATTTAAATATGACAGACAGTATTCCTGACATCTTATAATATATGGCCTCTAGCGAGTTGACATACAGACGGCTGTCTAAAGAGTTTTCAATATACTACAGCATCAGTGTTTGGTTGCCGGTTTAATACTCTTCGCCCGATCGTTACAGTGACTATCTATCACCATAATCATCATATCAGCCAAAGTACATCCACTGCTGAACAGAAGCCTGCCACATAGATTTTCACAATTGTGTCATTTTAGGGGGAAGTTGCCAATACTCACCATGCTTGGTAGACGGGGAATGTGCACGTAGAATTTGTGTCTGTAAATTGTACCCACGATACAGGTGAATTCGCAAGGTGGGGCATAGTTTAAAAAGTATAAAATCACCGTATGTAGATTAGCTCGTATATGTGCTGGTAAAATTACTGGGCATAAGAGACTATTTAACTTCATGTCTTGAGGTGACAAGCGCAGTGTGGCGCCACCCAGGAATACTCATGGGTAGCATTACAATTGTTATAAGGAGCCATGACGCTTACCAATAGGCGAATGACTTGCTGTCTTTTCACCTTGTTGTATAGAAAGAAGCTGCTGTTTCATTTTGGAGAAAGACCCTAATTATTCGTGTTCACAAATAAAAGTGCACAAATACCTTTCAGAGACACATTACACATACAGCCCATTACTGTCTGACTGCTGGGCGCGGGCCTTTCCTCACGATAAGTAAGTTTAGGCCTTGAACACCATGCTCGCCTACAGCGGGTTGATGGCCTATACGCACCATTGAGAACATGTAGGAGCCCTCTCAGGTGTGCAGGTTTTCCCTCACCGTTAACGCAAGTGATCATCAAATTCTGATCCACACATGAACCCGAAAAGTCAGAGCGGGCCGACATCGAACTCAGACCTTCCTTTATGAAAGGCACGCGTTGAAAACACTAAGCTATCACCGCTTGAGATACACACACTTATTTTGAAATATCTGAATGAATAAATAGGTATTATCCTTCAGAGATTTCAAAATAATTGTAAGAACACACTTTAGACATCCAGTCAAAAACCTTATTCATTTCATTTACTATTTTATTGTTTGAAATATCCAAAATCCAAAATCCACCTAACCTGTTTTTTCAGAAGCATTAGCAAAGGCCATCAGCGTTGCATAAGCTCGGATTACCTAATGGTCACAATTAGTCTTTGTGTCAACTTGATCCAGGTTGTGGACATTCAAAATAAAGGCCCGACGCTGGTCAATAAATTGGCAATCAGAACGGACTCTCCGATTTGAATGCTAAAGGGATTGCATCGCATCATGTGCATTCTTTAGACTCAGTACACTGATTTAAGCAGCATACTGCCAATGTTATTGATTATTATTAATAATTAAGAATACGTAGTAATATTAGCCTGGTGGAGAAATAAAATACTGCCGTGTGGTGTCCAGATTAAGAATATAACACCACTCCATCTTCTATCGCGGATGTCGTATAAGGCAACTAAACCAGAACGATGGATAGCAGCGTCCTTTCTGTAGAAAAGTAGCTTTACTGCGCTCACCAACTCGCATGCCAAGCGTGTTGAGTACTGGCAAATACCAAAACGACGACACAACTGTAAAAATCTATAGCGGAGGTCTTTGCTCAGCAGCTTTGGCTGATATAAGCCTGTAACTATCTCACAGCAGGGCAAAGACTTCTTCTCAGACACAGAAGAAACGAGCATTGATCACACTTACTGTGTTGGACGATCATTAGACCAAGGTTCCTCACGTTGTCCTTGACCTAAAGTCAGTGGTATCTTACATTAACTAAGAAAGTACATAATTATGAAATTGAAAAGGTGTGTTGGTAAATGTCACGTTCTGAACTTGCAACTTAGTGCTCAAGAAGCGAGTCCGGTGACCTCCCCACAAAATTTTTTCATCATTAATTGTTCACAATATTTTCTGATAAATACATAGGCTGCACTAAAAGTATCGGGAATGGAATATTTCCACTGTTCCTGTCATATTAAAATCTTTTTAATTGAAAACTCCTCGGTTTTACAAATCGAATACCATTTATTTATTTAAAAAAAGATTCACGGTCTTGTCACAAGGTTTTGTCAAACTTGTTTAGTCGTTGAGAAAATGGAATTGACTCGAGAAAATTCAAGAGCGATGATTTATTATGACTTTCGAAGTGGTTTAACACAAAAACAGTGTGTTGACCGGATGATTTCTGCATTTGGTGATGAAGCCCCATCCCAAACCACAATTTATCGCTGGTTTGCTGAATTTCAACGTGGACGTGTCAAGCTCAGTGATGATCCTCGTCAAGGTCGTCCAAAAACTGCAGTCACCCAAGAAAACGTTGATGCTGTGCGTAAGCTGATTGAGGAAGATCGACATGTGACATACCGCGAAATTCAGGCAACTTTAGACATTGGCATGAGTCAAATACAAATAATCTTTCATGAACAATTAGGTGTAAAAAAGTTTTTTTCCCGATGGATACCGCATTTGCTATGTGAAGAGCAAAAAGCGGCTCGCGTTACTTGGTGCGTCAGAACTCTCGAAAGATTCCACGCAGGATCCTCAAATGCTGTATACAACATCCTATCAGGTGACGAATCCTGGATATATGCGTACGAACCCGAAACAAAAAACCAGTCACGAGTTTGGGTGTTCGAAAATGAGTTAAAGCCAACAAAAATTGTTCGTTCACGGAGTGTTGCAAAAAAAATGGTGGCCACGTTTGTCTCCAAAACCGGCCATGTTACGACTATTCCTCTTGAGGGACAAAGAACGGTTAATGCAGAATGGTATGCTAGCATTTGTTTGCCACAGGTCGTTTCTGAACTCCGTAGAGAGAACTGCAACCGCCGCATCATCCTCCATCACGACAATGCGAGTTCTCACACCGCGCACAGAACAAAAGAGTTTTTAGAGCAAGAAAACATAGAATTATTAGACCATCCGCCGTACAGCCCCGACCTAAGCCCTAATGATTTCTATACTTTCCCTAAAATAAAGAATAAATTGCGTGGACAGAGATTTTCATCACCTAAAGAAGCTGTAAAAGGACGCCTACAAAACGGCCATTTTGTAGACCCCAACTTCCGAATGGAATGGTTGCTTCAATGATTGGTTCCATCGTATGGAAAAATGTGTCAAATTTCGCGGAGAATACTTCGAAAAGCAATAAATACATTTTTAAATAGTAATGTTGTGTCACTTCCTTGATTCCCGAAATTTTCAGTGCCGCCCTCGTATTAACACCCGAGGACATATGCAGACAGCAGCTGGTATTAGAGTGTTTTGTATTAAAATTATTCTCAAAAAAGCGGTTAGAACTAGAGCACTGTTTTATTAGAGGTTATATCGTAAACATTTTATGGTAGTCACGGTAAGTAATTTAAATACGTACATTATTTTCAATTAAGAATTCAAATATAAACATTATTATTATATTATTATTAAATCAACACAATAGCTACCAGTTCGCAATTTTGATTTTAAAATGCATACAATTTTAATACATGTGAATGTGGGTATATCTACTTCAATAACACAACACACACAACGCAGTTTCCACCAACTGTTCGTGTATCTGGTCTGCTCGACATCCCTATCTACCCAGGGATCAAGTAGAATACCAGCGTCAGGAATAATACCTGGCACATGCTGAACTGTACACCCAATTGGTGCAATCTTGAGACACACGTTGCACGCTGGTCGTTCCGAGACTGAATAAGTGATCTGAATCTTTTATTTTTTTTCTCATTATGATATGTTTCGTTTAACTTGTATGTTTTGTGTCTTTGATTGCACCGGATAAACGCTTTTATTATTATTATAATGTTATCAGTTTTAGTCGATTTCACTAACAGAAATAAATAGTTTTTGAGACTTTAATTAAGACAAGGGAGTATCTCAACTACTTAGCATATCTTACAAGTTATAGCAATCAACCGAGGGTAAGGGATTGTAAGTGACCGTGGACGATGGGTAGCAATTTGTCACTACTTACCCGATGTACTCAGAGCAGGTTATTGTGCGACCCAAAACTTAATAGCTGGCCATAGTTTCAAGGGGTGACGTACTTTGAGTTACTTGAGCTTTGAGGTTTGTTTACTTATTAAGGAGAACACACATCACACACAAATAACTCCATTAACACTGCTGAACATAGGCTGCCCAATGATTACTACAATGAGCGGCTATATATTGGCGGCTATATATAAGTCCAGTTGATGTCAACTGTTTCAGTGCAGAATCAGAACCATGCACAAATAAGAAATGTAGCAGCTCAAAACGTGGGAACAACAGCAATGAATTGACCCATAAAGGGTTACTTCATTAAAGTTAACATTATTTCCTTTTGTGCTCGATACAAACTCCACGTGCGTTAGATGCGATCGATATCTAAAGTGAAAACAAGTGTACAATCGAGATAACAACGGCACAGCAAACTTTACCTTTGTTCTCAACAATTGTAAACTAACTTCTGAAGTTACCCCAGGTTGTACTTCCAACAACAAAAATGGCATCTGAAATGTTGCTTAATTTGTGTTCACCAACATCCATGTAGGTAGTTCCAAACTCGTTTGTTCAATTTCCACGGGCAATTTCTCTTGGAACAATGTACCGTAGTTTTTTTTTTTACCAAAACGAATACAGACTACTTGATAAGGACTAATGGTCGCCCAAAGGTTTTAACAGGTTAAATTGCGCTACGAACAAAAAACAATTTAGGAACGGTTTCGATTTTGTTTTGGTTTCATAATATTGAATTTTTATGTTATACCTTGCAAGGGAGCTTGTTCCCGATTGGGTGTTTTTTGAATATTTCCAGCGTATCTGTTATTTGTGTTAATTTCGTTCAAAAAACAGTTACTACAACAATTACTAACTTAATTTAAATTTTGGTCCTTGTAATTACTTGTCTAATATAATGTGGACTTTGCTTTAAATTAGATAAATATAAACTGCAAGATACTGTTAACAATACGAATGTATTAGAACAATTAGTTCAAGTGTAACAAACGTTTCAAATTTTATATTCATAGTCACTACCAATCATTCGTGTATGCTGTACTATCATCATTATATCAGCAAAAAGCCGTCCACTGCTGAACAAAGGCCTCCCCTGTAGATTTCCACAACGTGTCATCATATTGGGGGGAATTAGCCAGTGTAAAAAAGTACTGACTCAATACGCTTGGCAGGCGGTTGGTTACTGTTCCAACGGATGCTGCTACCGTTCATGGTTTAGAATCCCTTAGTCCGCTTTTACGACATTCACGAGAGGAGAAGGAGTGGTGCTATATTTTTAATCCTGAAACCACACGGAATGCTGTACTATGCACAGTAACATTCTTGTGACTGGAGATGATGAGCATCGTCTCGTGTGCTCATAACAATGTACTGTGATCACCAATCCGCTTCAAGCGTGATGATTATGGCAACATTCCCTATTACCGCTATTTCTTGTATGAATTTAAAACAGCTAATGATTACCAAATTGGCAACGGAAATCTCAAATTCTCAACAGTGAATTCTTATAATTAACTGTTGAGACTTTAGTAATTTACAGAAATTCTCTAGATTTAAAATTACATTTCAGTAGCTGAACTAAAGAATAGCTTGAAAAAGTCATTCCGGCCTTTACAGGCATGCAATGGAATCAGTTGAAGTCATTAGAGTTGAAGTGACAACGGCTACCTCCTGTGAAATGGCTAATTGCGTCGCCCCTCTCCCAATTGTGCTGCGTAATTATACCGGCGCTCAGAGACATATATAGTAATAAATGTAACGATTTCCGGTAAGCTTAAAAAAGTTACTTTTTGCTGCTTTGGATTTATTAATAGTCGGTGAAATTAGTAGTGAATTAGTTTTGGGATTCATCATACATAGTTCATCGTGGTTCTGTTTTTAAATTGGTATGGTTAGGTTCTTTGTCGAGGCCCCAGTTGACGAATCTTCCTAGCTTTAGTTAATTAAAATTTTAATTTATGTAGTATCGTCTTGTTGTGCGACCAGGGAAAGAAACCCACATTAAGAAGCCATGTTTTTAAATATTGTAAGTAAAATAACACTTGCATTTTAACTTTCGTTTACGTTACAGTAGTAAATACACAATAGTAAACAACGGTGTAACTGTAGTCAGATTTCTTTTGGTTTCGAAAACAACAAGCATTTTATTGCGTCATTCAATAAGTTTACAAATAACAGAATGCCTGACGGCGCTAGAAATTTCCCATTCCATTTAATTGGAGTCAACGCCGTCGCATTCTGATTGGATATTTGAAAGTCTGAGCTCTGCCGCAGCCAATCACTGCACTGCCCATTATCCGGTGCTCTAGCTGAACTAATTTAGCTTTAAAGTTGGTTAGCCCAGTTACCTGCTCATTGTTCCTCCTGGGATTGCGTGCTCTATGCTTACCGCAATAATGTGGCTCACAACTTTACGACCGACCACATGACCCATAAGAATAGGGTAACTAACAGCGGATAACCGCTGCCACTATTCACGCCCGGATAGTTAGCTCTTCAAAATTCAGACATACGCTGGAACAAGTTGTGTCCTTAACTATGCATGTCGGAGGCCAGTTTTGAATAGTTCTGTCAGGTGTAATTCCTGAGGGTGTAAGCTAGCTCGAACTCGACTTGTTAGCTTTGCTACCAAAAACCGTGGTGGAGCTTTGGACTCATGCAATTTTAAGTTCTTTTAGTAGCTTAAGTACTTGTAGAGTTATAATGGTATTGTTTTTTTTAATTAGATGTAGGTATGTCATATGTGAAAAAGTATTGACATCATACAACTGATATTAGGCATTTACCTATGAAATTGCCGTTTTGTACGCAATAAAGTATAGTCATTATTTTCTATCTTCTTTATTTATTTTACTCAAAGTAATCACCCATGCAATCGATGCATCTTTGCCAACGCAGTGACAGATTATCGATGCCCTTCTTGAAGAAACCAGATGGACGGGAGGCAACAAACTCTTCGAAGGCATTTAGAACTGCCTCTCGGGTATTGATTTATTCCCGCCAAAAATGTATCCAATTCTAGAATAATTAGATGTCTGTGGACAGAAAGTCTGGTGAGTACGGCAGATGACGGAGTGCTTCCAACCCCAGCTCTTGTAGCTTGGAGACAGTCTGTTTTGCAGTACGTGGTAGCACGTTGTCGTGCAGTAGCAACGGGAATGAGCGATTGATCAAAGCTGGTTGCAGATGTGCGGGCTTTTCCATCATAATGTTTAATTCTTAACAGTACACATCTGCATAAATGCTCATCTCGTTTGGTAAGAAGTTGTGATAATTCACACCAGCACTAGACCACCAAACAGTGGCCATCACTTTTCTGGGGATCATTTTTCGTTTACGGTATTGAATAGGGTGCTGAACCAGGATCTAAGCTACTTGCTGAGTACTTGCGATTGTCAAACAGAATCCATTTACCGTCACAGGTAACAATGCGGTTCAAAATTCCTTCATTTCTGTGACTGATGAGAAGCACAAGGCAGGTTTCAAACGCGCATATTGTACTAAAGATCTTTAAGTTCGTGGAGCACCCGTTTTTCAAGCGTTTTTACCTGGCTAATTTGACGCAAATGGACTAATGTTGTTTTGATGTTAAAATGCTGCTGCTAATTCATAGGTAAATTGAGTATCATCAGCTTCCACAATCGTCTTTAATACGTCATTGTCGCCAAAGATTTCGGACGATTTTGAGGTTCATTTTTCAGGTCAAAATTTCCAGAACGGAAGCGGGCAAACCAGTAATGGGTTGTGCGTTCATTTCTAGTACTCACTCCGTAAACGTCGTTGATGTTGCATGCCACTTGTTCGGCGTTGCTGCCATGACGGTACTCATATTTCATAATTACTCGAATTTTCAACGTATCATGACGACGAAAAAGATTCAAACTTAATGAAAACATAACACTAATCGATACACATAAAAGTGGTTTTGAATAATGAAAAACATGTTTTTAAAATAAATTTATTTGACACAGACTATATGCGGCATAAACAGAAGCAAACAGTTTACAATAAAAAAAACAAGGAATACATTTTTGTGTGCCCCACAGTTACGATAGGCGTAACTATGGGGCATCAGGCCCAGGCCCAATTCATCAAGAATACCAGACCACTAGTGCCGGACGCTGGTTTTCAACTAGACCTAAGTTGTGACGTGTTACAGATGGAAATCATCGTATGGTTAAGCGACGAATACTGGAAACCCACCTCCAATATGTGGCAGATATACGACATCGGGGCCTTCGAGGAAAAAGTGTAGGGCAGACGGGCCTAAGGGTAGGCAACTCATTAGTGATACTGATTTTCATGGGTGAGGGGGTCCACACGTAGGCAACCCACATGATCTTTTGCGTTCGTATATAACAAAACAAAAAAAATGCAAATTACTCGTCATGATATTAGACATATTGATTACAAAAACCAAATTTAAATTAAGTCAGTAATCGTTGTGGTAACTCTTTTTTAATCTACTGGTAGGTCTTTTATTGCAAGAGGCTGGTTAGGTAGGTATCACCCCAGTAATATATATTCGCCGCTAAGCAGTAATGTTTAAACTCTAGACATTACTGTGTTCCGGTTAGAAGGGCACTGTAGCTGGTGAAATAACTGGGCATAAGAGACTAAATAACTTTACATCTAGAGGCGACGACTACACACACACATGTGGTGCCTCGCAAGACTAGTCCTTTTTTTTTTCTTTTATTGGTGTCCAGTGGAAATTCTACATGAACTTCCTTCCCCTGGGGAAGGGCGAAGGGGTATGTCGGACTCCTACCGGCTAAAACCACTGGAGCGGTCATCTTCGGCACCGAAGAGGGGCTCCAGGTCCTCGTAAGATCACACTAGAGCCCCCCCAGTGATGCCACGCCTTAAGCAGCACATCTCGGAGGGGATGAATGTAAAGCGGTCACCCCCTCTAGCGGAGGGAAGGCGACTGTAAAAAGGTTGCCCTCCAGACACCTCTCGGGGAGGATTGTAAAGGATCCCCCCAAGCCTCGCTGTGCGCTGTGCTACGCACACGACGGCACGTGACCAAGTGCGCGCCACCGTCTTCCCGGGGGTCGCTCGGTGTGAGCACACAGACTCCCCAATCTGCGCGTCCGCGATCCCCGACGCCCCCTACCATGTAACGACGGCAGGGGGCTCAGGCGTGATGGACCCAGGAGCCGGGGTGGTTGTTACCCCGGCGCCGTCTCGTCCTTCTCCGTCCGGGGTCGGCCCTCTCCCGATCCTGCTCTGCAGTCTCCTTCTGGAGCATAACGCTCTCACAGAAGGAGACCACTGCACTCCAATTCTCATCGAAAGACTAGTCCTAGGTATCATTTTAATTCAGCGCACAGCGAGGCTTGTGGGAATCCTTTACCATCCTCCCCGAGAAGTGACTGGGGGGCGGCCTTTTTACAGCCGCCTGCCCTGCGTTAGAGAGGGTGACCGCTTAATTGTCATTGGCAGGTAAGTCGCTTACCACCCAGTGAGTGAATTGCTCGTCTCGTCACGAAGTTGTATAAAAAATACTCTTACTTTTATCATTTCTATTGATATAATAATACAGTGTTCTAGTCTCACCAGCTTTTTTAAGAATAATTGTTATACAACCACTCTCATACCAGCTGTAGCGGCACTCGGGTGTAAATATTACCAGAAAATATAGTGAACAACCAATGATAAAACAATGGTGTGGTGGTCCGGAGGTAACCGGACTCGCTTCTTGGGCGCTACGTTGCAAGTTCAGAGCGTGACATGTACCAATGTGACTTTTTCATACGTACTTTCTTATTTATAATGTAAGACAGTACTGACTATAGGTGAAGGACAACATCGTGAACCTTGGTCTACTGATCGTCCAACACGCAGGAAGTGTGGTGATCTCTGCTCGATTCTTCTCTCTATGAGAAGAAGCCTTTGCCCTGCGGTGGGATACTTACAGCCTCATTACAGCCAAAGGAATGCTGAACAAAGGCCTTCACCATAGATTTCCACAACTGTGTCGTCATTATGGGGGAATTTTCCAGTACTCACCATGCTTGGCAGACGGGCTAGTGCGCGCAGTATGGCTATTGTTCTACAGAAGGGATAATCCTGCTCATCCCTCTGGTTTAAATTCCCTTAGTCTCCTTATACGACATCCACGAGAGGAATTGGAGTGGTGCCATATTTTTTATCCGGACACCACGCGGAAAGGCAGTATCTGCTTTTTCCATCAAGCTGATATTATTATTACATATTTTTCTTTATTATTAATAATCAATTACATGGCCAGTTTATCTGCTTAAGTCCAATTAAATTCCCTACTGAGTCTAAGCAATGCACGCGTTGCGATGCAATCCCTTTAGCATTCGAATCGGAGAGTCCGGTCTGATTGCCAATTTATTGACTAGCGTCGGTCCTTTATCTTGAATGTCCACAACCTGGATCAAGTTGACACAAAGACAAATTGTGACCATTCGGTAATCCGAGCTTATGGAGCTCTGATTGCCGTTGCTAATGCTTCTGAAAAAGTAGGTTAGGTGGAATTGGATTTCGAACAAAAAGATAGTATATGAAATGATTCAGGTTTTTTAATAGATATCTAAAGTAATGTTTTCACAATGATTTTAAAACATATGTAGGAATGTATTAATTAGACTCTGAAGCAGTGATAGCCTAGTGGTTGAACGCTTGCCTTCCATACAGGACAGTCCGAGTTTGATCACGGGCCGCACCTCTGAATTTAGCAGTTTATCACTTGCGTTAATAGCGTAGGAAAACATCGTGATAAAACCTACAAATACGAGAGGGCTCCTACGTGTTTTAAATGGTATTCGTAGTCCACCAACCCACACTAGACCCCACGCTGGTCTGTCTGGTCTGGTCTACCGTCTAGACCTGACCTTTCTCATGGTGAGAAAAGGTCCGTGCTGGGGCTGGGCTGAATTATATAAACGAGCTAATTATGCAATGTGTCTTTGAAAGATATCTGTGCACTTTTATTTGTGAATACGAATAACTAGAAACATTGCCCAAATAGAATCTCCAAAATTATTTGCATAAAAAGAAACAGCAGTTTTTTATATAACATGGTGACGAGACAAGCAAGTCATGTGTGTTTGTGTCTTCCTGCAAACGCAAGTCGTTAGTGTAGTCTAATGCGTCTAACGATTTGCGATAAGACGATGGCTTGTGGGCGATAAGACAACAACCTCGTTACAAATTCAACCTTAAGCCTGCATATCGCTAATGGCTAAACTATTAGTAACTCAGATCGTGTTAGTAACTAGCTTTTTTACATAATCACGTACGGTAGGTACGTCCGTGTGGTAATCCGGATAAAAAATATACCACTTTATAAATAGTGCCACTCAATCTCCACCTGTCGTAAAAGACGATTAGCAGCTGAAGTTAATAATCAATCTAATCCAAAATCTTTGGATTTGGGATTGAAGATTCTTTTATTTCTGTGTTAAGTGTGACTATAACACAAAAACCCAGTACCAACAAAAACAAAAATACAGTAGCAGTGGCGACAAGAGGGCAATTATAAAGATAAGTGGAAAACTCAGGGGGGACACCTTTTCTCAACAATGGGATCGGGTGGAATCAGGCCTTAATAATATAATGATTGTGTGATATGTGTGAGAGTGAAAGTGGACGTACGTTGTATACACCACGAATAGTGGTTTGGTTACGCATTTTTGACATAGCGGTCTACGTACTAGGTGCTACTATTATAACAGCATGTGTCCAGTGCAGGGTTTTTTTAAAAGTGTATTTCCTATCTTTTAATAATGCCGCATTGACTAACATGTCACAATGTAGGGTGATGTTCCCAACATTAGACTTGCAACAACTCACAAAGATGCTCGTTTGAACTATGTTACTTCATATTAAAGTTAACATTTGCTTGGAATTAGCATTTAAGCATTTCAATCATTAATTAATTAGGTATCTGGAATATATGCCATTGTATTACAAACATGGGTGGAACTACGTTAGAAGGCGTATAATTATAACAGTATATGCTAGAACCTCACTTAGGGACTTAATGACACACGATAATGTTGGTAAGTTTGTATTATTGTAGTGTTAACCCGTATAAATCTAAATGTTAAATTGGATTAGCAGACCACTGAGCTATAGATAATCCTCGAAGCAAGTACATTTGGGGTTTATATTATACGTTGAGGGGTTGAGCGATCCTAAGCAAATCGCTAATCTTTTTAAGGAGCACTTCTTAGTTAGATCCCCATTAGGACTTTCGAGTACGGGGATGATGGGCGCTGAATCACATACAGTAAATACGGAGGTTTTAAGATTTTCGGCTAAAGATATACGTGAAACTATTAAGGACTTACTTGACTTTCGGAAAATCTGCCAGTCTTATTGGTCTCAGCGTCGAACATCTCCGATATGCAGGGCCTCATTTACTACGTGTACTATCTCTACTATATTCTCTGTGTCTGGCTTACTCGTACTTACCGGAGTTAATGATGAAAACGATAGTAGTACCTATAGCGAAAAATAAGATTGGTGATGTAGCGGATAAGGCTAACTATCGCCCAATACCTTTTGCCACCATCACTGCCAAAGTGTTTGACGGTCTTGGGAACGCTCAACTTGACAAATATCTTGACTTGCATTATAATCAGTTCAGCTTTATGTTGGGACTATCTACAGAAAGTGCAATACTGGGCCTTAAACAGACTGTGAAATACTACGCACACAGAAACACACCTGTACATACCTGTTTCTTAGATGTCTCAAAAGCATTTGATCTGGTTTGCTATGATATTCTATGGACTAAACTGTATAACTAGCGATCACAACAGGACTAAACTGTATAACTGGCGATCACAACAGAGCTTATAAGTATCCTGAAGTATTGGTATGCGGGTCAGATCAACGTTGTACGATGGACGATATATTTGGATCCTTATATTTTAGAATGCGTTGTATTAACCTCAAGGTGTGCAAGGACAAGGTAGATTAACCTCGCCCAAATTGTTTTATATCTACATAAATGCGCTGCAGCGCATGCATGCCCAGCATATCGGTTGCTTGGTCGATAATGTCTGCGTTAACTATTTAAGCTACGCGGACGACATGGTGTTGCTGGGCCCTTCTGTCGATGGTATTCGGCAGCTGTTGTCTACTTGCGAATCCTATACACATTGGCATGGTGTTACATATAATAGGAGAAAAAGTGAATTTAAGGTCTTTGAAGCCGGTGGGAAATGTCCAGAGTACGTTCCACCAATAACATTATCCAGGGTTCCTCTAAAGAGTTTAAAAAGTCAAGTACTTGGGCACTGGCTTACTAACTTCAAAGACTTCAAAGACGATTTAGATATCGAACAAGAACGTAGGGCGTTGTCCGTGTGAATAAACATTGGTTAGCTTGTCCGCAGGTTTGCGCATTGTTCACAGGAAAGGCCAAAGTAACCTTGTTTCAAGCTTACTGTGCCTCTTTTTATAACAGTGCACTGTGAGCAAGTTATACTCAAAATTCGTACATCGGTCTACGGGTTCAATTTAATAAAGCGTTCCGGGCGTTTTTGGGGCTGCCTAGATTCTGCAGTGCATCAGGAATGATCACGCAAGTAGGTGAAGATTGCTTTTGCACCATCATTCACAAAGGATGCGCGTCCCATCTTTGTAGAATGCGAGTCATCCCCCGCCGCGTCATGGCTATGATAGTAGGTAGATTGAAATCTAAAGAATGTGTTCATCGCGATGCGTGCACCGATATAGACGTTTTTCCATATTACGCGTATTGAGCAGCTATAGCTGCTGGCCATCATCGTACCTACGTCTTAGCTACTTATAGCCAAGTTGGCATTCATAAAATCAGCATTTTCCAGATCAGCTAATCGAACTTTAAAGAAGTACTTTTCCAAACACTTGTACAGGCTGACCAGATGCTGTCACGCAGGAGAGATTTATCTGAGAAGAGTATTCAGGTCATCATCATCATCATCCTGTTCAAAGATGACCAACCCAGACGATGTGTCAGCTTTCATGGTGAAGGAGCTCCATAGGCTGTCCTTCACATTCAACCACGTTGATGTCACCAGACTAATTAAGGACATATCTTTGACAGCAAGCAGCAAGCTGGTTGAAGTGCAGTCTAAGTTGGAGACATTAGATAACACCATGGGTAAACTAATTGCCCAGATAGTGTTGTTACACAACTATTTTGAATCTGTATATGTCACCTGACACCTCTAAGGTGAACACACAGTGTGTAAAATGCTTCCATAAGTATTTTTGGGTCAGCGGATTTAGTTGCGTCACTGATTGTTGATTTGGGGGCGATGCATCGGGTACTACCAATGTCCGGCCCACAATGCTGGTAGAGGTTTCAACACGCTTAGGTAAGTTTACTCCTAAATGTGCTTATGCTGCTACTGCCGCTGGTAACAAACCCGCTGCATTAAGAGCCTAACAAAAAAATGAGGAAAAGCTGAATTACTGTGAATCCATCCATAGGAATCTAGAATAGCAGGGTCTGAACCACCTGTTGTGTCCTGTTGTACCTACGATGCTGCTTTATGTGTCACGGGTACATTATTCTACAAGGTCGAGGAGATTGACAGTTAAAGTACACATTATAATAAAACACATTTAAACGGATTTTGGCAGACGGTACTAATTTTTCTCCTGTTCCAATCTCGTTGTACCCTGATATGATATTACTATCTATGATATTATTTTAGAAATAATTTTACCAAATATATTGAAAAGAGAAAGAAGTAATTGAGAATTTCACGATAAAGTTTGCCGCTTTGGCATGTTTAATCTGCATACCACTGCGATCTGACTGCAGTTTACTTATGCCATCGAGTCATTTTATTGCATTCTGCTTGCGATAAATATCGTCAAAGATTACTAGACTACTAGAAGACTAGTCACTAATTTATTTATTCAGTTATTGCTGTATTGGTTACTTATATAAGATAAAGATAATTTATTACCAAACTAAACACACATAATATGCGGAACAATACAAATAAATACATTTGTTTTTTGTGTAGTATGGTAAAAGGAACGGACTCAGCAATGTTGGCAGTGCGCAGTGGTTAAACCACGCCCTGGTCAACGCTGGTTTTCAGTCCGTCCCCTTTACTACGATTAATACATAACCAGAAGACTGCGGGTTCTACAAAAAAAAAAAAAAATACATGTATACAAAAACCTTACGAAAATAAAAAGAAAGCAATTCTCTTTACAAAATAAATAATCAATATGAGTAAATTAAGTATTTCTGTATCAATTGTCCGTGGAGCGCTTTTGCCCGCGCATCATAGAAATGAAATAAACTAAGTACCTAATAAAAAAATACCTCGATAAAACCGGTCGGCCGCTCGCCGCACACCTGCATGTAAACAAGGGACAGGTGCAGGGGGTCGCGGGGAGCCGCAGTCGTTCGCATCGTCCATCTCAGTGTTTCTATTTAAATATGCCACTTGCCACTTCGATCGGATCTGTTATTAGTGTTGAGTAGGACACGATTTAAAAATGAGTTTGTAAGAGTAGCCTCTTTTTTGTACCGAGCCAGTACAATGTCCCACTTCAAATGAGGCGAGGCGCCATGACATGAAGCTTGGCGTCATGACATGAAGCTTGGCGGTACATTTGAAAGAACGAGTATTTCATGTACTGTTGCTGTATTTGTACTGCCCTGTCTTACAAAGTGTGATTGACGTAATACTTAAAGAAAAGTAATAAGAAGCGATTGATTATAGACAAATGACAATTGTATCGACGTTTTTGCTCTTTAGCCACTGTAATATTATTGTGCAGGCGACTTATTTGTAAAACATGATTTTGATTTAAAATATACCTAATACACAGACATAAACAACAACACAAGCAAAACAAATAGGTATTTATCAGGCATTCGTGAAATCTTTTTTTTCTAAAACTGTCGCGTCTCGTACTTTAAACTAGTACATTTGTAATAGAGTGATTAAAAACATCATGTTGTCTCTTGCAGTCACGATAATGTCTGTTGAATAAAACGACGTGCTTTTGAAGCATGTGCCTCATTCTCTCTCTCTCTCTCTCACCCTACAGTTCATATGCGAGGAGTAGAGTAACGCGACATAAAATTTGAAGTGGTACGTGTTATAATGTTGAGCCGCTCTTACAATATTGTGTCATGTACGGGACAAATGTACTGCCTCTTGTATGTCCTACTCAACACTATCTGTTATCACCGGGAGACCGAGTGCATTTTATTGGTTTGTGCTAATAAACTCAAACTGTGCTGCTCACGGCTTTTTAATGTAAGTAAATAACATTGTTATTTAAAAATACTTAAAACACTTAAACTAGTAGGTAAAGCAGTGCATTTATCATACAAACAATGTAATTTGTAATTATATAACGTTACTACTAAACTATAATATTGTAAATATGAAAGTTTGTATGTTTCAAGCTCCATCACGCTTATTCGGCTAAATGACATTCTGGTCATAAATTTGACACAGAGATAACTTCCTGGAATTTTAAAACATCCTATATCCTAATATAGAGTATTTTAATTTATAAAACTATACCTATAACCTAAGGATTCTTGCCCGTTTTGGAAAATCCACATATTGGAATATGATAACTAAAGTCTGAATATTCATTAATGCCTGTTAATAGTTTTCTTTCCTGTAGTATTTTATCTTTATCTTATTTCCAAAGGACGTCCACTGCCTATTAAAGGCTTCCTCAATAGATTCTCACAATTATCGGTTAGGTTATATGTCGCATGCATCCAATGACTTCCAGCTACCTTTATCGGGTCATCCATTCATCTCGTTGAAGGCTATCCTGGCTGGCTGGAGGCTACGATGAGTTTTCCGGCCTCCACTTGAGAACCTTTCTGCTCCAACTCGGTTTTACGAATTATATGCCCGACTCACTGCCACTTCAGCTAACAGCGGTTCTTCTAGGTTTCCTTTAGGCTGGTAGCTGAATCTCTGCCGGAGGTTCGTAGCACCGCCTGCCCGGTAGTTTCCATGGTCTCTTCGATAAGTAGTAGCACCGGGGCCTAAAGTAAAACACGGGCACATATATATATCAATAAATAAAATGCAATAGAAACGCTTGCGGGCCGCAAACTATCATGCCAACGTTTTCCACTCACAAACATGATTCAAGTGAACACAGAACTACCAAATAAGCTGTAAAGCCCAACCTAACTTATTAAATTTCTGGTAGCCTTTATCCCATATATATTATTTAATTTGCCTTAAGCTACGTTTACCCGTAGCCCAGTTACACGCCTATTGCGATCACAGCAAAATAAATTGGCGTAAATATACGTTGGTATGTAGATCATTAGATTTTTGTAATAATACGATATTAAGTACTAATGACCTGGTATTACTTTGTTGATGTGACCATAACCTATACTTACCTACGGCCTGGTACCTTTTTTTTTTTTTTTTTTTTTTTTTATTGGTGCCCATTGGAAATTCTTCTTGAACTTCCTTCGCCCCGGGGAAGGACAAAGGGGTGTGCCGGACTCCTACCGGCTAAAACCACTGGAGCGGTCATCTTCGGCACCTAAGGGAGGCTCCAGGTCCTCGTATGATCACACTAGATCCACCCACTGGTGCCACGCCTATTGGCACATCTCGGAGAGGGTGACTGTAAAGCGGTCACCCCCCCAGGGGGATTGTAAAGGATCCCCCAAAGCGTCCCACGGCAGCGCGTGACCACATGCGTGCTACCGTCTTCTCTTGGGTCGCTTGGTGTGGGCACGCAGATTCCCCAATCTACGCACCCGCGAACCCAGAGGTCCCCCACCTTATAGCAACGGCAGGGGTTTTCAGGCGTATCGGAATTAGGCGCCAGGGCGGTTGTTACCCCGGCGCCGTCTCCTTCTTCTTCGAGCGGGATCGGCCCTCTCCCGATCCCGCTCTGCGGTCTCCTTCTGGAGCATGACGCTCTCACAGAAGGAGACCACTGCATTCCAGTTTTCGTGCTCTGCCAACATAGCCGACACTACTGCCGGCAGAGAGAGATCTTGCCCGATCCGATCGACCAGGATCCGCCGCTCGGCGGCCCACGCAGGGCACGCCTCGAGCGTGTGCTGTGCGGTATCCTGGTTGCTATCACAATGGTGGCATTGTGCCGTGGCCTCACGTCCTATCCTGTGCAGGTACGCACCGAAACAACCGTGCCCGGTGAGCACCTGCGTCAGGCGGTAGGTAACGCGCTCGCTCCTTTTGAGCCAGGCTCCAAAGAGCGGCAGGACGGCCTCGACGACGCGCTTGGTCGCAAATTGCATCCGCAGGCGGTGACGCCACTTTACAAGTGCGCGTCGCCGAGCCAGCCGCCTCAGCCTGTCCAACGCACCTGGAGGCGCGTTTTCGCCGCACTGGCACGGCCTGGTACCTACATTCTAATTTACCCTTTCTCGGTACTAACATTTTTAGTTACCGTACAAATTACAGATCACAGTAACGATCGAGTGAAGAGTGCTAAATCGGCAACCAAACATTGATGAGATTGGCGCAAAATTTGGAGAAGCACAGAATAGGGGAGGTCAATATTTAGCGATGGATAAATTCAGGTCGCGTGATAATAACCGTTTTATAGCGTTTCGTTTCATACAAAAAAGAATATGGGCTAGTAAGTAGGTACAAATATGTTACCGTAAAAAATCCACATTATTCCTCTTCTTCAAATACAAGTACAAATACAAATACATATATCCTTATATCACATAAAATAGAGTAACAAATGGTCTTTAAAATTAAAACAGATCAGTCTATTTAGTCATAGCATGGCATATAAAAACTGAGCGTATAAAGCATTATTATGTCATTGAATTTATAAAATTGCGTCATTGGAATTTAAATACCCCATCAAATATATCTATGATATACTTATTACTTGCGCATTCACAACTTCTTTCAATACTACCTTAACAATGTACCTGTTTTCAGCAGTAAACAATCTTCTTTCTGGCTTGATTCTGCTGGCATTTTCCTATAGCTGCTTTCCCTCTCTTTCAATCTGGTCAACTTCATGTCCACATCACCATCATTTGGAAGTCTATTTACTTGAATCTCTCAGACATCAACTCCCAAGCATCCACTGTTTAATACGGGCCTCTCAATGATTATCACAATGAACGGTCAAAGGCGATATTGTCAGAATCACCTTTCGATCTGGTCAACTTTATCTACTATTAAACACCATGGTAGTCTATTTTCTCGCATCTCTTAGACATCAGCCTTTAAGCGCCCTATGCTTAATATAGGCATCTCAATTATGGCTACAATGAACGGCTATAAGGGATATTGCCATAATCACCATACTTGGTAGGCGGATTGGTGATCACAGTATGTTGTTTTTAACACATGGGATCCTGCTACTACCCATCCTCTTGATATCAAACCTTAGTCGCCTTTCAAACTACACGTATATAATAATTGCATCGTGTCTCCCATAATAAATTTTATCAAACAATACATAATTACTATAGTTGTTTGATACCCAGGTGTCGTAATCTTGTACACATTTTTAGTTTTCGTACTTAACTCTAGCATTCGTTTTTTATTTATTTAGGTTTATGTAAATATATAGCATGATCTCTAGATCTCGAGACTTGCAACGCTTAATGGAAAAATATGGAATAATGTTATCTGGACTAATTAAATATTGTAATTTTTTTTTTACCTTGTATAGTATAGCAGAATCATAATAAATAATAATATATACTCCTAACCATAACAACCTTCCTATACTCCTAAAACATATTTAAGAGCTCCCATCTCCGTTAATAGACGAACTTAATTAATGAAATGTCTGCTTAGCGACCCCAACAAACAGCAAGCGAAAGAATCAAGTAAGCTCTCAAACAACGTTTGTAGGTAATTGAAACGTAATAATTGATGTGTCTGGATCCTCCATACTATTATAATGAAAACTATTATAGTGTTGCGACTCGCTTCAAAAGCCCTTCGTTAGCGAGGTCGTGAACAAAATTAATGATGTAATGTGGTTGTTTGTACTACATCGGTATGCTGCGGTCTAATTATGTTCGTGTCACTGGATGTGACTCTGAGTGCTCGTCCTTATAATCTTAATAATTGTTTACTCATCACCGGTAATTGTTATGTGGGGTGGTGATTTTATATATTATAATTACATTCGATAAATAGAATTGTAAGATAAACTAAATAAGCTTCAAGTTATGGAAGTTTTGCTGCATACAATGTGTAACAGAATAAATGAAGTCCAGAATACCACACTAACATATTTAGCTGTCTCGCAGGGTTACCTTTTGATTATAATAATAAAATTCTTTAAACTCCCGGCTATTGGTGCTATATTCCTGGGGACCGTTATTTCGTTCCAAAATTAATCGTTTCGTTTTAAACTGTAGAAAGTTTCCGAACGATACCTATCTATTTTCAAATATGGATTATGACACTATGAGCTTTACATTCGTTTTGACAATTTTAAGAATGAATTAGCTTGGGCCCTCAGAATATAGAAATAACCAGAAGCCGTGTACCTTCATAGGCGCGTACACAGCTTCTGGTTCTTGGTCTGTAGTGACAAAAAACTAATCTTAATCGGAATAGTCAGACGCGCAGCGGATTAGTTACTCTGTGAACGTCTTATCGCGTAACATGTTTTACCAGTATCCGATTTAATTTAATTAAACAATCGTGTATCCTTCTAAGCTGAAAAAAAACTGTCGGGCTTACGAAGGTACAGGATGACATCACATTTCATTTGTGAATAAAGCATCGCCACATCATTTTATTTAATTATTAAATAGTTTTTAATTCTGTTATTGTCAAAGAAAATGCGTCATTTTCCATTTTGTGAATATTGCCAGTATTTGGCCAAAACTTTCGGCTCGTTTGTAACCTTTTTAGTTTAGTATATCTTTTCTAATTTGCGAGTAAACAATAAACAAGGCAATTCAAGAAACATAAAAGTTGAAGTCATTCTAAAAGTTTCATTGAAGTTAATACAACGAAAATTGAACACTTTTGACAGGTAAAATCAAATTATTTTTCCGATGAACTACTCATTTATATTTAACCACCGAAAATCCAATAGACTTGTGAAAACGTCCACAAACAATACTTTTCTAATTTTCATTCGCACCGGTTCGACCGCCCGCGGTCTTTTTTTTTTAACTCTTAAAAAGGAATTCATCTTGAGGCTTTGAAATAAATCAATATCACGTACCTAAAACATCTAGTTAATGTTAGTGCGTACTTCAAGCCTCACTAGTACTCCAATAATAATTAAAAAATAAAACTGTCCCGCAATTTCTATCAGTGTTGTATTTTCAAATTGCTGGCGTACGATGTAAACTATCAATGGTGTAATCTCATCTTAACGGTATTATTTTTTGAATAATGAATTAACCGATAATTTGTAAAATGTATTTAATAAAATACGCACGCTAGGAGAGGCATATGTCCAGCAGTGGACCGATATACTTATAAATATGATAACAGAACTAATAAAAGTACTAAAATCAAACAGCAGCAGTTCGACGCTATCATAGGCATAGGCTGTGAAAATAAAATACTGTTTTACATCTAAAACTAAAAACCAACAATAGTCTTACTGTACCTTATTTTAATATTTTCAGCCCGGGGAAGGACGGGGTGGTGGGGCAATAATAGCGGGATGGTCATCTTCGGCACTTATGGGGGCTCCAGATCCTCGTATGATCACACTAGAGCTGTTCACTGGTGCCACTCCTATAGGCACATCTCGGAGAGGGTGACTATAAAACGGTCACCCCACCCCCTGATTGTAAAGGATCCCGAAGCATCCCTGTACGCTGTGCTATGCTGGCACACGGCAGCGAGTGACGACATGCGCACCACCGTCTTCACGTAGGTTGCTCGGTGTGGGCACGCAGATTCCCCAATCTATGCACGCGCGAACCTGGAGGCCCCCCGCCTTTTAGCGACGGCGGGGGGTTTCAGGCGTATAGGAATTAGACGCCAGGGTGGTTCTTAGCCCGGTGCTATCTCCTCCTTCTTCACTCAGAATAAGCCCTCTCCCGATCCCGCGCAGTGGTCTCCTTCCGGAGCATGATGCACTCACAGAAGGAGACCACTGCATTCCAGTTTTCATGCTCTGCTAACATAGCCAAAACTATTGCCGGCAGAGAGAGATCTTGCCCGATCCGATCGACCAGGACTCATCGCTCGGCCACCCACACAGGGCATGCCTCGAGCGTATGCTGTGCGGTATCCTGGTCCTATCACAACTGCGGCATTGTGCCGTGGCCTTGCATCCTATCTTGTGGTAATTCCATGTTTACCTAATTGCAGGTAATAATTGCATAGGGTCCCACCAAAATAGTAAACTTTATTTTTAGGGGACATTGAGCACGTTATAGGGATCCCTTTATTCAATGCTCCTAGATACCCCGTTACTTTCACAACTAAAGGCATCTGTTTGAGGGATAGACAGGACAGGTCACCAACCAATCACTATAGTGTCGGCTTATATTACCTCCAATGGCCAAGGTGATCTAATCCAACCAGATTTCGAAACATTCTTCGATCTAGGTGCCTCCATCATATTGGCGGGGGATCTCAGAGCCAAATATGAGCCTTGGAATTGTCTTACCTATAACCTCAGATGAAGTAAGTTATACTTCCTCAGTGTCCTTCTCAGTTTGACACCACCTCGGGATGTCTCCCACCCACTACCCCGGCAATGTTAACCATCGCCCGGATATACCCGACATAGCACTTGTAAAGAATGTCAACCTTAAGTTGCATTCCATTGAAGTACTACAAGAGCTAGACTACGACTACTGTCCTGTGATCATTCATCTCACCGATTTGGCCCCACGAACACAAGAAAACCCCTGCAGGTCATTGTGACAACGGACTGGAAAAAAGTTGGGAAATGCCTCAATGACACTTCATCCGTCCACTTTGATAGAATGCCCGATTACATAACGTCAGTCGCAGATACGTTAAGCGAAATGAACTCCCTTACCGGTCATATACAGTCCATCATGGATGAATGTTCACGGTGAGTTCCTGCAATTGAAGACCATTGTATGAAATTCCCTGACGATGTACGTGCAATAAAGATGGAGAAGAACGCAGCCCTCAGACCATACGCAGCTTTTCCCTACGAAGCTAATCGCCTCTTTATACGTCACTTAGAGCATGCTGTTAAGGAGGGTATAAAAAAGTGCCGAGAGGCAAGACAAGTTGTTGGACTATTTGTAGTCAACTGCCTTGCGTTCTGGTATCTGCAACGGAAACTCAAATCAGAAACATTCAATGTCCCCCCTCTCAACCGTCCCAACCTAAAGCGCCCCTTTGATGACGATAAAAAATCAGAATTACTACCAGTCTAGAAGGACAATGTTCCCCAAGCACTCTACCTATTGACCAAGCACACCTCACCAAGTTTGACGTCGAAGTCGAACGTAGAGCCACTATCACCTCCCTCCGGTCACGGCAGACGAGGTGAAATATCTAGAAAAAAATATACACCCTCGCAAAGTCCCCGGCTCTGACGGTATCACCAATAAGATTAATAAACTCTTCCTTGAGCGTCTTATCATCTTTATGACCATTATATTCCATGCGGCATTAAACAACAGCCTCTTTCCACATATGAATATGAATATATAGAAACAGGCCAAAGTTATCGGTATACCAAACCCGGTAGGCCAAAGAACGACCCTACAGTTATCGCCCCATAAGTCTTCTCAATTCCCTTGCAAAGATCTATGAGCAAATTATTTATTCCCGACTAAAAGGATTTTGCTGAAACCAAAAAAAAACTCATTCCCAGTTAACAGTTTGGTTTTAGAGCCAAACACTCGTGTGTACAACAAATCCACCAATTAATTGAACATATCACGTACGGATCTCACGCGGCATCATGAAGGGAGTACTCTTTTTCGATGTTGCGAAAGTATTTGACAAAGTATGGCACAACGGCTTATTATATAAACCGACCGTCTCGTTATCATCATTCAAGACTACTTGTCAAATTGCAGTTTCCGCTACTGAATCACGGGCACTCCCTCATCCCCTCATCCCATTAGATCCGAAGTCCCACAAGGATCCGTGCTAGCCCCACTATTGTTCACATTGTAAATCAGTGTCATCCCCAAACGACCCGCAAATTCGTCCCAATTACCAACTTTTTGCCGATGTCAGGGCCATATTCTACTCCAGATACAGTCCCGATATGCTATCGGGACTGTATCTGGAGTAGAAAGCTAAGATTTCCAAGCCACAGCCACAGCCAACGCCTACGGCAATTGGTTTAGGAAATGGTTGAACAAAGTTAATCCCATTAAAAGCAAAGCCGTTCTATTTTGAAAATTAGGCGACGATCACCCTCGCTTTAGGGAAATCTTGATCCAATCAGTTCCTTGGAAACCGCACGCCAAATCTCTATAACTTAACTGTCGTCACTCTAGACAAAAACTATCCTTCCTGTAGCACACAAAGATTGTGCGTGGCCGCACATTCTCATCACGTGCATTCTGCTCATCATGACCTATGCCAGTACAGGGTTTGCACTTGCAATCCGCTCCACTCCGTAGATTCCAAACCCTCCAAGACCATGCGTAAGGCCACCGGAGGACCTTGGTGCTTGCGTAATCATTAACTCCAATTCAATTTAAACTTGCCCACCATCAGGCAGCTCATGAAACAAGCTTCAAAACGCTTCTTCGATTCAAATCAGCCGCCGATTACCAACCCACCCGTATCAGTGGGGTACGCCTTTCGAGGCACTTTCTAGTCGACCCAGATGATAAAATCACCATAGAGAGTGTTATATGTGTGTATGTGACACATATAACACTCACTCGTGTTTCACTGAACACCCAACCGTTTTTCCGCCCTCGGCGACGAGCATTCCCGCCACACCGACGTCGCGGAGGCCTATCGCCGTGACACCATCCTTTTCAAGTAACTACTGCTCCCCCCGTCCCTTGCTCGCGCCGGCCCGTGCCGGACCGTGCTGAGCCTGTAGTTTTAAATGTAAATACATATAAAATAATACCGATCCATTTGTCGCCAAAACTATAGCTTGTTATCCCCAGCTACGTCCTAAGCCGAGGTTCGTGTCCCGCAGGGGGCGCCCTTAGCCCAAGTTGCATAATATTTAATATTCATTTTAAGCCTGGCCGGAGGCTTCTTTTGGCTTCGCCAGAAATGACCGGTTAAGCATCCACATTTCCTAGACAAGTATGCGAGACGCCCAACATAAAAACACGTTATAGGTATCACGCGTATTATAAAAGTTGTAATTTCCATTATTTTTTATATAATTAATGAATAACGTTGCTATTCGAACACACAAAAATAAAATTCTTAATATTATTACAGCAATGCGCATGTTCTTAATATGTGTATATAATTATAATAAGTCGATGAATAAAGAAAAAACAACAGTGCTCAAATTGATTAATTATGAACAAGATGAAATACTTTGTTATTGATTTTACCCATACATGTATTCTCTTATCTGTGTGGTTCCCAGCAAATAATAGAACTGGCCTCTCCACCCATGGGTGTTCAGAAAGTCGATTAAGGGTTGATATCAAAAGGATGCGCAAGGTGGCTGACAGTAGCTGGATGAGAGTAGCCGAGGATCGCGAGCAGTGGCATGCACTTGAAGAGGCCTATGTCCAGCAGTGGCTGATGATGATGATGATCAAAAGGATGCGCAGCAGCTACTTCCCGTGTGCTAATAACAGCAAACTACGATTACCAATACACTTGACAAGCTTGGTGATTATGGCAATATCCGCTATGTCCTTCATTGTAATGATCATCGGGAAGCGCATGTTTAGCAATAGTCGTTTACGGGCTGATTTATTGCTTGTGTATATAGTCTACAAAAATGGATCAATGAAATCGATATTTATTATAAAATCATTAAGGTAGATACTATGTGTACAATCAATACATAACTGAGTACCACTTGTAATTTCTTCCATCAAAAGTGATCATTGGGTTGATTGAACTAAAATGTACCATCTAATTTCGTCACAGCGTCCGAATACTGACAAATTGATAAACTTTTTCTGTTCAAAGTTGACAGAAAAGCCCATGCGCAGCAAAATGTATTAAAACTCATTACCAATATTTTGTTCGCAGTTAGGTGATAGTTTTGTTGATCGTTATAAAATTCTATTTTCCCCTATTTCATAGACACCTGAAAAATATAACTGGAAATGTTTATTGAAAAAGTTATATCCTGTCCACAGAGCTCAGAATGCTTCACATATTCGAATAGTTATGATATACCAAAGCATCGAATATGTTCGAATGATACAAGATAACTTTTAATCTCTGGAAATTTCAGTTCATATGTTTGAGGATTAAGGATTATGGAAGTTCACATGTATGCACTGGTGGATATCGTAATATGATTTACCATCATTTGTGTCAATCAACGTTGTAATCTAAATTATTGGAGTTTACTCCTTCAGAATCGATTTATATGTAAGGCCCGGTATGAGAAATTTATGAGGAGTGAAATTTTGTCGAGCGTTAGTTATAAAATGTTACGTTTTTCTCCGCGCCTGCCATGCGCACCTTCTGCGTTAAAGTCATGTATGTGTCAAATGTCGTTTGATGTCAAAGTTTTATATTATTTGATTTAATATATATAAATATTGATATTTAATATCATTATTATTAATTATTAATACGTAGTGTAGTGATTAAATAAATAAAATATAAAATAAGGAAAAATCTAGTTTAAGTGACGGTGGAAGAAAATCTGACGAACACGTGGATGCAGTTACTACAGTCTGATTGTCTGTCCGTCTGTTACAACCAATTTGTTCCGAATCTACACGACCGATTAAGTTTAAATTTGGCACACAAATAGATTTCTACGACTCGAACACGTATGTATTACGTAAATAAATGAATTTTGAAAGGGTCCTTTTTGGGGGACAATATAGAAAATTCAAGAATAAAGTTTTGCAAACTGTACCGTGTAACATATGAAGTGGGCTTGTTGTGAGAGTCTCCAGTGTACTTATTTTATTATTTAAATATATGTATATTATTTTAAAGTTATTAATGAAAATAGATGAAAATTTACCATTCCAACCTTATCTCCGAAACTACTGAGACTAAAATTCAAAAAAAAATATAGGTAATAGCTCTTTATCTTTAGATTAGGTTTTGCCCGCGGCTTCCCATGCGTGGAATTTGGAAATATATATCATGCTATTGAAAACATGCAATACTGACCTGAGCTTTTATTAGGAACTTGTAATAGGTGTAGAGGGATCATGATATATTTCCGAATGACATGACCCATAGGCCTGCCGCATATTGCATCCAGCCCAGCCAGCCGAGTGCCAAACCATGCGCTTTTGTCTTTTGTTTGGAAAATCTTCCTACATGGCACTGGGTGTCGTCATCAATAACTTTCATAAAATGTATCTTGCCCTTTTCCGCCCAGTGTTAACAGTCCAATCACTCATCATAGCTACACCGCTCATTTTGTCATTAAAATTAGGGCTTTAAGTCTTGTGTTGTACAATACTTTTACAATATCAAGATACCTTTCACGAGTGAATATCGTGAGCCGTATCCTTACTAACGCTTTTAAGTTTCTTCGACAGATAATCATTGCCAGCGATAAAAAAACATTACATTTTATCATTCAAACAATATCTGCTCGTGATTTCTTCAATTTCCGGCCCAAGCTACTTTTTATTCTAAACTTTTAAAAACTTTTCGGGAATCTTCAATATGATTACATTTTTAAGCTGACTTTGTATTTTCATAATTATTGAGAGTGCTGTTATTCTAAGAGTGTCTTACATAAGATTTTAAGTTTTTTAATATTCTCCAACAATAAGGAAATATAAAATACAAACTGCAAAATCGTGAAAACATTGTCAATGGACCGAAACCTTAAAAATTATATATAATGCCAGAAATATTAAATGAAAGCAAACAAACAACAGCAACAAAAAGTAGGAAACAATTCTTTGCATAATAAAAACGATAAACATATTATTACGTTTATAGACACCTTCACCTCATCATCATATACACAATTAACTATCCCCTATTATCCATTATTTATTTAAACATACTACTTATTACATACTACTTTTTTACACATATCTACTCATGCACGATATTCATGACAAACGTTATTCCACAGAATGCGGATAAGCCAATTGCAAATGTCTGACGTATCCTTAACTCAATAATGGATAATATAATGGGATCCGATTATGTTAACGCCACTCAATGGCTGACTGTTGTTTCAATCAATGCTTTCACACCAGACATCAGATTTAATAACTTACACCTCTCGATTATGGTAAGATAAAGAGGTACGAAAACAATGATAACAAATGGCTTTCAAAAAACTTGTTTGAATGTTTTCAATAAAGGCGAATATTTTTAATAAAAGGGATTCCACAATTACACCGCATAATCCAACTGTGACCTGATCAACGATTTATAAAGATACAAATAAGGACCCGGGCGAATAAATTCTCTCGCGGATCTTATGACAAAACCAGACATGCGATATGCATTGTTGATAATTTTATTTCTATGTTCAACAAGGTGAAGTTATAAAGTTACCATCCAGGAGAATTCCAAGATCCCGAACCAAGGACACTCTTGCTAATGAATCCTTGTCTAAAGAGTAAGGGTATTTAGTAACGTTTTTATTTTTTGTAAAACTAATTCAATACATAATTTAGAAATGCTTAACTGTAGTTCATTGTTTGTGCAATATTTAAGCAAACCTGTCAAAATTTTAAATTTTTGATTTTCTTAAAGATTTGAGATCTTCTGCGTAAAGTATTTCATTTTGTTTTGGATACATATGTTGATTTATTAAATGCAATTTAGTTTAATAGCAATACATGATCAACCTTGTCAAAAGATTTCCGAAAATCAGTGTATATAGAGTCCACTTGAATCTGAGAATCCATGTCGTTGAAAAGATAGTCCAAGAAAAAAAACTAAAGAAATTGTCGTTGATCTCCTTTTAACGAATCTGTGTTATGGTTGTTGTAAAATACAGGAACCACCATCGTGGACTAATCTCTCGAAAAGCTTTGACAATGCTGACAATATAGAAATAGGGCGATAATTTTCGATGTCCTTTTTAGGACCCGACTTAGATACTGGCGTAGTATTTGTGTATTTCCATGTTTCAAAAAGATTCCTTCTGACATTGCATTATTACATTTAATTTGTAAGGGGATACATAGATTTACCGCAGGTCTTTTTAGATAAATCACTGGTAGACGATCCGGGCCTGGTCCCTTTGTGGAGTCCAAAGATTGAAGTGCCCTTAATACTTCACTTACAATGAACTGAATGTTATTGAACATAGAACAAACTTCAAACAATATACCCATGATTGAAGATTGTTCTGATGATTGCATTAGATAAACTTCATCAAGTTTCGTAACTGACTTAAAAAAGGCAGAAAAATAATTACAAATCTCTACTGGGTTATTAGTACATTGATTGATATCATAGTACTTCTACAATGAATTATAATAATCAATGTACTATCGTAAATCGTAAAATATTTGGAAATATACGCCCAAAGGTACTTACCATTATCAAGGATGTTAGACTCAATAGAGTTTGACTATTTACCATAACAAATTTTACATAAGACATGGAGTCTAGATCTAAAGAACGACCATTGCTCGTAGTCTGATATAGTATTAAAAAACCTTTTCCAAGCCCGTTAGCCCAAGTCTTGGATTTATTTAAAAAAATGTGTATAAGTGATGGGTTGAACCAAATCGGAAATTTCGGGGATCTGGAATTTGTTGAAGGAACATATGCTTAAATCTAGGATCATTGTTTTTGGCGTAGAAAAATCAGTTGTGACACGTACTGTTTTATAAACAACTCTGAACGGAGATATCGCGACCAAGTTACGGCTTTCTCGGCTAGTTCTTATATTTCCCGAGCTTCTTTAAAAGTTCGTGGTTTGTCTATTATCACCTTAATTGGATTCTTCGAAAAAGGTCTACACAATAGCGTTCTTTTTTATCGCAGCTATGATACAAATTTTTTTTTGAGCCTAAATCTTTTTCGATACATGTAATATCTGTACCGGTATCTTACAACTAATAACAAAGAGATTCCTACAAAAGGTATAACTTCTATTATTAGAACCAATTTCTCATTAATTCTCAGTACGTTTGCGTTTAAAAAAATGAATATACAAATAATTTATAATTTAACCACGACGTTCCATATACTTGTATTCACAGTGTTTCTTGCTATGAATAGCAAACAAACGAATATTTTAACATCTATTTACAACCTTCGCCATTACTGTGTTGGCTTTTTCCCAATTTTCAATTATTTGTTATTTGCCAGTTGCGAAAAAAGTAATCTAAAATTTGAATTAGAAATATCAACGTCTCGTCATAATGATTCTCAGGGCCATTGTTAGAATTCTGCATGGAGAAAAGATTGTGCTTTCATTAGTTACTAAAGGTACGACTTGCGTAGTAAAGTTACAATTTAGAAATTTTGTTTTTAATTAAGAATCAACATAAAAGTTACGTTTTTGTTTGTAGAAAACAACTTGTGACTTAATTTTACATGTTAAAAGAGTACTTCTAGATGACTTTATTATGGCAGTGCTACTTGTGACTTACTTTGATTATATTTATGACTCCCAACTATACCTAAACGTAGCGTTCGAACACGTGGAATATATATTCAGAATAGAACATTAATTATAAATAATCCCCATAAAGGCAGTGCAAACAATTTATTGGGCACTGTTGAGCCATTGCTTTTATAAAGTATGAAGAACTACAATTTTTAAAAATTGCAGAAAAATGCTATGTTTTTAGAAATACTCGCTTCGATTGTGTTATGCTTTACAAATACTTTACGCTTTCCATGGGTTGTGTTATGCTTTACAAATATTTTACGCTTTCCATTTTTACTATTTAGCTCATCGAAATTGTCATTGAAAAATACAATTAAACATTTAGATTCTCAAAACAAAATATTTAAATAGTATTGTCTTAGGTTTTCGCGATTATTACACATTATAATAAAACAATTTTAAACCACGAACCCTGCAAAGTGTTCGAAACGTCAGGAAAAACAAAAATCAATAATATACGCGATTTAATCCGTTTAAAATTGTTTTATTATAAAATATTTAAAACTGAATATCTTTAAAAATTCCAATTAAATATTTCGTCTTTAAAAAATCTTTATTACTGATTTCTATTATCTATAGCATTTTTGTACCCGTTTTTTTGTATCAATGGAGCTAAATAAGTCATGAAAATACTGTTATTGAAAAAGCTTTCATTTAATAAATTTGTTCATTATCGACGTTGCAATCGAATGGTGTTAAAGCCCAGCTTTGCACAAATCAGCCAACAAAATTATCTAGATTGCAAATGCGCACAATATCTACTTGAAAATACGCAATGCAATAAGTTAATGTCAGCAATAATAGAGATTAATTGATGTTAATACATTTTCTAGAATGGAAATCGTAACTGCCAGCCACCATTGCGTCAATAGTATCCAGTGTCTAAACACAAACTAATAAAATCAACTCGTAACAAAGAAAAACCTTTTCCCATTAGTGGAAATGTAAACTCTAGTAATTGAGTTTGAATTGCTTTAAAGATTTATTCGCACTATGCTTGTGTACCGGCCTATATCGAAAAATTTAATGGTCCCCACATTTTAATTGAATTCTAGTTGAAAAGGGCGACCTCCCCATTGAAGAGAGAATTTAATTTACGTACATAAAAGACTAAAGAATATAAAAAAAAAACTGTATTGGGATGGTTTACCGTCTACTGATAATCGATAACCTGTCTGTGTTTTGATTGTAACATTTTAATACATAATTACGACAAAAAGGGAGTTATAACGTTGTCATCGTTGAAGCGCTGCCTAGACGTTCCAACCAGGTTGCACTGATCGTGGTCACAAGCAGACTATGTTTTTAATTTTGGAAAATATAGCTACGATTTCTACGTTTGGCGATGTAGCTCGAAAAATGAATAACTTTGTAGTTAACTTTATATAATTATTGTGCATGCTTTTATGTTCCACATGCATATATTTGTACACATATATACACGTGGAACATATTTGCATTGTTTGCATGCACGTATGATGTTTAAGTTATTTATTAAGAACAAATTTAAGTATACAGGGTAGAACATAAAATATTGTTCTATTTTAATTTCATATATTTGCACATTAATTATAATAATATGTGCTAAGGTCGCACGTTGCACTTATTTATACCGCACGTATGGATACAGCACGTAGGTATATATAATGAATGAAATAAACGCGATATACTTCCGTACGGCACCACATAGGATACCGTGTGGTGACGGCTACGAATATCACCAGCCCATCTCATCCCGTAAGTGTCGGAGATTAGCCGGAGGATGAGCAGCGACGTCCTTCGAGTACATTAATAACTCAACTGCGATCGCCAACCCGCCTGCCAGGCGTGGCGATTGATTATGGCGAAACCCCAAGGAACACAAAACACTCCCAGACTGGTAGTAGAGGTAATCTTCGTGGGATGCCTGTGTCGGCCAAGTCGGGACCAACATGCAACAGGCACTCAACGAGACTTCGGGTAATTATTGTTTCGAATCCTCGTTGAGCAGGCAAATGGGACGGTACGCTCTGTGACCCTTCCTTCCTTCTTCCTAAATCCCACAGCAAAGGCTTGCAAGGTGTCTTAGTTACTAGCTAAATCAAAGCAGAGGCGTTGCAGATTTTCAGTCACTTACCACCAAGTCGGGGCCCGCCTTATATCAACATTATGCGACAGTTATTTCAGGGAAGAGAAACCCAGATAGCCCTCAAGTGAATACCTTGCGAATGAAAAGTGATATCTCCAGCAATAAGCTCTCTCCGACAATTTTATTTTCAGCATTCATTTTAAACAATTTTTATTTTCTGAGGACTAAAATCACACGTTTGTGAACCGAGGGAGAGATCCAACCTATTTCTTAATGTTCATGAATTTGAGTGGGCTCTGAATTGCTCGGGCGTATTGACATTTCTAGAGAGCTCTGGTTTAGACATTTATAAATTAAGCCTTTCAAAAGGTGAAGGTATACGAACCTGGAGTTGGATATCATGGTTTACATGGTAGTTGTATAAAAACAAGGTGATTAACTGTAATCGTAATAAAAACAAACATATTATCCTAGTCTGAGCCGGGTAGTTATTACGGTAAACTTAAGTAGTGTATCCTAACTCACCTCAGAAGAACGAGTTTGACCTAAAATAAAAGTTTATTTAGGCATCGGTTACTATTAAATAAATTAGTTTATGTTAGTGCACGATAAAAAGCTAGTGTATACTCTAGTGCTGTTATGTTTTTTGTGACTGAAGTACAATAACAATTATTCCTGAAATCAGTGACGAAAGAAAAGAAGCAAATTTACGCAACTTTAATACAGACTCAACACTGTCTTTATGGCTCCTGCATACAATATAAATGTTAATATAGTTTATTAAATGAACTAAAAGTAAAACGAAAAAATACTTAAAATTAAACAACAAAATTTTTTTTTTTGTCCTAGCTCTCTCTCTGTCCTTATCATTCATTGCGACGTTTCGTTTTGAAAGATTAAGACAAAACATAATTTAACTAAAATGTGATTGATGAACGTTTTATCTTTTTATCGATAAGTAGTGTGCTGTTTGCATACGGAAATTGTTATCTTATTATTTGATGAATAGTTAAAATGTTTATTAAAAATCAGTCAGTGTCACGGAATTGACACCTACATAACTATTCATAGTCATATCGGCCCGTATATGTCCATTATTGAACATGCGCCTCCTAACATACGGCACGGTTAGTGTAGTGGCTGATACAGTCGGCTGCTGCGCTCCGGGTCGTGGGTTCGATTCCCACACGGAACAAATATTTGTATGAACTGCAGGTAGTTGTTCCGGGTCTGGGTGTATTGTATGTGGAATTCATGTTTGTAAACACGCACCCACGATACAGGAGAAATCCTAGGGTGGGGCAACGTTTTTTTTAAACAACAACAACATCCGCTACAGTGAAGCGTAAGTTAATGCCTAAATAACAATGATATTAAAAAGAAGTAGATATGTTACATGCGTGCCAAAAGTAAGAACCAAAACTCCCCCAATTGTAGCACCTCGCAATCGGTTCGCCTAGATAGCTATCTCTTTTACTCTTGTTGTTTTTGTATTTTCTTTCTCACAACATGGTTGTGCAAGCGAGACTGTATTTTGCGCGCCATTTAATATGGACGTAACGTATCTATGGTATAAAAATCATTAGTAAATAATCACGCTTGGCAGCGGAATTGGTGAGTCATCCTCAGGTTTACCTCTCTTTTGACACCTGCATTTAGGTGCCGAGGGCAAAACCGTCGCTCCCAGTTGTTGTCATTAGACTCCAGTTGCTAAGCGACGTCAGAAGCCTATAGACGGCTGTTTAACTCTGACACAAGGTTGGCCATTAACTGTACGAAAACGAAAAAGAAGAAAACTGTACATATATAAATAATTTCAACCGAATAAATTACACTGGGAGTCCTGTGTCCGACTCCCACAAAGATGGCTGGCTATGACGCCCAGCCTGGGTGTGTTGTGTGCTCATTGCGGAGCTTTTCCACCCCCACGCTTGGCAGACGGGTTGGCGATCGCAGTTTAGTTATTAAGGTTCTTGAAGGACGCTGCTGCCCATCCTTCAGCTACTCCCACAGTCACCTTTTACGACACCTACGTCATGAGATGGGTTGGTGCTATTCGTAGCCGGCACCACACGGGAGTAGCTATTTATATACTAATAGGGTATTGTTATTCTATAAGCGACGCTTAAATATCTCAATGTATTCGATTGGCTGCTTCATATTCAACGGCTGGGCTCCCAGCAATCATGGCCACTCGTAAAACCAAACGATATTAGATTTTATCTCTCCGCAGAGCTTTAATAATTATCTCCAAACATTTTGCGTAAACGCCCTTGATCTTGTCAAGACGGAGCTTAGCGTCCTATTGAGAAGAATATTTGGATTTTGTGGTAATTTTCTGGTAACACAATTTCAGTAAAGTCGTTTATGTTATGGCTACGCATTACAATAGGTTATCTTTGTTTACCAAATTTTAACAATATAGCTTCGAAGTAAAACTACCGATTTTCTAAAGAAAAAATATTTTTTCAGGTCTTACAAAATGCTAGGCAGTTGAATAAAGACCCCCGGGAAGATAGCGATGCGCACGTGGTCAAGTGCGGGCATGTGCGCAGCGTAGCCCACAGCGATGCTTCAGGGGGTCCTTTAAATTCCACCCAGACGTGACTGGGGGGGGGGGGGGGGGGGATGGCTTCTTTATCTATAGATTACAGAAAACCCTATAAGAAGTCTACGGTCTTAAAATAACATGGTAAACGATTCAATATTGTGCGTACAAACTTACGTTTGCAGTTGGAATGTATTGGAGAACATGTTTTTCAACTACGATGTTAAGTTATCTGTACAAGACCGAATTCAACAATTGACAATATATTCAGCAATTTCCCTCTACAATAAGGTACCATACATAGTTTTTTTTAGTTACGACCATTGATATGTATATATATATATATATTACGTTGTTTAACTCTATGGTTTTGACAAACAAATTTGGGCCTGATTTAAAACAAAAAACATGGTGGATAACATATTCATCGTACAGAACCCTCTCCACGCAGTTCAACTCGCACTTGTCCAGTTTTATGTAGCTAATCTTTGTCGGTCGTGTTTTTTGTGACGTACGAATAATTCCCGAAAAGTCTGACGCAGCGGAAAACTATTTTCACAGCACCGGTTTCGGTTTAACGTCAGTTCAATTTTGCCGGCTATGATAGTCGAGTGATGTCTGGGTGGCCTATGTTAAAAAAGTAGAAGTCGTTTCGTTATTGGTCTAGTGCGGCTAGTTTTTATTTTTGAACTAAAATACTTTAGGTGCGGCTTGAAAGTAACTCAGATCTTTTCAGCCAGAAGTAATGGCTATTTAAACAGTATCTGAAATTTAAAAGAAATTGTAGTGACCAAAAATAAACTGTGATAACATATGCATATTACACACACTGATAATATACATACTCTATGATAGTACCTACGTAAAAAAATCAACAGATGGCGGTAATTCAACTGCAAAATGAATAAATTTTAATATACAAAAAAAAGAATATTATATTTAAAAAAGTTTTAAACCGCGCGTATCATTTACACGCACTCATATTTCTTTACGGCAGCACGTATATATGGGCTGATATGACAAAAAATACACCGTTTAAGAGGCACGAGAACTTATTTCAAGGGGACAACCAATAAATTATAGTATTTCATTATCATCATCATAATTTCAGCCAAAAACTGCCCACTGCTGGACACAGGTCATCATCATCATATCAGCCACAGGATGTCAACTGCTGAACAAAGGCCCTTAGATTTCCACAACGAGCGGTCATATGCCGCTCTCATCCAACTACTCCCAGCTACCTTTACCAGGTCGTCTGCCCACCTCGTTGGAGGTCGTCCCACGCTGCTTTTTCCAGTGCGCGGTCTCCATTCAAAAACTTTTTTGCCCCAACGGCCATCAGTTCTACGAGCAATGTGCCCTGCACTACAGTTTACTAATCCTTTTAGCTATGTCGACTACTTTAGTTCTTCTACGGATCTCCTCATTTCTGATTCGATCTCGTAGAGAAATACCAAGCATAGCCCTGCTATGATGGATTAATGTAGGTAATTAGCGGTACCTTTACGCCACATAATTAAGTGCCTTTTAAACGTCTACAGCACACTCGCTTACACCCACGAGTTGCGGAACTTCTATTTATAAATTACTACGGAGGGCTCCCAAAATTAAAATTAATTGTGTGTGAAAATATTTAGGTCACCGTTCTACGGTTCTACATGTAAACGAAGCTAAAAATTACCTGAAAAAAAGACTGTTAGCTGTGTTTTATGTGCAAAACATTTAAAAAAATGGATAAAATAAAAAGAAATGTTGTGATTTAAAAAGAGTAACCATGGAGTTTCTTACCCGTTCTTCTCCATAAGAAATAGACATCTTGGAACGCGGCAACTAAAGTCTTGATAATTCATAAGTACCTTTTTTTTATTATTGGTGCCCAATGGAAATTCTTCATGAACTTCCTTCGGCCCGGGGAAGGGCAAAGGGGTATGCTCCTACCGGCTGAAACTACTGGAGCGGTCATCTTCGGCACCTAAGGTCCTGGTATGATCACACTAGAGCCGCTGGTGCCACGCCTATAGACACATTCCTGAGAGGGTGACTGTAAAGCGGTCTACCCCTCGGGGGAATTCATAAGTACCTGTATATGTTTTACATGAATAAAATATATTTTAACTTTTATCTTTATCTTACCTTTATGGATGAGCAATTGGTGGTTATTAGTTTCTGATGAAATCCTATCAATGAAAGCTGAGTATCATCGCAAACGAAATGGGAATAACTGCATTTGCTTAACCGATGACGGATTCGACCTAATAAACAGTATAATAATCGCTGCAAATCCTTAAACCTCGCAAATAAAATAATATCAATGAAGAATTGGGATAATATCTGGATGATCGAACCATGTACGATCTTTACGCTATCCCGGGATTATATTTCCGAACTGTTGATCCGGTATATCATCTAATCTGACGATCATATGTTTAAATTCCATAGGTTTTGCGATCATTTTACTCAGTTCTAACCAAACTAACGTATCGGGCGTTTGAGTGCGATCCAAGAATAGTGCAAAGAGGTCCGAAAGAAATGATTGAGAAGTATATCAGAACAAAATATATATCACCCAAGCAAATTTGTTACGTAAATTTGCCTAACAAAACTTTAACCCTGTTCAAAATTACTATGATAAACTGTAGGTATTAATGAAACTTTGATCAATGTATAAATATGTACTCGGCTGCCCAAAGACCCAAACAAACATATCCGTCCAATCTCAAACCAAACTAATGTTGAAGCATTAGTTTTTAATCAATTATATTTCACTTGATATTTTCATTGTACAGCCAACAAAAATATTAATCAGGATCGTTCGTTTGTTTGCGCCCGTCGGGATATTATTGTTTTTCTATAGCGAGGGTATATATATCCTTATATACTTAACAACGGATACGATCGGGTCCCTTTAATTTCCGGTTGCACTTGTGTCCTGTTTATTCCCGGATTTTCATCAATTTCTATTTAATACGACGACAGGCGGTCTTTATTGTTTATATTAAAGTATTTATGTGAGGTTCGCTGAGTTATTACTATAATTAAATGTCTCTAGTGGGTTATAAATAACGGAAGATTGGATAATTTACCAGTAATAATTTTATGTAAGAAGATTTTTTTAACTTTGTCCACCGTTTGACGAAACAGTGGGCAGGCGCCCGTAATTATGGTAATATTTCCTCATTATTTATTGTAGTGCTCTATTGGGAGCCTCATGTTCAGCTATGGGCTCAAAGTATGATCCATGGAAATGAGATAGCTGCAAAGTCTGACATGATACAGAATGGTTTATGAACCCACATAGATCAATTTACCTTCTTGTAGACTTAAATTCAAGAAAGGAAGTTTATAAATGTCGCAGCATTATTGAATACACCGTATTACAAAACGGCTAGTATGTTTGCAAAACAGCGCAGTTTTCTAATACGGCTATCGCATGTTCCAACGTAATGTGTTTGGGATACGTTCTACAAAGCAGGCGGCCAACGTTAAGCTGTAATTTTCACTAGCTAATTATGATACCACAATCAATATTTTAAGGTGGATCTGACTCTACTCGAAACGACTATTTTATTTTTAATGATAGCTAGGTATTGGCGGTGCAGGTGGTGACGTTTTCAAATCACCCCCACCCAGTTCGTGGATACGCATTGGTGACGCGCAAATCAGGGTGTGCATGAAGTACCCCAGGCACTGAGCCCCAGCTCACCCTGGACAGTTTTTGGGACTTCGAAGAGTACCTCACGCGCCTCGTCACCTGAGTCGAGAGGGTAGTGGATGCAGTTCACCGGGTGCTGATCTCGTGGGACCGAGCGAAGAAGTTCGCAGTGTTCGCCTACCCAAGTGAGTGCAGTGTTCTCCTTCTGCATGAGCGTCATGCTCCAAAAGGAGACTGCAGAGCGGGATCGGGAGAGGGCTGATCACATACGGAGAAGTACGAAACGGCGCTGGGGTAACAACCACCCCAGTGCCCAGGTCCAACACGCCTGAGCACCCTGCCATTGCTACATGGTGAGGGGCCTCGGGGGTCGCGGGCATGCTGATTGGAGAGATCTCACACCTAGCAACTCCCAGGAAGACGGCGACGCGCACGTGGTCAAGTGCCATCGTGTGCGCAGCACAGCGCACAGTGAGGCTTAGGGGATCTGTACTATTAACTACCTTTTGACTTGATATACCGCTTCAGAAAAACCTTGCACAATAACACCTTTTATACTTAGGTCTCATGTCTCAATAGTACTTACTTTAATGATGAAAAAATAAAATAAACTGGTTTTCACGGTGAGACGCGTGGGCGCCGGAAAAGGTCTTTGTACAATTATTATATCGTAAAGGCCGTCGTGTTCCTCGTAGAGGCAAATCAATAGTTCTGTAGTTTCTTTGTTCCAATCAAAAACATCAGAATTGGACACATTTTGACGGCACGGTTGGTGCAGTGGCGGATGCTGCCGCGCTCCGGGTCGTGGGTTCGATTCCCGCACGGAACAAATATTTTTATGATCTGCAGGTAGTTGTTCCGGGTCTGGGTGTATTGGGAGAAATGCTAGAGTAGGGCAAAGTTTAAAAAAAGCTCCGCACAATACGATATGATCTAATTTCACGATATGCTGTGAAATAGGACTATAGACTTTGATCACAGAAAAAAAAACATGTGCTGCCATTAGATAGTCATATATCTATGAGTAGTAGGTATCGGATTATACATTTATATTATGTGTAATATGCACCTAAGTCAGACAGAAAGCAACGTAAGCTCGAATTTCAATAAAGGCAAGGCAAAAATTCAGAAAACATGCACATAATGAGGACTAAATTCTAGTGTCCTATGTTTTCTCAAAATAATTGTTCTACAATAATATTAATTTAAATATACATGAAGTACTACTATAATATGATAAATATATTTATTTGCTAGAAGTTAAAATTGTATTTGAAGTACTTCATTTCTAGTCAAAAGCGCTAATTAGGTAACGATCGCAACTGATTGAGATATCGCAGGTACTCCGTCGTGCCAACAAAGACGTTGAATGCTGAAACACTTGAATTGGGGGCTCATTAGGGCCTCTTTGAGTCGGCTTGTTTGACATCCACGTATTTGCCTCTCATTTGCTACTCACAAACGTTGGTGAATGGCTCTTCAAAGAATTGGAACAAGCTCCCTTTTTGATGTCACGAAAGAAAAATATTGGAATACTTTAATTGTACCTTTAGAATAACGTTGGCGGATTAGAAGGTCGAAATTATTAAGGATTTGAAGTGTTACATTTAATTATTTTTTTCTTGAGCCTCTTCATACAAAATGGCGTTCCACAAGGCGGAATTGTCTCTGCTCTTTTGTTTTCTATTTTTATTAACTTCATAACTCCTGAACTTCAGTGTGCATATCATCTTTATGCCGATGACTTATAATTATAATGCCAAGCAAAAGTTGGAGGCATACCTGAGGCAATTGAGAAATTAAACCGAGACTTGGTGTCTATCAATAATTGGACTGATAAATTCGGAATGGCGGTAAATCCTATCAAGTGCCAAGCGATACTTTTTTAATACCGTGCTATTACTAAAATCGTGAGTACGACAATGCCATTTATTACGTTTAACGGTACTATTATACCTTTTAGCTCACCTAGGCTTGCACATTGACATCCATCTAAACTGGCGAACACAGGTCACTAACGCTAGCCAAAAAGTCATCGGTACTTTGCGATCTATCAATTGATTAAAAAAATACTCACAACTAATGCTAAAGCAATTCTTCTGCGGACTTCAATTTTTCCCATGATTGACTATGGTGATGTGTGTAATACACATATGGCTTGAATGCAGATCTGCTCAACAAAACACGTAAGTATGGTCATGTGTTTGACCAAAACGCTTCTTAAACAGTTGCCTATCCGTCAGCGTAGAGCGCAAAGGGCATTGACAACCTTGTTTTCCTTTCTTGATTCTCCTACGTTCTTACGTGTACAGTTTTTGTGCATAAAGTATTAAATAAATAAATAAATGTAATGAAAGTATACTTTTACATAAAACGACATTTACTTCGTGTTTATTTAATTTAAAGATCGTTAAACTAGAGAGATCTCAAGAGGCATTCAGGCAGAATAAGTGGGTTTTAAGCCTACTAAGGCAATTTGTGCTGACTTTTTATCATTCTAGGTCATGTTAACTATCATTTAACAACCGTCTAATCCTAAACTTTTACATTCAAAATGCCGTTCGTTCTCTAGACGGAGTTAAAACATCGGACAATGAATATTGAAAGTAATTCTACACAGTCGCCAGGTGATAATGCATAGGACCCATTGCAGCGATCACAAATGACACACTTTTTGTGGGATGATAGTCAGCCGACAATGTGGTCAGTAAGGCTCTAATTATAAACATAAGGCTGACTATCCCCAGTTGCACCAGCAGTGGTACTACGCTTACTTTTACGGCATAACAATATTCAAAAATGCTGAGTGAGTGTTTTTCCTTACTGATCTCTCTTATTATTCTAAAGAATACGGTCACAGTAGCTAAAGGTGCGGCTAGGGTGTTCTTGGCTTACGCGATATAATTGCTGGCATAATATAAATATTTTGATAAAATTAAAACCTACTTGGTTAGAGTAAACAGCACTTGAAAGCTGAGCAGAGTGGTAGATACTACGGTTATTTCCTACTACATGTCGGTGGGTTTCACCATGGTTAGGGAGACCAACCGTGGTACCACTGGTGATACAACTGGGGGGTACCATGGTTATAAAATTAATTATTCGGGCTACATAATGTGACAACACAAAAATAAAAATGTACCATAATATGTTTCTCATAACTGTGGCAAATAGGTTCAGTTAAACATAAGCCAGACGTCCGGTTGCTGAAGCAGATTTTCAGGAGAGACAGAAAGTGCTCAGAATATCAGAAATATTGTCAGCGTCTCATTAATCCTCAATCGCATGGTAATTTGCTTTCTGTCACAATTACAAAGCAAGATTACCCAAAGCCACCACTGATTGAAACCGGGACTTAATCCCTAACGTTCTTATTTACTGACACATTGTTTTATTATGCGGACAATAAAAAAAAACGTAAGAGCATTAATATCACTTGAGCAATTCATGTTTCAAGTTTTTTGAAGAGAGCGAGTTTTTTGTTTAGTTATAGTGTATTTTATGGTACATCTAATATGGCGGATACCACAAAATGTCAAATTTCAAGAATCAGCAAATGAAAGGGTATATGAGTAAAATACAATAAGCTGATGCGCCAAGATCACCATAATGATTACAAAATCCTTTAATATAGGTAACAAACCGATGAATTTCACGAAGAACATGGTTAGCTAAATATTTTACAATTGATCGCTTATCAATCCCATAAAACTTTTGTTACTATATCAATCAATACCTTTACAATCTCCTAGACTAGATTATCAAATTAGGATCTTGAATAAGATCTTTAAGAGACTAAAACGTAGAAAAGAAAGTAAGAATTTAAAACGAGGTTTTTTAAATGAAACGAAAAGAAAGTAATTATTTTTTCTCTGTGCTTCTTGTGCCTCCAATGTCACGCTCAAAGATATAGATAGATAGTATTACCTACGTACATAGATAGAGCCTATTAAGTAACAAATTTCCAGTAATAAAGACTTGTCATCCTATTGCGAGCATTACGTGTGATAAAAGAGAAAGCGCTAACGGTTCGCGCACGTCTTGAAGCATAGCGCGCCTCCAGCCATGTTTACTTCACTCCATCTGGTTAACTCACGTTGCAAATATTTTTAACCGAAAGTGAGTTGTTCTTTTAAAACTATTTGGATTATGTTCATTTATACAGGATGTTTGGTGCATCGTGTGCCAAATTGAAATGGTCGACTGGGGGGTCATCTGCTATTCTTTCAGACCCCTAAACATTTCTCATGCCCTGTGGATTTTTTTTCATCGATTTTTTATTGTTTTATTTAAAAAAATACCCAAATTTTATATTCAAATACAAATAAAAAAAGGGATAAGTCGTAGACTCTGAATTTTAATTTTATTTAGACGTATATTGTATTACAGTACTTTTAAATTTAAAATTAGTGACATTAGCCATCTAGTTCTTTTTTAATTTACTCGCAAATTTCTAGAGAATTTCCCCCCAGTCGACCATTTCAGTTTGGCACACGATGCACCAAACAACCTGTATATCTTATGTTTAAAAAATTGCATGTACCGTTTCCTGTTGCTCAAGCCGAATCGGCGTTTTGACGGAAAATTATATAGTTGTATCTTTCCACCGGCAAGCCGAACTTGTGATAATATGCTTTACGAAATTTACCTGTTTCATTAGTCACAAAAAAAATCAATCCTTGTCACTTCAAACACAATTTTTATTTCGTATTGCACTGTTTGTATTATATATTAACAATACGCAAAAGCGATCTGATATTTTTGTCATTTCACCTACTTACTAGTGTTGTGGTCGGAATCCAAGGAGGATATAATTAACGACTTTAATAAATATTGGCTATATCGATGCCATAATGCACAAACGTACTAGGTGTCCGGATTAATAATATCCGAGGAGGGATCAAAAGTAGTGAGAATGAGATAGAATATAATGACTATTGAAAACTTAATAATTTATTTTTCTACATAATTTCCGAGTCTCTCTACACACCGAGTCCAGCGCTTTTCCAAGGCCTTTCACAAAAAAAGTTTTGTCTTGGTCCTGCAAAAAGCTCTCCACGGCATCCATCACCTCGTTGTCGTCTTCGTACCTGTTTCCACTTAAGTATTTTTTTCAATTTGGGGAACAGATAAAAATCGCTAGCCGCTATCCTAGTCAAATAGGATTATAGACCTACGATCACAGAAAAATAAATCATGTGCTGCCATTAGTCATAGTCATATATCTATGATCATCATATCAGCCACAGGTCGTCCACTGCTGAACAAAGGCCTCCCCCTTAGATCGCCACAACGAGCGGTCACATGCCGCTCTCATCCAACGACTCCCAGCGACCTTCACCAGGTCGTCTGTCCACCTCGTTGGAGGTCGTCCCACGCTGCGTTTTCCGGTGCGCGGTCTCCATTCGAGAACCTTTTTGCCCCAACGGCCATCAGTTCTACGAGCAATGTGCCCTGCCCATTGCCACTTCAGCTTACTAATCCTTGCAGCCATGTCGATAACTTTAGTTCTTCTACGGATCTCCTCATTTCTGATTCGATCTATATCTATGAGTAGTAGGTATCGGATTATAGATTTATATTATGTGTAATATGCACCTAAGTCAGACAGAAGGCAACTTAAGCTCGAATTTCAATAAAGACAAGGCAAAAATTCAGAAAACATGTACATTATGAGTACTAAATTGTGTACTAATGTTTTCTCAAAATAATTGTACTACAATAATATCAATAAATATATCAACACATAACACTAAGATATAAACCGTATACATAAAGTACTACTATAATATGGTACATATATTTATTTGCTAGAAGTTAAAGGTGTAATTGAAGTACTTCATTTCTTGTCAAAAGCACTAATTAGGTAACGATCGCAACTGATTGGGATATCGCAGGTACTCTGTCGTGCCAACAAAGACGTTGAATGCTGAAACACTTGAATTGGGGGCTCATTAGGACCTCTTTGAGTCGGCTCTCCACGGCATCCATCACCTCGTTGTCGTCTTCGTACCTGTTTCCACTTATGTATTTTTTTTCAATTTGGAGAACAGATAAAAATCGCTAGCCGCCGGATCTGGAGAATAAGGGGGTCAACCAATTCGAAGCCAGCTTGCTGAATAGCAGCCATCGCAACTGCCGACCTGTGCGCGGGTGCGTTGTCGTGATGAAACAGCACGCCCCTTCGAAGTTTCCCTCTCCTTTTCTCTTTGATGGCATTCCTCAACTTGGGAATTAAAGCTGCATAATATTGGCCTGTAATAGTGGTTCCACGCTCCAGGTAATCAATCAACAATATCCCTTCTGAGTCCCAAAATATTGAGGCCATAACCTTGCCAGCCGATGCCACGACACGAAACTTCTTCGGGGTTGGTGATGATGGCCGTTTCCATTGCGAAGATTGCTGTTTTGTCTCGGGATCAAAATGATGGACCCATGTTTCGTCCATTGTTACGAAACGAGACAAAAAGTTTTCAGAATCTTCTTGAAACTTGTCCAACAATATCTTCGAAATGTCAAGTCAATTTTGTTTCTGACTGTCGGTTAACATTCTCGGCACCCATCTCGCGGAGACATTTCTCATATTCCAAGATTGTTTCAATATGGATTGAATACTTCCATATGAAATTCCCGTTTCTTGAATTAAGTATCGGATGGTAACTCTTTGATCGCTCAATACAATTTTCTCGACTTTCGCAACATTTTACGTCACCCAAGAAAATGTTGCGAAAGGGCCGCAACGGTGTTCGTCTTCCCTGCTCGTTCTCCCTACTCGAAATTGACAAGCCCACCTTGTGACAGTGGAATACGGCGGAGCAGACTCTCCTAATGTTGCCTCCAAATTGCAATGAATCTCTTGCGTCGTTAACTTTTTTAAACAGAGGTATTTAATAACGGCTCGCACTTCGTTTTTCTCCATTTTCGAGAACACGTTCCGACACGAAGCAAACAAATTACTACATTCAGAATAAAACAAAAGAGAATCGTTTTTTTTTTCTTTATTAATATTACAAATATGTATCTGAGATATGCCTGCCAGTATTTTTATTTTTCTTACTTTTTGATCCCTCCTAGTAGCACCACTCCATCTCATCCTGTGGATCGACATCCCTCTATAACATCTCTTAGTCACCTATTAGTTGCATTTTAGGTGACTAAGGGACTCTAAATCAGAGGAATATGCAGCAGCATCCCTTCTGTGTACCAGTATATATACTGCGCTCACCAACCTACCTGCCTAATATGGTGAGTATTCGCAAATTCCCCGCACAGTGATGATACAATAATTGTGGAAATCTATGGGCCTTTTTCAGCAGTTGATCTTTCGGAATCAGCTGTACAATTTCCCTGTCTGTATATCACGCAAAACACGACACTGATTACGCAAACAACTACAGTTGATATTGGTCGTTAGCAGGTAGTAGTCTTGTGCCTAATTACTAATTGTGTTTGTCCATACGAAGGTGATATTGTTTAGCAAGTAAACGTGTTAAATTGTTGCTCAACGGGAATTTAAAATGAACTCAACAATTATCTATATATATTGTATTGATGACCATTGCTAGTCCCTTCCCTTTGTCAACTTTTTGTTGCGAGTTCGTGACTACCATTAAGCGTGGGGAGGTAATAAATAATCCCATCTTAGCAGTCCAATGATAACAATAACGTTATATTAGTACTGGAACATGTATATACATATATACAGTTTATTTGTATATATTTCTTGAGGGTTTTTTGGTGAGATCGCATAGTATATTTTAATGTACCTATACTATGTTAAGTGTACATAAATTACTGAGCCTATGTATGGTGGTATGGTTTAACAATGCTGCTTTCGTATTATCTACTCCACAAATATAGACAAGTGACGTGAAGCGTTACCATCACTAACGCGCCAAAAAGGATATAATCACTAAGTTTTATTACGTGCCGCCCGCTCGCTATGTATCAATATTTAATTAAACTTATCGCTTTGTGGCTTTCGACAAATAAGCAACAATTTTTTATGTCCTGCGTCGTGGCTGTTTCACGTATAATGAAGGTCGGTGGGAGCCGTTGGATGCGGGCGGCATGTGACCGCTGGTTGTGGAAATCTATGGGGGAGGCCTTTGTTCAGCAGTGGACGTCCTTTGGCTGATATGATGCTGACATTTTCGCTACTGATTGTAAATAGTATAACTTTGTATATTTTCACTAATCCTGGTTCTTTTGTATAATTATTAAAATATATAAGGTGAACGCTCCTTGGGTCAGACAGTGTTTTGTATGTATTTTACATATTGTGCAAAAGTCGGATGTGTAGGTATTTAGACCATGGAAGATAAGTATATAGGAGCCGCAAAAGCAAAACCTTTTTGAAAGATTCTTATGTATATTTTTCTTTGTTTTAAATTAATAGCATCTCTTTTTCTGCTTGTATATATTACGATTCTGAAATGTACCACGCTTTTCAGCCTGTATCACTATTGGCTCAGTATTATAAGTGAAAAAGAATCTAAAAAGGTTGAAGAGAAGTAGTAGTTGGCAGTCAATAGGGCATAATGGAAAACCTATTTCACTTGGCACTGGGATTGTTATAAATGGTTATTGATAGCAACCAGTTTCTCTTTTTTTAATTTACGTAAGAAAAATCCGCACACAAATTACTATTTCGAACCCTCTTGTTTTCTTTAGTATGCTGTATTTACATCTTTTTTTAAAGGTTCCACCGTTGCTGTTCTAAGAGGGTCGACTCTGTGGTCGCCAACCCGTTTGTCTAAATTGGTGAATACGCGAATACTGTCTTGGATGACAGTAGACTGAAAGACTGAATGAATAGGAAGATTCGATTTAATACCCCTAGTTTTAAGAGTTTAAAACATAATTAATTATTAGTGTAATGTTAAATTCCATCCCAAAAATTATGAGTATTGACTCACCACGCTTGGCAGGCGGGTTGGTTAGCGCAGAATGATACTGCTCCACAGAAGGGACGCTGCTGCCCATCCCTTATTTATAGTATACAGACAGTTGTTTCAGTCCCGGGTGTTTGTACATTTAGGATTTATGTATGTAAACTTTACCCGCGATACAGGTAAATCTTAGTTTGGTACATCGTTTTAAAATATATTATTTAGTTAAATATGATATTCATCATCATTTCGGCAGATAAACGTTCACTGCTGGACAGAAGCCTCCCCCAAAGATTGTCACAACGACCGGTATGGGTTAGTGTTGTGTGCTTATTGAGGAGTTTTGCCATAATCACCACGCTTGGCAGAAGCAGCAAACTTTTTATATAGCGGTTTATTTAAATATCCCAGATCTGGAAAATAATAATTTTTGCCCATTCAAGTTTGTAGAAAAGGACAACAGAGCTACCACAAAAAACTCAAGGCAAAAACTTTTACCCAAATTGGGGATCTAACCCAAACCTACTTTCTGATTGCAATTTATTACGTAGGGAAAATAAAACCTAACGTTTTGTGACTACATAAACCCGAAGAAACGCTCGTATAGATTTTGGACCTTAATATTTTTATGTCGGTACGTGCTGTGTGTTGAAAATGTGTTACTCTGAAGTGCTTTTGAAGAAAAATCGTGTCTGATATTGTGCCAGTAAGAAATTGACCTTTAAATTTTCCACGGACTGTACTTTTTTCATCATCATCATAATTCGACACTGGCCGTTTGGCCATAATCGCTACGATTGGCTGGCGGGTTGGCGATCGCAGTTCAGTTATAAATGTACTCGAAGAACGCTGCTGCCCATCCTCCAGCTAATCCCATAGTCGCTTTTTACGACACCCACGGGATGAGATGGGGTGATGGTATTCTTAGCCGGCACTGCACGGCAATTTCGGCGGTTCTTATATTAGCTTATTTATACCAAAGAAAGCTACAGAAGGAGTAAGAAATAACTAAGGCATACAAAATAACGTGAATCTGTAGGTTCATTTTTGGTATTAAATACCGCTTTGCCCGGATTAAGAATATAGCACCACTCGCATCTCCTCCCGTGGGTGACGTAAAAGGCAACTAGGGGACTCTAAGCCATAGGAATCGGAAACAGCGTCCCTTTTGTGGAACTGTAACCATTCTCCACTCACCAACCCGCCTGCCAAGCGCATATATATATATATTTCGTATGGTTAGTGGCCACCCTTGTGTCAGAGTTGTTCAAGCCGCCCAAAGGCCTCCGACTTGGCTTAACGACTGCTGACTAATGACAACAACCGGGACCGACGATTTAACGTGCCCTCCGAAGCACGGAGACGCTCAGTTGAAACACCACTATGCGGTCACCCATCCAGAGACTGACCGCGACAAGCGTTGCTTAACCTCGCCAATCGTTTACCGATCAGTGAGTGCAACTAGCTATGAGCGTGCTATGCCAAGCGTGGAGAGTACCAACTGGCAAATTCCCTCAAAATAACGACACATTGCATATGTAACCGGTCATCTTATGGGCAATGCTTTTATTCACCAGTGGACGATTGTTGGCTTATATTTTGATGCTGATTAAATACCAAACTGTTCCTATAAAATATATGTAGGTCAGTTTTGCTTACACTAAAGGATAAGATAGAAACTACGCTTCACTGTTGGTAAATGCTTACCTACGGATCGTCAATTTTATTAGGTAATAACGGTCGGTAGGATAAAGGAACTGCCCGTGCATTGAGAGATATTCTAGATCGTAACGGTTGCCTGCCATAAAACGTCCACATAGCAAGTATTGGAAATTGGAAATAAGCAAATTCCTTTCTTAATTCATGAAATAATTGGGTTTTTAGAATAAATACTAATTGCATCCGTGTCACCGTAGTCCGTGTGGTGTCCGGATTAAGAATATCCCACTCCATCTCCTCTCGTGGAAGTCGAAAAAGGCGACTAAGGGGATCTAAACCAGAGGGATGGGCAGCAGCGTCCTTTCAGTGAAACGGTATCCATACTGCACTCACCAACCCGCCTGCCAAGCGTGGTGGGTATTGGAAAATAACCCCCAGAATGATTGACATAGTTGTGGAAATCTATGGGGGAGGCCTTTGTTCATCAGTGGACATATAAATGGCTTTTTGCTTGACTAATTGCGACAGATATTGAAACCAGGGTTAATCCTTATTTAAGTAGGCGGTACTGACAGTATATGTAAGAGAATAAATTACCAGGTATTACAGCTATTATTTTTCCGCAGAAACTTGCGCACAATCCCAAGCAGCAAACTTTTTATATAGCGGTTTATTTAAATATCCCTGATCTGGAAAATAATAATTTTTGCCCATTCAAGTTTGTAGAAAAGGACAACAGAGCTACCACAAAAAACTCAAGGCAAAAACTTTTACCCAAATTGGGGATCTAACCCAAACCTACTTTCTGATTGCAATTTATTACGTAGGGAAAATAAAACCTAACGTTTTGTGACTACATAAACCCGAAGAAACGCTCGTATAGATTTTGGACCTTAATATTTTTATGTCGGTACGTGCTGTGTGTTGAAAATGTGTTACTCTGAAGTGCTTTTGAAGAAAAATCGTGTCTGATATTGTGCCAGTAAGAAATTGACCTTTAAATTTTCCACGGACTGTACTTTTTTCATCATCATCATAATTCGACACTGGCCGTTTGGCCATAATCGCTACGATTGGCTGGCGGGTTGGCGATCGCAGTTGAGTTGTTAATTTACTCGAAGGACGCTGCTGCCCATCCTCCGGCTAAACAAACCAGCGTTTATCTTATTGCTAGTTGATATATTATGTCTATTAAGTTTATCAAATAAATAATGACACGAAGAATAAAAATAAATGTAACTTGCAAACAAAATAAATAGACTACAAATTGACGCGGAACAAAAGTTCTTGATGACTTTGTGTGTGAGCGTCGGATTGGTTACGTTAAGAAAAAAAGCTTCATCCAGAGGTCCTTCCAGTATTCATCTGATGATAACTCTCTGCATTTACCTGATATTGAAAAATATAACGAAAAATATCCCGCTACTAAATACTAGAATGTATTTGATTTCCTTTTTGTAATAACTAAGGTCTTAGAACGACACGTAGGTATCATTTATATGATAACTTTATAAATAAATGCAATTCGTTGTTTTTTATTTTTTGTTTTTAATGGCACTATCAATGATTGTGATGCGGTAACATTGTTAAATGCATTCGTAGTGTATTCCATACCATGCACGTACTCTGAATAACAAGTCCGTTGCAAAAGTGATTGGGGATTTACATTGGAATAGTCAATATTTTTAATTTTGCCTCTTTCCATTTAGGAGCTCATTTAGGTCAATCTTATTCATGTTTGCGCAATATTGTATGTCAAACAGCAGCTACTTTATTTTAAGTAAATGCTCTTGGAATTAACGCCATACTGTGCAGTTTGTTTGGTGGTAGAAAAATCTGAAGCAAAAGTGATTTGATACATTTTCCATTACAATTATCATATTCAGAATAAGTATGACATTTAAAAACGAAAGATACCGTCATTACATCAATGCTTTGACTTCAATTTTTTTATTTTCTACTGACCTTGTAGGTGTCGCATAATTTCATATAAGTAATCATTTTTAGAACTGAATTTATATATTTATTTTTTAGACATGACACGCATTATCATATTAATCTTAAAAACGTTACGTACACGACTTGTGGTCTCAAATAAGATTGACAGCAACAGAATGAGTGGAGATTGTGTGTGTTTGAATTGTTGATTTGAATTTTTATATTAGAGTTCTTACTATACAATATGATAAAACCAGAAATCACCGGGGTTATGGCACATATCGGATGAGGACTAAGCAATGAGCAGAGATTAGCTGAATTTATTCCTTTGTTAAAATAACAATCCACCGATAAAATCTATATTCCATATATTATTATTTATGTAGCACTAAATTTTACTCGCGAAAGATAACGTATTTTATTGAAGCTGTTAACTTTATGACTTTAAACGTTAAATATGTACCGTGGTCTTATTCGGTTATACCGCCAACATAATGTACCTGCAAAGTTATCTCATTTACGACTCAATTTGTGGCTTAATTATAGCTGTTAGATTCGATTTTACTATGCCTACGTAATTTGTTTAGTTGGTGAAATATGGCCGACAAATAAACGTTTGTAGGAAGTTCACGTCGAATAATCTACAGGAAGAAATGACGTTCTTAAACGGCGTTGAAATTTTCTGTCCAACTGTATAAATAGATATAGCTATTGTTCCGGCTCATCTCATCCCGTGGGTATCGTAAAAAGCTACCTGTAGCCAATGAATGGGCAGCAGCGTCCTTCGAGTAAATTAACAACATAAATGCGATCGCCAACCCGCCTGCCAAGCATCGTGATTATGACAAAACCCCCTCAACACAACACACCCAGGCCGGTCATTGTGGCGATCTTTGGAGGAGGTATATGTCCAGCAGTGAACTTTATGTGGATGAAACGATGATGATGATGAATTACAAATATAATAATAATCATTTCCCCGAGTAGCGTTTAGCAAAAAACAAGTCATCGCAAGATCCCACAGAAATCAAAATAATATGCTACATTTGAGCCTACCAGCCAAATGTAAGCGTTGGAGTATCCATAGTTATTTTACGACAGGATACCAACGTAGTCGAGCTGCGGTTTCACTGCACCATGTTAAAGGTGTGTCTCTGTTTTAATCTCCTAATAGCCACCCCACCGCGCTCCAAACCAATGTATATCTAGACAAGACTGTAGTTTTCGATACGTACAATTTATTTTATGAGGGCTAAATATTATGCTGCGAATTCATACGTTCAAATAGAAGAATCCAAATGAAGGATTGTGGAATGATTTCGACATCACACAATATATTATGTGTGTCGTGTCTCGCGTAGAAATTTTTGAGTTTTGTAGTTTATTTTGTTTTGTCTGTTCCACCAGTAACAGGACTTACCTGCAGCGAAAAATAATAACCACTAGATAAATTAATAATAGATAGATATAGATAGATTTGGTTGTATCACATGACAATATGATATTTTATGTGTCCATATGAAAGCGCATCTGATGGGCGTCAACTTCTTGACAGTTCGGTAAATGATAACATCTATTAAAATTTGATTAATGTATGAAGCAAGGAAGGCTGTATGGTGGCTTTTATAAATATATGCTAAATATATATACGCATATTATTGTGAGAAGTGAAAGCCAAGTAATGTGATGAAAACCGGGTAAATATTGCAAGAGCTCAGATTTTTAAAGAAATTCTCCAAGCCGCCGTTGGATTCCTTGAATACCTTTTTTGAATTAAAAGTAAGGCGAAATTAAATCTAGACATTAAACTTAGCTAACTAGCCTTTAACCGTGTGTACTATCACGGCTTTTATCTTTTGAATGTGTTTTACGAGAAAATCCAATTCCTGGAAGTTCTACACTGTTTAAGCTCTAAAAAGCATTGTGAATTTTTGCTCTGTGCAGTTTCATTTTGCACCAAGCGTGCGTTAAAGCGTTTGTAATTAAAAAGGGTGAATGTTCTGAGTCATTTTACCGAGATTACGAGATTTTATTCTAAAAGTACCTACAAGTACTCTTTGGAAATACGTGTTTGAACCATGTAAAAACCCTTTGTATTCACTACAACAGTATTTCATGTGAGAAAAATACACGCTGCCATGCGATTGTTGCATTACTTCGATCTTCAAATTGAAGTGGATTTATATACCTACACTTATGTATGTTATAAAATTTAAACGTGCTCTTTGAGAGGACGTCGTTGATTTTCTACCTTTTCTTTTATTTGGTGGCTGTATTTTTTAACAAATAAATATTATACTAGACTAAGATTTCGAGACTTTTCGCGCACAGATAAATCAAAACAATATTTGAAGAATGAGAATTACAATTTAATTTTAAAAATAAACCTGACGCTTATTGAGCCATATGATATCCATTATCCGTGTAGTGTCCCGATTAAGAATATAGTACCACCCCATCTCCTCCCGTGGATGTCGTAAAAGCCGACTAAGAGATTCTAATCAAGAGGCATGGGTAGCAGCGTCTCTTCTATAGAACAGTAACCATACTCCGCTCACCAACCCGCCTATCAAGTGTGGTGAGCAGTGCAGTAGCGTCCTGGCAAATTTCTCCCAAAAAGACGACATAATTATGCAAATCTATGGGGAGGCATTTGTTCAGCAGTGGACGTTCTATGGCTGATATGATGTGCCATTGCAACAAAGTTACTACTTTTGTAACATCCTATGTACCAATCATCATCACATCATCATCATCATCATCACTACAGATGGGTGACCGGTCACCCATCTATAGACTGACTGCGCCAAGCGTTGCTTAACCTCGCCGATCGTTTACCGATCAGTGAGTGCAATTGGCTATAAACGCCTACAAATATTTCGGTTATAGTTTTCGAATAACTTGTTACGGTCGCAACTTCATTAACGAACTGAATTAAAATATCTACTGTAATTCGTCATAATATGAATTCTAGCACTTGACGGGATTCCAAATCTGAACAAATGTGAAACTGAAAATGTGTGCTTCAAATGTAATTTACTGAGTCAAATGGGTTTTCCGCTTTGGTCTTTGCTAATTAATTAAGTACTTTATCTGTTTTATTAAAATGATCTATAAATAAATTATTGCTGTATTTCATATATTTGAAAATCGCTCATCCATAGTGTATTGAAGAGTTATTATTGTTAGTTTATTTATGTTAGATTTGCATTCATAGTTGGTTAGAGTATGACGGCACAGTTAGCGCAGTGGCGCAGTGGCGTGGGTGTCGTAAAAGCAGACTATGGGATTAGCCGGAGGATGGGTAGCATCGTCTTTCGTGTGCATTAACAACCCAACTTCGATCGCGAACCCGCCTGTCAAGTATGGTGATTACGACAAAACCCCTCAATGACCTCACTACATACCTAGACCGGTCATTGGGGCAATCTTTAGGGGCAGCCTGAGCCCAATAGTGGACTTCATTCGGCTGAACTGATAATAATTAAGACGTACCTATAAGTATTGAAAACGCGTTTATTATAGGAAATTTGAAATCACAATGAAAATTGCGATCTTAAAATCTTATTTGCAATACTAGCTGGGACCCGCGGTTTCACCCGCATTTAATTTAATAGAAAGTTAGACTACTTCGACATAGACACTTGACATAGAATGTATATATTTGATTTCAAGGATTTTGTTTTATGCGCGGAACGCTAATTATTTTTCTAAAATAAAAGTAGCCTAAGTTATTCCTTATTACATCGGCTATCTGCCAGTGAAAAATCAAAATCAGTCCACCCGTTTCGGAGATTACCCGGAACAAACAGACAGACAGACAAAAAATTTAAAATTAGTTTTTTTGTTATAGGTCCCGTATATACTTTCATATGCATTTAGTAAAAAGCTGTTATTTTGACATTACAAAGAGACACTTCAATTTTATTTATTTGTATAGACAATCAACAAACCGTTCTGATAAATGGAGTTATTCGGCTGAAACGACGATGATGCTGACGACCATTGATGGTGAGCGTGCGATGTTAAACCATTAGATCGAGTCCGTGTGGTGTCCCAATGAAGAATATAGCACCACTCTATCCCCTCTCGTAGATATCGTAAAAGGCGACTAAGGCACTCTAAACCCGACGGATGGGCAGCAGCGACACTGCTGCGAAACAAAAGCCATTCTACGCTCACCAACCCGTCTGCCAGCGTGGTGAGTACTGGCAGCTTCTCCACATAACGACACGGCATGTTACCCACGGCACGGTACCCTGCTGAAGAACTATAGGCCCATCTCACTTCTGAGCCGTGTTTACAAGCTGTTTTCGAGAGTCATTACGAATCGCCTCGCCGGTTTCCGATAAGGCTTCAGTACCGTAGACCACACACATACGCTACGACAGGTTATGCAAAAGACCGAATAGTATAACTTGCCTCTTTGCTTAGCGTTTATGGACTACGAGAAAGCCTTTGATTCGATCGACACCTGGGCTGTACTGTAGTCACTCCAGCGGTGCCAAGTTGACTATCGATACATCGAGGTGCTGAAGTGTTTGTACGAAAACGCCACTATGTCAATCTGACTATAGGACCAGAACTCAAAACCTATCCTGCTGCGCCGAGGAGACAGACAGGGAGACGTTATCTCTCCAAAACTGTTCTCCGTCGCACTGGAAGATGTTTTCAAGGTTCTGGACTGGAAAAGGCTGGGTATCAACATAAACGGCTAGTACATCACTCAACTTCGGTTTGCTGACGATATAGTGGTCGTGCATGCACGGAGCACCTCAGTGGAGCCTCTTAAAATGTACACGGACAAGATGAAGATCGTGTTGAATATCCACGTAGTACCAACTTCCGTTAAGATCGGAGAGTCTATGCTCGAAGTTGTTGCCGATTATGTATACCTGGGGCAAACTGTCCAGTTAGGTAAGTCCAACTTCAAAAAAGAGATCAACCGTCAAATCCAACTCGTCTGGGAAGCGTTCGGGAGACTGCGCAATATCTTCTCGTCCAAAATACCCCAGTTTCAAGACGAAAGTCTTTGACCAGTGTGTGTTGCCGGTGATGAGCTATGGTTCTGAGACGTGGTCGCTTACCATGGGCCTCACAAGAAGGCTCAAGCTCACTCAAAGGGAAATGGAGAGGGCTATCCTCGGAGTTTCCCTGCGAGATCGAATAAAAAATGAGGAGATCCACAAAAGAACTAAGGTAACCGCCATAGCCCGAAAAATTACCAAACCTAAGTAGCGTGGCAGTGGGCGGGCAACATTGCTCGTAGAATAGATGGCCAATGGGGCTGAAAGGTTCTCGAGTGGTAACCGCGTACCGGAAGATGCAGCGAGGGCAAACCCACCACGAGATAGACTGACGATCTGGTGAAGGTTGCAGGAATCCGGTGGATGCGAGAAGCGCAGGACCGGTCGTTGTGGCGATCTTTGGAGCCTATGTTCAGCAATGGACGTCTTTTAGCTGAAATGATGTTACCCATGGTCTGTGGGGGAGGTTTTTATTCAGCAGTGGACATTTTATGGCTGATATGATGATGATGAGATTCAGGTTTCTTCGCGATGTTTACCTTCACTGTTAAAGTCAGTACTATATTAGATAAACTAATAACCCGCAACTCAGTGCTTAAGCGAATCCTTAAACCTGAGGGGCATCGCGTCTAAAATACAGCACTTACTATGTATCATATTAAACAGTGCTATTCTGGCAATCACATGTGTGGTGTTCCACAAGCACACTATTGAGCAGTTAGCCCTGAACAACACCGTATTCAGGAATCCGCAGCCCGCTGTCCCGTATCCTTTTTTAATTGAATTGACCAAGTGGAAATTCTACATGATCTTCCTCCACCCCGGGGAAGGACGAAGGGGCATGCTGGTCTACTACCATCTAAAACCTCTGAAGTGGTCATCTTCGGCACCTTAGGGCAGCTCCAGGTCGTCGTATGATCACACCAAAGCCACCCACTGGTGCCACGCCTATAAGTACATCTCGGAGAGGGTGACTATAAAGTGGTCGCCCCCCCGTGGAGGATTGTAAAGGATCCCCCGAAGTATCCCTGTGCGCTGTGCTATGCTGCGCACACGGCCCCGTGTGACCACATGCACGCCACCGACTTCTCGTTGCTCACTCGGTGTGGGCACGCAGATTCCCCAATCTACGCATCCACGAACCCAGAGGTCCCCCGCTTTGTAGCGACGGCAGAGGTTTCAGACACATGAGGATAAGATGCCAATGTGGTTGTTACCCCGGCACCATCTCCTTTTACTTCGAGCAGGATAAGCCCTCTCCCAATCCCGCTGTGCGGTCCTTCTGGAGCTCTTACAAAGGGAGACCACTGCGTTCCAGTTTTCGTGCGATGCCAACATAGCTGACACAACTGCCGGCAGAGAAAGATCTTGACGGTCCGTTCGTTTCCCTCGGCAGCCTACGCAGGGCATGCCTCGAGCGTGTGCTGTGCGGTATCCTGATAGCCATCACAATGGTGGCATTGTGCCGTGGCCTCGCGTCCTATCCTGTGCAGGTACGCACCGATACAAACATGCCCGGTGAACACCTACGTCATGTGATAGGTGACGCGGTCGCTCCTTCTGAGCCAGGCTCCAAAGAGCGGCAGGACGGCCTCGACGACGCGCTTGGTCAAAAACTGCATCCGCAGGCGGTGACGCCAGCTGTACACATACCTGATGTTGTAAAACCTAAAACTATTGTTATATCAGCAGCAGGTAAATGAGCGCCGTAAACAATTTTTCTTTTTGTATGTCATTCGTTAAAACTCCCAGCAGGACAACACAATGATCATAACGGTTCTATTCTACGTTGTATCAAATACTGGGAAATCAGTTTTCATGCCACTTGGTTTGGTACAAGACAAAGAATAAGACATCTCCTCACCACCGGTGGACTTGACAAAAGGCAGCTAAAGTCAGTCGAGAGTATGACGTTCCTTATGACTAGTTATTCTGATTTTAAGTCATTACCTACGCCCAAGGACATTTAGCACACGAGAGGTGCTCATAATTTCGGCCGATTACAGTCCATTGCTAGACACAAGCCTCCCCCGCACAACGACATGTTTAGGTGTAATGTACGCTCATTGGGGAGCTTTTCTATAATCGCCTGGCTCTTGGAAGGTGGATTGGTGATCGCAGTTGAGTTCTTAATTTACTTGAAGGACGCTCATTCCCATCCTCCAACTAATCCCATAGTCGCTTTTTACGACACCCACGGTATGTATGGATTAGTGGTATTATTACCGAGTTACCCGAATGTCATGTATCATATTCAACGTATTGGGTGATAACAGTGAAATAAGATCAATTGCCCTTAAACTTGCTAACTTTTAGGAGGAAGCCCTCACGGAAGCCCTTCTTGGCCTGTAATATACCTTTTGTCATAATTCTAAAATCTACCCACAGTGGTTTTAAAGGAGGAGTAGGAGAGAAGGAGCAGGCATGCCTATCCAAAAATAGAAGTAACTGAATAATTTATACTTAGGTACATTATGAAAATTTATGTTGTTGTTTAAACAAAGCCCACGCCAAACTTACTAACAAACAAGTTTATTTTAGAGTAATTTAACCATAATACGCCCACAAACAGAAAGTAGTATAAACTGTTATTACTTCGGTAATAGAGTTTGATATTGGAAAACTTCAATGTTTTGGTAGCTGTGTAGGAATATTCGGGAAAATTGTATCAAAATATTTTTTTACCTTCTCATTAAACCTTCTTTTCTAGTTTTACTTTACCATGTTCCTTTTATATTTAACCATCTACAGTTGGGTAAATTTATATTGCTACCATCAGGCGTGCCGTATGCTTAATTGCCACCTTAGCGGTATAAAAAATATTCCACCACTCCATCTCCTCCCGTGGATGTCGTAAAAGGTGACAAAGGAACTTGAAACCAAAAGGATGGGCAGCAGCGTCCTTTCTGTGAAACAGCAGGCATACTCTGCATTCACCAACCCATCTACCAAGGGTGGTGAGTCAGTACTCACCTCGCTTTATATTTTAGGGGCATTTGGCAGAAATTCCTCATTTGTGGAAATCTATGACGGAGACTTTTGTTCATATGTGGACGTCATTTGGATGATATGATGAATATAAATTAACAAATATTCATACAGTCTGACTATCCAAGTTCTACAAAGTGAGAAAACGTGTACTCAGTTCGCGTAAACGGTCAATTAGTACAGTAAATACCTACATGTACAAAAAGCGACAAATTACGAGTCACTCGAGGAGATGAAAGCACTATACTATTTAATTTTATTCAACGGTTCCTTTTCAATGAAGGCACTATCTATTATTCAGTATTTTATTGTAAAATTATCTCGGTAACTATTTTAAGACATTTGGAGTTACATTTTATCATTTATTAAAATAATGGAATAAAATTACATCGGTGTCCATTTAGCTTAACGATAACAGAAAAACTCACTAGATAAACAAACATTACGATGCTTCAACGCATCCGTCAAACACTCTCTTGGAGATTTACTGCTGATCCCCACTTGCCCCGTTCTGCAAACAGGTTATTTTGCTCTGTTCGGGCAAACGCAGTGGCCAACATCAGCATTAGCTGCAAATCCTCCAGAGTCTCAGCGTTCCTCTCACATTGTCGAGTACATAGAAAAGTCCACCTGGATAAGTCTGTTATAAAAATATATTTATTTCTTGTCCTTTCTTTTTTTATTACGTCTATGAAGTCCTCTGCATAATCTATAGACAAAGTTACATACAAACAAATTACTGGCACTTATGAAACGTTAGAATTTCAGTTATACGGTTTTAATTTGTTGATTATATAGAGAAGAACCGACAAAATTCTCCGTAGATACCCACCGGTTTACATATTTGAGATTTGTAATGTTGATTGACATAAATTACAGTAAAATAAGCGAAATGTTAATGGGTACGGTGGCTGGGAGAAGTGGAATGCAGGCGGCTTGTAACTGGATGGGTGAAGCCTTTGTTCAGAAGTGGACGCCTTCAGCTTATATGATGACGATGATTATGAAGCAGAAAAATGTAAGTTAATGTGTAAAGGAAGGAGCCCGGAAGGATATGTTCCTTCGGTAATATATTCTGTATAACATATAAAATTTAATATGTACTGTGATATTAAAATCATTTCCAAACAAGAAACAAGAAACGCATCCTCTCCTCTCGCACGCCAAGCATAGAACATCGCCATCAACGCTGCCAACAAAACAAAATCTTCTTAAAATATATAGTACTTTACATTTCGCATTTACATAACAGTCTTACTCTCAAACACACACACATACTACCATAAATACGCCACCCGTTTGCTTAAGTATGTATTTCCAGTTAGTAAATGGATGTAAAAACAGCAAGTATCATTCAATTCCGAATGTCTGTCCCGTGACTCGTGATCCACTTAGAAGTCAAAACACTCGAACGGCAATCCCAGTCTTATTAGTGTAAACTTAAGACTGAGCAATCGAGAAACCACTCAAGTGAAATTGGCTGAAGAGTTATTATTAGCATAACAAGCCGTAGTTAGGACTTATAACGATAAATTATAATGTAAGTACTGAAGTATGTAACATTGAAGCTGGATATTTTTGGAAAGAATAATTAATCACGTAAGACAAAAAAAGATGAAGGTTTATTGAAAACTGCAAGGTTTTAAGGAAATTAAAATAGAAGGAGGAATTAAATTAAAACAAGCTTTTCATTGTTTTAATAGCTTTGCAGATGGGAATGCGTAACTCTATTCTATTATTGCTTATGTAATGGCCGCTGTAAGTTCTCATTATAATGACAAATTTTATTATGGGACTTACGATAATATACATATATTATGTGTGTAATCTTTTATAATTAACGGCACGGTTGGCAATTGGCTACCTGCAATCTTTATTGCAGGTTCGATGCACGGAACAAATACATTTATGATCTACTGATAGTGTGAGACCCGATGTCTTGATGTCTGGGCATTCTAGATTTATATCTATAAACTGTACCCGAGATATAGGAGAAATTCTAGGCTTTCTCGTGTATTTCTGGGATATAGTTTGTGCGGCAGCGTATTTTTTTAATATAATAATAAAGAAATATCACTGCGAGCTGCAATATGCCTATAGGGTAACTTTTAACATTGATTATTCATCATCATCATATTAACCAAAGGACGTCCCTATAGATTTCGCAATTATGGCGTAATTTTGAGGGGAATTTGCCAATACTCACCACGCTCGGCAGGCGGTTTGGTGGGCGCAGAATGGCTACCACAGAAGGGACACTGCAGCCCATCCTTCTGTTTTAGAGTCCCTTAGTCACCTTTTACAACATCCACGGGAGGAGACGCAGTAGTGCTATATTCTTAATCCGGACACCACACGCTATCGTCACCATATTGACTATTGACAGTTAACAATAAAAGTTGGAAACTAAAGCTGATTATACAAGGAAAACAAATTAAAAGGGTTTCCTTCGTTTAAATGAAACTACAGCTGTGCAATTCTTGTGGTTCGCGTGTAAACATATCCTACGTTGGCCAGATATAGCTTGGTAACATCCATGCTAATCAGAGTTTAAAACTTAACATACTATGATCCAGAAATAAATCAATCAGTTTCCAAGATTCCATTGTACGAACAAGTAAGAATTTAAGGCGATTGTCAGCTCCACTAAAGGAAACATAAACATTCTCTTGAAAAGAGCATTTACATTTTTTTGCAGTCGGTTTTACGAGTTCCACACGTCAATAAGAAGTTGATACATTTTGTATTTCTCTTTTACGCGCAGATCGATGATCCAATTGATAAGAACTCACAAAAATATTCACAGTACCCTTATCTATCGCCTCATTGTTTGCACTATCTATGTTTTCTATATCTGCGTCTCAGAATAGTGGGGATGCTTTTGTCCTGCCGATGGATAGCGTCATCTATTCTCACTTAATACGAATACAATGAATGGTATTCTCGGCTGATTTCTTCGCTTTTGTTAGTGAGCTGCCGATGTTGGCAACAGAAGAACATTCAAACGTTTAGCGCCGTCGTCTTCCTGTTTGAAGTTTATTTTGTTATGGTGCCAATTTGAGTGGAAGTTCATTTATGGTAGTCGTATTTTATTTTCGTTTTAATTTATCAAGCATAACGGAATGGATTATATATAAATGTTTATTGCATTGGATAATTATGATGTTAAAAATGACATCCAATCTTTTAATCGTGTGTGTTTAAAAATACAAACCATGAATAACATAAAATGACACATTTTTCCAAGGGGGTTCGCAGAATAAATAATACGGCACATGTTACGATCTTAAATGCTATATTTCCTTCTTTCACATTGGTCAAATTTATCGTACATCCCTTACTTTTTAAAAGATATTACCAACAAGGTCAGTGTAAGTATTTCTAGGGAGTCTCCTTCTGGCAATTCCATTTACATATATTGGAACGACAAATCCCTTAAAAAGCTTTAAATACTACGCCACTTTAACTAAAATACAAAATCTACGCAAAATGAAATGCAAAGCATCGAGACAATTATTTTGAAGTTATAGCAAAACATATACAGGGTGTCCAGTAAATAGCATGACTTACTGCAGGGGGTGAGAGCTTGGGTCAATACCTACCAAAAAAACACAATATATGTTCAGCAAAATCTTACGGATTTACAGTAGTACAAACCGAAATATCGAAAAATCTCTACCTTGACACAGATTTTTAAGCATCTCGTAATGAAAAATTCCTTTTCCAGTTTTTTTTTTTACCTCAAATTATTTGTAAATAGTTAATTTACTCATTGATAAGTCTTTATTCTATTAAAAATTAACGTTTTTTCAAGAAATACAATTTTTATTTAAATTGCTGAACATATATTGTGTTTTTGCTATTTACTGGACAACCTGTATATATCAAAAGTATACTATAACAGCTTATCACCACGGCCAAGTTGTTACAGTCGGCCAATGAGAATATGTTGTGAAGTTCCCTTAATATTCACTTAAATTTAACTCCGACTTATATTTGTTTTATATTACAATGTCCGAAGATGTACGCAAGCTTCACGGGGCTAGAACATATGTATATGTACATAAAATCTCTCCATCAAACTCATGTAAACAGAGGCGCGATTTTAACGACTTATCGATGAGTGCCCTGCGTGGGCTGCCGAATGAGTATCCTGGTCGATTAGATCGCACAATTCTATCTATGCGAGCAGTAGAATCGGCTATGTTGCCAGAGCAGGAAAATTTGAGTCCAGTGGTCTCCTTCTGTGAAACCCTCATGCTTCAGAAGGAGACCGCAGAGCGGGATCGGAAGAGAGCCACTCAAAGCTCCCAGCACCGTATCCTCCACAAGGCATCAGGTTAACAACCACCCTGGTGACTATTTCTAATAAGTCTGAGCCCCCTGCCGTCGCTATATAATGGCATCGCGTTTACGGGCGCGCAGGTTAGGGAATCTGCGTGTTTATACCGAGCGACCCTCGGAATGACAATGGCGTGCACATGCTCATGTGCCACCATGTACGCAGCACAGCGCACAGCGAGGCTTGGGGGGCATCCTTTACAATTCTCGCGAGATATAATTGGGGCAGCGGCTGCTGTACAGTTGCCACCCTTTTACTAAAGGTGGTTACGTCTTATTGTCACCCCCTTCGGGATATGCCTAACGGCGTAGTCCCAATCGGCGGTTCGAGATAAAGATTTATCGAGTTCCTGAAGCCCCGCTTCGGAGCAGAAGATAACTACTCAGGTGGTTTTAGCCAGTAGGAATCCGGCATTCTCCTCCTTCCTTCCTCGGGGCCGAGGAAGTACGCGATGTATTTCCATCGCGTTAAGTAAAGGAAAAAATCTGCAATACAATTTATAGTTGGTTTGTTTGTGTGATGTCTTGTAGTTGTATCGGAATTGTCTCCACACTGCAAAGTTGTTAGTTCATGTATTTGTTGACTATGTTCAGTTTTTTGAGTAATACTTTTAGTAGTTTTGATCTCTCCTTCATTAGGGATCAGTTATTGAATTACGACTATTATTTTTTATTGGTATACTCATTGCGTGTAGTAAAACGAGACACAATTAAAAATCTATTGTGTGTAGACACAATAGATTTTTTATTTAATATAATAATTTAGGCTGCCGGCAATTAACAAGCGAGGGGATATGTTTTGGTGTATTATTCCATGTGGTGTCCGGATTAAGAATATAGCACCTCTCCATCTCCTCCCGTGGATGTCGTAAAAGGCGACTAAGGGACTCTAACCTAGAGGGATGGACAGTCTCTTCTGTGGAACAGCAGCCATTCTGCGCTCACCAACTACCAAGCGTGGTGAATACTGGCATCTTCTCCTGAAATTACGTCACACGGTATATAACTAGTCAGATGACTATGGACTATAGGGGAGGCCTTTGTTCAGCAGTGGACGTTTTTTTAGCTGATATGATGATATCTATTCTATTCTATTATAATATCCTGTCCCACTATAGGACACATACCTCTTCTCATAAAGAGAAACAACGAGCATTGATCACCATGCTTACTCACTACGTGTTGGCTATTTTAGACCATTACATTTTTAAAACTTTGTCCCTCACTAGGATTTCTCCTGTGTCGTGGAGCGCTTACAGATACAAATTCCTCACATAATACTGGATGTATGTACTGGACCCGGAACAACTACCTGCAGATAATACTAATATTTGTTCCGTGCGGGAATTGAACCCTCGAATTGAAGCGCAGTAGCTGACAGTTTCAGCCGCTGCACCAACCACCATCACCACCACCAATTTCTAGTTAAAATCATTGGTGCTTTGACCGACTAAGAAGGCACATATGACAAAGATCACATTGGTACATGGTCAGGTTCTTAAACCCACAAATCAGTAGTTTCTATAATAGCAATATGCAAATATTCGTTTGCTACAAATAATCATCATCATCATATCAGCCGAATGATGTCCATCACTAAACAAAGGCCTCTCCAATAGATTCGAACAACTGTGTCGTCATTTTGGGGAGATTTGCCACTACTCGCCACGCTTGGCAGGCGAGTTGGCGAGCGCGGAATGGCTTCTGCACATAAGGTACGCTGCCACCAAAGATATTGGAAGAAAGGAGATATGCCATGTAGATCAAAATTTATGCAAGCCTAGAAATCTGAGAGCCGAGAAAGAATGAACTGAATAAACACAACATTATAATTGGCTTTGTAGGTAGCCAATCATACCGAACGTACAGACCGCAAACGACAGTCATACCACGCAACGCGTAAGTTTATTGGGATTACCATTCGCTGTTCTATTTACTGCGTTTGTTATTCACCGATTGCTAGTTAAAAGTGGTAGATAAAAAGCATTGTATTTTGTACAAAAATAATAATGTCGTTCTGCTCCATCAATCCAAATGTAACATAATAAAGAAAACAATAATTTTTAATTTATTCTTATTATAGACAACTTCAAGATTTGCATATTATCCCCGAACAACACGACTATTTAACTAAGTTTCACTTACGCGATTGTATCTCAACTGATGTTATTAAACGGCCATTTTTTCCGGATGGCCCAAATTGGGCATGTCGCAGTGGCGCGGTTACGCCTCCGTACCGCTTCTTATTTCCTATTTCTGTGGCTGCCACCTATCCCTCTGGTTTCAAGTTCCTTAATCTCCTTTTACGATATCCGCGGGAGGAGATGGAGAGCTGATATATTCTTAATTCCGACACCACACGGAATAATTATAGAAATAACCATAGGAAAAATTGCCAGTAGGGTATCAACAACTTTTTTATACGGTATTGTGCCCACTCAGTCCTTCCCTGAAATAACTATAATATGTGAGCAACTGAAATATTTCACAACATGTCCAAAGGGTGTCAGCGCCTAATGGCTTACACATGAGCGGTACAAACGTTTGTCGCGTGGAAATGATACAATAGAATCTACTTCATAATTGGACAAACCACAGTATTTCATTGACTGCCCATTTCATCAAACTGAACAATATGTGACTCCCACATCCGCGGATAAAACCTAAGTGAAGCAAAAATTACTCGGTTGTTGACGCCACTGACAGTATTTGTACGTCAATTTAACTAACAATACAATTAGCCCTTGGCGCAGTAACAGAATACTAATTGTTCTGGTGAAAATACGAAGCCGACAAAAACATAGTTATTCGGTGGAAACATGTGTTATTGTTTAGCGTTGGATAGCGAGCGTAATTAACGGAGTATTATTGTATTCATATAATAATATGATTCATATTTGGAAATCAGATACGCTGGATGTTTTTCTCTGTATAGTAAAAGAAGACAAAATATGGTGTCAAATATATGGATAGCTGATAACATAATACTGGAAAACTGATCACAAAGTCCATCCTAGGAGAACTAATGAAGATTCCAATTTTAAAAAGCTTTTTTCCATATCGTGCTGCGTGTGGTGTCTCTGTCTTTGTTTTTAGACTATGTGTGTATTATATTGTCTGAATAAATAAAAAAACTGTATTTTCTCTCATGTCGTAAAGTTCGAATTACAAACTTCAAAACGCGTTTATATAGACATACTACTTTATAAACACAACACTGAAATTTTAAAATAGGATCGAAATGAATACAACTTTTCTGTAATAAAATAATGTTATAATACTTTTTTTTACATTACGATACAGGAAAAATCCAAGAACTTAATATCGCCAAGGAGATTCCATCAATTTTTTTTTCTTATTGAATGCATATGAAGAGCGCGTCAATTTTAAAGCATTACATTACATTAGGTATTAAAAAACTAATGTGATACTATTAAAAACTTCACCTACGTTTCGGTTTATAACCACATTTTCGCGTTTTAATAACCCTCATTATGCACCAGTTTCATAAGCAACTATTATTGTTCAAATAAACATAATGCTACTTACAATTGGCTCTACCATGTGTCATGTCGTCTCTTTCGTCTTGGATGCATTGAAATTGCTATATAGGTACTAAAATGAAAAACCTGAATAAAATAAAAAACTAAATTAATTGAATTGACATAAAATGTGCAAAGCTTGTGACGAGTATGTAAGTGCGGGAATATTTTAAGATTTAAATCATTCGTTTTCTTTTACTAATAACCTAAGTTATTTATAAGCTAAATAGTGTTTATTACACAACTTCTACTATCCACGTTAGAAATCCCTATAAAATGCTTGAAATACTGTTATAATAATTATATATTTACAACAGATTCCATTCAAACTGCCGACAACATCCAAAATCATGTAAGTGCCACGATATGTAAGGTCAGATGCACGCACAGCTATGTAGCTGTGCGTACATCTTGATATGTATCAAGCTATACATTTCCAGTATACGCTGATCTCGTATTTTATAGGCATTCTGTATAATGAGAGGTCAGTCAAAAATATAGCTTGATATGTAGTTGTATGTACATAACTGAAGGGTAGTAAAAATTCGGTTATCATGGTTACGAGTATATGGTGATGTCCAAACATCAACAGAGTAACTTATCACTCCTGTAAGGACGAAAACGAATTAATATGGCACAGTATGAGCGGGCGCGCCGCCTCTCCACAATAGTTACGTCGCCGTTATTGAGTCTAGTGTAGAACTATGAGGTAATCTGCGCCAGTGTATAAACGGAGTTTGACTATGCCTTATAGGTGGGTATATTTTCTAGCAAAAGTTTGTTATAACACTGCAAAGGCCTCTTCTCATATTTATAAAAAAAAAACACATTATTGTGATATTTTTCGCATAAACATGATTTAGCATTAATTTTTGGAAACATACAAAACTCTCTTTGTGATGTTTACAACGAAAGTGTGAGAAATGCTCTTTAGTTGTCAGAATTTAAATATTAATTTTGCATATTATTTGGTATTCGTTAGAAAATTATAGCTCTCTTGTGGAGGCCCCGGAGCTATAGCAGCGGTTGCCCTTTCCTAAATCCGGCCCTGGCTCTGACAATAATAAATCAGTTTGTATTTGTATAATTCCTAAAGTAGTCGTATCCGTATTAATGACGTAATTACTTTCATCATCATTTTAGCCAAAGAACGTCCACACCTGAACAAAGGCCTCCCCCATAGATACCACAATTGGGTCATCATTTTGGGGGATTTTCCAGTACTCACCACGCTTGGCAGGCAAGTTGGTAAGCGCTGTATGACTACAGTTCCACAGAAGGGAATACTGCTGCAAATCCTTCTAGTTTAGAGTCCCTTAGTCGTCTTTTACGACATCCGCGGGAGGAGATGGAGTGGTGGTATATTCTTAATCCAAACACCATACGGAATTTTACTTCTACCATCACCTTTAATTGAGAGCACCGAACTTGAAAGTTTCCACGCACCCTCACATATTAACATCGTGCCCAATCATGAGTTCGTGCTATTACTATAGTTGGATTGCCCACGTTTTAGTAATAACATCAATTTAGCTTAAACAGGCACCGTTCATATCAGCCACTTCGAACTTGTTACTAACTCTTTTTGAACCAACTATATTATTATAACTTTATATTTGGTTCGCTTTTATGTTGGGTAACCCTGGTGTTTTTGCTGTTACGGAGTATCAAACGGCACCTTTTTATGACACCATCATTTTGGGTAGAATGTGATAAAAAGTTAAAATACTCCGACATGGTCTCTTCAGTACCTGTTATATCATTTACCTATAATAGAACCAGAAAAACTTCAAGCAGTTTTCACTAAATGCGGTTTCTTAGAAACAATCTCAACAGCATACGCATCAATGACGTCTGAGATAAGTCCTCTATAAATAGTTAGACTTTCTATTTGCAGAATCCGGCCACGTCTATGGAATCGATCTGCAAAAGCATGGATGATTAGCGAAAGTTTTGCTCAATATGCGACTATAAGCCACTACTCAAAAAGTTCTACATTTGTCATGTAAAATTCCACTTATCTACCTTTTTTTTCATTGATGCCCAGTGGAAATTCTTCATGAACCTCCTTCGCCCCGGGGAAGGGCGAAGGGGTATGCCGGACTCCTACCGGCTAAAACCACTGGGGTGGTCATCATCGGCACCTAGCATTCACTCACCCTATGTTCGATCAACGGGCATCTACCAGATGCTACACCAAAATGCACGCATGGCACAATCATGCGAAAAACGGTGCACGGGCACATCTGTGGCAAACACAAGATGTGCAGGAAAAGCGACACTTGGGCGTGATTCGGGATGTCGAGAGGTGCAATCCCGGTTTCACCATCGCGTGTTTCTGAGACTCACGGAGCGGTTTTCCCCATTATTACGCCGTTAGACTCTTCCACCTCCTAGCATATATCTCTGGCAGCGTCCATCTTATCAGCCAACTTAGGCAAGCCAGAATTTGCATGCCTTTTCTTGTCGTGGGGAAATCCTCATGGACTTCCTCCACCTTGGAAAGGGTGGAGGGGTATGCCGGACTAAAACCCCACGTTATAAAAACATCCTTCCACTTACCTTCCCGGGCACTAATTGGTTTCCACTCCAGCCAACTCATAAAGCCAAGCCGGAAACTCAGTAGACATATTTTCTAGATAATAATACTCTACTGTGCCGGAGATGAGGCCCTTGCAGCATGTCTGGAGCATTCGGAAAGCATTGTAACCACTCACATAAAGCTCTGACCAGCTAACTAAGGCATGGAATCCACTCCAGCCAGCCAATAAAGGCAAGTCACAGATAAGGCCCTGACCGACTCTATTGTTAATATAATTAATGTATAAACTCGAAACGTGATCATACGATACACTGAACATTATAATTATTAAATAAGAGTTTGTAAAAGTTATTCTTTGATGGTCGATCTCTGTTTAACTATCAATTAATAGTGATCAATTAACAGTTACCATTGCTCAATTAATAGTGAATTTCGGTATATGAGAATGTGCATGATGATATAATGAAATAATTTGGCAGAACATAGAGATACTTAAAATTATAAAACTTTATTTAACCATAAACATACACTTGAAAAATCTCAATTGCCACTTAAGTACCCGTCCACTGAAACATTAAAGCTGTAAATAAGAGTGAAAGGGACAAAAACTGCATGTAAAGTCTAGGGCAAGTAAAGCTGGAAGTCCGGCGTTGGCCATGTCCTGCTCCGTCTGCTACTGAAAGCCATTTAGTTCAATTTAGCGTAAACATAGTTTAGGTATTCCTGTGTTTTATGTCATGAGGGAAATTGCTCTCGTCATATCTAAGTCCCGATTTGTAAGCTTTTTTGCATGACTGAATAAATACTTGTAAGTGATTTTATAGGATAATTGTTCTAGGCTAGTGTGGGTTAGCGATCGGGAACGGATAGATACTAAGGCCTTGAACTGTTACGTAGCAATTTGGAATAAAGACAATTCTTTTTGTATTTGGTTCAGATCAATTTTGAATAAAGTCAATTCTATTTCTATTTGGTTCAGATAAAAGGAGGGCACAGAATTATATAGATCCCATATTATGAGCTTGAAAATCAATCTAAATGGAGCCATTTGTTTTCTTTTTGGATTATCCTTGTCTGACTTGAAATCATTATACCAATTTAAGCCCACCCAGTTTCTTTAAAATTTGTAGTATATAATTGCAATGAAGCAAAGTAAGGCATTTATCTAAATTGTCAATTTCAATTGAAAATTCCTTAGAAATTCTCCTCATTTCTTGTGTCGGGAAATAAAGGCAAATATAGCAAATTCCTTTGAGACTTGCTTTGTAGAACAACGACAAAACTGAAATAGTTATTGATCCATTAGGAATTCAAATTTCCATCTTTGAGGGGACAGAGTACCTTGTCTATGGGAATTTACTATTTGAAATAGAAATGGAGGGCCAAGTATGAACTTATAGGTAGAATTCCTTACGGAATATAATTTTGCTACTCTTTTGATATCAAATTTACATTAAACTAGTATTTTACATTGGCATTGGAGAGGCCTATCTCCAGCAGTGGACTTCTTTAGGGTCTTGATGATGACGATGATGAAATTAGTTTAGAATATTATTGGAATATCCTACATTGTGTAAATAAATACAATATGTCATTAAATGGATATTACTTAATTGTGTCTATTTCATTCATACATTTTAATTAATTTATTAGTTTTATATAGCGTCATCGACTTTTTTATTGCGGCAAAAAGATAGGTAATGCTTGAACGCACGCCTTCCATACTTCTAGTTCTGAGTTATTTTTTGTTTTATAAACGTCGCCCCACACTAGGATTTCACCTGTGTCGAGGGTGTGTTTACAGACATGAATTCCACATACATCCAGACCCGGAACAACTACCTGCAGATCATACAAATATTTGTTCCGTGCAGGAATCAAACCCACGACCCGGAGCGCAGCAGTCGACTGTAATAGCCACTGCACCAACCGTGGCGTCAAATTTGATCCCAGCCCGCAACTCAGAGTTTTCGGATTCATGTGCGGATCAGAATTAGATTATCACTTGCGTTAACGATAAAGGAAAACTTCGTGCGGAAAGCTGCACACCTGAGAGGGCTCCAAAATGTTCTCAATGATGTGTCCGCCAACCCGCACTAGGCCAGCTTGATGGAGTAAGGCCTAAAAGATTTACACAGACTTTATTAGTGATATTCTTTAAAAGAATTAGGTCGCACATATTTCGTTAAACACGTACAGTTATCGCATATTTTAGGCATGTGCGGTCACCCTTTGAGGCATTTTGTCTATACCTGGTAAGTTTTTAATGTTTATGTTTTAAAAAAGAAATTTGTCACACATAAGGATTTCTCCTGTGTCGTGGGAGCAGTTAACAGCAATAATTCTCACATACACAAAAACCTAGACCCTAAAATACTATTGCATATCTTACAGATATTTTTTCCATGCGGGGATAAATACCCGCGCCACGGAGTGCAGGGGTGCAATTCTCTAAGCTTAATCATAATGGCTCACCGTTTGCAACGTTTCCTTGAATAGCTTCAATTATGTCTTAGCGAATACCAAATAGGTTTTCACCGTTATTTCTATTCTGTATTCAAGGATGTATGGATGTTTGAGCTTAGACAATTGCACCTCTGAACGCTAATCAGTTAGCCACGGCGCCAACAGTGCCGTCAAATGTTATGGCTGGTTATTGATCTTATGCACAAAATAAGTCCGTGTTTTAGCAAAGTTCAAGTTGACGGCACGGTTGGTGCAGTAGCTGATACAGTCGGCTGCTGCGCTCAGGGTTCGATTTCCGCACGGAACGAATATTTATATGATCTGCAGGTAGTTGTTCCGGGTCTGGGTGTATTGTATGTGGAATTCATGTCTGTAAGACGCACACCCACGACACAGGAGAAATCCTAGTGTTGGGCCACGTGTTTTTCTACCGTTTTTTTTTTAAGTTTGTTGCAAATGTTCTAAAAGGAATCCATTGCGATATCTATATATCCTCTTAATCACAGCGTTTGCCTTTGTTCATTCCACCCTAACGGAAAACGGAGAAAATATATCAGGCATCTACTTACAGCAACTGCTGACATATCTCGCCGCCACCCCAATCATTCACAAACAGTAATAAAACCACCTCACCTACCATTTATCCCCGATTGTTTGTGATGCGAACGTGATTGTGGGCCATACGGACAAAGGGCGTACGAAGAATAACGCCAGATCTGAAGATAATGAGATTTTCACGAGTATCGTGATAATAATCGTTGGCATTGTTTGCGTGGCGGCTGCTAGTCGGCAATTATTAGAACAATGAAACTAGGAAACTGTTTATCAGATAGTAATGAGTAGTTATCCGTCTATAATACGTATTAGTCTAGAGATAATTGAGCTTCTGTATATGATAGGTGTGATCATCATCATTTCGGCCGAATGAAGTCCACTGCTGGACACAGGCCTCCACTAAAGATCACCACAATGACCGATATGGGTGTGTTGTGTGCTCATTGGGGGGTTTTGCCATAATCGCCACGTTTGGCAGACGGGTTGGCGATCGCAGTTGTGTTATAACTGTACTCGAAGGATGCTGTTGCACACCCTTCGGCTAATCCCATAGTCGCCTTTATAACACCCACGTGGTATTTTTAGCCGATACCACATGGCACTATACGTTTAAGTCCATCTGATTACTTACTATACGTTTCAGCCCGTATATATCCACTGCTAAATATGAGCTTTCTAATTATCACTACAATAATAGGTCGTAATTTTACCATAATCACCACTTGGCAGGTGGTTTGGTAATCGCAGTAAGTTGTTATTTGCACATGAGCGGATGCTGCTACCCATCCTCTTGATTGCCTTTTACGACACCCAGGGTGGAGACTTGCAGAGGTGTGGTCTATCCCGGAACCAAACGGAAATGTAATTACCACACTATACGTTTACTGTTCGTAAAATACATTATTCCAGCAAAAGTATAATCGCTTTGAACGCTGTGGATTTTCCTTCATAACAAACGTATCATTAGTACAAAGACCGACCATGGTCATCCATTGGATGTAACTGCCAAATTTTTAGAACATTGTCCAGATATAACTTTCCTTAAAATACACTTATTATCTATACACGTAATTTCAATGAAAAATGAAGGAACCTGAATAAGTTGGAATGGCCCAATAAAATTTTATAATTATATATATTAGAATTATATAGATTCATTTCTTTAGATTTTGATTTTTTCAGATGCTGATCACGTCGTTAATCTATAAAATCGGAACATACATTCATATTACCAAAGAATAATGCTTTACTGCTTGGCGCCCATATGGGATAGCCTGATGATCTATATTTACTATAAGAAATTGTTCTTCAACTAACATTCTCGTTTACCAAAATCTTTCTTTCAGACAGACAGACCAGAAATTGTTGCTTCCGTTGATGGTACACCTCAATTAAAATATTGAATTAATGTTAAATATACAGAAATAGTACCCTAAAGATTTGTTATAGTATAAAATAATATAGATATGTTTAGTGTTATATATGATTTGTCAAAAATAAGGTTTTAATGTATGTATTCCATACAAGTTTCCACTGTGCTATTACCATTAAAAATGTCAACTTACTTGAAACTGAAAATGTCAACCTGTAATTACTACAGTTAAATATGAGTACATAAATAATTACTACCTACGATTTGAAAGTGAAATTACATCTGCAGCTGAATGTAACAGTAATTGAATCGATTTACTGTGTCAAAGAAATTTTCTACAAACAAGTAATATGCCAAATGTAATGAAACAACGTATTTAGTGGAACTACACGGGCGATTAAGTTGCGCAAGTGGTCGTTTAGGACAAATTATTGTAAGTTGAAAGCGGACTAAAGTTCGTCCCATGTTAATGTTATTACTTGAACCTTTTCTTACCTTATTGGCATGTTATTTTGGAGAGTGCAAAGGCATTTGTAGTAGAAACAACATCTTTTCACACTGCGACATAAGTACATATGCTGAAAAATATACATATTAGCTTCATCCCCAATAATAAAGGTAATTGGCACTATTTAGTATCAGATATGCATATGAAACAATTTTTATTTTATTTTAATGTTTATATAATGTCAAGGTGTAGTGTTATTTCAATGCAAATCACTAGCTGTGTATTATATGTGGAAACTTGTAATTAGCTAATGTCTTTACCTATATCATGTAATTTATCATTTGTAATTAATCTGTAAGCTTTCTGCAAAACAAAATAAATAAATAAATATATTTTTGAGGCACTCATAACCAATTGCACTCATTAGTCGGTCAACGATCAGGTGATGGTCAGTCTATCGATGTCTGAGATATGACCACATAGCGGTATTTGAACTGCGCGTCTCCGTGCATCGGAAGGCACGTAAATTTGTCCCGGTTGTCGTCTTTAGACGGCATTCGTTAATACAAGCCTTTGGGTGGTTCGAACAACTATGACACAAAGTTGGCCACTAACCACCAGAAAGAAGTAGAAGATCAAATAACAAAAATTGGAATTATAATAATCATACATAATACGGTAATTTAAGCTCATTCTTTTAGGCAGTTGTATGAAATATTTACAAAAACGAAACTTTATATTTATATATATATATTATATATATATAATATTTCCCTAGCAATTGCTTCCAGGAAGGGTAAATAGAAATGCAGTATATTATGTTCTTCATTTTGGCCGAATAAAGTCCACTGCTGGATCACCACAACGATATGGGTGTGTTGTGGGCTCATTGAGGGGTTTTGCCATAATCGCTACGCTTGGCAGACGGGTTGGCGATCGCAGTTGAGTTGTTAATGTACTTGAAGGCTGCTGCTGCCCATCCTCCAGCTAATTCCTTAGTCGAATTTTGCATCACCCACGGGAAGAGATGGGGTGGTGGTATTGTGTGGTGGTAGAAACATATCTTAGGTTTCGAATTTATATTATCTTCATCATATCACCCAAAAAGTCCACTGCTGGACAAAAGTCTCGCCCATACATTTCCACAAATGTATTGATATTTTGGCCGGAATTTGCCAATACTCACCACGCTAGGCATTCCGTGTGGTGTTCGGATTAAGAATATAGCGCCGCTCCATGTCCTCTTATGCGTGTCGTAAAAGGCGACTAAAGGACTCTAAACCAGAGGTATGGGCAGCAACGTCCTTTCTGTGCAACAGCAGCCATACTGCCACCACCACCAACCCGCCTTCCGTTAGTCCCACGGGAAGAGACGGAGTGGTGATATACCTATTCTTCATCCAGACAGCACAATTAATATATGTAGATATTCTCTATAAAATTTAATAAACACGATTATCCCCAGTTTATATTTTAAATATACGAACGCTACCGAACTCGTAATTTATTCCGGCACAATGAAATATTCCCATCAATAATTCCGTGAGTCAGAAAATCATTCTAACTAGCTTCGAACTGCTCGCCGTTTGCAATTCCGAGTTACAGATCAGTCACTGGAATAACTTGTTCTGTTATTTTATTGTACCGACGTCTGGCGTCGTTTTAATACAAGCTTTTATTTAACTTCACTTGTTAATTCGTTACCAAATATTACCAAATAGACGGATAGATCGTTACGAATAATACTATCATCTGTATTTTATTTAGGCACAATTAAATATTCCCATCACTAATTCCGTAAGTCAGAAAATTGCCTATTTACTGTGATCATTGGGAGGCACATGTACAGCAGTGACTATGCTATTCTGTAAAAACTCACAAGCAATCTTACTTCTGAATCCGCAGTGAAATCGTTTATTTTATATTGTTTTTACCACTATTCACTGCGGATACAGAAGTAAAGTTCCTAGTGTATTCTAATTACTTCTGAATTTGCAATGAAATAAGTAAATTCGTATTATTTTCACTACTTTTCACTGCGGGTTCAGAAGTGAGTTTGCTAGTGAATTCTTACAGAATAGTAATGCTGATGTGTATGTGTTAATGGGTAATGATATATATCTCTGTAGGTCATCATCATCATCATATTAGCCAAAGGATGTCCACTGCTGAACAACGGCCTCCCCTTTAGATTTCCACAAGGAGCGGTTACATTCCGCCCTTATCCAACGACTCCCAGCGACCCTCACGAGGTCATCTGTCCACCTCGTTGGAGGTCGACCCACGCTGCGTTTTCCGGTGCGCGGTTTACACTCAAGAACCTTTTTGCCCCAACGGCCATCAGTTCTACGAGCAATGTGCCCCGCCCATTGACACTTCAGTTTACTATTCCTTTCAGCTATGTCGGCAACTTTAGTCTTCTACGGATCTCCTCATTTCTGATTTGATCTCGTAGAATTGCTCTACCAAGCATAGCTCTCTCCATAGCTCGCTGAGTGACCTTGAGCTTTCTTATGAGTCCCATTGTGAGTGACCGCGTCTCTGTTCCATATGCCATTACGGGTAACACACACTGGTTAAAGACTTTCGTCTTGAGGCATTGCGGTATTGTTGCCGAAAATACGTTGCGAAGTTTCCCAAACGCTGCCCAGCCGAGTCGGATTCGACGATTGACCTCTTTCTTGAACCTACCTAACTGGACAGTTTGTCTCAGGTAAACTTACTCGTCAAAAACTTCGAGAACAGAGCTCCCAACGGATATTTGGATAGGCACGACATAGGCATTCGACAAGACTTTCGTCTTGCTCGTGTTCATTTTAAGGCCCGTGTTGGTTCTCTGTAGGTGGAAGAAGGCATTCTAGAATTAACACATGGACCCTTTTTCAACATACTGGGGAACAGAGATGGTTAGCATTTTAGCAAGGAGGCTAATACCCATCAGTGGGTGAATCTGCGTCAGGAGTGATGTTAATTAACTAAATGACAGTATCGTTGGCCCACTGGCTAAATGATTTGCTTTCTGCGCAACGTGTCGCTCGTTCGATCCTCACTTGGAAGAAATATTTGTATCTACAGATAGTTGTTTCTGGTAATGGGTGTTTGTGCATGTGAAATGTATGTCTGTAAAATATACCCACGGCACAGGAGAAATCCTAATGTGAGGCAAAGTTATTAAAAAAGGAAAACCTACCCTAGGTTAATCAAATTAATAAGAAGTATTGGCCTTTTTTATCCGAATCCATTAATACAGTAGTCATTAGTCAACTGTCTCAGCGCAATCCTCCAGTTCTTGACAGAGGTAATGCCTACACTAGACTATATATCACCTGGGTCAGTAGAATCACCATGCCGGGACGGGGACGGTGGTCTACGAGGTACGCTAGTGCCTTACGCCTGACACCTAATAATCTGTTCTAATATGGATACTTTATTAATATCTTAAAATGGATTACGGCGTAAAATGGCGTCTTATGTACCGACACAAATCTTGTATGAAAATAACATCAATAGATATTGATACAAGTCAATGTAAAACTAACAACTGTTCAAATGTGTACTAGATATACATAAATGAGATTTACATTTTACAAAGAACAACAAAATGTCACTTGAAGTCACTAACTCTAGGCATGTCCCCCTGAGCCGGCGATAGCACTCGCCATGTGTCACGTAGAGCAATAACTACCAGAGATACACACAGTACTCGGCATTCATCAAGATGACTGACACTAGATTAGATATCTCCATATTCACTACCCCACAAGGGAATAAACTTGTCGGACTTGAGCGTCGGTGTCGTGTCAGTTGAAATGTATGAGAATTGTAGAACACTACTATTTTAGATATTACAATGAAAGCCTTATGTAGGAAGTTACTAGTGATTATCGGCTTTATGCAAACGACATAATAATAATATATACTTTGACGGCACGGTTGGTGCAGTGGCTGATACAGTCGACTGCTGCGCACTCGTGGGTTCGATTCCCGCACGGAATAAATATTTGTATTAGATTCGGGTCTGGGTGTATTGTGTGTGGGATTTGTGTCTGTAAGCGCACCCGCGACACAGAAGAAATCCTAGTGTGGGGCAACGTTTAAAAAAAATCGGGATGTTGAATCAGTTCAATGCATCATATCGATTTTCAATGTTATCATATTCTTTTTTGATTAGCTAACGATTATTTAGTTTATATTTTTGTTGCCGGCCATCAAAAACTTGTTGTGTTTGTACTTACAGTTTTTGAAGAAAGAAGCGTAAATGTGAGAGAATAAGATGCGTGTGTAATAACAATTTAAATTGCAACCAAAAATAATTTAAAATATGTTTCCAATAGCAGTCCCGGGTACGAACAAACCCTATGGTTACGAATAGCACCAACCTATGTCATCCCGTGGGTGTCGATAAAGGCGACTATGGGATTTGCCAGAAGATAAGCAGCAGCGTCCTTCGAGTACATTAACAATTAAACTGCGATGGAAACCCGCCTGAGAAGGGTGGTGATTATGGCAAGACCCCCCAATGAGTACACAACACACCTAGACCTGTCATTGTGGCGACATTTGGAGAAGGCCTGTGTCCAGCAGTGGACCTTATTCGGTTGAAATAGTGATGATGATGACTGGCATAAAAATAGTTAAACAAATAATTAAGTAAAATAAACAAAGATTTTACGGTGAAATAGTAACTAGTGAAATAGTGATGCTATTCACTGTGTATTTTCAGCAACGGTTGTTCACAGTAAACGTAGAGGAATGTACGCTTCTATCTGTTTACAATTTTGATCAATACATAAGATTAAATTCGCCTTTGCCTGAATTCCGTCTCAAAACTCTGCAATCAATGTTATTATAAAACTTTTAAATTGCACTTTTAACTTAGCATGTTTTGCAGTGGAATACATAAATTACTTTACTCTTTTTTCAATATTTGGTGCTTGGCCTTCGGTCTTTTTACACAAGTATAAACATTTTAATACTCACAAATGTCATAGGGTCGTTAGTCTTAATTCTTGGTTATTTGATAAAAATTATTGGTGACGTTATCTGTAATTTTATTTACAATAAAATTCATGATTTTGAGAGAACCTATTTGCTTTCTATACGTACAGAGATTAAATAGAAAAAAAAAAAAAACTTGAAGCTATTTGTACTTTTTTTTTTTAAACGTTGTCGTACCTGTGTTTTGGGTACAGTTTACAGACATAAATCTCACATACACAAACACCCAGACCCGAAACAACTATTTCTAGATCATACAAATATTTGTTCCGTGCGGGGCCAATCGCTTTACTGCTGCGTCAACCGTGTCGACGTCAATATGAAACGTATACACGTTTCATACGTGTTGATCTAAACCGTGTGGTGCCGGCTCAGAATGCCACCACCCCATCTCCTCCCATGGGTGTCGTAAAAGTCGACTAAGGGATTAGCCGGAGGATGGGCAGCAGTGTCCTTCGAGTACATTAACAACTCAACTGCGATCGCCAACCCGCCTGCCAAGCGTGGCGATTATGGCAAAACCCCCCAATGAGCACACAACACACCCATATCGGTCATTGTGGTGATCTTTGGTGGAGGCCTGTGGCCAGCAGTGGACTTCATTCGGCCGAAATGATGATACGTGTTGATCCATAGGCCGTTTTTAACAATGTCCTTTGAACCATTTTTATACAACTTTATACAATAAATCATTTTTTTATATGTTTTAATGATTAATTATTACAATTGAACGGACACTTCACGTGTGGTATAGTGACGCGTTTTAAAAAGTGATATCATGATTTTATTTTCTATCATGTGCCCCGACGCCATATTTAGACGAATACCTACTATTGTATTTTAGTGACTAGCGCTTTCAGCGCCTTTTATATGGATAATATTTTTTTTTTTTGTTGCAAGCAAACATTATAGTATTAACACCAAAGCGGCAGAAATCGCTGACTCGCTGAATGGGCCAGGTTATTTATTACGAGTGACATTGACACTAAACTAAATTTTTCATTTTGTTGAATTAGGTATGTATTTAGACTTGGATTTCCCTGAATAAATAACTAAAATAATATATTTTTTTTTACAATTATGTAGATCACAAGTTACTACTATAATATTATTTCCGAAGTTTTCCTTTACATCTACAGAGATTTACCAATTGGTCTTGAAAAAAAATACGCATTGAATTCAGAACCTCCTTTGTGTAGTCGGTTAAAAACTAGAAGGTTCGTGGCTCTTGGCGTAGTAATGTAGTAAAATGCATACACTGTAATCTGTAGGTCACACAAAAATAGTATTATTGTCGACAACACTAGTCAGACATATAAGTAGTTTTAATTCGTGTTTGACTATTTAGATTTTTAATTTTTTTAGCGCTTTTAGGTAAAAGCTAATCTTAATCTATTTTTCCATTTAGCGTTTATTAAACATTTTTTTTTTTAATGTGATGTGTACTTAAATGCCTAATATTATAAACTCAAAATTCGAAAGTTCTTTTGATGCTAATGAATTTTTAGAACCGTCTGATATTTTAATTTAATTTCAGTCGAATTTTGTCGTCATTTAGAACACAGAAAGCAATTTTATGTGCCCGTTGGTTCTTAGGCAAATAATGTATGGCCGCAGAACAATGTCATTTGACATTACCCGCAATATTTTGTATTGTGTAGAGTTTTGAGCATACTAAAAATATTGTTGGATATAAAATACATACATTAATTCGAATCCGTACTGGATTCGAATTAATGTATGTATGGTGTCCGGATTAAGAATATAGCACCAGTCCATCTCCTCCCGTTGGATATCGTAAAAGGGAACTAGAGGGATGGGCAGCAGCGTCTCTTCTGAGGAACAGTCGCCATACTGCGCTCACCAATCCACCTGCCAAGCGTGGTGAGTATCGGCAAATACCCCCCAAAATTATGAAACAATTGTGTAAATCTATGGGGGAGGCCTTTGTTCAGCAGTGGATGTATAAATGATGATGGTGATGAATTCGAATATAAATACACACATGCATAACTATGTAACCAATAAATTAAAATAAAATGGATACGCAACTTTGTCGACTAGGAGAGATACAGGTGCATTATTTTCATTTTCAGACATTTTTGGAACACAGAATTTCTACAGAATCATCCAGTTTCATACAATGGTTTAAATGAGACAGAACATTAGAAGCGGAAGATAATACAGGTAAACTGTCCGTCTGCAAGGACTTTGTAATTAGAGCCGCAATTGTTGGAACGGTCGAGAGGTAATATAGATTTAGACAATTGACGGTTGGATATAGGGAATAGGGAATTCTATTATAGAGCGTGATATCAGATCACCCGATTTGTCAGGTAACCATTAATTCTCGTTTTACATTTATTATAGGGGTCCAATATAATACTCACTAGAAACAAATTTTGAGGACCCTAGTCACTTTACCTAAAAAGAACTCAACCCCAAAAATATATGATATACCAAATTATAAAAGGTAAAATAGGTAATTTGCATTGTTAATATTGTAATGGTTCTGTTTAGGCGATAGTTTAAATATAAATATCGGTTGGCCAATTTTTATAAATGTACGCCAAACCTAATGAAACCACGTTGCTAATCATTCCTAAACAAACCACTTCGTAGAAGTTTTAATGTTACATAATTTAGTTGTAATGTGTGTGTATTTTTCTTTTTTGTATATTTTATCCATTAATTTTGATTATATTTGGTAAACAAATAAACAAAAGCCTTTATTATATATTGAAAACACATGTCAGAGAAATTAGAACAATTATAATGTATGGTATATATTATTGTAATAATAATTATAACTAGAATGCAATTTATTTGGAGATCTTAATTTTTTCTTCGATAAAACCCTCATCTGACTCACAGAAAGATGTCATAATAACACAAGAAAGAGGAAGAGAATAGAAGGCTACTTACGTTAAAGTAATAATTACCAGTTTCATGGAAACTAAAATAGATTGCTTTATAATATCTTTTTTTCTGAAAACAAGTACTAATCAAAGTAAACATCAAACAATACAACAAATCAAAGTAAGAAAAGTAACAAGGTAATCTCTAGACCGACCTCACTCCACCGATTTTTACTATAAGCCGCTTAAAAATACTTACACAGATGTATATTGTTCATAAATTGTTTTCTCCTAATGTTACCTCAGGGTGGATTTTCGGAGATGGATATGTTTTCGCTTTCAATACAAAAGTTCTTGTGTATTGAAAATGCTGTACCAATCGCTGGAAGAGATCCCAAGAGCACATTGAAAGCGTGTTTCGCAGATACATGTTACCTGGCGTCTTACCACCGAATAAACGTTCACTTAGAGTGGTTTGTCAATACGACTCGGAAAGCTTTTACTTTGCGCTCCTTGGAAAATACGTAAATATCTTGTTTTCGTCTCGCTGTAAGAAGTACATAATAAGTAAGAGCTTACCCTTAAGGGAATTAAAGTGTTGAGATACAACACTTTTATTCCCTTAAGGGTAAGCGTAAGTACGGTTAATCATATGAAATACGGACTCGATATGAAATGATTACTAGGAAGATCAATTGATTTGCATTGGTAGCAGTGCTTGCTACGGTCAGAATGGGTGACCAGTCTTAACACAAACCGATTTCTTGAAGCATCGGAAAGGACGTTAAGCCGTGGGTCCCGACTGTTCAATGAATATCTTTGACACTAGTTCTGGGCGGCCAGTAGGGTTGCCAGATTGTCGGGATTCGTCTATTCTGACGGATATTTCTGATATTTTATAAAATTCCCAGATTCCCGAAAAAAAAAAAAAAAAAAAAAAAAACATCAAACGATAAGTTTTATGCACAATTTATAAGTTAAATATATAAAATATACGTATTTTCCTAATACTCCTAAAGGATTCAAATTGATGGCCTCGACGAATATAAATGCAAAATATATGTGGCAATAAAAAAATGTTATTCATTGAGGGAATGTTTGCATAAGGTTTAATTGATCTCTTTTGAAGTGAGTTAATAAAAAAGACGATTTAAAAACAAAACGTAACATTTTGACTCTTGATATTTATTTTTTCAAATAATAACGCCAAAATCCCGATATTTAGAAATTTGAACGACATTTCGGTCCGATCTGGCAACCCGAGCGGCCAAAAGCTTGAATACCTAATAAAACCTTAGGATATCGGCTTCCCTCGTAATTGGTTTGAGCAGGCCCAGTGGCAGTCGCTTCGTCTAAAATGCTGATTATTTGGCCAAATCCTAGAAGTAGAACCATAACACGTATTTTTAAGAAAATTGTAAAGGCATTGAGAGAAAAGTTTGAGAGAATGGTACTCTCAAATTTTTCTTCTCCTTTCCTATTTATATTTGATGTTTATTAGTATATTTTATATAAAATATTTACTGTGTGCATTGTTATGTATTTTATATTATTATGTCTAAGTAATATTGTGTATGAGATTTTGTACACTTAACAGCCCAATATCTCTCTCCTTTCTTTCAGTCCATCCAAAGGTTGCCTGGATGAGATCACCTTATGCGATAAAAGCGCCCCATTGTACACGTATCTTTTAAAAAATAATCTTTTACGCATTATGTGGTGTATAACAAAGAGTATATAAATAAAATTAATTAATTAATTCTATAAAGTGGAAAAACTACAATGGTGACTTCTTTTATGAATAAATCAATTTTGTAATTTAGCTTGTATTTACCACATTAACCTGTTTTTTTTAAACGTAGTTCTACCCTAGGTTTTCTACTGTATCGTAGGTACGTACCTACAGTTTACAAACTTAGATCTCATACACACTCAGACTTAGATCCGAAAAAGTAGTTATGCTATCTACCTAAGTACTACTAATATAAGTTCCGTGCGGAGATCGAACCCGCGACAGAAGGTGCAGAAAGCCAATTGCTTAGCCACTGTGCCAAGCACGCTGACATTGTCATTATTACCAGGCTTGGCATATTGTCAAAAAATTATCTGTAAAAAGAATACGTTTAGAATATATTCCATTTCTGTCGACTACAAGTAGCTTTTTCCAATATCTTAAAGTCTAGCAAATCTAATTTGCCGTGTGGTGCCGGCTCAGAATACCACCACTTCTTCCTCCCGTGGGTGTCGTACAAGTCGACTAAGGGATTAGCCGGAGGATGGGCAGCAGCGTCCTTCGAGCACATTAACAACTCAACTGCGATCGCCAACCCGTCTGCCAAGCGTGGCGACTATGGCAAAACCCCCCAATGAGCCGACAACACACCCATATCGGTCGTTGTGGTGATCTTTGGGGGAGGCCTGTGTCTAGCAGTGGACTTCATTTGGCCGAAATGATGATGAAAAAAATTATGATGAAATGAAAGTCTAGCAACTTTCATGGTCTAGTATATTGTAAGGAACTCGTTTGCATACAAATGAAGTAACATCTGTCTGGTAACGGTTTTATTCGTTGTATTGACTAATCAGACATTTGACTGAGTTTGGTCTCTTCTCATCTCTTCAGAATTCCTAATGGATACAGTGTTTATAATTTCGAGTATATGTACCTGCATCGTTTCTTATTTATTTGTTAGACTCTTTATTGTACACCAATTGCTACAAAAAGTGCAAGTGCAATTGTAGTGTAATTGTACAGTGGACGTATAAATGGCCGATAAGTAAGTCAATTGCTGGTAGAGTTATGTGAGAGAACATAGTATGCCAAGGAAAATATCAAATTCAAGGATATTAAAAGCATTGATAAAATCCAGCAACGCTAAGACCGTCAGATTACTGATTCCCATGCCTGACCTAATATCATCCGTTATATTCACCAGCGCTGTGGGAGTACTGTGTCCAGCATGAAAACCAGATTGGAAGGCATTAAGTAAATTATTGAGGAAATTGCCAGGTGGGTTGTAGATGAGGCGTTCGAGTACTTTCGAGAAGAAAGGTAAAATGGATAAACGATGATATTCAGAAAATGATGCTGGATTAGGTTTTTGGGTCAGGGGCTGATATGGGCTTCTTTCAATTCGCCTGGAAAAATACCACTGGATAATGACTAATTAAGGATGTATGAAATGATGAGAAGCATAACGTATATGATGAGGAGGATCATATTTCGGCTGATACAGTCACTTCTTGCGTGGGAAGTAATCTATAAAATGCTCTTTTTAACATCACACTCAGAAAATAGACTCAAAATAAATGGTGAATAACTGGGAGTCCGGAGAGATGAAACTTTATTTAATGTGCTTGATTTTATTGTCTAATCACAGTAAGACGAGGCGTTAAAATGAACATGATGTAAATCAATGAAATAAATAAATAAAAGAGTCTATAGTCTTTATCTTTGTCCGCTGCCCACTCGACGCTGACCAACAAAAAAACTGGTCAAGTGCGAGTTGAACTCGCGTGGAGAGGATTCCGAAATTGCTGAATCTATTGTCTATTGTTGGATTCGGTCTTGTAACAATAAATAACTCATAAGAACAAACTTAACATTGTAGTTGTAAAACATGTTTTCCCATACATTCCAATCGCAAATGTAAGTTTGTATGCACAATATTGTAAGATTTACTATGTTATTTTAAGACTATAGACTTCTTATAAGTTTTCCTGTAATCTACAGGTAAGGTAATTAGCTACGTTTTTTCAGAATTTTAGAATCAGTTGTTTTGGAGAGAAGGGATCAATGGTCAATTTTGGTATATTTCCTTTAATAACTTTAAAACGATATATTTTAAAATTATAAGATCAATACAAATTCCTGATATGATACCCTCACAATGAGCCCTTCCTTTTCATATGTTACACTGTATAATTCGCAAAACTTTATTGTAAAAATTCTATATTGCTCCCTGAAAAAGACCCCAATATTAAAAAAACATTTATTTACGTTACACGTACATGTTTGGGTCGCAGAAATCCATATATGTATCAAATTTAAACTTAATCGGTCCAGTAGATTTAGAGCAAATTGGCTGTGACAGATGGATAGACAGACAGACACGAGTGATCCTATAAGGGTTCAACCGTTTTTTCCTTCGGACGTTCGGAACCCTAAAAATGATTATTTATCAATGTATAATTTATGGAATCAATCTTTGAACCTCAACTTGATGCCCAATTGATATTTTTTCTGCCTAGCATGATAAATCCTGACTGCTAACTAGAACTATTCTGTAGCTAAATCTTCTACGCTTGTCTTTAATACACTTAGATCGTAGCCACTCCATTTCCGCTAATGTGATATGTCCGGCCACAAGGTTTTACTACAAGAAGGACCATGCTATAACTTTTTCTCTCTAACAACGACTAGGTTACTAGACTAGTGTAAAACTGTTTTATGATTTTTGGGAACCTTGCCTATATAAAAGAAATAAGTGAATAATTACTTATAAATTGGTTTGCCCTACAAAACTTTATAAAAATATTTACATCTTTTTGTTAATTTGCCTTGGTTAATAAAAGTAGTTGCTTTAAGTTTGATATTGAGCATAACAAGTTTCAGCTATAAAACATCAATTTGGTCTTTGAATAAAACTTTAGATAAACTGAGGCAAACCTGATTAATTAAGTAAAGCAGAACTTGGTTTTGAGAAGTTTTACTTTTTTAAGGTCACAAGAGTACTATTATACCTTGTATTTTATGATGAAACATCTGATGGCGTGCGTATATGGAGGTAAGAACGGCCCCTTAAGGCCAGTTTCGTGACTTATCGGTACTCACCGCCTCACCGCTTCTTCTTTCATATATATGTATTCATTTATTTATTATGAACTAAATAAAAGAATACATATTACATTTATTAAGTTTTCGCGATTATTATTCATTATAATAAAACACTTTTAAATGGATTACAGTACGTACGTACATTTTGCAGCATTCGTTGTCGCGTCATTATATATTTTTAAAGCTATTTCATTTTATCTATCGTCGTATTTCTACGAGGAAAATTTCGGGAATCAAGGAAGTGACACAATATTACTATTTAAAAATGTATTTATTGCTTTTCGAAGTATTCTCCGTGAAATTTGACACATTTTTCCATACGATGGAACCAATCATTGAAGCAACCATTCCATTCGGAAGTTGGGGTCTCCAAAATGGCCGTTTTGTAGGCGTCCACAGCTTCTTTAGGTGATGAAAATCTCTGTCCACGCAATTTATTCTTTATTTTAGGGAAAGTATAGAAATCATTAGGGCTTAGGGCGGGGCTGTACGGCGGATGGTCTAATAATTCTATGTTTTCTTGCTCTAAAAACTCTTTTGTTCTGTGCGCGGTGTGAGAACTCGCATTGTCGTGATGGAGGATGATGCGGCGGTTGCAGTTCTCTCTACGGAGTTCAGAAACGACCTGTGGCAAACAAATGCTAGCATACCATTCTGCATTAACCGTTCTTTGTCCCTCAAGAGGAATAGTCGTAACATGGCCGGTTTTGGAGACAAACGTGGCCACCATTTTTTTTTGCAACACTCCGTGAACGAACAATTTTTGTTGGCTTTAACTCATTTTCGAACACCCAAACTCGTGACTGGTTTTTTTTTTTTCGTGTGCGTACGCATATATCCAGGATTCGTCACCTGATACGATATTGTATACAGCATTTGAGGATCCTGCGTGGAATCTTTCGAGAGTTCTGACGCACCAAGTAACGCGAGCCGCTTTTTGCTCTTCACATAGCAAATGCGGTATCCATCGGGAAAACAACTTTTTTACACCTGATTGTTCATGCAAGATTATTTGTATTTGACTCATGCTAATGTCTAAGGTTGCCTGAATTTTGCGGTATGTCACATGTCGATCTTCCTCAATCAGCTTACGCACAGCTTCAACGTTTTCTTGGGTGACTGCAATTTTTGGACGACCTTGACGAGGATCATCACTGAGCTTGACACGTCCACGTTGAAATTCAGCAAACCAGCGATAAATTGTGGTTTTGGATGGGGCTTCATCACCAAATGCAGAAATCATCCGGTCAACACACTGTTTTTGTGTTAAACCACTTCGAAAGTCATAATAAATCATCGCTCTTGAATTTTCTCGATTCAATTCCATTTTCTCAACGACTAAACAAGTTTGACAAAACCTTGTGACAAGACCGTGAATCTTTTTTAAAATAAATAAATGGTATTCGATTTGTAAAACCAAGGAGTTTTCAATTAAAAAGATTTTAATATGACAGGAACAGTGGAAATATTCCATTCCCGATACTTTTAGTGCAGCCTATGTATTGAAAGTTATTCGACGCACCCAGCAACCATTCACAGTGTCTTGGTGTTTTATGGTGTGGTATGTTGTTTGGTACTTTATTATTTTAATAACAGGATTCCAAACTGGTGTACCTGCGAACCATCTTCTCTATTAAAATTAGGATATTTTTTTTAATTTCAATAGCCTCACGAAACATTCTCGGTACATATCAGTTCTCTTTCGCGAGGACTTGACGTTGATCGAGACGAAGAAAATGGTTGGGTTTTTTCTAAGGCATGTTTGCTCACTGCAGACTTTGTCGAGCGTCTATGCGCCGATCCATGATTGAGATGGAAGTGAGAAGAGATTAACCATGGTGACAGAGTTTTTGAAAATAGAGTTATGAAGAGGAGAAAGGGCACCACCCACACCGAAATTACGCTAATCTGAGATGGTTTTATCAGGGCGGACAAACTGCGAGCAGCTCCGAAGGTAGGATTCGAAAAGAGTTACGGTGGAAGGAGAAATATTTATAGGTTTGAGGCACCCGAGAAGATGTCAAAGTCAACCGAGTTAAAAGCGCTGCTAAAGTCAAGTAACACGAGTATAGTGAGTGATTTCGTTTCGAAAGCCCAGTGAATGTCGTCAGTGACTTTCAAAAGTGATGTTACTGTGCTATGGCCGGGATAAAAACCTGGTTGAAAGTGTATATTGTTGATAGATCCTTCAAATATGATACGTTTGTACGTAATTTATAAAAATTAAATAATTATTTAATTGAAAAAACGCTTATCAAAATTTAGATGGTTCACATCTCATATTTTTTGTTCTTGTTGATAGGTCCTAACTCGTATTGGTGGCGGCACCAAAAGCTTCCAGCACATATTTCATCACCGAAACATTAGTTTTCTCATATTATACAAATCGAGTGCAATTTACTAACACGTGTCCACTGAATTTATACTAAATTGGAACACGACCCCAAACGTTCAGTATTTCCACTCAATTAAATGACTCGATGGGACAGAAATGCGGGAACAGACAGATTTAATCGCAAGACATTTTGGTTTGCCTTTCATGTGTAATTTCCCACGGGTTGGGTTTGGACCCACCCTTTGATTATTTTCTCTTCAACAGTACTTATATTTTTATACTTATCGTTTGTTTTGTCCCAGTTCTAAAATCATTATAAATGGTACCGTATTCGTGGCTCTTGTTTAGAGAGTGCTTATAAAGGCCTACTTAGACAAGTGTTTTGAATGTGGCTTGTGTGTCTATTGTGTAACTTTTCGCAGCTTATGTTTACTTTATTCGGTTGATTATTTAAATGTAAAATAACAATGAAGTTTTAGGCCCGCTTGAAGCAAAAAAAAGAACAGATGAATATAGTTAAAATGGTAAACTTATATAATGACAATACACATATTTTATCAAAGCATGAGCTTTGATTACGTTTATATTTTTAAGCTACTTTGGGCTCCAAGAGATGCTATACCGGTGGAAGATTGGCAAGCTGATCCTGCTGAGGAAGGAAGCGCAGTCAGCGTAGTCTCCGTCAGCGTACCAATTCTTCGTGCTATGCGATCATGCGTGTGAAAGAACTTGCAGAGAAGCAGTATCAGAGGGCTAGGTGGTGGTGGCGGTGTCTCTCGACATCGCCAATGCCTTCAACAGTTTGCCCTGGAGCTGCTTTAGGGAGGTACTCGTGTGTTATCAGGTACTAACCTACCTCCATCGCATGTCAGGGCCTACGATCGGGTCGGCGAGAGACGACGTGAGGTGTTCCACAGGCATCTTTTTGGGACCGCTCCTGTGGAACATCGGATACAACTGGGTACTGCGCTGTGCGAATACCCTCGGCATTAGCGTAATCTATTACGCCGATGAAACGCTGGTGACGGCACGGGGATGAATTTTCACTACGTGTCAATGTTGGCAACGATGGAGACGGCACTAGTCGTGGCAAGGATCCGGCGATTGGTGATGGGAGGCGGTCATATCGGCGTCGAATCGATGATGAAGTACCTTTTTTTTTATTGATCCGGTGGAAATACCTCATGTACTTCCTTCGCCCCGGGAAAGGGCGAAGTGCCCCTTCGCCCTTTCCCGGACTCCTACCGGCTAAAACCACCGGATTGATCATCGTCGGCACCAAAGGGAGGCTCCAGGAACTCGAATGATCTCCATCTAGAACCACGCGTTGGTGCCACGCCTTTAGGCACATCTAGGAGAGGATGACTGTAAAGTGGTCATCCCCTCTAGCGGAAGGAAGGCGACTGTAAGGAGGCCACCCCCCCAGGCATCTCTCGAGGGGATTATAAACGATTCCCCCGAGGCTTCACTATGCGCTGTGCTGCGCACACCGCGGTACGTGACCACATAAGCACCGCTATCTTCCCGGGGGTCGCTCGGTATGTGCACGCATATTTCCCAATAAGCACGCTCGCGACCCCCAAGGCCCCCCGCCATATAAAGACGACAGGGGGCTCAGGCGTGTTAGACACGGGCGCCGCGGCGATCATTACCCCGGCTCCGTGTCCTTCTCCTCCGTGCGGGATCGGCCTTCTCCCATCTCTGCGACCTCCTTATGGAGCATTACGCTCTCACAGAAGGAGACCATAGCACTCTAATGATGACTAGGACTCCTAGGACTCGTCCTCAACAGCCGGTGGAACTTCGTGCGGCATTTCCGGTGGCTGAACCCCAAACTACTTTCGCGGCTGCTACCCAAGTTGGGGAGCGGCAACGGCTCCTGCCGAAAGCTCTACATGGGGGTCGTGTGGTCCATGATCCTTTACGGGGCGCCAGTGTGGAAGAAATCCCTGATGACACTCAGCAGTGTCTTTTTTCACCGTGCTGCGTAATCCACAGCGAGCGATGGCCCTCAGGCCGATAAGGGGATACCGTACGGTCTCCTATACGTCGGGGAGCCTCTTTGTTAGGTCACTGCCCTGGGATCAGGAAGGGAAAGCTCTCGTGTCGCTATATTAATGGCGCGGGGAGCTAAATTGGGGCGAACGGCAAGTACCTCGCGAGATAGAGGTACGATGGTCCGAGCTTCGGCGGATCCTGGTAGCGGAGTGGAAGGAACGACAGGTGCTGCTTACTGCAGGGTACGCCGCGATAGCGGTGAGACCCGTCATGGAGGAGTGGCTGGAAAAGTGGCATGGCACCCTCACTTTCCGACGCCATGCCGCCTCTCGCTTCTCTTAGCACTGTAATCTCGTCGCGGTAGTTGAAGGGTGTGACCTCTCGCGTCTGGCCGTGTTTCCATCGTCCGAAGCGAGAGCGTGTGGGATGCTGTCGCCTCCTTTTGTGAGGAGTTGAAAGGAAAGGAGGCGGCGGACTGGAAATGAACGGAAAGAGACCAGCTCTTATCCCCACCGCAGAAAACTTACCGGACGCATGAGGGTGCTGAACGATCTCCGACAACAAGAAGTGGCCTGCGGGCGACAAACCAAGGACAGTCCATCACCCAAACAGAATCAGGCCTGAGGAGCAGCACGTATGTTCTGTGCACGCCTCTCTGACGACGGCATACCCGTATGCATAGGCCACAGCCTATGCTGACAAAGCGTGCACCTTACCCCCGGCTAGAAGTAAGTGGAAGGACACCGCGGGGTTTAGTCAGTAAGTATCCGGCATGCCCCATTCGCCCTTTCCAAGGCGGAGGAGTCCATGTGGATTTCCCCACGACAAACAACGGAATGCTATACCATCCTTTATCTGGACCGTTTTAAATGTATTTCTTTCTTTATTTCCATATTCTTTAATTTTTCAAGAAAAAAAATGTGGGCCTATATGGGGATTTTGTCTCGAATACGACACAGATCGTGAGTGCCATTAAATACATGATACTTCGTATTGACAACCACCTAGATGTAACCAGTGTACCCGCGACAGCTATCACAATCTATTTATTTCTCACCACAATAAAAGTTATAGTATTATTCAAATTTATTGTGAGAGACTGGTGCCTAAACTAGTCTGAAGCCTGTATTTCAGGTCACCAGGCCTCCCACCCCAGAAGTCAAATTTTGCTCTGTCATGAACTGTACTAAACGAAATTTTTCCATTTGCTTATTCTTCGTGTATCTGATTCCATCAAGTTGTTTCCTCTTGTTAAAGTTCTCTTGAATACTCTCCAATAGGTTTATATAACTTTATCAGGCCCCGATACTGTTGATTTTGTCCTTTATAATCCAGTTATCATCTTGCATCCAAAGATTTAAATTTCTATGCTTGCATGCCATGAATGCGCATTTTCGCTGCAGACAACATCTTGATAACAATAAACTCGCTGTTCTAATAAAGTGTATGTATTATGGCTCTGATACACCCAATGTTTTTTTGAATCTATAAATATGTAGGTCATACAAATATATAATCCGTGCGGGGATCAAACGCCGATATATAGCGCTAGAAGTAAAGTTATCAGCTACTTCGCCAAACGTGCCGTCATAAAGTTTATTAGAAGAATACTCGCATCTTTTGAGCTTATTTTACATGTTACATTGCACGGTAGATAAACTAACATTTAAAATCTGTACCGACGCGTGTCTCCTTATCGTCACATCCAGCGATCAAGAACACTGCAAAGTGTTTGAAACGTAAGGAAAAACAATAAGTCTATAATGTACGCGATGTAATAAAAAATGTAATAATTTTTCAATGTCATAGGTATATAATGTATTAGTTAGGTAATCTAAGACACCACTAACTATCATCATCATCATCATCATTAACGTCATATCAGCTATCATATAGCATCCTCCTGCTGAACGATGGCCTCCCCCATAAGTGTCCACAATTGTGTCGTCATTTTGGGCGGAACTTGCCAGTATTCACCACACTTGGCAGGCGAGTTGGTGAGCGCAGTATGGCTACTGTTTCACAGAAGCGTCACAGCTGCCCATCCCTCCAGTTTAGTGTCTCTTAGTCTCTACAACATCCACGGGAGGAGATGGATTGGTGCTATATATTTAATCCGGACACCACATGGAAATTGGTGAAGGAAACAGTGAGGAAACCTGGATTGAATGGCCTGAAATAGCCAACACGCTGACTGCGTGCGTGGTTATCAATGCTCTCCCTTCTCAGTTCTTCAGCTACAAGCTATCTTATTGTGTTTTTCTTCACAATTTAAAAAGAATCTAGAAAATATTGAGATGTAAGATCTTACATTAAGTTCTGTAATTACACATTCATTGCGCTACTTTCCAGTTTCTTTCCTCGAGAGATTCCATTTTCATTACACAGTACTTACAAGTAATGAACTGCATCCGTATTCAAAGTAGTTAATGATAGGCCACCAATAAATTAAACCTTAAAAGAATATCGCTAAGGGCCAAAGTTCCTTGTAACTTTTATTTTAAAACAGTAAACGGAGTTTTTTTTATCAAAGCCGTTTTATCCAGTGTGATCTTTATTTTCAGTCTGCAAACGGTGACTTGGTTGAGAATATTTATTGTTATATGCGATAAGAGATAATCTTAAGTAGAATGTAATCTTTTCTTTTGATATTAACATTAAGATTTGTTACATTATTAGGCCCAAAGGAATGAGAGCGCACTGTAATAATAAGATAATAATCTGGTAACTTATACTGCTTGTAAACTTAGATCTTAAACCCTTTAAACCCTTTTAAACTTCATCCCGTCCAAAGTCATAACCCACCGACTTAGATCGCCATCAATACGATTCGGACATATCTACACGATGAACATTTAGCATCATATACGGAATTTTCTGTCGAACTGATTTATCATAAGAAGTTAAGGTTTTTTTTTTTTTTTTTTAAACGTTATAAGCAAGATTAGAGCAGTAGTCCTCGTAGGTGTCGCAAAAGAGTAGTTACGTTCCATGTTAGAGGCACGACCTCGCCAGAGATATGAATTGACATCATGATTCTGCCTTCACTAATGTTCTTTGGTTAAAATAATTATATATACTGAATTTACTAATTTCTCAAGTTTTTTTTACAATGTAATAGCCCGAACAGAATTAGTTATAGAAACACGTTTTTTGTAGTCGTCTACTTCTCTCGTGTCAGCACGAGTTATAATTATGCCACATGGCTGACAGCGCCACTGCGCCAAGCCACTCGTCACCATTTTTTATTTTTTAACGGATTTTCTACCGACCTTACTAGCTCGGAGATGAGAATTCGTCTCCTTGAGAATCATATCATTGAGAATTCAGATTAAAAATATTTGTGCATTCGTCGAACTCATCAAATCTTGTCAAATAAAGAATGAAAATGATCATTTGATGTCTGAAAGAATATTCCATGACAATTAAATTTGCCAAAAAAGAATGTGAAAAGGCCTTGTAAAAATGTAGATAGAATTTTTGAAGCTCATAAAATTTCAAGAAATAAAATAAAAATTATCATATATAAAAAAGAAAACTATCAAGAATCGCGGAACATACATGGTGCTTTTTCGGATATCCCATATTAATTTACTGTCAATTTTAGCAATCATATAAACCGACCAACGTCTTGCGTCTGCTGCGTATCTAACAAAAGCGACAGAAATTTGTATTTTTGTTTTAGTGTAGTGGCGACAGTATAGATATATATAGTCTGTGTTGTGCTTACTGTGTTGAATACCAATCCAGCTGCCCCAAAAGAATAGCTCGTTATCCCCAGCAACGCCCTAAGCCAAATTCCGTGTCCCGCAGGGGGCGCCCTTAGCGCAAGTTGCTTAGTTTTTGGATTAATATTAATTTTAATCCTGGCTGGAGGCCTCTTTTGGCCTCGCCAGAAACGACCGGCTAAGTATCCACATTTCTAGGAAATGTATGCGAAAACAAAAAATGTTACTTTACCGTTCAAATGGGGCCACCATTTGTGGCTGACTGGCCTTGATTATGATGACTCTGATTACATGTCAATATTATGTATTAAATTTCCATAAATCTTATGTCATTAAACTCATTCAAATAAAATACGACATTAAAATCAGTCGGATTTCGTTTCACTGACAGGTTTTGGATTAATATATATTTTATGTTTAGTACCCATTGTTTCCGTGTGGTCCACTTTTCTACACCTACGTCGTAAAAGGCGACTAAGGGTTGATATCAAAAGGATGGGAAGCAGTATCCTCTTATCATACTGTGATCACTGATCCGCCTCTACTAAGGCCTTAGTAACCCTTACAATTAGCGTTCATATTGACATATTGGAATAATCACTAGATTATGCATTAGGAGGTCCATGTTCTGCAGTAGATATGGCGGACTAGTCAAGATAAATACAAGTACTTTAATTGTCAAAATTGACTATACCTCAGATTTTTATTTAATTTATAAAATATGTAATATTTGCTATATTTTATATTAATATACTATTTGCTGCAAAGCATTCGAAACGTCAGGAAAAACAAAAATCTAAAATATACGCGATAGAATCCGTTTAAAAGTGTTTTATTATAATGTGTAATACTCGCGAAAACCTAAGACATTATTATTTGCTATATTAACAATATTTACTGAAAATAATGTGGCTATAATGCAAGGTTTGTTAATTGGCTGGATAGTAATCCCGAACAATCAAACTAAAACGTAAACAAAATACGTTCCGATATATGAATCGTAGCTGCCTTCGTTAAGCTACGATTCATTGGCTGTTTGGAAAAATGATATATTCCACACAGGAGTGGTTTGACAATAATAATACAAAATTTAATAATGATAATATATAACAATAAATGTCTTTTTAACTTGACTTATGTATAATTATATGTACTAGTGGTCGCCCAGTGATCGAAATTCAATCGTTATTCTTTTTTTTGTTTATATCTCAAAATCACATACTTGTCCGTGCGTGCAATGTGCTTAAAAAGGGGTACAAAGATTTTTCCTCGTGTATTAATATTTAGATGATGATGGCAATTTCAACATTGACATTTTTATTGGCTTCCAATTATGAAGCTATGCTACAATTACTTTTTATGTTTCATTCTATTTAACATGCCGTTTAAAGGCTAAATAGACTTAGAACTACTTATCACGTCTAAAGATCGACTGTACTCTATTTATTGTGAATAAAGAAATGTGAATTTGAATTTGAAATACCTCAGCCTAAACAAGAAAACACACTAAACTTATTGATAGAAATATATTTTTATCTTTCTACATACTCTCTTCTAATCTCAATAAATTAGTTCTATAAGTGCTCTATTGGTTTTATACTGTTCCCAACTCATAAACAACTGCTCTGCTATTACCTCCGCATTTGATGAAAATTTGCAAATAGCTTCTTTACTTTAATTTTCTCTGGCATATCCTAGGTAGACAAAATTAAATCGGTATTGGGTTTTTGGCCGAAGTGTGATAAAATGTACAGTATGCGGCCGAATATTGAAAAATTGGCCCATAGTTGCCGAATATCCGTTGCAACTACTTTTAATGCAACTTTTTAATTTTAACCGAGAAGAGTGATCACTCACACAGCCAATATTACTCTTTCAATGTGGAAGTTACGGCCGAATACTGAAACGCCAGTTAATTCCTAAGCGATTCCACCACAACTCGTTTACGAATTATAAAAACGTTTTTCTATTTAGCTAATAACTATGGACCTGTAATGTGTGGTCCGACTGTACTTGACAGGTTTTGAACTCAGAGACCGTATTGTTCATCATTGAAGTGAATTATGTCGATGATGATCATAATACGGGTTAATTAAGTACAGATAATTATTTTTCTATGGGTTGACATTAATTATTGTTAATGTCCAGACAACATAATTATGGTAATAACAAATTATATTTATTGGCGATTCCGTTAAGTATACTTTTAGAGATTTAAAATTATGTGAACGAGAATTTAGAACGCTGTCTAAGTTAAAGCTAAAACCCGAAGAGCTACAGAAAACCTTTTTTTTTTTTTTTCTTGGTGCCCAGTGGAAATTCTTCATGAACTTCCTTCGCCCCGGGGAAGGACAAAGGGGTGTGCCGGATTCCTACCGGCTAAAACCACTGGAGCGGTCATCTTCGGCACCTAAGGGAGGCTCCAGGTCCTCGTATGATCACACTAGAGCCGCCCACTGGTGCCACGCCTATTGGCACATCTCGGAGAGGGTGACTGTAAAGCGGTCACCCCCCCAGGGGGATTGTAAAGGATCCCCCAAAGCGTCCCACGGCAGCGCGTGACCACATGCGTGCTACCGTCTTCTCTTGGGTCGCTTGGTGTGGGAGCTACAGAAAACCTATCTAAACATACATGAATAATTTTTTAATGCTTCGTAAAATTTGGTACGAAATTGAAATTAGAAAGGAAATCCTTAGTGCTATAATTATATTACACAAAGTAGCTAGGCATTTTTTTTATAATTACTCATCATTACTTTATGTTCAAAGAGCAAATTAGGGAAACGTGGAATAGACCAGAATAGTACATAAATTGTGAGACAGACGATAATTTGAATGAGATGTGTCATTCAACTGTCGGATGGAACACAGGTAGGTACTCATCTCAATAAATAATTAAGGTAAAGTGTACATGGCTTAGCGTCTGCGTTGGTCCTTATTGTCGCGCTAATGGTTGCGATGTGTATTTTCCGCCTCCCGCATAGAATATTTGTGGCTTGCATGCTTGATGACTGACCGTAGACCGTTTCGTGCCCAAAAGACATCTGGGTATATTTGTGGATATAATTCAATTGTTCTGCTGAAACGGTAATGTTAGGATATGCCAACAGAATATAATATTTGCCTTTTGAACCAAAATTGCATTTAGCCGGCGTTAACAGTATATGTTGCCTACGTGTTATGGCGGTGGAATAAAGTGTGGGCAGAAATATTAATATCGGAACTGGGCTCTAAAGGAGCGAGCGCGTCACATTCCGCGTGACAAAAAAAGGTAATCACCGGACATGGTTGTTTCCATACGTACTAGCACAGGATATGACACGAGGTCACGGCACAGTATGGAGACGATCAGGATACCATACAGCACACGCTTGGAGAGTGCTCTGCGTTGGCTGCCGAGCGGCGGATTCTCGATCGTCGATAGGTTTGGGCAAGATCTCTCTTTGCCGGCGGTAGTGTGGCTATGGTATGCTACGGCAGAGCATGAAAATTAGAGTGCTGTGGTCTCTTTCTGTGAGAGCGTTATGCTACAGAAGGAAGTTGCAAAACACGACCGTCAGAGGGCCGTTCCTGCTTGGGGAAGGACGACACGGAGCCGGGATAATAGTCACCGTGGCACCCGTGTCCAACGCGCCTAAGCCCGCTGTCGTATTTATGTGGCGGGGGCCCTTGGAGGGGTTGCGACGCACCTATTGAGGAATCTGCAAGCTTTAGCAAGCGACCCCCGGAAAGAAAGGCGGTGTGCATGTGGCCACCTACATGCCACCGTGTGCGCAGCACAGCGCATAGCGATGGTTCGGGGGAATCTTTTACAATTCCCTCGAGAGGTGCCTGGGGGTGTGACTTCTTAACAGTTACATTCCCTCCACTAGAGTGACTGCTTTATAGTCATTCCCTCCGAGAATGGCCTAAAGGCGTGGCTCTATATGGAGATTAATCGAGTTCCTGGAGCCTCCCCTCGGTGCCGAAGATCGGGTGCTTTTCACTGGCAGGAGTGCGGCATGCCCCTTTGCCCTTTTTCAGGGCGAAGAAAGTACAGTATGTATTTCCACCGGACATATCAAGAGGGACCAGCAGCCACCAAGCGTACGTGGAGGTTTCCTGACCTAGCACCGCTGCAATAAGTTATCTAACACCATTAAAATATTAAGCAATCACCAATTTTTATCGACAATTTCACCTTTCTTTATCTTGGAGCATGTTTGTAATACATTAATTCATTTGAATTACTAGGATTACGTTGATGTTTACGAGTATTTCGCTTATGAACTTAGGTGATCATATGTAAAACGGGACGCGATGGCTGCTACGGCTGGCTCGCTCGCCCCGCCACCACGCCGGTTTCCCACCACTCGAATGCCCTGCCAGGGGGCAGTATTGTCAGCCGAAACACTGGTTTGCTAACAATAGTTTTATTATTTTAACCATTCCCATATTTTCAAATTAAAGCCTGCTCCTAGCTCTGTATATCGAAGTAAACATTTTCATTAAATTGACCGCATTTTCATAGCCTCAGACGAATTGGAGTGATATTGTCATTGGCGTTAACATTACAAAAATATTTCATTTCCACCTCACTGTATTTCTAAGGAGTAGTGGGTGGCACGAGTCTTGATCCTATTCAGCCAGGTAAAATAAATAGTGAAGGTAAAAAAATTACATCGTTAAACTCTATTTCAGAGAAATGTTGTCGTTTTGGAAAAATTGCTGAGCTACTAAAAAATAAAGCTTAATCTGGAAGGAACACGTTCGTGACTTGTTATTTTTCAGTGACATTTTGAGGTATTTTCTGTATTGAAGCTCTATTGGTTTGAAAAACCGTTACGACGCTGTTTTTACTATACTCTTGTATCATGGATATAGTTCACAGGTATAACCAGAACGTTTAAACGTATGAGTTGAAACTCTAGATTGTCTCCAGTGAAAATAGCATTAAAAAAACATTATTACCTTCTGCGGATATAATTCTGTACACAGGTACATTTATTTGTATGTTTTACCAGATTTAAAAGAGGTAATTTTAAGAGGTAAATTAGATGATTTCCTCTTATAGCGAAAATCACCTGATCACGTGAGGACCTGAGGGTCAATTCTCGGAATTATTTTACACTATGACAAAAAATTGACCGAACTGAGTTTAAATTATAAATTGACAAAAAATTAGTATTCTGCTTCTCACAAAGTTCTTTTTTCAATATATCTCTTCTTCTTCTTCTCTTAAATTATGGCTTCTGTAGATTATCTTCCACAATTTCGCCAATGTCAAGTTTAAGGCAACGTCGTACGGTATTTAAATTAATAAATCTTTACATATTCATAAAATATTTATCAAAAACGAAAAAAAATATGTCGGCAACGTCGTACGGTTCAATTGTTTTTTTCCAGTATAATCTCAATTCAGTCTCATTTCAACGTCAATTTTGACGTTTATTTAATGAAATTTTGGTTAAATTTCATTTAATTTTACCTGTGTCAGTTCAAAATAATAGCAGAACTGTTTTGGCATTTTTGTCTCGGGATATGTGTCACGTAATGTTTTAGGTACACAGATTTAGAAAACAAGACGGAATTGAAAAGGCCATCCGTATTAAAAAAGGAAGCGTCTAGAGTCCCTTGAGTGGAAAAGTAGCCACACTGCGCTCACCAACCCGCCTGCCAAGCGTGGTACGTGCCGGTCAATTCCCCCCAAAATGATGACATAATTGTGAAAATCTACGGGGGAAAGCTTTTATTCAGTAGTGGACGTATATTAGCTGATATGATGATGATTAACATATTCAAGATTTGTCTTTTTCACCTGAAAAGCGGTTTATAAGGGCAAGATTCACAGAACGCATTAATGTATGGTTATTAGTATATCGACATCATGCTTTGTTGACTATTACCATCAACTGACTTTTAAATTTTTCTGTCAAACTAACACATACTATTTGTTCTTTCTACATTATTACGTCATAAGCAGAATTTCTAAGGGCACTTAGAGTCTAATTCAAGTTTTAGTTTGAAAAACATAAATAAATGGTTAATGCTTTAAAATGGAGTTTGGATGTCGCTCGGATTCTGATATGTCGATGCCGATATTTAATGTACTTTCAATTGTAGCACTTTAGACGGCTACGTTTCAGAATCGTCAAATATTTTCAAACAAAAGCGGATTATTCGAGTATTTAAATTGTCAGTAGAACTTATCTGAGAGCGTCGTCAAAATGTCAAGTGAAATAACACAATTTGTTTCTAAAACAATCTACTTTATACGACTTTATACCATTTAAAATGCTTAACGATTTGTTCGCCCATTAAATCTGTCAACATATAAACGCCAGAAGGGATCGAAAATGTATGTATCGGTATCAAACCTCTACATGAACTTAAAGAATTTATTTTAAAAAACCCTTTCTTTAAATTACCCATACTAGAATTTCTCCTGTATTGCGGGTACAGTTTACAGACATAAATCTCAGATGCACAAACACCCAAATCCAAAACAACTAGATCACTCAAATATTTATTCAGTGCGGGAATCAAACCCACAGTGCAGCGCATGTGCACGCAGCACAGGAAGCCAGTCGTTCAGACAAAGTGTCTACCTTGCTGTCGTGCAATTATAACATACATTACCACCAAAAAATATAAAATGTACTCCATTTTAACATGTGGCAACAGAAGCATTACTAAGTAGAGCATCGATTAATAAGAACCAACCAACAGACATCAGTCAATATACTAGTAGATCAATCTTGTAATTTCAACGGTGACTTAGCGATTAGCTTTCTAAGGAACTGCCCGCGTGGGTTTAATTCCCTCACGGAACAAATATTTGTATGGGCTACAGATAGTTGTCCCTGGGTCTAGGTGGTCTGAAATTTAAGTCCGTAAGGCAAATGAGAAAAAAAACGTGTACGCGAACATGTGTGTGAATCCGTGTGGTGTACGGACTAAGAATATGCAACTAAGGGACTATAACCAGAGAGATGGGCAGCACCGTCCCTTCTGTGAAACAGCAGCCATTCTGCGCTTACCAATTCGCCTGCCAATCGTGGTGAGTACTAGAAAATTTCCTCAATAATATAGACACACGGCGTATAACCGGCGTCTATGGGGGAGGTCTTTGTTCAGCAGTGCACGTATTTTTATGACATGGTGGTGATATTATGAACATATGTGTAAAGGTTTTCCAAGAACCTTTCAATACAATAAATGTCCGCCTGCAAATCGCTGCGTTTCTCCCATATGACCGTTGTCGGATGATATTATTATATCATGAGACGAATGAGATTCATTCAAATGAACCCCGAAATTCATTGTTAACATGTACAATCAATCACACAGTCTCGTCAAGGATTCATAAAGCGAGTTGTTTGGGCACAACAAAAATGTATCAACGGAATGAGTTTTCTATCGAATTTGTTACAGTTAGCACTTTTTTTTTAGACTGGATTTAGGTTTTTGGCAATGGATTCGTTGTTATTTTGTATTTATGTTTGATTCGATTGAAATATTAGTGCACTATACCTTGTGATGCCGCTATAATATGTGGGCAAACATTTTAAACTATTTTCGCTATATGAGACCCGCTAAATCTCAAAGAACCCTTCATCAATTTATTTATTTTCAACATTCATTCCATCCAATGGTTCACTAAAAGGAAACATTAAACGGAAACTCACAAAGAACGAAATCTAGCGACAAATGTATTTTCTGATAGTAAAATAAAATGGATGACCAAGATATTAGCCGCTAAAACCTATGTTCAGGACAATTCGTACATTCCCATAATATCTAAACAAAGCCATCGAAATAATTCGAGCAATGAACAACTGGAACATGGAGTTTAGCTGTTACGAAGGACTTATCGAAAAACTTTCACGACTTTCCTAACTATAGCCGGTAAAAAAAGATTTATTGAAACTACAATAAATAGTGGTGAATCTCTCATATCTAGTTTGTTTTATTTTTAGGGTATGCAGCACTTATTCAAGATTATGTTAAAATTTGTACGACATAGGGACAAAACATTACTCATTATAATCATAATATCAGCCTCTTAATATTGACTGCTAAATGTTCACCTCCTTTTTTTTATTTTTTTATTGGTGTCCAGTGAAAATTCTACATGGAACTTCCTTCGTCCCGGGGAAGGGCGAAAGGGTATGCCAGACTCCTACCGGCTAAAACCATTGGAGCGGTCATCTTCGACATCGAAGGGGGCTCCAGGTCCTCGTAAGATCACACTAGAGCCGCCCATTGCTGCCACGCCTTTAGGCGCATCTCGGAGGGGATGACTGTAAAGCGGTCACCAGCGGAGAGCAGGCAGCTGCAAAAAAGGCCGCCCCCCAGGCACTTCTCGGGGAGGATTATAAAGGATCCCCCGAGTCTCACTGTGCGATGTGCTGCGCACACGGCGGCACGCGACTACGTGCGCGCCACCGTCTTCCCGGGGTCACTCGTTATGAGCACACAGACTCCCCAATCTGCATGCCCTTAACCTCCGAGGCCACCATGAACTGACGGCAGGGGGCTCAGGCGTGTTGGACCTGGGCACCGGGGCGGTTGTTACCTCGGCGCCGTCTCGTCCTTCTCCGTGCGGGATCGGCCCTCTCCCGATCCCGCTCTGCAGTCTCCTTCTGGAGCATGACGCTCTCGCAGAAGGAGACCACTGCACTCCAATTTTTATGCTCTGCCAACATAGCCGACACTACTGCTGGCAGAGAGAGATCTTGCCCGATCCGATCGACCAGGACACGCCGCTCAGCCGCCCACGCAGGGCATTCCTCGAGCGTGTGCTGTGCGGTTTCCTGGTCCCTTCCACAATGGTGGCACTGTACCGTAACCTCGCGTCCTATTCTGTGCAGGTATGCACCGAAACAACCGTGACCGGTGAATACCTGCGTCAGACGGTGGGTGACGCGCTCGCTCCTTCTGAGCTAGGCTCCGAAGAGTGGCAGGATGGCCTCAGCGACGCGTTTGATCGCGAACTCCAACTGAAGGCGATTTCGCCACGTCTTAAGTATGTGCCGCTGAGCCAGCCGCTTTATCTTGTCGAACGCCCCTGGTGGCACGCTTTCGCCGCTCTGGCGGAAGGAGCGTCTGTCTAGTGATAACAATCAGAACCGACGTTCTGTGTAGTATCCGGATAAAGAATATAGCAGCGCTCCATCTCCTCCCGTGGATGGGCAGCACCACCCTTTCTGTGGAATAGCAGCCATTCTATGCTCACCGACTCAAGCGTGGTAAGTACTGGCGATTTTCCCTCAAATTGATGACACACAATAATGGGGGAGGCTTTTTTCAGCGGTGGAAGTCTTTTGGCTGTTATGATGAGAACCGACGATATTACGTAACTCTCGAAGCAAAAGGACACTCAATTCAAATACCACTATGTGGTCCCATCAATAGACTGACTGCGCCGACCATATCGTAACCTCACCAGTCTTTTGTCGTTCAATGTCACTGCATGTAAACACGTCTATAAAAAAATATCGTATGGCAGTCGGCCTCCTCTCACTATCTATAGTGGCGTTCGCGAAATGGACTATATACTAACTGAAAATGAAATTGAACCCTTTCTACCATTAGACGAAAAGAGTTTTGTACCAACCACGCCTAAACAGCAAAAATAAGCGCTGGCTACTGTTGTAACCAGCACCGATTGCAGTAAAGGGCATCTATAAAGAATGAAGGCTGCTATGGTTGTTTTTCTTTTTTGTTTGGATGGGCAGCAATCATTGTGCTGGTAGAGATGATGGTGCGGCTACGAGTAACAAACATCTTTAGACAGGATGAATCCCCTTTAATATTCCTTAGTCATGTGTTATGATGATACCCAGAAGGAAGATTGATTGACTTCGTTTTACGGACACCACACAGAACCATTCATGAGTTGTAGGTAAGAGACAACTTAGAATGCTTTAGTAATGATATTTTACCATTCTGGCCTATAAACACATCATAATCCGACTCGATTTAACTTTAGCTTAGTTTTCTGCTAGGATAATAAGCAACCGATAGGACCCTATAATTTTTCTAATAAGTATGGAAGCTAATTTAACATAGTCACGCATATAAAAACCGATTACATATTTTGAAATTCAAATCGGAGCTTTGTAGAAAAAAATAACCCTAATTTCATCACAGCACTTACAAAATTAATTCATCTAAAACGTTTATGCATGACGATGAGATTTATATATGTAAACTGACCCAACTATAGCAATGAAAGTGAGAGCATCGTAGAAAAAAAAGTAAGGATGCAATTTAAATTTCGCTGAAGTCTTGGTTATAAAACCAGCTTCCAAAAACTAGGTCGTTAAAACTAATATCAATTTAAACTTCATCAAACCATACTCTACTATAGAACGCTTCGCCAAGTTAACATACAATTTGAAGACCAAATACATAGAATAAGTCTTTGAAGAAAAGGTGTTATCAATATTCGTCTTTTATGCGGAGGCGAGATCGTAATTCACTTATTGTGATTGGTAGGTGTTTAACACTTCAAGACGTGGCACCGATATTACAATATTCTTCAAAGGAAATCTAAAGCAGATTCTAAAAGACGTTTGATAGATAAGTAAAAAACGTGAAAATTACCACCTAAATTCTCAATTCTCCGCATTTCGTATTTTTCTCCACTGTCAAAAAATAAGAGTCGAGGCTAAATAATACCTAGGTAGTTTTATAAAGGAATCCTAAGCTTGTCAGTACACTTTAAAATGACGAGTATCGACATTTAAGCCGTCGGTGCTTTCACCAGAATGTTAAAAGCCTCTGGCAAAACCACTCTCTTGATGTTCCTTTTATATCGCATTTCCACAGCTCGTACGAGAAGTCTGATGTTTGTTCACAGTACAGAGACTATGTAAAATGGATAAATAAGCGATACTTTTGCTGTAAGTACTGTCCAACATATTGTTAGTCTTATATATTTCAAAATTATTACTGTTGGTTACCTAATATCTATAAGGGCAACGTAAAAATGTCATCTCATTTCTCATCTAAAGTAATCTCAAAGGTAGCCTATATTTAGCTTGTTGTTAGATACTACACCCTAAAATACATACAAGCTAAAATAACTAAAGTATTTAATAAAAACTTGAGTTGTGTTTGTTGTTTTTCATCCTCATCACATCACATATCAGTCAAAAGATGTCCACTGCTGAACAAAGCCCTCCCCATAGATTTCCACAATTGTGTCGTCAGTTTAGAAGGAAATTGCCAATACTCACCACGCTTGAAAGGCGGGTTGGTAAGCGCAGTATGGATATTATTCCACAGAAAAGACGCTGCTGCCCATCCCTCTGGTTTAGAATATCTTAGTCGCATTTTATGACATCGATGAGACGAGATGGAATGGTGCTATATTCTTAATCCCAACATTACACGGATTTTCATCGTACTAAAATTAAATTAATCAACAAAAACTAGTTTATGATATAATAAGTGTAATTAATAATATTTGTATCTGAAAACGTTCAAATTATTTAGAGCTGTAAAAGGTTCTCTGAAGAAATCAATTTCAGACGCAACTAAGTTATTAATTATTTACTACGACAACTCTAAAACCCATTTATTTGTATTCAGAATTCAAATGATCGAAACCTATCCAATTCCAATTCCAATTTTAGTTTATGGCTCCATCGGTTTGTCGATGATTCTGCCAATGTCAAGGTTGGATAAAACAAAAATGTAGATATTTTTCATATAAATACCAAAATAAATAGCCCTTGAATATTATACCAAAACTGATCTGGTTGAATAACCTAAAAATGTAATGCATAAACTTCTATATTATAAGGTCAAAACAAATCACAATGATGATAAACAAAACAAATAAGGTAAACGTTCCTCCCGAACAATAAAGATAATAGTAAATATATAATATAAATTCATTCAATAGAATTAGAGTTTAATATTGTTCTTTTTAATTATCGAAACCTAATTGTAATCGCTTGTTTTGGGTCGTCAGTGTCCTTTTGAAAGTTGAGTTTGAGGTAGTAACGTTTTATTTTGCTTTCCCCAGGTTCGAAATTCGTCTCTTTACGCAAGTCGACAGCTCGCCAAACAAATATTTTGTCTTGTTTTCTCATGGATTACCTACATTGACAGCCTCTTTGTGTGTTTTACTTACTTTGAACGGAACATCGTCGTTGTATGGAAATATTTTATCAAGTAAACAAAAATTGTTTCAAATTTTGCAATGGGTATTTTTCACATTGTTATATTCAGAACACTGTTTTACTACCCGATTAAGTTTTAAATCAAGGTTGCGATTGCGGAGTTATTATAAAAGAAATAATATAAATGACGTTATACAAAATAAGTAAATACATATTATGCTAATTTACAATCTGTTTTGTTTAAAAACAACATACTGGATCAATAATAATAATTAGTAATGGTTTCCGCGGTTTCGTAAATATAATGTTCCTAAATTTTGGGCTCGCCACATCAATACGAGGTCATACATCATTCTGTCTCCAAGAGAGTGGAAGATTGATAGCACAAGTTACTAATTGAACTTCATTAACGACCATAATTAATAAACCATTGCAAAAGCACTAATTACGCACCTTAGAGATTGGCGTGAATTTATTACCCACCAAACAAAATAGTACTTACTGCTAACGCAACTTGGGAATTCAAGAAAACAAGACTTTGGCTGGGTGCTGTAATCATAGTATTTATGTTCTTCTTTTGCATAGTCATGACCGTGTGGCTACTAGTTAAGGGTCACCCTTTCTCACTAGGAGTGTTCTAAGTTCGGGGCAATACGACGCCGGGTTTGTTCCGGTTCCTACGAGTAGATTTAAGCACTACTTAATAACGATAGGCAGAAAACCGGCCTAAATCCTCATGAAATTATTTTATGTACAGTTTGAATAATATCATATGTATTACTTAGAGAAGATAGTGTAGCTATATTCATTTCAGGTATCAATAGGTAAAAGAAAACCTATTTTTAGGGTTCCGAACGTCCGAAGGAAAAAATAGCGGAACCTGGAATTTTGCAAAATGTACCGTGTAACATACGTAAAGGAAGGGATTGTTGTGAGGGTCTCAAATATATTTATTTAATAATTTCAAAATGTACTGTTTGAAGTTATTTAAGAAAATATAACAAAATTGACTCTTCCCTCCCCTTATCTCCAAAACCGCTGAGCCAAATGAAAAAAATACATATAGACGGAAAATATATCTATAAGTGTAGATTACAAGAAAACTTATAAGAAGGCTATGACTATGTCTCTGAAGTCTTTAACGGTAAATCTTTCAATATTACAAGTACAACTTACGTTTGCAGTTAGGATGTATGGTAGAACATGTTTTTCAACTACAATGTTAAGTTTGTTCTGGAGGTAAATGATTAGTAAAGACCGAATTCAACAAAAGAAAATATATTCAGCAATTTCCCTTTACATTCCGGTACCATACATACATTTTTTTCGTTATGACAAATAAATTTGGGCGGTTTTAAAAAAATAAGGTATATAACATATTCATCGTACGGAAACCTCTCCACGTGAGTTCAACTCGCACTTGTCCGAGTTTTTGAAAACAGCCTACAAAATAGCTTTTAGGTAAATGTTTTTTATACAACCTTAATGGTTATATGGCAAGTTGATATATTGTAATTGTTTAGGTAATGTCGAAATACTAATTCAATTCTAATCTTATCTCTCCATGATATAAATAATAAAAATTATCAAAATAATTGAATTTGCTTGACAATCATAACTTTGCTTATGACATTAATTAAATAGTTCTGGTTTTACTTTATGAATTTCTCCTAGAAGCAGAGCGGAGTGCAAGACTTATATACTTATACTTACTTTCTTACCGGCTAACAATCCAAGGTGTTCTTTTAAGCTGGGTGCGGAGTTCATTCATGCATTCGCCACACTCCCGGTAGGTCTTGAACTTTAGGAAACTTACGTAAGACGTAAGCCTACTAGTACGAAAAGAATAAACTCACAAAGCATAATTTCGCCTAAAGCGAGAATATATGCTGAGCTGAGCTGAGAATAGGGTATAAATGTGACATTTTATATTCCTTGAACTTTTTGTTCCTTGAACTTGATCAACGTACATGACAGTAACCCTTATTCCTTTCCACCAATACTAACAGTACAGAATTAGAAAATGAAATATATAAATAAACATGTTATTTACACTTTCAATGAAGATAAATACAATTTTGGTTAAGCATAGGACGAGAAATTAAAAAAGATAAAGCATGACAGACTGACAGAAGCAGATTACAAAACATAATCCCGCAAAAGGAAAGGTTTTGGAAGCTTAAAGATCCTTTGTCAAAATATGAAACCTAATTTATTTTTATGAACAACCATTTTATTACTAATACGAGTGGAGTCGTCTAAACATACCATACATACACGAAGTTCATGTAGAAAAAAAAAATATAAGCGATAGATAATACTTACGTGAGGATTAATTATATAGTGTGTGTGTATTTTCCCAAGAAAGGGCGTGTAATAAAATGAACCACACTGGGTAATAACCATAGTGGTCCATTTTGTTACACGCCCACCTAGGGGATCTCATATTCAAATTTAATAACTTTGCTCAAATTAAGGTCTCGCACGCCTTTCCTTGTTAATAAGGTGCGTGTTGTTAGAGTAAGTTTAGGCTCCGTATGACGTCATAAATGTGGAGTTTGTTTCGCTTGCAACAAAGCCACACGACATCACATTACAATACAAAGAGGCAAGCTTGAATATAAGTTTTGAGAAATCCCAGCTTTGAATAAGATTTAGAGCAATTGCATTTAGAGTTTTTGAACTGGAACCTTCTGTTTGTGACTAAACTAGAAGCAAACAATATACGTTTCTAATGCTAAAGCATCAAAAAAACTTCTGGTATTTACGCATAGCTTTATAGAGCTAACTTATACATATTGGATTCACTTATATGAATATTTAATCAACACTAGCATTTGTATGCAGGATAATACATGACACTTGCTGTGCAATAGCAACATTTCTGGATAAATTGTAATAGAAAAATCTCGGATTGTCGGCAAAACGGAAGAACTCGTGTGTGTTTTTTTCCTCATATTTCACCGAGCTCAGTTTTTATTTAACCCATAGCTGAATGCGCAAAATACAAAGGCGTGTCAACTTAGCCGCGTGTGTATGGTATCAATGACGTACCGCTTAACTGGAAGGGACATTGACGAATTGGCTCTCGTTAGTTCACAGTTTTATCAAAAACCATACGTGGATTAAAAATAAATGCATTTTTAAACCATGCTATCACGTGGCTTAGAATTTTATTTATCTAGATTGTTACTATACTTGTTTATAAGTTAGTTTTGTGTGATATTTGCCTTCGTTGAATCCATTTTGTTTTTTGTTTGCGTAACTTGTAAGTAGTAGGATTTAGGTCTACTTAACATTTGTATTGTTTTCTCCTACTTTATTTTATTAAATAAAACATTGCACCACACTAGGATTTCTCTTGTGTTATTGATGCGTTTACAGACATGAATTCCACACACAATACACCTAGACCCGGAACAACTACCTGCAGATTCGTATACGTGTTTATTTAATCCAATTCCCAGTACCTAGAATCTTCGAAATACATTATTTTTATCTAATTAATAATCCGCGTGATTGCGGACGAACAATCTATTCTTCTCCACCTATGAGTTAAGTAAAAGTCGACTAGTAGTTAATATTCCATGTGGTGCCGGTTAAAATACCACCACCCTGTCTCATCCCGTGGGTGTCCGCCCTCACCGACGAGGATGCCCGCATCACCGATGTCGCGAAGCCCCATCGCCGCGACACCATCCCGTTCAATTAACTACTTCTCGCCCCCGTCTCTTGCTCGCGCTGGCCCGTGCCGAGCCTTTAGTTTTAAATCTCCCCTCATCATCATTATCATCATATCGGCCATACAACGTCTACTACTGAACAAAGGCCTCCCGCATAGATTTCCACAACTGTATCATCATATTGGGGGGAATTTGCCAGTACTCACCACGCTTGGCAGGCGGGTTGGTGAGCGCAGAATGGCTACTGGTTCACAGAAAGGACGCTTCTGCCCATCTCTCTGGTTTAGAGTCCCTTAGTCACCTTTTACGACCTCCACGGGAGGAGATGAGATGGAGTGCTGCAATATTCTTAATCCGGACACCACACAAATATCCCCTAATACATATTAAATGAAGTTGGTTAGTATTTAATATTAATTTGAAGACTGGTTGGAGGCCTCTCTTGGCTTCGTCAGAAACGACCGGTTAAGCAACCATATTTCCCAGAAATATCTGCGAGAAGACCAACAAAAAAAAAATGTATGTGACAAAATACGAGTACTCATCACTATTACTATCACCTGATAATATACCCAGAAGACGAGCAGCATTGTCACGTTACGCAAATGCTTATTCTTTGGCCAAATAAAAGGCTAGGCCTCTAGTCACGCAAAATATCAACCAACAGTATAGCTATATATTTGAAAAGCAAGCATATATATATTATTTTAAAGCATAAGAATACTCTGACTCAAAACATTCAACTTAATCATTCGCCTTGTAATTATAGTTAACATTTTAAAGTTAGTCCATCTCCCTTTGTGATGTAAGTTGTAAAGATACTAGTAACACGTAACCTAGAGGGCCATAAAGTTTCGAGAATTTCGTTGCGTATCTGTTTCGAGGGAACTATTCTAAATTGACAACCTTACCAGAATACGAGGTACCTTTCTAAATAGTTTACGTCATGATTTTCGTTAGCAAGTTGATACCTGCAACTTTAGATACCCATTAAACATTTATTGTAAACTTTTAAACCTCTGATTCAAATGACAAAATAAATATATAGTTGACATACTAAGACAAAAATATTGAGTACAAAAATAATAAAACAAGCTCTCACAGTTCGAATCTCATTGTATGAGTTTTTTTAACTGTATTAGTATATTTTTATTGTTATAGTTTTAAAGCGAAATGAAGCCTAACAACATATAATTCTAGATTCAAATTTATTATTTACACATGTCTAATGTAACCTAATAACCTGTCATTCAATGATATTATATATTAAAAAGAAGCTGTCATTAGGTTTGTTTAAATCATGAGCTGATTAATCCTGGTTACAGTTACCATCCTGCAAATTTTAACGTTAATCAGACATCTAGGAGGGGGTGCGAATTGAATTACATACATACTTACAAACAGGTCAAGCTAATGTAATCCGACAATTGTAATCTATGGATCTCGTCAAAACAAATCAAATGTGCCCAAACTCCAAGGGTTTATTAGTAGCAATTGAGGAGTGCCACTATCTCCCTTCTGACTCCATCATTAGACCCTTATCACCAGGTGTACCTAATGTCCCATACATTAGGTACACCTGGTGATAAGGGTAGTTAGTAAAATTAGGTAGGTAGGTTTCAAGAAACTTTCGTCAACAGATTTGGATGAAGCTGGAATTTCCTAATGACTGCTTCTAAGAAGCCGAAACAAACTCAAAGGTTTCTGTTTTAAAGTCCAGACATATGTAGATACAATAATGTGAGGAAAATGTAGAGCAGTGTTGAAGCAAGATCCATAACCAGTTTGAGATCATCCTGACAGACGGCAAGCATGAATCAGTCATTGTGTAGGTCAACCCTATTTGAAGGAGCTTAACCATCAGCATGACATTTGTGTAAGTCACATGAATACTCAAAACCGCCAGACAGACATTAAGTGTTTATAACTAACCAACATCCTCTGTTGGAGATCCAAATAATAAATAAATAAATAAAAACATAGTACAAATATACATTCACAAATATTTTATCATCACCAGATCAATGTCATGTTTATAAATTAAAATGTTATCAATTATTCAATAAATGTCATAAAAAGAAACTATACATTTAAATGTCATATAAATAATGTCCAATCTAATGTCCACATTCAACAACAAAACCATGCAAAAAATAAGTGTGGCAGATTAGAGCAGCTCAATCCCAAGCTAATACAAACCCAAGGAGCCAAGCTCAAGGGTTTACTAGTACATTAAAGAGTTACACTTTCCACCTCCTGGCTCCATCATCGTATCAGTTCGATGATACCAAAATATTGTATTGTCAATCGGAGGTTAAAATCGACTTCCAAGATTTGTTTACAGATACAAGTGAAGCTAATAAAAAAGTGTTAAAAACAAAACACATAATACATTTTACTGTTTACTAATTGTGTATTGGTTTTGAAAAACAGAACACCTTTGTTGCATGAATGTCTTAAAAGGTGTCTAAGGGAATAATTATTTCAAAATAAAGCATACCGCCATCACCTACTCATTTATATCACCAGAATAGAGATATTAGTACCATAGTCGCACCATTTTAGCAGGGGACGTTTATGTTTATAGATTTTTTTATTTTTTTATTGGATTGACCTGGCGTTATGTACTTAAATTTATGGCAAACAACAGGAACAGGACTGGTAGAGAATACATTTAATGACATTAAGTTTAAATAAATAAATATTTATATCTAACAAGACACACAATCCTGCCTCTATGTCACTTCCAATTTTTTTATACGGACACGTACGTGTGTATGGTGTAATCATGGTTTCATCAAAAGAGCGGCACACTGGCGCACGCTCCGCAGTCATCACGGCTCGTCACGACGCCATTCATTCGGCTTCGTTGATGGTGGTCGCAATTATGTCATGCTATGAGTGTACACATTGGATACACTTTCACTACTGTATTTAGCTTTTCTCGATCGTATAAAAGGTTGGTTTGTACACTAATGATTTTCTTTTTTCCTGTCAGACGGGTCCCGGTCCCGGCAATTTGTCACTGATTTTGGGTTTTTCAAGGGTCCATTATGTGCATACGAACCGCAAGATGTTTTAGAATTTTAACATCAGGTTGCTTCGTAATTAGATATTATTCTTTATAAGACACTTATTCTTCTAGATTGCCTGGATCTATGTATCTTGCAGACGCATGTTTGACGTAATTATATAATAAAAATGCTGACTTTTTATTTATTTGAACAATGCTACTCATTTATTTATCAAATTAGTATTAGCAGTTTTTAAACTGACATGGTCACTGACACTATTAGTGGTACTGAAAACGGGATGTTTACCATGTTTTTTATTTGTTTTGAGTTCCCGATATCTTTCTACCGGATAGATTTATCCGTGAACATGGCGCTTGCAACAGCGCTGAAATATGGGGACCTCAAAACAAATAAAAAACATGGTAAATATCCCGTTTTCAGCTCCAACAAATTAGTATTGTTAACATTCACTCATAAATTTTGAAGCTAAATTTATTATGAATTTCTAAAGACATACCCTTGTTTTAGTGTACTTCAACTGAAAACATCTAACTGGAATTTAATCCAATTTCTTCGTATCAGAAGTACCTACTGGATAATATTTTTGAAGCAACTAAATACGATACTTGATTAATAGAATTTGAGTTTAATTTAACATTAATTGAATTAAATAGAATTAAGTTACAAATTGGATTTAAACTGGAATTAAGTTACTATGTTTTTCTCATAAGTATAAGTAACAATGTTCTCTTCTAATATTACATAACATAAATATACATGCCATCACACCTTTACCAATACAACATTACTATGTGTCGCTGATAACGGTATCAGGTCTCTTGTAGTAAAGGTCCCAGCCTATTGCGATTTACCGGGCACAGTTCCAAACTCCGGACTACTACTGAAATGATCAAAAAATACCTCATATAACACGTCGAGGTCAGAATTGGACTCCTTGTTCGGCAGTCTTGGTAAGGATAGGTCCTGTCTCTATTCCACGCGACGAAGTCCTCCCACGCTGATATCGGCTTAAAAGAGCATCAATGAAATAATGAACACTATATAACAGTCTGTTGGTGAAAAAGCAAAGGTATTAAATACACGTAATAATTTTACTTATATTTCCAATGCTGAGCGAACTATGCAGTTATCAAAAAGCCTATAAGCAATACATATAAATTTTTCCGTTCTCAGTTGAACATTATCTTTTTTATACAGTAAAAATATCATACGAGTATAATGCGTAGACAATAAGCAGCATGAACCACAAAATAAATGAATAATCTTTCTTTAAACGGACCCTTAATCCACATATGCATGCATATTTTTATATTCAAACAAAACAATTCGTGCTCGGCTAACACAAAATCCTCATATTAGTTATATTTTAGGCGAGAGAGTACGCATGTGGAATAAACAGAATCCTACAAAAACCAAGAAAAACCTTTGCAATAATCTCGGTGAAAAAGGCTTCGTGCATTCATAAGGTCCACCCGAGACATGAATATTAACAGCAAATTCCGTTCATTTCACCTTCCGAACAATTTTCCATCAGTTGCCATAAAATAGTCCAGCAAAGCGTACATAACAGGGGACAATTTCTTTTACCACCTGCGCCTCGCTGTAGACGTTACGGTTGGAAAATTGCTATTGTATGAGACCGTAGATAATTTGCAGCCCTTACTGTCTCGCTGATGGTGAATTAATCAATAGACATTGGTTAAGTTTGCGGGAAACGTGCAGTAGCGTCCCTAATGGTGAACGATAAATTTAGTAGGGTTCCGAACGTCCGAAGGAAATAACGGCGGAACCCTTATAGGATCACTCGTGAGTCTGTCTATTTGTCTGTTCGTCAAACACAGCCAATTAGCTCCGAATTTACTAAACCGATTCAGTTGAGATTTGGTACACATGGATTTCTGCAATCCAAATACGGATGTGTAAGTATGTCACTTTTGGGAGGCAATATAGAAAATAAAATAATAAAGTTTTGCAAACTGTATCATGTGATATATGAAATGGAAGGGCTTGTTGTGAGGGTCTCAAATTTTTTTTTTTTTTTTTTTAGAGTCATTAAACAAAATAGACGAATGTTGACCATTCCCCCCTATAGTATATATATAGTAGCTCTTTACCTATAGATTTCAGGAAAACCTGTAAGAAGTCTATGGTCTTAAATAACATGATAAATCTTTCAACATTGTGCGTACAAACTTACGTTTGCTGTAGGAACGTATGGGAGAACATGTTTTTCAACTACGATATTAAGTTTGTTCTTGAGATAAGTTATTGGTACAACAAAGGTGGATGAATCTGTACACTATTTTCTACTCGAATCATAAAAATTAGTGATTTTTTTAACATCATATCCATTTATTTTACTAACTCAAAGTCAACTCAAAATAGCAGGCGGACAATGACTTAATGCGCATACCACCATGATCGGGTGGTAGGTACGAAACATCGCCGCTGTACTGCCGGCGCTCGACATTTCTTTGTGATTCATATGGGTTTTGAAGTACTTTTTCGTAACATGAATGGAATTAATTCAAATTAATTGCCGTGTGGTGCCAGCTACGAATAGCACCAACCCATCTCCCGACTATGGAATTAGCCGGAGGATGGGCAGCAGAGTCCTTTGAGTACATTAACACTACACAACTAGGCCAGAAAACAAGTAATAATAATAAACCTGCTTAATGCTCATTTCTTCTGTCCAAATCATCGTCATTTACAAGTCATTTAATAAAATGGTTTATTATAATTTTGAATCAGGTGCACAAAATCTTAAACGTATATTTATACCGGCCCCTGCATAATATGTATAAAAAGAAAGACCTTATAAATATCAAAGTAGATAAAAGAGGTTTGTACGGTCGTGTGTGACTAAAATATTCTGAATTTTTCCTTCTTTTTGTTTTTTCCTTAAATTTATGAAAATAATCTTTGAATATGCATGCAGCAAGTTTTCTTCACTTCAGGAGCGACGAGAGAAGTCATCATGATTATGGCTTAAAAAGAAGGCCTATTGGGACTAGGACCTGTAACTCCTTTTGTCTCCTGTAAACGTTAATCAACTGTGATTGTACATTGGCTGGCGTACAACTATACTGCGACTAAGATAAATATAGTTACATGCGTCCTGCGTAAACCTAAGCAGTGACGACTTTGATGATAATAATAATAACTCGTATCTTTTTCCGACCCCTATTTTTCTTCTAAACAAGATTCAAGATGCACTAACTCAAAATTTATCTAGTACGTTTTGCTGTGACATTTTAAAATATCAAATAAACGTGCATGAGTCTGACAAAAATCTGTATTGGAAACGCAAAAATGGCTATCGGATATATTTGGGTCGATTTACTACAGTTTATTTATAGAAGATCAATTTATGCATGTTTGAAACAGTTTGTGATATCGTTGGCAACATTAAGGACAACCTTTAGAGTGCTTTTTTTTTCAGTTTGCTGGTCTGATCTACCCTTACATTAATTCGCATTTACCTTACACGTTGTACGTAATTTATAGAAATGCACACATCAAATGAGTATAGGCAACAAGATAATTTTTCAAATTATTTTTAACCGATTCAAATTACATAAATATATCTTTGAAATATGATTAGATATTAAGCATGTCTAGAGCTAGACTAACGAAGTACCACTGTTTTTGCATTATTGAAGCCATTTTGTGAGTTTTGCTAATTGTCGGATATTTTATCTTAGTTAACGATGACATTAAATAGTGATAAACTCATAGAAATAAAAGTTATAAATGGTTTTATTGCATAAAACATACAATCAGTAGTCTGTATTTCTACTGTTAACTCTATCGCACAATTGCACTGCCACGCTCAATAAAAGTTTATCGAAATCACTTTGCAGAATGACCGCCCACGTCCCTTGTAACAAGTGAAAAAGATTTTCTAGTGATGATATCCATTGGCATAGCTTTTCTTTAAAGCATATCCTATGCGTGCTCAATGGGATTTTAGTCTGGCGATTGAACAGGCAACGTTGATGTTAGCTTCGGCAAGTGTGTTTGTAACGACTCTGGCAGTGTGTGGGCGTGCATTATCGTGCATAAGCTGAGTACCGGAACTGGGTCTGCAAAGGAATGACAAAATCCGACACAATAATTTCAGTGTTCCATTAAAATTGCCTCTGATCCAAATCGGTTTGGTTCTTTCACCGATCCTAATACCTTTTTTTTTTATTGATGTCCAGTGGACATTCTACATGAAACTTCCTTCACCCCGGGGAAGGGCGAAGGGGTATGCCGGACTCCTACCGGCTAAAACCACTGGAGCGGTCAACTTCGGCACCGAAGGGGGGGCTCCAGGTCCTCGTAAGATCACACTAGAGCCGCCCATTGGTGCCACGCCTTTAGGCACATCTCGGAAGGGATGACTGTAAAGCGGTCACCCCCTCTAGCGGAGGGAAGGCGACTGTAAAAAGGTCGCCCCCCCAGGCACTTCTCGGGGAGGATTGTAAAGGATCCCCCCAAGCCTCGCATTGCGCTGTGCTGCGCACACGGCGGCACCTCCGAGGCCCCCACCATGAAGTGACGGCAGGGGGCTCAGGCGTGTTGGACTTGGGAGCCGGGACGGTTGTTGCCCCGGTGCCGTCTCGTCCTTCTCCGTGCGGGATCAGCTCTCTCCCGATCCCGCTCTGCAGTCTCCTTCTGGAGCATGATGCTCTCGCAGAAGGAGATCACTGCACTCCAATTTTCATACTCTGCCAGCATAGCCGACACTACTGCCGGCAGAGAGAGATCTTGCCCGATCCGATCAACCAGAACCCGCCGCTCGGTCGCCCACGCAGGGCACTCCTCGAGCGTGTGCTGTGCGGTATCCTGGTCGCTTTCACAATGGTGGCACTGTGCCGTAACCTCACGTCCTATTTTGTGCAGGTACGCACCGAAACAACCGTGACCGGTGAACACCTACGTCAGACGGTAGGTGACGCGCTCGTTCCTTCTGAGCCATGCTCCAAAAAGCGGCAGGATGGCCTCAACGACGCGTTTGGTCGCGAACTGCAGCCGAAGGCGATTTCGCCACGTCTCGAGAATGCGGCGTTGAGCCAGCCGCCTTAGCCTGTCGAACGCCCCTGGCGGCATGCTTTCGCCACTCTGGCGGAGGGAGCGTGTTTGATCATAGACCCACGCATCCGTCTCCGCCATGATGTCGAAAGGCGGAAAGCGTGCCAGGTGAGTTGCCGCCTCGTAGGACACTGTCCTATATCCCCGTGCGATCCGTATAGCCACTCTGCGCTGCAGACCGTGAAGTTTGGCTCTACAGCGCTGGACACCTGAAAACCGGGATGACCATACAGGTGCCCCGTAGAGGGCCACGGACCGCACGACGCCCCCATAGAGACGGCGAACTTCCTCGCTCGGTCCCCCGAGATTGGGCAACACCCGGTGTAATGCACCCACTACCTTCTCGACTCGGGGGAACCGATCCTAATACCTGCTCATACCATAATACCATTCCATCAGTATATACATGGTCTGTCTGACATGACCTCTAACGTTCGTGTCACCCAGACGGCCTCTAATCGTATACTCCTAGTGTCTAGTCTCATGCCAAAGGGAGATTCATGTAAACGGGCACTACAATTGCGGGGCTCAATAGGTAGTACTTGTAGTGGCTTGCGGCAATAGATATTGACTGCGTGCAAACGATTTTTGATGGTTTGATTACTTATTAACAACCCCGAATATCGATGAAGCCTCGTAATCAATAAATGTATATGTATTACACATAGTCGCACAAATTGTAGCATTCCGTGGAGCTGTGATTTGTATGCATTGACCTTCTCTATATGTAGCGATGCGAGTTCGTCCTCCGTGGTGCTTAGCCACGCTGCCAGTAATCCAGCAGCATGTTCAGAGGTGCTTTTTTACACTCTGCGTAGTACCCAGAGCTAGAGCCACGGCACGATGCTGAGAGTCAGCTTCCTACATTCATACGGCTCTGGTAATTTCATCTCAGCTCCAGTGACGTCTTCTCTTCATAATAGCGTTTGTTTGTATTGTTTTCCTCACGATGTTTTCCTGCACCGTTAACGCAATTGATTATCAAATTCTGATCCGCACATGAATCCGAAAAGTCAGAGGTACGGGCCGGGATCGAACTCAGACCCTCCTGTATGGAAGGAAAGCGTTCAACCACTGAGCTATCATGTTGTCCTTAAGTTAATACATTGAAACAGGTTAATCATGCCGCATTGTAAGAGTTCCTATTGTAACCGCTTTGAATTTTTGTACACCTAAAATTTCTTTGAAACATTAAATTATAATAACAGGCAATAACATAATAAAACGATATCGAAACAATAACTGAATGGATGAAACTGGACAAAAAACTAATATTTTTATTACAATTGAAAGAGAAAAGAAAAAAGTGTCTAACGTTTATAGGAACAGAATATTGAAATGTCTAATATTTTTTTATCATAATTATTAAAATAAGGATTTTTTATTGCAAATACTTAACAATGATGGACTTTCATGTTTTAGTCTAATTATTATAGTTGTCGGGTTTTTAGTAGGGCTTCTCGCAGACGTTTCAGGGAAACATAGCTGCTTAACCTGGAAATTTCTGGCGAAGCCAAAAGAGGTCTCCAGCCAGACGTAAAATTAATTTTATAAACTAAGCAACTGCTGTTAATGGCACCCCCTGCGGGACTTGAACCTCGGCTTAGGGCATTGCTAGGGGATACAAAATATGTAAGGACAGCTGGATCGGTATTGCGCTTTGTCTAAAACGTGAATTTATTTATAGCCGCATCGTTATCGCAATTTTTATCCGACTTAAAAAAAGGAGAAATTTCTCATTTCAAAACTGTAGTTTTTGTGTGTATGTTACGCGCTGCCTTAAAAGATTGTGAACTGATTTTAGTAATACTTTTTTTATTCTACAGGCAATATATTGATGGGTAGTGGCATCGAGTTAAACAACAGTAACATATATATATCAATGGGATGTGGTAAATAAGTGAATATCTGATGAAGATCTTCGGAGATAAAGAATCCCTTCTTTTCTATTGATGACAACAAATCACCCGCAATCGCTTGTCGGAGTCTGTTTTTACTTTTTTTATGAGTTTTGTAATAACGTAAGTTAATTTTATTTACTTCTAATATTTTCCGTAGATTACGTGAATTTCCATTGAATCGAAATAGCTTACGGAAATATATCGCGTTTATTTTATTTATTCTATATAGCTTTTTTTTTTTTTTTTTTTTTTATTGGTGCCCAGTGGAAATTCATCATGAACTTCCTTCGCCCCGGGGAAGGACGAAGGGGTATGCCGGACTCCTACCGGCTAAAACCACTGGAGCGGTCATCTTCGGCACCTAAGGGAGGCTCCAGGTCCTCGTATGATCACACCAGAGCCACCCACTGGTGCCACGCCCATTGGCACATCTCGGAGAGGGTGACTGTAAAGCGGTCACCCCCCCAGGGGGATTGTAACGGATCCCCCAAAGCGTCCCATGGCAGCGCGTGACCACATGCGTGCTACCGTCTTCTCTTGGGTCGCTTGGTGTGGGCACGCAGATTCCCCAATCTACGCACCCGCGAACCCAGAGGTCCCCCACCTCATAGCAATGGCAGGGGTTTTCAAGCGTATCGGAATTAGGCGCCAGGGCGGTTGTTACCCCGGCGCCGTCTCCTTCTTCTTCGAGCGGGATCGGCCCTCTCCCGATCCCGCTCTGCGGTCTCCTTCTGGAGCATGACGCTCTCACAGAAGGAGACCACTGCATTCCAGTTTTCGTGCTCTGCCAACATAGCCGACACTACTGCTGGCAGAGAGAGATCTTGCCCGATCCGATCGACCAGGATCCGCCGCTCGGCGGCCCACGCAGGGCACGCCTCGAGCGTGTGCTGTGCGGTGTCCTGGTCGCTATCACAATGGTGGCATTGTGCCATGGCCTCACGTCCTATCCTGTGCAGGTACGCGCCGAAACAACCGTGCCCGGTGAGCACCTGCGTCAGGCGGTAGGTGACGCGCTCGCTCCTTTTGAGCCAGGCTCCAAAGAGCGGCAGGACGGCCTCGACGACGCGCTTGGTTGCAAACTGCATCCGCAGGCGATGACGCCACTTTACAAGTACGCGCCGCCGAGCTAGCCGCCGCAGCTTGTCCAACGCCCCTGGAGGCGCGCCTTCGCCGCTCTGGCGGAGGGAGCGTGTCTGATCGTAGACCCACGCATCCATCTCCGCCAGGATGTCAAAAGGCGGAAAACGCGCCAGGAGAGTTGCCGCCTCGTAGGACACCGTTCGGTATCCTCGAGCGATCCGGATAGCCACTCTGCGCTGCAGACCGTGAATTTTGGTTCTGCAGCGCTGGGCGCCTGATAGTCGAGCTGACCATACAGGCGCCCCGTATAGGACCACGGACCGCACGACTCCTCCGTAGAGACGGCGAACTTCCTCACATGGTCCCCCGAGATTGGGCAGCAGCCGGTGTAGAGCACCCACTACCCTCTCGACTCGGGGGACGAGGCGCTGGAAGTGCTCTTCGAAGCCCCAACGACTATCCAGGGTGAGCCCCAGGTATTTCATGTACCGGCCCAGCCCTATTCTATATACCTACGTGCAGCAACCATACATGCCGTACACACACGTTCAACGTTCAACCCTAATACATACAATAATTGAGTTTTTTATGCACAAACATATGAAATATTAAAAAAACAACAATATTTTATGCTTTACTACATAGTATTTTATGCTTTACTTATTATACTTATTTTATACTAACATTTGTTCATTACAAATACATAAAAAATCAGACGTGCAATTTTCAATAATCAAGCACATATATGTGTAGTGAAAGGGATGCTGCTGCCCATCCTTTCTGGTTTATAGTCCCTTAGTCGCCTTTTGCGACATCCACGGGAAGAGATGGAGAGGTGCTATATTCTTAATCCGGACACTACACGGACAATTACAATTGACTAATGTGATGATAAGAATAGAAAATGCTAAATATATCAGTATTCCTGAACCGTTTCGTTGGGTCATCTGAAGTTGGCTGTTTAAGAGTTTGACAGATAATCAGAGGTTGAGGCGTTAAAAAGCTAGAAGGCCTTTGCTCAGCAGTGGACGTCTTTTGGCTAGTATGATGATAACAACAGATAAATATGCGAAATATATCAGTCAGTATGCCTGAACCGTGTCGGTGGGCCATCTGAAGTTGGCTGTTTAAGAGTTTGACAGATAATCAGAGGTTGAGGCGATAAAAAATAAACGAACAAAACTTCGAAGTCGGGAAGATATGCGATACATCGGTGCAAAACAGCTATCGCACAGCATACAGCTGTGGTACATGTACAAAGTGGTACACACACACAGCGCTGATTTTCAGCGAGAACCTGCATTGACTCATGACGCTATTCAGTGCGACACAATCAGAAAAAAATATACCTAGTGTTAAAGTAAAGTAAACAAGGCAATTTGTGTAGCAAACTCGACTTATTGATGACCAAGAATAAGCATATCGTATTTATCTTTATTTTGATCTATATTTATATCCTGAGAATGAACTGGTTATAACAACTCTGGACTGAACACATACTTTTAAATGCGCTACGTATTTAAACATGGCTTTATGAGGGCTAAGAGTACACAATTTTTAAAGAATTTTACTACAGGCTTTAGTAGGCCGAGAACTTATGGTCCTCTTAATATAATTTATTACCTACATGCATGCAGGAAATATCGAAAAATCTAAATCGAAAAGCAGTGATAGCCTAGTGGTTGAACGCTTGCCATTCATACAGGAGGGCCTGAGTTGAACTGAGGCTTTACATTTCTTACGGTGAGAAAAGGCCTCCGCCCAGCCGTGGGACAGTAATGGGCTGATTATGTTATGGTCTCGGTCTACTAAAGCATTCATTCATTCAAGCATTCTACAAACTGTACTAACCTTGTATAGTTAAGTACTTATTTAAATATTAGTAGATAACACTGATTAGGCGGCTCTTCCACCCAGTACCTAATTAACTATAGCCACTAACACATCACGCAGCAGTAATAACTTTGAACGAGCAATAAATATAGATGGAATTAATATAAGAGCAAATAAACATACATATTCTCAGAGCATACATATTGCATGAGGCGTACATTTGTCGCTGGTCGCTCAATGAAGACGCCAATTTCACACTTGACAGGAATTCCAATTACTTCCATTTAATGTGAAATAGCAATATCACGGGCTTTATTGTGTTCATAGATTTTGTATTGCACTGCAGTTATTGATCAATGATACTTGGGACGCAGACTAATATTGGGAGGGGAGTGTTATTGGCTTTCCCAAAAATGGGATGTCGATATGAATGAGTGGCCTGTTGATCCTAAATAAATATACGCCATTGCCAAGATAATAAAAGTAAATAAAGAAATTTTTGGATCCGAGGTATTTATTTTAATTTAAGGTGTTCAATTCGGATAAATATTTATATATACAATTATATAAACAATTCGTTATACCGTTAAAACGAATTGTTTACCTAATTCAACATTAAATAAAGATTTAAGGACTCGGGTCCAATAATTTCTGTATTTACAACAAATAGATAAATCGCAAACATTTCTAACTAACGGTTACATAACTGTTATCGTTAACTCGAGTTCAATGTTGACTTATAACTCAATTATTAACTCGAAATATGTACAAATGTATAAGAATACCTTTTTTTTTTTTTTTTATTGGTGCCCAGTGGAAATTCTTCATGAACTTCCTTCGCCCCGGGGAAGGGCGAAGGGGTATGCCGGACTCCTACCGGCTAAAACCACTGGAGCGGTCATCTTCGGCACCTAAGGGAGGCTCCAGGTCCTCGTATGATCACACTAGAGCCGCCCACTGGTGCCACGCCTATAGGCACGTCCCTGAGAGGGTGACTGTAAAGCGGTCACCCCCTCGGGGGGATTGTAAAGGATCCCCCATAGCGTCCCACGGCAGCGCGTGACCACATGCGTGCTACCGTCTTCTCTTGGGTCGCTCGGTGTGGGCACGCAGATTCCCCAATCTACGCACCCGCGAACCCAGAGGTCCCCTGCCTCACAGCAACGGCAGGGGGTTTCAGGCGTTTCAGGGAATTAGGCGCCAGGGCGGTTGTTACCCCGGCGCCGTCTCCTCCTTCTTCGAGCGGGGTCGGCCCTCTCCCGATCCCGCTCTGCGGTCTCCTTCTGGACCATGACGCTCTCACAGAAGGAGACCACTGCATTCCAGTTTTCGTGCTCTGCCAACATAGCCACATCTCTTATTTTCGGATGTAATATAAAGACTGTTGCAGCAATTACAAACACGGTCCCCGCATGCATTTTACATGAGCTATCGTAACCAGCTGGACAAATCTGATAAAAGGCGACGATGTAGCACATGGCCACGCACTCGTGATGATACTACAAGTTTCCTTTAGAGCGGCGATTTATCACGTAAGCGGTGAGCTATAACCTAAATGTAAGAGCGATTGCATGTAGATTTCGCCTGAATGATGAACGAGACACGGCCACTATTGCACATGTGTGAATGTGAAGATGCCACCCATATCAATACTAAGCTATCTGCTGATACGTCTAATTTAATACGCTGAACCGTGTGCCAACTAACGCGGAAATACATAACTCGCACGGTATATGTTGAATGGTTATGCTAGGATTATCGATACACATAGCGCGTACGATGCTGGGTGATAAAAAATTGCGAGCATCCAACGTTCGACGAGACTTGAGTTTGCCCATAATCGTTGTTCGAAATGACAAAAAAACCGTCTAACTACTCTACTTCTGCGCTATTTGCGTCGCCTCTTACATTTTATAATAAAGATAAAGTTAGACAGGAGTGTGTTTCTTAAAAACTTCGTAGTCGAGGCTCGGATAACGTTGCATCCCGCGGTGCTTGGCACGATTCCAGTGGACATCGTAGTCAGGACGTCGTCGTTCTAAATTATTTTATTATTTCATGATGTCAGTAAAAAACATTCAAGTGGTTTGCGTGCAACACCAGTTTTTATGCAAACATGTTTATTTATACGTCATACATTGCTGATACAATGTTCATTCGAATATCGTTGAGTGTAAAGCTCTCTGTTCCTGCCGTTATTGAAATATACGAGTCAGTTACTGTCACGAATATTATAAACTATGTTTTGAAGCACTCATATTGCTATTGTAACGCTCTACTGTTTATATAGAATGGTTCATGCGATATCACTTGAGAGGATTAATTTTCGATTTCGATAAAGTTCGCCTTAGAATAGAATAGAATAGAATATACTTTATTGTACACCATTTGGATCTTAAAAATAAAACTTAAAATATTAATATAATGTACAATGGGCGGTCTTATCGCTAAAAGCGATCTTTTCTAGACAACCTTAGGATGGACAAGAAAGTCACGAAGAATAATATTGGGGTAGTCCGTGGTGTACGGATAAGTAGATGATAGTACTAAATATTTAAAACAAATCTCATAATAATATAATAGATATATATAAATACATACATTTTAGGTAATTATGAACACAGAAAAGTGATATAGTCAAATAAAACGCAATGTGATAACAATGAAATAGCATAGACAAATTACACGTTTAAGAGGACAGATAATGTTCTTTTATTAATTTTTTAAAGGAGGGTAATGATTTAGCAGCTCTCACTGATACTGGCAATGCATTCCACAACCGTATAGCCTGGACTGTAAAAGATTTATCAAAGAATTTGGTGGAATGAATTGGCATCTGAAGTCTCAAGTTCTCCGATGATCGAAGGGGTGTTGTGGGATTAAATAAAATGCTGTAAAGCAAAAATAGAATATGAGTATTCCGGCGAAGTCGTATTGGAAGCCACTTGAGCTTATTGCAAAAATCTGAGACATGATCATATTTGCGCAAACCAAATATGAATCTGATACAAAAGTTTTGAAGTCGCTCAAGCTTATCCAGTTGTGCCTCAGTCAAATCAAGATAACTGGCATCATCATAGTCAAGGATGGGTAGAAGAAGGGACTGAACAAGCGCAGTTTTGGTGGCAGTTGGAAGAAAATTGCGTAACCTCCTCAAGGATCCTGCCGATGAAAATATTTTTCGACTTAATTCTTGGAGCTGTGGACCCCAAGAAAGGTTTTTGTCAATATTTATCCCCAGGTTCTTCACCGTGTCACTTATGGGTATTGTAGTACCGTCAAATGTAATCCTGGGGACTTGCGACCAATCAATTTTGGTACTTAGCCTGGGGCTACCAACAACAATTACTTGGGTTTTTGATGGGTTCACTTGCAGTCCATAGGCTGTACTCCACTCGGAAATCCGTGCTAAATCATGGTTAACCATTTTAACAGCCTCCGGCAGCTCTTCTGGGGGAGCTTGTGAGTAGATTATTGATATAAGTTTCAGATGACTGTGTTGGTGTCAGTACAATATCGGGTGCAGATTTAATAGGTTTTTACTACCATACTTAAGGAATTGTATTCGACTACAGTTGCTCAAAGGTGTTCCAAGTTTTTTATTTCTGATACAGATACATGAATTTTATGAGATGTAACGATGATATTTTAGATTATGTTATGAATGTAGTGTGATCTTACGAGGTATTAGCATAATACTACACTTTTCAACAACATTTTGGCCGTAGCATCCAATATGTGTTGCAAAATTAATCTAGACGAACGGTTAAACATACTCTCTGGGACCTTTCCAGAATATTGTGGTATACTTTATTAGACACTAGACATCTATTGCTGGGCATGGGTCTCATAAATAGTCAAAATGAAAAGTTTTTCCGAGATAGTTCCATAATTATGATGCTTTTCAAATGGGGTGTGTTATCGCTTATAGTTATATCACGACACCCAATAGAGCTGCAGAACATAACTACGATTACCTTGATTTTGTTTAGTTTACTAGGTTTTCATACATTTTTCAATCGTCAATGGTAATGTACACATTATTTCTTTTCGCTAACTTCAACTTTAAAACTCCTTTAGTTAGTTAGGGTCGTAGTGAGAAATAGATTATTTAAGTAAAGTTTTATTTTTTTAAAGTCTTTACAGTAAAGTTTCTAATCATGGCTACTAGAATTGGCTTCTCATTCTTATTTTATCTTTGGAAATAAACAATATACTGCGTGGATGGAGTTACGAACAGAATATAGTCTGATATAATTCCGTTTTGGTTACTTTCAGGTAGAAACATACATCATTGTAACTGCGAACGCAGATTCTATCGATTAAAGTTAGATATTTAGTTCGCAAGTGAATAGGCGTCTTCTAGGAAAATATTTTTCGTAGTCAAACTTATTGTTACTTTAACAGAGATCGTGGTTAACGCAAGCGTATCTAGACAAAGAACACAATTTTATTCTTCCTTTTGCTATTTTCAACTAAGGCCCTACAATATATTACACCATACTACATTGGTTAATACACTATATAGGTTAAAGCTACCATAAAAATAAGTTAAGTTCATCGTCACATCATCACCATAACAGCCAGAGGATGTCCACTGCTAAACAAAGGCCTCCCCACAGATATACACGACTACTTTTTTGTTTTTTTTTTGGGGGTTTTGGCCAGTAGCTTCTCGTCACGCTTAGCAGGCGAGTTGATGAACGCAGAATGGCTACGTTTCCATGGAAAGAACATCCCTAAGTCACCTTTTACGACGTCCACGGGAAGAGATAGAGTGGTACTATATTCTTAATCTGGACACCACACGGAAAAATCTATACAAGTAATATTAATTTATCCGATTAGTCACGACGCTCAAACTTGTCCAAGTTATATCCATTCTCAGCGTTCAGATTGTCAGCTCTCATATTACTGTATATTGCAGAATATTATGTTAATAAACAATTATGTTCAGTTCTTAGCGTATTGGGTCATTACGATCAATTGCATCGTTGCAGTTATCGCGTAGATTGCACTGCGCAATTGAATTTGCATAACGTGATAACAGTTTAAATATCCGCTAAGGATAAAACGTCCAGGTATTTACTGTACACAAGTGTGTTTTAGATTACCAGCCATTATGTATCTGATCGTATATATAAATATTGAAGGGTATTCTGTAGTCTTCCATGTGCATGGTTTTATTTTAGGGCTGAGAAAGATGAGTATCGCTGTTGTTATCTTTATAAATCGCTCATGGCTTACTGTTTGAATATAGAAAATGTTACCAACATCATCATAGCAGCCGAAGAACGTCATCTGCTGAACAAAGGCCCCTTCCATGGACAACTGGCTATATGCCGTGTGTCGCCATTTTAGGGGGAATTTACCAGTACCACAGAAATAGGAAATAAGGAGAAGTGGCACGGGGTCGTGCGGGGAACCGCGCCACCGCGACATGCGCAAACTGCTCTTGTCAGGAAAAATGGCCATTTTATAACATTAGATTCGATCGCGTAAGTAAAACTTTGTTAAAATGCCATGTTGTTTGGCGATAACATGCAAAAGCCGAAGCAAATATAATAATTTTACCAAGGAATCAACCATATACCATTTGTAAGTGTAAGATTTTTTTAGTATTTGTCTATAAAAAGAATAAATCAGTAATTATTGTTTTCTTTATTATGTTACATTTGGATTGAGACTAGAAGTGCTAGGAGTGATCACGGCCCCGCCATTCAATGTTATTTGGATCACGACGGCATGGTTGGCGCAGTGTAAACTGTGTGTCTGTGTGTGGCTTAGCAATTGACTTTCTGCGCTATATGTCGCAGGTTTCAATAATTTGAGTTAATGAATTCATAGCATGTTTAATTAGTCCAATCATGGACTGATTATATACTATCTAGTACCAATACTGCCATCGTTTTTTTAAGCGTAAACGTTGTTTATAGATGCGTTCAATGTTTTCGGTAGACTTTACGGGTCAACTGCCAGCACCGTAGTAATTATCGACGTCAGTAAAACCAAATAACCCCTGATTTTATTCACCCGCACCCGGGTAACGATCGGTAGTTTAACAAAACTATACACAAGCCGTCTATAACAAAAGTCTGAGGTTAAAACAGAGCTTTATAGCCATTAAAAGGCAATATTACTGTGCGATATTAGCTTGAAAATATGGTAATTTAGAGAATTCTGTGTGCATTCTTGAGTAGAAATGTTATCGATAATCTATTGAATTAAAATAACACGTCTACAAATTTCGACTGATAATTATATCCCTGACAGAAACGTGCAACATTTAAGTTATACCATAACTGTATTCAAAAACATTGAATGAAAATAGATACTTTAGACGTTTATGTTGAGTAATTTATTAATCATCAAAATTTATCAAAATCTAAAAATTCTTTCATGAGGGTTGCAACATTATTAGATTAAATTTTCAGATATCGAATAATTTCCAATACCGAGTTACCAAACATTTTTCCTATCAATTGATCTCACATAAGAACAATTCCACTAATGCTTGGCATTACATCTAGAGCACTATGTGCAGCGGATAATTTCAGAGATCGTCGAAAGCACTAGAATTCTCTTGGCATGGGACGTGATTCGCATTCTCCTCCGTAGGGAATTCTAGGCAATGAGCCTTACGGCCACGCTAGAGGAAATTTGCCAAAATATTTTGTGAATCCTCAGGTTTTTAAATTGGCTCGAGAGCGGAGCATCTCGCAGCAGGCTCCAGGTCTTATCTACGGTCTGAGTAATTAAAGCGTTATTCAAGATTACGATTGTAAGGTATCGGCAATACATATCTGTATTAATGTCTTAGGTTTTCGCGGTCAGGAAAAACCTGGTTGTAAACCTGGTGTATATCAATGTGAATTTTTCAGTTCATATGTTCTTTCTTAGTGAATCGAAGACACCACTGATTTTAGGTGTAAGACAACATCATAAGAAAACCTTGATTTAATTGTGGCCCAAATCACAAACATGCTGTGTGCAAGCGTAGTGATCAGTGTTCGTTCCTTCTCTGTATAAGAAAAGCCCTTTCACCTGCAGTGGGACAGTTACAAAACCTAAAATGAACCATTTACCTATCACGGGGAAATATGCTTTTGGTCTGACTCGTGTACCTGTTGTCTGACTTAGTATACAACGTAACAAGATATACATGTATATCCCATACATCCCCAAACAAATGGTATTGCCAATTTTGAATAAAATACGAGTTTCATCAGTTCTTAGTCATATCTGTATAGATTTCTACCGTGCGACACTAACAGGCATACCCGCAATATACAGATAGGATTCCATATTTCATGGCTCTATGCTTTTAAGGCCAAACACAATGATATATATTAAAGTCTTAAAATAATGACTTTTGCTATATGGTACCAGGTGGTCAGGGGTGGAGTGGTTGCGTGGTTGTTGTACACTGGCGGGCGGGATAACTTGGACGAGGTCGGTCTCCCGCGGCCGTTGTAGTCCCAGTACGTGACATGTATCGCAAATCACTTATAAAAACGACATTGTTGATGAAGAAGTTTTGTTTTAGTGCTTGTTTTTTAAGATAAAGTAGATGCGGTTTAGGTGATTCGTGGAATAAACTAGGACAAAATTATATATTTCTATATACCTACACAGTTTATTTAGTAGATATGAATAAATTTGAGCATCAAATTAGTTGCATGAAAATAAAAGTATGTATTAACTGCTTTCTTTAATATTAGAACTATTTCAATGTAAACATAACTACCCTGAGGCATCATAGAACAAATTACTAACACACTAAGTACATGATGTGAACTTTTTCACCTCCATCGTGCCAATATTGATGATCAGAATTTTTCGCATTCCCAACGTCTATTCTTTGTTTACCTGATACTGGGAGATGCATTATTAGTAGCATCTGTTTATTCTCATCTTTCTACCCCCCCCGACCCTCGTTCGCGCCGGCCCGAGCCGAGAAATAACGAGTTAGTAATAAAAGATCCCTTTTAAAAGTCATATACATTATAGATCCAGCAGTCCCTTGTATTGTTGTTATCATACCCAGTAACGACCCTGAGCCGAGGTTCTTGTCCCGCAGGGGGCGCCCTCAGGATCAGTTACTTAGTTTTTAATAAATTTTGCCTGGCTGGAGGCTCTTCAAGCTTCGCCAATTGCCCGGTTAAGCATCCACACCTCCCCTGAGGTGAATGCGAGAAGCCCATTAGGAAAAAAAAAAAAAAAAACTCATCTTTCTTCTAATGCATTTTTTTCTATTTCCTGCTACTATAACATTCATCATCGAAGGAAGCTGCTGCCCATACTCCGGCTAATCCCATAGTCGACTTTACGACACCCAAGGGAGTAGATGGGGTGGTGGTATTCTAAGCCGGCACCACACGTATATCTAGTATCAATGAAGTTAATTTTAGCAACATAATCAGATGCACCTCTTATTGAAGCCATTGTTCTTCTCATTACGTCGTAAAGCCCGATAAATCTCATCTACTCGTAAAGTACCCGTACGGTAATAAAACGGGAATCTATTAAAAACATAAGATTACTCCCCAAAATTCCATACAAAGACAAAGGATCACAATAACCCTTTTACGTTTAAGGCCCAACAACTGTAAAAGTATCGAATGTCGTAAAATAACTCTCAGTAATAAAACTACATACCATGAAGGGCGAAAATGAAATATTGTGTCGTCATTACTGTGAAAAGTTTTCCATGTTTGAACGTGCCATAAATATTAGAGTTCAAAATTTCACGCATATCGTAAACAAATATTGGCGTAAGACTTTTCCAGGTTTTAACATACTCCTCAGCCCTCCACATTTAGTCTACACCAGTTACTTAAACTACTTTTGCGGTCCAACAGTGAAAATTGCGACAGACATACTGCTTACTATTCTTCTTCAGGTTGCAAAGCTAAGTAGTAATTTTGATACGTTATTTTAATTCCTTTTTAGGAAATAGATGAGGTTTCAGTTTAATATTGAACAAGTATACATTTCGTGCGTCAACAAGAATAATAAATATGATGAACCGTATATTATAAAGTTGATAAATTGGCATTGATGTTATCTTTCAAACAACCCCCAGAGTGCGCTAAGCACTCTCTAGCTCGTTAAACGTCTTTAGACACTTAATACATTTTTAGTTGTGAATGAAAAGAAAGAGATTATTTGGGTCTATTGGGCATAGTTGGTTTAATATTTGGGTCTATTAGGCATAGTTTATTTATAAAAATTCGTTCATTCATTTATTTATGTATAAAACAGTTTATTTTTTTAAGATATCGCTGGCATAATTAAGGACAGCCTTTAGAGTTTTTGTTTCAGTTTGCTGGCCTGATCCACCCTAGTATTAATTCGCATTTACCTTACTCGTTGTACATAATTTATAGAAATACTCACATCAAACGAGTATAGGGTTCAAAGTTATTCTCAAAATAGTGTTTATTCGTTGTGGAAATCTAAGAGGGAGCCCTTTGTTCAGCAGTGGACGTCCTGTGGCTGATATGATGATGAGTAGCTCGAGTGGTTACATAGTTGCACATGTTTTGATATGCTATTCTATATATATGGCCCAAGAAATGTTACGAATTTATTAGCAAATGACGTCTTGCAATGAGCCTTATATATTTATAAATGTGGGAAATTCTTTATCCCAATTTTTCTTCGGTGTTAGATTTATAAACGTACAAGTAGGTTGCTTATTCAATACAGTTTCCGTGGAATCAAAATTACTGTTCTCTGATTGGAGCCCTGTGATGTGATATTGCTGCAAGTTTTTATTGTAAAAAATAGATAACCCATAATAGATATCTAATATTTTATTCCAATACATCATCATCATCATATCAGCTAAATGATGTCCACTGCTGAACAGGGCCTCTCAATGATCGATCATAATGGGGTAATGTAACCATGCTTATCAGGTGTATTGGTGATCACAGTATGTTGTTATTAGCAAACGGAACGATGTTGCTGGCTATCCTCTTGATATCAACCTTTAGTCACCTTTTACGACATCCACGGGGAGAGAGGGTCTATTTTTTCCTTAAAAACCACAAATAATTGACATTAATTGAAAAATGGTAGCTGATGGTAAATCACTTTTCTGGGCTGCTGGACACAGGCCTTCCCCAAATATCACTAAAACGACGGGTCTATGTTTATCTTGTGTTCATTGGGAGGGTTGCCATAATCACCACGCTGAAAAGGTGGGTTAGCGAAGGCAAACGGCTGATGTGTGTGTGACCCGATGGAAAAGTATAAATAACTTTTATGCACAGCATATTTTTTTACGTTTTAATAAAAAAAATGGAGTTCCAATCAAATTAAGGTTGTATTCTCAAGAAAAATAGACCTGATAATATTTTATTAACAACACCCAAGCCCAATAAAACCGTGACAGTAAAGGCAGTTCCAATTTCATGAACAGTAATAAAATCAAATAACAGCTAATTAAATCTGATTTATACAGCCAATGAACGCGATTAATCATTATTCTTATTTATGAGGAATGTGAACGTAAAAAATTGGCGCCAGTCACCGACTTACAAGGCTCCGTTCGTGAGGTGATTAAAGAGTGCGCCTTCCCCTCAAACCGCAACCAACTGGGTTTGGGTTTGGGTCAAAATTTAATCGACAGCTTATGGAGGTATTATTTTGCTTTGCATTTTTGTGTATGTGGATGAATTTTATATTTTTTTCCAGGTACCAGAGATGAATAAACCGGTAATTCTGAGGATCCTGGCAAGGATAGTGGGCCAAACTACAAATTTAAAATTATTGCATTTTTATCAGTCCTTGATAAGTTTACGAAGTTTCAAATCAATCCGACGTTTTGAAGGGGATGAAAATCGAGTTAAAAATTCTGTTACATAGATACATACCAAGCTAACAAAAGCGTGTTAAAAAGATAATGGATACGATGGCTTTACTGCTACTGCCGTTGGCACCGCGTTCTTGGCGCAGTAGCTGAACATCTTCGCGTTCTGTCCTACGGTTTGCGGGTACGATTTCCGCACGGAACTAGTGTTTACATGGACTGCAGATAGCTTTTCCGGGTCTGGGTGTTTTGAATAGTATGTTTACGTTGCGAATGAGTGTTTATAATAATTATCTTTTTAAAAACCTGCAAGAAATTTAAAGTGCTAACATTGACACATGACTGCATTACAGCGATAAAAAAAAAATGTTTTTTTTTATTGTGTAAAACTAACAACTGAACAGCAATATTGCGCTAGGAGGAGCTCAGGGTACAATTTAAGACCTTAAATTAAAATAAAGCAGATAACGGGTTGCACTTCAGTTTACTAATTAATCTTTTCAGCTATGTCTACAACTTTAGTTCTTCTACGGATCTCCTCATTTCTGATTCGATCTCGTAAAATACCAAGCATAACTCTCTCCATAGCTCACTGGGTGACCTTGAGCTTTCTTATGAAGCCCATTGTGAGTGACCACGTCGCTGTTCCACATGCTATCACTGGTAAAACACACTAGTTAAAGACTTTCGTCTTGAGGCATTGCGGTATTGTTGACGAAAAGACGTTGCGAAGTTTCCCGAACGCTGTCCAGCCGATTCGGATTCGACGATTGACCTCTTTCTCGAAGTTGGACCTACCTAACTGGACAGTTTGTCCCAGGTACACATACTCGTCAACAAGTTCGAGAACAGAGCTCCCAATGGATATTAGGATGGGCACGACATGGGCATTTGACATGATTTTTGTCTTAGTCGTGTATTTGTAAGTGTGCATGGTCACTGAACTCCTCCTAAACGGCTGGACCGATTATGATGAAAGTTTTTATGTTTGAGCGGATGGTTTAGATTCACACTTGGACCTGGTAGATGGCGCAGCAATCGAGATTACCTGCCTGTTTGAAGCTGGGCTGGGCAGCTAGTGTAAAATAGAATCTTAATTTTTTTCAAATTTTCCAACACTTTGCAGCGTCTGAGGTCACGCAGACTCTCGTGACAGACACGCTGCTATATCGATTCAATTAATTATTTCTGCTCTATTTATGTAAAATGGTACATTTGCTGCATACATTCTTGGGTTTGAATACACTCATCAAAGAATAAATCTACTGCGCTGCCTATGACTGTAAAGTCATAGGCAGCGCTGATTGTGTACAAATAGTCCCATTAAAAGTACTTTTTATATGGCTTTTTACCTGATCTTTCAGTAGATTTATTCTTTGATGAGTGTATTCAAACCCAAGAATGTATGCAGCAAATGTTTACGATTTACGTTTACGATTCGAATTCAAATGAAATGCACGATGCTTACACGAGTTTACAATTTTTAAACATGTTTATTTCAAATAATTTTTTTATTGAAAATATTTAATTGTCTGAAGGCCTTTTATTCAGCAGTATTCAGGACTTCCTTTGGCTGAATGAAAAGGATAGAAAAAATATGCTATTACATAAAATATATGAGTATTCCTGATCCGTATCGGTGGGTCATCCGATGTTGGCTGTTTATGACAGATAATCAGAGGTTGAGGCGTTAAAAAGCTAATATCATTATATATACTAACAAAACTTCAAAGTTGGAAAGATATGCGGTACGTCGGTGCAAAACGGCTATCGCATATACAGCTGTGGTACATGCACAAAGTGGTTCATACACACAACGCTGAATTTCAGCCACAACCTGCGTCGATGTAAGGCACCATTTGGTGCGGTACAATAAAAATATACCTCGTGTTAAAGTAAAGTAAATAATGGAAACAAGACAATTTGTGTAGTAAACGCGACTTATTGATTACCAAAAATAAGCATCCCGATCTTTATTTCTATTTATGTCTCTATCCCGAGAATAAAGTGGCTGAACAGACACTTTTAAATGCACTACGTACTTAAACGTGGCTTCGTAAGAAGACCTTCATCATCAATATAAAAAAGTAAAATCAGACAAGAGTAAACTTTTTTAGAATTTTACTTAATGCTTTAGTAGCCCGAGACCTTACAGTCCTCTTTTTATATAATATTACCTACATGTATGTATGCACTAAATATCAATTAGATGACCATAAGGTCTCAAAAAGCAGTGATAGTGGTTGAATGCTTGGCTTCCATACAAAAGGGCCTAAGTTGGATCCCTGCCCGCACCTCTGACTTTTCGGACTCATGTGTGGATCAGAATTTGATTATCACTTGAGAAAACTGTGAAGTAAAACATTGTGAGGAAACCTGCACACCAGAGATGGCTCCAAAAATGTTTTCAATGGTGCATGTAGCCCGCCAACTCATAGGCTAGCGTGGTGGGCTTGTGCCTATTGGTGGGACTGTAATGGGCTGATTATGTTAGGTTCTCGGGCTACTAAAGCATTCATTCATTCAAGCACTCTACAAACTGTACCAACCTACTATGGTTACGTATCTACAATAAATGAGTATCACTAACCGGCTCTTCCGCCCTAATGAATTATACTACCAACACAATTACGTAGCAGTAATAACTCTAAACGAGCAATAAATATATATGGAATTAATATTAATATCAGTGCAAATAAACATACTACATAGTCTGAGAGCATACATATTGCATGAGGCATTCATTTCGTTACTGGTCGCTCAATGAAGACGCAAATTTCACTTTTGACAGGAATTTTATTTAATGTAAAATGGCAATATCATGGGCTTTATTGTGTTCATAGATTTTGTAATGCACTGCGGTTTTTGATTGACGCTTGGAACGCAGACTAATATTGGGAAGGAGTGTTATTTGCTTTTGCAAAAATGGAATATTGATATGGATGAGTAGCCTGTTGATCCTAAATAAATATACGCTATTATTAAGAAAGTAAAAGAAAATACAGATTTTTTTGGATTCAAGGTAACATATATTGAAACCTTACATAAGGACCAGAGCTAGTATACTAAAATCAAAACCAACGCTAACAAAATTAAGGTATTTGGATAACTATTTAAAGGCATAATGAATTGTTTACCTAATTCAACATTACATACTTAATGATTTTAAGGACTCGGGTCCAATAATGTCTGTATTTACAACAAGTTGATACATAACACTCTCATAGAAACATTACATAACTGTTATCGTTAACTCGAGTTCAATGTTGACTACATAAAACTCTAAATATGTACATATGTATTAGAATACCTACATTTCTTATATTCGGGTGTAATATAAAAACTGTTATAGCAATTACAAACACGATCCCCGCATGCATTTTACATGAGCTATCGTAACCATGTGGAAAAATATGATGATGAAAGCCGACAATGTAGCACATGGCTGCGCACTCGTGATGATAATACAAGTTTCCTCTAGAGCGTCGATTTATCATGTGAGCGGTGAGCTATAACCTAAATGTAAGAACGATTGCATGCAGGTTTCGTCTGAATGATGCATGAGACACGGCCACTGTCGCACATGTGTGTACAGTGCGCATATTCCACACAAATCAATCGTAAGCTATCTGCTGATAACGCCGTTTGCCGTGTGGTGCCGGCTCAGAATACCACCACCCCATCTCCTCCCGTGGGTGTCGTAAAAGTCGACTAAGGGATTAGCCGGAGGATGGGCAGCAGCGTCCTTTGAATACATTAACAACGCAATTGCGATCGCCAACCCGTCTGCCAAGCGTGGCGATTATGGCAAAACCGCCCAATGAGCCCACAACAGAACCATATCGGTCGTTGTGATGATATTTGGGGGAGGCCTGTGTCCTTCATTCGGCCGAAATAATGATGAATGATGATAACGCAAAAACATAATACTCGTACGATACACTTCACGTGCAAATGGAATGGTTACGCTAAAATTATCGATACTCATAGTGCCTATAGATGCACACGACATTAGGTGATAAAAATTTGCGAGCATCCAACGTTTGACGTGACTCGAGTTTGCCCATAATCGTTGCTTGGAATGTCAAAAAACCGTCGAAATAGAATTGGAAGACTTCTGCGCTATTTGCGTCGCCTCTTACATTTTATTATTACGACAAAGTAAGACGAGAGTATGCTTTTTAAGAACTTTGTAGTCGAGGCTCGGATAACGTTGCATCCCGCAGTACTTGGCACGGTTCCAGAAGAAACCGTAGGCAGGACTTCGTCGTTCTAAATTATTTTTTTATTTCATCATCATCATCATTTCGGCCGAATGAAGTCCACTGCTGGACACAGGCCTCCCCCAAAGATGTCCACAACGACTGATATGGATGTGTTGTGGGCTCATTGGGGGGTTTTGCCATAATCGCCACGCTTGGCAGACGGGTTGGCGATCGCAGTTGAGTTGTTAATGTACTCGAAGGACGCTGCTGCCCACCCTCCGGCTAATCCCTTAGTCGACTTTTACGACACCCACGGGAGGAGATGGGGTGGTGGCATTCTGAGCCGGCACCACACGGCATATTATATTTCATAATATCAGTAAAAAATAATCAAGTCATTAGCGCGCAATGGCACTTTTTATTCAAACATGTTTATTTATACGTCATACGTTGCGGATACAATGTTCATTACAATATCGTACAAGTATCGTTTATGTTATTTTCGTTATTGAAATATACGAGTTACTGCCACGAATATTATAAACTATGTTTTGAAGCACTCATAGTCTGTTGTAACTGTCTTCTGTTTATCTAGAATCATTCGCGCGATATCACTTGTAAGGATTAATTCTCGATTTCGACAAAGTTCGCCTTAAGTATTATTGATATATGTTTCAGACGACAGTGGCGGTGTCAGTACAATTTCGGGTGCAGTTTTGATAGATTTTTAGAATAGAATAGAAAATAACTTTATTATAATTATTATTCACAATATTTAGCGTGGCACAATGGGCGGTCTTACTGCTACTCAACAAATAAATAATCTAATAGGTAATATTATATCATACATACTTACTTGCTGATACAATCATTAAGTCAACTAAAGAGACAGATAATGTTGTTTTATATTTTTTTTGTAATGGTCGTAACGATTAAGTTTGTGTAAATATATTGGGTAAGGCAATCCAAAGTCGTGATGCTTGTATTGTAAACGATTCGTCCACAATAACTGTGGAATGCACAGGCATCTTAAGTCTCAAATTCTACGACAATCTTAGATATCGGGTATGTGTGTCATGAAGGAACTGAAAACGTTCTTTAAGATAAGAGGGCGTTGAGGGATTAAACGGAACACTGTAAAGTAGGTTAGATAATATGTGAATTCCGGCAAAAACGAATTGGAAGTATCTAGTATTGTAAAATTGTATTCGATTACAGTTGCTAAAAGGTGTTCACAGAATCTTTTTTCTATTAGAGACATATGGAAAGTTTTCGGGAGAACCCAAGTAACATGTTAACAGCAGTACGATGTTATGTTAGGTTATGTTATAAATCAACTGTGATCTAACGAGGACCTGGAGCCCCCCTTCGGTGCCGAAGATGACCGCTCCAGCGGTTTTAGCTGGTAGGAGGCTGGTAGGAATTCATTTCATTCCCGGGGCGAAGGAAGTTCATGTCCAGTAGGCAACAAAAAAAAATTGTCCAGCCGAAGGGGCATCGCCCTAACCCGGGCTGAAGAAAGTTCATGACGAATTTCTACTAGAGACCAATAAAAAATAAAATATAAAAGGTTTTGTTATGGATGATCGTTGCTTTCATCAAATTAATCTCTTATTTTTTTTATTTTTTTTTATTTCGGCTGAATGAAGTCCACTGCTGGACACAGGCCTCCCCCAAAGATTACCAACACCACCGATATGGATGTGTTGTGGGTTCATTGGGGGGTCTTGCCATAATCGCCACGCTTGGCAGGCGGGTTGTCGATCGCAGTTGAGTTGTTAATGTACTCGAAGGACGCTGCTGCCCATCCTCCGGCTAATCCCTTAGTCGACTTTTACGACACCCATGGGAGGAGATGGGGTGGTGGCATTCTGAGCCGGCACCACACGGCGAATCTCTTATTTACGGTGTCTATATCCGTAGTTATTTGCCGACCTATGTTATTTTGTTATGATAGAGACTTACTATTGCCAGTAACGCTTTAGTTAACAACGGCGACGTGCTCAACCGGGGAAGTACCACGTTCTCACAGAATATCGATGTAGGTGCCTTATTGGGCCTCATGCAGGTTGTTTCATTTTTTCTGTACTGTCATCATGTATTATGTTTCGTTTACACTCAGCTCGTGTCCACGGCAGTGTGCAGGGAAGTGAGCAGAGCCAATGTGCAAACAGATTGCTTTCTGTCTCTGCCGCGCTGTCTCGTTAGTCGCGTACGAGGTATAATTTGCTGTACAAATGCAAAATAAAGCTGTATTCGATCTTTTTTCTTCTTTTTAAACAATAACCGATACTGATAGGTACTGAGATAGAGCAATGCGAGAAATGCAAAATAAAAATAGCCATAAAAGACAGCCATTAGCCATAAAATGTCTTCACCCAATTTCAAAAATAAAGGTCACAGTTTTATATACATAATAGTTTTGGTTCTTTCAGCCAATACTCACCACGCTTGGCAGGCGGGTTGATGAGCGCAGTATGGCTACCTCTTCACAGAAGGGACGCTGCTACCCATCCTTCTGGTTTAATCCCTTAATCACCTTTTACGACATCTACGGAAGGTGATGGAGTGGTTCCATATTATAATCTGGATACCACACGGAAAATTCTATACAAGTAATATCAATTCATTAGATTAGTCATGACATTTCGCTGTAACTTGTATATTCCCAGCGGTCAGATTGTCGGCTCTCGTATTACCGAATACCGTGGGATATTATGTGAATAAACAATTATCTTCAAAACAAATCTTAGCGTATTGGGTAGTTACGATCAATTGCATCGTCCCGAAGTTGTCGCGTAAAGTGCACTGCGCAATTGAATTTGCATAGCATGATAACAGTTTCAATATCCGCTGGGGATAAATAGACCAGACCAGACGGAGCAGTATATACTGCACACAAGAGCAATCGTTAAGGTTATCAGCCATTATGTGTATGATCATGTATAAATATGAGTGGAAGGCTGTATTCACTGCTTTTCTATACACATAGTTTCCTTTCAGCACGGATTTACGGCCATATATGTCTATGAATGTCGCCATTGTTACCTTCATGAAGCGATTATGGCATTTTGTTTAAATATAGAAAATTTCTGTAACACTAAGTATGAAGGAGAATATATGTGTCTATCCGAACTTACTGAATCCTTTATCATCATATCATACGAGCCAAAAGACATCCGCTGTTGAACTAAACCCTTCCCCATAAACGACCGGTTACATGCCATGTGTCGTCATTTAGAGGAGGATTTTCCAGTACTCACCACGTTTGACAGGCGGGTTGATGAGAGCAGAATCTATGCTGTTTCCCAGGAGGGACGCTGCTGACCGTCCCTCTTATCTAGAGTCTCTTAGTCGCTTTTTGATACAATCACGCGAGAAGATGGAGTGGCTATATACTCTTAATCCGGACACCACACGTACCTACAACTGCATCCTTGTCATTGCTTATTATCAAGATTCGCTGATTAGTCGGCAAAGAATAGCCTACCCCCTCAGATCTATCCAGAGGATGACAGCAACATCCTTCTGTGTACTGAAAATATAACATACCACTATCAACAATGTACCTGCCAGACGTGGTGAATATATCTTGCCGTATCCATTATAGCCATTGAGAGGCTATGCAGTGGTGGTTGAATAGTTGAGTTGGCATGTTTGTTTGTCTATCTGCCTGATTTTTACATCTCCACGTTTAAATATTGAACTTGGACACAAAGATACATTATTCAACTGGGAAAATAAAACCTTTTCACGCCGTGGGGCAGCGAGCACCACTAGTAATAGCAGTCGTAAATACCTACTCCATTTATATCACAACGTGCCGCGTTTGGTGCATTGGCTCTGCAATTGGCTTTCTGCGCTACGTGTCGCTGATTCGATAGCCACACAGAAGATATATTTGTATGATCTACAGACAGATGTTTGTGCATGTGAGGTTTATGTCTGTAGATTGTACCCACGTGTCAGAGGAAATGGAACTAGTGCGGGATATCCTAAGAAAACAAATTGGTCTTAATGTGTGTTTGATAAAACTTTTAATGGTTCTATTTATTTAATTTGGACGGCACGGTTGGTGCAGTGGCTGATACAGTCGGCTGCTGCGCACTGGGTCGTGGGTTCGATTCCCGCACGGAACAAATATTTGTATGATCTGCAGATAGTTGTTCCGGGTCTGGGTGTATTGTGTGTGGAATTCATGTCTGTAAATGCACCCATGACACAGGAGAAATCCTAGTGTGGGGCAACGTATTAAAAAAAAAAACATATCATGTCCAATGTACTCCAATCTGTCCATAGTACCAATTTTCCCATAAATTTATGAAGTGTTGTTCTTTTTTAAATAATTAAGCTTAAGCGTGCGTACAATGTTTGTGGTAGGTTTAACGGGTCGACTGGCAGCACCGTAGTAATTAGCGACGTCGGTAAAACCAAATAGCCTCTGATTTAATTAACCGGCATCCAGGTAACGATTCGTAGTTTAATAAAAATATACACAAGCCTTCCATAACAACAGACTGAAGTTAATTGCGAGCTTTATAGCTATTGAAAGGCAAATTACTGTGCAAAATGTTATTTTACATTTTGAATTCTGCGTGTTCGTTCCTATTGTTGAAATCGTATCCAAAAACGATTGAAATAACACGTCTACAAAAGTCATTGTTCTGGGTCCATACATAGTTCGCCCTAGAACCAAGAGCAAAGAAAAATATGTGTTGTATTTTTCATCATTAGTTAATTCACATAAGGTCTAATTTTTATAGGGGACTAGCTTGAGAATAGTTATATTACAAAAAACCGGACAAATGCGAGTTGACCTCGCGTGGAGAGGGTTCCGTACGATGAATATGTTATCTTTAGGTACGAGAAGACACGGATGCCTGGCCTAGTTAAGACGAACGAGTAGTACCAATAATTCATCCGAAGAACAAACTTAACATTGTAATTGAAAACCGCCTTCTCCCATACATTCCAACTGCAAATGTAAGTTTGTACGCACAATATATATAATTAACGGCACGGTTTGTGCAATGGCTGATACAGTCGGCTGCTGCGCTCCGGGTCGTGGGTTCGATTCCCGCATGGAACAAATATTGTATGAACTGGAGGTAGTTGTTCTAGGTCTGGGTGTATTGTTTGTGAAATTCATGTCTGTAAACGCACCCACGACATGGCGTTCGACGACGGTTGGCGATCGCAGTTGAGTTGTTAATGTATTCGAAGGACGCTGCTGCCCATCCTCCGGTTAATCCCTTAGTCGACTTTTACGACATTAAATGGGATGGATGGAATACGGGATTAAATGGGGTGGTGGCATTCTAAGCCGTCACCACACGGTTTGAATGGAATGAACAATAACAATCTTTAAATAAATTTAGCAAAAACAAAGATAACGTGGTTTAACCAACGCTTAGCAACTCCTAAAATCGATGTAAACTACGAAAGGATAGTACTAACTTAGCTCAGTAGATACAACAAAGTTTTTAGGTATTGTCATAGACCAAAATATCAACTGGAACGCAACACCAAGGCCCTTCATATGCATTGTATAAAGTTGCATTTGTCATCAATTATGAAGCTCTGCTCACGGCGTACCATAGCATTGTGGGTTCTGTCCTAAAGTTTGGTGAGTTATTTTGGGGTAACTCCACGAACAAGGAAATGTGCTGATCCCGAAAAGGTGTATTGGACCGACCATTTGGACTTGATACTATTCATAGATGTAGACCATATTTTATGAAATATGAATTCTTAACCCTCCCTTGTTTATTCATTTAATAAGGTAGGAATTTTCGTAAAAACAATCTCAACATTATTTTATCATTTTACGGACATCCGTTAAACATTACCGTAGGGATAATGATAGACTGTGCATAGTTTGATCCAATACAGAACGAATGCACAAAAGTATTTAATGTTTGGACCGGTAATATTCAACAAAATACCTAAATCAATCAAATCATTAAGTGTTCAAAAATTTAAAGAACAACTAAAAGGTGTTTACTTTATAAATTCGTTCGGTCAATGTCGATTGCAGTTGCTCCGATAACTTGGACATTAACGCTGGCGTCCCCAAGGCTCCGTGCTGTCCCCAAAATTGTTCTTAGTGCATGTCAATGATATTCTGTTTATCCACGGCATTCATTATTGTGCGAATGACAGTACTGGGGACACTTATTATACGGGCCGTGCTAACGTCCTCGTCCCTCGTCTCGTAGTGGATGAGAGCCGCAGACAACTTGTGTCAGAAATTGAGAGTAATCTAGGCAGAGTCTCCGACTGGGGACGACTAAACTTAGTCCAATTAAATCCCACCAAGACACAGGTCTGCATTTACTGCTAAGAAAACCCAATTTGCTGTAGCTCCACAATTCCAGAACACGTCCCTCAACAAAGGTATTTGGATCCTTGGTGTCGACATTTCCAGCAGCGTCCAGTTTCGCACGCACTTACATAGATGATAAGGTCAAGTTGGCATCCTCCATCCATCCATCCTCGGTATGCTTAACATGGCAAGGCGGTACTTCACATCGGGGCAAAGACTGCTGCTTTATAAGTCGCAAGTTCGGCCTCATATGGAGTACCGCAGCTATTTATGGGTGGGAGCACCTGGATACCAGCTGGGGCCCTTTGATTCGGTACAGAAGCGTGCAGTTAGGATTGTCGACGACCCGACGCTCACAAGCGACCTAGAACCCCTAAGTCTGAGGAGAGACTTTGCCCTTCCGTGTGTGTTCTACCTCTTGTACAACGGACAGTGTTCTGAGGAATTGTTCGAAATGATGCCAATGGCCACTTGTTACCATAGCACCTCCCGCCATTGGCGGGGAGTTCATCCACATACCCTAGAGCCAAAATGGTCTCGTACCGTACGGTTTCAGAGGAACTTCCTCCCGCGCACTCTCAGGTTGTGCAATAAGCTCCCTACCGAGGTTTTCCCAAGAGACTCTGGTACTGGTCTGGTCTGGTAACTGGGGCTCTTCAAAAAGGGCGTATTATATTGCCTTTAATCCATACCAATATTTCATCACATAATTCTTGTTGTTTAACTTTCAGATTCAATAAGAATTCCTTCAAACCTTATGGTGTAATTCATCTTCAAGACAAATAAAGAGAGTCTCAGATGGAGCCCGGATATCCGGATTTAAAAGCCGAGGAAACATGGCCGGGATGTTTTATGTTCATTTATGTTTTCCTTTTAATTTTAAAGTGATTTATTATTGGCGAAAGTTAAGATTACTCTACGGTCAATGTTATTATCTGTAGTGTTGTTGAAATTCTTAAGTGAAAAACTAAAGAGAATATAGTAGTTTCAATAACATGATTTGTTTTGACATTAGTCCTTATTACGGTTGTAGGTAGTGGTGTGAATTAATTAGCTTACGTGAACAAATTGCAGTGGAGTTCTGCGGTTTGCTTTGTGCTAAACTGGTATTGGTATTACTGAATAGTTTAATTACGCTTAATCGTGATTAGTTCATAACTATGACGATTTAAATAATTTCTAATTTCATCTTGAACTTTTAATAATTGTCCGTTTAATGACTATCTAACTATGACATCAAGTAAATTGAAAGCCTGAAACTCTACAATTTAATTAAAACATGTTCTGCCTCAATTATGAAGTTGGCAAAGTACGACTGTACAACTTACTAAATATTTTAATTATCAAGAGAGGCGTTTCAATTTGTGCAAGTTTCACTAAGGAAACGTACAGTATTAAAGCGGGATTCGCCCGGTCCTCACATAAAACCAGTTGTAATGTGACTGAGTTCGCGACGACTCGGTCCAACGCAGCTGCTCCATGTAATGTCCCTCACTTTTATACTGTCCGGTTTATCTTCAGACCTACTGCGACACACGTAGACCCTGATTTATATATGAAAAGTCTCAGTTTATTGTATACCCAGTTTAGGTTAGGTAGTTAATAGCTCAGGATATGCTGGGGTTAGCCGCGCGGTCATATTAATGAGCGCGGGACATATAGCCGAATGTGAGTGCTTTGTTTGTATCCGTTTCAGATACATAGTTATGTGAAACAATTTAAATCTTACTCAGCAACTATAACACCGATTATTCTTTAGTGGATTCCAAATGACTTAATTAGTACCTAAAAAAAGAGATTAAGGGACATTGCCCATTGATGTATGGACTTTGGTTTCACATTGTATAACGTTATACTTAGGTAAAACTTACCTCAATATGTAAGGTTTCAACTGTACATCTAATTACAAAATAATATAGAATAATAATATCTCTAGTTCACTGGATTTGCGGGAAAAAGGCAAATCTTCATTGAGTTCATGAAATTAGGTTATTTTTTCACATACAAATAGAAAAAAATTTACGTGTTTTTATTTATATTTGATGAAACAAGTCGTTATATTTTTCAAGAGAAACAATAGGGAAGTAATGTTTTTTAGAATAAAGCATCATAATATACGTGTACGTTGCGATGAGCGAAAAATGTGCGGCCTCTCTATGAAAGCTTATGCAGATTCCTTTGAGATAGAGAAATTGAGTCTCACTATGTATGGACTCACTTGTCCTTTCCTAAAGACGCATCTATGCACTGCTGCTTCTGGGCGATGATTTAAGAATTGTGGTAAAAGTGAGGAACTTAATAAAACACTAATAATAGGTCTTACTTTAACTGCAGCGCAGAGTGGCTATTCGGATCGCACGAGGTTACCTACTACCTACGAGGCGGCAACCCTCATGGCGCGTTTTACGCTTTTTGACATCCTGGCGGAGATGGATGCGTGGGTCTATGATCAGACACGCTCCCTCCGCCAGAGCAGTGAAAACGCACCTCCGGGGGCGTTGGACAGGCTGAGGCGGCTGGCTCGGCGACGCGCACTTGTAAAGTGGCGTCACCGCCTGCGGATGCAATTTGTGACCAAGCGCGTCGTCGCGGCCGTCCTGCCGCTCTTCGGAGCCTGGCTCAAAAACAGCGAGCGCGTCAGCTATCGCCTGACGCAGGTGCTCACCAGGCATGATTGTTTCGGTGCGTACCTGCACAGGATAGGACGTGAGGCCGGGGCACAATGCCACCATTGTGATAGCGACCAGGACACCGCACAGCACACGCTCGAGGCGTGCCCTGCGTGGGCCGCCGAGCGGCGGATCCTGGTCGATCGGATCGGGCAAGATCTCTCTCTGGCAGCGGTAGTGTCGGCTATGTTGGCAGAGCACGAAAACTGGAATGCAGTGGTCTCCTTCTGTGAGAGCGTCATGCTCCAGAAGGAGACCGCAGAGCGGGATCGGGAGAGGGCCGATCCCGCTCGAAGAAGAAGGAGACGGCGCCGGGGTAACAACCGCCCTGGCGCCTAATTCCAATACGCCTGAAAACCCCTGCCGTTGCTATAAGGTGGGGGACCTCTGGGTTCGCGGGTGCGTAGATTGGGGAATCTGCGTGCCCACACCAAGCGACCCAAGAGAAGACGGTAGCACGCATGTGGTCACGCGCTGCCGAGGGACGCTTTGGGGGATCCTTTACAATCCCCCTGGGGGGGTGACCGCTTTACAGTCACCCTCTCCGAGATGTGCCAATAGGCGTGGCACCAGTGGGCGGCTCTAGTGTGATCATACGAGGACCTGGAGCCTCCCTTAGGTGCCGAAGATGACCGCTCCAGTGGTTTTAGCCGGTAGGAGTCGCCCATACCCCTTCGTCCTTCCCCGGGGCGAAGGAAGTTCATGAAGAATTTCCACTGGGCATCAATAAAAAAAAGGTCTTACTTTAAAATGGAAAATATTTTAGGAGGTAAATTGGTAGGTAGCAAAGATGTGCATTAGCAAAAAAAAATCAACCTTTATTTTATAAAATTATACAGAGTCAGTTGTCGACGTGTCAGTCCCAATGATAGCCACTCATGTCACGTCATAGACTTTCAAATTGTTAATCGACAAACAGTCGTTTTTTTTTACTTGATAACATTATTATTGTTTGTCGAAGGTATATAACTTAGATTTGAAAAAACCATGGGCATTGTTAACTAGAGATTCAGCAGTTATTTCACAATATAAAATCTCTCTCTCTCCACAGAAAAATCTGACGCCGTATCATAATATACGTTTAGTCACATCAGTTCGAGGCGCCTATTCGGATTAATACAACAGTAAATTCACGCCAGGCTTATGAATGTTACATGATTAAATAATAATACCATAATCTACACAGTAAAAAATATATTTTTTAAGTTTTGATACCACAAATAACAAAAAAGGAAGTTTTACTCTGTGGATACTTTTCTTTGATTAGCACACTTTTCATATAGTCTCATTGATTATGTATGATGCTACGTCATCTGTCTTGTATTTTTATGTATAGATGAATCTGAGTGAATTGACTATATTATATTTTGTATATCGATAGTCGTAAAATACTGGCAACTGTACATACAAGACAGTGCCAAAAGTAAATAAATGCTAGGCAGGTGCCTTAAAGGTAGTAATTACATTATTTATTTCCTGAGCAGATTTTTATCCGGCGAAGTTATGACTTGGTAATTTAGAAGGTATAGTGAATATTAAAATCTAAATTTTTGATACCAGTTTGATTCTGATACAAAATGAAACCATAGATGGGCATTCTCCTTTTAATAGCTCTTGTAGGTAGATTTTGTGTTCAATCAACTCCAATCCTGATTGGATTTACTAATAAGTAATAATAATTTTATAAGTACATACTGTTCTCATATTTACACACTCTATAGTGTAATTCACGGAAATAACTCAGATTTACGGTTATGGAGACAAAATGTCTGTTTCAAAATAAAATAAATAAATCATTTTTTAACCGACATGGCAACACTTTTAATTTTAATATTTTCGTAAATAAAATAATGTAGGTAATACATATAAAACCGTGACCGACATTAATTATATGTGTAGGCAATACTAAAAACCAATAAGAAGAAGTGCGAAGTCCGAGTGAACTTTCAATTTGCACCGTGGTCGGACTTGTGATTCGAGTCGGAAGGAATTAAATATTATACGGCTTGAATTCGAGGTCCTGACCCATGTCAAATCAGCATTCGCAGGTATACCACGAATTATTTCCGGCCAACTCTATGCTATGAAATTTTTTATCGCAACTATAAATCTTTTTTAGTTAAGTTAGAGGATTTTTCCGGGTTTTGGACGAGCCTATATATTTTTAGCCTGGATTTATGTTAGATTTTATTTGCAGCAAATGTGATATTTACGTTTTCGAATATTTTTGGGGAACTACAAAGTTTTGCCAATCTACATAAAACTGAGAATTATATATGCGGTAAGCTCTTGGATGTTCTGATCACGTACGGGTGGTTGTCGAAAGCTCTTATCAAGAGAAAGGGTCTACGGAAGGAGACGAAAATGAGAACCCTAAAAAGATGAATCAAAATACCATCGTACTGTCCTTTGCGGTATAAGTAGAGATAGTTCAAGGTACGCTTGCTTTTTAATCACATTCCCGATATGTTCATGAAAACCGGAATGATATAATCAATGTAGTCTTATTACGTCATTGTGTGGAATGATACGATCAATATAATCTCCTATTAGGTCATTGTGTTAGTTTATTGACCAATTAAATTTAAAACATTTTATTTTTGTCTTATTTTGGAGGATAGGACACCCAAATCTGATAAAGAGATAACGAAATTTACTGTTACGTTTTTTCATTGCAGTCCAGGTTTACATTTTCCCTTGTAATGTAGTACATTGTATTGTGGCAATATCCTCTATAACCGATCTATTTGGAGATAATTGGGAAGCTCAAATTCAGCAGCGGACTTTTACACACTGATGTGTATGTTATTTAATACCATCATCGATGAAATATGCAATACACAGTATCTGTTTACAAAAAATCATAGATAAATCTAAGATAGCCAAGGGCAGTACAAAACCTTCACAGCTATGATTATTCAGTAAGTCCATATCACTGTCCATAGAAGCTCACTTACGTGTTGTCCTCCCCAAGTTAAGATACATATGTGCAGTTTGTAGAACATGGGACATGTCAGGCAAATTGCCGCATTCTGGGCCCATGAATATTGTACACGATTACTTGATCATTACGCTTGAGGGATGGACACCGCATGTTTCACCCTATTTATCTAGGATGGGCCTATTGACTATCTGAATATGCATAGTAAGCCTTTCAGCTTTGGGTAGGATTAATGCTTGTTCGTAATTCATACATTATAATCTTGGGCTTGATATAAATTTATTCAGTAGTTTCGATAAGAAGTTTAGAAAATTATGCATGAATAAGTAGGAAAAGGAATTTTGATCACGGTGTTACGGCATTGGTAATTTGGATAACGAAAGTCTCATCATTATTATCATATTAGCTTGTAACGCATTTCCTGATGGGTAGATCGTGTACATGAAATAAAGTACCTATTATCTATAAAAACGGTTTTCTTCGCAACTTTGTTTGCTAACTTTTATTATCTGGCTCAATAATGAAATTGACACAATATGATACTATCCAATGCGTCGGTATGTTTTCAGTATACAATTAAATACAGGTGCATGTACTTACCATAGGTATGGAGATAATAATATGACGATGATACTAAAACGGCCTACTCAAAGCACTGCTTGCGTAGATAGCTGGCATAGATACTGCATGTAGGACCCCTACATGCAGTATCTATACCTGGCTTTTTTTAAATGAAAACGTTCAGAATATCCTTAACAAAAAAAAAATTGGGCATTAGGAATAAGTAATTAAAAATTAAACTGTATGCAAAGAACTATATTATAAGAGATAATTATATAGGGAATATACTAACTACCCTTTCCTTACGGTTTCCGAATTTAGGATATAGCCCCTATGCTAATGCATCTCATCCCGTAGATTTCATAAAAGGCAACTAAGGTACTCTAAATCAGAAGGATGGGCAGCAGCGTCCCTTCTGTGGAACAGTAGCTTTCTGCACTCACCAATCCACCTGCCAAGCGTGGTGAGTACTGGCAATTTCCACACAAAATTACGACACACGTCATTTAACCATGGCACCAACCATCTTATGGGGTCTTTTGTTCAGCAGTTGACGTTTTTTTGGCTGATAGCAGAATAGCAAATCTATAGGAAATGCACTTCGCTAACTTGCATTTATTTTTACTTTACCATCAAGCAGCAAATTCTTACGTATAGTAACAATAAGGAACAGTTTAAGACTGCTCAGCGTACCTACGCAATGTTTCTTAGGCGTCATCAAGACTGCTACGTATTAAATAAAATAATTAAGAATATTTGTTGTTCAGGAATGATATCATCACTATATAATTTATAACTCAATCAGATCTAATGATTCGCAATCCTGTTTCGCCTTACAAAATTGTCTCATTGTCTGATGGGCAAAAGGCTTCGACAAATAGGTTTTCCATTCTGACGGGACTATAAAAAACCTAATACAATCTGGTATAGGCACATACTTATTGTCGATAAGGTACAGTCACAAAGATAAATTGCGTCATGTCGATACTGATCGAAAAGCGAAAAGCGGCTTTGTGACGAAGAGATTTTCCTATTTTACTTTTGTCGGTAACTGTATCAAAATATCGTGTATTGGGGATATATTAATGTGTGGAATTATACGATTTCTTGGAAAGCCAAAGGAAAGACAAAACATTCTATCGCTTTTCCTACGTTTGGTAATTTTGTAAGAGTATGCATGCATAGTTTACGCCCATTATTTAATAACGTCTCAATAACTGAACTGTTCTCAAAAGACAAAATAACTTTGAACATATTATATGTATCATCATTTTTCATCATTTTGGCCGAAGAAGCCTCCCTCAAAGATCACCACGACGACCGATATCGGTGTGTTCTGTGCTCATTGGGGGGTTTTGCCATAATCGCCACGCTTGGAAGACGGGTTGGCGATCGCAGTTGTGTTGTTAATGTACTGAAAGGACGCTGCTGCCCATCCTCTGGCTAATCCCTTAGTCGCCTTTTACGACACCTACGGGAGGAGATGGGGTGGTGGTATTCTGAGCCGGCACCACACGGCCATTTTTATATGTATACATACCCCCATGACGACACCAACAAATAACCAGCCTCCGGTCGTTGTGGAAATATATGAAAGAGGCCTTTATTCAGCAGAGGATGTCCTTTGGCTTATATGATGATGATGATAATATCATCTCTCTAGTTGTTGTGATTTTCTTATGCACATTTGGTAGAGTAAATATAAAACTGAATATCACAATCTTAAGTTTTAAGCTATCTTCTCTATTTTTATAAACTTCCATTCATTCTGCTTCAAAAGCAACAGTCGTCACGAAGGTTTTGAAGAAAGTACAAGTTTTTATTTAATAGGCTTACATTTGACCCCTATCTCACCTGATGTTAAGCGACCATGCAGTTGACGATAGTGCACGCTTACCTATAAAAAAAACTTGTTCACTCGTGACTTCAGGATTCTCAAGTTATAATGGATTACGAGACTATAATAGAGCCTTATTTTAGTTCGTGTCTTCCGAAATAATTTACTATTGCGCATCACGAATTCCAGCATACGTGAAGCTCTTTTAATAATACTATCGATATGCAGCACAAGAGTTGGCTTGCCGTCAAGAGTGACACCTAGATCTTTATATTACCATGAGCCACTCATAGCAGGATCAACGGATATTAGGTGTTATGCTAAGCGCCATCGTTCGTGCACTGTGCCTAAAATGATATGTTTACTGAAACAATCGAAATTTACAGGAAATACAGTCTTCGGTACACAGGTCGGGCTGCTCTGATGGAATGTATAATATGTAATCTCAAGGATTATAATATTATACACAACGATCCTACATTATGTATTCAGCACGTACTAAATTTTGCTCTAATGGGTTATTGATCTATATTACATTACACCTTTTTCCTTGGGGTCCTCGCATTCTTTTTATTTTAACTAAAGCTGGCCGTTGTCCCCTTTATTACTTCGTTGATTATGTTTTAATATTATTGTAGGACGTGATGCACGTAGTATTTACAATATAATTATGTTATTTTAAGAACACTGAGGTATTCATAACCCATTGGGGTTCGACAAATTCGAAAATAAGTAGTAAAGCATACATTTTCTATGATCGGTTTTTCTTTGTATTGGGTGAAGACCATTCGAAAATTCAAAATCTATTGCTACGATAAGAAAGTAAACATTATATAGTAACTTTAAAGCCACTTAGCTGACGCCTAATAGTCAAACAATACCTTCGAGAAATAGTTTTTTATGAGATGTTGTTACAGACTTGCGTATACAGGGCGTCCAGTAAATAGCACGACATACTGCAGGGGGTGAGAGCTGGGGTCAATACCTACCAAAAAAACACAATATATTTTCAGCAAAATTTTACGGATTTACAGTAGTGCAAAATTTTTAAAATTACCTTGTCACTGATTTTTAAGCATCTCGTAATGAAAAATTCCTTTTCTAGTTTTTTTTACCTCAAATTATTTGTGAATAGTTACTTTACTCATTGATAAGTCTTTATTCTATTAAAAACTACAATGTTTTCAAGAAATACAATTTTTATTGAAATTTTCACAGTACAATTTTCTTGTCGCTTAACTTTAACCTACAGTGGTGAAAAAAAAACCCGTAAGATTTTGCTGAACATATATTGTGATTTTTGGTAGGTATTGACACAAGCTTTCACCCCCTGCAGTATGTCGTTCTATTTACTGGACACCCTGTATAATATGAACGGGTACAGTTTCCACGCTAGAAGTTGTAACAATGTAATTAAAAGTTTCTTCTCGCTAATGGCTATTTGTAGATGTTTTGTTTGTTTTTTGCATGCAAACTTTGAATGTACCATACTTAACAAATAACTAAGATAAATAAATAAAACATACTGGGCACGGATACAGGTGATACAACATAATTAAGTGGTTGGAAATTAGATTCACACATCTTTTATTAATATATCATCTTATTTTAGTCCTTCTTCTTTCTGCCGAGGTCCCAAGGTACTAAGAAACGGCGCAATCATCATTTCAGCCGAATTAAGTCCATGATTCCGTGTGGTGTCCGGATTAGTCGGTGTGGTGTCCGGATTAAGAATATAGCACCACTCCGTCTCCGCCCGTGGATGTCGTAAAAGGCGACTAAGGGAATCTAAACCAGAGGGATGGGCAGCAGCGTCCCTTCTGTGAAACGGTAGACATACTACGCTCACCAACACGCCTGCCAAGTATGGTGAGTATTGGCAAATACCCCCCAAAACGATGACACAGTTGTGGAATCTAAGGGGGAGGCCTTTGTTCAGCAGTGGAGGTATAAATGGCCGATATGAAGTCCATGATTCACAGGCCTCCTCAAAGATCGCCACTATGACTGGTCTGCATGTGTTGTGTGCTCCATGGGAGCTATGCCATAATCACTAGTCTTGGCAGTCGGGTTGGTTATCGCAGTTAAAATGTTAATGAAATCGAATGACACTGCTAACCATCCTCCGGTTAATCCCATAGTCGTCTTTTACGACACCCACGGGATGAGATGTGTTTGTGCTATTCGTAGCCGGCACCACACGGCACAATAATATGTTAGTCGTATTGCAAAGGTTTTAGCAAAAGGGTTTCACAGTCGGCTACCTGCCTGACACCATCCCTTTTTGGGTCTGTTAGTGTAGGTGGTTTACAGGTAATGCAAAGTCCTTAATGGTACGCACCGGATTTCAAACTCCCTTAATAGCCTTCTACGACACCCAAGATATGAAATGGAGTAGCTCTATTCGTGACTGGAGCTACACAGTAATTTCATATTATTTACCGTTACTTATTTTATACATACTTATTTCCATAAACATTAGTAATCTCTTGAGTAAAAAATATCGTTATTTTGACGTTCTATATTAATATTACCAAGACTTTATATCCGTACATTACTGTTAATAATTCAAAGCGATTGCGTACGTACCCATCAACCAACTTAATAGCCACTTCGTGTCACGGAAAAAAAATCAAAACCCTGTTATAAAACATGGATTACCATGAAAAGCGGCATTATATGTTGTCATGCAACGGAGTTAGAAAGCCAGGTATTAAATTAGCCAGTTTTTCAACCCAACCTCATAAATAACGTGACATTCATCTTCTTGACACTTGAATAACACGGTCCGCCCCGAGCCCATTAGCCTTTAAACGAAACAATGGCTATAGGTGAAGAGCGGACTCTATGTCTGCATGTCCATTATGTAAAGTTCATAAGCAATGATGATAAGGTTGTTGACCTAGTTTTTGGATGAGGTCGGGCGACAAGCGGTCACACACTACATATTGCTATGCTATGCTAAATATACTTTATGTTAATTAAAATATATGATATCGTCCCGTTTTTTTGCGTCACCACGGGAAATATAACACCAGAAACGCTTGAAGCTACATTTGTATAAAATTAATATGTTTAATTTAAACGCACTAAATGCAAAATTTAAGCAGCTTTGGTTAGATTTGGCATGGTTGGTGCAGTGGCGGATACAGTCGGCTGCTGCGCTCCGGGTCGCGGGTTCGTTTCCCGCACGGAACAAATATTTGTATGATCTGCAGGTAGTTGTTCCGGGTCTGGGTATATTGTGTGTGGAATTTATGTCTGTAAACGCACCCACGACACAGTAGAAATCCTAGTGTGGGGCAACGTTTAAAAAAAAAAAAAAACAAGATTAAGACCCACATGACATTTGTGTTCGAAATGTCGCAAATAATTTCGTGTTACTTTAAAAGACATAAAGATTAAATGAAACGGGCACAATGAAAAGTAGACTATAACCAAAGATATAAAAGATCTTTATGCGATGGGTGTTTATTTTTTTATATAATTTACTGTCAAATGAGCTACCATACTTTATATTTGACATTTACGATTAGTGTAATCTGGCAAGTAATTATGAATACACTTGGACAACACTATCAAATTATTAAAATATATTTACTTCATCGATTCGGGCAACTTACAAATGACTTCATGATTTTTATGGCCCATGTAACGATTCCTCTGAGCGAGCCATATGTAGAACTGCAACAGAATTCATAAATATAGAGGGACACTTGCTTATTTACGTTAGTATACCTGCAGCAATCGACGTATTGCAAGTCAACATTGTTCACGTTATTCGTAACAACCTACCAATGGTGCTTAAAAATGGACCCAATATTCGACACCCTAAATACGCTTCGTCAAGAACAGCCGTGGTGGTACTTGCACAAAATAATTTTTAAATCTTATATCTTTAAATGAGCAATTCTTGTATATATATAATTGGAATCTCGGAATCGGCTCCAACGATTTTCATAAAATTTTGTATATAGGGGGTTTCGGGGGCGATAAATCGATCTAGCTAGGAATCATTTTTAGAAAATGTCATTTTATAGGCGTTTGAGTAGTCTCAACTGCAAAATATGACTCTTCCTGACATCTATTGGCGAATAATAATACTATTTTTTGTGAGCAACTAATTGCTTCAACGACACAACAGCAGATGGCGTTGTTAAGTAACACGAAAATACCGAGCAAAGCTCGGTCATCCAGGTACTGTTTATTATGTCATGAATCAATCTTAGAATCATACATCATTTTCAACAATCAACTTTTTTTTAAAGTACTCACGTTTAATTTCTCTTACCTATTATTTCCTATAATTTTAAATTCTATCGGGTTAAAAAATAACCCCCTATTTATTCATAGCATGGTCCAGCTATGCCAGGTGTAAAATGGATAAGAATAAAACGAACATCAATATGTTTTGACTTTTTTATCAGTTTGTTATTTGAAGCAATATCACATTGGAGCGGCAAAGCCGATATGCGACTGATGAGTTCTTTATAACTTTTGATACTTATCGCAAGATGATACAGCTTTCAAACGAAAAACAAACATTTCTGTGATAAATAATAGCAATATAAAACAAAAAATACAAAGAAATATTCAGTAAATCATTTAAATTTTGCTTTCGTCTCAATGACAGACGCATTTGGCAGATTCGACCTAAGCCTTTCTTTATTTCTCCCAATTTATCAAAACCTTTGAAAGGGTTTTTCTTTTACGCCATCATTTCAATAAATATTTTTATTAAAGTACGATGTTTATGTTACCTAGCTGCGCGACGAAATGTATATAAAAGACAGGAGTTTATTAAATGTTTTTTTGTTTTTGTTTATTGGAACAGTTAATCATGTTTTCTTATTCGATTGGTATAAAATGTACGTATTTTTAAATAGTTTTAATTTCTCATATCTCACTTACAATTTAGGAATTTGAACGTCCTGTTTTCTATTCGGTTGACTTTTGAAATTAAAATGTGTTTAAATGTATGGTTTCACAAATCTTTTCCATTGAGATGAGATGCCTTTAAATAAATATCTATGTTGTCTTTGCATGTTTATTTATTTGTTACCAATATCCATTGGCCTATTTCGCTTTGGGGAAAGCGGAGGTATATGTTCGCGTATTTGAATGTACCGCCTAAAACCACCACCACGATATTTCTTCGACCTACCTTATGCTGAGGACATGGGATTCACTTTAAACCTCCCACCGTCCCTCTACGGCTTGGCCAGACGCGCAATCCTGTAGGAGACGAGTGCGTAATACGGTGCGCTTCCATCTCGGGCGAAAATCTGTTCGGGTGATGGACTACCCCAAGCTCACCGCCCGTAAGCCACCACTCACAGAGATTGAGAAGCGCCCTCTGGTGCGAGCGAGCAAGAGTGGGACATCTCCTTCTCCTATTCTGCCGCCTTCATTGTATTTATCACCACGTCGCAATGCACTCTCACTCCAGACCATGGACCGCACTACAGCCGAGAACGAAAGGTCAACCACTTCGAATGCCCCGCGCCGTGACCAGGTCATGGCACTGCGCTGCTGAAGCTGGGAACTCCTCCAGTGTGTGTTACGCCGACTCTTCTAAGCAGTCCCCGTAACGGTGACAACCCTCAAAGTCAGTTTCTGGCCTGGGCGACACAGATAATTTCCGAAACACTTATTTTCCGAGAGTAGATATTTACGTCAGTCGTAAGTAAAGGGCATCACGTGTCTCTCCAGCTACTCGTCCATGATAGTTCACACTGCCATTTTCCATGCCATTAATATGAGTAGCCTAGTAATCAACAAAATATTCTTATTATTCATTTACTGTCAGGCGACTAAAGTCCATCGTAAAAAATAAACAAATACAGTTTAATCTTATACACTAATACATAAGCCATATAGAAATACAATCAGACCAAAACAATATAAAATTTCACAACTAACTTAAAAATACTTACCCATAAATACTGCCACGAATAGTACCAACCCATCTCATCATGTGGGTGTCGTAAAAGGCAACTAAGGGATTAGCCGGAGGATGGGCAGCAGCGTCCTTCATTAACAACTCAACTGCGATCACCAATCCGCCTGCCAAGCGTGGCGATAATGGCAAAACCCCCTATCAGCACACAGCACATCGATGTTGGTCGTTGTGGTGATCTTTGTGGGAGGCCTGTGTCCAGCAGTGGACTTTATTCGGCCGAAATGATGACCTAAATTAATATTACAATATATACAATACCCAGTTACTATACATGTATGATCGACGAAGTGTGCCAAAATGCTTTCTTTATTCTTAAAGGTTGAAGGTTAACTCGGAACCCGCACCACAAACGACCTGAAGTTTACATTATGACGACCCCATGACGATTGTTCACATTAGACGCGAACTCAGGTGATCTACTTATTTCGATTGTGTTGCGTAACACCAGTATTTCAACACGTAGCTCACCGATGATGTTATGTGACGCTTCCATCTTGAACTGCATCTTATCCAGGCTCGTTTTCAGGATAGTGAGGATAGTGATATCCTTCAGCAGCCTGGTGACATCGACGTGGTCGAATGTAACAGGAGGTAGCTTCGACAGCTCTTTTGCCACGAAAGTCGGCACGTCGTCTGCGTCAGTCTCCTTTAACACACGTATGATGTCTTGAAGACTCTTCGCACCCTTTTCGTCTCTTCTGCGAGACGACATTCGGTCGGTCATATTGAGCGAATCATACAACAGCGTCTTAGATCTGCGAATCTCATCTTCGTTGAAACTTTACTTGCAGATCTGTAAAACACTATCTTTATTCATGACGTCCAGCCGATATCGAAGAAACGCCAGGAGCTCGTTCGCCACAAGCTGTTCAGAACCCGTGGTGGTAACAGTTGGGCATTGGCATGCACCGCGCATTCCGCCAATTATAAATTCATATGCGTAGTAGGCACGTACAACATAACATAACTTTATGCTACTATATTGCAATGTATGTAAAATTTTAAAATTATTTTAAAAGAGTGACTATGGAGTTTCTTTCCGGTTCTTCTCCATAGGACCAACTTCTTGGAACCGTGCAACTACATTCTGACTATTCATAAGCGCCCGTAAATGGTTTATATGAATAAAAATCTTTTGAATTTGAATTTGAACTATAATAATACAGATATAATTTGATAATATGGTTGGCGCAGTGGATTTGGCCCTATAGATTCATATATCTACAATGATAATACAAGTAGCTTATTCCTCACACTACAAAAAGAACTCTGAATATCTGCTAACGTTTTTTCACGTTCACGGATAATTCAATTCTCATGGAGCTTATCACGTATAGCAGGCGGTTTTTGCAGTCTCCATGTTTAATGGCGTGGAAACTGTGATAAATTACGCTTTAATGCTCTTTTTCTCCCGAGCGGGCCTATCGCTAAGTGGACCTTGTTTTACTATCGGATAATGCAGGCGTGCGTCTCGCTGGAAGTATTATAAAATGCGCTAAGCTCATCTCTTTGAAAATATTACACGTGGAAACACTTTTATGTGAGATGAACACTTTGTTACGTGTTGTGGATGAATCTGTTATTATCTATTATGATGAGGATTATTCATGAAGTTATAAGTATTATCTCAAATGTTCAGGTAAGCAAAAACTAGAAATCATCATATTAGTCAAGAACAGCCTCCACCATAGATTTCCACAGCGACCGGCTACATGCCGTAAGTCAGCCTGCAGGGTGAATTTTGCCAGTACTCGCCACGCTTGGCACAGGTTGGTGTGCGCAGAATGGCTGCTATTTCACAGAAGGGATGCTGTTGCCCATCTTTCTGGTATTCCTTAGTCACTCTTTGTGATATCCAAGGGAAGTGGTGAGAGGTACTATATTCTTATTCCGGACACCACATGAAAAGTAGGCATTAAAAATAAATAAATATATTTGCAAAAGTCCAAATTTACTATGACGTACCAATTTTGAAAGTAGAAATAAATATATTTGGAGAAGTCCGAATTCATAATGGAGTAGGTACTTGTGCCTAACAAAATTTGATCTTCACGAAGCGCCCATTCTCATTATTCAGAACCCTACGTGCAAGTTACGGAAACCTTAATGGTTGCAATTTTTCATAATTTTACACCCAAAAGAACATATTTTTTAACTAAATTAACTCTCTGTTATGTTTATAACAGTAACATATTCAAACGTAAAAGTAATCAGAATGAAAAGTTATGACTATTATGAAGATCGTAACAGCATGTCACGTCGGTAGATATCTATAGTTCCATTATACTGAATTTACGACCAGTCCATAGACATACCGTTATAATAGAACCTTTTATACGGCCAAATCTACGGTATTAATTCCGTGTTTTCCATAAACATCAATATTCAAATACGTGGCCTCTCAAAACTCATACGGTCCAGGTTTTTATGATGGGATATTTTTCATCACCTGAATATTAAATCGAAAATCCCGCGCGGATCGTGGCTCCAACTGAGCCATATTTTCACAAGCCGACGTTTGAATATTCTATTGAGGTTGAAAGAGGCTCCTAACCGAACTCTTTGAGCAAATGCAAAGCAAACTTACGTATAGCATAATCTATGGGGTAGGCTTTTGTTCAGCAGTGAACGTATTGATGGCCGATATGATGATGATGAAAGCAAACTTACAGTAGGATGAACACGCGCCAACATTACTAGAAGCTAGCGTTATAAAAAGTCGATAAATTATCTTTTTTCGATCAGTAATATTTCCGTGTGGTTAAGAATATAGCACCACTCTATCTTCTCCCTTGCATGTCGTAAATGTGAGTGTGTGATGTGGCGACTAAGGAAATCTAAACCAGAGGGATGGGCAGCAGCGTCCCTTTTGTGAAACGGTAGCCATACTGCGCTCACCAACCCGCCTGAATGATGACAAAGTTGTGAAACTCTATAGGCCTCCCGCCTTTGTTCAGCAGTGGACGTATAAATGGCTGATATTAATATCTCAGCTGTGAGCATTCGTTATTGGGGTTTTATATTTTTTGTATCGACCTATTAGATCTATAATAATATTTTAATATTGCTTTCCACTATTATATTTAATTCCGAAAATTATGGCAACTGTTCACGAATTCAGGATTTAAGATTGGCTACTTATTTCACAATCTAAGTAATATTCTGCTGTTTTGTTTTACCTAGTATTCATATAAAATAATGGAGTATGATTACCCTCGTGAGTAATTTTAACAGGCATTAGATTATCCGTTAAAGATTAAACTGTCGACGCGAAGTAGGTAATTTATTTCAATTAATTCAGCGATGTGATGCCCCGACAGATTCACTGAATCATTTTTCTCCTCAGCAAAGCGAAGATGTTGACAAATGAGCAAATTATTCGGTCACATCACTATATGTCACTTTGTAAAAAGCAGGTCAGAAATGGCTGTTTTTTCTGTTGTTGTTCGATCCTTGCCGCGTTTTTTAGACATGGAAAAATTGTGTTTATTAATAGCCTCATTGCTGCACAGCCCTAGAGATATGGCGACTGAAACCGCAAATATTTCAGCCTGAAAAATCACTGTCGATTTACTGTAGTGAAACGTTATAGATAAAAGTTGACCGTTCTTAACGTTTCCGGAACTCTCGGTTGCGATATTGAGTCGGGTCGATGATACTCAAAGCTTACAAAGTTGTTAATTTTTAAACCCTCCTCTTAAGCGAACGTTGAAGACTGTAAAGAATAAAGAAAAAGTTCTTTGTGCAAGTCTTTAGAATATATTATTAACTTGAATTAATTTTATATCACCGTTGTGGATCGAACAATAAAGATTAATTCATCATATCAGCCACAGGAGGTCCACTGCTGAACAAAGGGGTCCCCCTTAGATTTCCACAACGAACGGTCACACGCCGCTCTCATCCAACGACTCCCAGCGATCTTCACCAGGTCGTCTGTCCACCTGGTTGGAGGTCATCCCACGCTGCGTTTTCTGGTGCGTGGTCTCCATTCGAGAACCTTTGCGCCCCAACGGCCATAAATTTAAGTTCTACGAGCAATGTGCAAAATGATTAAGTAATATGTAAATAAAATCAATATACTGCTACATACTATGAATATACTGCTATCTAGTTAAATCCATATAAGACATATCAATCTAATAAACAATATTTAACCAGCGGCATTAATGTTATAACCTTATGTTTTGAATTAAACAATGGAGGAAGTTTTACGGGTAATCATCAAATGTTTCTTCATTCTCTAAATTCTTCGTAAAAATGTAAAAAATATATTCAACGCTTAAAGAACAGATATTGCACGCAGTTATTACTAAATTAAACGAACATTAGGTAAAGTTCTGTTGTAATTATACGAGATGCTTAGTTCTTGATATCCTTATATATTTACTAAGTAGTTTCACCATACTCCATCATGTACACGCAACTATTTAGAGGATAGATTTTCCAAAAAAAAATTTGTGCGGGCAACTCTACCTAATGTCATTCATTATTTATTTAACTGCGCAGCAATTTGATCATTGATCTTATGAGACTGGTAGTCTAATGTACTGTCATTGCACGCAGTTATTATAATAAATAATGGTCTTTAGGTAAAACAGCTATATTGGAAGTAATGAAGAGCTTGGAGGACGGACGAGTAATGAAAACAGATGATGCTTAGGGGAAGAAATGTATCCAAACAAATGAAATCACGCACCTAGCAACAGTATTGTTCACCTGTCTCATGGTATCTCGCATGTAATTATGTTTTTTGTCCTCAATGTATTAAACTTTATAGTGGCATGCAACAGACAATTAAACTCGCATAACGCATATCATTAAACATTTGTTTTATATATCAATGCTTTTCTTGTACTCTTTATTGGAATGATTATACCCGAGAGACTATACAATATTTACCTACAAGGCAGAAATGGTGGCAGAGACATATGGTTTTGAAGTAGTCAAGTTTGATCTAGAAAACGGAAAGATTACCTACTTGCTAATTCAAATACAGAATAAAAAAGAAAAACAATGCTGTATTCAGATGCCCTCTATAACTATCTGAAATCATAATATAAGTGGAACATTTAATGTATTTAGTTCAATCTGCAATGGACAGCGTAAATTATGCAAGCGTCTATACAGATAGGGTTATAACTTTTATTACGACAAAGCCGAGAGACAAGAACAAGGCGGGCACTGTCTGATGGCTCGTAAAAGGGTGCGTTCCAAATTTTCTAAGATACGGATAATGACGATGGGCGGGCAAACTTAATTTAAGGCTTGTTCCAACGGATTTTAGGTCACGCTTTTATTGTATAATACCAGTGTTCCTTTTATTTGAAGTCTTTTACAAAGCTGATGTAATTAAACGGTTAAGTTTTATTTTTCTTTTAAGATTTCGGTATCGTTTTGTTAGGTTGCGTGATGCTTGTACAGTGTTATCAATTCATTTTCTCGTCTGATTACTCTGCCTTATTTCGTGCAAGAGCTTCTTAGAAGTTACAAATAACTTCGGGAAATTGTACGTTTTTCGCGTATCCTCAATTTAAGGGAAGTAAAAGCAATATTTTTCTACATCTTCGTCACTACGTCTTCGTCTCAAATGTCGTTGAAAAGTTCTCAGAATGAGGACATTTATAACAGGAACGCATTTTCTGCTTCAGTGAGTTCGAATTCGAAATCAAATTATTAAAAAATTGCAAGATATGAACGTGAAATATCATTTGCAAAGCCTCCTTGTAACTTTTCGAACCAACGAAAATGAATACGAATATATTTATACTAACGATGTAAAGTTATTTCAACGGCACCATAACCAAATTGGATTATTGTTAGCTTATGGTTTTTAATTATGGATGTTTGTTGCACAACATTTCATACTGATTCATGCGTTTGATAGTTATGCGTAAGCGAAATAAAATAATGACTAAATAATGTAAGTGACCTTTTTTAAACTGTAAACTGAAGTGGCAATGGGCAGGGCACATTGCTCGTAGAACTGATGGCCGTTGGGGCAAAAAGGTTCTCGAATCGAGACCGCGCACCGGAAAACGCAGCGTGGGACGACCTCCAACGAGGTGGACAGACGACCTGGTGAGGGTTGCTGGGAGTCGTTGGATGAGAGCGGCATGTGACCGTTCGTTGTGGAGATCTAAGGGGGAGGCCTTTGTTCAGCAGTGGACGACCTGTGGCTGATACGATGATGATGACCTTTTTTAAATGACGTATACGATAGGAAACGATAACGTTCTGTGTGATTTCTGGCAAAGGATAAACCACCCTCCTCCACCCATGGGCGTTGTAAAAGGCGACTAGTGTTGATATTGGTATCAAGAGGATGGGCAGCAGCATCCTCTTATGCGCTATTAACAGCATACTACGATCACGAATCTGATAATGGCAATATTTTATTTTAAGTAAGTAATTTATTTTCTCACCACAATAATATCAAAGTTGCAACAAAATACTATATTGTCTAATTACAGTATTATTCAAGTTTATTGTGGGAGAGTGGTACCTAAGCTAGGCCAAAGCCTGTGTTTCAGGTCACCAGGCCTCTACCCTAGAAGTCATTTTTTGCTCTTTCATAAACTGCCAAGTGAAATGTGTCCATTTTCTTCTTCTTCGTGTATCTGATGCTATCAAGTTGTATTTTCTTGTTAAAGTTCTCTTGAGGAATACTCTCTCTTACTTTGATATAACGTTATTAGGCCCCGATAATGGTTGATTTTGTCCTTTATAACCCAGTTATCATCTTGCATCCCATGAATGCACTTTCGCTGCAGACATCTTGATATAACAATAATATACAATACTCACTGTTCTAATAAAATGTGTATATTATGGCTTTGATACACCCAATATTAACGATTTATCAAAATGCATTTTCAATTTTTCTCATCTTTATTTTACGTTGACCGCTCATCGGGAGTCCCATGTTCAGGATTGTAAAATCTCAAAGATATTTATCGTACCAAGAAAGTTAAAAAATAAATACTTACCCCTTGATAAATGCTGACATGAATGTGTAGTGGGAGCATTAATCACACTAATTTGTCTGCGGTCACGGCCAAACGCTTTTTGGAGTTATGTAAAGTATTACCATTATAACAACTATTAGTCTATATGAGATTTAACATATTTGAAAAATTGTTTTAATATTTTGTGACGTAATACTTTTTCAGTCCAGTAAGCTTAAAAATAACCGGTCAAGTGCGAGTTGAACTCGTGTGGAGAGAGCTCCGTGCGATGAATAGGTTATCTTTAGGTAGGACGAGCGACGGATGCCTGGTCTAGTTAACGCGAATGAGTAGAATAATTTATTCCAAGAACAAACTTAACATGGTAGTTGAAAAACATCGTCTCCCATACATTCCAACTGCAAATGTTAGTTTGTACGCATAATATTGAAAGATTTACCATGTTATTTTAAGCGCATAGACTTCTTAAAAGTTTTCCTGTAATCTATAACAAAAAAAGAACTCTTTTCCCCCTTTTGCATCTATTTTTTATCTAACTTTAAAACTATATAAATTAAAATGTTAAATATAATTATATTTAAGATACTCATAATAAGCCCGTTTATTTGATATGTTACGTGCGTTTTATTTCTAAATTGACCCCCAAAAGTGATCACCGTATTCAATATTTAGGTTACATCTGTGTATGGATAAAATTAATCATGTGTGTACCAAATTTTAACTTAATCGGTCGAGTAGATTCCGAGAAAATTGGCTGTGATAGACTAACAGACAGACAGACACACGAGTGATCCTAAAAGGGCCCCCCGTTTTTTCATTTGGACGTACGGAATCCTAAAGATTTTGTGACTCTCACAATACGGCTATGCCGAGTGTAGCTGAAAGGATTAGATAACTGAAGTGGCAATGGGTGGGGCACATAGCTCGTAGAACAGATGACCGTTGGGGCAAAAAGGTTCTCGAGTGGAGACCACGACCACGACCTCCAACGAGGTGGACAGTAACCTGGTGAAGGTCGCTGGGAGTCGTTGGATGAGGGCGGCATGTAACCGCTCGTTGTGGAAATCTAAGGGGGAGGCCTTTCTTTGTTCAGCAGTGGACGTCCTGTGGCTGACATGATGATGATGAGTGTTGATCTCTTTGCCACATTCACAATTTGCATCATTTGAGTCTATTTTTCTATCAATCGTTCTGTTATGTAATTTTTATATTATACGCTTAGTAAAAAAGTACCGATGCGTGTTGATGTGACAAATCGTTTTTTAACTGCAAATATAATGCAATGGCCATTATTCCACTCGAAACTTGAAATGATAGAGGATTTTTCGATTTACTCCTTCAGTTGTGCCAAAAAACTTACCATTATGACAATTTTTAAGATTATAGGTTACTAGGACACATACTATAGATTTTGATGGTTAGTCTTTGAGTTATAGTATGAAAATAAGCTTTGAATGGCCACAATATATTTATTGCGTTAAACTAGAAACTTATTTTTACAGTAGTATGAAGCTTTACATTAGTATTCGACATCAATCTTAACTTAATAAGTCAAGTCGTTTCACAGACAGACGGACTATAAAGTGATCCTTTTGATTTAATTGAGTGATAGGGATCCGTTTTTCCATACTGACGTACGGGACCCTAAAATCATAACGTAAATTAGTATCTTCCGTCTAAACGCTATTTTGCGTCTGCTCCTAACCATCCGAATATTCTCTTGGTATCCGGCCGCCCACCCGCACCCCACGTGGCCATCCCTTACAGACCCTCAAAAACGATCGTCACTGCCCTCACCCTAAAATCACTCTATAACACGAGGCACAGAATATGAGACTCGTGCAATATTTTTCAATAAGAGACCGCTATAGTATCCACTCCACGGAGGTCTGCCTCGCCACCGAGGCCCAACGTGACGACCCATTCAATCTCATGACTTCATTTTATCACTGTGATTTCAACATTAACGAAGAGCGAGGTGCGCCTCGTTTTGACCCATTTTTTCAATTGTATTTACCTGCATTTGTTTATCAACACCTTTTCAATAAACTTTTTGCTAAGCTTAATTTTATATTTAGTTTCGTGTAGTGTCCGAATTAAGAATATAGCATCACTACATTTCCTCCCGTGGATGTCATAAAAGGCGACTAAGAGAATCTAAACCAGAGGGATGGGCAGCAGTGTCCCTTCTGTGAAGCGGTAGCCATACTGCGCTCACTAACTCGCCTGCCAAGCGTGGTGAGTATTGGCAAATACCCCCCAAAATTATGAAACAGTTGTGGAATCTATGGGGGGAGCCTTTATTCAGCAGTGCACGTATAAATGATCGATATGATGAGCTTAATTATGCAGTATGGCTAAACATTATTTCTTAAGTACAAACAGATCCATCCTTATAGATTTCCATTATTATCATACTAAACTAACCAACGTAGCCAACACTCATCTCTATATTTACTGCAGCATAATAAAAATTTCGTTCGCCGTGTGGTGCCGGCTCAGAATGTCACCACCCCATCTCCTCCCGTAGGTGTCGTAAAAGTCGACTAAGGGATTGGCCGGAGGGTGGGCAGCAGCGTCCTTCGAGTACATTAACAACTCAACTGCGATCGCCAACCCGTCTGCCAATCGTGGCGATTATGGCAAAACCTCCCAATGAGCCATACACCCATATCGGTCGTTGTGGTGATCTTTGGGGGAGGCCTGTGTCCAGCAGTTGACTTCATTCGGCCTAAATGATGAATAAAAATTTACTCGATGAAAATGCGGAAAAATTAGAACTATATACCACTATTTACTATAATACGTACATGTGAGGGCGACTCGCTGTCACCCGATAGTCACGCTACGCTTAGATATATTAACGCTTTATCAGTATAGTGACATTTAACACCATTTAAATTACGAAAACATATATCATACTAAATTATGAATGTGAATGTAAGTTTTGTTTTGTTACGCTTTCACGCGAAAACTACTTAACCGATCATCATGAAACTTTAGACACATATTCTTGGAGGTATTAGAAGTAAAATAAGATACTTTTTTGTGAAAAAAAAAATTTTTTCACGAAAGATAAAAAATTGATTTATTTAATGGCTTCAATGCGAGCGAAGCCGCGGGTAAAAGCTAGTGCAATATAATTACTTATTACTTACGTATATACAATGTATATACTTACTTTCATAACATTTTGATATAAAGGAAATAAATAAGCTTAGTTACTTTATGATCAACGATCTCGTTTGGATACATTAATATGAGAGTTTAGTTTTTTTAGTTTAGTTTAGTAAATAGCCATAAAAGTCATCACAATAATCACCAGACTTGGCGGACGGGTTAGTTATCGTAGTTGCTATCATCATATAACGAGCTTTCCATAATTTTGACAAATATCTTAATCATATTTAACGATACATATGCCTTATCCACATATCCTAGCCAAACTACAAAATACAAACAAGCTTAAAAAAATGCCGAAGCTAGGGTAGTAATAGCTTTCTTGAATCGTAAGTCGTCTTAAAATAATCATAGAACTAAGTTTGGAATTACCTTCTTAGTTTCCTCTACACTACACTACTACTACACAATCTACAATATCCCACTTGGACATAAGTTGCCTTGGCTAACCTGGTAAAATCTATAAAAAATTCGAACTCAGGTGGGTTGAAGCAAGAACATCCCTAGATTTTTTTATTCTTAGATAACTCTAACTTAGAGTGTAGATAAGGTGTGGTTCTCCAAACGATGGGGAACTTAACATCATGTTATGCGTGCCCTAACACCTGCACGCCAGAGAAGCTCACGGATGCTACTGAAAATCCAGTACTTGTAGCCATATTCTGGCTATTTAGATTAACATCGACAAGCGAAGAGGACTGTGCAATACTACTGCAAATAACCATACTCAGCTCCATATGCGCCCCTTCTCCATTATAATTTGTCACGGAATTTGTCCCGGCTTTTCCACCACCGACTGGGGCAATTTGCTTCAATTAGCTCCAAGTTCCACCCATCTCCGATTACTTTCAATGAGAAAGGGTTTTTGATAACTCGATACGCTGGAGACCTAAATTTATGTCAGTGAGTGTAACATATTATGAATTATAGTAGGTACTCTACGAGGACGCTTGTGTTCAGTATAAATAAGCATACAATTATTGTGTTACATATTGTCGTATATTTACGTTTTATAAATTAATGTGAAATTCAGAAACGGGTTCTGTTTCATTTCACAATTTTTAACAGTTTTTCTGCCAATAATAACATTAATAAGATTTATATACTTGTTGTTAGGCAACAAAGGCCCATACATAAAATAACGTAATATAAAGACGGCACGGTTGGTGCAGTAGCTGATACAGTCGGCTGCTGCGCTCCGGGTCGTGGGTTCGATTCCTACACGGAACAAATATTTGTATGATCTGCAGGTAGTTGTTCCGAGTCTGGGTGTTATCGTATGTGGAATTCATGTCCGTAAAACGCACCCACGATACAGGAGAAATCCTAGTGTGGGGCAACGTATTTTTTTTTCACAATTTCAGTATGGTATTTATTTCATAATAAAATGAATGGTACGGTTGACGTAGTGTAAGTGAGTAAGTGATTGGCTTTCTACTTTACATGTCACTGCCTCAATGCCCGTAACAAACGTATAGTTTTATGGCCTACATGAAGTAATACCGGTTCTCGATGATTTTGCGTGAAAAACCCACGATATAGAAGGAATAATAGTGTAAATAATTAAACACCTTGAATTTTTTTTACTGTCAATCAGTTTGTTGAGTTGCGAGCTGAATGCGGTTGGTGAATGAAAGTGGTGACACTCCATTTATCACTTTGTCGACAATAAATCAATCATGTTGTGTTACTTACTATTAACTTCTACAGATTGCTTTTAGGGCGAGGCTATGAGCCATTCAGAGGCATTCGTTGTTTTAGTGAAATATTCTATCATACGTGTCTTTCCTAGCTCAGTATAGGCTATAACCCACAGGGTCCACCCTCTAAGTTGCCATAACAATGAACGGCCTCATTGCCATAACCGCTACGCTTGGCAAAGAATTAGTGAACACGTTATGTTATTATTTGAACACACGAGGATGTTACCGCTTATTACACACGTGGGTCGAGGGGTTATAGCCTATACTGAGCTAGGAAAGACACGTATGATAGAATATTCCACTAAAACAATGAATGCCTCTGAATGGGTCATAGCCTCGCCCTAAAAGCAATCTGTAGAAGTTAATAGTAAGTAACACAACATGATTGATTTACTGTCGACAAAGTGATAAATGGAGTGTCACCACTGTCTACAAAAAATTTTGGTCACAATCTGAAAATATAAAAGCCTGGACCACACAACAAAATGACGCAGTCACGAAAAAAAAACATAATCGAATTGACGGACTGTTTATTTATTTATACTTATTGATAAGTTGACAGTGTTTTCGTACACTTTCGATAAAATGTTTACTTTTATATAGGTACAAAAACATACAAATTATATCCTGTTGCAACATCATATTGTGAATGCCTCATGGCATTAAGTCTCGCCTTGTGTGCTGTTAACATACATAGAATCAATATATAAATACATGTGGCCAATAAATCACCATAATTAATTTCATAAAAAATACAGTGGAATCTGTCTGAATCATAATACTTTCACGTACAATCCAAAAGTAAACATTAACTTTTAGACTGTTTACGAATCAATAGAACATTTCGAATCTTTTTATATACTCATATTTATTTTTATTGCTTTGAATCACATTTAATTAAATGTGTTAGGTTTTAAGATATAAATTGTGTTTTATTTTGCTTGTATCTATAGCTGAAAACGACGATAAGAAGCATACAATAATATTTCCACCGTATCTAAGACCCTAAATATTAAAGTTACGAAACGTATTGTTGTCTCGCATATATCTAGCAATAAGCCCAGGAACCAACAGTTTGCCTGTCTGGCTATTAGGAAAATCTACCGAGGACCTGCCTAATCTCAGTCACACAATAGAATGCTGGAACATCCAAGTTATACCATCTTTGTTAATCTGCTACAAACTTGGCTAAATAGATCGCGGCTTGCGGCCAACTCAGACCTCTGAATGTTCATATTCGTCTTAGCAGACATAATGTAGCTTGCTCAATCTAACGATTTCGTAACCAGCTTTTATCGGATACTCAAACTTCTTTTCAAATTGTATCTTAACGAATTTTGCTGGTGATATAACTTTCTGTTATCCTAATTTTGTTTTCATCATCATCATAATCATCATATCAGCCAAAGAACGTCACAGCTGAACAAAAGCTTCCTCTATAGCTTTTTGCAATTGTGTCATCATTTTGGGGGGATTTTGCCAGTACTCACCACACTTGGCAGATGGGTTGGTGAGCGCAGTATGGTGACTGTTTCACTGAAGGGACGCTGCTGCCCATCCCTCTGCTTTAGATTCCTTTAGTTGCCTTTTACGACATCCACGGGATGAGATGGAGTGGTGCTATATTCTTAATCCGGACGCCACAGGGATAGCTCTGTTTTAGTTATATTAAAATAAAAAAGTCTACAGTCCGATTAAAGTAACTAATTAAGTGATTCGCAGTTAGTCGAATATATATTTATACGGTTCACAGAAAAAAGTCAAAACACGCACTCTTTTAAAATTGGAGACGAGTACTTGCCTTCAGAACCAGTATGTTTAACTCGTTTCTTGCTGCCAACTAACTACCAGCAAGGCTTTGTTAATATCACTGTGATGTGTATGTGAAGTGACACGCCATCCAGTTTCGTTATAACTACTGCATGTTAGCAGGTAACAGAACACATATAATATCCTACATGATAATCTGCCTCCGATGCTTATTTAGGACGAAAATACTGGCTCATTTAAGACTCTACGTACAGTATAACATAATGAGGTATTTTGACATGCTCATACAATTTAGTATACTTTAAAACTAGTTATGTCGACTCGATCCATTTGAAAGAGTTACTGTTTTACTGTGGAGGGACAGATTATTTTAGTGCAACAAGATTATCTTCTGTTGCGCAGTTTATGCGGAATTTAATAATAAACAACCAATTATCTAAAACCAAAGTGCGGTACACAGTCTGTTGGGTAATAAATCAGACCCCGTTTTCACGAGCGATAATCGTGAAAATAATATCACAGTGCATCTAAACTCAATAGTAACGAGCTAATATCACACATTACAGAACTATCACAAATCACTCGTCTGAAGAGGCTGGCCCATAGATAGGTAAACATATAGTTAGCTTAGGTAATAACACCAAATACTGGCTCACTTCATACCACTGTCTAGTTATTCCCCAATCAACCGACTAACGAATGAAAAACGCGTCACGTTTTTCTTTCTTCTATGAAAAGAACTCAGTATAACATTTCGGCCTAATGAAGTCCACTGTTGGACACAGGCCTCCCCCAAAGATCATCACAACCACCGATATGGATGTGTTTTGAGCTCATTGGGGGATTTTGCCATAATCGCCACGCTTGGCAGGCGGGTTGGCGATCGCAGTTGAGTTGTTAATGTACTCGAAGGACGCTGCTGCCCATCCTCCAACTAATCCCTTAGTCGACTTTTACGACACCCATGGGAGGAGATGGGGTGGTGGCATTCTGAGCAAATAACTAACAAAATAACCCTCAAATGCAGCACATATTCCATACAATATATAAAACACACCTCGAGTTAGGCGTTCAACCGCATCCGTGTCCCTGAATATTTCATGAACCAACCCCCTGATCACCGACGTACCGCTGACAGACTTTGTACTTAATTTGTTGACCGCTCAATCTTGTGGCGTAGCAAGTCGCAGGGTTTGTTGTCTTGTTTTTACTATGATGGAATAGGTACGACTTCTCGGTACTTGTATGGGGGAATGGGAGTACAATAATGTACACACAAATAAAATAATAAAATAACCATGTACGAAGTTGTACAACATCCATGGAGGAGATGGAATGGTGCTATATTCTTAATCCGGACACCATGCGGACCTTTTTTGTATTACAAGGTATTTGGTAGTTACAATGACAAACATTACGAAAATTAAGAAAAGTAGGTAGTTACCCAACAAATTTTTTTTACCGCTCTATTGGCATATTGAGCGAATATATCGACATATATTCTTTTGCATTCTGACGACCGAGATTTTACTATTCTGCCTGTAATCCATCCGTACGAGTATTCGATCTTTTTTACATCAGGAGAGCTTGTACAAGCCGGGTTTCTTAAGGTCTTCCAAAGTAGAAAAGAAAGTCGGCGTGACAGTTTCTCTAATAAAACCTTATTTTCGCCACTGCATCGGCAGTCTTTGGTGGTCAGTGGTGATCGCTTGATAGTTTGTATCCATGCATCCCTACAACCATCATGCAAAATCACGCCCATGGTCAGTGACACACTGTTTTTAGAGTTTCGGTTTTTCTTTTTACGAAATACCTTCACAATATCTCCTGACGGTGGCATAAATTATTTTTCTAGGTCCTTACGAAGTTGACTTTACTCTATTCACCCGAAATTCAAGAGCTTCATTGCACAATGTAAGGTTCTGGTTGGTGTTCTCAAGGTGTTTAGTTTTACCTTGGAAACTATATCTTGGCATTAAATTCGTCAATCATATAAGAGTAGTCTAAAAGTGAGGTCTGTTGTTCTTCTCCAACCTCACCTCACCTTCTTCCTTAACGTTAAAGTTAACAAATAAAATTTATTTCTCACCACAATAATGAAAAAGTTGCAACAAAATAAAATATTGCCGAGTTATAGTATTAATCAAATTATATATTATAGCTAGCCTTTCATTACTCCCAACGACTATGTTGATTCATGTTGATTCAGCACAGTGTATCTTGTGAGTTAGGTAACGCAAACATTGCTAGATAATTTGTAGATATAGGCCTTAGTTTGCAATCGTAAATCGCAACTATTTTCCAGTGTACCAACATTTACAGGTAAAAAAAGAGAAATACAGATGAGTTTGAATTATTGCTGGTGTCGTCTTTTAAAGATGTACTCAAAGGTCTAATAACCAGTAAGAAAAAATACGGAAGATTAATGGAAAAAAATGCTAAGTATTTTATATCAAACACTTTAGAAAATGTTATTGTCACGCTCGTCTACCACAAGAAATGATGAGCGCGTTCGGATAGCTCAGAAAAAGAAAGTCGATACAAAACTGAAATAAGCATGCGACGATAGGTAGTTGATACACGTTAATAAAATATTTATAATTATTTATCCGTGTGCCGGCTACGAATAGCACCAACCCATTTAATCCCGTGGGTGAATGACGTAAAAGGCGACTACGAGTTGAGCTACAGGATGGGCAGAGCATCCTTCGATTACTTTAACAACTCAATTGCGATCGTGTCAACCCATCAAGCTTGCCAAGTGTAGTAATTATGGTAAAACCCCCCAATGAGTAGACAACAGACTACCCACAGTGGCGATCTTTTTGGGGAGGGCTGTGTCCAGCAGTGGACTTTGTGCGGCTGAAATGATGATGATTAATAAACTATTGAAAGGTAACTAGGCAGTAGTTAAAAGATAAAAGATAAGTATTACATATGGATAACAGTTTGACTTGGCAATCTCATATTTTTCAGTTATTTATAATAATATGTAGTCCTTATCCTGTTTATGCAGACTAAGTCTAGGCAGAGATATAAAGTGTTTATAAACCGTGCCCCACTCTTTGGTTCCTCCTGTATCGTGGGTACAGTTTAACGACATTAACCTCATCTACACTATCAATCAGATCCGGAACAACTACTTGTAGGCTATGCAAATATTTGTTACGTACGGTAATCCACCCTGTGGTCCAGAAAGCCAGAAAGCCAGAAAGCCAATTGTTCGAAAAGAGTTTATTTTTATTATACCCATACTCCACACTAGGATATTTTCTTGTGTCATGGCCGCGTGGGTACATTTTTCACGGCGCACCCGTTCACCGAAGATAAGCATCATCAGGTGCGATCTGAACTAGGATGGCTGAACGTCTGGGAATTGATTTCCGTCGACAATGAGTGCGATGCACCACCCTGTTTGGATGAAGCCCGCTGACAGTGAAAACAGAAACGAACGTTTGCCTAAGTATTATAAAAGTTTGTCAGTCCGAAAATGTACATGTTACTGTCTAAAGTACCCAAGGACAAGCTATTCTCTAAAAAAGGTCACTTATTTGATATAAAAAATCCCGAATACCAAACACTGCAAGTCATGCACAGAAATTTTGCCATAGTAACAAAATAAACAAACATCAAATATTTACAAATATATTTTGTGTTGGACACTTCAGCTACCCAAAAATGATACAACAATCACGAACTGTACTGCATCCACAGTATCTGAAAAGATTGTGATCGTGAACAAAATAAAACGACAGGTCGCATAAAACTCTGTGACTGTTGGTACTATAGACTAGACTCGTAGTGAGTAGTTAATACCAATTCCGCCAGAGGATAGTTAAAACTGTTTTGTAGATATCTCTGGAACCATTTTACGTATGCTGATAAAGAAGATGTAGTGCATATTGAGCTAAAAGATACCAACCGTAACCTATTTCGTAGGTTATCATGAAAAATCGCTGTTTTATAGTGTGCACTAGTAAAAAATATAAATATGTTGTCGACATTTTATATTTCAACAACAAACATTAATTATTATATTCGATTAATTAAAGAGTAAAATGAGCCAAAATTCTGTAAAAATAAAAGATTATTCTGAAATCATTGCATTATGTAGTAGAATATTTTCACGAGCTTGATATGTAAAATTTTTGGTGAAATGGTATGGATGTATAATATGGTAGCATATTGTCATAGTATTTCTAAATAATAGAGTTTAATATCTAATCTCGATTATTTTAAAAGAGCATTCATCGAGTTTCTTGCCGGCTCTTCTCCAGAGGATCAACTATTTGGAATCGTGTAACTTCGATTTTGACGTTTCATCATATCATAATCAAATATCAGCCATAGGACGCCCACTGCTGAACAAAAGCCTCCCCCATAGATTTACACAATTGTGTCGTCATTTTGGGTGGAGGCACTTGTCAATACTCACCATGCTTGGCAGGCGGGTTGGTGAGCGCAGTATTGTAACTGTTCCACAGAAGGGATGCTGCTGCCCATCCCTCTGGTTTAGTCCCTTAGTCGAATTTTACGATATCCACAGGAGCATATGGAGTGGTGCTATAGGTATTCTTAATCCGGACAGCACACGGATAATGTTTCATTAGTGCCTGTAATTAGTTTGTTCAAAACAAAATGCATTGATTTGAAAAAAAGAAACTATTATGTAACACATAAAGAAGTAAAACTGTATATATTTATGCGATTACTTTTTAATTTCAATCAAAATATAATAACTTAATTCCATGGATTCCTTTATTTAACATTTATATTGACCTGGTGTTAGTGCAAATTATTTTAATCTCTTAAAGCTTTTGCATGCATATAATATGAAGATTTAAATTCACTCTAAAGCTTAATTGAAAACGATTTTAAACTGTAACTGTACAATACTTGAATTTCCAGCAATTTTATTGGTATTCGCTATTGTTAATGTTACAACGTAATTTAAGTTGAACTCATGATACAATAATTACTGGTAAATTGAAATGCAAAATGTGTGTTTAATTTTTTAAGGTGAAATAGTTCCGTTATTAAAAACCGATTCGAAAAATTTACCAATGGTAAGTATATGCAGGAGTAAGTACCTATGTATATTGTAAAAGGCGATCGTTTCCACGAACCATAGAAAGAGTACGTACCTTCCCACTATGAGTTGTCAGCAGAACAATTTCTGAAGTAGAACATTGCTGTCAGGTCATATGTCCATGTTCCATTCATCTGACCCGTTGCAAAAAGTAAACTAAAAGTCTCATGAGGTTGCTTTTGGACCGTTATATGACCACTATCCCGTGTATGCCGTGTGATGCCGGCTATAAATAGCATCACCCACATGGGTGCCGTAAAAGGCGACTAGAGAATTAGGCGGAGGATGGACAGCAGCATCCTTAGAGTGAATTAATTAAAACTAAATAGCGATCGCCAACGCGCCTGTAATGTAAGCGTAGCGATTATGGCAAGACCCCTCAATAAGCACACATTACAAATCTAGACCGGTCGTTATGGCGATCTTTGGAGGAGACCTATGTCCAGCGTTGGCCCTTTTTCGGCTGAAATGAATGGTGATGATGATATGGCCGTTCATTGTAGCGGTCATTGAGAGGCCCATGTTCAGCAGTGAGCATTTAGGGCTGATACTACGACGGTGATAGTTTACCAACAAACTTTTGGGTTCAATTAATGCTTGTGCACAGACGCAGTAATAAAAGTTGAAATAGTAACCTAGCCAAATGGCAGCCACGGTAGAGCATAAAATAACGACTGAAGTCGCGACTAAAAGCTAGTCGGTCTACATGTATATGATGTGTATCGTAAAATATTTCTTGCATCGGTCTGATCGAGTCCTTTGTTCCAAAAGCCATCAACCGGCCTAATCAAGTAAGAAATTGGTGATCTCGGATGAAACCCGGGTCCCTTTACAGTACGCTGTTACTAAAGATAAGCTGCTTAGGGTGTGATGAGAATGTTTCTTGGCGCAGAAAATTCACGAGGAGAATAGGTTGTTAACGTTTAGCGAATCGTGCCGAAAACGCGAACGATATAGGTAATCAAAATATTAATGAAAGGTTTATTCGTTATTTAATTGTTATTTTAAACTTATTGACAATTATTGTCTACTTTTTAGTTCGGTTATCTGCAAAAGCGCGTTTTTTAGTTTCTTTAACTATTTTTTTTATAACTCGTTGTGGTTTTTAGGGTCGCCCACAGAAGTTATGTGTACATATGTTTGCGGTTTTGGGGTGACCGAAGGGCACCTCAGGCGCACCTTAACATACTGTGATAGTTGCAGCTTATGGATATTATATTCGCGCTTATCATACATGATCAAGTAACATTTAAAGAGTATTAATTAAGAAGTTCAACAAAGCGTTCTGTACGGTAGTCGATGCAGAAGACGTTATAAGCTAGAACTGTCACAGTAGATAGTGGTATAATGAATTCCGCGAACATGTATACACACAGTATGTGTGTATGGTCCTAATAAACCTAAAAAACCACAGCACGTGTGGACTTTCTTTTCGCTGAATAAATGTTTTCGTTCTTTGATTTTAACATATACAAACCTATATATTATTGGGTGGATATAAATAATATATACATTATTATGAAGTCACACTATAGTCCATTTATATTTATATTATATATATAAAAACATCAATTTTACGGATTTTTTATAGATAGCCAAAATATATTTTAAAATCACATCGATATCTCAGGTTTGAAATGAATTCGTCGATTACTGTATCGTATAAACAGTATAGATTCCCCTTCGTTGTCCTTCAGGACTATTACCGCCTCAATCGGTCTAAGGGGTTCAATTTTAATGAAATTATAACACGTCAGGCTTGATTAGTCATAGGGAATACCTCGAAGTCCACGGAGAATTTCCCCTTTGAAGGATTTTTTTATATTAGTCACGGCATTGCATTTGCATACATATAAAAAAACTGTATCAAAAAACAATATCAAGTATCATATAAATAATATCGGTATAGATATTTTAAAACATATTCCTGTCTGGTGTGTTTTTACGTGTGAGATTTATGTCTGCATAATCTAATCAAGGTACAGGAGAAAAACTAGTGTTGGAGATTGATAAGAACAACAGCAATTATTTTGTAACTAGCGGCCCGCCCCGGCTGCGCACGAGTGCACTTACTGATATAAAAAATGAGGAGTGCGCTTAGCAAGAAAGCATTAAGTATGTTTATTTTATAACGTTTATTTTATAGGCCGTGGCGTGGACGACAATGGCGGCGGCATGCCTATCGACCGCTCGTTTCGCTGCGAGCGAATTTTTTCGATCGCAAAATTAATCGATATTACATGTTAAGTTAACAAACATATATATGTAAATAAAGATTAATAATAAATTGGAGAAAATTGCCTCGCAAATAACCTATAGTTTTTTTTACTAATCTATAATAGATAAAAATAGTTAAAGATAAAGATAAAAATATTTTTATTCATGTAAAACCATTTATAGGCACTTATGAATAGTCAAGACTTTAGTTGCCTCGTTCCAAGGTGTAGATTTCCTATGGAGAAGAACGGGCTAGAAACTCCATGGTTACTCTTTTTAAATCATATTGGTACAATGTTCTCGAAATGATGGTAATGTGAGGACAACGCAGGAAGAAAGAGTCTATCTTAAAAAGTCTACACTAAACAAGCTTGATTTTAATATTCACCAGAATTTTTGATTCAATTGTCATGACAGCATTAAGATGACCAATCCCAACAGACGGCACTCGTTCACGAGCATGAGTTATTATGAGGGGTATCCTCACTCACTTCACTGTGGGTCAGTACCATAGATATTGTGCTACGTATAGTCATGAACTAAAATTTTACATCTGTAGTTATGCATATTCATACTGTAACGAAAGTTACAATTTGGAAAAAGACCACCTCAGCCGTTTATTTGTGGAGCTTAAACTTTGAGCATAATCTTCGAGAACATAAACAAAAACTTTGCTCGCATCTTATAAAACCTAACCTGATCTTCCTGTGATTTGTAAGGTTCCGACGGCAACCACTCATATTACATATGACTACGGTCACATAGTTTCGCCAGCGCAGTAAAGTGGGCACTAGATGTGTCGAGAGTCTGGCTAGACGCCAAGCGGCTACCTCCGCATTGTAAAGGGCGGTGCGCACACTACTCTGTATGACGGAAGTAAAAAAAAAAGTCGAGGAAATAAAGTCGCGTCGCTTTTCTGTACTTTGAATAATGCGCGTTTTCATTTTCTTTACATTGTGACGAGGTATTATTTAGTTTGGCTTCTGTTTAGATATTTATTTCTAAACAAAGCCTTTAAGACTGTAATTCTAAACCAAGGCGTGATGCGAGTGATATGTAACCAAATACAAACGGCACGGTTGGTCCAATCGCTGATATAGTCGGCCGGGTTATGGGTTCGATTGCCGCACGGAACAAATATCTGTATAATCTGCAGGTAGTTGTTTCCGGGTCTGGGTGTATTATAGTTCATTTAAAACTTATGTTAAATCTATACTTATTCAAAAGGCATACTATACCGTAAACGATTATTTAGATGATAAAAATTGTCGGTCGCTGTGTCCAGCACAAGACAATCTCATATCACATGTACAGAGTGAGTTGATTTCAGTGAATATTATATTATTCAAACTATTGTTTTTCTTTCAACCTTGACATTTTTTGTAAGCATTTCTTACCATTTGTTTTATAACTTTTGATATTTAATATGATTGCAAGTGTTGTAACTTGCAATCAAAGGTTTAAACCATTGTTTAAAAGTTGGAATTAATTATATTATTGATGTAAAATAACATGATAGTTGATGATTAGTTATTTTATTTACTTACAATTAATAATTTGACTTGACTCAGTTGAATTTTCATTTTTTTATGTTTATTAGTTGATATTTGAGTTAATTAATTTAAAATATCATATTTCTATGTTATTTACTTATATTTAACATTATAGCATTGATTGAATATTAGTTATTGTTAATATTGTTCATTTAACATTATATTATAATATTCATACAAAACTGTAAATGTGTGAGCATCATGTAGCCATCAATGTTATTTTTATTACTTATATTGATTGTATTTTGCCTGGCTGTATTGGTCTGTCATGCTCACTAAAATGTCTTGCTGGTGGTGGCGTCGTATATCGAGTCGTTCGGTTCCCTACAATATGGTTGAGCTAAGCGGTGCTGACGCATGCGTCATGCTCATGAACGGGTCCATCTGTTGGGACTAGTCAGCCGTTAACTGCCACGGCAAATAAACTATTATTATTATATTATTGTCTTAACACATTGACCTACATTTTTCTCGGTATATGTTTTACATTCTCACCTGTATTAATTAACATGGTATTTTCAATTATTTTAAAAGAGTATCCATGGAGTTTCTTGCCGGCTCTTCTCCACGAGATCAACTATGCAACTTAGATTCTGACGTTTCATAAGTGCCAATATTTGGTTTATTTGAAATGAAATACTTTGACTTTGACTTTATGAGTGGAATTTGTCTGTAAAAGCACCCACGACAAAGGAGAAACTGTAGTGTAGGGTAAATATTTGTTTATTTAATATATATATATTTCTTAATAAATTAAATCAACATAACCAATTTGCGAGGGATAAAAATGTACAATTTGACAACTTTAATTTAGTACACCATATTAAGTGATTCGTGGATTCTTCGTGTGTGTCTAGATTAAGAATATAGCACAACTCCATATCTATCGTGTGTATGGAATTTGTGTCTGTAAACGCACCCACGATACAGGAGAAATCCTAGTGTGGGGCAATGTTTATTTTTAAGATAATAAGATATTTTTAAGATAATTGAAAATTTTGAGTCATGTTTATTTGCCAAAACATTCAAAACTTTGTAGAATGCAAACATGTAATTATTATTAACCCCAGTGATTTTATTTACAAATTATATATTCAATCGTTGCTGCGTCTGTTAGTGATCGTGTAACTTTTCAACGGGTACATCGAACGTCGAAAATTAAAATACCTACGGGTAAAATGTCAATGTTCAAAACACCGCCGTGGCCTGGCGTCCTATCCTGTGCAGGTACGCATCGAAACAACCGTGACCGGTGAACGCCTGCATCAGGTGGTAGGTGACGCGCTCGCTTCTTTTGAACCAGGCTCTGAAGAGCGGCAGGCTGGCGTCGACGACGCGCTTGGTCGCAAACTGCAACCTAAGACACTCTCGCCACTTCTAGAGTGCACGCCGCTGGGCCAGCCGTTTAAGCCTACCGAACGCCCCTGGAGGCGCGCTTTTATCCACGCGCGGTTGTAGATCCATGCATCCGTTTCCACCAGGATGTCCGAAGGCGGAAAGGGTGCGAGGAGTATTGCCGCCTCATAAGATACCGTTCGGTACCCTCGCGCGATCCGAATAGCCACGCTGCAGACCGTGAAGTTTGGCTCTGCAGCGCTGGACGCTTTACAGTCGAGTTGACCATACAAGTGTGCCCCGTAGAGGGCCATAGACAACATCTGCCTAGCCAGCTAGTATCCTATTAAAAGATTAAATAAACAAAAATTACCCATTCTCTACAAAAATTACATAAGACTTTCTTCTCAACCACTTGTTAAACCTAAACACCGCCATTTGGTAAATATATGGGTTTACCTGTCATATAAGGAGGGAGAAAGGTATCATATTCATACAACATTGATGAAATTTCGCACGCACCTGCGGTTTCACTGCGTGTTACGTTTGCATATTTTATGTAAAACGTATGCGTAATGCAGGACTTATTTACTAAGTGGTTGTCAATTCAGTTAGTCACTCATGTGTCCCTGCCTTAAAGGACTTATACAGGCTGTACAGGATGCTGATTCAACTAAATACCGAATGATAATAACGTGTTCGAGTAAACGATGCTTTGCAAGACTGCTTACGTTGAAACTACTTTGTATATCGTACCTGTATTAATTGCTGAATTTAATGTATGCGCCATGTAAGTAAGCTTTGAGTAGTTTTAGTTAAATACCGTGGCGGTTTAATAATGTATTCAACGAGTTGCTGTGTTGATAATGAATGAATGCTAATACTTTCTAAACTTAATTCAGTATCTTGGTATACAGTGATACCAAGATAACAGAACTTTTTATGAAAAAGTATATATAGATATTCAACAACAGTTCTCTTTTTTAGATATCATCATTACGGTCGTGATAGAATGCGTCAAAAATCATGGAGAGTTTTTGAATGCATGGTTCTTTATCATTATTATTAATTTACTTGCTTTCTTTCCCCCACTATTGTTTATAGACTTCTCTGTTTTGCTAGCTTTTTCGGGTCGTACGATTTGAGTCTAGGTTTGTCCCTCGTTCCGTAAATTAATTGTTTGAATATTGAGTTGGTAACCACGTTTTCCGGCAACAGGCAGCCATATTTACTTATTTTATTTATTTATTTACCACTTATCATATTTTTTAAAGAGAATTAGATTGAAGAGACTTAATACGATAGCAACTTTTTTATTTTATAAACGGTAACTTCAGTTAGTAACATATTATTTCATTCGATGAAGGTGACGATTCTGAGCATATCATTGATGATCAGTCAAAGGATGTCCACTACTAAATAAGGCCAAATCATAGATTTCTGCAACGACCAGTTACACTGATGGCCGGTATTTTGTTTGTGTCGTCATTGAGGGGAATTGGCCAATACTCACCACGGGTTGGTGAGCGCAGTATGGCTACTGTTCCCCAGAAGGGACGCTGCTGCCCATTCGTCTGATTAAGGTCGCTTAGCCTTCTACGACATCCACGAGAGTAGATGGAGTGGTGGAGTGGTGGTATGTTCTAAATCCGGACACCACGCGGAAAAATACACTTCGAACTATAAATGTCCAATCCAAATAAAACCTTGCTCTCTAAACAGGCATCTGGATTTTATAGCTACTTGGTAGGAACTTTAGGTATTCGTAACTACCAATATTTTATAATAAAGTTAGCGGCCTGCCAACAGCTTGGCACGCGTATAAATTATACACTAAAACCCTCTTCGAAAAACGGTCTAAGCGGTCTAGGAAATACCGAAATGCTGATACAAATTATCGAATTTAATCCTACGTTGTCGGCAACAAGGTATTATAATGTATAATTTTAGGTGCACAATATACGCTGAGGAAGACAATGCGACAGTACAACGCACTTGTCCGGTAATTGCCTTTAATTAATGAAACATTTTTTCTTTTCAACAAAGAATGTAAGCTATACCATCAATTAACACTTATTGTGGAACACACTTTACGATAATTTCGGAGAAATTATTAAAAGGTATTATATAAAGACGGTGTAGACAGATGTCACTCGTGTCAGATTAATTTGTTCGCGCTCAAAAAACAACTGTCGAGTGAAATTTCCGCACATAAAAGCCTAGTTCATCCAATTTCTAAACTTTTTACTTCATGACTTCGAGATGCGCAATCTTCGTTACTTATAATTGCTCACTTAATATCATCAAAAATATAAATACTCAACATTTAACGTAACTGAATTCAGCGAATAACGCGATCGGGCGTAACGTCGTCGTATCTCACTGATTACCTTCCCCGGCACAGAAAACAAAGTTCAGAGAACTCCTTAATAGAATATCCTTTGAATAGGTTGCTCAAGTCGTGTTGTAAATAACGGTAGAGGCCTCGTCGGAGGTGTCAGAAGTTGGCCAAGTTCCCCAAGTACTGCTGTAGCGTGCGAGTTGAAAACACCCAAACTCGAAGACCCCTCTAAATCTAAACTTTTCTTTCGTTGACAGCGCTTGAGACATTACTTTTCGAGTTTATTGTGCACTCACGTATGTGAAAATTTTAGTGAAAATTCAATTACTGATGTACTTTGACGTGAACCAGTGGTGGTGATCAAGCCGCCTACTATATTAAATAACTTTATTCCAACTTGTGGGGAACTTATTTCTGTGGGAACAAAGTACTGATTTATGGAGACTAGAAAAGTAACTATGCTTAATTCAATTTCTAACTTATACGCATAATTGTAAAACTTTGTGAAAGCTAAACTTGATGAGTAAAAGGGATAGCACAATAAACCCCAACATATATCTTTATCTCGATGTGTTTATGTACCTACAACTCTAATTGGTTTTCCGATTCATTACATAACCAACGCTAAATATGAGAGATTGCTTAATGTGTTCTCTGGGACACACGTAACGCACCACAGACTCGTTAAATATAATTAACAGTAGATTAAAATTTGACATGCACACACGATACAAAAGAAATACTATGAAGGGCATCATTATAAAAAAATATACCGTAACTTCACGAAGATGTGACCTAAGCAACTTTATCTTAACCTAAACATTTGTCAGATGGGATAATCTCGTCGTCGTCGGCGTCTTAGGTAGTCTTTCGGGTGATCAATGCTATGTAATGATTAGTAAGCGGAGTTAGGTGAGCTGTTTGAGGTCAACGAACTGAAACATTAATATTAGTATGGGTATGACTGAAGAACTATTTCAACTACTGAATTTTGATTGTAGATTATATTTGGCATCGTCTCAGAACTCCCTAGACAAAGAGATACTGATACATGTTAATGAAGTTGAGATTTTGAGTCCGCAAGAACATATTTATATGATAATAATAAATTCTCAATATCATAAAGTACAATTCAGTAATTTAATATTGAGGACACTAGCTAAGTCAATATTATTTCAACGGGCTATCATTATTACGATGACGTAAGAAAATATAGAATATTGGAATTTTTGGTATTCATACAAATATTTATACATAAAAACTTAAATCCTCTTCGTTTTAATAAGATAACTTCGACAAATATTTCAGTAATTTCGTTTCATATATGGTAGGCGGGTCAGAGGTCCCGGTCGGTAAAGTTACATTGGGGCAAAGTTTATTAATATTTTGGAGGGTAAAAAAATATTGATATTAGCAATCCTTAACAGAGGGCCAAACATTGACCACAGCCTTTATTTAAGAGGGTAAAATGTATTTTTTTTTACACTGAAGGGTAAAAAAATGTATATAGGCATTTGTATGTAAATACGTACGTTCAAGTATTTTTGCTTTGCGTACAATGACGGGTTTGTTTATTTATTTGCATATATATCGTAAATACCTCGTCTGTAATTCTTAATAGGCTTTTCTTTTATACTTTTGTTGTTGTAGCACGACTGTACTGGTAGTGTGGATTCCGCAACCGTTTTCCTAAGACCGATTCGCCATTGGACTGTTCGTCGACAGGATGATTCATATATTTCCGATTCTCCAACCAGGTAATTGGAGCGCAGTGGTTCCTTCTGAGATCAAGATAGAGAGGTCTCCCTCCAGAAAGAAGAAGAAGACTGCAGAACGGGATGAGGAGAGGGCCATCCACGTATGTGGTCACGTACCACCGTGTATGCACAATGAGGCTTCGAGAGGATTCTTTACAATGCTCCACCGAGATGTACTTGGGGCGACGACCACTTTATAGTCACCCGTTCCGAAATGTGCCCAAGAGAAAGTTGATTTAGAAAAGGGTGTTGGTGACTGGTCCACAATAATATACGAAATTACATCGTGTCTATTATTGTGGACTAGTGCTGTTGTCATCCACTACATCTTCCTAAGATTTGGCCAAACAATTATGGAAGATATGTATTGTCAACAATTGCAAACCATGATAGAAAAGCTAGCCATTAAACTACTGAAGCTGCTCAATTGCTCCAGCCTACTGCTGCTTTAGGACAACGCTAGACCACACACTGCACGACAGATGGTCGCAAAGTTACAGGGGTTGAGATTGGAATGTCTCCGGCACCCACCATACTCTTCGGACCTTGCTCTAACAGATAACCACTTTTTCCGGAATTACGACAACTTTCTGCAAGGAAAAATATTCGATTCCGATGAGGCAGTCCAAACCACCTTTAAAGATTTTATTGAGTATCGCTCCCACACTTTCTTCAGCAAAGGAATCAATGAAATACTTATGAAACGGCAAAAGTGCATAGATAGCAATGGTACATACTTTGATTTCTCAACCACTCGTTGTGGAAATCTAAGGGGGAGGCCTTTGTTCAGCAGTGGACGTCCTGTGGCTGATATGATGACCCAATACTAAGACATAAAAGCTGGACGAACATATACATAAGTATTACCAAATTGTGAAGTGATGATGATAATGTTCAATGATCCTTGTAGACCACATTTTTTACCATTTTATTAGGTGGTACCAGAACAATCAGATAAGGGCACTCTCTTATCTGATTATTCTGGTCACTAGCTAACATGGCATATAAACTGACCATGTGAGAAATAGTCTCGTCTCAAGTCAACTCCCGCGAACTTAAAAGTTTGACCTTATGACTAATTAAAACTCAAACTGGCAAGGATGGTAGTGAGATTCACCGTTAGATACCTGTCTGTGTCGTAATATTAAATCATAAAATAATCATGTAATCTTATATGAGTCCAGTCAAATGTCAAGATATTTTTACATTCATAATATTAGATATAAATCTTTGATGTCACGTTACATCTATCATTTAAAAAAATATGAAATTGATGAGACAGTGCCAAACGGTCACAGTGTGCAGGTGGGAATTGATGAGACAGCGCCAGACGGTCACAGTGTGCAGGTGGGAATCGTGGGTCAGGCATACAGGTATTGGGGTCCGGAGGTCAGACGGCAGTCGCCTCGTATGAAATACTGATATTCAGTTGCATCTGGGTGGACTCGAAGCTTACCCCAATGTAATAAAAAAAGCAAAGCTCAAAGCAAAAATCAAAAAGCTAGTGAAAAATTAGAGAGCTCCTACGCTTTACTAATTATTAATTTATTACACGCACGCAATCCTTTTAATTCTTAATAAGGCCAGCATGCGTCAAATGATTCAGCACATGAAGCGTATCAAAGCGCTACGTGATGAAAGGGGAACACGATCCATTTATTAAGTGTGCGTGTTACTGATTCACTCATAAGTTATGCTGAATAATAGGTCTACCATACATTTATGTTCACCGTAAAATATTAAAAACAAGTATGACGAACTAAAATGTTTCTAAAATACAAGTATATTATAATATTAGACCGATAATCGCGAAGAATAAAAAAAACTAAGGGTCTAACCTAATATTTAACGACTAACATCAAGAATAGCCTCTATTCAAGGAGTTTGCAGTGTGTGAACATGCGCTAGACAAACTTTGACATTAAACACAAGGAAAACCAATATCTTCCAATCATGTTTCATGAGGTTATTAAAAAAGCACTCTCTAGAAAAGATGCCTGTCATCTTAGTCATTCCACGACTACGAACGCTGCAAAGTATTCGAAACGTTATCAAAAACAAAAATGATATACCTGATGTAATTCGTTAGTAAGTGGTTTATTATAATAAGTAAGAGTCGTGAAAAGCTAAGACAATACTGTATGTAATATAATTTGTTGAAAAAATATGAACATCGTGACACCAGGATTTTGTAGCTCTAAACTGGACTGTGGTGCCGGTTCAGAATATCACCACCCCATCTCCTCCCGTGGGTGTCGTAAAAGTCGACTAAGGGATTAGTCGGAGGATGGGCAGCAGCATCCTTCGAGTACAATAAACAACTCAACTGCGATCGTCAACCCGCCTGCCAAGCGTGGCGATTATGGCAAAACCCCCCCAGTGAGCCCACAACACATCCATATCGGTCATTGTGGTGATCTTTGGGGGAGGCCTGTGTCCAGCAGTGGACTTCATTCGGCCGAAATGATGAAACTGGACTGTGCAGCGAAACTCATCCACAAAGTTGATTTCACAGTTGGCCACTGCACCGACTAAGCGATTGGGTTTCTGCACTACAGGTCACTGGCCATTTTTCATGATGAGAAAGGTTAGGCTTTCGTCCACCACGCTGGGCAAGTGCGGGTTGGCAGACTACATACACCATTTAGAAAATTATTGGAGCCCTCTCAGGTGTGCAGGTTTCCTCACGATGTTTTCCTACACCGTTAACGCAAGTGATAATCAAATTCTGATCCGCACATGAATCCGAAAGTCAGAGGTACGAGAGGGGATCGAACTCAGGTCCCCCTGTGTGGAAGGCAAGCATTCAACTACTAGGCTATCACGGCTAAGTGTGAAATTTATTTCTGTAAATTATACCCATAATACAGGGGAAATTCTAGTTTGGGGTATGGATAAATAAAGGTAAGAAGTTTCAAGTATTAGAGAACGTATCGTACCCGGCAAAGTATATACATTAACCTTTGCTCTACTGTCATCATAATTTCTGCCGAATAAAGTCCACTGCTGGACACAGGCCCCCCCAAAGCGTGTGTGTGTGTGTGTTGTGTGTTTATTGGAGGGTTTTGCTATAATCGCTACGCTTGGTAGGTGTGTTAGTAACTGCAGTTGAGTTGTTAATGTACCTACTCAAAGGACGCTGCTGCTCAACTTGCGGCTAATCCTATAGTCGCCTTTTACGATATCTACGGGGTGAGATGGGTTGGGTCATCCTTAGCTGGTACCACACGATTACATGCTCTACTGTAGATATCGTAAAAGACAACTAAGAGATTACGTCTGGAAGACGGTTAGTTTTTTTATTTCTCGTCTCGGCACGAGATATATTTCACATTAAAATATCTCATGCCATGATTTAAAGATTAGCCAGCCAATAAGGTCGATATCGTTGCTGGATGTGGCTTGGACATCATTAGGTATCATGGAGCTTTTTTCACCCATGATTATTGTCTTAATTAGGTACAAATAGAAATTTCTCAAATATTCTCCGGGATGTAGATAAAATATTCTTTAACTTATACCTAGAACGACGGCATGGTTGGTGCAGAGACTGATACAGTTGGCTGCTGCGCTGCGGGTCGTGGGTTTGATTCCCACACGGTACAAATATTTGTCTGATCTGCAAGTAGTTGTTCCGGGTCTGGGTGTTATTGTGTGTGGAATTCATGTCTGTAAACGCATCCACGACACAAGAGAAATCCAAGTGTGGGGCAAAGTTTTAAAAAAAGATGAAAAAAACTGTTGAAATGATGAATATTGTTACAAAAATCCTCTACCTTAGTTCCATCATGAAAAACCATAGACAAATTAAATCTGACCTGTGATGCTAAAATACATTTGTCTGAAATTATATAAAGTTATTAGAACCCAGAAAGGAGAGCGAGTCATGCAATTCTGATAACCCGTCAGTGTATCACCCATTTGCTCTGGGGAAATTTATATGAAAGCGAAACCAATGAAATACTGTTTTCATTACTTGCTATATTTTATACATATTTCTCACAGGTATCTAATAAAACTATCTAAATAATACATGAGTGTTGGCAGGCACAAATTTCCCAGTGGATCGAGTTATTAAATTTATTTGCGGTAAATACATTACGCCCATACGATAAATATGATCGCACTGCGTTGTTTTTGGGTTAATGGTTAATGCAACAAAATTTGCCTGTTTGGATGCATACTGTTAATTTGTTTTTCTCATTTATAGTACGAGCTTTGTATGACAACTTATTTTTGCTATTTAATCCAGTGGAAATACATCATGTACTTCCTGCGCCCGGGAAAGGGAGGAGGCGCATGCCAACTCCTAATAGCTAAAATAACTGCAGCGGTCTTCTTCGGGACTTAAGGGGTTACAGAAAATCGAAGAAACTCTATCTAGACCCGCCCATTGGTGCTATGCCTTTAGGCACATCTTGGAGGGGATGACTACTAAGCGGTCACCCCCTCTAGCTAGGGAAGGTGATTGGAAAGAGGCCGCCCCTCCAGGCACATCTCGGGGGATTGTCAAGGATTCCTCGAAGCCTTCTCATAACTATATGAATAGCTAGTTTGAGTTTTACTAGTATAAGTAGGTACTCATAATCACGGTGCCTTAGCACGGTATTTTTTCTTCAACTTAATGTTCTGTCAAGCTATTATCACTGCATGAAGTCTACATCATACCTTTCATTTCTCTCCACAAACTAATGACGTCTCTATTAGACGTCAAACAACGCTCGGCATTCGATCGCTGTCAAGCCAAAGTTGAATTTTATACTTTACGTAAATCTGCTCTGTGACGGCCAGTGATAGATTGCTCCAGCCGTTACGGACGATGACCTCTGGAATATAAATACGATCTCTATCTTCTACACAGTAGGTACATGATGGTATTTGATATCGGACGCTAAAATGTGCTGATAAATTGACCACTATGCAGCACCACTGTTTATCAGTGTCGTGTAAGCATATGTCTTTTGATAGATATATGGTTAGGTGGTAACATATTACTGAAAACACCAGAGCAAATGGATATAAATCTAAGTTAATACTAGATAAGTAATAAAAAATAACATGTTGGTGGATGTAGGCGCATCTCGCGCGCAAAACGAGTACTTACCTACTGATGTAAGGTTTTCGGCGCACCACCATTCACCACTATAACTATATTTTTAGAATGGGCTTCTTGCATGCATATCGACGAGCTGTTACCAACGAGCCTCCCCCAAAGATTAAGAAAAGATGATTAGGGTATGATGGGTTTTCCATAATCGCCACGCTTGCAGACGGATTGGCGATCGCAGTTTAGTTATAAATGTACTCGAATATAGAGTTGTATAAATAATCTAGGAACTGACACATCGATCCCCTAATTCACTATCATGCTAATTACTGGGAAAAGGTGGTGTATGTAGGACAGTGCACAGATCATAAAGATACAATTTCATTGACAAAAGAAATGTAATTATTATGATTGATTGTGAACTAATTCGTATCGGTATAGAATTGTAGAGATCGGTAGGGGCGCCAAATGTGTAAATCCGCCACATTTTGCAGCTCTGGTACCGAAGTGATAGGCATCGTTACAGAATTTAAAAGTTATTTTATTTACCGTACAACTCTAATCCGCGTCGTATCCGGGTTAAGAATAAACCACCACTCTAACTCCTTCCGTGGATGTCGTAAAAGGCGACTAAGGGACTCTGAACCAGAGAGATGGGCAACAGCGTCGATACAGTCATTAGCCACTCAAAGTGTCTTCACGTATTTCAGTATGGTGTGAAATTTGAGACATTATTGTTTTAATTATAGGGTTTCAAACTGGTAGAACTTGCCAACTATATTATCTACCACGATCGATTGATTACTCTATGTCCTATTCCACGAAATGTTCTACTTCTTTGCCAAATTTTATTAGAATCTATTCAGCCATTTTATATTCGCTCAAACGAGCGTGATAGAACCTCTTTTATATGTATGATATGACTATCTGACTTTCATGAGTATGATAGTAGTAAAGTACATGTATCATCATTGTTTTGATGTCTTTAGTTTTTTAAACCAGAAAAGACCATTGAAATAACTTTACTACTATAATTGATTTATTGTGTTATAATAAAACGCGGTCGAACAATGTAAATAAACAAGTTATAGATGTGTAACCTGGAAGATCTTAACAAATGTGGCGATTTCCCCAAATTGTTCTTATTTAAAGCAAGCATTTTCACAATTTAAAAACCAAGAATCTCGAAAAATGTTTACTTGTGTCTAAAATTATCCACAAATTGTAAACAAAATAAGCGAAGCGACAGTAACAAAAGAGAAAGAATTTAATATCCTCCGCAACATACTGAATGCTCGCAACAATTTGTTTCCTTCCCGCGAATACTCTATTTTGGTTTCACTATATACGTTCGTGTATGACTGGAAGTATTGTGAGATCTCGAGCTCTGCTTTTCCTATCTATTGGGAATTTTTCTAATTTGGGAATTATGGGAAATATGGCGTTAATTTTTTAAGCTAATAAAATCTAATTAATTTTCGTAGTTGATAATTTTGGCACTGTTACTGTCGCAGTCTAGTCTCATTTCTGACCTGGTATAGTGATGGTGAGGAATATTATCGATGATGTGCCTTTGACAAAAATAAAATAAATACTTATTTTAACCTGGTGTGTTAGCATCCCTTGAGTTTCGTTCAGCTAGTAAAATTTGGTTCCCAGTTCAAATTTTACTTTACACACATGCTCTTTATTATAAAAGTTGTAACGGAGTCTCTATGGGAGTGTTTAATCTGAAAAATATAAAGGGTTCATTTTTAATGACTTGCCAACATTTATTTCGAACAGTGACTCAGATTGGTTGTAAAACTTCAAAATCGTGAAACTTTGTGAATTATTAGCGTCCTCTATACAAAGATCATCATCATCATTCGGCCACTGCTGAATAAAGGCCTCCCGCATAGATGAAAAAAAATATTAAAATTGTTGTTTCGTTTAACGAATTTTAATAGAAAATAATTTTAGCATTCAGAGTAACGAATATTATAACTGAGACGTCTGGAACGAATCAAAAATGTCTGTTTGCGATTGTAACTCGAGCGAAAATAATTTATCTGTTTAATAGTTGTTTCTGGGACAGGATCCGTCCGAGCTGCTATTTTGTTGTATGTTTTTTTTTTTTTGTTTAAAGCATAACGTTGCCCCACACTAGGATTTGTCCTGTGTCGTGGGTGCGTTTACAGACACAAATTTCACACACAATACACCCAGACCCGGAACAACTACCTGCAGATCATACAAATATTTGTTCCGTGCGGGAATCGAACCCGTGACCCGGAGCGCAGCAGTCAACTGTATCAGCCACTGCACCAACCGTGCCGTCAACGTGCTATATTAGTATGACTTAGCAAACATATTGTATTATAACAAAACTTGAAGCGTCAACTGCCTAACGAAATGCTAGTTGCAGAACTGTCTTATAATAGAAAGAATTAGCAATATATTGAAAATATATTGTATTATAACAAAACTTGAAGCGTCAACTGCCTAACGAAATGCTAGTTGCAGAACTGTCTTATAATAGAAAGAATTAGCAATATATTGAAAATCGAGCCCTCAAAGATCCGTCTATCTCGAGATCAAAGGGAGCAAATTATAAGCCACTCCATGAGTAAGTAGGCTATAATAATATTGGATCTAAATAAACTTACTGGATCGTGAGGAACAAAGCGTGTGGCTGTCAGATACGAATGTCGGCTTAGATCTCCTGCCTTTGATTAATGCTGGTTACATTGTCCTGGTTGAGTGCGGTACTGAGTAGAATTGCCCTTTGGGGTCGAGTAACCTAGTAATGTAGCTACGTTGTCCGCAATAGCTGCCAAAACCTTGTAGTGTGAAGAAACGCCAGCGAGGTTGTTATAATGTTAGATTTGAAGATAAGTAGAAAATTACATAGCTACTATTAAACAGTTAAAAAACATTTTTTTGTAATTTTTTGCACGCAATATTTCGTAAGCAACGCGATCAAAATGATACGTGATTTTTGATGATATGATAATATATTATAATACTACTGCGAGCGATGACCTCATCCTTAAACAACAACCGTTTAGTATATATTAACATTGCGGTTTTATGTGAAAATAAATAGTTCACTGTGTTTTTATTCGAGATAGCGTTATGATAGATGAAAACAATGATTGTATACTGAGTTCAGTTAAATAAACTGGATAAACTCTGTAAAATTCATGAAAAGACCGATGCAAAATTCTTACGCTGAGGGTTTCAGAATCTTAAACGGAATCTATGGTACTAGTATTAGTTTTCGTTACGATGTCTCGTACACCCGTTACAGAGATATATGCATAGTTCAACGTAGTTATCATATAACATCATTATCATCATAATTTCAGCCATAAAAACGTCCACTGGTTGTGTGCTCATTGGGGGACAATGCCATAATCGCCGCGCTTGGCCGAAGGGTTGGCGATCGCAGTTGAAATATAAATATACTCGAATGACGCTGTTGCCCATCCTCCGGATAATCCCATAGTCGCCTTTTACGACACCCACTGGATGAGATGGGTTAGTCGTATTCTTAGCCGGCACCATACGGCATATATATAACATTTATAACATTTTTCAACTTTACGTAAGTACAAGTTGTTATTATTACACTAATTAGTAACAATTTTCAAGTACGATGATGTCCATTGCTTTTTTAAAAGTTTACATCACTCATAATAGGCTCGTAAGTGTGTCGCGGAGTGCCTCCCTCCGTGTTCCTTCGAAAACAAATATATATTTTCTATTTGTTATAAATCTAGATAAATATAATTAGCACTGGATAAATAACAAAATTACGGATGGAAAAAATAACAATAGTTATAGAAAATACAGGTAAGTTTACAAAAAAATATTGTTATTTACTGCCAATAAGTGGCTCAGAATCCAATGTGTAATGATCAGCCTCAAAATATGAAGAGCGACTCACGTCACATAAATTCAAATTTTCATTTGAATAAAGAATGAACCGTCAGGTGGACGGTGATGGAAATAAAAGGTATGAAGTCATGAAAGAGGTTGATTGAAATGAAGATGAAGGATGACTTCGTCACAAGTGTCCACTGCTGACCATAGGCCTCCTAATGACCGCTTCAATGGACGGTCATAGAATCACGTTGCCATAATCACCATGCTTAGCAGACGGATTAGTGATCGCAGTATGGGATATACAGGAGGATTCTGCTTCCCATTTTCTTCTTGTTGATTCAGCTTACGGTATGTCCTTGGCAAGTCATAAATACAATTATCTAACTATTTCTGTTTTGTCTCGTCATTCCAGCCAAATTAATTACACTGCTGGACACAAGCCTCATAGATCTCCCAAAGATCACCGCAACGACCGGTCTGGGTGAGTTGTGTGCTCATTGGGGGGTTTTTCTATAATTGCCACGCTTGGCAGGCGGGTTGGCGATCGCAGTTAAGTGGTTAATATACTCGAAGGACGCTGCTGCCCATCCTCTGGTTATTCCCATAGTCGACAGTAAAAGGCGACACCCACGGTATGAGATGGGTCGGTGCTATTTGTAGCCGGCACCATACAGCATTCTCTTCATATATATTATTTTTTAATAGACTTCGCCATGTATAATAATAATCAGAGGACCAATTAATTCTCATAGTTAAAAATGTTCAATAAATAGTTCCAATCTAGTCTCAATGTCCTAAATGTCACAAATGGTATTCTCCTAAAGTAACAATCAACCTCAAACCTGATCTTATATCGTGATGAGATCGATAATGGATCGGAAGTTCATCGAAGGCAGCCTTTCGAACTGTCGCAGGTATAAAAATTTACATTAAAATCTACGTCAAAATTGAGATTGAAATGAGAATGAATTGAGATCACACTTAAGTACTTTAAGATTAGCAGAATACCATTTTCAATTTGTCAATTCTTATTTTAATCTCAGTTTGGTTTGCTTTCAGTCAAAGTGTAATTTAGTTTAATTTAATTATTTACGAGAATTGGCCCTCGGGTAGTCTGACAAATAGAATAAAGCCCTCAAACAATACTTACGATAAATAGTACTTCACAGTACTTATGTGGGACTATTGAAGTACTGCCTACACATATTTTGGTGAACCCTGAAAAGAGTACAACACCCACGATGCTACGTCGTAGACACAACAAATAATATAAGTAGAAATGTGGGCGGTTTAAAATGGAAACTTATCTTATGTATGCTTTTTATACTCAAACTCATATATTTTTAATCTTAAAGTTGTAAATGTCTGGATCGTCATTGAAACGTAGTATTTAGTTACAGGTCAATGTAATGTGGATATAATAAAATTAAAGTAAAAGAACGTGATAATAAGTCGGGGATATCATAATACATTTTAAATAAAAATAAACATAGCTGCGTTATATTGTTATATATGATATTCTATCCCTATTATTGAAGCAGTGCATGATGGAACTTTCCATCCCATTAATAATACTACGAGTAATCAATCAAAGCTTCCAAGATGGCCAATTTTCAGACTTACTAAAAATCTCATTGGTAAAACCAATACAGAAAAAAGGTGACACTTTTACTCCTAGCAATTATAGACCTATTGCTTTACTACCAACCTTTTCGAAAGTGTTTGAGAAGGCTATGTGCACTCGCTTAAATGCATTTTTAGAAAAATATATTATTTTAGGCGATAGTCAAAATGGCTTTAGAAAGTCTGGATCCACAACACAAGCGGTTTATAAGTATATACAAACGACACTACAATACATAAATGATACAAAACACGTTATGGGGCTACTTTGAGATATAACCAAAGCTTATGACAACGTCCTTTATAATATACTACTTATGAAGTTAAACGGCTGTGGCGTTCGAGGACCTGCTTACTTGTGGTTGAAATCATATTTAAGTCATACACACAAATAGTTCAAATACAAAACTTCAATTGTGACAACAATGAAATTAAATTCGTGCGATCCCCGTGGAAGCGTGTTGGGATGTATACTGTTCTTGATCTACCTAAATCACTAGATCTAAAAAAACCCTACCAGTATTATTCGCGGATGGTGTCTCTATTTTAGTAAAATGCGAAATTTCTGACCATCATAATAAGCTCATCCAAAATACTCTCCTGGCTGTAACAGAATGGCTTCAAGATCATAATTTAGAAATAAACTCAAATTAAATATAGTACAAACATGCATACAGCGTTGTCTGCTTGCTACTGGTATGCGTACTCGTGGCTAAGGTATGGTATCATGCTATGGGGTAATAGTGTCAATATACATTCAGTCAAAAAAGTATCGGGAATGGATGATTTGTTTATGGTTCCAAATTCTAATTTTTGTTGTTATTGTTGTTGTTAGATTGGCACAGCTGTTTTCCATTTTGGCGCGGAGTTTGAGTTGCATCTGTTATTTATATTAAATACAGTGCTGTTTTCAGTCATATCATATCTAGTGTGTATGGCGAATTTCAGTATGGACAAAAACACCGAACAAAGAGTTTGTCTTAAATTTTGCATCGCCAATAGAATTTCGTGTTCGGAGTCACTGAAAATGTTATAGAAGGCTTACGGTGAATCGACTTTATCAAAAACACGTGCTTATGAGTGGTACAAAGCGTTCAAAAGCGGTCGAGATGTGATGGAAGATTTGCCTCGCTCTGGTAGGCCATCAACGTCTGCAACTGAAGTTAACATCGCAAAAGTGAAGGAAATAGTAACTGAAAATCAACATTCAACTTTGAGAGAGATAGCCGCCGAACTTTCTGTATCTCACGAGTCGATCCGTACCGTTTTTAACTAATCATTTGGGTATGAAACATGTTACCGCTCGGCTAGTCCCAAAAGACCTGAATTTTCTTCAAAAACTCTATCGCATGAGAGTCGCTGAGGACATGCTAGAACGAGTCAATGCCGACCCAACATTCATGAAACGCATTGTTGCTGGTGACGAGACGTGGGTTTATGAGTTTGACATGCAAACTAGTCAACAAGCTTCGGAGTGGCGCCTTCCAACTGAGCCGAAACCGGAAAACCACGCCAAAGTTGATCAAAAATCAAAGTCATGTTGACTGTTTTCTTTGACTATCGCGGTGTTGTGCACTCGGAATTCTTGCCGGGAAGTCAAACGGTAAATAAAGAATATTGCTTGAGTGTGATGCCGCATTTAAGAGAGCAATTCGTAGAAAAAGGCCAGATTTGTGGAAAGAAAATTCTTGGATTTTGCACCACGATAATGCGCCTTCACACATGGCCATCATTGTGAACGAATTTTTGGCCAAACACTCAACAGATACCATCGAGCAACCACCATATTCACCAGATATGGCTCCAGCCGACTTCTTTCTTTTCCCTAACTCAAATTACCACTTCGTGGCACCCGTTTTCAATCTGTAGAAGACATAAAGGAGAATTCGCGGCGAGAACTGAACTCAATTCTGGAAACAGCGTTTAAAAAATGTTTTGATGATTGGATTATTCGTTGGCGTAAGTGTATTGTTTCTGAAGTAGCCTACTTTGAAGGTGATAAAATAAATTTGGATAAATAACAAACATTTTGTGTATTATTGATCTTTTCCCGTTACTTTCTTGACAGAGTAGTAAGTGAACTATTTATAATACAAAAAAATGCATTTGAATCATATCGCAAATAGACAACTCAAAAAAACTATAAACCTATTTCACCAAATTTAATATATTAACACTGCCTTCAATATATATACTCGATGTAAGCACATTTGTATTTAAAATATTAATGTTTTTACTACAAAGAAAGATATCCACAACATACACCCGCAATAAAAATAGATTACACCTATCACTGGCGAGAATAAAAATACTAAAGCCCCTATTATATGGCAGTTAAAATATTTAATAAGCTACCAAATTTAATTATAAATGAAGAAAAAATAAACTAAAATACTACTTTATTTAATAAGAAATTAAGAATTAATTTAATTAAAAAATGTTACTATTCTGTTGAAGAATACCTAATAGTAAATAAATACCAGGTGAGGTATAATAATTATAATATAGATAATAAATAAATAAAGGAAATATTAATTAATTTGACGATCATCCACCACTTATAAAGACTGACATGTAATTAACATAAACTATTATACTGTAATTTTATATTGTGTTTAATTCTATTGATCTATAATGAATATTATTGAATACAATTAAATCTAAATTAATACTGTATTAATAATTACAATTTGTTTGGAACTGTATTCTATCCTTCTAGATTGCAATGCTTGCTAAGTCGTTAAGTACCATAAATAATATATGTGAAACCAATAATGATGTACACTTAGTTTGTAATAAACATTTTAGTTTGAATTCTTGTTTGAATCTAGGCTAGAGGAAAAACGGTTTTCATCCAGAGATGTTATTCTGATAACTTAATAAACTAAATTAAAAAATGATCCAGTTAGATACTGACTTGAAACATGCGTAATTATTTAATTAGCAAACAAAAACTTATTTTAATTCAGAAATCAATAAATAAGATATTATATTTTAAAGAATAATAGTTTATATTTAAACATTTCATTCATTAATAGTGCTTAACTTTTGTCTTTTAATTTCAGAATTGTATGAAGAGGTAATTCCAAGAAAATGATTAAAAAAGACGTAGTAGTGAGGTACGGTAATTGCTATACTTATCGTACTTTAATGACAGTAATAACAATTAAAAGTTTGACAATTACTGGGAAATTTCGATGGGGTCGGAATACATTGGGCAAAAGTTTTGATTAGCTTGTAATTGCAGCATGGGTTATTTTTATGGACGGAGGTTATGGAAGATAATAATAATTAGGTAAAAAAACAGTTTTAATAATAAGTAACTAATTACCCCTCTGGGCAATCGTTATTTCAGCATGGGATGAAGCAATCCCAAATGACAAATTAAAGCGGCATCCTTCCAGAAGTTTATCATAAGGAGATCTTTAAGAAGCTTATAGAACGCAGGGCAGTATGTGGCGAGCTGGATGTGTCTCCGGGTTACTTATTTACTTATTGGTCGGGAGGAGTGGAACCCCACGAGTGCCTGTAGGACTTCCAACTCTGGCTTGGCTTCGTTGATCGATCAGACGGGGCCCGCCAGAGCTATATGCTCGGGGGTGGAAGTATCTTGTGTCGTAATAACGGGGAAACCTGCTCCGAGTCTTCGAGACGTGGGATGGTGAAATCGGTACCGTACTTCTCGACACCCCGAGCCGCTCACGCCTGTGTTGCTCCCTGTTGCCTGTAGCTATTTAACCTCAAAATCTGTTTTTTTTGTAGTATAACTATTCTCCACTTAGTCCATTGTAAAATAAGACCTAACGGGGATTTTCTAATGATTACAAGTACAACACACAATTTTCCTTTGCTCTTGGTTTTAGGGCGAACAATGTATGGATGCAGAACAATATCCTTTCTGTTTCAAAATAAAATGTAAATTATTAACGAAGGCTACGGCGGCTTCCTATCTAACCTTCGGAGAGTCGGATCTGCGTGAGATGACTGAATGGTGCGTATATACGCTGATAGCGTAACTTATATTCATGGTAGCTTGATAAATAGATCTGTGGTGAAGTGATTTCGGAGTGTAGCGATTCGAGTAAGGTTTATTCGTGTTACCTACTAACGGTCCTAGTGACGTACTTTCAAGTTGCAGTTATTCGGATTGCATGTTGCGTGACTACGTGCCAAACGACTACTTATAGCAACATAACTGTTGTAACTATAAGTAGTTGTTTTATAAGTGATATTTATTTTATTTGAAATGTTGTCTTCAAAATGAATTCCATTTAACAAAATAACACGGAAAATACGTAGCTATACCTTATAGTATGCCGAATATCAGTACTAGACAAATATTCGACGCATCTCTAGTACAAACTATCCTACGCAAGTTTGCCCTTTGATAGAGCATTGAAGGCATCAAATAATGTAGATAAAGCCGAAAGTGACACGAAGAAGTCTGTTGAGTGACGATATCAGTCTGTCGCTTAAGTGTACGTAATTTAAAGTAGGTAACGATCCTATTTTGTGTCGCGCCTAACGTGTTATTTAAGTAATATAGCTTAAAGAATTATCGTCCTATATCAAAGTTAAGTATTATTCCGAAATTATTTGAACGTATTATATATAATATTATATTTCCTATGATTAGGCCAATAATAATAAAGCAGCAGCATGGCTTTATTAGTAGAAAATCAACCGAGACTAATCTTTGTGAATTCATAGACTATGTAACAATTGCTATGGACAAAGGTCAACAGGTGGATGTAGTGTATACTGACTACTCAAAAGCATTTGACATAATTTCCCATAAACTATTACTACATAAGCTTGAGTACATTGGTATTGGCGACCTACTTCGTTGGTTGGAGTCGTACCTCCGGGATCGTAGTCAGGCAGTGACTGTCAAAGGATTCTGCTCATCATTTATACCTGTACCTTCCGGAGTTCCTCAGGGATCGCACCTCGGTCCCCTCTTATTTAATCTTTATATAAATGATGTTTTGGCCAGCTTCGAAAATTCTAATTTCCTACTTTATGCTGACGATAAAAAAATATACAAAATAATCACAAAGATTGAGGATTGTGTGGGTCTCCAAAACGATGTTAACAAGGTGGTTGCATATTGCAATAATAATTCATTATTTCTAAATGCTAAAAAGTGTAATGTAATATCATTCACGAGAAAGAAAAGAATCGTAAACTATAAATATACTATAAATAATGAAACTATCACTAGAGTATCCGAGGTGCGAGATCTAGGGGTTCAGCTCGATAGTAAGCTTATCTTTAATACTCATATTACATCAATTACTAATAAAGCTTTCCGAATGTTAGGATTTATATTGAGGGTTAGTAAAGATTTTAAACGTATATCCACATTGATATTATTATATAAAACTCTTATAAGACCTATATTGGAATACGCATCGGTAATATGGAACCCACAGTATAATGTGTATATTGATAAGTTGGGTAACATTCATAAAAATCTTATAAAACATGTCAATTGTAATTTTTTCAACAATATGAATAACAATTTGTTACAATCCCTTGAAGAATGGCGTATGGAGAGAGACCTTATATTTTTGTATAAAATTATCCGTGATTTAGTGGACTCCCCTTATCTTTTAAGCAGGATCAATTTTGGATGTCCTCGATTACATGCACGTAATAAGTCTCTTTTCCATATAGCTTTATCAAGAACCAACTATGACAGCAACGTGTTTATTAAAAGAGCATGTCGATTTTACAATGAATTAAAGTCAGATGACAACAGTGATATTGATGTTTTTCACCTTTCTCTCTCCAGTTTCAAGAAGCATATAAGAGATATTCTGGTACGTAGATTTAATTAGATTTTGTTAGATTTTGTTATATTGTGTATTGTTCTTACTATTTTTCATAATTTATTTATATACAAGGTACTTTCTCTTCCGTTGTCATCTCATTGTGTTATTAGTAACCTGTGGAAACTGTTCATGGATTATGTATTATCTATATGATACTTATCTAAAATCATTATTGTATCTGTTTGTTTCCCTAATAAATAAATAAATAAATTTTTTATTGCGTTTCATTTAGCGTTTTTTGTGTCGTCTACTCAGAATCAATGTTAATAACTTTCGAAGAATGAGTCGGTACGGTGGAGTTGAGTTCATAGCTTATTTAATAGTTCTGGGAATGGGGATATAATCATTTGTTGCAGACTAATGAAATATATGACCATAAGCAGTCTCGTTTAATTTAACTCTAGTGGATTAAAAATGTTCGATACTTACACATCGAAAATATTTCGTTTATATATAAAAAAAAAAACGTCAAGTGTCAAAGCAAAACAAAGATATGATAAATTTAAAATGCATTTTGATAAATCGCCAATATTGGGTGTATCAAAGCACTAGTATACACATTTTATTAGATCATGTTATATCAGGATGTTGTCTGCAGCGAAAGTGGGCATTCATAGGGTGCAAGATGATAACCGGATTATTAAGGACAAAATCAACCAGTATCGGGGCCTGATAAAGTTATATCAACGTAAACGAGAGTATTCATCAAGAAAATTTTAACAATAGGAAACAACAGTTACATACACGAAGAAAATGGAAAAACATTAAATGGCACAGTTTAGGAAAAAGCAAAATTGGACTTCTGGACTAGGAAGGCCTGGTGACCTGAAACACAGGCTTCGGCCTAGCTTAGGCACCAGTGTCCCGCAGTAAATTTGAATAATACTGTAACTGGGCATTATTTTATTCTGTTACAACTTTCTTTCTTATTATTGTGGTGAGAAATAAATTAAAAAAAAATATATTAGCATTTGAAAGCATTTATTTTTGACACAGATCTTTCATACAATTTGACCTCAAAATTATGAATGCTTTCATTTTTTATCACCTCAAGCAAACAAAGGAAGATAAAGTTCCTGTAACTTTGATAGACTAGTAGTTTGTTTTATGCACTCTTTACGCACCATATTATAACTCCAGACTTTATTACCGCGGGTAGTTTCAACTAGACCACGCTCAGATAGAAATAGTAAAAAGACGAGGTTAAGGACTTCTACTAACTTGCCGAGACAGTACAAGTACTGTATGTACATTGAATAAACTCGGAGAATTGGAGACCGAAATGAGTAAAAGTTCTCAAGTTTACAATATTTTGATCAAATTAATTTAGATAGTATCTCCAGTTTCAAAATAACATTTAACATCCATTAACCATAAAATAGTTGGATTCATTAATTTGAATTTAATATCCTAAATTGAATATTCTCATTTGGAAACTTTAAATGGAAATAAACTACGAAACTAATAACTTAGTAAAAGTCTATTTTCATTAAATTCGATAGGAAACACGCGAGGCGTCGGTACTTCGTGTTCAAAATAAATGGTTAAAGTTCATTTCAAATGTTGTTTATGACCACATTTTTTTAATTCTCTCTAGAATCTTCTTTGCGGATTCCGTAGTGGACTATTCAGTAAGAAGAATATCCTTATAAATTCTCCATGTTCATGACATAAGATCGTATGTGTAGCCCAACTATCTTTCATCATCACGAATATATTATACCTTAAATTTTACGGGTAGTACGTCACCCCTAGTGCAAGATATTCGCCGCAAAGCATTAGTGTTTAGACATTACTCTATTTTGGTAAGAAGGCACTGTAGCTCGTGAAATTACTGGGTTTAAGACACTAAATGAATTACGTGTCGCGGTAGCGAGATAAGTATGGTGCAGGCTACAGAGGACTAGTCTGGGGTAGCATTATAATTGTTATGGGTAGGCATGCAAAATCAATTCGAACGAGATATTTGCAAAGGTACATGGCGGATGTCGATTGGGTAGAGATTTTTGTATTCTCGTGATTTCATATTAGAGATATCTCTAACTCCAGGCTCGTCATGCAAAGAGTGGTCGTAGGTACTCGAGATAGACATGTCGTATGTTAAGTCAAATGGAAACGGCTGTCGGTGCTAAATGTTGCAATTTTACTCGGGGCTTGTTTGTTACTTAAAAACATTTTTAAAGTACATAAATTATGTCTGACTTTGCTGATTGTTCCATTTTAATACCTATATAAAAATCAAATTGCATAAATGTTTGTAAATTATTGTTTGTACTCGGCGAATTGACAGAATGTTTCGTTTCATGCACAAAATTACGAAGATGATTTGGTCGCGAGACAAATTTTTTTAATGTCATTTTACTTCAGAGAACTTTGAAAAGTCGTTGTTGGTAAAAATAAAAATAAGCATCATATTACTAAACAAATATATGAAGGTATTGGGACAAGCCCGCCACACTTTCCCAACCACTGCAACTCCTGTAAGCCAGGATCTACAATGGCGACCACCGAAAAGAACACCGATCAATGAAGCTCGGTGTGTCCCAGATAAATGAATAACTGTCTTGGAACCCGCACCGAAATTAATCAGAAAAGAAAAAGGAGGAGTAGGAAAGAATATACGTTCCACTTCCCTCCGTTGCAAGCAGGAGACAGAGAAAAACGATAGGCCATAGGCTTAATAAATGGGAGTTTACAATAGGGTTAAGCCCAGTTGCCAAGCACCACGGGTACAATTTTTTTATTTACGGGTCCTATGTTGTGAGCTATTGTGACTGATTCCAATAGTAGGTATGGCAAAAACACTTGAACGCACGGAAATTCGTCCTAGTCGCAACGAGGTCTGTATAGTAAACAACCCCGGATGTAACTTGCATGCTGTCAAACATAATGTTGCGTTCATCTTGCCAAAGAACACACTCCCACAGGATATGATGTGCAGACTGTTCATATTCACAGTCCGGTGTTGAACATTTGCAGAATGGTGAGGTAACAAGCATGAAGCTAAATAATTTACTCTTAAAGTTACCATGACCGGTGAGAAATTGAGCCACGCAATGATTAACACCCAACCATGCACTTGCCAGCCGCTCACGAATGGATGGAAAGTACTGGTATAGGTGACGGCCCTTAATAGATGTGTCCCACCTGCATTGCCATTCGGCCAAGAGTTCCTCCCAAACACCAGTGTGTGGTTTAAACAATCTGCAGATCCTAATAAATTAACATTTTAGGTTAATCTAAATATTGCGATTATGTGTTAACGTAATCGAGAAAACGGAACGTGTGTTAGTAGAGATTCCATAATTCTACGACATTTTATCTCTATTATTTGCGGAGTACGCTTTTTCTAAATTATTGACATTTTCGTGACTTTTCCTTTCGACTTAGTGGGTCGGAAATTATGTCTAAAATAGAGATATCTCTAGGCGCGACAGAATAACACGCTAACTCGGCTGACAATATAATAAAAAAATATTGGGCACCCTTTTCCTAACAAAGATAATACGGTATGCCTAATCTGCTGAGCTGAGATTAAAAATAAAATCACGCACGCTGTAAATTATTTTTGTTAAAAATAAACGTTTACCATACGTTACTGGTTCCGTGTAGTGTTCGGTGAAAAAATAAGTATAGCACCACTCCATCTCCTCTCGTGAATGTCGTGTAAGGTGACTGAAATGAAACTAAATCGGGCCATTCCTCTGCCGATCGGTAGCAGCTTCCCTATCGTGGTACAGTAGCCACTCTGCCTTCACGAATGCGCCTGCCAAGTACTGGCATTTTCCTTTCAAAATGACGACAACAGTTGTAGAAATCTATGAAAGAGGCCTTTGATCAGCAGTGGCCGTCCTTCGGCTGACGATGTCTATTTAATCAGAACACTATTTAATATTACCAATGTGCTGTACTTTAAACATGAATGGACCAGGATGTCCACAGGTAAATTCTACATGAACTTCCTCCACCCCGGGGAAGGGTGAAGGGGTATTCTGGACTCCTACCGGCTAAAACCACTGGAGTTCGGCACAGAAGGAGGGCTCCAGGTCCTCTTAATATCATACTAGAGCCGCCCATTGCTACCATGTCTTAGGCTCATCGCGGAGGTGATGACTATAAAGCGGTCACCCCCTAGCAGAGGGAAGGCGACACTAAAAAGGTCGCACCCCAGCCACTTCTCGGGAGGATTGTAAAGGATCCCCCCAAGCCTCGCTGTGCGTTGTGCTGCGCACACGGCTGCATGTGACCACGTGCAAGCCACCGCCTTCTCCGGGGTCATTCGGTTCGGTTCGGTTCAGAATCCCCAAGCTGTGCGCCCGCGACTTCCGAAGCCCCCACCATGTAGCGACGGCAGAGGGCTCAGGCGTGTTGGACCTGGGAGCGGGGGTGGTTGTTACCCCGGCGCCGACTCGTCCATCTCCGTGCGGGAACGGCCCCTCTCCCGATCCCGCTAGCAATAAGAGCCCTACCACAAATAAAATTAAAAGAAATACTTATAAGATATGACTTGAATGACATGCTCGTCTCACCACAATGTTGTATAAATAAAAATGAAAGGATCAGTGGCAGCCCTATTCTCAACATAAATGTGTTTGCCAACCAGGAAGGTTATGGTACTTAATAATATTCCTTGGGATTGTTCATTGCAGTGGCCTATAAAGTGACCTATGTTTGACCATGGACGTTTGTAGGTTGATATATAGGTGTAGTTAAACATAAATCACACACGCGCCCAGCCTATGAACAAATATGTATTATTGTTTTCATCATAGTTAACATTTGTTGTGACATATTTGACATTTGCATAGTCATAGATCGAAAAATAATAAGTCTTGTATATTTTTTCAATTTTAATAAAGCCAAATCTTATTTTTACCAGTAAGCTACATGCGCTTCTATAGAGAAGGCTATCTTTTGACAAATTACTGTGTCCTAGCGAGTGGGCGGGGCGCCCAGGCTGGCCTTTCACAGTACATCTGAATGACTAAAAAAGTACACAGTACAACTATTTTTGCCGTGTGGTGCCGGCTCAGAATACCACCACCCCATCTCCTCCCATGGGTGTCGTAAAAGTCGACTAAGGGATTGGCAGCAGCGTCCTGCGAGTACATTAACAACTCAACTGCGATCGCCAACCCGTCTGCCAAGCGTGGCGATTATGGCAAAACCCCCCAACGAGCACACAAGACACACATATCGGTTGTTGTGGTGATCTTTTGGGGAGGCCTGTGTCCAGCAGTAGACTTCATTCGGCCGAAATGATGATATCTTATTTCATTTTTATACCACATGGTCGTGTTCAGTACTTTCGGGTTCTGCTTCGAATTATTTTTTTGGACAAACAACTAGTTTTCCTTAAAAATTCAAATGTTCGTAAATGACGATAAATTAAACAACGCAGTGATTCTAGTTGGGTTCATGTAACCTTAACCCTAAGAATGAATTCCAGCTCACACAGCAAATGATAAAAGTAGCATATACCGTAGTACATTAACTACATTTTTTATAAGGCAACATAACAGTGGAAGCAATAACATCATTAATTCAAAATCTCACGCGTAATGGTTACATTTGTATGCATATATTGCCCGTGTAGGCACTGCAGTCAATGTATGGAAATTTATTTCACGGCCCTGTAAAGTTTTATAACCCTGTGGTTATGACTGGGTTTATTCGAGCAGATTTATTGGTGACCTACCTCGAGTCCTCGACCCAGGAATCGTAATCCGGGAACGTTAATTCAGCTGTGACTGCGTGTTACTTTACGACTGGGGGGTTACGGGGCCCGTTGTCACGTTGTCGTTGCCTGCAGGCGTTTTGACTCAAATATGAGTTAACACTTCAATTATTAAAGTAACTACTTATGTATTAACTAGTGAGACTTGGAGATTATTTTGATTTATAAATTTTCAACGTTGTTTCGCTTTGTTTTAGGACGTTTTGTATTATAAAATAGGTACATTATTGTATTGTATTGTAAAGATTATTGTATAGGGTATGAAATACCTAGATTATATTCCACCTATGATTTAGTTATATATAAAAGAGGTACTCTACAACAATATGATATGACTTTGTTGTTACCAGGGTTATCAGCTCATGATTTATAAATTTTCAACGTTGTTTCGCTTTGTTTTAGGAAGTTTTGTATTATAAAATTACACAGATACGTTATTGTATTATATTGTAAAGATTATTTTATAGGGTATGAAATACCTAGATTATATTCTACCTATGATTTAGATATAGGTAATGTTATATATAAAAGAGGTACTCTACAACAATATGATATGACTTTGTTTGTTGTTACCAGGGTCATCAGCTCATGTTTTAAACAAACATATCAGGTTACTTTTATACACTAGACAAGTTTAAATAACAAATTTTAATCTACAAGTAATTCGTTTATAGGTTTTAGGGTTTATTTTGTATAAGAACAAAAAAAAACTTTAAGTACTTAATAAAAACACACTTTTAAAGAAATATGAAACTATAAAGCACAAAATAATGTTTAAATGTAAAATATAAGCGTGAGGTGGCTCTATTCATATTCTCGTGATTAATATACCTTTGATATGGAGCGCCCCGTGCTGCGTTCTCTGTAATTATATTATCTACCTTTGATATCGAGCGCTTTTTTATTAGTTTTCATACTAAATACTTTTATTTGTGTTTGTTTTATTAATAAACGTTATCCCGCACTATGATTTCACCTGTGTTGTGAGTACCGTTTACAGATATATATCTCACACCCAGACTCAAAACAACTATCTGTAGGTCATACAAATATTTATTCTGTGCGGGGATCGAACTCGCGTTATGTAGCGCAGCAAGCTAGTCGTTTAGCCACCACGCCACCCGGGCCTTTGATATGTACTTACCGTTTTTTATGAATTTGTCATCCTAGAATTGTCTAGAAAAGATTGTTTTTATATACAACTTGGTGACAAGATGAGCAAGTAATTCGCCTGATGGTAAGCGACATGCCTGCCCATAACAATTAGAATGCTACCCCGGACTAGTCTTACGAGGCATCACACCGCGCTCCTCACCTCGAGATGTAAAGTTATTTAGGCCCGCATCAGAGATCGAGAATCAAACAACACAAAGGCAAAGTAAATTGCTCACATTCGGCACTAAGAAACTGCAAGTGCGCGATTCGAGTTCAATTTAATCGGAACTCTGGCGCAAGCCAATACTTATGTAAGTGGGAAACCGCCGGTCACGCACTAAAGTTCGTAGCAACTATTAAGACTTCTATCTTCATGCATTGATCTCTGCTGAGTTTCCAAGTATGTGTTTCTAAGCATGTATTCTAATCTATAAAGATGGTTAGTTGATGCAGAAATAAATGTAGTAAACAGTAGTTGAATGCTTCGCCTTAACATGTGTGTACACAAAATTTTACATATTATGCTGTTTTGCCAAAAAAAAGTTTCAAGAAGTCTGCAAACCTTAGAATAATCCACTGCCTTAAATTAAGTCGAACAAATAGCTGTAAATATTGCTAGTCGTCAGCGGAGTTTTTCGTATTGCGCAAGATATAAAAAATTACAAGTATATCCTCAGCAAGCGATACCATAATGTGGTAACATTATGTACTGTTTCTAATCCATAATCAAGAAAGCGATCTGCAAGAAATGTTGGTAAACATGTGTTTGTAAATACGCATTGTAGACACTCACAGTTTAGCCGCAGACTGCTGGGAGCCTTATGTAATAAATTATGTAGTAAAGAGATGATTTTTGTACAAAATGTCATCTTTTGACTGGCAATTGACTAGCAATTAAAGTGCATATTAAGCCTGGCTGTCTCATCCCCACAAACTAGGTTTTTTAATAGTGTCTAGTTGGCACTGTGTCATCTCACAATCTCGAAATTACGGGACCTGATCACGTGATGGTGATGTTTGTCAGCCACTTGGCTTCGTGGGTATCCTGTAGGTACAATCCCCCCCGATGTGCCTGGGCAGGCGGTATCTTTATACCACCCCTCCCCCTTATTCTCTAGAGGGACTGACCGCTTTACAGTCATCCCCTCTGAGATGTGCCTAAAGGCGTAGCATTAATTGGTGGGTCCGGTTGTTCGTGTGAACCTGTAGCTGGTTTAGTGCCGGAGATGACCATGGTGATGATAATGATAGTGGATGGTTTTAGCCGGTAAGAGTCTGGCATACTCCTTCGCCCTTCCCTGAGGCTGAGAAATTCCATGATGGATTACTAACGCGGTGAAAAAAAGTACAGATGGTTTCTTCGAGAGTCGCGACTGCACACCTAAAAACCACTCTATTTCAATGATAATAAATGCCAATACCAGAAAAATAATGTTAATTATGTGTAGAATTTTGCCTACGCAAGGCGCGCCCGTCATCACTCAAGTAATGGAATTTTCGTCTATATGAAAATGAAATGAGAATTGTCTTGGCATTTCATTTCACATTAAAATGTGTAAATTAAATGCAGCTTAATAACATATCATTACTGTTATTACCGACCACATAATACATTGATGTTTGTAACTGAAAATAAAACTCTCCAACAATTACGGTGTATATGGCAGTAACTGCAAGGAGCAGCTTTAATTATATACTGACGTTTATTAAAAATTCTGACTAATTCTATTGGGGAACGGCAACCGGTTATCATGTAGGGAATAATGAAAGGTGGGCCGACGGTAGCTTTTGCATAATTTATATTGCTGCAACTGCGAAATTTCTGAAAGAAAAATAAATTGTCTATTAACAGCTCCCACAATATTGTTCCCAATGATGTTGTTTGAAGGTAATGTAGTGAAATATTGTTTCATCCGCCAAGTCGGATAGATGGGCAACCTTTTATCGAAGTGATTATTTTGGCGTATTTATGTATGTATACAGTATAAAACTTGCCATCCAATTACAGCAGTATGCTAATTGGAAATTTGGATTACAAAGTGCCGCTATTTTAGAAATTAAAAAAATATTAGTTGATGATCCTGGTGACAGCACCAGATAATGGTCATGGCAAACGATTGTAGTGTCATAGCTTCTTGATACGTCTGCAAAATTTCAAGTCAATCGGTCATCTAGAATTGGGTGCAAATAGAATTAACATACGTGAATTTTAATGTATAGGACTCGTCAAAACAAATCAAACGAGCCTAAACTCGAAGGGTATGTTAGTAGCAATTAAGCAGTACCACTATCTTCCTTCAGGCTCCATCATCACCAAGTGTAACGTATAGGACTCGTTCAAATAAATCAAAGGAGGCTAAACTCGAGTGGTTTACTAGTGGTTATTGAAGAATTCCACTATACACTTCCCACCTCCACCATCAGATCAGTTTGATGGTACCAAATTATTCTATTATCATCTAGATTACGTATAATGACAGTTTCAGACAATACTTTGAACTAGGTTAAAATAGACTTCCAAGACTTGTTTAAATAGTTAATTACAAGTGAAGCTTTTAGAAGCATTTTAAAAATAAGAAGTCTGCACCTCAGTCCGTAAACGGCCACTGCTGAACATGGGTCTGATCACTACAAAGAGCGGTCATATGGAATATTGCCATATAATCACGATGATTGGCAGGCGGATTGGTGATCGCAGTACAGTTATTGTTGCCCATTCTTGATTCAAATTGAAAGAACTATTACACAGCCGTGGTCAATTACAATAACTAATTTCAAAGAATGTACAATTATACGAGTAGTATCAAAAATGAAATTATACATTGTCGATTACTTATTATAAAATAATGTATAAAAAATTCAGCTTAGGCTTAGACAGTTGATATCGACCTTTAGTCGCCTTTGACGAAAGCCGTGGGTGGATAGCGGCGGTACATTATTTTCCAGGAACCACACGGCCAAGTAAGTAAAATAAAATAATTTTGTGAGCAAAAGAACAAATATCGTAAACAATTAAAAAGGGATGAAAGTATACAATAATAAAAGTGATACACATTATATTGGCATTCTTTTTCACCTTCCCGCTCAATAAACGTAATACGTGCTTAATTATTCCTTTTTTTCTACAAACAAGTAGACATCGATGCAGTATCAAACAGCGTTGGCACTTGTAAAAATATAAATAATCACAATTTGTTGGCTCATGGCCTGCGAACACACATACATGCGAATTAATGTATTTCGTACACATTCCTTTCAACTCACAATTGTTTCGTGATTTATACTGGGAGACAAGCGGTAAATACGTCATCGTTTAAAATTGCGTTTTGTTATGCATATTTACGCTTATTTTTCTTTTCTGTTTGAACAAAAGTGTGATCACAGTTATCAGCCCGTAAACGTCTACTGCTGTACATGGGCCTGCTAATGATTACAACAATGAGTGACACTACACGTGCAGTGTCCGGATTAAGAATATAGTACAACTCCATCTCCTCCCGTGGATTTCGTAAAAGGCAACTAAGGGAGAGTTTCGAAAACTGGACTCGAACAGTAGCTATAATACGAACAACTTGTGAGAAAGTATTCGTATCATAACGTAAATGTCAGTGAATTTTGAATTGAAAATACTCGATTCGGACTACTTTTTTTTATTGAAGACTTTATTCATACCTTATATAGGTACGACTTATGTTAATCGTATAAATTTAAACAAAAATGCTATAGGATGGTTGTATTTTCGATTCAAAGTTCACTCACATTAACGTTACAATACGACGAAATCAAGAGACTCAAGTACAGCAGTGAAGTTTAACGGGTGGTTATGATGATGATACTTGGGGAATGGGCAGCAGCGACTTTCGAGTACATTAATTACAACTCACCTGCGATCCCTAAATCGCATTTTTTTGTTGGTGTCCAGTGGAAATTCTACATGAACTTCCTTCGCCCCGGGGAAGGGCGAAGGGGTATGCCGGACTCCTACCGGCTAAAACCACTAAAGCGGTCATCTTCGGCACCGAAGGGGGCTCCAGGTCCTCGTAAGATCACACTAGAGCCGCCGCCCATTGTTGCCAGGCCTTTAGGCACATCACGGAGGGGATGACTGTAAAGCGGTCACCCCCTCTAGCTGTGGGAAGGTGACTGTAAAAAGGTCGCACCCCAGCCACTTCTCGGAGAGCGATTGTAAAGGATACCCCCAAGCCACGCTTTGCGCTGCAACCCACCATTTTTTATTTTTTTATTGGTGTCCTGTGGAAATTCCTTCGCCCCAGGGAAGGGCGAAGGGGTATCTCCTACCAGCTAAAACCACTGGAGCGGTCATCTTCGGCGCCGAAGAGGGCTCCAGGTCCTTGTAAGATCACAAACTGCAAAACCGCAACCCGCCTGTCAAACGTGGCAATTGTGGCAACACGCCCCAATGAGCACACAATACAAATCTAGTCCAGTCGTTGTGGCGATCTTTGGGGAAAGCATGTAACCAACTGTGAACCTGATTCGTCTGAAATGATGAATGTCTTATTTTAAGCCAGAACACACGGCTTAAGGACTTAATAAACTGAATAAAAACGATTTTCCATGGCAAAAAAGATAGAACTTCTTATTGTATTGTTTTAGGAAACTCTAATGACTAAAATCTGTAATGGGAATGCTTACGTTTCCTTCGAATGTTGTTTTAGGTTTAACACAATGTATATAGACTCAGATTTAATTCTATTATTTGGTAAATGTTTGGCTGTGAGTATAATTAATTATGTTTACGTATAAATATGTCTAGACCTTTAAAAAGACATGTTGTATACGTTAATTGGCTTTCAGACTGCATACGTTCACGAGCATAAAGTCTGTCTGAACATTTAACGATCAACGACATAGCGATATAATATAGCGAAATTAATTGGTATTATTAAATAATATCTTAATGAAACGATCTACTAATCGGATCGAATCATATCACCTCAACCTTCGCATACAAAAAAAGATTTTAGCTACTGCTATTTTAGTTACTACTAAGGAAATGACTTTCTGCGCTACGTATCGCGGTTTCGATCTCCGCACGGCAGAAATATTTGTATGATCTACAGATAGTTGTTTCGGGTCTTTGGGTTTGTGCACGTTAAGTTTATATAGGTAAACTGTACCTACAACACAGCAGAAAGCCTTGTGAGGGACATCGTTTAAAAAATTGTTATCATAAACTAGTAGATCGCGTATATTATAGATTTTGTTTTTCCTGACGTTTCGAATACTTTGCAGCATTCGTGGTCGCAGGATGACTAAGGTGACAGGCGTCGTTACAGATTTTTAAAAAGTTATTTTATTTTATCTACCGTATAATTTTAATAAAAAAATTAGTTTCGATGCACGCAGTAATCACTCAACAGTGTCTTGATGTTTTTTAGTGCGGTATGTTGTTTGGAACTTTATTATTTTAATAACTGGATTCCAAACAGGTGGTACCTGCCAACCATCTTCTCTATTAAAATTAGGATGTTTTTTAATTTCAATAGCCTCACGAAACATTCTTGGTACATATCGGTTCTCTTTCGCGAGGACTTGAGGTTTATCAAAACGAAGATAGTGGTTGGGTTTGCCTAAGGCATGTTCACACACTGCAGACTTTGTGGAGCGTCTATGCTTGACGTCAGCTATATGTTCTTTTATTCGGGTGGCTATGCTACGCTTTGTTTACCCTATGTATGACAAGCCACAATCACAGTCAATCTTGTAGACCCCTGCATCTTGTAAAGGTATGTGACATTTCACCGGTTTTAAAAGTTGGCTGATCTTCTTATGCGGCTTGAAGTAGGTTTTTATAGAAGCACGCTTCAAAATGTGACCAATTTTGTCGGTGACTCCCTTAATATATGATAAAACAGCGGGTCGTCGATCAACCGTGGTGGGTTTCGGGCGGCTTCTGCGACGGGGATGTGGAGCTTTCAAATTGTTATTTTTAAGAACTTGCTTCACATGGTTAAGTTCCCCTGCCAGATGGTCGGCGTCACAGATGCCATGTGCTCTCTGCAACAAAGATTTGGCCACGGTAGCTAACTGACAAGGATGGTGGTGAGATTCACCGTTAAGGTACCTATCTGTATGGGTAGGCTTTCTATACACAGTGTGACTAACAGAATGATCTGGATTATGGACGAGAAGTATGTCAAGAAAGGCTAAGGATTTGTTATCCTCCAATTCCATAGTAAACTGAATTTTACCATGTATTGAATTTAGGTGTTTTAAGAATGCAGAGACCCTATTGTGAGGCAAGATGGTAAAAGTGTCATCTACTCGTACGTACCGTTTGAAAATTGTTTTATTATAATGTGTAATAATCGCGAAAACCTAAGACATTACTATAAACTAGTAGTTTACATAGTATTTTTGTAATTTATAAAATGATTCATGACATGGAAAGTGATCAAACAAAAAATAGAAACAACGGAAAGTAGATTAAAACAAATTTTTATGTTGTTTCTGAAGATTCCAAATATTGCTGGAAGGCAGCAATAAAATTAAGTCGCATATTAGCAGGCTTGAGAGATAAAAATAAATACAGGGTAATATTTTGAAGAGATATTTCAGCATAATGTATAAAATTTTATCTTTGCCTATAGATGATTATGCCTAATTTAAGTCCTATTCAGTTAATAAAATACCACTGAATACCGTTTATAGGTCCTAGAATAATTTAAATTTAACGTTCGCTGGAGCTCAATATATTTTGTATGATATTTTTCTTTCTAAACAATTACATTTTATGCGAATTGTCGTGTAGCTCCATTGTGAGATATAAAGTTAATGAAAATCTCCAGAGACTTAGTAAAGGCTGAGCTGGCCAACAAATTTGATAAGCTGTGAACTCGTGATGAGAGAGTCGAATGAACATTATTATTCTGCTCACATACACAACGTGGCGAACGTTTTTATAAAATTACACTCGTTATGTTTTCTTTCGGATCAGTTAGGCGTTGACATAGCTTTGTTGTTGTTGTGCGTATGTCTTTGTAAGTATCGTCAGGTTCGTCCTCTATCGTGACTTTCAGGTTTGAATATATACTCAAACAAAATGTCACACGTCATTTATGTTTCTTATGTTTTTACGAGTTTGAATTATTACATATTGTTTGATGTGAAATGTTACTTCTGTAGAAGTAACTTGTTTTCATAAAACATGAGCCAGACTAATTTACGTAAGTACCGATTCGGCGTAATATATTTTTATGAGGATTAATTTTTTAAACTAATATTTGAAATAATTGACTCCATAAATTCTAGTTCTAATTCTAAGGCCTTTGGAAATAATTTCAAGATGAAAATAATCAGATATCTCATATAAAATTAAATTTATATGTATTTTAGTGTAATGAAGTTAGTAACTGTGCTAGATATTATGAAGTAAAGGGCTAGTCATCTGTCAATCGTATTCTGTAAAAGCATTACATCTCATGTCATGACGTGGTGGTCCGGTCTCTAGGTTGCAGATACATCTTTAGGGCAATTCCTTTACAATCCCCCTGAGAGGGGAGGTGGCCTTTTTACAGTCGGCTTCCTCCGCTAGAGGGAGTGACCGCTTTACAGTCATCCTCTCCGAGATGTGTCTAAATGTGTGGCACCAATTGGTGGCTCTAGTGTAATCTTACGATAACCTGGAGCCTCCCTTCGGTGCCGAAGATGACCACTCCGGTTGTTTTAGCCAGTAGGAGTCCGGCATAGTCCTCCACCCTTTCCCGGGGTGGAGGGAGCACATGATACATTTCCACCGGATAAATAAAAAATAAAAAGATTACAGGTACATAACCTGGCGTGTACCAATGTGACTTTATCAATGTCATATGTACTTTCTTAGTTAATCTAAGGTAGACCTGACTTTATTTTTTAAGGAAAACATCGCAAGGAATCCTGGATCCTGATATCGCCAATATGCAGTGAACAAGCGTGGTGGTTCTCTGTATGAGACGAGGTTTTTGCCCTGCAGTGAGTTACAAGATAATATTATTATATTATGCACTAGCGACCGAAACGGCTTCGCACAGGTGCATTAAAAAAATAAGAACTATGTGAGTGAGTGCGCATAGCAAGAAAGTATTGAATAAGCCGTTGCGCGGACGGCAACGGCGCGGGCGGCGAAGTGCCGGTCTAGCGCTCGTTTCGACGCGAGCGATTTTTTTGGTTGCACGTAATTCTGAATCGGTGATACCTATCTCCTAAAGTATTCATTTTAATGATATAGTATAAAATACAATTTTAATCTATATTAAATACAAAACGTAACTAACATATTTATCTGAATAAGGATTAATAATGAATTGGAAAAAACAGATTAGCAAATAAACTATCCTTATTTACTAATCTTTAATAGAAAAAAATAGTTATTGTCAGAAAATAGACACAAAAGTCCAGTATAGTAATTCTGGACTTTTGTGTAGGCCTTCTTAAGACCTACAATTATGCCATGTAAGCGTACGAAAACAGTTTTTTTGACAAAACACCGTCATAGTGCAGCCTTTTTGTACTAAATATTTACAATTGAAATACACAAATCTTTCTCATTTATCGCTCTTTGTATTAGTGAAAACTGTAATCAAATGCATTGCGTGGTTTAGAAGAAACAAGCAGAAAAACAGACAGGATGGGACAGGATAGAGGCAGGTAGTGACTTTGTTTTATACTATTTAGAAGTTACAAATTATATTAAATTCACTCACACAATTTTTAAATATTTACCAGTGTCTTTGTAAAGCAACAAACTGTATAGCTTCCATAACGAAGAAAATACTTCAAACAGATGTACACGTATGTATATTACTAATATCACCTATTTTATCTGCAGGTACTCGTTATAAACCCGTTTCGTCAAGTGTCCGTGGTGTAGACACTTATTTATTTATGGCGTACATCGGGTGGGCGGGGCCCGTCGACGAGCTCTATCAAATTGAGTGAGGTCAAGTGAGGCGACGGGTAGAATTATTTCACACCGAGCTTTTTCTACGGTGACGCGTACAAGTATCTGGGTCTCGTGATATTTAGAGGTTCGCTTCGATAGTTTGTGTTAGTTGATAGTTAAATATTAGCTTTTCTAAATGCCTATCCATAAAGTAAACTGAAAATCAGTTTAATAAGCTTTTTTCGTTTATTACTAGGCTAATAATAACGCTGCCCCATCTCATCACGTGGCCTCCAATGAGGACTCAACATACCCAGCTCCTTCGTTCGGCTGATCTTTAGAAGAGGCCTGTATCCAACGGTGGATTTTATTCGTCTGGAATGATGAAAGTGTTTTCTGAAACGAATGGAGTTATATAGTTATAGTTACATTTCATCCTTGAAATTAATTATATCTTTGTGATAGTTTATGCATTTAGGAAGTGTGTGCAAAATATGTCATCTCTCCTTTATCTTGAATTTATTACACGGTAAAGAATATTCCGTCATAAGCAAATTCAATATTTAGAGTTCTGTTCTAAAAGATCTACTGGAGATCCCTAATCCATTTCATACATAGGAGCTGTGTGTGTTGCAAACGGCTAAGGTACTGATTCTGAGAGTCCAGCACATCTCTCCGTCTTTCCCAGCGTGGACATAGACATTGAATATTAAATTTAATTGAATAAAGCGAACCGTTAATGTATCTGACTAGTTTGATATTAAACTTTCACAATATCATCATCATCATATCAGCCATTTATAAGTCAACCGCTGAACTAATTTGCCAATACTCAGCACGCTTGGCAGGTAGGTTGGTGAGCACAGTATGGCTACTATTCCACAGATACTGCTGCCCATCCCTCTGGTTTAGAGTCCCGTAGTCGCCTCTTACAACATCCACGGGAGGAGACGGAGTGGTGCTATATTCTTAATCCGGACACCACACGGACGTTTCACCATGTATACGACTATAAGTCGAGTAAATTGCTTGCCAACCTTTTTGGAATTGAAAAGATTAAACTTTATATATCCCCAAATATAAACATTTCGTTTGTATATGAGCCCTTTTAATTTTAAATTGATGAAAAAAAAGGTTAAACCTAAAGTTTAAACGATACCCCACTCTATTATTACTCCTTTATCGCGGAGAGGGTACATTTTACAGACAGGTAAATCCCACACGCACAAATATCGTGACGTCACAATATACCAACTATTTCCCGCAGTAAGCTCTTACTACTTGCTCGAGATGGTACATACCCATACTTACATATATATACGGTGTTCCTTCTGCTTACCTGCTCATTCATCGCACCCCTGGCAGGTCTTGCCCCTCATATTAGCGGATCCCAGTCTTCGTCCTCTGACGAGTCACTATGCTTGGTAGGCGCGCCTGCCAAGGCATCACAACACATGGCATGTAATCGGTCGTTTTATGGGGGCGGCTTTTATTCAGCAGTGGACGTGCTTTGGCTGTTAAGATGATGATGATGAGTCTTTGATGAATACGTAGATAGTCGCCTAGTGTCAGCTAGCAATCTGTCTCCTTTCCATAGTTCCACTCAAACAACTAGTTATTAGTTCAAATCTTTAAAAGGACCGACGGAAGGTAAATGTGTTCTGTCTGGATTATTCTAGATTATTCGCCTTCAACGTTTCTGTTCTCTCGATGCTAAAGTCACTCTCAGATATACATCTACTCGCAAAATGTTTGTTTCTAAGTGGATATTAAGTAAACGCAAATACTAATCGCATTGTAAACAATTGTTGCGATATCGCATGTAGTAGACCGAAAATTGCCTCGCTCCAAGTAAAAATTTCCGAGCTTATGTTGCTTATGTAAACATTTTAATGCGATGGTTGCACGCGAGAACCGCCTTATGTAAAAACTTCGTTCCAGAGTATCAATATTACTAGGATCACTGTGACAACCGTTGATATTTGATAGTTTTATTAGAAACATAGGATATAAATTCATTCACGTGCAATGTGTCTGCTCTAAATACTCTTTTACGTTTTCGTAATTGCAAATTATTTACAGCTTTTAATAACGCAAAGGGTTTTAGCTGAAAGAATTAGTGATTGCATCATTAAATCAGCCGAAAAGTCGTCCATTTCCATAACTAACGGGTACATGCCTTCTAGCTACCTTCACCAGACCGTCTGCCTAGGGTGAGAAGCGTTTACGGTAATTGGATCATTCAGGACTGGAAAAGAAAAACTATTATTGAACTGAAAGGTTTACTAAGGCACTTTCTCACAGAAGCGTATGCACAGTAATAGAAATCAGTATGTGTACAGGCCTCTATAAAAATTAACGACTCCAATTTTCCCCGTGTGCTCCCAATAAAAACATTAGTGATCGTCGACGCGTGAAATTTCCTTTTAACATGCGTGCGTACACCGTACAAAATAAATCTAGGTACGTACTTAAAGACATGGTTGTAAAATAAATGGGGTGATCCTATTTCTGAAATGAGTTTGTGCTTTTACTAAGAAGACCAGAATGTTATTTCGTACTGAACTGATTTTTGTACGGTTTCACGGTCAAAGAGTGTTTTATTTTTGTCTGTATTTAGCTCGGAACCATATTTGGCCATTGGAGCAGAAAGGTTCTTGAGTGGAGAGCATGTACCAGAAAACAGAAAACGCAGCATAAACGACCAGGTGAAGGCAGCTGGGAGTCGTTGGATGAAAAGGCAGACGCGGCAGAAATGGCGGAATTTTTAGTGGGTGCAAGCCCCACTTAACCTTTTACCATCTGGGGTGACAGTCTGTCACCCCAGATGGCTAAAATGAACGATGGATAAAAAAAAGGTTGTAGAAATCTATACCTAGGAGAGGCTTTTGGTTAGGTGTGGTCGTCCTTCGGCTGATATAATGATCAGTACACTGTCAGATTCTGACTCCCCACCTTCTTACACTCCACCTTCTTGTCGTCTGGTTTTTTAGTTTTATTTATGTTGATAGTTGTTCCCACGATTGTGGGGGATATAGTCGGTCGACCCGGGCAGTGCCCCCTGTACCCGGGCAAGCGTACCTTTGTTCAGGTGCATCTGGTCCTGGGGTTAGCGTGCTCGCAACTGAACTTCCCATCAGCCATGCACCCCTCGCCGCACGCTAGCTTGGGTTCGGGGAATTTTTATAGAGGCCTTCGTCCTTGTCGTTCGAGTCGTTCGTCGTCCTTGGAAAATTATTGTATAATATTGTGCCTACGCACAATTTAAATAGGATGACAGCCGTGAATATACAAATAATATTAATTAGTACGCATTAAGGTTTATTTCGATATAACCGACTGGTATATTACCTTGCATCATCCGCAATATTCCAAAATAAATTAGAACAATTATTTGCTTACTTACCATAAATTGGAGTATTTTTGGATGATATAATCAGTGCGCGAGACACCTCTTCACATTTAACAAATTTATGCAAGGTATTCGATATATTGCAATCAAATGGATTAAAGGTTAAAAAGGAAAAAATGTAGTTTCTTTGCAGAGTTTGTTATGTATTTAGGATTTCACAAGAAGGCGTACATACGTGTCCTGATAAGGTCAATGCTATTATGTTAATAAATATAGTGTTAACTGCCACTCCTACAAACGTCAGCGTTTAACAGTCATTTTTAGGAATGGTAATGTATTATGCCAAGTTTGTTCGGACTACAATTTTATTCTGACGCCGCTTTATAAACTGTTAGGGTTGGGAATAAGTGTCGTGAGGGACGAACAATGCGAAACGGTATTTGGGAATGTAAAGTGTTTGTTGTCTTCCAGTGCAGTATGAGCGCTCTACTCTCCTGATCTTCCGCTAATACTAACAACTGACGTCAGTAACGTGGGGGTTGGTGCAATTGTCACGAGACACCGCACGGTGAGTTTGCCATCACTTACGCGTTGCGGTCGCTTACTTAGGCCGAGCATGCGTATGCACAAATAAACAGAGAAACTCATATCACTCACTATCGTGTACGGTGTTAGGAAGTTTCATCAATATATTTATGTTAGACGGTTCACTTTGAGAACATACCATAAACCATTGACGTGTTTATTTAGCAGCAATGGTGGAATTCCTATAATGTCCGCCAGTCGTCTCCAGAGATGGGGAGTACTACTATCAGGATATAATTATGACATATGTCTCGTCAGTGAAAAATAGTGCAGATGCCTTATCACGGTTACCGTCACACCATACTTAGCCAAGAGCAGTAACTGAATTTACATACTTAAACTATGTAGAAGATTTTTTGCCAATTACGCACAGTGATGTTAGAAAGGCGACTGCTGCTGATACGGTATTGAGTACAGACATTTTATACACTCAATCTGTATGGCCGACTCAGGGTACCGATTCTCATCAAAATCAATCCGTAAATTAAGGCCGTATTTACGTCATGAAATGTATACTGAAAGAAATTGTTTAATGTGGGGTTGTAGAATAATTATTTCCTTGTCATGACGTTCTCAAAATCTCAAACAGTTGCACAGTAGTGTGAAAATGTATGCCGATATTGAGGAATTGTGTCAAAGCACCTTGCGCGGCACTACATCTATGCCATACATAACACAGCCATGATCGAGGTTACATATAGACTTCCTATGTCCTGTATATGGAATGTTTTTTTTGTTATTATAGAGTCAACATCCAAATCGTTAGAAGTATTTAATATGACCCGCACCACCGATAGTGCTGTAGTTAAAGTTATAAGGAGTTTGTTTGCTAGGTTTGGGCTTCCCTTGGAGTGCTAGGTCAGGAAACCTCCACGTGCGCTCGGTGTTTGGTGGTTCCTCTCGTCCGGGGGGAAGAGCAGTCGTCGGGCCGGTGTATCCTGGGCACAGGGCAATAAATACTCCACTTTTTGGAGGACCTTGTTGCCCAGCGGCTAATATTCTGACAGGGACGGGCCCAGTTTTTGGGCTGTACGTAGGCCGTAGAGTGTTTCTCCGTTTTCGGAGAAACATGGGTGTACACTCACCCTGCCCCGAGCAGGTAGTGGGCGGTCTTCCCTGCCACCGTCGATATCGTAACCTTGGTTGGAGTGTCGTGGCCACGTCTCGAGGCTTCGACCATGACCGAGGATCTTGGCTTGACCGCCCGGATTGCGAGGAAGAAGGCCTCTATAAAAATTCCCCGAACCCAAGCTAGCGTGCGGCGAGGGGTGCATGGCTGATGGGAAGTTCAGTTGCGAGCACGCTAACCCCAGGACCAGATGCACCTGAACAAAGGTACGCTTGCCCGGGTACAGGGGGCACTGCCCGGGTCGACCGACTATATCCCCCACAATCGTGGGAACAACTATCAACATAAATAAAACTAAAAAACCAGACGACAAGAAGGTGGAGTGTAAGAAGGTGGGGAGTCAGAATCTGACAGTGTACTGATCATTATATCAGCCGAAGGACGACCACACCTAACCAAAAGCCTCTCCTAGGTATAGATTTCTACAACCTTTTTTTTATCCATCGTTCATTTTAGCCATCTGGGGTGACAGACTGTCACCCCAGATGGTAAAAGGTTAAGTGGGGCTTGCACCCACTAAAAATTCCGCCATTTCTGCCGCGTCTGCCTTTTCATCCAACGACTCCCAGCTGCCTTCACCTGGTCGTTTATGCTGCGTTTTCTGTTTTCTGGTACATGCTCTCCACTCAAGAACCTTTCTGCTCCAATGGCCAAATATGGTTCCGAGCTAAATACAGACAAAAATAAAACACTCTTTGACCGTGAAACCGTACAAAAATCAGTTCAGTACGAAATAACATTCTGGTCTTCTTAGTAAAAGCACAAACTCATTTCAGAAATAGGATCACCCCATTTATTTTACAACCATGTCTTTAAGTACGTACCTAGATTTATTTTGTACGGTGTACGCACGCATGTTAAAAGGAAATTTCACGCGTCGACGATCACTAATGTTTTTATTGGGAGCACACGGGGAAAATTGGAGTCGTTAATTTTTATAGAGGCCTGTACACATACTGATTTCTATTACTGTGCATACGCTTCTGTGAGAAAGTGCCTTAGTAAACCTTTCAGTTCGTCCCAATAATATGGACGTTGAGTATCTGATTATGTTTTATATTTTCTGTATTAAAAACAACACACGTCAGTCCGTTAACGTTACAATGAGTGGTCGTAGGGAATATTGCCATAATCACCACGCTTAGCAGTCGGATTGATGATGGAAACAAGAACATGCTTCTTATTAACACATAGAATAGTGCTGCCACCCATTCTCTTGATATCAACCTTAGTCGCCTTTTAAGACACCCATGGGTGGAGAGGGGTGGGCTATTCTTCTGCGGGAATTATATGGAACGTACACCAATATTAAAATGGTTTATTTCATAAGCATCGTAGATGACTATGGTAGAATATATACTACCTTATATAATTATATTCTTTCAAAATCAACTCGCATCGCATCTGCTTACAATTCCTTTGGCTTCTCAATCCATCCCTCATGATATTTTTTTATTCATCATTAAAGTTAGTAGTGTTTTATACATTAACTAATAAAGGACATAATATGACACAAAAATGGCACGTTGGTACATGCTAGGTTTTGGACCCATAACACGATGCTTAAAAAGCGACTCTGTAGTATTCCAGGCCACCACGACATAACACAGCATAACACCAGGCTGGCCATAACACCCGATCTTCCGCCTTCTACATCGAAATTCCCAGCCATTTTCTTCTATCGTCGGTTCATTTGGTTTGGAGGCGGCCTACGCTACATCTGCTCCCGCAAGGATCGGTCCTTATGCGGATTTGGCTAACCTATAACTTCAGCTCGCTGACTCGGTGTACCTCGTTGATTCTTGGTTTGTAGATTGTGTAGGTATGTGTTAAGTAAATAGACTGTAGACATTAATAAGATTGCTTTTCGATGCGTTAATTTCATCCATAGATATATAATACTGGCTTTTTGTAACATAACCAGATAAGGTGTCCGGATTAAGAATATAGCACCACTCCAACTCCTCCCGTGGATGTCGTAAAAGGCGACTAAGGGACTCTAATCCAGAGGTATGGTTAGCAGCATCCGTTCTGTGGTACAGTAAGCTTTACTGCGCTCACCAACCCGCCTGCCAAGCGTGGTGAGTACTGGCAAATTCCTCCCAAAATTATGGCACAATTGTGGAAATCTATGGAGGAGGTCTTTGTTCAGCAATGGACGTCCTATGGCCGGTATGATGATGAACCAGATAAGGCACGCCACGGGAATAAGCACTGCTCCTAAAAATGAGCTTTATAGGTTAAAGTGATTGGCAATTTACATGTTACGTGATTATTGCATCAAGTACCATGGTACTTAGGTGCATCATCATCATCAATTCGGCCGAATAAAGTCCACTGCTGGACAAAGGCCTCCCCCAAAGGTCACTTCAACGACCGATATGGGTGTGTTGTGTTCTCATTGGGGGGTTTTGCCATAATCGCCACGCTTGGCAGGCGGGTGGGCGTTGTCAATGTACTCGAAGGGCGCTGCTGCCCATCCACCGGCTAATCCCACAGTCACCTTTTACGACACCCAAAGAATGAGATGAGTTGGTGCTATTCGTAGCCGGCACAACACAGCTTAGCTTAGGTGCATAGCGCTTTAATATTGTAGCTAATCGAAACTATGGAAGAATTAGAACTTAACCTTTTCTTATTTCTTCTTTCAAAGGCAAGCTCAATATGAAGCAAGGGCAATATTCATTTTTTTGCATCACTTCCTGAATCGTATCTAGCCTGTCATATAACAAAAAGTCATTTATTCCATTAACGCTATCAATCCGCCCACGCGTCGCCTGCTGGCTAACGCTTGCATGCATGTGTGTATAATATTATAGTAGTACGATATTATATTGTCATAATATTTATACATAACCAGACACATCAAAAGCGGCACAATTAAAAGACATGGCTATATATAGAAACACTTATCGCTATATATGTATCTGGAACTTGAGCTTACTAAATGACTGATATATTACATAATAAAATTAATTTTAAATGTTTAGGTTCTAGGATTATAATCAGCCTCACAGGTATAAATATACAAGGGCAAAACGCAAAGATTTGAGAATGAAAAATGTTAATAACAGAATTCCTAATCCCTGCACCGCGCATAATACTCAGCTTACATTCTGTAATTAATGTGACCGTGTGAGCACGATATGCAACGGTATGCATCCACGTTGAGAATATAAATCATTTTATATGCATTGGTTATTTTCAGAGTGCGAGGCAACGCAACAAAAAGGCTTGGAGTTTGGAAGATAAAAAGCGGTGTATGTACGTACGAACACGTTGAATGGCCAACGAAAATGTTTCCGCAGCACTTTTGAATGGTGAAAGGTAAATTTAGAAATTTTCAGGTCAACTTGAATGGGTTTAATAACATGCCTGATGTTCAGTTAAAACTAGGTAAATGACTAGTCAGTATTTTTAGTTTTTGTAGCTACTACTGTACGTAGCATTTCTTATTTAAAATAAAACTTTGGCCCACATTAGGATTTCTCCTGCGTCGTGGGTGTGTTTACAGACATAAATTCCACATACAATATACCCAGATCTGGAACTACGATCATACAAATATTTGTTCCGTGCGGAAATCGAACCCACGACCCGGAGCGCAGCAGCCGACTGTATCAGCCACTGCACCAGCCGTGTCGTCATATTTGAATGTTGAATCTGAATTGATCGCTCTTTCATGAAATTGGAAAACCGATTGGTAAACCAGTGTGAGATGTATAGGCATAAATGCACAATCGATTTTAGGTGGGATAGCAGTTTGATGTTGGATAAAATGTGCAGCTCGCAATAGAATGAAGCTGACAACAGTAGAATATAGCAAGATCTCAACCCATGTTGGTTGGTTGGTTGTTTAAAACAGCATCATCATCATATCAGCCAAAGGACATCCACAGTTGAACAAAGACCTCCCCATAGATTTCCACAACGCCCGGTTACACGACCTTCACCACGTCGTCTGTCTATGTCGTTGGAGGTTTATCCACTCTGCATTTTCCGGTACACAGTCTCCACTCGAGAACCTTTTAGACCTATTCGCAAACAGATAGCCAAAAAAATCACATAGAAAATTGAAAGAAAAGAATGAAAGAAAAAACATTTATTTGACTACAGATATATGTGACACCATTAGGATGTTGTTTACATTAACAAAGTTCAAAATAAAAATAAATATGACTTGCCTTATGATTTAATTATGCAACTATATCTTAAAAATACATACTATCATTGTGTGTCCCATGTCCGTGTCAAACTGGTATCCAGCTCAGCATAATGCCAAGCAGCAGTGATGCCCGGCGCTGATTTTCAGCTGGAGCCCATGGTGACATACGGATGCCAACTAGTAAAAAATAGGTACAATACAAAGCTAAATAATAAAATATTTTAAAATTGACAGTAAAATTTGGCTTAACTCTATTGATGACAATTATACGTAAACGTGATTATCTTGTTTATGATTTTGGCATCAGAGTGGAAGGGTAAAGGACTAATAATTATTTATGTACATCCAGTAGTCGTATTGTTCGTAGTAGTACAACTTAACACAACACCGTATGGTCTCGTGGGCACGATACGTAGCGACCAAAGGGTTTATATTAGGAGAATGGGACCGTTGTGGTCCGCAATGGAAGACAATGTTCAGTAATGACCGTATACCGACCGCTTCCAAATAAATTGCGCGCTTCTTGTTATTCTTGTATGAAATAATACGGTAAATACATTCTTTGGTCCTGATATTGGCCTTGAAGAAAAAACTTTATACTTAGTTATAAAGTTCCTAGCAGATAAAGTTTTATTGTTTCAATCAATATACCTAATAATTGAATCCATTTTATAGGAATATCTCATAATCTTTTGTTTTAAAAGTAGGTCGCGTGAGGAGAAAAATGAATTATTAATTTATAATTTTATACCTGGTTGCAGGAAAAGTATTTATTTTATTTATTTACTAGCTGGGACCCGCGGTTTCACCCGCGTTTAATTTAAAAGATATTTAGAGTACCTACTTCGACATAGACACTTTTTTGCGCAGAACCCTAATTATGTTTCAAAAATAAAAGTAGCCTAAGTTATTCCTTATAACATCAGCTATCTGCCAGTGATAGTCCCGTCAAAATCGGTTCAGCCATTTCGGAGATTACCCGGAACAAACAGACAGACAGACACAGACAGACAAAAATTTAACATTTGTTTTTTTGTTATAGGTACCGTTTCATATACATTAAGAAAAAAGCTGTTATTTTGACATTACAAACATACACTTCAATTTTATTTACTTGTTTAGATTTATAGACTGCTATACCAACAGCATTCATATCAAACAAAACAGAATGTTACAAAATAATAGTGCCGATACATATGCCCATTACAGGTACACACAACCTTCTAGTAGAATTGTAATAATATGGTAGGTTTTTTATATAAACTGGTAACGAGACGAGCACGTCATTCATCTAAGCGTCACGCCTGCCCATAACAATTGTAATGCTACCCAGGACTAGTCGTGCGTGGCACCACACTTCGCTCGTCACCTCGAGATATAATTTATTTAGTCTCTTACGGTATTTATGTTACGGAGCCGTCGCTGCTTAAGCTGGCAATCTGCTGAAGCCTAAAGGCCTCCAGCCAGAGGCCACGATAAGTTCCTACTAGCTTAATTATCATATATACTTTACGAAGCCAATGTGACGGGATTAAATACAAGCTTGCTGAACATAAGACAAGAATTCTCCATGTTCTGTGGTAATACTCCATTATCGAGTGAGTACGTGATTTCTTTTTCCCTTTATATATTTTGGGATTCTAATAAGGACATTTCGAACCCATCGTAACCTTAACACAAATAACGCATCCTAAAACATTAGGGATATCAAAAAATAAATGTACGTGTGGAACTCAGTACATATGATAGAAGAAACTTCTTTGTTTTAGAATACCGACTATTTATGCCCACGCATGCACCTGTACACATCGTTACACATAAAACGTTGCACTTACATTTGACCTTGAAGTTTTGCTTTCATCGCGACCAAACTACATAGTTCCACATAAAAAAAAAACTTAAAATAACTAAAAACATTAATACATTAACTGTTATCAACTTACACAATTTCTTAGTAATCATTATCTGATTTTGCTTTTGACGGAATGCTTTGAGTCTGCATCAAGTTGGTTAAATTTTAAATCCAAGTGGAGACGTATATAGTAGTTAATTACAGTTATCACGGTATGTTTGTTAGTGTAAATAACAGTTTTAGCATTAGTAGTTAATAGAGTGGCAGTTCATGCAGCTCGACTTACACATTTTAGTATGTAATTAGACGATTAGTAACATGTGCATAAATTTTGGTTCCAGTGTCACCATTTGCGTAACTCGAGCCAGCTTTTCTCTAAGCTGCTACTACATCAAAGCGCAACACGAATACAAAAAGCTGTACGAGATTTAAATTAAAAAATAATTTAATGAAGTTAGTAGAACAACTCAGATTTATGAGCCTGTAGTGCTTGCTAATAAAAACTAAAAGTATATATTTAACGTAAATCAAATTATTTGTACAATACCCGTTCTTAGTAATAATTTATGAACATATACATTTATACCTATTCTTTCAGATTTTGATAGTGATAAATGTGTGCGTCCCTGAAGTTTCATGTTTACCTACTTTTGATTAATGGTCCTTACCGTAGAATACACTTTTGTAGTTTGTTATTTTGTATTATTTATGTTACGCTTCTACATTTTTTTCCTGTTACAAAAATATCGATAACAATATTGTTTTTCTGCTTTCAAATCACATCTTCTGGCTCCTATCCAGGAAGGTTTAAAGTCTGATAGTACAATAATAATCCGTGGACTGCCTAGGTTAACCACGTTATATGACACTGTCGGTGATATATCAGCGTGGTTGGTGCAGTCGTTAAGCGCTTGGATTTCTGCGCTACGTCGCGGGTCTGATTCTTGCTGGTAACAATTATTAGTATGGCCCACAAGAAAGTGTTCCGGGTCTGGGAATTTAGGACACGGCGCAGCACACAATGGAGGAGTGCCCACCTTGGGCAACGATTGCCCTGATCTTGTCATCTCGGTCGACAAGGGGGTCCTCTCGCTTCCGGCGGTGGCTCAGTCCATCGTCCTGAGAGCGAGAGCGCGTGGGATGCCGTCGCCTCCTTTTGCGAGGACGTGATGAAGCAAAGGAGGTGGCAGAGCGAGGACGGGAGGAGACTGCCTCTGATCCCCGCCGCAGAAAATGCAACGGGCGCGGGCACCGCTGGAAAGCGTTGAACGATCTCCGGCCTCAATGACCAGCGGCCTGTGGGCGATGTACTAAGGGCAGTCCATCACTCGAAATGAAACAGTCCTAGTGGCGCATGGGTGCTGTGCGTGCCTCTCAGAAAGGTCGCAAAGAGATCGGACCAATCAAACAGTGTGCCTTCACCAATCGCCTGCCCTGCGTGGCGATTACTGAAAGAAAGAAAGACAAAAACGAAGATATAATTTGTGCACAACACAGACATGGTATAAAAACAGGGACACAATATAACAGGATTTAAAATAAAAAACAAATCCAAGTAAAACTAACGTAAACCTAAGTAGGTATTTGCAGTGTGGTGCCGGTTAAGAATGCCACCACTCTATCTCATCCTGTGGGTGTCGTAAAAGGCGACTATGGTATTTGTAGTAGGGTGGGCAGCAGCGTCCTTCAAGTACAACTACACTGCGATCGCCAACCCACCTACCAAGCATGACGATTATGACAAAACCCCCCAATGAGCACAACAGAAACCGAGATTGGTCGTTGTGGCGATCTTTGGGGGAGCCAGCAGTGGATTTATTTGGCTGAAATTATGAAGTAGGTACTTAATGTGTCTCACGGTTGGACTAAATAGGCGTCCAGATCAGTTACATGCCAAGCACAAGTGCCGGAGGCTGGTTGCATCTGGAACCTTATCTATAATAATAATCATTTATTTGCCAATAAGTTTGTACATGTACATTTCCATATAAATTAACAATATGTAAATGAACAGTTTAACAAAAAGGAAATCTTTTACCTGTGGTCTCCACACTAGGTCTAGCCTGTCTCGTGTTGACCTTGATATTGCATGTTACATTTAAATATATTGTATGATTATCATTTTAGAGACAAAAGAAAAAGAGAAAAGAAAAAAAGAGACTATAATAATACCAATTGAGAAATGTTTGCAAGAACGGATATAATGAGTATATTTGTGAATATGTGTGTATGTTTGTGATTGGGTCTATATGTTTGTGACTGGGTGTTTGTGTGTGTGTACGTTTGTGTGTATATAGATATGTATTCATTTATGACATCACCCTAATAAATCATGCAACTTCCGAATAGGATTGGGTTAGCAACCATTGTCTAACCAACTTGATGAACCCTACAAAATTTAATGTCATATATTTTTGCTACCTTATTATATATAAAACCAAGCATGAATTGTTGCATATATTGGGCGAAATTTTTTTTTACTGTGGCCGATGGACATTTGAAAATTCGACTTTTAATTAATTCTGGGTATTCCGCTGACTGGAGAAGTATTTTATGCTGTTTTAGGACTAATTTAAGGATGTATAATTGACGAACGTTAAGTACTGAGGCTTCATTATATAAACTGTCCGTGGGATACCTGAATCTACACCACTAATGTCAAATTCACATATGGCTTAATAGAAAATGTATGACTACTATAGTAATAAATAAGAAATAAATAAAGCGTATACTACGTGTGGTATCCGGAAGAATATAGCACCACTCTATCTCCTCCCGCGGATGTCTTAAAAGATGACTAAGGGACTCTAAACCAGTGGGATAGACAGCAGCACTCCTGTGGAATAGCAGCCATTCTGCGCACACTGACTGTCACCAAGCGTGGTGAGTACTAACTAATTCGCCCCCCAAACTGACGACACAATTGTGGAAATCAATTGGAGAGGCCCTAGTTCAGCAGTGGATGTCCTTTGGCTGATAGGATGACGATGGTGATGATATGTAATTGTCTGTCAAAAGTGTAAATAAGTATTTTAGAACACTTTTGTTAATAGAGACCACTTCCATTAGAATTGTTAGATCTTTAACTAACTTATGGTTAACATGTTTTTAGCCTGAACTTCTGTTTTATTGACCCCAATTACCTAACATCTGTGAGTGATTACTGCGTGCATCGAAATAATTTTTGATTATAATTGTACGGTAGATAAAATAAAATAACTTTTTAAAATCTGTAACGACGCCTGTCACCTTAGTCATCCTGCGACCACGAACCCTGCAAAGTGTTCGAAACGTCAGGAAAAACAAAAAACCTAAAATATACGCGATAGAATCCGTTTAAAAGTGTTTTATTATAATACCTAACATCTGCTTAAACCTAAGAGAAAGGTAAAACTTTTCTGATAAAATTTTATTACGGAAAGGACCTTGTTTTTTCCAATCCAATTCTGTTGCGTAACCACGTCTGCTTCGTTTAGTCATCACAAATTTAGATTAAATATGAAGAATTGGCTATTAATGTGTACGATATGATTTCATGAAGTACCTACATACACTATATGGATCAGTCCAAGCACATTTTATAGTTTGCGATCATTTCGGCCGAATGAAGGCCACTGCTGGACACAGGCCTCCCCCAAAGATGTCCACAACGACCGATATGGATTAGATGTGGGCTCATTGGGGAGTTTTGCCATAATCGCCACGCTTGGCAAACGGGTTGGCGATCGCAGTTGAGTTGTTAATGTACTCGAAGGACGCTGCTGCCCATCCTCCGGCTAATCCCTTAGTCGACTTTTACGACACCCATGGGAGGAGATGGGGTGGTGGCATAGCTTGCGATAACTACTGTGAATCGAAACCGCCTATTGAACAACAGTGATTCTCAAACTAGAACAAATTCATTTAACGAATTCAAAGCTATAATTTTATAACTTTTGCGTTGGAGAACTTAGGTTTTGTCATCAACCGGGAAGTACCACGCCACCATAGATTACCGGCGCCAAGTAACTACATCGCTGTGCTTTGTACGGTGAGTGACGAATATTGGTAGCCCAACCATCAACAATATGGCAGACATCCGAAACGGGGCCTCCGTTTCTTCAAGGGAGAAGTTAATGTGAGCCCTAAAGGTTGGCAACACATCAGAACCTCCTCTGGTGTCACTGTGGTGGTGATCACTCAGGCAACCCGCATTAGCGTTTGCCTTCCAATACTATAATTATAAACTACATCTAACCTTATATTGGACTTTTGCATTGGTTTGTAGGAACTCATAATATTTTAAAACTGATTCAGGGATGGTTCCTAACTCTGCTACTGCCTATAAAAAGTCCATAGTGAAAGTTCAAGTTTAGCTGTTTTACTTGTGATTCTGTTTTCAAAAAGCAAACAGTAAGTTTGGCAGCCATTGATCGGGTCCTAATTATTGCTATAAAGCGACCATGTATGGTCGGTCCGCTGACCCTTAGAGTTGTAAGTACAACGTAATAATAGTAAACTGGCTGGGTAATATGGCAGGCGGGCCGGACGCCCGGTGTTAATCCCAAATGAGGCTAACGTAGGGCTTTCTCGAACGGCCATCCCTATGAGATTAAAACACGCAGTAAATTTTAGTTACACGCAGCTATATTTATTGGATGAAAGGATGAATTTTTAATAATAGACGATTTATTACGCTGTGATAGATATGGTTAAGTGGTGGTGGTTGAAGATGTTTTAGTTTTTCATTGGTAATTACTTATTATGTAACAAAATACTGTTTTTAATATAGTCTTATTTGAATTTAGAACACAATTGCACAACAATATTGCATTTTTTTAAAACTAAACCTAACCTTACCTAAGTTCATTAAAACACAACAACGTTCCACTAATGTTGCGTTGCATGTGTTTAAAGTAATTATGCGTGGCCACGACGTTGACCTAACGGAGTATGATAACGATACTTCATGGTATCAGACGCTTGCGTAGACCTTTGCACTTACCGCAGACCAGTGCGTCGATCGATTCCCTTTTGATTACCTTGATTGGACCACCTTCTGGAATAAATCAGGAACAACCCGTTAATAATAACATATTTAAAATGAATAACAACTCCATATTGGATTTAACATTATATGGGACCCGCGGTTTCACCTGCGTTTAATTTAAAAGGAATTTAGAGTACTTCAACATAGACCCTTGACATAGAATATATATATATATATTGGATTTCAAGGGATTTTATTTTTTTGTGCGGAACCCTAATTATTTTTCTTAAATTAAAGTAGCCTAAGTTATTCCTTATAACATCAGCTATCTGCCAGTGAAAGTCCCGTCAAAATCGGTCCAGCCGTTTCGGAGATTACCCGGAACAAACATACAGACAGACAGACAGACAGACAAAAAATATAAAAAATTGTTTTTTGTTATATGTCCCGTATATACTTTCATATGCATTTAGTAAAAAACTGTTATTTTGACATTACAAACAGACACTTCAATTTTATTTATTTGTATAGATATGGTGCCGGCTAAGAATACCACCGCCCCATTTCATCCCTTGGGTGTCAAAAAAGCGACTATGGGAATAGCCGGAGTATGGGCAGCAGCGTCCTTTGAGTACATTTACAACCCAACTGCGATAGCCAACCCGCACGCAAAGCGAGGCGATTATGGCAAAACCCCCCAAAATTAACACAAACCCAGACCAGACCTGCTATTCCTGATTATGGTAGCGGTCATGGTAACGGCGGGGCAGGGGGTGCTATAGTTAATCCCCGGCAGAAACCTGACTACCACAACTGACGATGCCTAGACCCAGAAACATGTAACACGCGAACACTGCGAACTGATGAGAAGATCGCGGTACTTGAAAAAGAATTGAGCAGGTTGCGGTAGGATACTGTGGGATTGTTTGATGTCCGTAGACCGGGACAGGACACGATAATCCTCAAGTCTGGCAACTTGCTCTATTTCCGTGAAGGCGAGCAACAGTCCCAGGGAGGTGTTGAGTTTATCGCCAACATTCATCGCCAAATTCCTCGTGAACAACATGTTGAAGATTGAGAGTATGTGGTAGGGTAGCGTATTTCATATTCAATACATAGCAATCCGGGATCTTAACATATCGCTACATAGCCGTAGCTCATCGCCTACGATAACCGTAGCTGTGCTACGGCCATCGTCATCATCATTTCGGCCGAATAAAGTCCACTGCTGGACACAGGCCTTCCTCAAAAGTCAAAAATGACCGATATTGGTGTGTAGTGTGCTCATTGGGGGTTTTGCCATAATCGCCACGCTTGGTAGGCGGATTGGCGATCGCAGTTGAGTTGTTAATGTATTCCAAGGGCGCTGCTGCCCATCCTCCGGCTAATCCCTTAGTCACCTTTTACGACACCCACGGGATGAGATGGATTGGTGCTATTCGTATCCGGCACCACACGGCCAACGTAACTCAGTAATAACCTTTAATACTACTCTGTCACGAAAGTAACGGGAAAAGATCAATAATACACAAAATGTTTGTTATTCATCCAAATTTATTTTATCACCTTCAAAGTATGCTGCTCCAGAAACGATACACTTACGCCAACGAATAATCCAATCATCAAAACAATTTTTAAACGCTGTTTCCGGAATTGAGTTCAGTTCTCGCCGCGAATTCTCCATTATGTCTTCTACCGATTGAAAACGGGTACTTTGACTTTAGGAAAAAGAAAGAAGTCGGCTGGAGCCATATCTGGTGACTATGGTGTTTGCTCGATGGTATTTGTTGAGTATTTGGTCAAAAATTCGTTCACAATGATGGCCGTGTGTGAAGGCGCATTATCGTGGTGCAAAATCCAAGAATTTTCTTTCCACAAATCTGGCTTTTTTCTTCAAATTTGCTGTCTTAAATGCCGCATAACGCTCAAATAATATTCTTTATTTACCGTTTGACCTTCTGGCAAGAATTGCGAGTGCGCAACACCGCGATAGTCAAAGAAAACAGACAACATGACTTTGACTTTTGATCGACTTTGGCGTGGTTTGTCGGTTTCGGTTCAGTTGGAAAGCGCCACTCCGAAGCTTGTTGACTAGTTTGCATGTCAAACTCGTAAAACCACGTCTAGTCACCAGTAACAATGCGTTTCATGAATGTTGGGTCGGAATTGACTCGTTCTAGCATGTCCTCAGCGACTCTCATGCGATTGAGTTTTTGAAGAAAATTCAGGTATTTTGGGACTAGCCGACCGTTAACATGTTTCATACCCAAATGATTAGATAAAATGGTACGGTTCAAGATACAAAGGTTTGGCGGCTATCTCTCTCAAAGTTGAATGAGGATTTTCAGTCACTATTTCCTTCACTTTTGCGATGTTAACTTCAGTTGCAGACGTTGATGGCGAGAGCGAGGCAAATATTCCATCACATCTCGACCACTTTTGAACGCTTGGTACCACTCATAAACACGTGTTTTTGATAAAGTCAATTCACCGTAAACCTTCTGTAACATTTTCAGTGACTCCGAACACGAAATTCCATTGGCGATGCAAAATTTAAGACAAAATCTTTGTTCGGTGTTTTTGTCCATAATGAAATTCGCTATACACACTAGATATGATATAACTTAAAACAGCACTGTATTTAATATAAATAACAGATGCAACTCAAACTCCGCGCCAAAATGGAAAACAGTTGTGCCAATCTAACAACAACAATAAAAACAAAAAATTTGAATTTGGAACCATAAACAAATCATCCATTCCTGATACTTTTTTGACAGAATCTATTATAGTGTACAGAAACTTAAACATTAAATACACTAGCAAACGAGCCATTTCATTTCTTTGTATAAATGAGCCATTTAATTTTTTTTGTTTAACAGTAGCTTTAAATATAACTACAATTCCTAGATCAAAAGTAACAAACCATTGATAAAATTCTTGTAGTCAAATCTTTCAACCAATATTATACAGCGGGCGTACATACAGTATTATGCAAATAAAGTAATTCAATAATAATAACAAATCTCTCACAAATGCAAAACTTTGATTAGGAAATGAATTAGTCCTTGTTGGCTATTTGAAGACAAAATGTTAAAACTTATATTACCTGTATGCGTCTTAATGTATTATAATGCGGTGGCATGCTTGGCTGACGATTAAAGCCTTAGCCTGAATACTACGTATGATTGGACGAGGTTTTACTATTAGAATTTTTAAAAGTTTAGCTGCATGGCACATTTGCATTGAATCATCGAGGGGACGCAGACGCTATGATTGATTCATGTAATGAATGAAAAAGAACTTTATTGTATTTAACGTTTAATCATGCTGAAACATAAACACCGCAACTTAAAGTAGGTTTTCGTATTGATAATAATGACTCGGCGATTTGTGAGCGAACATCAATCATTGATTCGTTGAAGTGAGATGATGTATGAAAGACCTCTCTGGAATCACTGTTGTTGTTCGTTACGTACATAGAGTAGCAAGTTTGACGGCATGGTTGGTGCAGTGGCTGATACAGTCGGCTGCTGCGCACCGTGTCGTGGGTTCGATTCTCGCACGGAACAAATATTTGTACGATCTGCAGGTAGTTGTTCCGGGTCTGGGTGTATTGTGTGTGGAATTTGTGTAAACGCACCCACGACACAGGAGAAACCCTAGTGTGGGGCAACGTATTTAAAAAAAAAAAGTAATTAGAGCATTCATAAGCTGATTAGCGACTGTTGCGGCGATAGACGCCTTAGCGCGCCTTTACACGTTTGTAGACCTTTCTGAATCCGAATCTTTAGTTGCTTAAATTTACTGAACATGTGGGATAAACTCTTTTCACATTAGTATTTAAATATTAGTTTACTCGCATCAACATCGCTGTTAAACAACTTGTAATCACCATCACCGTGCATATAACTTGCTGTCATCGACGCAAACACGGCTAAGCAAGAAGGTGTACTAGTTGACAGCAATTTGTTGTAACCATAGCACCCAGATAGAAATGAGCGGTGACTAAGAATCTGCGGTATTGAAATGAAGTACAGGTGATGAGAAGAGGCGACAGGTCTGCTATAACTTTCATTCTTGGGATGTCTATCATATCCTCCATCGGCCCATCATTACTTCATCTGCCACTACTGTGTGGTAACGTACTTATTAATTATTTTGAGAACATTTTGAACGTGTCCGCATTTATCCATGCAAAGAGAGGGCTGTTTTGAATTCAACTATTGGTAAATACACCAGAATTGCAAAATATTACCGAATTCATGAATCGTATTCCTGAATGCGACCTGTCTGATATTCTGTTGTGAATTATTAGTATTAAAGATTGTTTTCGAAGGCTCACTAACAGCAGCAGCGTCCTTCGAATACATTAACAAGTCAACTGCGATCGCCAACCCGTCTGCCAAGCGTGGCGAATATGGCAAAACCCCCCAATGAGTACACAACACACCGATATCGGTCATTGTGGTGATCTTTGGGGGAGGCCTGTGTCCAGCAGTGGACTTTATTCGGCCGAAATGATGATGATGAAAGGATGAAGCGGCAGAAAGAGATTAAGCTGTGCACAGTCATCGCTTTCCACTGGTATTAATTGATAAGTGGGAGCTCTCAATAGATCAATTTTAACTTTTTCGATAGGCTCAGTTGATTGAATGGTTTCAGGGGTGCAATTTCAAACATCCCTACATCCTTGAATACAAAATTGAAATAATGGTGACAATCCAATTTGTTATTCCCTAAACTCGTCCCCTTTGGGTCACCATCCGCAACGTGTCCTTGAATAGCTTCAATCATGTCTTAGCGTATACCAAATTGGTTTTTCACCGTCGTTTTAATGCTGCATTGAAGGGATGTATGGATGTTTGAGCTTAAGGAATTGCACCCCAGGCTACAACTAAAGTTTACAATATTTTCTGAAAAGCACTTTTCAATTTTAAACAGATTCTTTGTTTTTTAATTTAGGGATTTGTGCACTTTATTTTAGTTATTAGGCTATTTAAGTATGTTTATTATTCTCATTACATTCTATTCCATGTGGGTTTCGGCAAAAAATATACCACATTCTTCACCTAAACCTGGCTGTCGTAAAACGTGATTAAAGGGTTGATGACAAGAGTATAAGTAGGAGCATCCTCCCATGTGCTAATAACAACATATTGCGATCAGCAATCCGCCTGCCCAGCGTGGTGATTATGCTTTTTAAAGTGATCATTGGGAGACTGAACAACGAATGAACGAATGAACATAGACCATGTTCAGCAGTACTCATTAATGGGCCGATGTATGTTTTTTATTCCAAAATGGGTACCGTTTTAAGTTTCATATGAAGCGACAGTTATGCAGCATTATGATTGCACCGACTGGGTTTGCCAACATTTTAAACGCATTGTGAGTTAATGAAAATTACGGATATGTGAAGAGTAGTGAAAAAATCACATTAAATGTTATACTCCCGTATATAAAAGCACAATTATAACTGTCTTCTTCTTCAAAATTAAAATCATCCACATCGTATTAACTAAAGGACGTCAACTGCTAAACGAATGCCTCCCCTAGATTTCCACAATTTTATAGTTATTATGGAGTAAATTGCCAGTATTAACGCTTGGCAGGTGGGTTGGTGAACAACGAGTTGCTGCTGTTCCACACAAGGGACGTAGCTGCACATCCCTCTGGTTTAAAATCCCCTAGTTGCCTCTTACAACATCGATCGAAGATGGAGTAGTGCTATATTCTTATACACACCGCAAGGAATTAAAAACTAATATCATCAATTAATTAAAATAGCAAATACAGCTTTCTTCTTTTCTAAATCATCCACCTTGAGTGTTAAAGGTATATTATATTCACTGCTACATTTTCATTTTTATGTCGTTGGTGAGTCGACGTTAAACCCTTTATTGTTATTACGTAGGTAGTTAAATACTGTACTGGGATATACCAATGGACTGTCGGACAAAGACTTTTACCTAAGTACATTATATGAGTAGAGGTATAAATGTCAATTTCTTGTGCTCGTCTCAAAATCGGACCCGAATATTAAATGAATATCTAACAATATCAGATATTGGCGCTTGACCCAACCAAAATATTCTCTCAATACATCATTCTTCCCCCACAACTGTGTTCGACAAAATTGGTTCATGTGTATCCGTGTATATTCACGTCGAGAAACACATATATAGAGAATGGTCTATGAGGTACCAATTTTATAGCAAAATGGAGCCAAGAGAGACCGCAACACTATTAAGTCGTAATTTTTCACGGTAAGATATTATTACTTTTGCCCAGATATCGTCCATTTGTATAATAAATCGATAGCGATTGTCGTTTCGGCCCTCAATAAGAATTTGCGCGGGAATTTTTGTTTAGGTTTAGCGAGATACTGTGCCCAAATGTCAATAGTTACAGTCGGCGCGGTGAGTTCCTAAATTATTCCAAAGCTTTTACGGAAATGTTTCCATTTGAATTATTTTTACTGTATTTCCATCGTTATAATCTTTAATAGAAGAAACGGAACAAAAGTTCGTAAAGATTTTTCCTCTAAGGCGTAAAACATGATCCAATTTATAATGCCTTCTAAGATTTCAGATTTGTTACGATCAAGTTTATTACAAATTGGAAGCGTCTCAATGTATCCCAAGAGAATGAGTGGCCAACCTTTCTTTGATTCTTCCATCATGTTATGATGAGATACAGATTTCAAATAAGTTTCGTGACAGATCTACACAAACAGCTAAACAGTTAACTATCTTCCGCGATGTTGTGGGTGAAAGAGATATATAATAAATAGTAGCTGATACTGTCGTTAATAGATTCAGTTAATGTGCAGTATGGCAGGAGAAGTTAAGGTCTTTCAGTGATTTTTAATTACAAAGGGAAGGCAGACGCAATGAGCCACCATAATTTGAAGTTAGGATTCTGCGCTGATATTTTTGGATTAAGAATGGGTAGAAATTTGTGTGTCAGAAAAAAGTCGTGAAGCTATATCTTTTATAGGGTACTGATGTTTATTACCTCTAAGCAATTACATTTACATCTTTTATCATTTTACTAAGGTGTTTGTAATGTGTAGGTAGTGTAAGTATCCTAATCTACTAGGCTGTGCAGCCCAGTAGACTGCAGTTTATTGTTACGAACGACTACCACCCTGCTATAGCTGGCATAAAATAGTACTAACTCTATACTGCACTAAAATGTAGTAAAGTATAAAACTTATTATCCAAAACTTACGCCTTATCCATAACTAATTTCAATATGAATACCTCTAATCTCTGCATTTTCAAATCGAATAAGAAAGTTTTGCTAAAATAGAATTCAATTAAAATATTGTCCATTGAAAACGAAACCAGTCGGTGATAAAAAGAATCCCGTGGTAACACTAAGGTTCAGCTCATCCATAATAAATTCCTGCATTTACCTTTATATTAAAATTGTACATGAAGATTTATTCTGAGACCGACGCCCGATTTGAGTTGTTACCGGTTCTTTTATGGAATATGCAATGTTATACCGCAATTCGGTGTGCATGGTACGAATATGAAATTATCGAACATATCGACTTGTAATATTAAAATTTAATTGCTGCCATATCTCTTACGGCGAATACAGACACATAGCTGATATTTACTGTTAACGATGGCTGAATGTCTATTTAAAAGCTAAAACTGTATCTAACATCATCATTTCAGCCGTAAAAAACGTCCACTGCTGGACATTGGCCTCTCCCAAAGATCGCCACACACGGTTCCAACATACTTAGTGTAATGTATTTTTAATTATTTATCAGTTGTAATTTTGTCTCTCTTCATAGCATAGACTTCATAGCTTGGCATAGAGGAACCCGGTCTTCTGATAGGCTGGTTGTGCCCAAAAGGACTCCTACACGCAGAGGCCAGTTAGAAATTCTAAACCTAAAATGTAATGGGATATTAATCGGGAATTCTCCATGGCTTCACTATAGTAATGCAGTCTTGGAGTGTACCCAGGGTACAAGACAATTATATGATATGGAAACTATAATATCTATTGCAATGGGTGTAATATGAAATGAAAACGTTAAATAATAAAACGGCAACGTTGTATTGTATAATTGTATTTGTTTTACACAGGACTAGAAGTCTGTTTAAAAACCAAAGTCATCCTGTCATCGTCCACTGCTCGACGCAGCAAAAAGTGATTTTGTTATATTCGTACCCCACACACTTGCCGGGTCGATTGTGATCGCAGTATTTTGTTGTCTATTAGTTTACTTGAACGCAAAAAAATGAAGAAGACTGGAATGCACGGATGAACATCATCCTGACATTGTTCTCCCTTTTACGCAACTTAAAATTGGAGACGCGTAATCTATTCGATATTTTGTCAACAAAACACCTGGCCAATGTATTTTTAGATTATCTATACAAATAAGTAAAATTGAAGTGTCTGTTTGTAATGTCAAAATAACAGCTTTTTACTAAATGCATATGAAAGTACATACGGTACCTATAACAAAAAATCATTTTTTTTATTTTTTGTCTGTCTGTCTGTTTGTTTGTTCCGGGTCTCCAAAACGGCTGGACCGATTTTGACGAAACTTTCACTGGCAGATAGCTGACGTTATAAGGAATAACTAAACTACTTTTATTTTAGAAAAATAATTAGGGTTCCGCTCAAAAAAAACCTTGAAATCCAATTTTTTTTTATTCTATGTCAAGTGTCTATGTCGAAGTACTCAAAATTTCTTTTAAACTAAACGCGGGTGAAACCGCAGTTCCCAGTTAGTTTAATCTAATCTTAAAACATAAGTATTCATTAATGAAAATATATTTTATGTTTCACTCTTTCAGGAATACGACATAAGAGCGAAGCGAGCGAACGAAGTCCGGGGAACGAAGTGAGATACTTCTCCGTACAAGTACTCTATTGGGAACCATCCACCCTAGATTCTTCACATGGTGACACCCTGTCAGAATTTTTTATAGTTATATAAACTACATTAATGGCTTATGGTAGCGCTTTACGTAGTGTTGGTTAATGGAATTCAACTAATTAAAAAACAGTTTTTATTATAATGACTGTACGCATTGGTATATTAGAAACGAACATTGTTTTTTTTATATAAATAAAAGCAGTATATTTGGAACGTATTACAATATCATCAAATTGGTTATATCCTGTACTTATAAAGATTTCGGTAAAATTACTATATTTGTAAAACGACAAGTCATAAAATAACAGATTTTCACAACATAACATACTGCTAACAATATTCTCGAAGGATTACCCACAACAAAAACAATACGGTCCTACATAAACTATCCAAATGCTTGTACAAACGCCATAAGCTTCTTAACTTACATATATTTGCCAAACAAAAACCTTTTACAATCTGCATTCAAATACCATTCGGATTTCGGATGTTTTTCTGACAGTCTGAGCACACTCATCACAAGAAAACAAGTAGTTTGCTCTACTCTCTTTCTGATGCAAATCATTATGGCGAGCCGGAACTTTCTTCTTTGATACTGTTTGTGAATAATAAAATGTTTTTGTAGAGTCATTACCATCTATGGTTTATATTTTTTTATTTTGATTACTTCCTCGAGAGATTTTTCTATTATTTGCTCTTTAATATTTTTTGGGTTCCGGACGTCTGAAGAAAAAAACGGCGGTACTCTTCTGGGATCTCTCGTGTGTCTGTTTGTTTGTCCGTCTGTCACAGCTAATTCGCTCCGAATCTACACGAATGATTAAGTTGGATTTCTGCAACCCAAATATGGCTGTGTAACGTAAATAAATGAATTCAGAATATGGGGTCACTTTTGGGGGGCAATATAGAAAATTAAAGGATAATTCTTTTGCAAACTGTACAGTGTAACATATGAAATGGAAGGGCTTGTGGTGAAAGTCTCAAGTATATTTATTTTATCATTGTAAAATATAATATTTTTAAGTAATTTAAGAAAATATACGAACATTGTCCATTCCAACCTCATCTCCGAAACTACTGAGCCTAGAACCTTGACGGCACGGTTGGTGCAGTGGTTGATACAGTCGACTGCTGCGCTCCGGGTCGTGGGTTCGATTCCCGCACGGAGCAAATATTTGTACGATCTGCAGGTAGTTGTTCCGGGTCTGGGTGTATTGTGTGTGGAATTCATGTCTGTAAACGCACCCACGACACTGGAGAAATCCTAGTGGGGGCAACGTTTTTTTTTAAAAAAAAAACAAAAAAAAAAACAAAGAAAACAAAAGAATAAAAAATATATATCTGTTTACCTATATATTACAGGAAAACCTATAAAAAGTCTATGGTCTTAAAATTACATGGTAAATATTTCAATGTATGTGCGTACAAACTTACGTTTGCAGTTGGAATGTATGAGAGCACATGTTTTTCCACAACCGTGTTAAGCTAACTCAACAATAGACAACATATTCAGCAATTTCGGAACCCTCTCTACGCGAGTTCAACTCGCACTAGTCCGGTTTTTTATAGATAGATTTTGTATAAATGAGGGAAGCTCGTATAACTGATGTTTTTTCCCGACCGTTGTACCGCCCTCGCCACCGAGGATGCCCGCCTCACCGACGTCGCGGAGGCCTATCGCCGCGTCACCTTCCCGTTCAAGTTAGCACTTCTCCCTCCCGTCTCTTACTCGCGCCGGCCCGTGCCGAGCCTGTAGCTTTAAATGTCCCATAATACAATTTAAATAATACCGATCAAGCTGTCCCCAAAACAATAGCTTGTTATCCCCAGCAACGCCCTAAGCCGAGGTCCGCGTCCCGCAGGGGGCGCCCTTAGCGAAAGTTGCTTAGTTTTTAATATTAAATTTAAGCCTGGCTGGAGGCCTCTTTTGGCTTCGCCAGAAAATGACCGGTTAAGCAACCACATTTCCCAGAAATGTATGCGAGAAGCCCAATAAAAAATAAATAAAAAACACTGATGTTTGTTGGGGTAGAAAGCTTCTCGCGTAGAGATCATGTACCGAACGGTATCCATCGTGACGGACAGATGACCTGGTCAAGGTAGCTGGGAGTCGTTGCATGTGGGCACGTAATTAACCGGTTGTTTTGGAAATTTATGGGAGTAGCTTTTGTTTAGCAGTAAACTTCCTTTGGCTGATATATTGACTATAATGATGATGATGATGATGATGAAAAATAAGGGAAGGATTACGATATTGACTTAGATTTTTAAGATTCACTGTATTGTATTCATAAAACCGTGTAGCTCCGGTGACGAATAGATACCTCACCATATCCACAGGCTGGCGTAGTAGGTGACTAAGGGAGTTTGGAACTTCGAACCGTTAAGCACTTTGGGTTCCCCGTTCTTTGCCATATCTTAAAATACGAATATATTCACGTTCCAAGCTCTATCTAGGTAGCATCTCAATAAATTCAATGTGTTGTGTAACTATGAAAGATAAATAAAATGTGCACAAAAAAATACAAGGACCACAGAAGTTGTTGTTATCAACTTCACAGTAAAACACTTTATACATACGAAGATTTACGCGTCGCCGCGCAACGTTGCAGCAATTTTCACGGTTATAAAAATCTCTGGGTAATTAGGATTACCATAACAATACTAATAATATTACAAATGTGACCATCGGATATCATTATGTATTCGCTCTGACATCCGGTGGCCGACCGCGTCCGAGCGACGGCGGAATTACATTCATATTTAGCCGCGACGCTATCGGAATACAGAATAACATGCCCAAAGTCAATTAAGGTGTTCTTAGCTTGTAATTAAAACTGACTTGTAGGTGTCAATTTATTGCAGGATTTTTATGGTTTTTAGCTTTTGATTTCATACTAAGTTTACGGTGATTTTCTTTCTTGCAAAAATGCTGTAGAATCTGATAAGGTGGTAGTTATTCTCTATGCTAAAGAGTTTATAGTTCATCCGCAGAGTTGAAGACTGATGTTGGAACACAAAAAAAAAGTTTGGTTATCGTCGTATTACTTCTAACATCTGACAATTTTCAATGAAGGAAATGCAATTCTATCTTCGTGCCATTGCTCTTTAATACAGGGGGATTCAATCAATCAATCAATTCGGCCGAATGATGTCCACTGCTGGACACAGGCCTCCCCCAAAGATCACCACAACGACCGAAATAGTGTGCGTTGTGGGCCCATTGGGGGGTTTTGCCATAATCGCCACGCTTGGCAGACGGGTTGGCGATCGCAGTTGAGTTGTTAATGAACTCGAAGGACGCTGCTGCCCTTCCTCCGGCTAATCCCTTAGTCGACTCTTACGACACCCACATGAGGAGATGGGGTGGTGGTATTCTGAGCCGGCACCACACAATAATTTATGAACATATAAAGAAAGAAAAACGTTTATTCTTAAACGCACACAGTCATCCAGAAATTGTAATTATTAATACAAACTTTAGAGGACGGAACAACACTCGTGACACACCACGCCAAGTGACATGTTATGGAGAGAAAGAGAATCAAAATGTCGTATTTGGGATCGCTTTATTTGTGTATATGTGGGATGACGTTGTATGTTACCAGTGAGTCACCAGGATTTTGAAGGTTAACTGTGTGACGCCAGAAAAGGCCGCTATCTCAGCTATAAGCTGCAACAAAACAATGTTGCAGCGCTGGTCTTCCGATAGGGCCCAAAGTGAAGCCACGCACAGCTACATAATTATGACAAAATCATACAGATAAATTATTTATGTATACAATAACATTCACATACTAATAGAAATTAGCATTGAAAGCATAAGATGATTTATAGAATTTTATAATTAATATTAAACATTTACAATAATTGAAAAGCAGCAGCGTCCCTTCTGTGGAACAGCAGCCATTCTGCACTCACCGACTCACTAAACAACAGTGATTCTCAAACTAGACCAAATAAATTGGAATATAGAACGACTTAAAGGTATAAAAGTATAATATTTTTTAACTCTGCGTGGGAGACCCTAGGTTTTGTCATCGGTCGACTAGAGCTCGTGAATAGGCTACCCTGGCCGGGAAGTACGCTGCTACAGATTTCCGGCGCCAAGTAACATCGCTGTGATTTCTAAGGTGCGTAACGAATATTGGTAGCCCAACCCCCAACAATATGGCAGACATACGAAACGGGGGCCTTCAAGGAAAAAGTGTATGTGCCCTAAAATTTGGCAACACATCATCACCTCCTATGGTGTCACTGCGGAGGTGATCACTTAGGCAACCCACGTGATTGTTTTCCCTCATATACTATAATTAAAAACTTCCACTTACCCTATATTGGACTTTTCATTGGTTTGTAGGAACTTAAAATATTTTTAACTGATACGTGGATGGTTCCCAATACTGTTACTGCCTGTAAGAAGTCCGTAATTAAAGTTCAAGTTCAGCCGTTTGACTTGTGATTCTGTTTTCAAAATAAATGAATAAATAAAATAAACAATCCAAGTCGGATTTTTTAAACTGAAATCCGGGATCTTAACATATTGCTACGTAGCCGTAGCTCATCGGCTATGATAACCGTAGCTGTGGCTACGGTTATCGTAGGCGGTGAGCTGCGGCGGCTAACGTAATCGCTATCAATCTTTCTAACCTTTAATATTATAGTGTACAGAAACTTAGGACGTTAAATACACTAGCAAACGAGCCATTTCATTTCTTTGTATAACAGTGGCTTTGAATATAACCACAATACCTAGATCAAATGTAACAAACCGTAATGAAATAATAATAAAATATCTCTCACAAATGCAAACCTCTGGTTGATAAAATGAATTAGTCCTTGTTGGCTATTTGAAGGCAAACTTTTAAATCTTATATTACCAGTCTGCGTCGCATGCTTGGCCGATGACTGAAGTCTCAGCTTGAATACTACATTTGATTGAATGAGTTTTCACTATTAGAAATTCCTAAGTTTAGCTGTATGACATATTTAGATTTAATCATCAAGGGTACGCAGACGCAATGATTCATTCATGTAATAAATTAAAAAGAACATTATTGTATTTAACGTTTAATCATGCTGAAACATAAACACCGCAACATAAAATAGGCATATAATACGCATATAAATAGCATTGATAACAATGACGTAGCGATTTTTGAGCGAGCATCAATCATTGATCCGTTGAAGTGAGATGATGTATGAATGGCCTGTCTGAAATCTCTGTTGTTGTTCAATACGTACATGGAGTAGCAAGTAATCTGAGCGTTCATACGCATCATTCTTATTAAAGACTGTTTTCGAAGTCGCAGTCAATAGTTAATACGACGGTTAAAATTTAAATACTCACCATAACTATGTTGAATTCGTTACGCTATAGAGGTTCTACGATCCATTAGGCTAATAGCTGGACAGTGAGACGGCAGACGGCAGACGGCCGTGTGGTGCCGGCTCAGAATGCCACCACCCCATTTCATCCCGTGGGTGTCGTAAAAGTCGACTAAGGGATTAACCGGAGGATGGGCAGCAGCGTCCTTCGAGTACATTAACAACTCAACTGCGATCGCCAACCCGTCTGCCAAGCGTGGCGATTATGGCAAGACCCCCCAATGAGCCCACAACACACCTATATCGGGAGTTGTGGTGATCTTTGGGGGAGGCCTGTGTCCAGCAGTGGACTTCTTTCGGCCGAAATGAGACGGCAGAAAGAGATTAAGGTGTGCTCAGTCATCGTTTTCCACTGCTATTAATTGATAAGTGAGAGCTCTCAATAGATTACTTTTAAAAATGTATCGACAGGCTCAGTTTATTGAAAGGGTTCAGGCTACAACCAAAGATCAATTATTAAGACATTTTTGTTTATTAATTGAGAGATTTGTGTACGTTGTTTTTAGAAATAAGGCCTTTTTAGTATGTTTCTCTAGTCACGGGCTATATGGGGATAAGGGTCCAAGATGCAGAGGATCTTTAGGGAATTTGTATCGAATATGTAATGGAAAGCTAATCGGGGACTCTCCATGGCTGCACAATAAAATGCAGTCTCAGTTTGTCCCTGGAGGTGTAAAACTATTATATGAAATGGAAACTATAATTATCAGGTCTATTGCTATGGGTGCTAAATAGGTTTAATACCAGGAGAAACGGAAAAAACGGCATTTGCCTTTCCTTACCTTTGAGTAAAATTTTGTAGCACACGGTACTTGCCACACGCAAGATGCTCCCGAAATGGCCACCACCACAGGCAACAGGGAGCAACACTGGTGCGAACAGCTCGGGGTGTCGAGAGGTGTGGCACCGGTTTCACGGTCTCGAGTCTCGAAGACTCGGAGCGGGTTTCCACGTTATTACGCCGTTAGACACTTCCACCCCCGAGCATATACCCCTGGCGGCCCCCCTCTGATCGATCAACTAAGGCAAGTCAGAGTTGAAAGTCCTGCAGGCATTCGTGTGATTCCACTCCAGCCAATCAATAAAGGTAAACCGGAGACGAAGCCCTGATCGACTCTCTGGAGTATGCGAGTACAAGGTATCGCCACTCACATTCAGCTCGCCACAAGCTGCCCTACTTTTATGTATGTTTATTATTATCTTAGGTTTTTGCTATTATTACACATTATAATAAAACACTTTTAAACGGATTAAATCACGTATATAATTGATTTTTGCCACCACCCCATCTCCTCCCATGGGTGTCGTAAAAGTCGACTAAGGGATTAGCTGGAGGATGGGCAGGAGCGTCCTTCGAGTACATTAACAACTCAACTACGATCGCCAACCCGTCTGCCAAGCGTGGCGATTATGGCAAAACCCCCCAATGAGCCCACAACACATCCATATCGGTCGTTGTGGACATCTTTGGGGGAGTCCTGTGTCCAGCAGTGGGCTTCATTCGGCCGAAATGATAAAAGTGTTCGAAATGTCAGGAAAAACAATATATCATATACGCAATTTAATCCGTTTAAAACTATTTTATTATAATGTTTATTATTCTCATTTTATGCTGTTGCGTGTGGTTCTCGGCATAGAGTAGACCACATCTCTCCACCCATGGACGTCGTAAAATATGAATTAAGGTTTGATATCAAGAGTATAAGTAGCAGTAGCAATATTCTCCCATGTGGTAACAACAACATATTGCGATCAGCAATCCGCCTGCCAAGCATGGTGATTATGCTTATTGCAGTGATCATTGGGAGGCCTAATTTCTGCAGTGCACGTTTACAGGCTGATGTACATTTTTCTCATCCAAAACAGCTAACGTTTTAAGTTTCTGGAGTCACGGTTATGAAGTATTTTTATTTCACCCACTGATTTTGGCCAGCATGTCGGCACATTTTAAATGCATTGTGAGTCAATGAAAATTACGGATATGTTAAGAGTATTTAAAAATCACATTAATTGTTATCCTCCCGTGTCTAAAAGCATAATTATAACTGTCTTCTTCTCCAAAATTAAAATCATCATATTAACTAAAGGACATCAACCGCTGGGGTGCAATTCCTTAAACTCAAACATCCATGAATACAGAATCAAAATAACAGTGTAAAAACAATTTGGTACTCGCTAAGACATGATTGAAGCTATTCAAGGACACGTTGCAGAAGGTAAGCCATGAGGTCTTAGCGAATACCAAGTTGGGTTATCACCGTTATTTCAATTCTGTATTCAAGGATGTTTGAGCTTAGAGAATTGCACCCCTGAACGAATGCCTCCCCTAAATTTCCACAATTGTATAGTTAATATGGAGGAAATTGTCAGTACTCACGCTTGGCGGGGTTGGTGAACGCCGAATTTCTGCTCTTCGACAGAAGAGATGCAGCTCCCCATCCCTCTGGTTTAAAGTCCCTTAGTCGCCTCTTACGACATCGGGTGAAGATTCAGTAGTGCTATATTCTTGTATACCTACACACCGCAAGGAATTAAAAACTACTGTAATATCACAACCAATTAATTTAAATATCAACGACAGCGTTCTTCCTTTCTAAATTATCCATCGTGAGTGTTAAATGTATATTATATACACTGGGACGTTTTCATTTTTATGCCGCTAGTGAGACGACGTTAAACCCTTTATTGTTGTAACGTAGATAGTTAAATACTGTACTGGGATAGGTCAATGTACCGTCTGACAAAGACTTTTACCTATGTAACATTATATGAGTAGAGATATTATGTAATAACCGTCACTACATTTTGCTCGTATCAGTATATGAGATCGAATAGTAAACAGATATCTAAGAATGGCGCTTGTCCCGACCAAAATATTCTCACAATACATCATTCTTCCCCCAAAATGTGTTTGCCAAATTGGTTCGTGTGTAAAAGATCATTGTGAATTCACGTCGAGAATCACAAATATAGGGAATGGTCTATGAGGCACCGATTTTATAGCAAAACGGAGCCAAGAGAGACCGCAACACTATTGAGTCGTAATTTTTCATGGTAAGATATTGTTACTGTTACCCAGATATCGGCCATTTGTATAATAAGTCGATAGCGATTGTCGTTTCGGCCCTCAATAAGAACTCGCGCGGGATTTTTTGCTGAGGTTTAGTGAGGTACTCTGCCCAATTGTTGATAGTTACTGTCGGGGCGGTGAGTGCTTAAATTACTTTCATGCTTTTACGGAAATATCCCTTTTTGATTTTTTTTACTTAATTTTCATCGTCATCAGCTTTAATAGAAGAAACGGAACAAAAATCCCAAAATATTTTTCCTCTAAGACGTAAAACGTGATCCAATTTACAATGTCTTCTAATATATCAGATTTGTTACGATCAAGTTTATTACAAATTGGAAACGTCTCAATGTATCCCCAGGGAACGAGTGGCTGACCTTTCATCTTTGATTCCTCCATCAGATATGATGAGATACTCGTTTCAAATAAGTTTCGTGACGTAGATCTATACAAACAGCCAACTATCTTCCACGATGTTGTGAGTGACAGAGATATAAAATATAAGTAGCTGATACTTCAGTAAATAGATTCAGTTAATGTACAGTATGGTAGGAGAAGTTCAAGTTCTCAGTGATATAGATTTGTATAATTGGCCATTCGCCTGTTAATTCTGAAGTGTAGATAGACTCAATGAGCGACGATTACGTTAAATAGTTGATTTTTTAAATGGCACTAATAAAGCTAGCGAAACCCGATTTTTATTTGAAAAGAACTGTGAAAGATGTGGGAATCATTATTTTATAACTAACTTGTATGTAGTGTAAGCATCCTAACCTACCCAGCAGCCTGGTGTGCAGTTGTTATTACCAAAGGAGTACCGCACTGTTGTAGCTACTAACGTTATACTGCGCTAAAATATATATAATACAGAATAAAAACCGTTATCCAAAAACTTTGGCCACACCCAAAATTGATTTCAATATGAAACCCTAGATTAGGACCTCTGCATTTTCAAATTGAATTAGGAACTGTTAAATAGAATCTCAATTGAAATATTGCCTATTTCAAACTAAAACAGTCGGTAATAAAAATAATCCGTTGATAACACCGCTAAGGTTCATCCATAATAAATTTCGCCATTTACCCCTATATTAATATTGTACATTTGAAGATTTATCCTGGGACCGACGCCAGATTTGAGTTGTTACTGGTTCTTTTATGGAATATGCAATGTTATACCGCAATTTGGTGCGCATGGTACGAATACGAAATTATAGAACATATCGATTTGTAATATCAAAATTTCATTGCGGCATTTTCTGTTGTGAGGAAGTCATACACATACCGATAAGTAATAATTACTGATAACGATGACTGAATGTCTATTAAAAAGCTAAAACTGTATCCAACATCATAATTTCAGCCGTAAAAACGTCAACAGCTGGACATAGGTCTCTCCTAAAGGTAGCCATAATTACTAGTTTGGGTTTGTGTGTGTGCTCATTCGGCGGTTCCTGAGTCTTCTCGTGACCACGGTCAATGCAACTTGGCCGGAACGTTGAGGTTAATCAAAATATTGTTTTGAGTTATCTATGCGCGAAAAGTCTGGAAATCATGGTCTAATACGAGTACAATTAGCGATAGTTTAAAAACTTATACATTAATATCTTCTAGTAGCGTTTCACGTAGTGTGGGCGACTGGAATTCAACTAATTAAACCCGAACAGCTATTTCACAAATCAGTCATCATGATAATATCCATGTCATCAAAGTCGTTGGTTCCAGTAGTGATTAAGATTTTGAAATACCATAGTATGTTGTTTTTTAAACGTTGCCCCACACTAGGGTTTCTCATGTGTCGTAGGTGAGTTTACAGATATGAATTCCACATACAATACAACATCACACATACTTCTCACCAAATCATTGAGGGCTTACCTAGGGGCTTACTCACATTGAGAACGACATTGTTTTACATGGTACCACTTATACCTTCTAGTAATTCTAAAACTTTCGCGAATTGAATTCATGATTTTAAGATAATATCAGGTCGGATCGGACATATTCGCACACAGATTAAGATTAACATAATATTTTAACTAGCCTCAACGTTTTAATCAAGTTGCATTGACCGTGTCTACGAGTAGACTTATACCTTCTATCCAAATGTTTATGTTTATACAAACACCGAAGCTTGTACAAACATAAACATTTGGACAAACAAAAAAAAAACTAAAAACAAACCTTATACTATCTGCATTCAAATACCTTTCGAATGTTTTTCTGACAGTCGGACTACACTCGTCGCAAGAAAACATGTAGTTCGCACTACCCTCTTTCTGATGCAAATAATTTTGGCGAGCCGAAAGTTTCTACTTTGATACTGTTGATGAATAATAAAATAGTTTTGTAGTGGCATTACCATCTGGCTTATACCTTTTTATTCTAGTTATTTACTCTGTATTTTTTAATAGATTTTATATAAATGAGTTAAGCTCGTAGAACTGATGGTCATTGGGGCAGAAAGGTTCTTGAGTGAAGACTATGTACTGGAAAACGCAGCGTGGGATAGTCTCCATCGAGATGGACAGACTACCTGATGAAGGTAGCTTGGTAGTCAGTGAATGCGGGTGGCATGTAATTCTATGTTGGATGCCTGTGTTCAGCAGTAGAACCATCTGCTGATATTATTAATATGATTATGTTGATAAATATACTGGCTTGGATTTTTACGATTTATTAAATTTTATTCATAAATTGGCCATTGTGTAACTCATTGCACAGACCAGTGTGTAAATACGTCTAGCGTATATTATGTTCGTTTAGTCAAACATTAATGAGGTTAACGTAGATATAATATATAGTAATTACTTCGCCAGTACATAAAAAAATAAAAATAAAACGTTACTAACCTAGATATTGGTTCGTGTCTCAACATAAAAATCCGCATGTTATGCCGCCACATGTTGGAATCTGGTTATTAATAAAGTCCCAAACAACATACCGCACTAAAAAACATCAAGACACTGTGTGTGATTACTGCGTGCATCGAAACTAAATTTTGATTAAAATTGTACGGTAGATAAAATAAAATAACTTTTAAAACTCTGTAACGATGCCTGTCCATCCTGTGACCACGAACCCTGCAAAGTGTTGGACACGTCAGGAAAAACAAAAATCTAGTAGATATCGCGAAAAGCTAAGACATTACTATGTTTATATTTATCAGAATCACTATGTTGCGTGTGAATACACAAATATTTTCTTTGTCACCTCTTAAAATACGAGTTTATTTACGTTCTGAGTTCTATCTACTTAACATCTCAATAAATTCATGTGTTACCTGACTATGAAAAAACGGATACAAATACAATGTGCACAAAGAACAATTTGACAAGATCAAAAAATATATTTGTGTTATCAACTTGACATTAAACAGTCTCTCTGTCTCGTTTTACATATGAAGATTTAAGCGTCGCCGTGCAATATTGCAGCAGTTTACACGGTTGTAACAAACTCTGCGTCATTAGGATTACCATAACAAGAATGGCGCTGCGGTAATAAAATTACAAATGTGACCATCGGATGTCATTATGTATTCGCTCTCACGTGTGGTGGCCGACCGCGTCCGAGTGACGGCGGAATTACGACTATTGTCGTTTCATTCATATTTAGCCGCGACGCTATAGGAATACGAAATAACATTCCCGATGTCAATTAAGGTGTGTTTAGCTTGTAATTAAAACGAACTCAGTGGTGTCAATTTAATGCAGTGTTTTTTGGTTTTTACGTTATGGTAGTTGATTTTATATAACATTTTCGATGTTGCTTATTTCTTACAAAAAACACAAAGTTTAAAAAACATGCTATCTTTGTTTACAATTACTCTGTATGGATTTAACTGTTCTTTGCAAGCTGTAAAAAGTTAGGTATGTACTGTAGAACCTGATAAGGAGGCGGTATTCAGTATGAGCGTAAGTCCGTGTAGTGTCCGGATTAACAATATAGTAGCGCTCCATCTCCTCCCGTGGATGTCATAAAAGGCGAGTAAGGGACTCTTAACCAGTAGGGTGGGTAACATCATCCATTCTGTGGAAGAGTAGCCTTACTGCGGTTACCAACCCGCCCGCCAAGCGTGGTGAGGCAAATACACCCCAAAATGTCGACGCAATTGTGGATGTATATGGTTATATACTATGGTTTGTTCAGCAGTGGAGGTTAAATGGTTGATATGATGATTATGATGATTTAGTATGATGAAAATGTTCATGGTTCCTCCACACATTTGAAGTCTGATATTGGCTTATAATAAAATATTTAAAGATTCGTATTGCTTCTGACATCTGACAATTACTGTCAACGAAAAAAATGCATTCTATCTTCTTGCCACCATTCTTTAATACATGATATGAAGAACTATTTTTATTGATAACAGTACAACGCCACTTCCTTAAATAACGATTCTGAAATATTTCAATTAGAGTAGACTTTTGATTAAAGTTCTACTGACAAGCAGTACAGTGTTGATACTTTTATCTAGTATATTATATACTAACAATATTTTAAGCATCTTCATTTATTCGAATTGTACTTGAGAGCTAAAAATAAGCTCTAAAAGTTTTGATTTCGCCCATTTAACGCTTAGGCCGATTACAATGAGCGCAACTCAAACCGTCACAGCTTCGACCGCTCATTTCAAGTAGTTCACAGACGTAGTTTGCAGTGTACTGACGTTATTCCGACAGAAAGTGAAATAATCGCACCCGCGTCTGATTGTTTTCAGATCGTAAAATGACGAAGTGACGTTAACGTAGTATTATTCACAGGTATTGACTGTTGATTTGGTTGACTTTAATTATAAAATTACAATAAAAAAGAATTGGTTATATTTAAACTAATCATCATTTCAGCCGATAGATGTGCACTACTGAACAGAAGCCTCCCCCAAAGATTGCCATACCGACCGGTATGGTTTTGTGTTGCAGGGCCATTGGGGGGGGGTTTACCATAATCGCCACGCTTGGCAGACGGGTTGGCGATTGCAGTTAAATTATAAATGGACTCGTAGGACGCTGCTGCCCATCCTCCAGCTAATCTCATAGTCGCCTTTTACGACACCCGTGGGATGGTGCTATTCTTAGCTGGCACCACACGGCAAAACTAATAAAAGGACCTTAAGAAATAAATAAATAAATAAAATCACAATGGACTTCAATATAATATATAATATATAATAATATATAATAATATTATATATATATTTATATTATATTATAATATTACTATAAATTATGTACAGTAAAATATTTTACTATCCCATATCCACTTTATTACCTAACTAAAACCGAATCATACAGTATAATATGTATATTTCACTATTTATTAGAAAGATAGTGCAATCTATAGCCGTTTTATTTTTATTAAACTTTTATGCCTAAGATTTAGGTACACCTACCATAGAAGCCGTTATCCAAATTACCAGTATGTATTTGTCTCTACAAAACCATACCATATCTATATAACTCTATACCAACATAATTTCGACTAACTCAGGTCTAAATAAAAACTCTAGTACAGTGGTAAAACTTTATTGGCCCACGTTTTAGTTTACAATCCACGCACAATACACTTATTTACTTAGCATTCAAATTATCGCGGCCGATCCGATCAGTCGCGCTAACGCGCCGGCCGCCGTATGTTTCGGCGAGCGTCCCGAGAGGTGGCGCTTGTCGAGGCCGCGGGATTTTCAAAATCAGCTTTTATGTGGGGATTTGGCGATGAAGGGGCGCAGCTAGTGTCACGCGTTACAGTAATACAATACTTTGCTAAGATAAATACTTAAGTAGGAACGCTATCGAATAAAATAAGCTATTTTATTATTTATTGTACGATATTCTGAAGGACACTATTAAGAAACTACGTATCAGTCAAATATCTGTTCAATATAACCAATGCCAACGTCATACAATCCCAATAAATTCATAAATCACCCAAATATGTTATTCCAGCAAATATTTTTGCATTCCACGATAGCTTAAACAAGCGATAGAGATGTTGGTCACGTAAAATAAAATATTCATGGTACAGTGGATAAAGCTGAAACCCAAACACAGTAAACTATCGTCTGAAGGGATATTCCTTTGTTTGGTATCGCTACTGTCGAACACCGGACGCGGGGCGTTGTTTCATGTAAACGAACATAAAATCATTCAAATTATGGCAAGACGGGAAAGTTCAATACCTTCATATTGGGGTATGTTTGCGTAAGAACGTGTATGCCGCCCTCAGCGTTACGAGGCTTGGTTATAAGTTAGATTATTGTCGTTTTCTTTTACTCAGCTTATATCCGTTGCTGTGATTGAAGTGTTCTTTAGCTTGTCTGGGGCTGTTTACTAATAAGGGTATCTAGAGATGCGTGGGTACAACTCATATTACTGATATACGTTATTTAAGTATGGGTACTGCTCGCAGACAGGGAGACTCTCGGGGCGCTGTGACTTAACCGAAAAACTGACGAAGACAAAACGGACGTCCACTCAGGCGATAACTTACAAACAAAACAGCCAGGTACGGCTCCTAGTGGGACTTGGGCCTCAACTTAAGGAATTGCTGGTAGTCAAGTCGATAAGAATAATTTAAATTTTAAGGGAATTCTGAAAGCTACTGACTCAGCACGGCTCGGAGTGAGGCCTCGAGAGACAAAGTGCTATTATTTTAAATTATTCCAGTACATCAAGTTACCAGCTAATAGTTGTAATTTAGCGTAGGAAGAACTAGTAGCCTCATCTCCTTAATATTATCCTTAATCGCCCTCGTAAAACAAAACGTTACACCTGCTATCAAAGAACTCTGATATAAATTATTCAACTTCCGACTTCTTACCTTTCCTTAATGTGAACTATTAGGGCCATCATTCGCTGAACAAATACTTCAATCCATGGCTGTAGCTGCACTCAGGTGAAACATTACAGCCATTAGCCGAATGAGATCTCCCGAATTAGGTCGATCGAACGGCCTACGAGACGAACTATCCGTAGACTCGATTCACCGGATTCTTGAATTCCGACGTTAGAATAATGTATACCTACGCCTCTTAAAGTATTCTGCAAACATTTCCGTGTTACTAAACTAAGACTGATGTAATTTGTAAGCCCGAACTAAGTTAACTTCTGCTTCGAGTTAATGGTGCGGGAGCGTCTAATGTTGGCCAAATTCAGCAATTCTTCTTTTTTGAAAGGAGTCGTAGAAAGTCCATTATTCTGGAGGCGAAGTAAAAGTTTGTAAAATTTTATGCATGTCCTGAATATTGAGCAAGTTCGATGTAGGTAATAGAATAAGTTTTCATACCTCAGCAACATTTGGCTTCATAATAAAACTCCTTTCAATTTAAATGAGTAGTCGAAGTAATTATGAGCAAAAATGTGAAGATGTTAATGCTTCTTAAATTAACTATTTTACGAAGAAAGGGGAAAAGAAAACGTGAATTTGAAAGTTCAGGATTTTTGTAACTAATATATGTTTTTTAATATTGGCTTTTTTTATGAGTTTACTAGCTATGAAATTCAGTTTGCTTCGCTTGATGATTTGAATGCTTTTAAAGTAAAAGCAAGTGAATCGCATTACTGAAATACCCGTTATGAGAATTTGCTGAGAAACTAAGTGCCACGGAAGTGGAGTTTGTCTTCACGACGAAAACGGATATCGGGTTATGAAGAACAAAGAGCTGTATTTTGTTACATGGCAAACAAAGTTTTTACTTTGTATGTATTCTAGTCATCGCTGGAAGATATCACGTTACTGATGTTGAATTCTTTAAAAAAATATTTAGCCCTTATTGATATTAAATGATAGGAATTATGTTTCAGCATCAATCAATGATAGCAGTTTATGTATCAGCCATAGGACGCCCACTGCTGAACAAAAGTCCCCCATAGATTTCCACAATTGTATCATCACTGTGGGGGGGATTTGCCAGTACTCACCATGCTTGCTACTGTGTTGTACACTACTGGTCCACAGAAGCGACGCTGCTGCCCATCAATTTACAGCTTGATTTATAGCCGTGTGTACGATTTGCAACGTCATGGAAAGTCTAATACTAAACTCTACAATCTCGACTAAAAAACAAAGATTTACTCAAGTGAAAGCCCATCGGCTAAGGCTTTGGTCTGCCGATCGAGAAGCTATGAACCCTAGCCGTACTGCTATCTAATTCAGTCACGATATGATTAAACTCCTACATATATTTCGTTTATTCAAGATATTAGCAAAGTACAAGAAATATGTACCCTAGAAAGCGTGCTTATAGAAAAATCCTTTACATAAATTCGCCGAACGATTATGCAACAACTATTTCATAAACAACAAACATAATATCCTTGTGGTCGGAAATCATTAATAATTTAGCATCACTCTGTCGCCTCCTGTCATCATCATCATTATTACAGCCGAATGAAGTCCACTGCTGGACACAGGCCTCCAGCAAAGATCACCACAACGACCGATATAGGTGTGTGTTGTGGGCTCATTGCGGGGTTTTGCCATAATCGCCACGCTTGGCAGACGGGTTGGCGATCGCAGTTGGGTTGTTAATGTACTCGAAGGACGCTGTTGCCCATCCTCAGGCTAATCCCTTAGTCGACTTTTACGACACCCACAGGAGGAAATGGGGTGGTAGTATTCTGAGCCGGCACCACACGGCGTGTCGTAAAAGGCGACTAGGGGACTACCACTTCTGTGGAACAGCACCCATTGAGCGGTCACATATCCGCCAAGCGTGACGAGTATTGGCAAACTCCCCCTAAAATATAATTAAATACGGCATGTAACCGGTCGTCGTCTATGGGGTCTTTGTTCAGCAGTGGACGCTTTTGGCTGATATGATGAGGATGATGATTGAAGCTCGACAACTATATTATGTTTCTTTCTTTTTCATTGTGCCCGTATAAGTAGAGTTTATCGTGTGGTCCGGCTACGAATACAATAACAACTCAACTGCGAAAGCCAACCCGCCTGCCAAGCGTGGCGATAATAGAAAAACCCCCCAATGACCACACAACACACCGTTGTCGGTTGTTGTGGGGTTCATTGAGGGAGGCCTGTGTCTAGCAGTGGACTTTATTCGGCCGAAATGATGAAGCAGAGTTTTATATGCGCAGGGAAGAGATTCCCTGAGTGTAGCAAGATTATTTTGCGTTGAAACTTATTTTTATCTGGTTATTAATAAGTAAAAAGGCAATTAGCGTCCTTTGAGTGAGGTGAGGGCTCAAAATTTTCATTAAAATTTCTGTATAAAGGACGTTATTAAATCTGAGTGACTTTTCGGGTTAAACGCGTCACAGTGACAAGAGAGAAGGTTAAATGAAAATTTAAATATGGAACATAGACCAGAGATGATAAATACTCTTTGATGGTGAAGATTTACCGGGATTGGAAAAATATTTTTTGCGAGTTGTTTTCTCCTTTACCTTACTAGTGAGACGGGAGATCAACCGATGAACACCCTTGTGGATTTAGCAGTCAGTTGAAAATAGGAAGGACTCGTTATTTCTACGTTGGGAGTTCACGTTTATTTACTGCGAGTTTATCGATATTTTAAACCGGTAACAACGATGGATTTTAAATGAATAAGCATTATGCATTTATGTTGTTTGTATTTGTCACGGTGTTTATCTATATATTGTTTATCTATATACATGAACGAAAAACTGTATATCTCTTTCTAAGCACATTTCGGGCACGGAGGAGTGTAAGATTTGGCATATTTAAAGTTCACATGGAGGAGGAGAGCAAAATTTTGAAATTTACGTACAAATACATTAAATCTTTTTTTTATAAATTATGGTTGTATTTCGACTTCCGGGCCACCACTAGTTTCAACGAGGATAATGTTATCGTAATTAATTATCAAAAATATGTTCGTGCATTACATAATATGTTTATATAATATGTTTTTACAAAGATTCCAATTAAATAGCTCATCTTAATGGTTGAAATTAAATAATACTCTCGTATCGTGAAGCTACTTTATGAAATTCAAATTATAACGTACTAGCAGATTTTAATAAAGCTATATAGGCATTATGGTTATTTATTCTCGCATAGATAACCTACAAAAAACAACAGCAAATAATAGGTTACAATAATATCTACTATAAGTATTTTAGATTTTTTCACAAGTAGTCTACAAAAAATATTACAACGTTTAAAGGGTCTCCTGAAATTTTTACTCAAATGGAGTTAACTGGTTTGCCAATTAATGTGTCGATTTGTAAAAATGAATGTGAAATAATCATTAACAATTTTACTTGTTTTTCATTTTTCATTTAGAACTGAATTAAATTTGCGATTTGGTTCGCGTTATTAATGATGTATATATCTAATTTGAACGAGCATTCAGAAAATCCCCCATGTGGGCCCCCATATTGTATGTCCGCCATATATATATTGGATTGGGATTTCGGTATTCGTCAACCACAATTATGTAACGCAGCAATACTGTTGTATCCAACAATGTTTTTATTGATTTTTAACTTTGCCCTCTCTAACACTAGGATTTCTCCTGTGTCGTGGGTGGGTTTACAAACACAAATTCCACACACGATACACCAAGACCCGGAACAACTACCTGTAGATCGTACAAATATTTGTTCCGTGCGGGAATAGAACCCACGACCTGGTGCGCAGCAGCCGACTGTATCAGCCACTGCACCAACCGTAAATTAATATTCGGTGACAGCGTGGTATTTCCCCGGTCGATCCAGCCCATTTACGAGCTCTAGCCAACTAATGATCAGAGCTAGGCTCTTCCACGCAAAAAACATAATAATATATATACACAAACATACATGCATATCTAATACGTAAAAATAAATTAATTGCTGTTCGTTATAATTATTCAGATATTTTTGCAGCTATAGTGGGTATTACGTCCTACCATGATACAGTTTGAACTAGTACGGGTCCTCCGTCTGTAAACAATTCCGACAACCTAATATTTATGATAAACGCTAAGTGTTTGGATTAATTGGTGTCTATGTAACAGTATAAATACTCTGTAAGTAATTACCTATCTAGTACCTACCATAATGTATTGTTTATATCTATCAATTATGCACTGTTAAACTTCAAGTTTACGGTTGTTCCTTTGATGATGCGAATAAAGTTTATTATTATTATATCGTTGGTGGGCTAACGCTCAGTCATCATTTGTAATTTTAATCTCAAAACTTACTTTGCTGTTATCTCAACTAAAGTTTATTCGGTCAGAGCTTAACTTCGAGAACTTAAGAAAGACCGACAAGAACATTTCAAATTATTCTAGGAATGCTTAAATTAATGATCTATGCATTTCAAGTTTAATTAATTGCAATTACAATCCAAAAGCGACTACAATTAGTATACATACATTTAATAAGTATAATGCAAAGGATGGGGGAGGCGTGTTAATCCCAAGAAGATTAAATCTGAATGTATGCATAATTGGGACAGTAAGTGTGAAGATTTGTGGGTTATTTTAGATGTAGCTATGTCTGGTACCTGGCGCCAGACTACTGTAATATTAGAAGAAGAGTAGAAAATACTGCTGCTTGGCGACGAATACCTGGCACTGCGATGGTACCTACCTAGCCGGTGGGGGTTATTCGTTTACAAGGAAGAAGACAGGTCAACGGTGACAAGTTTATAGTGCCTTATTTTAAAAATAAACGACACCACCAATAGAGCTTTCACGAGAGGTCAGCCGGTGAGAAGTTTATAGTGCCTTATTTTAAAAATAAACGACACCACCAATAGAGCTTTCACGAGAGGTCAGCCGGTGAGTTATTCGTTTACAAGGACGAAGACAGGTCAACAGTGCCTTAATTTAAAAATAAACGACACCACCAATAGAGCTTTCACGAGAGGTCAGCCGGTCGTGTATTCGTTTACAAGCATGAACTCGAGGTCAACCGTGACAAGTTTAAAACGACACCAGCAATAGAGCTTTCACGAGAGGTAAGCCGGTGCAGTATTCGTTTACAAGCGAAGAACGAGGGAGCTTCCACGAGAGGCTAGCCAGTTAAGTATCTTTTATTAGCAAGATAAAACGCTGTTTGATGCATCCTTAGAGCTTTCACGAGGGGTTAGCCTTGGATTTGCAGTCAGGAGCCTAGATGATTACGAAGACCTCTTCAGTCGAAGCCGAGGTAGTTTACCACACGGACAAGGACAATGTTTTTCATTACATGAGCGGAGCTGATGCAGTCAAGCTCTAATGAACCAGGTGCAAACACCTTTCCGTCACCTATCATAAGTGGCTACAAATATAGTGTCTCACCTAGTGATGAAATCAGATAAAAGAAAGGAGGGGGACAGGCTTGCAAAAATAGTGCTCACCTCTGAGATAATTCAGTAGGAATAACACGCAAAATACAAAAAAAAAAAAAAAAAAACGACTAATCATGCAGAATGGCCTTAAGATCTAGATCCACTATAATCAAGAAACATGGCCCTATAAATAAAGCATACAAGCATTTATGGAAAAGTCAAATCAATGCTATTATGAGACACTTAGTACTATCTCAACCCTTGAAAAGATTTTCAACAACATGATTGTACACAATGAGATGAAAACCACATTTCGCAATCAGTGATTCAACTGGATTGCTATGCAACTTATTGTATGAAGTTATAGCCTGCACATCATTGATAAATTGATATCAGAGAAGCCTGCAATCTCATAATACCTGTTTGGGAACAAACTATAGGATAAAGTAAATACCATTAAAGCTGTTCAAAATCTGGGTGAGAATGAAAGAATACTCCCAGTGAAGGTAAGTAGCTATCAAAATCCCCTAAAACTTGAAACTAAAAGGGGGGAGTACAACAGCTATAAATGTCTTTCCAAGCGGGCAAAACCATGTCGAGTCCAACAACATATGTGAATAAATTGCTGGTGGTTTTCGTGATATTCTGGCGGAGTCACCACTATCCCTGTTGCTGAGGCCCTAGCCTGGATCCTGATCAATGATGAATAAGGTACATACCAATCAACTGAAATACTTTTCCTACTACTGCGATACTAGGTATCACTAAAAGTCCTACCATACACAAATGGTTTAAAGGTTATACTATACCTTTCACTAATGTTCCTGTACAAACTACTGCTCCATTAAATAACCAGGTTACTCAGAAACTGAGTAAATTTTTATCAAAATGAGAAAAGATTTTAAAAATTGTTGCAACAAATTTTTTGTAAGATTTAAAAAAATGCATATTGTACTGTCAATAAGGGAATCTGATAGGAAACACTCATGTTCCCTATTTCCAGATTATTTGTATGAATTTACATGCCATCCCTTCAGGCTTAGTACAGCACCATATGATTTTACCTAGATCATGAAACTGCTAATTTTTACATGAGATCATTGCATCGGTTATCAATAATAATTCTTGTCTTGCTGACTCCTATGAAAAGTGTAAACTAAATGTGTCCACCAACCAAAATTTCTTAGAAAATCTTGGTGTTTTCATATCAAAGAAAATATGCCTAAATGCTAAACAAAAATAGCAGAATTTGGGACCCATATTAGATTCCATGCAATTTTTTCTATCTTGCTCTCCCAGAAGAAGATAATATTTTATTTCTAAATTCTAGAGAAACCATAAACGGGTGCAAAATAATAATTATCTCAACCAAAAGGTGTCCTTGTTTCAACATAGCTTAACATTGTGCATGGCCCAGCTATAGAATACATTTGACTTTATACCTACCAATGTCATGGAAAAATCTTACAACAGTAGCCCTGAAAAAGTAATAGTGCAATCTTATGTATATAGGATACATTTGCACATACTTAAATGGTGGCCTCCTATATTGAAAGGAATTAAAACTAAATGAATTTACCTACACTTATAAGCACAGAAACCAGTTGCTTTTGAAATAAAACAAGGTAATATTTCACTTGGAATAGATATGAACCATAACCTATATTAATAAGATATGGGCACACACTTCAATGGCAAAGAAGCTGTGATAGTTTTGTAGTGGTTTGATCATATTATATGTGTAGAATGCCATTGCTAATAAAGAATGAAAGTGTTTCATTCGGAAATTGAAATGGAACTATGTGGCCGTGGCCTTTGAACCACTTATAGCTAATCTTGGTGAACGATAGAATGATGTTTGCAAATGGATGTATTGCTAATTGCATCAACTATGTATCATGGGTTCCTGACCTAGATACACCATAGATGCCTCTACTCTTGACATTGACATTCTTCTGTGTTCCCTCCATTTGCACTCATAGTAGATTTTTATTTTTTCGGAAAATAAAAACAGAGCATTGTAATTATATATATATGGGTGTATAGTAAGATCTATAATAAAAACTAAAAGATGTGTATATACATATATTATTCTGCGAAAAAAAAAGTAAAAAGAAAAAAAAAAAAATGTCTATATACATACAATATACTGCGACCTAGTCGTGACTTACTGTCGTATCCTTCCAGGGAATCACAATCCTTTACACAGGATTCTAACACTGATTGCCACCACATTTTCAGGAGAGCGCGTTTCTAAGAAGTATACCATCCTCTTCAACGGACAAAATGTTAGCTTCGTTATAGAACAAAACAGGATGGCAATATTAATCTGCATTATTCAGTGAATCCCCAACTGTAAAAGTTATGATGTGCATCCCCTGGTTATATTATTCTTAGCATCGAAGTTTAATTAATAATTAAAGGTTTTCCTATAGCTCACTCAACACTGAGGTCAACAAATATTTTTTTTCCTCTCTTCCTACACTTAGGATCGCACTTGAGTAGAGATGAGAGAAGAACAAAGTTCTTTAAGCAAATATTTAAAGGTAGGGCAACAAACCCTAAGTATTATGTTGTACCTATGTGACTTTAACATTGAGAATAATTATTGTTGAATATGTTTCCCAATGCAAGCCTGTGTGGAATTACCCAAACACGGGATCAAACCTTGTTGCTGATTTGTATAGATAAAATTACCGTTAAAGTAGATAATATCAACATAAAAATTACAAAATGGTAAAAACATCTAGATCTTACCTTTTGTCTTACCATTGATCTTAACCATTTTTAATACTAGCATTTCTTACCAATTATTTTAAAGATAATTGCCATTAATATTTGTCCTGCAACAACCTTACTTTGTTATTTAGATGTTATTAAAATAAAGGACGAACTGTAATACATAATTATTACATTAAGGAAGCCTTATTACGGCGCCTCCACCGCATCTATTAAGCAGATGGTTGAAGTAAGTTTTAACTAATAATGGATCCTAGTAAATCTACAGCATACTACACAAAAGCAAGAAACGCCTCAACTTGGCTTGGTTTTGCAAGAGGCCAAATGTTTATTTATGATCCCAATGGCTCAAGCTATGTGTTCTATATGGATATTTCTTAAATAAATAATAAACACAAACTAAAATAAGAACCAACTTATGTGATGAATAGGTATTATAAGTACACCATATAATCATATAAATTAGAAATGCAAAGAATTGCACTTTTGGGAGTACGGCAGTGCTTCCGCCAAGTTTATTTTTATATGAATAATGCGAAACGTATTTATTTATACCTGTTCATCTACTATGAGTCTTAGAGGACACAAGACTGAGGTTCATAAATAATTATAATAAATTGTAATAATGTTTATTAACGAATAAACAAGGTTGATTATTAACACAACTTTCTTCTTTGAACATCTACATAGTACTAAATGAGGACGAGATTACGGAACATAATTACAAAGATCGGACTAACTTACCTAGTGACGTCCGATCCTCAATTATGTGAAGTAATCTCGTCCTCATCGAGTCCCAACCCATCCCAAATAAATCTAGAATTCTATAAAATTGCAATCTAGATCCCTGCTGAAAGTTGTGTTCTTATGCTTTGAATTAATGACATGTACATTACAGATAGCGAAAGAGCGCGTAGGAACCACAGACTATATTAAAATTTTTGATGAAAGTGTTCATCTTTAAAATTGTGATGCAGTGAGTTGTGCAAGGTGCAAACTACATAGTACTAAATGAGGACGAGATTACGGAACATAATTGAGGATCGGACGTCACTAGGTAAGTTAGTCCGATCTTTGTAATTATATTGAAAGTCAACCGCAATATAATTGGCCTGATAAAGATGAAAACTATTACGTATCTTATACGGACAAAACTGTTTATATATTGCTTGAAAAATGGCTACTGCGGTGTTCTGTTCAATTGAAATTTCATATAATGTTAATCGGGTCAAACAGTGCATCACTATCAAATGTTACAGAAATAAAAAACGCACCGGGTGCAGGTCTCACAAATAAGGAACGTACGGACAAATTAATATCTTTAAAAAAATAAACTGGTAAGGATGTAAATATTTTTCGAGTGACTAAGGACAAACTTTGTCTCCTGTTTAAACTATAATAATTTTACAAGTGGTTCCTGTCATTTTAAAAAATATTGAAGATCATTCAGGTTGTACTATTATGCTCGATATGCTTTTGAATGGCAAATTATGTCACGACTGAATAGCGAAGCTTATACCATGTCTCTTCTAGCAAACGAGAATAGTTTTGCGAGTATGAATTTCAGTTTCAGTCAATTATTTTATGAATGTTCATCATAATCATATAAGCCACTTAAACGTCTACTGCTGAACAAAGGCCTCTTCCATAGATTTCTACAATTGTATCGTCATTTTGCGGGGTATTTGCTTTTTACTCGCCACGCTTGGCAGGCGGGTTGATGAGCGCAGTATGGCTACTGTTCCACAGAAGGGACTCTACTGCCCATCCCTCTGGTTTAGAGTCCCTTAGTCGCCTTTTACGACATCCAACGGGAGGAGATGGAGTGGTGCTATGTAACTTGATTGTAAATATATTGGTATGTATGTATCAGTATGCATACATATATATGTATAAAGGGAGCTGTCATAGTAATGGTCGTGGCCACACGATAACGTGAAGTATACGTTAATAATTTAACACAGTTCAGTAACCTTTTGAATTAACTTCATACAATGTAAATAACAGACATGTTTCAAGCAGTACCAATAACCCGGAGCTTATATAATTAAAGTTCTGTGCGACCCACAAAATAAACAAAATATGAACCATTTCGTTGTGTTTAATTAAAATCCACGGATATGTTGAGTGGGATACATGAAGAACGAATGAACGAACGAACTATTACAAGAACTCATCAAATTCAACAGTTTGATTATCAAGTGTCGAACAACGATATGCAGTAATTGGTTTTATTTCGATACGAATGTATTTTAATTCGTTTCAGTACGGTTTTATTTTCGACAATAATTGAAAACGCAACGGATTACAAGTTTTATTGGAATCTACAAGCAATTGTGTTCTGAATTCAGTGGGAGCATTCGCAAAAATTATTTAAAATAAAGGAAAAATATACAATTATAAATACGATCTTTTTTTCTTCTTTTATATGGTTAGAGTAAGAATCTAAATGATGAAGAAGCATATATCAAATTTGTTCTAGGCGCCTAAAAGCCTTTGACTTGGCTTAACGACTGCAATCTTATGACAACAACTGGGACCGACGATTGCAAAGCACGAAGACAGTTCAAATACCACTATGTGGTCACCCATCTATAGACTAATCGAGCCGAGCACTGCTGAACCTCACTTCGTTTGCCGATCAGTGATTGCAACTGAGTATGACAAAATACGCCTTAAAATACGTATGTAAAATTTCATTCAATTGACCTCTTTTACCACATTGTTTATATAGCTGTGTGTTGCCGGATTAATAATATAAGACCCTACGTCATTTCTTCCCGTCGATATCGTAAAAGATGACTTAGGTACTCTAAACCAGAGTCATCGACAGCAGTATCCCTTCTGTAAAACAGCAGTCATTTTGTGCTCACCAAGCCACCTGCCAAGCTTGGTTAGTACTGGCAAATTCCTTCCAAATGACGGCACCATAGTTGTGGAAATCTATGGGAGAAGCTTTTTTCAGGAGTTGAAGTTATCTGGCTGATATGATAATGATGGTAATGACAGGTGCTACGGAACCGATAGGTTGTTGTAATTGGTCGTATTTAACGATATCGTCATCATCGTTTCAGCCAAATAAATGTTTAATATTTGGGTTTGTGTTGTGCGCTCATTGGGGGTTATAACATAATCGCCACACTTGGCAGGCGGGTTAGCGATCGCAGTTGAGTTGTAATTAATGTACTCAAGAATGCTGCTGCCCATCCTCTGCTAATCTCATAGTCACCTTTTACGACACCCACAGGATAGGACATTTCTCATTGGGTCATAACCGAAGAATACCACCACGCCGGTGGTATTCGTGGCCGGTACTACACGGCCAATATGACACTTCTATATTACATTTGAAGAACTTGCATTGCATGATAAAAAGCGATTATTTTGTTATCTTGTAGACATGGGTCCCTAATGCTTTAAGCAATCCTATTATTTATCTCTCTTTTCAAACTGTTTTGCGGACATAGTTATACAAGAGTAGAAGAATTAGTAACCTGTGTACCTTTACCAACCCTTATAACTTAGGGTGGGCGGCACGTAACACCGCCGGTTTGTGAGGGCCTGAACTGCCTAATGAAGTTACACGTACTCGTATGTAATTTACCCAGCACCGGCTCCTTACTCGTTCCGAGTTCGTTTATCCCGAAGTTTGAGAAGATAATTAGAGGGGAAGTTATTTCCTTAAGATGCTGAAAAGGGCAAAGATAAATATACATAGGCACATGTGAGAGGTGTTGATCAGATTGTAAGAACGTGTGTCATGGATATGTGTTTAAGTACCGAGATGCAAATATATAGAAGAACTCATAATAATGGTTAATAAAATAACTATATATTATAATTTAAAGTGGGTTGCGTTTGCGATAGATTATTTTTCAGAATGTTTAGGACATTTTCCGAGAGAGATGGATGTTTGATAATGTCCCTGTAATATAGTGTAAACTGTGTGTAAGTTGTATGTATGTGTAAATACATTTTTTTATGTAAATCATGCCTCTCTCTAGTATTTTGTCATGATTCAGTTTATAAACATTTCACATGCACAAACACCCAGATCAGCGAATCCTTTTGCACATGTGTTTATCTATAGGCATAGGAGATATTAATAACCAAAGCAGTGATAAAGAAAACGTTACTGTTGATATTTTTCAGGGCGTGTACGAACGATAGATAGGTTGAAGAAATACCGTGGGTTCATAGCCGGTAAGAGTCCGGCACGCTCCTCCGCCATTTTCCAGGGCGGAGGAATGCCGTGAGAAATTCACTTTCACCGAAAAACGTGCACTAGACATATGCCACCCCCAAAGATCACCAAGCTCTCCCCAAACTCCCTTAGTCACCTTCTACGACATCCATGGGATGAGATGGGGACTTATTCGTGACCAGAGCTATAGACTTACACCCGCACTCACTACATCATGTGAAATAATTCCATGCAATAACAAAACACAATTATTTTCATGTCGTTGAATTATTTCGCATAGTGTAGCGAGTAAAAGTATATATTTTTTCCTGATTGACGTTCAACATGCTGTTGAGTACGACCGGGAAAAAACAGCTAGCTGGTTTAATGAAAATCTAACTCATAACTAAAACTAACCTTCTTCTTTTGTTTTATTCCGAGTCAAAGACCATAACCAAGAGCTGAATTTGGTGTTAAAGTCCACTGCTGAACAAATGCCTCCCCCTAAGATTTCCTCAAGTGTCTTCATTTTGGGGAAATGTGCTAGTACTCACCACACGCTTGACAGGCGGGTTAGTGAGCGCTGTATGGCTACTATTCCTCAGAAGGGATACTGCTGCCCATCCCTCTAGATTAGAGTCCCTTCTTTGCATTTTACGAAATCCACGAGATGCGATGGAGCGGTACTATCTTCTTAATCAAAACACCACACGGAATCTCTACGGAATACTTGTATTTATTACTATTTAAGAAAAGTCTCAAAGTTGTTAAATCTGTATGTTAGGGCGTAAAAAACAACAGACCCTCAACACAAGTATTTTTGTTACTTATTTACTTGGGCTGACCCGGTGTTTGCACAAGCTTCAATGAATAAGATTCATAAAAATAAATGTTTTTAACGATCTGTTGGTATACAAGTATATGTTCGATTCAGGCCAATACAGGCGCAAACTACCACCAAAAACAGAAAACGAATCGCTTAGCCACTGCGCCACTGTCATCATCATCATATCAGCCATCCACTGCAGAACATAGGCCTTCCTATCGATTTTCACAATTGTGACGTCATTTTGGGGTGTATTTGCTAATACTCACTACGCTTGGCAGGTGGGTTTGTGATCCCAGTATGGCCAATGTTCCACAGAAGGGGCGCTGCTGTCCATCTCTCTGGTTTAGAGCCCTGTAGTCGCCTTTTAGGACATCCGACAGGAGAAGGAGTGGTGCTATATTCTTAATCCGGACACCACACGGACGCTTCGCCAATCATGCATTGATTATGTAACATGCACATAACATTCCTTTCTGTGTATTGTCTTTCAGCTAAAAGAAAAGCATAAATAAGTACCGGTAAAAACATCTCTAAAATTTATCTCTTATAAAAATAAACGAAACATTAATACAAAAGCATGCAATTAGTTACAAATAAATGCCGTACCTTATAGCTCATCAAATGTTTAATACGACGCGCTGATTGAGAAAAGTAATCCGTGGCCCTCCCCTATTCCGGAGATCATTATCTTAGCCCAACTGCTTTAGATTGATCGTAGTCATAAGAGGAGCGTTAGCGATTGCATTGCGGGAGAAACGTTTTGTTTCTGTTTTTCATGTGAAAACTATTGTCGACGGTCATGACGTCATTTATGTACCTTCTTATATATTTTACTTTGATTGGAACAGCGGAAGCAATGCCACCAATTTGAAGTAATATTTCACATACACTGAAATGTCGTCGTGTGTATTCCGTGTGGTTCCCGGCAAAGAATAGACTGCCTCTCTCCACCCATGGCTATCGTAAATGAGACTAAAAAATTAGATCAAGGAGATGGGCAGCAGTATTCTCCGGGCTAATAATACCGCATATACATATACCATATAGCAATAGGGCTATGGCCGCTCAATATATCATCGTCATCATATCAGCCACAGAATGTCTACTGCTGAATAAAGGCCTCCCCCTTAGGGGGCATTCGCCGATACTCAAGCAAGCTTGGCAAGCGGGTCGATGAGCGCAGAATGCTACTATTCAGCAAAAGGGACGCTGCAGCCCATCCCTCTGGCTAAGAGTCCCTTAGTCGACTTTTACGACTTCCGTGGAAGGAGATGGAGTGGTGCTATATTCTTAGTTCGGGTACCACACCGAAAGCCTACTATGGCCGCTCAATGTAGTGATTATTGGGAAGCCCATGTTCCAACAGTGAGCGTTTTCGTTAGAGGTCACCAAAAATCACATCATCATCACATAATCATCAATCACATCACAATACGGCAGTGTCAAGAGTGATATTCTTCAACGATTCCATGTAGATTTGATATTTAGTTTATTCCTCGAGAAGTCAAAAGGATATTAAGTGCTTTATTTAAATAGGTAACTTGAAAAACATATGCGTCTTCTTGCAACATGTCTATAACGACAACACAGTAAGATTGGTAAGACATGCTGGCTTCCTGGCACTTCTTAGTAAAAGTCTTTGTTTATTATCCTCATGGAAATACATCATGTAATTCCTCCGTCCTGGGGAAAGGCGGAGGGGCTAAAATGTTTAAAGAGTTTCAATGAATGTCTTTAGTGAAATGATTTATTTACTAGCTTCATATATTTCTTATACACATGCTTACAAAAAAATCTATCAATACAGATTTCCGCAGTCTGCAGCTAGACATGGCGCAACACATACTTATAAATTATTTATTACTTATTATGTTGCATACTCTATATGTTATGTAGAGTTGTAGAGTACTAGAAAATGTCTGTGTGAAGGGCTGGACAGGGGAGACTATATGAGTACCTTTTTTCACCCACCATAACTATGCGTAAGCCTAGTTTTATTCCGGGTGAAATGACAGGAACCTTTAGGTCCACTTAGCATTTAAACTTAAGTCTTACGTCAACCACATCATCATCGTCATATCATCCAAAAGACGTCCACTGCTGAACAAACTTACCCATATACGACCGGTTACATGCCCAGTGTAGTTATTCTGGAGGGAATTTGCCAGTACTCACCACGCTTGGCAGGGGAGTTGGTGAGCGCAGAATTATTGCTTTTCCACAAAAGTGACGCTGCTGCCCATCGCTTCAGTTTAGAGACCCTTAGTCGCCCTTTATAACATCCACGCAAGGAGATCAACCGTGTTATTAATTTGGACACTATATGGACTTTAGGAATCTGCACGATCTAGGTTTTCGATATCCATGGGTGCTATTGCTTCTTAACTCGATAACTGTTGCTCGATGATGTTACTATCGTATATAAAAAACACATCCATCCGTTTCCGTTACCCCATTTTACTCTATGACATCGATTTATCGAACATAAAATACGCCAGCTCAAAAAGTAATCGAGTAATGTAAGAGGCACCTAAGTATTTATGATGTTGGAATCGCTTTTACCTGTAGCAGGTAACAGCCTATAAGGAGCGTCCTGGGAAATTATACGTGAAAGGAAATACGAACTTCAGGACTTCAGACTAAGTGAAGAGTAGCAAGCGCGTTCATGCGTTTTTATTAACGTTTCATATTGGCATATATTTATTACAAATGTTTTTTTTTTACTAAATCATGCATTGTACCGCCCAAATTCATAAAAATGGCGCCACGTACGGAAATTCATTAGAATGGCACCGCACACTATGAAGTTATAAATAATTATGATTATAAAGCAATCCTATACAGGACATGTAAAAAAATTACTGCCTTTCAATTAATTGTCTTTTCAAAATATCTGTTCCGAAATGTCTTCAAAATATTTAGTAGTTTGGCCAGAAATTTTCATAATACAGCAACAAGTTTACTTTCGGCAAGTTCTCTGATATAAATAACTATATATAACTCTCGAGTACTAATATGAGTGTTGTTTACTTTGTAATTAATGGCCCCATTATTCAAAAACTCAAAACTGTTTACTTAGTATGAATAGATGTAATAGAAGCAATTAATCGTAGAATAAAAATATAAAATGCAAACATTGTAATTATTAAAAACAGTAGTTTGCTGTTGCACGTCTCAAATGAGGCAAAGAGATCAACACTCAGCATAATACTAAGTTGTAACGTGAGCCACAATACTGCGCTACTTTCAGTGCTGACCCTAATATTTAATGTACAAGCACTTCAACATCTCGCAAATCTCAAATAAATATTATTGAAAGAAGTCGGTATCTCCTGAGAATATACAGAACAAAGTGACAGTTTCTTTGAGCACATGCAAGTTGTGTGCGTGTATACGAAAAGCGCTTTTACAGTACATAATAATTGAAATAGGTACCTACATTAATATTAACGCAGTACGTTGTTCTTAGCACACAGAAGGATGCTGCTGTCCATCCTCTTAATATTATCCCTTAGTCGCCTTTTAATCGCCGTCACAAGAGTTTATTTGTGGCGGCGATAAAAAATATAATCTGGAAAGCCTGTGCCGAGTCCTACGCGCAATTCGCATCAGCCGTTTAACTGGACGCATAATTCTTAAAAAAAGCTTCTTATTTTATAGTTTTACCAGATCTATTCGCTGAATTCTCATCACTTGGGCAGGTTGAGGGAGACGGATCAAATCTGTGGTCACCCTCTTTCAATTAATCCGCAAGTCGAGTGGAGTCATATTGGACAAAATCTGTTTGACAAGCAAATCACGCCCCAAATTAATTCGGATTGATTGCCTTTTGGGTAAAAAGTCGCCTTTGTGTGGCTTAAGATTAATCCCTTGTTAGAAAAAGCTAAGAATTTATGTTTTAAGTCTTCTCGGTATTTTTTTTACATTTATTACTAGAGTCTACTTAGAAGGAACTGCATGATTATGCTACAGTACATTTTGTAGGCATACATAATTATATAACAATTTCTCGGGGAGTGTGCGCGGGACCTACCCGAACTAATCTCGCCATCTTCCTTCTACCATTGACTTCCAGACGCACTGCGGGTTACCATCCGCTCTTGGTTGATATCTCGATAGACGTACTCGGCGCTTTTCCTAATCTTCATTATACGCACAGGTAATATGTAGAGCTACTTGCCAGCGTCTGCTTTCCCTGCTACCTTATTTTATATTTTTTTATTGGGCCGTTTTGAAATTCTATATTTATTTTCTCCGCCCCGGGTAACTCCAAGGGTGACTGTAAAGCGGTCACCCCGTGATTGTAAAGGATCTCCCGAACGGTCCCTGTGCACCGTGTTGTGCTGCGCACACGGTGGCGCATGTCCACATGCGCGCCACAATAACGCAACAACAACAAACAATTCGGAGTATATAAATAAAAGAGAATTCAACAAAATATTCCAGTAAGCCGTAGGGAGAACTGTGAAATTCTCTGAAATATTGTATTTCAATTTATTAAATTTGATCTATTCAAAGCAGATGTCAGTTGATTTATTTCTTTTTTTTTGCAGAAGGCTCAAAGGACGCTGTCAGATCCCTCAAGTTGATTTTCAGGTTACCCTTCAATTGTATACGTTACGTGACAGATATATCATGTAGAAAATAACTCTTATAAATGTGTTAGGTAACTTTATTGTAAGGTATAATCAGAACGTTAAGGATAGTAGCTATCCCAACCATCTAAACTAGAAAGAAAAAAAGAAAACAAATCGATTTATTGCCACAGAAAACAACAACTTGCCTTAAAATCTAAATACCTGTGTCAATATCAGTATTCAAAAGACTAGTGAGGGAACATTACTTGTCACTGTGATTATTTTTGCTTAGAATTTACTAAGTATTACATTTGAAGTAACTGCTTTTCGATATTTTGTCGAATAAATTAAAAAGTATTTGTATATGTGTATATGTTTGTGTATTTATATATCCATATTGTGTATAATTTTCCATTATTTATATATTTAGTATAGTATACGTAATTTAGTTATTTCATTATGTATCTGTGTGCACCATCAACTGCCGCATATATTATCCAGTTAAGTATTTCTCCATCCTAAGGTTGCCTGGAAGAAATCGCCGAGTGCGATAAGGCCGCCCATTGTACTCTAAAATATACTTATAAGCACTACTGTTTTTATTACCTTTAACGATTGGTGTACAATAAATAAATAAATAAATACCTGTTTAATAAATGGTGTACTGTAATTCGTGACTTTTTTTTTAATTGCCTGTATTGCATATCTGCAATTTTATAGGTAAAGACCTGTTATAAATTATTTATACAAGTTCTAATTTTTTTAATATTATGTACATTCTGATTTAATATAAGGTACATAATTTGTTGTTTTGGTCGCGGGAAAAATTTACGGGTTTCGTAAATATTACGATGTTGCAACACTGCTTTTAGCAAGATTTATACTGCGGACTGAAAAATGATACTCATAAATAATCCGTTTATTTGCTAAAGATCTAAATACTTATCAGCTATGAAAAATGTATTTCATAAGGTGATTCATCCCGACGTTTAATCTAACGTTTTTGACCGGGTAGGTATTCTTTTTTGGTGAAAGGGTTCAACTTCAGTGTCTATTCACCGGCTGATGTCGATCACGGCTCGAACTCTGACCCGTCGGCTATTCACTAACGCTGGCAGGTGAGTAGGAGGTATCCATTCATGAGTAGTGTGCCCAAGATTTTCGTGGGTTATATGTGACCAACAGTTTTGGGCACTTTTCGTGACCTATTGTTCAATTGGGCTAAATGTATCCATTAAGATTAAGATATCTCTTATTCCTCATCTATGCAAGAAAATCTGTGAGCGATTTAAATAGTATGCTTGTATAAACTGTCAAAACGGTTGGGTCTAAGTCCTTTAAAATCCACCGTAAAGGTAGATCAAAAATTATAATAAAACACTTTTAAACGGATTCTATCGCGTATATTTTGATTTTTGATTTTCCTGACGTTTCGAATACTTTGCAGCATTCGTGATCGCAAATGCTGCAAAGTATTCGAAACGTCAGGAAAATCAAAAATCAAAATATACGCGATAGAATCCGTTTAAAAATGTTTTATTATAATGTGTAATAATCGCGAAAATCTAAGACATTACTAGATCAAAAATGTTCTCCGATCACACTCTCGACCTTATAACAGAAAGATACTATGACGCTCCAGTCCTCCAGTGATGCTGAACCATTACGACTGCTCAATAGAAGGATATACGTCACACCAATGGTGTTAAAGAGACTGTTGATCGGAACCAAGGCTCCAAAGTGTTCACAAGAGACATGTCTATTGTGCAAAGTCGAAATATGAAGCTGAAGACCGAGGACGTCAGTAACTAACCCCGAGGTTTTGAAAGATATTGAGAACTTCTACCAAACAGCTATACACCACGACAATTACATCAACCATTGGCTCTGAAAAAGACCCGCGATAATAACTTGAACTATACCGAAGATATCCCGGACATCAGCCTGCACGAGATTAGGGTGATGATGGAATTACGACAGAGCTTCTGAAAGCGGGTGCAACACAGCTACTTAAAGTCCTTCAGAAACTGTTCAATTCTGTCTTACTCGAGGGCACAGCGCCGGAAGCACGGAACAGAGGTGAGGTGAAGCTCTCCTTCAAAAAGGGCAATAACACTCTGCTGAAGAATCATAGGTTCATCACGCTTCTGAGCCATATTTATAAGCTGTTTTGAATGGTCATCACGAGTGCAGTTTTGATGATTTTCAGTCCCCGAACAAGCCGGTTTCCGAATGGGTTTTAGAGGTGTGAGACGGGGGAACGTCATTTCCCTCAAACTGTTCACCACTGCACTGGAGGATGCTTTCAAGCTACAAGGCTGAAAAGGATTCGGTACTATCATTAATTGCGAGTATATCACTCACCTTCTGTAATGTTTGGAGGGAAAGAAATGAAAGTATACGCGTCCGTTATTTAGCACAGCTGTATTTGCACTGCTTGACAAAACATTGCTTAAATCTACCTACATACTAATAACATAATATTAACTTACAACTACCTACACTACACTCCTCTCTACTAAAATAACATACAACTTAATCTAATACATATTGAGTACACAAACGAAATAACCCTAAACCTTATAATTACGTATCTTAAGTCTACATTGTCTAACGGAGCGCTGTGGAGTTGATGGCACTTGAGGCAAGGCAACCAAACCTTCAGATGCAGGCTGAGTTTCTACAGGAGGTTCAGCAACTGACTGACTCGGCCCCGCCACTCCGCTGGGCTCCCCGCTCGGACTCAGCGACCCCTTGGCCTGAGCCTGTTCACCCCCTCTTACCTCCTCGATATCTGTCGTCTGAGAATCTGTGTCTGATCGCTCGCTAGCTCTTGGACCACTACCAACTAGAGATAATCTTCCTCCTGTTCTCCTACGTAGTTGATCAATATGCCTATGCACTGTTTCCCCGTTTGTACCCCTGACTCGGTAGTTGCTAGGACCTAGACAATCTACTACTTGACCGGGTATCCATCTCTCCCCCTTTAAATATTGTCGATACCATACGTCTTCCTCTTTCCCAATCGATCTATTCAGTCCCTCCACTGATTTAAGCTGACGTTGTTGTGCCAGACGTACCTTATTTTCCCTATCTGGTTTGATGGCGTCCAGCCGAGTGCGTATACGTCTGCCTAATAAAATCATTGCTGGGCTCTCACCCGTCGTAGAATGTTCTACATTCCTATAATAAAGTAAATATGTCCACATTGCCCTATCTATATTTTGCTTCTCGGCAATAGCCTTTTTAATAACCCGCTTTAGAAGTCTAACTGCGTTCTCTGCCAGTCCATTGGATGCGGGGTGGTAAGGGGCCGTAAATATGTGTTCGATTCCATTACTCTTTGTAAATTCCTGAAATTCTTTCGATGCGAACTGCGTACCATTATCGCTAACTATCTGTCTAGGTAGTCCCCATCTACTAAATAAATCACTTAGTCGATCTATAAGATTTAACGCTGAAGTACTTGATACATTAAATACCTCTAACCACTTTGAGGTAGCATCTACTATGACAAGATATGTTCGACCAGCTATAGGTCCCATGTAGTCGATATGTATTCGACTCCAGGGTTTGTTCGGCCAGGGCCACAGACGCGGCGTCTGCCGAGGAGGCGCGTCCGCCTGTGCCGCGCATACTTCGCACTCCCGACACATGCGCTCCACCGCCTCATCGGCCCCGGGCCACCACACATAACTACGTGCTAAAGCTTTTGACTTCACTATTCCCATGTGAGGTTCATGTATCATTAATAAACTTTTATCCCTACAAGTTTCAGGTACTACCAGCCTATGCCCCCACATTATGCACCCTAATTCTTCATACAGCTCCCTTCTTCTATTGAAGTAAGGTTTTAAATTTTGTACTTCACATTCACTGGGCCAGCCGTCCCTAATATAACTCAATATCTTTGACAACTCGACATCTCGCACGGTCTGACGTTTGATCTCATTATAGTCTAATAATAATGACTGTTGCACAAAATGTAAATAAGTTTGCTCTGGCGGTACGGCTATAGTTGATTGTTTACTCTTTAGCGGTAACCTTGAAAACCCGTCAGCCACATTTTGATCCGTGCGCACATATTCTATATTAAATGAATAGGCCGATAAGATGATAGCCCACCTTTGCATTCTGCTCGCGACCATAGTCGGTATGCCCGTGTTCGGACCGAATATTGAAACTAAAGGCTTATGGTCAGTACGTAGTGTGAAATTACGTCCGTACAAATATTGGTGAAACTTATTCACACAAAATATAATCGCTAACGCCTCGCGATGTATTTGGGAGTAATTCTTTTCCGCTTCGGTAAGTGTGCGCGACGCGTAGGCCACCGGCCGCTCGCCACGTTCGCTCGGCTGCGAGAGTAGGGCCCACCCCGCGTGCGCTCGCGTCACAGGTCAATATTAATGGTTTCCTAGGTTCGTAATGCGCTAAAACTTGCGCCCCCGACAATACTTTTTTTATTTCAGCGAAAGATTGTATGTACGGCACAATTCCGCGAGGTATCTGGATTCAGTATATAGGATGAGAGATGCGCAGTAGTGTCCCTTCTGTGGAAAAAAAGTCTCAAAAATGACGAAGTATGGCATCTAACCATTCATATATATGGGAAAGGCCTTTGTTCAGTAGTGGACGTTATTTGGCTGATATGTAAATGACGATATCATCATTTCTAATAAAAAAATAACACTATCCTGAAATTAGCTCCACTAAATGCAGCTACCCTAGGTGTCAGTATCCAAACAGGAGTAAAATGAATTACCCCAATCCACTACAGCGGGTGATTGCGATCGTCACCCACACCTAGCCTTTCATATTCACTTACCTACCTTACATGTGTATATGGATGGTACATTCTGTTTGGTTGTTCGGTCAATAAGTATAGATAACGCCACATACATCTACTCACTATACTGTATATTATTATTGGAGATTTTGAATGCTGTAGTTAAATATTATTGCTCGTGAGATCCATGTGGTTTCCAGCAAAGAAGGTCGGTCTACCTATCTCCACCCATCGCTATCGTAAATGGCAACTGAGGGTAAACACCAAGAGGGTAGGTAACAGCATCCTTCCATATGCTAATATAAACATTCTGCGATGCCAATCCACCTGGCAAGCGTGGTGATTATAACTATATCCCCTTCAGCAGTAGACGTTTAAAGGCTGATGTATGTGTTTGTGCTCCAGCGTATGTGGTTAGTGGTTAATGGCCAACCTTGTGTTAGAGTTGTTCAAGGACCCAAAGGCCTCCAACTTGGCTTAACGGCTACTGCCTAATGACCACAATCGGGACCGATGATATTACGTGCCTTTCAAAGCACGGACTCGCTCAGTTAATCAAATAACACTATGCGGTCACTGATCGCCAGACTGATAGCGCCAAGCATTGCTTGACCTCGCCGATCGTTTACCGATACTGATCGGTGAAGATCGGCATCAGACAACTTACTTAATACAACTTTAGACTAGGACAGAAACTGCGTCACTAATGTCAAAAATTTGTTTTGTTATTCACACTTTAACAGTTTTTTTGTGTCTGGATAATGTCTGTATATAAATATACGGAACTTACTTCCGAGTTGTTCACACGCAAAGGAATTTTAAGAACGAATCAGTAACGAACTACATACTACCTACAGAATTATTGACTTTAATAGAGGGTAAAATACATTTTAAAGCCTCAAAATATTCACAAGTACTAGGTATAACTATCATCACACACAGGCACGAAACTTAGGATATAAAAAAAACTAGCGTTATCGACTTCCACCTTAACTATATTCCACTCAGGGCCTCGTGTTATGTCTATAAAATATACGTTGTTGTATATGTTTCTTCTACATTTTGTTAATGTGTGAACTTTGACTTTATTAGTGCTATACATTAATTGTTATCAGTTTTCTGTTGTGTTAGAGGCAATTGTCTGTTTTGTTACTGTGTGTATTTCACATATAATTAGTCAAAAAAAAAAATTTAAGTCTTCACAGTACACATCCGTAGTAATCTGCGGATGTGTACTGTGAAGAATCCTCTAAAGAGGCGCGCAAGGAAATGCGGTGCGTCTTGATTTCGGGATTTCGGGCTTGGCTCTGGTCAGATATCGGACTGACCCTAGGCCGCCGCCCACAGCCTACGGCTCATGCGGGCTGGAGATCGTTAAGCGCCCTACGGCGCTCGGTGTGCTTCTTGCTGGTGTCGCAACCCTCTCCCGTTTCAACAACTTCATTGCCTACATCAACTGCATGCAAAAGGAAAGACGACCCCCCGTGCACTATCAACCCATTGCCAGAGCCATATTCGAATCAGCCCCAATAAAATTTCCAATACAATTAAAATCTTCGTAAGCACTTTCTTTTTCAGCAAAAATACAATCACTTATCTAAAACTGATATTCCATCCCAGGCCGCTCCAAATTTAATTTTGTTAAGTAGGTCTATTTTTGAAGATAGGAATACGCTGTATTTTATGCGGCCCATCAATCACTTTGTATTGTGTCGCTTTGAGCCTAGCCACGTGGAAACAGGCTCTATCTTTTCTTTCTTTTTGTAAATGTGTTCATGTGCTTGGATTTTGAAATAATGAATATATGAGTGTATGAAGGCCAGAAAACCTATTATATGCTACCAATTTCAAGATGAGGCACGTACGGTTCAGGTTAAAAAAGCCACCGCCTTTGTTTCCGTGTGGTATCGTGTAAGGCTTATAAGGCCCGTGGGTCTTATGAATGAGAAAATAGTATAAATCGCCCGTGTGATAATACAGTGCTATCCCCAATCCGATCGCCACACCTGGTAATTGGGACAATATTTCTTTACGACTTCATTGTTACGGTTTATTAGAATTAGTTGTTCTTGATGTCCAAAAGTCGACAGTGGGCTGATATTATGAAATTAAGGGTACCGTGATAAATAATGCTAGATGTCTGTAAGCGTAATGCACTTCCCAAGCTTCTCATACTATCATTTCTAGTATAAGGATCGAGATTATGAAAGATATTACTATGTTCAGTAGTGACATCGAACACCTCATCCTCTTTTCCCGACTTGTTCTCTGGGCAGCGTATCTAGATCACGTCGACTTATACTTAATTTATTTCTATATCAGTTATTGTTTTGTTGTCACTATCATTCTGTATCAGTTATTGTTTTGTTGTATGTTGTTAAATATAGCAAAAAGAAATGTCTCACTATATTTCTAGATCTGGCTAAAGCTTTTGAGACGGTTACTGTTCCCACCCTGGTAAACAAGTTGCATCAACTCGTCATCCGGGGAAATCAACTCAAGTTGATTCAAGATTATTTATCTGGAAGAATTCTAAAAGTAAAAATTGCGAATTGTATCAGAGCAATAAAAATAAATAGCAATTTTTACTTTTTGAATTCTTCCAGAATAGCTTTTGATAATGATGTTAGAATAGAGATAGGCTGATAGTTAGTAACACGGTTTCTATCTCGCCCCTTGAAAATAGGTCGCAGTACTGACCGTTTTAAGGAGTTAGGAAAAATGCCCTGATCCAGGCATTAATTAAATAGATAAGCAAGTGGATAAGTGGGCAAGATTTTCAGCTCATGAATTAAACAAACCTAATAGCAGGTTAAACAAAGGCCTCCCCCTTAGATTTCCACAACGAGTGGTCATATGCCGCTCTCATCCAACGAAACCCAACGACGTTCACTAGGTCGTCTATCCGCCTGGTTGGAGGTCGTCCCAAGCTGCGTTTTCCGATGCGTCGTCTCCATTCGAGAACCTTTTTGCCCCAACGGTCATCACTACGAGCAATGTTCCCCACCCATAGCCATTTCAGTTTACTAATCCTTTCAGCTATGTAGACAACTTTAATTCTTCTACGGATCTCCTCATTCTTTATTATAATTAATACTATATCATATCTTTGGTTTTGAGGGTAGGTTATTTTTTAATATAGTTTTTAGTTACGGAAGTGTGGAACAGAGGTGAGGTAGTGATGTTCTTCAAAAAGGGTGATAACATCCTGTTGAAGAAATACAGGCCCACCTCGCTTCTGAGCCATGTTTATAAGCCGTTTTTTCAAGGGTCATCACGAATCGTCTCGAGTGCAAGTTTGATGAGTTCCAGCCTCCCGCACAAGCCGGTTTCCCAAAAGGTTTCAGTAGCATATAACACATCCATGCACTGCGGCAGGTTATACAGAAGACTGAGAACTGTGCGTGTTATTTGATCTCCTCCATCCATTCCTCGAATCCATTTTGTTTATTTGTTTAAGTAACTTGTAATAGTAGGATTGAGGTCTCCTTAATATTCGTATTGTTTTCTCCGTATACGTATTTATTCCATTCTACCCCCAGTACGTAGAAATTCTTTGAAATATATTCTGGTTATCTAATTAATGTACCGTGTGGTTGCGGACAAAGAATATCATATTCCTTTCCACCCATGGGTCAATCATAAGTGGACTGATAGTTGATATCAAGAGGATGGGCACCAGCATCTTCCTGTATGCCAATAATAACTGTACTGCGATCACCAATCCGCCTGCCAATATGATATTTACGGATTGAGGTGATGTAATGCCCATGAATTAGTTAGTACACTTATGGGTGAAACATTTTCAAAATTCATGGAGGACAAAAAGTAGAAAAACGTCGAATCATATTTGAGGGAACGCGAATTGTGACAATAGATAATTCTTAAATAATAACAAGAATACATATTATGAAGCATAATAATATTCTAACTCAAAACTTTCGACGTAATCATTCGGCTTGTAACAATAGTTGACATTTTAAAGTTAGTGCATCTCCTCTTGTGATGTAAGTTGTACAGATACTATCAACACGTAGCCTAGAGGGCCCATAAAGTTTCGAGAATTTCGTTGCGAGTCCGTATCGAAGGAACTGAAGTTCGAAACTGACAACCTCACCAGAACACAAGGTACCTTTCTAAATACAGTTTACATCATAGTTTTTGTTAGCCAGGTATCAACTTTAATTACCCATTACACATTTATTAGAAACTTTTAAACTTCTGGTCATACAATAATTCTAATGGCAAAATAAAGAACTATGTAGTTGACAGACTAAAACAACGAAATATAGTTAAAAACTAACAAAAACACGCTTTTAATGAAATGCGAACTGTGAAAGCGTGTTTTTATTAGTTCCATAAGCTATAATTGTATTTTTATAGTTTTAAAGCAAAATTAACCATAAAAACATATAAATTAATTACATAAAGATTCAAATTTATTATTTAAACATGTCTAGTGAATAATAATAACCAGTTATTAGGTTTGTTGTCAAGTAGGCATGATGTCAATATACCAATAATAATCCACTATTGTGCTCTGTGCAAGGTGCCCTAATATGTTTTTCAGGTGCAGTAGAAAAATCTTGAATATGTATCTATTTAATTCTTAGCTTGCTTTCTTTCTCCCTCGTCCTTTCTTTATAAGGATGGTCATGTCAACTCTGTCTTGTTTTTACGTTAACATTTAACATTTAACGTTTAACATGACGTGTCACATATCCCGGGACACTACGTATGTTTGTTGTTATACGCCATAGTTTTAGATCTTCTTTGTGATCTTACTGAGAAAAGATAGTTGTATTACTTCGATCGTGATCTGGTGATTGTTATAAGATAAGATCACCCAATTTACCCCATACATAATTACATAATTATACTCGCAGGAGGTAATAAATATATTTTTACTATATTTTCACTGGAGACAATCTAAAGAGAGTAATTCAGAGTTTCAAATCATACGTTTAAACGTGTTGGTTTATTTGAGATGTATACCTGTGAACTATATTCATAAAATAAGAAAAGTAGTGGAAAAATCGTTGTAACAATTTTTCAAACCAATAGAGCTTCTATACAGAAAATACCTCGAAATGTCGCTGAATAATCACAAGTCACGAACTTGTTCCTTTCAGATATTAATAGCTCAGCATTTTTTCCAAAACGACAACATTTCTCTGAAATAGCGTTTAACGATGTTATTTTTTTTTACCATCGCTATTCATTTTACCTGGCTGAGTATGATCGAGACTCGTGCCACCCACTACGCCTTAGAAATACAGTGAGGTAAAAATGAAATAACATTTGTAATGTTAACGCCAATGAGATTACCTACCATTCTAATTTGTCTGAGGCAGTGAAAATGTGTTAAAAGAAAATGTTAACGTTGATATATAGAGCTAGGGCACGCTGATGTTTTTTTTTTTTCAAAAATTCTATTTATAGTATAATAAAACTACGAATGACTAAGTAATAATAAAACTATGAATAAGTGAAGTACTCGTAAACATCAACATAATTCTAGAAATTCGATTAACGTATTACAAACATGCTCCGAGATTAAATTATTTGGTGAAATTGTCGATAAAAATGGTGATTGCTGAATATTACTGGTAGAAGGTATCTTATTGCAAGAGTCCGGGTAGGTTGGTATCACCGCATTTCCTAGTACAAGACAGCCACGCAGTAGTATATAAACTTTAAAAAGTACTGTGTTCTCGTAAAAAGGGGACTGTAACTACTGAAATTATTGGGCATAAGAAACTAAATAACCAATGTCTCGGGTAACGAGCGTAATGTACAGCACATTACGCTCGTACTAGCACGCAAGACTACTCTTATATATAATTACAACTGTTATGGACAAGCGTGACATGTTCCACCCGGCGTACGACTTGTTCGCCGTGCCGACACTTCAAAGATTGTATAATTATAAGTTATTTTTATAATAATTACAAAGCTTAACTCCTTGAAAAAATAAAAGGGGTAACTAAAACTAGAGAACACTATTTAAGGAAGCAATTTAAGTAGGTAACGTAAATTAAAATTTACACAACACATAGTACTTCTACTCAAGGCCGTTGGCTAGACTATCCCACGTAGGACTAACCGTATTAATATTACAGAGCCCTTTATAATGAAATAACTAACAAGTTTACAAAAAAAAACAGAATTAATCATTTGAAATCTACCGAGAAATTTGGCCGATACCACTTATGCCTGTTGCAACAAGCCACTAGCTCCCTTACACATGGTGGGATTTATTCATCATCATCATATTAACAGCACGTATTTCTCCGCTGCGGGCACGAAACATTTTTTTAATATCAGATTATTATGGCACAGGCCAAATACACAAATATTGTTTTATAATCATATTTTAAAATTAACACCTTTTAAAGACAATTCTTCTCATTCAAAGAAGGAACGAGCATTGATTATCACGCTTGCTCACTGCGTGTTTGCGCTTTCAGATCAATTAATCCAGGTTTCCTCACTATATTTATTTTCTACTAATTCACTACTATATTTTCTTTCACTGTTAAAGTCAGTGGTGTCTTGGATTATCTAAAAACCCAAGCCAATTTTCAATATTGTCATTAGAACTTGAGATAACGCTTTTGTCTAATGACCAACCCTAATTCTCCTTTAACGGTATCAAAAGGTGATCTATTCTGTGCCGAAAACCATTCAGCTTACATTTTCAGGAGAAAAATATAAGCGTAATCAACAAATAACTTTAAAATCTATAGCAGTCCACTGCTGACAAGCCTCGCCTAAGCTGAAGGCAATATTATTTGCTTATCATACAATAATCTAATATCTTATTATAATATATCTATAATATTCTCATCTAATATGAAATTTCGTTTCTATAAATTAAACTAACATCTATATCCATCAAAAATATTTCTGCCCACTCTATACTCGTATTCCGCCGCCAAAACACGTAGGCAACATAAACTTTTAACGCCGGCTAAAAGCAATTTTGTTTCAAAAGGCAAAATATTCTATTCCGTTGGCTATCCTAACATTACTGTTTCAGCGGAGGACAATTGAATTATATCCACAAATATACCCACATGTCCTTGTGGTACAAAACGGTCTACGGTCGGACTTAAGGCGTGCAAGTCACAAATATTCTATACGGCAGGCGGAAAATACTAATACTGATACTTCGCAACCATTAGCGCAACAATAAGGACCAACGCATACCCTAAACCATGTACACTTAGCTTAATTATTTATATAGAGACTAGTGCCCTGTGTAACTGTGTTCCACGATACAGTTGAATGACACGTCTTATTCAAATTATCGTCCGTCTCACAATTTATGTAATATTCGGGTCTATTCCGCGTTTCCCTAATTATCGCTTTGAGCAAAAGTAATGATGAGCAATTAGTTAAACAATATGCTTAGCTACTTTGTTTAATATAATTATTGCAGTAAGGTTTTCTTTTTAATCTCAATTTCAAACCAGATTTTATAAGCTTTAAAACGTGTTAAGGTATAGATTTCCCGTGGGTTTTCTCGGTATTTAGCTTTAACTTAGTGAACGTTCTAAATAATACTCATTCACATATTTTTTAAAGTCTAAAAGTAACAATAACGATATAATAATAATAAATTTCTTGGACTAACAATACACAAATATTGTATTGTTGTAATAATAAATTAATATCACGCTTAAACATTATACAATGAGCGCCACAAATAAAATGAACAAAAATATATTGCATGCTTCCCTATGAAAATAACGATGAGGATAATAGTTGGAACAAATAACATCGATACGTTTTGCTTTATTCATGTATATTTGAGGCCCACTAATGCTTATTTTTATTTTGCCGTGTGGTGCCGGCTCAGAATGCCTCCACCCCATCTCCTCCCATGGGTGTCGTAAAAGTCGACTAAGGGTTTGGCCGGAGGATGGGCAGCAGCGTTCTTCGAGTACATTAACAACTCAACTGCGATCGCCAACCCGCCCGCCAAGCGTGGCGATTATGGCAATACCCCCCAATGAGCCCACAACACATCCTTATCGGTGGTTGTGGTGATCTTTGGGGGAGGCCTGTGTCCAGCAGTGGACTTCATTCGGCCGAAATGATGAATGCTTATTCCTTATTTATAATATCTGCAAGTCTACGTATGAATAAGCAGACGACAGCGTGGAGAGATGCATTATGGAGAGATACATATTAAAATTTAATTGGTCCCATAAATAATGATCCCACACGCAACTATAATATATATGTTTATATTAAGACATAGGCGAAAATAAATATTATGTAAAACATACCTAAGGGTCAGAATACTCCTCTGCATCGCTGTCATCTAGTAACGTACCGGGTACGTAACGTAACGTACAGGAGGCTGGCAGCATTGCCACGTTGGACGGCAATGCTAATTCTTGGTCCAAATAATTAGCAAATAAACTAGGTTGGAAATTTTGTTATCAATATTATAGGCTCTCAGATAATATCGTAGATAACATAATAGTATGTTATTTAAGTTTTGTGGTTCTCAATTATTGTTTGTGTCGATAAGTATAATTGAAAAATGAAAAAATGAAAAATGTTTATTTGCACCTTTAAGTTTACACACATAACATACAGATTTATAGAAAAAAGTAAATACAGGCCAAAGGTAGTAAAGTAACACAATAAAGTTGCAACTGATACCTAAACTAAGATAAATTAATATCTTGTAATATAGGCATCAGCGCCCACCCTCATTATCATTATGCCGATATATTTATCCTAATCTAACACAAATTTCACAACATACAGTGTGAGGAACGTTCAAAGTGCAAGGTAATTAGGAAAGGAAAGAATATGGTAAATTTTGATACATTTGTTTGTTGTGAGTGTGTTATGAATGTAACGGGTGTGTTAGTGGTATTTGATGGGTGTGTGAGTGTATGTGTGGGATTTATAAGTGTATGTGGGGTGTGTGTAATGGTGTAAGCGTGGCGACTGAGGATAAACATAAGGAAATTAATGTAATAAACAAATAAAATGAAATAAATGTGTGAAAGTATACATTACGTTTATGTGTATAATGTATTATTATTTTATATGTTAATAAATTAATTAAGCAGGTACAATTAAAAGATTTTCAGTTTCATCATATGTTAGGGATAGGAGCCAAGTGATCAGTTTCTGTTTACAGTCCCTTTTGGTCAAGGGGAAAATTTGTTTTTTTTTATTAGCTATGTTAATTAGTCTTGGTCCAAGAAACAGGCTAAATCTTTGAGCAAAAGAAGTTCTACAAGGCACAGATCTATATAATTCTAGATGTCTTCTTTTTGTGTTGTCTTTTTCAGTCAGGGTATTTGACTGGACACCAGAGTATTGTCTCATAATTAATAATAATACAAACAGTTTGCGCACAGTTAGCACTTTACAATCCTTGTACAGCTCAGTTGTAGGATAATATCTGTGCTTAAAGAAACTAACCTTTATTATAGCTCTTTGAGCTCTTTCAATTATTATATTGTGCGTTTTTGCAGCACCGCCCCAGCAGGTAATACAGTAAGTTATAACCGCTTGACACAAGGAAAAGTAAATAATTTTCATTGTGTCAGTATTTGCGGAGTGCCTGATTTTTTTAAATAAATATGTAAGTTTCCTAATTCTATTTGAGAGATTGATAATATGATTCTTAAAGTTAAGATTTTTGTCAAATATAATACCTAAATATTTAATAAATTCAACGGGAGTTAAAGGGGGACAAGAGCAACCAACTATTTCAGCGTGACGTCGCTGAATTACGTTACAGAATTACGTCTTGCTAGTAGTGTTATGATGCAGTGATTGTTGTTTCTTAAAGTAGGGTTGAGCTTTACAATAACCGATTCATGCCCGATGTATGTCAGGACAATCCACTCAAAATAAGCTATAAAGTTTTCTTCAAAAAACCATTCCAGACATTTTCTTACATTTATTTGTTTATTTATTCTTTATGCACAAACATGTACAGAGGCGGACTTCATGCCTTATGCATTTCCTACCAGTCTACCTTAGTGTGATGCAGAGATAAAAATCTGGTAGATGTATTATAAAAAGTATTACGACACGACCTATATGACATAGGTGACACAATGACATTTTAGCAATATATTACGCCGAAAGATATATATATATATACATATAATTGTACAATGACACATTGCTCGTAGACCTGATGACCGTTGGAGCAAAAAAGTATTCGAATGAAGACCGAGCACCGGAAAACGCACCGCAGGACGACATCCAACCAGATGAACCGATGGTTTTTGGATGAACCGGTCGTTGTGGAAATATATGGGGGCCTTCGTTCAGCAGTGGATGTCCTTTGGTTTATACGATGGTAATATTAAATGGAGTGAATATTGTAATCACCTTTAAATTGGGTAAAGTCTTAGGTTTTCGTGATTATTACTCATTATAATAAAACAATTTTAAACGGATTATATCGCGTATATTATAGATTTTTGTTTTTCGTGACGTTTCGAATGCTTTGCAGCATTCGTGGTCGCAGGATGACTAAGGTGACATGCGTCGTTACCTTACAATTCTAATTAAAAGTTATTTCTATGCACGCAGTAATCACAGTGTCTTGATGTTTTTAGTGCGGTATTTTGTTTTGTGACTTTATGATTTTAATAACAGGATTCTAAACTGGCGGGCTTCGGGCGGCTTCTGCGACGGGGATGTGGCGCTCTCAAATTGTTACGTAGGAGAACTTTATTCACATGGTGAAGCTCCCCTGCCAGATGGCCAGGATCGCAAATGCCGTGTGCTCTCTGTAACAAAGATTTAGATTTAGAAATGATCATATATTTTAAAGAAATTCCCCCCAAAATGACGACACTATTGTGGAAATCTAAGGGGTAGGCCTTTGTTCAGTAGTGGACGTCTATAGGCCGATATGATGATCCCTTACCACGTGCTTTTTGCACTCAGGACAGTGCCAGGGGGTCATTATTTGGGCCTCATCTGGTATGCCTACGCACTGTCGATGGTACAAAGATCTGCATTTATCACACTTAGCAGCCTCTGTTGGTGAAAGGAATTTGCCAGTTGTCACACTTAGCCATAGTGAATATTCGATCGTTCAAGTTTTCGAGCAATCGAGCAATATCCATATAAATGTCCGCTGAGGTCGATAAGAAAGACGTTTATGGCAGTCTACAGGGTGTCTCTTTATGGCTAGACACCAGTGACCATAGACTTATGCATGACAACAGTAATGGTGCACACCTACTGAAGTTTGGTGATTGTTAATTTTTAGTTGACTAATGAAAGTTAGTTTTTTTTATTTTGTTATCGGGTATATCACTTCTAGGATACAATATACTAGTTTATTTTTATGTTTTGCATTGGACAGAAACACAGGATAATAATATTACTGGTTAATTATACTTATACGTGTATTTTACTAATAAACTTATGGGAATCAAACACTTGTGTTTTTATTTATACCGGAAATGTACACAGAGAGCTTATGGCTGATTCACATTCGCAACGTCGCTATGAATGATCTAGATAGAAGATCTCTACGATGATCTAGATATACAAGTTCCAAATTAATAGGCAAACTAGACTGACGTGATTTATATTTAAAGAGTAAAGATAAAAGCTTTTACACTGATTGTTGGGTTAGGCGGAGTATAAAGGGAAAATTGTATGTATCCCAAGGCATCATACTGATTTTACTTTAACATAAAGGTAAGGTAAGAAAGTAGAAATATTATTAGACGAACGTCGTAAATTCCATCGTTTATAGTCCATAACTAAGTTAGAGTGTGTTTTCTTTATAGTTGTTATACCGTATCATTATAATTCACATCTTTTATGCCTTATTCTAATTTGGGCGTAAAAATATCATCATTATGAAGGTTCCCGTATAATAATTATTAATTCATTGGATGAGAGCGGCATGTGTCCGCTCGTTGTGGAAATCTAAGGGGGAGGCATTTGTTCAGCAGTGGACGTCCTGTGGCTGATATGATGATGATGATGATGAATTATTAATATATAGATATATACAGTGTGTAAGGGAAAACGTACTTAAAATTGGAAAGAGGTTACACTAAGGCATATAATAAAAATAGGAAAGCCATTTATGCCGGAAATAATAGGTTACAGTTGTTGTCTTATTACCTTAAGAGCACGCATTGTATCATAAATAACGCGATCAAACTACCGCGGCGAATGCACGTCACTATTTTAAAAATTTCATTAATCGGTATTAAAATGTTAAATGCTGTAAACTATGGATTAAAAGAATAAATAGAAGCACGAAGTTTTTATTTGCCAAGAAGACATCTTCAGCATTTTGATAACCACGACGTGATTTCACGCACGCGTTATTATTGGATTGATTAGTACCGTTATTTGTGTCAGTGCTACGAGTTTTTGTTCATTAGAAGACAACACATAATTCTAACATATATTCAGAATCATGTACTGAATTCATTGTATCAGTCACTTCACCATTTATAATATTGAACATTTGTATAACTAAAATTAATAATCTCTACATTAATTATCACTTCAAAAGAGGGTTGCTTCTCTATTTCTGCCAATCAAGAATTAAATTTCGTATTTAATCAAGGCTTGTAATAACAAAAGTAACAGATATATGAGGAATATACTCTTCTACAGTGTTTTGTCTGAGGAATTTGTCCCATTTTCTAATGAAGTGCTGTCGATAATATTATCTCCAAAAATGAGGATTTAAGGTATATATTAAAAATCCAGAGGTGCCAGAAAAAGCTCAACCTATCATCCCATGAGCGTCGTACATACTTCTAGGATTAGCCGGAGGATAGGCAGCAGCGTTCTTGGAGTATATTTACAACTCAACTGTGATCGCCGACCACCTGCCAAGCATGGCAATTATGGCACAACCCCCCGATGAATGCACAACACAGACTCAGACCGGTCGTTGTGGTTAATGTCAGTGAACGTCCTTCAGCTGAAATTATGAATAAAAAGCTTAGATAACCAGTAATGATATAAGTATTACTTGTGTGGCACCAACTGAAAAGTGACGTGTTGGAAACCTGTCCTCCTGGAAATTATTAGTTTATTTATATTCTTCTTCTTTGGCACAAATTGAATAAAAAAAAACGTCTCTTTGGTTAAATATGAAATCTATACCTGTAGGCTTATGTGTATAACTTGATATACATATGTATTACAATGACCTAAAGTGAAGGGTGCCCATTACTACATCAAGGTGGAAGTTTTATTTACTTTACATAGAACTGCTCTTTAATGTGTCATAAATAATATTTTGTACACCTTTGGGGTAGTCAATAACTCACTAGCAGATAAGACCAGCTTCCTCACTATTTTGACACAAAAAAGTATATCATAAAGACAGTTTGTGGTGAGCTGTATGTTGAGTGGTGCCAGTGCGAATCCGAACAGAGAGTTGGTCAGGACCAAAGCCCAACCAATTAATAAAGGCTAGCTCCAAGGCTAGAGTGGAACCACGTGAGGGCCCGTAGAGCCCTCAAATGTGGCTTGCCTTCGCCAATCAAAGCTATACAGCTTATGAGCTATATGCTCGGGGTGGAAGGCGTTCAGTAATTGACATTTTAACTTTTCAAGGTACTCGACAAAATAAGATGGAGACACCCTCTTCTTCCTAAGCAATAGGGCTATATGTAAGATCGAATAGTTTTTTTGCCCAAAAACATACTCACCCTAGTGGTACAGCCGTATCATCATCGTCATATTAGCCAGTCCTAATCAATAAATGGTGTTGGTTAATACATATATAGACCCTTATATATTATTATTAACATAAAAATACAGCATATTCTTGTACGGATTTCAAAACAGTGCTTTTTTTTAAATATTTTTTTTTTGTTTGGCTATGAATTCTAATTTTAAATTTAACTTATTTTATAAACATGGTTTTCATTATTCAAAATCAGTCTTATGTGTATTGCTTATTGCTTACTGTTGTTTTCATCACGTTTGAATATTTTTCGTCGTCATGGATGATACGTTGAAAATTCAAGAATTATGAAATGGGAGTACCGTCGTGGAAGCAACGCGGCACAAGCGGCATCCAACATCAACGATGTTTACGGAGCGAACCCGTTATTGGTTTGCCCGCTTCCATTCTGGAAATTTCCATATGAAAAATGAACCTCGTGGTCGTCCGAAAACTTTGGTCGACAATGACGAATAAAAGGCGATTGTGGAAGCTGATGATACTCAATCTACGGCAGCCGCTTTCGACGTTAGCATCAAAACAATATTGGTCTATTTTCGTCAAATTGACAAGATAAAAAGCTTAACAAATGGATGCTCTACGAACTTAACGATCATCAGCGCAACGTACGCGTCGAGGCCTGCCTTGTGCTTCTCAACAAGCACAAAAACGAAGGAATTTTGAATCGCATTGTTACCTGTAATGAAAAATGGATTCTGTTTGACAATCGCAAGCACTCAGCAAGTTAGTTAAATCCTGGTTCAGCAGGATAATAGTATGTATCAATGCCAGAAACTAAAAATGAGTCCTAGAAAAGTAAAAAAAGCGATGTTCACTGTTTGGTGGTCTAATGCCGGTGTAATTCATCACAGCTTATTACCAAACGGACTGAACATTACTGCGGATGTGTACTGTGAAGAATGACTACTATGATGGAAAAGCTCACACATCTGCAACCAGATTTGATTAATCGCTCGTCCCCGCTGCTCCTGCATGACAACGCGTGACCCCTGGAGTATGGGGTCACGCGTTGAATTGTGGACAACTGGACGGTCTCCAAGCTACCGGAGCTTGGGTTGAAAGCTTTTCGTCACCCACCGTACTCACCAGACCTTGCGCCTACAGACTACGACTGCTACTTTTTCCAGAATTTGGAATACTTTTTGGCTGGGAAAGATTCAATACCCGACAGGCAGTCATCATCATCATCATATCAGCCACTGGGCGTCTATTGCTGAACAAAGGCCTCCCCCTTAGATTTCCAGAACGAGCGGTTATATGCCGCCCTCATCCAACGACTCCCAGCAACCTTCACCAGGTCGTCTGTCCACCTCGTCCCACGCTGCGTTTTCTGGTGCGCGGTTTCCTCTCGAGAATCTTTTTGCCGCAACGGCCATCATTTCTACGAGCTATGTGCCCCGCCCATTGCCAATTCAGTTTACTAATCCTTTCAGCTATGTCGACAACTTTAGTTCTTCGATTCGATCTCATAGAGAAATACCAAGCATAGCTCTCTCCATAGCTCGTCGAGTGACCGTGAGCTTTCTTATGAGGTCCATTGTGAGTGACCACGTCTCTGTGCCATATGTCATCACTGGTTAAAGTCTTTCGTCTTGAGGCATTGCGTTATTGCTGACGAAAAGACGTTGAGAAGTTTCCCAAATGCTGCCCAGGTCAGTCTGATTCGACGATTGACCTCTTTCTCGAAGGTGTACCTACCTAACTGGACAGTTTGTCATCAGTTCTACGAACTATATGCCCCGCCCATTGCCACTTCAGTTTACTAATCCTTTCAGCTATGTCGGCAACTTTAGTTCTTCTACGGATGACACATTACGGATCATTTGAAGCAGTTCCAACCAGTATCCAAATGTTTCCAACAGTAAAGAAAACAGTTTATAACTGTTAACAAATGAATGTGGACGTTTCTCAACAAAACATTTAGTTACCTTATGCTACTAAACAAAACTAAATTGTTTAAAACTGTTTCAACTGTTGTGAACACCGGTGTGGGAGCACCTTCATCCAAAATACCATATTGGACGAGAATATACGTTGTACCAGGGTATATACGTTGAACTACCATTGTCTTTTATCCTCAAACATAGGAACTGAAATGTTTAGAGATAAAACGTTACCTTATCGATACTTTGGTATATATAACTATTCCAATATGCGAAGTATTCTGAGCTCTGTGCACAGGATATAACTTTATCAATAAACTTTTCCTGTTATATTCTGCAGGTGTCTATGAAATACGGGAAAACAAAATTTTATAATCAACAAAACTATCGCCTAACTGCGAACATATGGGGACGAAAATGTTTGAAACGAGTTTATTTAATACGCTGTGCTGCTCGTAATGAGCTTTTCTGTGAACTTGCAACAGATAAAGTTTATCAATTTGTCAGAACTCGGTTGTGGTGACGAAATTAGATGATACTTTTTTTATAGAAGACATTTACCTACATTTAATACTCAAATAATCACAGACGTTGCTACTGTTCGATACTGCGCGCGAACGAGTAATGCAAAAATAAATGCGAAAAGTAATTAGTAGTATTGGGTCAGCATATTACATTATACTCTTTCATAACTTAACCTTCACTTTGATGACCAAAACAGACCTTTATTTTGACCAGTCAAACCACTGCTAAGCAGTTAGTGTTTCTAGAGATATGATCAGCATAAAAAATGCCAATATTTGTGTTAATTTCAAAATAATAATTACAAATTGAAATCTAAACCCATAAAAAACAAATTTCTGATGCAAAACAACAACTTTAATTTTTTATAACCTCCATAAATTATTTTATAATAACATCTTTCCCTGGCATCTTAATAAAATCTGATAAGGTTACCGTTAGTAGTAGACACTAATGGCCTATACGTACACGTAACAAAAAAAAATTGTGCGTCAGGTCAACGCATGTATGGGGGGGATTGGCCATGATTTAAAGTTTCTGCCTCGTAAGTGTAGTCGTAAGGGTAACTTTTTTTATATAATATATTGAATAGACTTGCGTTTGAGCACTATCTCACCTGATATTAAGCAATGATTCGGTGGAAGAAACATATTCATTTTAAATAACCTCATAGCTAGAGCACGCCCATTCTATACATGAAGTGTAGAAGTATTCAAATCGACGGCACGATTGATGAATGGCTAAATTAAATCACTTTCTGCCCTACGTGTCGCAGGTTTAATCCCCACACGAAACAAATATTGGTATAATCCTCAAATAGTTGTTTCAGGCCTGGGTGTTTTTGAGATTGTTTTCTGTAAACTGTACCCACGTTACACGTGAAAACCTGGAGGACGGTCTCGTTTATTAAAAAAAAAAATACGGTTAACAATTTACTAATATAAACTAATATTTATATACAGATACAGTTAGTTCATGATATAAGAAATACACCTAACATTACTTAATATTTTAGAACGATGACAAATAGGTGGTAAGCCTAGTGATTTGTAGTTAATAATAACCCAGGTAAAATAGGTTGTGTAACAAGAGACAGTGCAGTGGCTGATACAGTCGGCTGCTGCGCTCCGGGTCGTGGGTTCGATTCCCGCACGGAACAAATATTTGTATGATCTGCAGGTAGTTGTTCCGGGTCTGGGTGTATTGTATGTGGAATTCATGTCTGTAAACGCACCCACGACACAGGAGAAATCCTAGTGCGGGGCAACGTTTTTTTTAAAGAAGAAAAAAATTCAATCATAGTAAATGTATGTGCATGAGCGATCTAATCCAAGTAAACAAGCATTTTCAATTAGTTTATCAAAACAAAATAAATTAAATAAACCTGGCTTATACCACTTTACATATGGTCGTATTAGTTGTCGAAATACTAACATCGAACTAGACAGAATTTAAATTTAAATCAAACATGGAGTAGCTCTACCAAGCAGCTCAAGTCGATCTGCAGTCAGATGCCAATTAGCAATGTTGACGTAAGCAACTAGTGCTTGATGCTCAGATGCTCGCTTCACTAGTGCATATAATCTGCATTGGCGTATAAACGTTCGGTCATATCGAATTTTTATATTTTGTAAGTACCGGTCAGTGGACTACTTGGATATGTTCAGTTCCACATTTTAGTTGGTTTACCAATAAGTATGACGATATTATCATATTTGGCTTTTTAAAATCATACATACGTTCATACATAATCAGCTTACTATTGTTCCACTGCTGGGCACGGGTCTATTCTCAGGATGAAAAAGGTTAGGCCTTGGTCCACCACGCTGGCCTAGTGCGGGTTGGCGGGTTCTTATTAAATATCACATCATATTATTCACTAAGAGCCTTAGCTAGCTAAAACTAAACGCAATATGAAATCTAATTATCTATGTGTAATTTGCCGTTATTGAGTGATTGCAAAATGTATGCCCGATTCAAACCCATTTTCAAACCTTTCATTGTCATTCCGTACTCTTATTACAAGCTGTGGAACTGTGAAAGCGTCATGCTCCAGAAGTACAGCCCAGAGCGATATCGGGAAAACCCGATGGAGGGGCCGATCCCGCTTGGTGAAGATTAAACGTCGCCGGGGTAAAAACCACCCCAGCATCCATGTCCAAACGCCTCAGCCTCTACCTTTGCTGAATGCCCCGGAGGTCGCGGGCGTGCTTCATCCCCCAATCTGCGTGCTCATACTGAGCTGCCTCAGAAAGACGGCGACACGCACGTAGTCACACACAGCGCACAGAGAGGCTTCAGGGGAATCCTTTAAAATCCCCTCTCCCAAGATATGCCTGGTGGGGTGGACCTCTATACAGTCACCTCTCCGGGGATTATCGCTTTACAATCATCCCTCCGAGATTTGCCTAAAGGCACCTACCTAGTGAGGTTCTTCTCCAAATCTTCCCCATTCGGTGCTGAAGATGAGCACTTCGATGGTTAGACGATAAGAGACCCATTCGCCAATCCCCGCGTGGAGAAAGACCATAATGGACAGGATGAACAAAAACAGGAACTACCCCAGTAACCGTAATGTGTCCGGAAGAATATAGCACCACTCCATCTCGTCCCATGGATGTGTAACAGGCAACTAAGGGACTCTAGCAACGGCATCCCTTCGGTGGAACAATAGCCATACTGCACTCACCAACCGTAGAACAAGCGTAGAACTGGAAAATTCCTCCGCAAAATAACGACACAACTGTGGAAATCTATAAGGGAGGCCTCTGTTCAGCAGTGGGCTTAAAAACATAGTGTGGACAAGATTTAATTATTAAAAGATACGAGCTTGTCGCGATTGGTTTGTGTACGGTCGCATCGGACGCCTGTCGTTTTATGCAAAGAGTTCTCATTCAACTACGCTCCTAAATGAACCTCCCATCAAACTTAGTAGGTAATATCATCGGGTTTTCCCACAGAATTACCCAATGCAAGTTTATACTTATTGCTTATAATCCGCGCTATCAGGTGATCACATCTCGTGGCTTATGACGACGTAAAACTAGTTACGTTTATGACTCAACTTATTAAACTTACGGATTTTCGGATCGCTGAATGGAATTGGAATATTGCTATTTCGCTAAAAGCTGATAGTGATGTTACTTACCCGTGCAGATATTATCTGTTCAATCAGCAAATGTGTTTGATTTGATATACGAACTATGCCGGTTACTATGAATCAAATGAAGCCGTTGTTCCGGAAAAATTGCTTACTCGAAAATGCTGCTATGCTTTAAATAAAGATTTAATGTATATTTAAGATTTTTTTGTATAAGTGGAGGGTAAGCGATTATCTGGATCACTTATGATAAGTTATCCCCCTCATAAATATCCGCAACACCGGAGAAGTCGCGTTCGTGCGTTGCCAATCTATTAAGTATATTATAAGGGTTTTGATGGAGAGGGGAGGTAAAGGAGAAGCAGAGGAGTGGGCTTCAGGTATTCGTTATTCATCGCATTAAACGCAACAACACAATGATGCTACTTTACACTGATATTCTTAAAATCAAATCTCTTCCGAAAATCGGCTTTCTCGACCAGACAATCTTCGATTTTTTAACTACTGACTACGGCAGGGCTGTAAAATAATAAAAAGCTTTTAGGTGACTTTATTTCATATTTAGCTTGCTATTATTAAAAGAGTTCTAATATAATTTCCTTTTCAACCGTATATTACTTTTACCTCTCTTAATGAAGGCGAATTCCAAATATTTAACGGTATTGCTGCAAAGTACAGCCAAGCAACTGACTTTAACAACTGAATCTATTACCTCATTAAATATAAGCATCTGAATATTGCCATTCGCAATATAATGATCCCAATGCAGAGGGGGCTTTTCTCGAACTGCTTTACGAGAATCAGAATTTGCAATATCACTACGCTAATATTCGCTGTCTTCTTAGTTTTAATATATATAAATCACCTGACAAATATTGTGATAATAACACTTGACATTTTATTAATATTAAAAGTCGATTAGGCTCTTTAAATAATTACTTCATTAAGGAAATTTCTTTGACGATTTTTCATGGCATTTTTCTAGTTAAAATATACTTAAATTCAGCAACTACTCCCAAGAAGGGTTAAGAGACGTATAACAGACTTCCCAAACTTTGATGAGAAGAAAGGAGACTGAGATGTTCGGGCGAAATTAATGAAACAAGTTGAAATGTAATTTTAAAAATGATTATATTCTTCTATTTTAGAATGTAAAACATCAGGTTAATTACAATCTGATAAGATAAATAAAAAAAAAGATAACTTTATGAATACGACAGAATTTTTTTAGGTTGATTAATTTAAATGAGTTAATGACTTCAAATAACTAAACATGGAAAACGTGAGAAACAGATGATTAATTAAATCGATTATAGCAAAACCGCCCCAATGAGCCCACAACACCAACGCAATCCAGTAGTTGTGGCAATATTTGGGAGAGGCCTGTGTCCAGCAGTGGACGTATTTTCGGCTGAAATTATGGATGATGACGGAAAATCTACTTACGCGAGTAACCGGGTCTCGCTTGGATTTCAAAAATCGCCTATTGATTGGATATTGACACCATGGATCGCTGTATGAATTAACAGCGATCCATGGTGTCAATCCAATCAATCAAAGCTGTAACATATAAATCAGACGAGTCTTGGATATTCGTTATCCGTGTGGATTAAAAAGAAAAATTAAAAATATAGCACCACTCCATCTCCTCCCGTGGATCTCGTAAAAGGCGACTAAGGGTAGGGTAGGGGTAAGGGTGCTTCTCGACGCTAGTACTCTGTGACGGCGTGGTACTACCCGGCACCCTGATCAGCTATAAACAGCGGCAGCAGACGTGACAGCAGCTATAACACAGTCAAGGATCCACCGGTGGCAAATCGCCAAAAAATGCTATCAAGTACGTAAGGCATTCGCCCGCCTATCGCTACTTGTTTATGGATCCATAGTTACTAGCGCCAGTAGCTATCATGTAGCTGTATAAGTGTAATTTTTTGTTCGTTGATCGTCCGACAGAGAGTGCGTCAGATATTTTCGGCTGTTTAATCGCTATCGGCAAATACTTAATACCAAAATGAGGTTTGAGAGTCTGCGCGATTTACGTTTGTCGCAGACAGTCTGCGACAGTCGTTAATCGCGCAATCAGCCCTCCGGTGTAACCAGCTCATTTACAACGTCATAGTCAACCGATGTCTCTCCCACGCCAATAATGTATAAATAATTATATGTCAATTCTAGAATCGACAGCTTTTCAATTAACTTTTCTTTAATATTATTTACAAAAGCAGCTCACTATCTTGACACTGCATTATTCCTTCTAAATGTCTGACTAAAAACAATCACCCCTCCAGTGTTTACATCTGAATATTCAAAAACTCCACTCAAATTATGGAGGACAACAACCAAAAGAGGCCTTTTAAAAAATTATATTATAAATTGGAAGTACGTATTCCCCGAGCCCAACGTGAACGATACTCAAACACAGAAAACATCGAATAACAAAAAGAAAATTATACATATTTAATGCGTAGCAGCCGTTTTCCATGACCTCCTTGAGCACCAAAAAGCGTTAAGAGACCCTTTGTAAAAGGCCCCGATGTATTTTTTTATTATTTTTCTTTGTCTCAAGCGTTCAGAAGTACGCCCCGTCTGTTAAAATAAAATATTCGACCCGTGAAATAATTGCGGCGGTAATTTTAGCCGTCATTTAGAAACGTTTTATTATTGCGGGAGACAAAAAAATATAAGTGGTTCTTCGTTAATTTTGGATAATTATTACGCGTCAGTTCTTATGAAATGGCACGAGTAAAAAATGGAAAGTTGAGGAATGGAGATAAATTTTGATAGTAAATGTTTGAACTTGTAAATTAAAATAAGTTATTATCTAACTACGAATAAAATTCGAGAAATAGACTAGTCTCAAGATGAAAATAAAATGCGTGTTAAGAATTTAAGTTACATTTATAAGAATTCAAGTTCATTTGAGCCTTATCAGGTTCTCTGCTGAATTTTGTGGGGGAATTCACCAGTAATCACCACGCTTGGTGAACGTATTGCTGTTCCACACAAGGGACGCTGCTGCCCATCCCTCTGGTTTAGAGTCCTTTACGGCCGAATACTGAAACGCCAGTTGATATTAAGTCCAGCTTTAACTATTTGAGCCCCCAGTTTTGTACCGAAAACAAGTTTCTCGAATAGTTAAAGCGGGATTTAATATTAACTGGTGTTACTCGCCTTTTACGACATTCCCGGGAGGAAATGGAGTGGTGCTATATTCTTAATCCGGACACCATACGGATAAAAAGATAGAATAGAAGGTATTTTAAATATCGTAAGAACTAGCTAATCCAATTTCATTATTATCAATTAAATTAGCGAAGAAAATCATCGAGAATAAACCTGAATCTAATGATGAAATCGCCAACACACAGTGAGCAAGCGGTGATCAGTGCTGGTGCAAACTCTGCGGTGATCAATGTTTGTGCAAATTCTCCGGTATGACAGTACCTGTGCTGATATTATTGTCATTATTGAGCTTGTTTTGAACCAAACTATTGAAAGCGCCATCTCATGAAAAATAATAAAACCACAGTCGCGGCTAGAAAGTGGAAACATTCAAAAGCGGAACATTCAGATACCGTTCGCTAGATGTCACGCTGTTCTCAGTGGTATGCTGTCAACCCCTGAAAGCCCCTACTGTACTAGTAAAGCTGAAAATTAACAACAGATGGCAGCCCTATGCGTCTTATCGTATCAAACAGGTGTATTTAATCACGATTTTCTAGATCATATAATATAATAACATAACATCGCATATTAAGGAATTGTAACTGCAATCAAATAATTACACTTTTACAATTACAGAAGCATTTTCTTTTTATTGGACGTAGTTATATGAAAAGCATCCAACCGACAAAATACTATTTTAGAGATATAAGTAATTGTAGACGTTTGTCTCGGTATTCAATGATTATGTCTTACTTCGATTTGCTAGTAATGTTGCATGAATATAGACTTATGATATAAATATAACTACATCTTTGGCCAAAGAATAAGCATTGCCATTCAACGTGGCAATGCTGCCAGCCTTCTAGGAACATTATCAGCTGACAGCGATGAGGAGATATTCTTTGACGCCTAAGTACATAGTATTCTTTTATATATATATTATATATGTAGTTATTTTTTTATGTTTAGTGTAATCATAAATAATGTATATATATTTAGTTTTAATCTATAAAAGCATAGATATTAACTACATCTGTGCTAAAGATTGTTTTCACTTGTAGCAGGTATTTTTAACACGCTTTTATTAGCTTAGTATGAATCTATGTAACGGATTATTGAACTCGATTTTCATCCCCTTCAAAACGTTGGATTGATTCGAAACTTCACACACTTATTAAGGACCAATAATAATGCAATCATTTAAATATGGCTACCGTTTCACAGAAGGGACGCTGCTGCCCATCCCTCTGGTTTAGATTCCCTTAGTCGCCTTTTATGACATCCACGGGAGGGACACCACACGAACAGTTAGTTAGCCGCACAAAAAAATTGAAAATAAACAATGGTAAAAAAAACACGATTTTGTAGACAACCGAACTAATAAGTAGAAAATAATTTTCAATAAGTTTAAAATAAGAATAGAGAGATTAACTAAAAACAAATATTTTATTGTAAGAAAGCACCCCACTGCTTTATCAGATATTCTACAAATATTCACAAACACATTTACAATAATTGACATCAAGCACCCCACGCTTTTTTAGATTATTTTTTTTGTAAATCACTCTATTCTTATTTCAAACTTATTGAAAATTATTTTCTACTTTCTAGTTCAGTTATCTACAAAAGCATGTTTCTTTTGTTTTTTTAACTGTTATTTATTTATAACAGTCCGGCTAGGTAGGTACCGCCGCAGTGCACTAAATTCGGCGCCAAGCAGTAGTGTTTAAATCTTAGACATTACTGTATTCCGAGCAGGAGGCGACTGTAACTAAATCATAAAAGACTAAAAACTTGTCTTGAGGTGACGAGTGCAGTGTGATTCTCCGAAGGGAATAGTCCTGGGTAGCATGGGCAGGCATGACGCTGACCACCACGCTAGTTGAATATTTTATTTTTTATTTAGCCGTCAAGATCCACAGAACTTGAATTCATCTTTATAAATCAAAATAGTTTTAATTTAAATAAAAATATCATTGCACCTGCCAAGTCGTCGTGCCTAAAATTGACAGATAGAGAATGCCTACGACATTAAGTCAGCCGTAAATCTGTCGCATAAAGAATAAATAAATACATAATGTAGTTCAAACGAAATGGTCTCCATCTTCAAATTTAATTTTAAATGGTTACTATATGTGATATACTCCACAAAATGACGACACAACTATAGGAATCTATGGGGGATGCCTTTGTTCAGTAGTGGACGTATTAATGTCTGATATGGTGATAATGATGTAATATGGTCTAAATATATTCGGTCTTAAGTATATAATACCGGTCGCTGTGACGATGTTTGGGGGAGGTCAACAGTGGACGTTTTCGGCTAAAATGATGATGATGAATGGTCACTGGGTACATAGTATGCGTACCTAATGCCCGATATATATAAAAAAACATTTTACCAGTGGGATTATATGCAGAACGTTGCGCAAAATAGTTCATAAAGAAGCCAAATTCAACAGCCAGCGGAAGCTAAAAATGGATCATAGTTTCCCGAGCGACAATACAAAGTCGTATTTTTGACCTATACGAGTAAATATCCGTTTTCATTTTATTTTACCCATTCGCATTCGTATTGTGTTGTTAGTATAGCACGTAAATCTCACATGCACATACAAATATATATTGTGAACTTAATCGGTCATAGTGAGATCATCCTGAGAGAGAGAGAGAGAGATTGATTTTTTAACTGTAACGACGCCTTTCTGTTTATTCATCTGCGACCACGAATCCTGCAGTGTTCAAAACGTAAGGAAAAAGTAAAAATCTATAATATACGCGATGTAATCCGTTATAAAATGTTTTATTATAAACCAGAATACATTTCTTTCTACAAACCTCTCTTTTATTTAATTTTGAAACTAACCCTCTCTCCCGTAGTACTATTGACAGTGGCAGTTCTGTAAACTGTTTTGACTATAAATATTGACAGCACGGTTAGCTCAGGCGCCAAGCGATTGGTGTTTTGGACTACGTGTCGCGGGTTCTACGTTCTTTAGTTTTGATTCTCGATCTGTAATACTGGCCTAAGTACTATTTGAATACAGAACAAAAAGAGTTTTAAACGAAAAAAATTGACTATTGTTTAATCATCACTTACTGTAAATATTTAGACATGTTTGTCTTATTTAAGATGTTTACTTAGTGTTATGAAAGCATCCTTCTGCCGCTTGCTGAAAAAAGCCCAACATACATTTTGTCTAACGAATGAGTGGACAGTGAACTACTTTTAGTACCCTAGAGAATCACGACCGCGGGTCAGGTTTGCTTTAAAAGTGCTTTTGTGAATTTTTTACATAGTAACTACTTAACATTAGAAGATTTTACTTTGAGCTTGCGGTGAAACGGGAGGTAGCAGTATGTGACCTCTATTTTATTCAACACTAGAAGATATCCGTGACTTGGTCGGTGTTCTTCTTAAGGGAACTTGATATCCAGTGTCGTATTCCACAACATAAATTTATTATTACAGTGTTATTATCTGTCTTCAAGGATTAATATCCTCTACAATGAGTAACCCGGTCTTTTGATAAGCTTACTTGGGGACATGCGTCCAACACCCAGAGGTCCTTTAAAGAATTATCATTATTCTTATTATTTAAGTACCTACGATTGTATATAATACACTTAAAATATATTGTTTTAAAGTTTCTGACGAAACCCAATGGTTTAGATATATTTTAAATGTATGAATATCCTCTTATATCAAAGGTAAACAGAGTCGAACCCTATCCACACAATGCCCGATTATCCCTTGTTTGGAAATCTTAGAAACTAGATAACAACTGCGAAGCGTAAGATGTGTTGAACGATTACATAATTATCCTTGATATTAGGTAAATGTTACAAAAGTGAGTGGAAATCTAAACTAGGTAACACAACACAATATCACTCTATAATGAATTTACATTATATACATAATAGTAAATATTTATATCTCCATAAGTATAGAGATATAAAGATTTATTAATGTAAATGTATGTTTGTCAGTACAACCGACATGTTTTTGTTTAACGTTTCGCCACACTAGTGATTCTCTGGTATCATGGATGCGTGTACAGACACAAATTCCAATCACAATACACCCAGACCCATAACAACTACCTACAGAGCATACAAATATTTGTGCCGTGCGGGAATCGAATGCACGACCCGGAGCGCAGCAGCCGACTGTATCAGCCACTGCACCAACCGTGGCGTCTAGATAGAATTTAAGATTCAGTCACGCCAATCATTAATTCATTAGAGGAATCTTATTCGCTATGCGATTGAATTATGTTTCGAACTCGCTAGAAATTAATAAAACGCTATACTCATAATCCAGGTTTCAAGTGACCGCCTATGCAAAGCCATACTCATAATTATGGTCTCAAGCGGTACCTATGTAAGGTAAATATTAACGAACACATACGTTTTGTGATTCACGTCCCTTTGTAAACGTGGTACGTCAAATATTCGCGTATAACGAAAACGTAAACCGATAAATACACATCGCTAAACCCAAAATGCGCTCGGGTGGACCTATGTAAACAAATTGCAATGTAAGTAAACATAGTCCGGTAGCGCCCTGGGCACACCATGCCATAGCGATTTTCGTCAATCGCCCGAAACAAAGGACCGGGGTGAATATTAAAGGGCTGTGACACTCGAGCAGGTTTTTCATCAGGCGACGAGACACCAGTGTGCCTCTTTCAAACCCTCCTTTTGAGATCCCGCGCAAGATTAGGCACTAGTTCTTATGGTGTGACCGTAGTGACGTTATGGTGTATTAATATTACAAGACCCTAAATCTCTATCGACAGAATGTTAATCTCCTCACATTGTAAAGTAATAAAAAAACATAATATTAAAATGTAAAATAGCTAGCTAAACAAATCGGTTTCAAAATTGTATGTGTAAAATTATAGGCATTATGTAAGGAAATCCCAGATTGTTTACCTACTAACTTAACTTAAATATGAATTTATACATATACTGACTTGAATATTGTAATCCATTAAAGGTCCAAGTGTTCTGGGGCATCTGTGGAGAGCCCAATGTCACCAAATTAATAGAGAGCCGATTTATTAATATAATTGGCACATTTAATACAGTATTGAAATCATAAACAATAAAATATTGCTCATATTTTATTATAATAAAACACTTTTAAACGGATTATATCGCGTATATTTTAGATTTTTCCTGACGTTTCGAATACTTTGCAGCATTCGTGGTCGCAGGATGACTAAGGTGACAGGCATCGTTACAGATTTTAAAAAGTTATTTTATTTTATCTATAATCCATAGAATCCGTTTAAAAGTGTTTTATTATAATGTGTAATAATCGCGAAAATCTAAGACGCTCCTATTTTATTTAATATTAAATTGTCGACGTAAAGCGAACGAATAAAATACCGACATCATATACAGCACTAGCTCGTTATTCCACGTCATCACTAGTATAGTGCGGCGCGACGCCCGCCACTCGACACCGCGATGATTCAGCATTCTCAATCCAAAAGCCTTTTACGATTCCACTCTTTCATTCTCACCGAGTGAATTCGACTCCGTTCCCACGCAGTTTAAACGCGAGGTTACAATAAACACCCACAGTTTCCGCTCATTCATTCATTGGCTACCAGATTTGACTGCTACTTTTAGATGTATGAGCCAATCCGTTTCATGTTAATAAAAACATGATTCAACCCTTTTTGGAGCTTAGTGTTCACCTTACTTAGGGGTGGCGGTTACTATCTTGCTAATTTTACTCATTAACAAACATTTAATCAAAACTAAACGGAACTTCTATTATCTTTTTATTTTTTGATATTGCTAAACCAAAATATCACTTCCATACACAGTACAGAAACGTTAGTAATCCTATCCAACTAAGCTAAATATGCTTGTGCTAGTGAAATTTTACCAAGACAAGTCATCATATCAGCCATACAACGTCCACTACGTAACAAAGGCTTCCCCCATAGATTTCCTCAACTGTGTCATCATATTGGGGGGAATTTGCCAGTTCTCACGGTTGGCAGACGGGTTGGTGAGCGCAGAATGGCTACTGTTCCACAGAAAGGACGCTGCTGCCCATCCACTTGGCTTAGAGTCCCTTATTCGCCTTTTACGACCTCTATGGGAGCAGATGGAGTGGTGCTATATTCTTAATCCGGACACCACACGAAGACAAGTGTTTTAGAATAATTTAGATTGTGGCGAATTGTAAGAATACAAATTTTGAACTTCATTCCCACACATCCATCTATATGAAACGTCAGCTGATGTTCACACATCGAGATGTTCGTATATGTTCACGCGTCGACTACTGTCTACTGTCCCTCTCGTACTTGTTCATAACGTATATTCAAACTCTTTTCTAAATTATTTTCCTGGCTCATTTACTCCGTAAGCGTGTGGTTGATATTAGAGATCCAGGACCCACACTCAGCCTTAAACAAGTCTCGTGTGGAAAAGAAGGTCCTGAGGGACACGCAGCTATATAGAAGCTGAATAATGGATCATCAGTCCTGTACGCTCCATTTTACTCGAACTGTTCTCCTTCTGAAGTATGATGAATCTGTAGTTTTATTCATTTAATTAAACGTCTATGTACATTGATGTACACAAGACGGACTTAATGCCATGAGGCATAATGGCCATTCTATGAAAGAGTATTCTCAGCAAAAAAAAACATTACATTGTTCAACCAAAACTCTGTGCAACTAAAGAATTGCAGTGGTCTGATTCAGACTAAAGGAAATTGGCTAAATTGGGACCATTTTGTACTGTGAACCGAACTTTGTTACATAACGAAAGTTTTACACTGACCGACCAATTTAAGTTTGTGACTTACTATTGGCTCGAATTCTCTTAACTGGACCATATACTGTTTTACGATTTATGTTCAGATGTTTCGAACCTCTGCCACCGCTCACTTACGAGTAAGTAGAATAATTTTGCTGTGACATAGCGTGCTGCATTTCAGGATCCAAATAGTGAACTAGTAAATGAAATTGTGTACGTAAATTAATTTGCATTCTGCATAAACATTAAGTTTTGCTTAATTTATATAATAACTAAATAAGCACATCCACTGCAGTTATAAAATACCTGTGTGACATTGCATATAATATGCAGGAGAGTCGCCTAAATGTGGATGATGATGTCTTGGTTTAGACCCTGGGATAATACGAAATTAATGCCTGAGACTGCTACGACTGGGAGTAAGAGAATGATAGAAGGTTAGCTGGATATTGTGAACGCATTACGATACACGTTAGATTGTAATGCACTAAATGAAAAGGATACAAAAAAAGGTCACATTCTATGATAGATTAGAAGTAAGATCCTTTGATGCTAAGACAAATAGGTACCTACACTAATCATCTACAGTGCACGCCGTATATAACATTGGTTTTTTTATGATACGTTATTTATTTAGTATATACCTATTTGCATATTTATGATTTCAATCAGAATAACTAAGACTTCAGACATATTATATCATACCTTCAAAAGCCTTACTTATACTTGGCGATACATCCCATATCGCGAAAAATCTTAATAAATATAAGCATCAATCAAGTGAGTGGTATGAGTCAAATGAAAAATGGCGATTGCCATTAAAATGTAAACGCACAATGGTGGCGAAACGCGACGCTCCGTAATTACAACGTTTAACTTGCATCAATCATCGGACGGATTTCGGTTTCGTTTTATTACGTTCTGTAACTTTATTTTATGTTTTGATAGAGTTGAGAGTATGATCCCGGATCATCAGAGACAATTTTTATTGTATAGTCTAACGTTCGGTACGTATATAGGACTATTAATTAAAATATTATTCTAAACAATGCTTTTGTAAACATCGACACGAAAAAATAATTTCTGATAATTAAATTAAAATAAACCATTATTTATTCAGTTAAAAATAAAAATTCTTTTGATCTTATTTATATATAGGTGAAAATGGAAGCACATTATTGCTCGGATATATATCGCTCGAAATCGCTGAAAATAATAAAAAGTCCGAAGAGTTTAAAGCATGTTAAAGGATGCCGATTTTATTTATATTTTAATCCTAATGACCGCTACAATAAATGGTTATGGGAAATATTGCCATAATCATCGTACTTCGGGTTGGTGATGCAGCCAGCGGCCAGCGTAGTGGACTAAGGCCTAACCTTATCATCGTGAGAAAAAACCGTGCCCAACCGTAGGACGGTGGGCTGATTATGATGCATACTGTTGTACACGGCAGAAAACTGCTATTCAACGTTTTGTTATAATATTATCTTAGTCACATTTTCCAATAATTTACAGAATATTAACTATCGGTTTAGTTTTTAACTCCATATTTTCCATATTTCCATATTTTCCCAAAGTCAAATATAGCCAGAATCCTTGCCGAAGAACTATGCTATCCAACAGTGAAAACGCCGAATCAATTCAGTGGTTTTAGAATAAAACAGTAACAACGCGAAAAGAAACTTTCGTTAGCTTGAAGCTCGGATATTAAGATCGTATCGGCCAAAGCATGTCCAGTGCAAAGGCCTCCCCCATAAATTTCCACAATTGCGTCGTCATTTTAGAGGGAATTTGCCAGTACTTGGCTTTACCACGCTTGGCAGGCAGGTTGGTGATCGCAGTATAGCTTCTATTCCACAGAAAGGACGCTGCTTCCCATCCTTTTGTTTTACAGTTCCTTAGTCGTATTTTACGACATCCACGGTAGGAGGTGGACCCGTATTGTATTCTTAATTTGAATACGTATGTCGGATATTATACTGAATTAAAACCATTTAATATAGGTCAAACTGTTTAAGCGCCACAGAACTCGGCCACAGATATTATAATTAGTACTCGGCACAGGTGGGAACTTGAGAAGGAGATCCTTTGAGTTAGGTGGCGCAACGACAAAGTATCCGCGCTAACAAGTAATGTGACCGTTATTTGTGTACTTTTGTTTCGTTGTATATGTTGAATGCTAGGACCTACATATGACTTCGCTCCGATTAGAGCTCCCTGGTGGGCGTGCTGAAATCAGATAGATATTTACCTACCATTGAGAAAACCCCAATAGGTTTCAGTACTTCGTTAATATATATATTTTCGTTGGCCTGTGCTGTCTTTAGATACCTCTGTGCAATATCTTCTGATAAAGCGGTTTTGTATTTATCCCAAAGTTGCAATGGTTTCGAAAGTCCGCAAGCTGATCGTGACGGCAAAGAGCTCTCTTAACTTGGCCACTGAGCGGTACAATATAGCATCTTCAATCGTAGCCTTACCAAATCATCAAAGACAGGAGCTATAATCATTTAAATACACTCAAAAAAGCCAAGTCAGAACTCAATATAACCAATATTTTCACAATCGAGAGCACTCCTACAATCAGTTTTTAGTCAACAAGTAAATATTAAATGAGTAATTTCTATTGCAAGTATACTACTAACGTGTCGCGAATAAAAGAAATACGTGAAGTAGCTCAGCGCCATCTATCGGCACTCAAAGAAAACTTACGACACCTCAGATTGACTCGTGAATTAAAGTAACTGTAGTACTTAAGGATAGTCAGCGCCTTCGGCGAAAAATGCTTCCTGGGCTATTTTGTTACAAGGTTTAATAATAAATTAATAATACTAGCCTGCAGGAACCTTCTTTTTTTCCTGGATGTAGGTATTTTGTTTGTGAAAACTGCTTAGAACAAACCTCTACATCAGATGTTAGGCAGTCACATCTTATGACGTTTTAGTGACGTGTACTATCCCCCAGGAATTGCCAAATCTTTAAGCTTTAAGCTATCTCGATTAGGAATTTCACTCAAATCTGTTAAGCCATTACATCGTATAAAGGTAACAAACATACACACTCACAAACTGTCACATTTATACTATAAGTGTGATGTATACAGGGTGTCCAGTAAATAGCACGACATACTGCAGGGGGTGAGAGCTTGGGTCAATACCTACTAAAAAAACACAATATATGTTCAGCAAAATCTTACGGATTTACAGTAGTACAAAATTTTCCGAAATATCGAAAAATCTCTACCTTTACACAGATTTTTAAGCATCTCGTAATGAAAAATTCGTTTTCTAGTTTTTTTTTTTTACCTCAAATTATTTATGAATGAATAAATAATAAACCTTGCTCATTGATAAGTCTTTATTCTATTAAAAACTAAAATGTTTTCAAGAAATACAGTTTTTATTTAAATTTTCACAGTACAATTTTCTTATCGCTTAATTTTAATCTACAGTGGGGAAAAAAAAAAATCCGTAAGTATTTGCTGAACATATATTGTGTGTTTTGGCAGGTATTGACCCAAGCTCTCACCCCCTGCAGTATGTCGTGCTATTTACTGGACACCCTGTATATCTACATGACTACCTAATAATAAAGTTGTATGCAAATGACCCTAATACCCGGCACTTAAAAGGTGGGTGGCAAATTACAAGTATTTCAAGGGCCACTCGTTAAGGTAACATTAACTGTCGCCTTTATCGTACCACGCTTAAGAATGCATTATTAAACATGCGATTTCCATCCATCGGCTTTTTAGGGTTCGGTACACACATCATGCCACCCATCTGCCCGTCTGCTGTCCATTTATCACAACAATATGAGCCCCTAAAGCATATTATTGCTAGAAATAAAAACTTTGTTTGGACTGTCGATTGAGACGAGAGAGATTTTGACAGAGTAAATTGATCAGTGGACCAATATAAAATGTTTCTTAGCGAATGCACCAATAACTTTGTCTCATATCATATGCATATGGTGTTAGAAAGAAAGAAAGAAAGAAAGAAAGAAAAAGTTTTAATTTCTACGCGCAATTGACACACACAATACTTAACACAAGACTTAAAACTAGACTTTCTTCAGCCAAAAATAATAATAACATTATAAAAAAACAGAAATATAAAAAATTGTAGCACGGATTTTAAATAAAACTTCTCAGTCCGTAAGAAATTAGATCTCTGATAATCCAGGTTTATAAAGTTCAATGGATCAAGTGTTATATAATACTAGATATTTACTTGTTGCATTGTTATTATATTCAAACAATAATGTCCCTACGGAAATTGTTCTGTACACGGCTTCCTTACATTTTTGTTTCAGCCTGCGAGGCTTTTGCTCAGCATCAGCCGAACGCACTTCAACCTCAAATTGTTTCAACCAATTTAAGTTTGCTTTAAAGTACAAGTATCACGCATATGTGGCAAGTTAGATGATGTCCAACACTTGCTAATGGAATGTGAAAAGAACCAGAGGGAGAGAGAGATGGTGATGCAAAAATTAAAAATTAACCGATATAATGTCGGAGCTTTTATAACCATATTGACTAAACCTAACTCTGAAGCGGCCAAATTGGTATATGAGATGGTTGCTGTAACACTATCTCCCTCTCCGTCACAATAACTTATAAAATAACCGGGTAATTGGTGTAACTAGCAATAGTTTAGGGTATGATGAGGCTGACATACCTTTGTAAGGTAAATCTAAATAAAGGAGAAAAAAAAAAATATCACGCATATTTCCTGTCCAAGTTGGTATTTTAACTCTTGTGACTACAACAGCTACCTTCGTCAGGTGGTCTGTCCATTGCGTTGGAGGCAGTCCCACGCTGTGGTTGTCCGGTGTGTGATCTTGATTCTAGAACCTTTCTGCCACAACGACCATACGTTCCATGACACGAGCTATGTACCCCACCCACTGTTACTTCAGCTTACAAATCCTATCAGATATGACGGCATTTTTATTTCTTCCACGGATCTCTTAATTTCTGTTTCGAGCTCGGAGAGAAATACCAAGCACAGCACTCTTCATAACTCGCTGGCTGACTTTAAGCTTTAGCGTGAGCTCCATAGTGAGTGACCACGTCCTTGAATGCGGGCGTCATATAACCAGTCGTTGTGGTAATCTATGGTTTGGCCTTTGGCTGATAATATTATGAAGATAATCTTGATTTCAGTGATTTATCTGATGTGACGGTGAAAAATCTAGCAATTTTTTTGGATTAATTATGGAACAATATTTTTATCTTGTCTATTTAATCTTGTTAATAAATTTCGTGAGAGCGTGTTTCGCGGAAGCGCTTTCTACGGCGTAGTTCAAAGCGGTATATTTTATGCAATAGTAGGTGTTACGAGTTATGTAAACGATACCTTGCCAAACTTCGGTAAAATGTACCTAGTTCCCATGAATTTCATAGCAACAGCTATGGCTTTTCTGTTCCAATACATCAAATTACTTTTCCATTCATTCGACCCGTGTTGGTTACGTTGGAGACGACGAAACCTTTTATTTTGATACACCTCTTTGCTTATTGCATATTCATGTAACATTTTGTGTTTCACAACAATCTTTTAGAAAAAAAGGCACCAACAAATGCGAATTAAATGGAGTGAAAGTAACTGTTGTTATTTTGCTGGCTAACTTGCGATAGATTTATTTCATTAATAGAGAAACATAGATAAAGCAACTAATTTATTTACTTATTTTAATTGAAACGGTATAAAACAACTACTATTATTAAAAATCAGCAATAACAACCCATTCACACAACCTTAAGCATCCTATTCACAAAATCTCCAATAATCTAATATTTTCGGCCATTCATCTGGAAACAAGTCATAGTAAGCATTGGCATCCAGAGGAGCGTTGAGCGCGGAGAGTGTACCCATCATTCGGGATTTGGTTACCCTGTGGCACGAGAGCATAGCGAACAACTGGTACTATCTGTTGCATAAATAAATTGTAAGGGGTCAAAATTCGAGATACCTTATCATCAATTCTGCGAAGAAGTTTGTACTGGATGTAAGCTCATGCTCTTTCCGCCAGACTTCCAATGACTTATACTTCAGAAAACCTAAACAAGATTAAGGAGGTAATTTAGTAGGGATAATATCCATTCGCATAGTTGTAGAGGTACGTCAGAGATTTCAGTAAGGCTATTTGGAATTTTTCCAGCAGATGTGTAGAGGCACGTATGTGTATTCATGTGAATTCCATACACCCAGCACTTTTGAGCTAGCAGCGTTGTATATTCTGATACTACACGATTACGATACCAGCAAGTTATACGCCTGGCGGTAAGCGACGTGCCTGTCCATAACAATTGTAATGCTACACAGAACTAGCCCTGCGTTCACTGCGCTCGTCACCTCGAGACCTAAGTTATTTAGTATCTTATGCCTAGTAATTTTACTAGCTAGTGTCCTTCTAACCGGAACACAGTAAAGTAAATTTTAAACACTAGGTACTTCAGCCTAGCCGGCTTCTAGCAATACGAGACCACTAGTAAAACTAGTTGCATACTTTTATAACCGTTCTGGTTGAAATATAATTTCTGAGAGTAAAATCCAAACACCTTTTTTTATTGATTGTAATTGATCCAAACACCTTTTTATATTGATCCGATGGAAATACATCGTGTACTTCCTCCGCCCCAGGGAAGGGCGGAGGGGTATGCCGGTTTTTTTTGTGTCCAGTGGAAATTCTACCTGGAACTTCCTTCGCCCCGGGGAAGGGCGAAGGGGTATGCCGAACTCCTACCGACTAAAACCAACAGAGTGGTCACCTTCGGCATCGAAGGGGCCTCCCTGGAAAAAATACTTTGCCCCACACTAGGATTTCTCCTGAGTCATGGGTGCGTTTACAGACATGAATTCCACATACAATACACCCAGACCCGGAACAACTACCTGCAGATCATACAAATATTTGTTCCGTACGGGAATCGAACCCACGACCTGGAGCGCAGCAGCCGACTGTATCAGCCACTGCACTAACCGTGGTGCCACGTCTTTAGGCACATCTCCGAGGGGATGACTGTAAAGTGGTCACTCCGTCTAGCGGAGGGAAGGCGACTGTAAAGAGGCTACCCCCCCAGGAATCTCTCGGGGGATTGTAAAAAAATCCCCTGAAGCCTCGCTATGCGCTGTGCTGCGCACACGGCGGTACGTGATCACGTGATCACATGCACACCACCGTCTTCCCGGAGGTCACTCGGTATGAGCACGCAGATAAAATCCAAACACGAACTCCTCCGCCAGCGCAACTATATGGTCATGAAATGTCAAATGTGACGCCCACATTATTCATAATTGTGGAACGAGTTACAGTTTTTTTTTTATTACTGGCTCCAACATTAGACCAAAAGTCATTGGCTTCAACATTAAACAAATTAGATAAACTTAAGATATATTATTTTTATATCAATTAGAAGTTCCCAATTACTGGTTTTTTTTCTGCTGCACTACGACGCGTGCGTTAAATTATATGCACAATTAAATATAATTAATTGATTTTCACAGTAACCACCTTTTTTACCATAACTAAACTTTCAGCATCCTTAACTCCGTTTATTTTTGATAGTAGCTAAACAAGTTAAGAGACAATTTTTATGCAAAATTTAGTGGTCTAGATTTTAAAATTGTACTTTTATAGCTCTTGATCAATTTAGCCAAAAAAGTCCACTTCTGGACAGAAACCTCCTCCAAAAATTGGTCTCCTTCAACAACCCACCCCGGGTTTGTATTGTGTGCTCATGTGCCATAATTGCCACGCTTGTCGGGGTTGATGATCGCAGTTGAGTTATAAATGTACTACTCAATGGACGCTGCTGACCACCCTCCAGCTAATCCGATAGTCACCTTTTACGACACCCTTGGGATAAGATGGGGGTGGTATTTTTTGCCGGCACCATACGGCAACTAAATCTTTTTAAATGATTTCAAAACAACACTTTATTTAATTTTCTTCAAGCAAGGTTTTCATTTATTTTATTTTACTGATAAATTTATTTCTCTATTCCTCAAGCTTAGTTCTATAAAAAAATCTGCCAGCTTGCTCAAAGACTTGTTTGACTGAACTGACACTATTAAACAGTGGACACGATTCCGAAGGTATCTAGTCTATACTACCAACACACTACTACTAAAATAATCAACGTTATACATTTACACTTCAAATACGTACGCTCTTAACTCAAACAGTATCACACTTGCTATTAATATACTGTAAATTACAGTGAAACTTTGTTCTAAGTTATTCAGCAGTTGGTGCACTACCGAGACGTGTCTACAGTTCGACGTTCTCCGCGGGGACGTAACGATTCGCTCACAGTAAATTATGAACGTCAACGCACGTCGTACTTTGGTGTGTATTACTTGTTACATAAAGTATGGGTAATACAATATAAGTTACCCTTCTATGGTGGTGCAACAAAACATGATGACAAAATCTGTGTAAGATTCATGAATTCTCTTTGTGAAGGTTATGTATTTTTATGTGATTCTAGAGAATCTGTGACGTGTCATGAGTCATGACCTACAGAGTCGTTTTGCCGTGGAGCTAGTTGTGCTGCTGTGCTTAACAGTTACGGCTCCGTTACAATTATCGCGGTTCGCCAGCGGGTCGCAGTGCAGGCCAGTGCGATTATTGGAATAATATATGAAATGTATGAGTATCGCCGGCGGACTTACCACCGCCACACGCTTACATTGTGACTTCGCTAATATATTTTAGTGGAATCATTGCAAAAAGATTTAATAAAAAATATATACAATTTCAAACACAACCCGCACAACCGCACCCTCCCCACCACCAAACCGCGTTCAGTGCAGCGGGGCCTTTACTTTACTGCGGGCTGATTACGTATGTCGCAGACGGATTGCGACAGGGGTAAATCGCGCAGATACCGCAGTCACACGTCATATTAGTATTACGTATTTACCGATAGCAATCAAATAGGCGAAGATATCTAATGCACACATGGACGGTCAATGTACAAAAAATTACACTTACACAGCTACAGTATCGCTACTGGGGCTAGTAACTATGCATCTATCCACAAGTAGCAACAGGCGGGTGAATGCCTTACGTAAATCCAAATATATTGGCATTTTGCTACCGGTAGGTTTAATTATTTTAGTGTATGGATTATCAAGTGAATATTTTTTATTTATTTACAAACTATAGAGTATAATCTGATCTAAATCGTATTTGTACTGAATGTATAAGATTTACTTACATACGTAGTAGCGTAGCTACTAACAAGTTCATGTATTGAAATGAAACATAACACGCATGCTCTTCTGTTGGCCAAGCGATTTTGAACAAAGGAGGCGGACGGCGACGCGGGCTCTTTTCAAATATTCCTCCTTTATGCGATACACACTGCCTTCAATGTAACAGGTCACTTCTTCTTAAAAATTACTGCTGACTTGTAGTCATAGTCATTTCGCCAGTGCAGTGTATGTTATGAGTTATTGCGAACAAATATACCAAATTGTAATATGTCATATAAAACACAATATTTCAAGAGTTGGGTGGAATTATTCGACAGACGTTTCAATCGATTCTCTTTATTTGAAATTGAGTAGGCACCCAAGCACCTCTGAATATACCTTGTATATTGTCGCGAGGCGATTGTAATCCATTTAAAAACCATATGTTTTATTATAAATATTAATATTGAAAAACTAAACATAGATAAGAATAATTACTCGATTAATCAGTAATGTTGAACTTCGTAGGCCGTGTATATTATTCGGTGGCCGAGCGTCCGCGCGCAACCTTCACCGCCAATTTGTTAGCACCTCACAAAGCGTTCTCTTTTAATATTATTCCGTGAAGCAGGGGCGGGCAGAACCCTCTCAAATTAAACGGTACAATATAATATTTGTGGCATTATGAAAAGCTTGCAAACTGGATGCTATTCCCCAAGTATTTCCTCTCCACTTTTTCGTGAGCGAGTCAAGAACATTTTTAATCAAAACACAATGTTAATTTTTTAAGTTTTTTTATTATTTTAATGAGATTGTGTTATTCGTTTATGTATCGTAATATGAAGCTGTAATTACCTTTCCCATAAAAGTATTTTTGAATCCAAATTATATGATTTACCAAGTATATAAAGTTTAAGAGCTCACATAAAATCAAACGCGTGCAATGAATGTCTATATTTGACATAAACGACACAAACGATATGTTTGACATAAATGCCTAACAATTTTTACTTATTATATTTTGTTGGTAGTACGTCTTTTATTGCAATAGACCAATCCAGTAGTAGATATTCGCCGCTAAGCAGTAGTGTCTAAACTTTAGACTACTGTGTTCCGAATAGAAGGACAATATAGCTAGTGAAATTACTGGTAATAAGAGACTAAATAATCTTATAATGTCTTGATGTGACAAGCGCAGTATGGTGCCACGCAGGAATAGTCCTGGATAGCATTACAATTGTTATGGACAGACATGATTCTTACTACCAGGCATTTGCCTTTCATTTCATTTGACTAGCTAGCTACTTGTATTGGGTACAATTTAAGTACTTTCAAGTCGCTATAAACAAACACTTTCATTGAAAAGTGTCTTCAGTATAGTAGGTACTTATGTAATGATATACTAAAAATAAATTGAACGATGGGCCATTCAGTATTTTTAAACCTAAAACGATTAGTAATATGTTGCCTAATCAAGTGTCTAGTCTGGTTAATGGACAAATTGACATTTCAGGGGATGGACTTAAGTAGTGGCGGGTAGACCAGTATATTTACGGTATATTTATAACGGCACGGTTGGTGCAGTGGCTGATACAGTCGACTGCTGCGCTCCGGGTCGTGGGTTCGATTCCCACACGGAACAAATATTTGTATGATCTGCAGATAGTTGTTCCGGGTCTGGGTGTATTGTATGTGGAATTCATGTCTGTAAACGCACCCACGACACAGGAGAAATCCTAGTGTGGGGCAACGTTTTTTCTAAAAAAAAAAAAAAAAAAAAAAAATTATAACGAGGTGATACTGACGATGTTTCAAAAATATAGAATAGAATAGAACTTTATTGTACGCCAAAATAATATAAAGGATTATTTATAATAGTTAGTTATTTATAATGGGCGGTCTTATCGCTAAAAGCGATCTTTTACAGACAACCTTTCCATGGATTTAAAAGTAGGGAAATAAAGAAATTCAGGTAGTCTGTGGTGTACTGAACGATGATGTAGATAATGATATCGATATATACAAGAAAATACGGGTATTTGCATAAATAAATAGTATAACTACACCAATGTGCATATTAATAAAATAAAATCTAATCACGTATTCGACAAAAAAACAATCAAATTCATTCAATAGTCACAGATTTTATTTTCCTTTTTACTGTGTGATGCGTCGCTAGGCAAAATTAGGTAAGTCGAAAGCCTGCTCGTACTAAATTGATCCTTTTTATATATGTAGAGACATATGTTGCTATTATCATCTGAATGAGCATGTCATTCGTCTGATAACAAGCATCGTGCCTCTCCATAATAATGCCTCTGCATGGCATGGCTTTTTTTTTTTTAATAACATTGCCCCTCACTAGGATTTCTCCTGTGTCGTGGATGCGTTTACAGACATGAATTCCACATACAATACACCCAGACCCGGAACAACTACCTGCAGATCATACAAATAATTGTTCCGTGCGGGAATCGAACCCACGACCCGGAGCGCAGAAGCCGACTGTATCAGCCACTGCACCAACCGTGCCGTCACTGCACCAACCGTGCCGTCCATATAACACCACTCCATCTCCTCCCGTGGATGTCTTAAAAGGCGACTAAGGGAAACTAAACCAGAGGGATGGGCAGCAGCGTGCCTTCTGTGCAACGGTAGCCATACTGTGCTCACCAACCCGCCTGCCAAGCGTGGTGAGTATTGGCAAATACGCCCCAGAATGATGACACAGTTGTGAAAATCTATGGGGGAGGCCTTTGTTTAGCAGTGGACGTATAAATGGCCGATATGATGAAAAGCTGTCTTAGATGAACAAAAGCCAGCCGCATAGATTTCCAAAATAGTGTTTTCATCTTGGGGGGCATTCGCCAGTGCTCACAATGCTTGGCAGGCGATTGGCTACTTTTCTACAACGGACGCTGTTTATCATAAGTAATTTCACTAGCGGTCGTCTTATAAGTGAGAATACATGTAAGAAATGCCATCGAAAATAAACTAAGGGAAATGCATTAATTATATGTAACCGGTCGTTGTGGAAGTCTATGGGGGAGTCTATGTTCAGGAGTCGACATCTTCCGACTTATATGATTGATCATAGTATAGTCATTCTTAAACTTTCGCGAATTTAATACATGATTCTAAGACAGCATCGGGTCTATTCACGGACAGTTTAATATCAAAATAGTATTTTGACTAACCTCGACGTTTCGACAAAGTTGCATTGACCGTGATCACGAGTAGACAGAGTAGTAGAGTCTAGGTGAATAGACCCGATACTGTCTTAATATAATTGATTCTAGTGATTTATCTGATATGATGCATAAAAATCGGTTAAGTCATCACCATCTTGTATGTAGGTACATAACACACTCCGAGATGTGCCAATAGGCGTGGCACCAGTGGGCGGCTCTAGTGTGATCATACGAGGACCTGGAGCCTCCCTTACGTGCCGAGGATGACCGCTCCGGTGGTTTTAGCCGGTATGAGTCCGGCATACCCCTTCGCCCTTCCCCGGGGCGAAGGAAGTTCATGAAGAATTTCCACAGGGCACCAATAAAAAACAAAAAAAGGTACATAACACAAGCACTACAAAAAAACTAAAATATTAAAGCCTCGTTGAAGAAAGCTCAGGCTTAAAAATACACCCTGGAAATACACAATACACTGGAAAGACACCTTTTGTTCACGTAACAAGTGTCTTCCGAAGTAGCTATTAACTACTCCAGAGACTGAACAGAGTCGACAACGAGTTCTCATTTCAACTAGAATCCAAAGGGTCGAGAGTCCACGTCTTTTGTGTTTTCCATACGCTTTCAACATTAATTTTCTCAGAAATTATACCACTGCAAAATGCAGGAGTGTTGTAGAATTTGATACTAAAACACAAGTGGCGTCTGGATGAAAACAACATGATGTAATTAGGGGCGAAAATTGTGTTCTGTTCTATTCAGTAACGAAAGAGGCTACGTACTAACTGCTATTGCTGAAACAATAAAAGGACACTAAGTGCGACATCTTGCTGACAAGTTTTCTGCAGTTCTGAGAACTTGAAGTAAATTTAATTTATTACATTTTTTATTGTTGACCCACCAGTATTTCTCCTGTAGGCATCGTGGTTGCAGTTTACAGACATAAATTTCACCTGCTCGCAACTAATTCCTTGCATGATATACAAATAATTGTACCGTGCGGGAATCGAACCTGTGACCCATGGCACAGAAAGCTATTCACTTAGCTACTGCGCCAACCGTAGTATACACTGCGTTTTTATTAGTTGTTTTTCGTTAACTGCCTCGGAAAGTTGTTGGATATTAATGTTATGCATCTTATTGGTGACCTGAAGACAAAAGATATAATCAATTTAATAAAAGACCCTGTACAAAATAATGCACTATCAGATAAGCTATTTATAAACATTAGATGCAAACTTATTGCTTTTCATGAAAAACACCGAAAGTAAACATAATAGTCAGCAGTTATGCTAAACGTTTTTTATCAGCTAAAATCATCACCTTCACGAATAATAAATAATAAGAAGCCTGAGGGAGCCCTAGCTATCTTGGACCATGTACCCGGTTAGTCAGTATTTTTTATATTTGTAAATGAAAATATTTATATTCTGTAATAATAAAACACTTTATTTTCTGATCATACGCATAGAGCAACAATAGTTACAATGTTCTGCTTAATGTTAATTAACCCGAGTAATTGAAAAACAGCTCATACAGTAAGATGTTTTTTCTTAAAAACTATGCCACTCATTATGTTTTCATCTGTGCCGTAGGTACAGACATACATATTGAAGCCGTGTGGTGCCAGCTAAGAATAGCACCAACCCATCTCATCGTATGGGTGTCGTTAAAGGTGACTAAGGGATTAGCCGGAGGATGGGCAGCAGCGTCCTTCAAGTACATTTACAAATTACCTGCGATCGCCAACCCGCCTGCCAAGCGTGGCGATTATGGCAAAACCGCCCAATGACCACACAACACAAACACAAACCAGTAGTTGTAGCGATCTTTGGGAGAGGCCTCTGTCCAGCAGTGGACTTTTTATCTTCGGTTGAAATAATGATGATGATGATGATATTACACGCACATACACCCAGACCCGAAACAACTATCTGTAGATCATATAAGTAAATATTTGTTCCGTGCGGGAATATATCCATATAGGTATATATAGCCACTGTGCCACCGGGATTAAAATTGCGATATCCAAATCGATTCTAATTTCACGATATGTGCACACACTTAACTACAAAATAAATAATAGGTACAGGTACGCGTACATCCCCTGATAGCAATACATCGGTTGCAATGTAGCTCCAATTATATGCCCAGTTAATTATGTACGTCCAAATTCAGACCGATGAGGCCACTGTAAATGACCTAACCACGACATCGGTCGTCACTGTAATGTGTATACAATTCTAAATTTCGGGGTAATATCTGGCTTCAATAACACTTGCACCATTAACTCTCCAGCGCAATAGACATCACATTGGCTTGTACGCACCTACCGCAACCACTACGCAATGTAATCCCAACCCTTACTACTTATCATACAGTCCAATTTTATTGAAACAAACTTTTTGGATCAATTTTGCACTAAAACAAAAAGGTTACAACAGCCAGTTGTCCAACGCCGTGTTGTAACCTTTGTCTATATTTAAATAAGTAGCAAATTCCTTTACATCACGTCAGCAATATACCAGACCGATTTATTCTATTTCATGCCGGTACAAATTGCCGACAGTTAGTTTAACTGTTACTCGCAGTGCTTTCTATCTTTGCTATTCCGATGTATTGTAAAGCATATAAGAGCAAAAACTCGTATATATAATATACATTTGTTTGTTACATGTCCTATTAAACCTTTTTTGTCGTGTGGAGATTCTTATGGACTTTCTCCGCCCTTGGAAAGCCTGTGCGACCTGGCCAGCCGCAAATTCCTCCAGAGAGTTGCGTGCAAAACACAACACGCCTCCAACTTGGAGTTGCTTCTGTTCGAGCGACGGACTGCCCAAAGTTCAACTCATGCAGGCTAGCGATCAGTCAGTGTCTTCCATCGCTCGGTGGGTTTTTTTGGGAAGAGAGGTGGTCTCTTCTCGACCCCGCTCCACTGCTTCTTTTGCCATGTCCTGGCAAAAGGAGGCGACGACATCTAACGCGCTCTCGCCCCGGACGATGGAATGTCCATTACACCTGTAACCTATTCAATTACATCATCATATCGGCCATAGAACGTCCACTGCTGAACAAAGGCCTTCCCCACAGATTTCCACAATTGTGTCGGTCAATGACATCATCACCATCATAATATCAGCCAGAGGACGGTCACTGCAGAACAAAGGCCTCCCCCTTAGATTTCCACAACGAGCGATTACATGCCGCTCTCATCCAATGACTCCCAGCGACCTTCACCAGGTCGCCTGTCCACCTCGTTGGAGTTCGTCCCACGCTGCGTTTTCTGGTACGCGGTGTCCATTCGAGAACCTTTTTGCCCCAACGGCCATCAGTTCTACGAGCAATGTGCCCCGCCCATTGCCACCTTAGTTTACTAATCCTTTCAGCTATGTCGACAACTTTAGTTCTTCTACGGATCTCCTCATTTTTATTCAATCTTGTAGAGAAATACCAAGCATAGTCTCTCCATAGCTCGCTGAGTGACTTTGAGCTTTCTTATGAGGCCCATTTTGAGTGACCACGTCTCTGTTCCGTATGTCACATCTATTTCCACAAATAGTCGGATACCGTCGAAAAATATAAGTTCTGTTGTCTGTTAGATTACTTATGAAATTAACTGACATTTAATATTTGGGCACGATTTATTAGTTATTCTTTTGATACGTACCGTACGACTTTTTTAGTAGAACCTGCCAAACTGTAGCAACTGTAGCTGTTTTTAAACTGTAAGCAAAATTGTCGAAGTAGCTTCTAAATCCGCTGTGACGTTACAACAGCTTCATTAATCAACTCAATTCAATTAGTTGTACATATTTATTGCATATATTCACCATGTATTCTTAGGTCCTGCTGATCCTGCTAGGCACATGCAAAGTACACAAAGGACTATTATAGGCTGATGACGATTGGACAATATCATACATATTGGCATTCAACCCTTTTTTGCCCCAGGGAAAATTCTCCATAAGTTCCGGAGGCGCAGAGGCGGAGCATGTCGGACTCCTACCGGCTAAAACCACTGGTGTGGTGGGGCGGACATCTATGGCACCTAAGGGGGCTCCAAGACCTCGTATGGTCACACTAGAGCCAACTGGAGCCAAGTCAAGCGGAGAGGGTGACGGCACGGTTGGTGCAGTGGCTGATACAGTCGGCTGCTGCGCTCTGGGTCGTGGGTTCGATTCCCGCAGGTATCTATATGCAGGTAATTGTACCGGGTCTGGGTGTATTGTGTGTGGAATTTATGTCTGTAAACGCATCCACGACACAGGAGAAATTCTAGTGCGAGAGAGATCTCAAGTAACTAGAATGTGTGTCACAGAGAAACTGAAACCGTTCTTTAAGATAAAAAGGGGTAGAAGATTTAAAGAGTACATTATAAAGCAAAGAAAGAATATTAGTTGGTTACTACCTTCTAAGATTATAATTTTATTTTTAAGTTATGATTTGGTTTACTGTATGTCATTTCGTTATGAGCGGCTAAGCTATACTGAAGATTTTTAAATAAATAAAGCAATACCTACCCAATACATTCCTTTAAATCACTAAGCACTCGAGATAACTGACTATATAATCATTATCCTTATACCAACAAATGTGAAAAGACCCTTATTCGGAATTACCAAACTACAGATAGCGAAGTAAACATAACCGGCCTATCAAAAGGCAGTTTGACGACGCCGTTCACGAACAGTATCAATTCAAAAGTATCAATCCACATAAATTTATGATGCGATATCCCGTTTATTGTATCGCTGGCCGTTGCGAACCAATAAAACGGCCTTGTTTTATGTTTAAAGTTTATGAGCAATATTTTATAAAAATAAATAAAATACACAGGGGAGAAACGATTTTAGACGCACATAAATCGTCGGGATACTTTACGTGTTTATTATAAAACACAGGGAGAAGGCCGTTTTAAGTAACTAGGCTGTGCCGTGGTGAAGCTTCGTGGACAGTATGATCAATATTATCGCTTTGATATCCATACACCAGTTAAACAAATGCACGGTTGGTGCGGTAGCTGATACTGTCGACAGGTTCCGCGTCTGGAAATTAGGGTCACCCACATTAGGCACCCACGACAAAGGCGGAAACTCACGTCAAGGAATGCTTAAAAAAATAAAATAGAAACATTGGCCGATGGATATTTATTTATATAAAACCCCCCTATGACCACACACCACACCCTGACCGGTCGTGGTGGCGCTAGATCTTTGGGGGAGGTCTGTGTCCAACAGTGGACTTTATTCGGCTGTGATGATTAATGGATAGTTATTTATTTATATACTCTTTATTTTACACCAAAACATATTATTCACAGAAACTTTAATCACATAAACAGTACAATATGCAAAGTGCAACCTCTGGATGTAAAATAGGAAATATAAAAAGTTATCAGGCAGTCTGAAGGTGTAAATATATATGTAAATAAATTAATATATGTAATGGTAGCACTGATGACACATAACCGTGGTATGAAATGAGCGCCGCTTTTTGGGATATTGTTAAACGTAGTCTCTTAAGCGCATACACGAATCGATTTACATGTATAGTCAATATGCGTTTTCCAATTTAAATGCTTGTCAATTTGAATTCCTAAAAATAGACTAGATTCAACACTTTCTAAAGTAGTGCCACGATATTTTGTATTCAATGCTAATGGTTTTATTTGATAGTTATGGAATTGTATTAATTTAGTCTTAGTAATATTTACCGATAAATTATTATTGTCAAACCAACGCTCTATGTCTATTATTGAATTACTTATTTCATTTTCATGTTCACTAAGGTTTTTATTTTGAAAGATTATGGTTGTATCAAAAATAAATTATATTATTATTATATACACAATACTTATTTATTATATACGAAAGAGAGTTCTACATCACACGGGCTCAAATACGGGATGTACGGGCGGCCAGCTTTAATTAGACCACGTGATATTTGTTTTTACTCAAAACTTTAACAACTTTAGTCGATATCACTGTAAACACAAGTCTGTAGTATATACGGCCGTAACAATTACACTAACCCGTTCACTGATAGCCGAAACTAGTTAAAAAGCGGTGTTGTGCGCTGTATTATGCACGTGATGTTGCGTTCAATGGGTTAAGTTTAATTGAAGTCGGTGTGCCGCACTACTATTCTGTGAAGATAGGTGAAGTAGTGTATACAAATATATAGCATGTTTAGATATAGATGTAGACTATATGTTTGTATATCATTCAACACACAATAACTGAGAACGTATTAATAAGTATAGACTTCATCCATCATATCAGCCACAGGACGTCCACTGCTGAACAAAGGCCTCCCCTTTAGATTTCCACAACGAGCGGTTACATGCCGCCCTCATCCAATAACTCCTAGCGACCTTCACCAGGTCGTCTGTCCACCTCGTTGGAGGTCGTCCCACGCTGCGTTTTCCGGTGCGCGGTCTCCATTCTAGAACCTTTGTGCCCCAGCGGCCATCAGTTCTACGAGCAATGTGCCCTGCCCATTGCCACTTCAGTGTACTAATCCTCTCAGCTATGTCGACAACTTTAGTTCTTCTACGGATCTCCTCATTTCTGATTCAATCTCGTAGAGAAATACCAAGTATAGCTCTCTCCATAGCTCGCTGAGTGATCTTGAGCTTTCTTATGAGGCCTATTGTGAGTGACCACGTCTCTGTCACATATGTCATCACTGGTAACACACACTGATTAAAAACTTGCGTCTTGAGGCATTGCGGTATTGTTGACGAAAAGATGTTGCGAAGTTTCCCAAACGCTGCCCAGCCGAGTCGGATTCGACGATTGATCTCTTTCTCGAAGTTGGACCTACCTAACTGGACAGTTTGTCCCAGGTAGACATACTCGTCAACAACTTCGAGAACAGAGCTCCCAACGGATATTGGGATGGGCACGACATGGGCATTTGACATGACTTTTGTCTTGCCCATGTTCATCATGTTGGGAAACTCTGTTGAGATCATCGAGCATTGTGCTGAGCTCTTGCAGCGATTCTGCCATGACTACGACGTCATCGGCAAATCGAAGGTGAGTGATATACTCGCCATTGATGTTAATGCCGAATCCTCCATTGCAGCGGTGAACAGTTTCGGGGTCTCACACCTCTCTGCAATGGAATTGCCCCCGTGCTCTGTTCATGTACTCGGACCGACATGGTGGCGTTTCTGTATAAGCACTTAAACACTTCAATGTACCGATAGTCAATATGGCACCGCTACAGAGATTGCAGCACTGCCCAGGTTTCGATCGAATCAAAGGCTTTCTCATAGTCCACAAACGCCAAGCATAGTAGCAAATTATACTCCTCGGTCTTCTGTATAACCTGCCGCAGCGTATGGATGTGGTCTATGGTACTAAAACCTTTTCGGAAACCGGCTTGTTCGGGAAGCTGGAAGTCATCAAACCTGCGCTCGAGACGATTCGTGATGACCCTTGAAAACAGCTTAATGTATAGACTTATACAAATACGTATTAAGTATAGACTTATTAAAACGTTCTAGGTATTCTACCACACCATAGTGTGTTGAATTATCCGCAAACTGAGCTTTAAATCAATGTACATGCTACTTACATTAGATTATACATACATTTTATGAATATTTTGATATCCTGGCACCCAGCAAAGAGAAGCGGTAGTTTTGTGGTTCTATGGTGGTGTAAACTGTCATTGGATATCCGCTCGTTCCCTCGTCCATCACGTCTGTATACCTAATTCACTGTCTGGTCCTTGGTCCAGAATAACTAAATGGTAAACAATAACATGGCAGTGACAGCCTTTTAGCCTTTTTAGGGTTCCGAACATCCGAAGGAAAAAACGGCGGAACCCTTACTGGACCACTGGTGTGTCTGTCTATCTGTCCGTCTGTCACAGCCAATTTGCTCTGAATCTACTGGACCGATTAAGTTTGGATACACATATATGGATCTCTGCGACCCAAACACGAATATGTAAAGTAAATAAATGAATCTTGAATATACGGGTCCTGTTTGGGTAGCAATAGAGAAAATTAAAGAATAAAATTTTGCAAACTGTATCGTGTAACATATAAAATGGCCCTTTCTTGTTGTGAGGGTCTCAAATGTATTTATTTATAATTTTAAAATATATTGTTTTAAAGTTATTTAAGAAAATAGATGAAAATTGACCTTTCCCTAATCTCCCGAAACTACTGAGCGTAAAATACTGAATAATGTTTAGGTAATAACTATTTTTTAATATTAGGTGATAATTACCTATAGATTACAGGAAAACCTATAAGAAATCTATGACCTTAAAATAAAATGGTAAATCTATCAATATTGTACGTACAAACTTACGTTTGCGGTTGAAATGTATCTCAACTGCGATGTTAAGTTTGTTCTTTTGATTAATTATGGGTACTACTCGTTAGCCGTAACTAGGCCAGGCATCACTTCTCGTACCTAAAGATAACATATTCATCGTACGGAACCCTCTCCACGCGACTTCAACTAGCACTTGTCTGGTTCTTTTATTGGTCTCCAGTTGAAATTATACATGAACTTCCTTCGCCCCAGGGAAGGGCGATGGGGTATGCTGGACTCCTACCGGCTAAAACTAATGGAGCGGTCATCTTCGGCACCGAAGGGGGGCTCGAGGTCCTCGTAAGATCACACTAGAGCCGCCCATTGGTGCCGCGCCTTAGGCACATCACGAAGGGGATGACTGTAAAGTGGTCACCACATCTAGCGAAGAGAAGTCGACTGTCAAAAGATCGCCCCCCAGACACTTCACGGGAAGGATTGTAAAGGATCCCCCCAAGCTTCGCTACGTGCGCATCGCCGTCTTCCCGAGAGTCACTTGGTGTGAGCACGCAGACTATGCACAGAATCTGCACGCCCGTGACCCCCGAGGCCCTCACCATGTAGCGACGGCAGGGGGCTCAGGCGTGTTGGACCTGGGAGCTGGGTCGGTTGTTACCCCGGTGCCGTCTCGTCCTTCCCCGTGCGGGATCGGTCCTCTCCCAATCCCGCTCTGCAGTCTCCTTCTGGAGCATGACGCTCTCGCAGAAGAAGACCAATGACCACTCCAATTTTCATGCTCTGCCAACATAGCCGACACTACTGCCGGCAGAGAGAGATCTTGCCCGATCCGATTGACCAGAATCCGCCACTCATGGCAGTTATAGCCTAGTGGCTGAACGCTTGCCTTCCATACAGAAGGGTCTAAGTTCGATTCCGGCCCACATCTCTAACTTTTCTGATTTATGTGAAGTTGAATAACACTTGCGTTAACTGTGAAGGAGGTGAGGTGCTCATAGCCACTTGCACTGATCGCTAAATGATAGGTGAGGTTAAGCAACGCTCGGCGTGGCTAGTCTGTAGATGGGTGACTGTATAGTGGTATTTGAACTAAGCGTCTCAGTGGTTCGGAGGGCACGTAACATTGTCGGTCCCGGTTGTTGTTATTAGACAGCAGTCGTTAATTTCTGAACTTGCTATACTAATCATGTGTCAAAGTCGTCGGGTTCAGTAATTGGCCCATTGAAAGTAAGAAATTATAAAGTAAATTATACTATAGTAATGTCTTAGATTTTCGCGATTATTACACATTATAATAAAACACTTTTAAACGGATTCTATCGCGTATATTTTGATTTTTGATTTTCCTGACGTTTGGAAAATCAAAAATCAAAATATACGCGATAGAATCCGTTTAAAAGTGTTTTGTTATAATGTAAATTATACTTTTATGGCGGGATTTCAAATATATTTTAAATACTTAAAGCTATTCTTTAGACGTCAAAGATCGATTATAACGCCATTCCAACTTATCTAAAATCCTTGTATTTTTACAAATGAATGTATGGACTCACCATGAGTTTCTGATATATAACAATAAACGACTTTTATTTGTGTATTTAATATTATAGCCCTTCGTATTTTTAGCACAACAAGGCCATTCCAGCATCATTTTACACTAATTAAAGTACAAATAAGCAAAGTACAAATACCTACTAATAACTACTGCTGATTCAAAATCAAGACCCTAGTTTTGAGAGCAATAAAGTAAGTAACGCTTTCTCCTGATCTCAGAAGATCGCGTATCTTCCCTATAGTCATTAGTCTCGTCTCCACAAGAAGTATGTTTCGTAGAATCGTTCAATGCTTTCCAATAGTTTACCCTAAATTCAGCGAAACTAAGGTAACGGAACTCATCAGTCTTTAAGGTTGTATATATATATTTGTAAAATGTATATAACTTAGAAGTGATTGATCCTAGCTCTGAGGGTGTAACTCACGCTTATGGTAACTAACAGTCGCAAGAATTTATTTTAAACGTTTTTTACATGATATAATAATAAATACAAAAAGGCAGACGCCGTTTTTTCCGTTTTTCTTAGTATTAAATCCATTTAGCACCCATTACAATAGACCTTATACTTGTAGTTTCCATTTCAGACAATAGTTTTATACCTCCGGGGACAATCCGAGACTGCATTTTATAGTGCAGCTATGGAGAGTCCCCGCATAGTGTCCCATTACATTTTAGATTAAAATGATCTAAAGGGCCTCTGCGTGTTAGACCTGTGTCCCCGCGTAAGCCTATCAAAAGACCGGGTTCCCTATCACAGGGGATATAGACCCGTGAAAAGAAATACTGATGTAAATATATAATAAACAGTCATGGTAATGTGGTGGATGGTCAATGTGCCGTGTGGTGCAAGTAACGAATAGCACCAACCCATCTCAAAAAACCCATAGTCACTTTTTACGACACCCATGGGGGGTGTCGTAAAAAGTGACTATGGGTTTTTTTTTGTTTTGTTTTGTTCAATAAAACGTTGCCCCACACTAGGATTTCTCCTGTGTCGTGGGTGCGCTTACAGATACAAATTTCACACACAATACACGGCACGGTTGGTGCAATGTCTGATACAGTCGGCTGCTGCGCTCCGGGTCGTGGGTTCGATTCCCGCACGGAACAGATATTTGTATAATCTGCAGGTAGTTGTTCCGGGTCTGGGTGTATTGTATGTGGAATTCATGTCTGTAAACGCACCCACGACACAAGAGGAATCCTAGTGTGGGCCAACGTTATTTTAAATAAATAAAAAAGAAAAGAATCATTTTAGCCGAAAAACATCCACTACTGGACAGAAGCCTCCCCCAAAAATTGCCACAACGACCGGTATGGGTTTGTGTTGTGTGCTCATTGGGGGTTTTTGCCATAATCACCACGCTTAGCAGACGGGTTGGCGATCTCAGTTGAGTTTTTAATTTATTGGAAGTATGATGCCGGTTAATCCCATAGTCATATTTTACGACGCCCATGGGATGAGATGGGTTAGTGCTATTTGTAGCCGGCACCACACGGCACATTCAATTACCAAAGTTGAAGTTATATACTTATATATGCGTATCATACGCAAGTATATTATATTAATATTATTATGGGCATCAGAAATCTATGAACAATCTTGTTTTAACAAACTCTGCTTCTTGATTCACCTATTTTATGAGACAGTATTAGGCCAAAGTTTTACCAGTTCAATACACTAGCTGCAATGACAACGGCAATCCTAAGTCTTTGGCTGAATAGGTCAGCCCTCTCGTCGTTTAAAGTAAGAAATACGACGAACGCGTCCCATGCAGTCTCTGAATAGAAGATGAATGATCAGACCGCTGCCGCCGTTTGCCGTGTGGTGCCGGCTCAGAATGCCACCACCCCATCTCCTCCCATGGGTGCCGTAAAAGTCGACTAAGGGATTAGCCGGAGGATGGGAAGCAGCGTCCTTCAAGTACATTAACAACTCAACTGCGATCGCCAACCCGTCTGCCAAGCATGGCGATTATGGCAAAACCCCCTAATGAGCCCACAACACATCCATATCGGTCGTTGTGGTGATCTTTGGGGGAGGCCTGTGTCCAGCAGTGGACTTCGTTATTCGGCCGAAATGATGAATCAGACCGCACTGTTACTTATTAAATTAAAATTATAATATAATCTCTTTATACGATATACTTGTATGACCATATTTAACCATTTAGTAACTCGACATAATTCACCTTAAATCTATCAATTTAATTATAGACACATGCAACGACATCAGAAATTCATTGACTCGAAGCACAGTTTAATAACGCACCTTAACATTTTTAATAATGTAAATTGATTAAAACCTTTTCACGTAAACATGCTCAAAAAATAAAGCCCCAAAGCAGAGTTTTGGGCGTAAATTAAATCGTGAATATCACAGAGGCGGCCATATTTGAATGGTGCTATGCAATTTCAAGCGAGGTACCGCATAATAAGCTGTTTACGTAAATCTGGCTTCCGATGAATGTATAATGTAATCAGTGGCTAATAACATAAACGTATGCGACCTTTATACTGTCTGGTTTGACAATAGGCCTGGATTGATTGAAATTTCATTGTGAAAGTGAGTTTATTGTTATGATGTCTCTACACAGGTCCATGTTAAACAATCATCATTTCGCCCGAATGAATTCCACCGCGGAACACAGGCCTCCCTCAAAGAACACCACAATGAGCTGTTTGGGTGTGTGCTCATTAGGGGGTTTTGCCATAATCGTCACGCTTGGGAGGTTGGTCGGCAATCGCAGTGGAGCTGTTAATGTACTCGAAAGACGCTGCTGCACATCCTCACGCTAATGTCAAAGTCACCTTTTACGACAAGCACGGAGTGTGATGGGTTGGTGCTATTCGTACCCGGTACCACGCGCCAAGCCTCTACGCACATTATTGAATTACCAACTATAATAGATCACCAATGAGAATACCAGCTAGAATATAATAAATATGTTTATGTCTGGCTAATCGCTTAACTGTCCGCACTACGTGAAGCGAGTTCGATCTCCGCGCAAATATTTGTATGACCTACAGATAATTATTACGGGTCTGGTTGTTTGTACGTGTGGAATTTATGTCTGTAATACATAGGAGAAACCCCAGTCTCGGGCATATATTTATTTAAAATAAAACAAAAATCGGGGCCGTGTTGATCATAGCATACATCTCATCATAAGTGTCATAGTAAGCTTCTAACGAAATAAACCAGAGCAGCATTCGCCGTTTTCTGTGGTATATATATTAGTATACCACAGAAACATAGGTACATTGTGCTAATTACAACATACTGGAAATATCAATGGAATCTGTTTACCAAGCATATTGCCTCCATTAAAGTAATCGGTTTAGAAGGCTCATGATCATCAGAAATATTTAAATTACAGGCTGATAATAATAGCAACTCTGTCAAGGACAACCTTGATAAATTTGAGAGTAGTTGAGTGTTTGTAACTGACAATCAACTTTGTCAAAGGTAGGTTTGAGAAAGTGGAGTGTCAGTTATATTGATAGTTTATTTCTGTAATGTAAATACGTGTTAGTAATGGTTTCCTTCTTAACCCTGAAAACTGCTACGAATTTCCCTACATTTTTTATTTTACCACGTGATAATTGCAATGTTACTGTTATGAACTAATTGTACCGGTACTGCATCCTTGCGGAATTTGGTTACCCTGAAGAAGTTATTGAAAAGTATTCCCGTTTATCGGAACATCTTAACTTATAATACTAAGAGCGAAATTCACATGCGTAAGAATTTTACAAATTCGACTTTATAAAAGAAAACGGAGAACAGAACATGTTATATGATTTTTCTTTCATATAGTGAATTCATCGCTGATCTGCTTATTCGGTTAACAAACATAGTAGTTCGCTGCTTAGTTCTCAGCTATAGCATCATCATTTCGGCCGAATAAAGTCCACTGCTGGACACAGGCCTCCCTCAAAGATCACTATAACGACCGATATGGGTGTGTTGTGGGCTCATCGGGGGGTTTTAGCTATAGCATAATGATACATATTTACTATAAAGTGTTGTTCCCTAATCAATCCAATAGTGAAAGTCCCATAAAATTCCATTTCCTGGCCTTTACTCGTGTCAGTCTTTCAGACAGATAAACAGACAAACAGACAGACCGAGTCTAGTATAAGAAAAGGTTGGTTTCGTTTCTATATCCATCCATCTATTCCCAACTGGTGAAGATCGGTAAACGATGAGTGAGGTTAAGCAAATCTTGGCGCGGTCAGTCTATGGACACTCAGTTCTAATTCTAATTCTTACCATGCGGTCGGTTTGCCAATACACACCACGCTTGGCAGGCGGGCTGGTGAGCGCAGTATGGCTACCGTTTCACAGAAGGGACGCTGCTGGCCATCCCTCTGGTTTAGAGTCCCTTAGTCGCCTTTTACGACCTCCACGGGAGGAGATGGAGTGGTGCTATATTCTTAGCACCACTCGGAAAGTTTAATACCCATATTTAATAGTTGAAGAGAACTTAGATCATTAGAACTTAGAACATAGATACATATTATTATACAATGGAGATCACACATGCAATGGGGTGGCTCTGTCTGATACTTCTAACTATGCAGGCTACTGTTAATTCCCTATAAAATATGTATTTAAAATCCTTTTGTATAAAATTCGACGAGAACTCGAGTACCTATAAGTATTGTATTTTTATACACTGCACTTGAATGTTATTTACATATTTATTACAGGAAATACATATTACTATACAGCAAAATTTAATAAGAAAAAGATAACAGTCTTCGCCAATTTCAAAGTGCAGGCAGCATTAGTGCAGAGAGAGCTTCAACTTGAATTTATTGGAGCCGAGAATTTCCTTTGAACTCGGTAACGATCTCTGCGAATATATTTTTGCATAATTATGTTAGATTTTATGTCATAAAAATAATATTGATGTAATTCTTAGAACATAACTTCAGTTTTATTGAATGTCGGTCTATCTAGCTGTTCTGGTCATAAAATATATTCAACCATTATTTTGTGGTTTTTAACAAACTTCGAGCTTGACACTGAGTATAAAGCAAGACCGCAACCATTTTGTTGCTATTAAAATAATAGATTACACCAATTTAATTGGTGATTAATTTTAATTACACGTATTACAATGGTAATTTGGCGAACGCCATTACCTGCCAGAGGCATTTTTAATTATGTTTGTTTATCCAACGCTTTATTGCCGTGGTATTAATGTTTAATTAAATTACGAGGTAATCACAAAAAGTTTATGTTAATTAAAATATTACAATGATGGTATTATCTTCGGACAGCCATTAAGGCTTTTGTTTTTAAAGGATTAATATCCATTTGTCTTATATTGTTGGCTTTCAATATTACAAACTGTTAAGAATTGTTTATTTCATGGTAACATTCTATGAAAGTAAAAAGTCTATCACGACGAATTTGTCTTCCTTGAAAAATGTTCTTCGTTGGTAAAGCCGTATCAGAATGCACTTATGGCTTTCAAGATTATATTTTGATATATAAATATATACAAAGTGCCACATAGGTTACTTATATACATGGCATTCTTCGACCATACGAGGGCGATTTGATAAGTTCATGACTTTGGAAAGAAGAAACACTCTTTTTACATATACATTTTTTATTTTTCTACATAATCTCCTTTCAACTCTACGCACTTAGTCCAGCGATGCTCCAAACTCTTCAACCCATCAAAATAATATTTGTCAAACCCTGAAAAATAGGCCTCAGTTTCGGCTACCACCTCTTCGTTTGACGAAAATCTTTGCCCGCAATCCATTCTTCATGTTTGAGAAGAGGAAAAAGTCACAGGGGGCTGAATCTGGCGAATACGGAGGGTGTGGCAATAATTCGTATCTTAATTCGACAATTTTTGTTGTCCCGATTGCAGACGAGTGGGCCGGTGCATTATCCTGATGAAATGGAATGTTTTTCTTTGCTAGATGCGGTCGTTTCTTGATCAAATTTTTATTGAATCTATCTAACAATGCAGCATAGTATGCTCCGGTTACTGTCTTGCCTTTATCCAAAAAATCGACGTAAATAACCCCTTGGCTGTACTACGGATAATGTGTAATACGGAGGGTGTGGCAATAATTCGTATCTTAATTCGACAATTTTTAATGTCGCGATTGCAGACGAGTGGGCCGGTGCATTATCCTGATGAAATAAAATGTTTTTCTTTGCTAGATACGGGCGTTTCTTGATCAAATTTTTATTGAATCTATCTAACAATGCAGCATAGTAAGCTCCGGTTACTGTCTTGCCTTTATCCAAAAAATCGATGTAAATAACCCCTTGGCTGTCCCAAAAGACTGCGGCCATCACTTTACCAGCCGAGCAAACAATTTTTGCCTTCTTTGGGGCATGTTCCCCGGTAGAAGTCCATTGCTTCGACTGTTGCTTAGTCTCTGGTGTATAATGATGGACCCACGTTTCGTCAACTGTTATGTACCGACGCATAAACTCACTCGGATTGAGATTATACATGGCTAGGCATTCCGCCGTGTGGTGCCGGCTCAGAATACCACCACCCCATCTCCTCCCGTGAGTGTCGTAAAAGTTGACTAAGGGATTAGCTGGAGGATGGGCAGCAGCGTCCTTCAAGTACATTAACAACTCAACTGCGATCGCCAACCCGGCGGCAGCGGCAGGGCGGCGGTGGCGATTATGGCAAAACCCCCCAATGAGCCCGCAACACACCCATATCGGTCGTTGTGGTGTACTTTGGGGAGGCATGTGTCCAGCAGTGGACTTCATTCAAAAATTATAGAAACCGAAATGATGAAAAAAAAATGATGAGGCATTCCTCAGAAGCTGTTACACGATTTCGTTTCTGGTCGACTGTTAGTAACCCCGGCACCCCTCTTGCAGAAAGCTTTTTCATGCCCAGAATATCATGCAAAATATAAAAAACTCGTTCAGTCGAGATGTGACAGTATCACTTATTTCGCGTATCTTCACTCGACGGTCTGCCAAAACAAGATCATGTATTTTATTAACCATACCCTCCGTAGTGACCTCAATCGGCCTTCCTGGACGCTCCGCGTCATTAGTGGTAGTACTTCCACAACGAAATTCAGTGAACCACTTATGTACCATCCCATGAGAAGGCGCAGAATCACCATAATACTTTTTCAATTTGTCTTCGGTCTTCTTAATAGTTTTACCACGTAAAAAATTGTGTATAATTAGCACTCGAAACTCGCTTTTCTCCATTTTCAAAGAATACTTAGAAGTCGCCTAACTTTTTGTTTCTAAAAAGCTTGTTTTCGTGCCAAATTTGAAAAAAGAATGCGCTTCGTAGTGAGTTACCAAATGTGAGACAAAAATATTTATTAAAAAAGACTGCCCTCGTACATAAAAAATGAAACAAATACATTCTATCTGTTTATGATAAGTAAATGCATAGATATATTACCGGATAAATGCTGGAAAGACCCTGAAGGTGACGAAATCGTTCTAAATGTAGCCACTCAACACTCACACACTTACGAGATCAGTAAACTAATACTATCAATATGTTTTATTTCGTGTCCATTTCTAGGTTTATTTAATTTATTTGGGAGTTTTTTATTCACAACGTATTTATTATTATGTCAATACGTCACATAATAATAAATATTTACTACTTAATTATTTTCTTGTTGATGCTTGTCCGGCAGATTAACTCTATCGTGCTCACTTAAGTGTCCTGCCTATGGTGACTTTATGTATTAAGTTGCTGGCGTTCCATGCAAAATGGTAGAGCTGAGCGATGCTAATGCATGCGTTATGCTCGAGAATGGTCAGCTTGGTCAGGTTAACGTTGCCATGACGAATCAATCAGGCCCATCTCGCTTCTAAGCCATGTTTATAAGCTGTTTTCAAGGGTCATCACGAATCGTCTCGAGCGCAGGTTTCATGACCCGAACAAGCTGGTTTCCGAAAAGGCTTTATTACCATAGCATACCATTATTTATACCATCTGGCACTATACTTAGCGTTTGTGGCCTATGAGAAAGCCTTCGTTTCAAATTGACCTGGTACAAATTGTCCAGTTAGGGACCTGCCTAACCTACTAAATTCGAGAAAGAGGTCAATCGTCGAATCCTACTCAGCTGGGTAGCATTCGGGAAACTTCGCAACGTCTTTTCGTCAACAATACCGCAATGCCTTAAGACGAAAGTCTGTAACCAGTTACTAGCGATTATACACGGTTGGTGCAGTGGCTGACACAGTTGGCTGCTGCGCTCCGGGTCGCGGGTTCGATTCCCGCACGGAACAAATATTTGTATGATCTGCAGGTAGTTGTTCTGGGTCTGGGTGTATTTATTGTGTGGGGAATTTATGTCTGTAAACGCACCCACGACACAGGAGAAATCCTAGTGTGGGGCAATGTTTTTAAAAAGAAGAAGAAAAAAAAAAATATATATATATATATGGCAAGGAGACGTGGTCACTCACAGCGAGCTATGGAGAGGCTATGCTTGGTATTTCTCTACGAGATCTAATCAGGTATGAGGAGATCCGTAGAAGAATTAAAGTTGCTGACATAGCTGAGAGGACAATTAAGCTGAAGTAACAAATGGGCAGGGCATATTGCTCGTAGAACTGATGGCCGTTGGGGCAAAAAGGTTCTCGAGTGGAGACCGGGCACCGGGAGACGCAGCGTGGGACTACCTCCAACGAAATGAACGGATGCCCTGGTGAAGGTTGCTTGGAGCTGTTGGACTCGTGTGGCATGTGACCGGACTTTGTGGAAACCTATGGGGGAGGCCTTTGTTCAGCAGTACACGTCTTTTGACTGATATGATGGTGATGATGATGAATCAAGAGTGAAATTACGATAAGTTATTAACCATAAATATTCTAAATTCTATATACACTATAATAAAAGCATATTCCAGTCTCTTTTACTAATGTGAACGCTATATGAAAAGTAAAAAAATATGTTATTGAAATAATCTACTCATATCAACGTGGAATTTTGTGAATACTACCGGATGATCTATTTCTATTTCCATAACTCTATGAAACTATATTATTTACAGTTAAGTCATTTAGATATAAATAGCTCATTATATATCAATGGATATTACGATAATACAAATTTTTGTGAGACAATGCAACCAGGAATGTTTATTACCTTCAATAATCATGACGTTGCATTTATTACTTTTTAACCCTCAGTAACGATTCAGAAAAATAAAATAGAAAAAATGTAGCGTTTATTATCTTATTTTTATCTTATGATATGTTAAGTAAACACGTATATATCTACAAAAGGGATGACGTCAGCTTTTGTGCAGAATATACCAAAAGTAAACACGCTTAACACATCTGTCTCTTTCCCCCTTACAGCTTCATTATGACACTAGGTTCGGCGAAAATTGTTTTACGGAAACCACCAAGCTTAAATTAATTCATGTGTGCTACAATCGTAGCTCTACGAGGCAGTCTCGTAGCGCTTCACGCAGCGTAGCAACAGTTGCATTCGGTACGTGCTACGCAACGGGCGCAGTCTACGGAATATCAAATTTTAGGAAGCTTGGAAAGTTTTCGACTCTCCATGTGACCTATTTACAATTTAAGTTAAAATTACTTTTTACAAAACATGTTCAAGCACATTTTGAAGTAACGAAAATAACCATGCTGTTTATTGTGGTGTTCAAGTGAAAATGGGGAGTTTGTCTGTGTTTTATTTTGTTTTCATTTATATAAAAGGTAAAAAGTGTATTTCTGAGTTTAAAGTTCATAAGAGCATATAAACATTAAAATTTGTTGATTAATGGGAAGTGAAAGAAATAAATAAACCCTATCTTTGTTTTTTTTTAATTATATAGTAATTTATCGATTTGGTGTTCGAAAAAGTTGCTACTGCGAAATATATTGAAAAGCAGTTATCGTTTTTTAACTAATATGCAAATACATATAGATTGCCGTACATGCCAGCAATAAGGTGAAATAGTATACATATAAAAAGAAAATGATTATGCGGATTTGTCTATATTGAGACCCGGACGTAACAATAAGACTATAAAACTATTAACTACTACTATCTAGTATTATCAAAACTCATCCAGAGGTCACTTTTAATTATTCAATACTTATATAGTTTTAAGTTCTTACTAACTAATTTTTATGTAATGGATCTATGGTTGTACTAATAAAGAGTTAACTTATTATTAACTAGCTGGGACCCGCGGTTTCACCCGCGTTATATTAAAATAAATTTAGAGTACTTCGACATAGACACTTGACATAGAATATATGTATTGGATTTCAAGGGATTTATTTTTTTACGCGGAACCCTAAGTAGTTTTCTAAAATAAAAGTAGCCTAAGTTATTCCTAATAACATCAGCTATCTGCCAGTGCAGGTCGCGTCAAAATCGGTCCACCCGTTTCGGAGATTACCCGGAACAAACAGACAGACATTTTTTAAAAAAATAGTGTTTTTGTTATATGTTATGTACATACTTTCATATGCATTTAGTAGAAAGCTGTTATTTTGGCATTACAAACAGACACTTCAATTTTATTTATTTGTATAGATAAATAACACAATATACGTATAATCTAAATATAATAAACTACCAAACTAGAGCTAGTTCGTAGTAGTTACCTTTAGAATTCAGTCAAATGTTATGTTTTCCCGGCAAACAGTAGACCATGTCATCATTTCGGCTGAATGAAGTCCACTGCTGGACACAGGCCTCCCCCAAAGATCACCACAACCACCGATATGGATGTGTTGTGATCACATTGGGGGGTTTGTGCCATAATCGCCACGCTTGGCGTGCGGGTTGGCGATCGCAGTTGAGTTGTTAATGTACTCGAAGGACGCTGCTGCCCATCCTCCAGCTAATCCCTTAGTCGACTTTTACGACACCCATGGGAGGAAATGGGGTGGTGGCATTCTAAGCCGGCACCACACGGCAGTAGCAGTAGTAGTAGTAGACCATGTAAATGTCGGCTAAAGGTTTATTTCAAGAGGACGGGCAGTAGCATCCTCTCGTGTGCTGATAACAACAATATGTAATCACCAATCTGGCTGCGAAAGGTGGTGATTATGTCAATATATGATGACCCATCATGACCGCTCATTGTAGTGCTTGTTGTGAGATCCATGTACAGCAGTGGACATTAACGGACTGATGAGATGTGTGCTGCAATATTAGAAAAAGTATAGTATATTAGAAAAGTACAAGCTGATACAGGGTTCTACAAACCTACCGTGTCCCATCAATATATACTATGGTGACGAGTACCAGGTTATCTGCGTAATTTCCTCAACCTAGTTATTATATTTTTCTCATTCTAATAACTTTTTCCGCAGTATGTATATGTCTTCGTATAGTCGGAATATCAGTGCCGACGTTGAAGCAGCGTGGTGAATCTGCCACGCTGACGTGTGACTATGACTTGGAGGGTGGCAAGCTGTATTCAGTCAAATGGTACCGAGACAATGAAGAGTTTTACCGATACATGCCGCGCCTGAGGCCGCCACAGCACGCACATAAGCTGGATGGAGTCAAAGTTGACGTGAGTGTCACTCTATAGTTGACTGAAATTCTAGAACGTACACGTTTGTAAGAACTTAGACAACATTGTACTCTTTTCCAAATATGACTCTTGATGATTTTCTACAGTAGTTGAATACAAGTGTAAAGGCGGAACCGCACCAAGTCCGGAACTTAAAATTAAAATATGAAATATATGATCGCGTCTCATTTTATTAAGCCTATATATTTTAAAGAGCTTCATTTCTTTTATAACTACGACATTTTTGTTCTTTGAGACAGTAATGTCTTACAAAATAATTAAAAAGTAACGGTCAAGAATATCAAGGGTCGTCCTAATAAATATGTTTATCGTTAGAAAAACGGTAGGTGACCGCTTTACAGCTACCCTCATGATGATCGCCTAAAGGCGTGGCACCAATCGGGGGCTCTAGTGTGATCTTACGAGGACCTGGAGCCCTTCTTCAACGCCGAAAATGACCGCTCCAGTAGTTTACCCAAGTTCACGAAGAATTTCCACTGGAACAGTGTAAGCAATTAAATATGGTTAATTTAAATTTATCCAGTTGGAGAAATCGACAGCACGTCGCGTCCACCTTCGGGATCTCACCCTCAAATCTCGAGGGTTGTACCGGTGCGAGGTTTCAGAGGAAGCTCCTTCCTTCCACTCAGCACAGGCCGAAGCGTTCATGGAAGTATACTGTAAGTGATAAGATTGAACCAACGGCAGCGTCAGCAGCCTAGACTACATTGACATAAAGTACAAATTTGACGACACGGTTGGTGCAATGGCTGATACAGTCGACTGCTGCGCTCCGGGTCGCGGGTTCGATTCCCGCACGGAACAAATGTTTGTATGATCTGCAGGTAGATGTTCCGGGTCTGGGTGTATTTTGTCTGAAATATATGTCTGTGAACGCACCCACGACACAGGAGAAAGCCTAGTGCGTGGCGTAGTTTAAAAAAAAAATGTAGCAGATTTTTTTTATCGATATACTATAGTACTTACCTATTTATACTTTATATAAATTAGGTTTGGTCTTGTATCGTGGATGCAGTTGACAGACATAAATCTCACATGCACATTCTTCTTCGTGTTGTAATGACCCAGTTAATATTTGTAAAAGGAACTATATATGACTATAAAACATCAGTCGCAATCTATCAAACAAATAGCATAGTTGCACTGGCGGATTTACCAGCAGAGTAAGTAGGTTTCAGCATAGGGCTGCAGTTTTAGGTGGCAAGTTTGGGGACCGTACTGTGTACTAGTGTAACACAGTGCCTGTGTTATATAGTTGTACAAACCCGGACGTACCCAAAAAACGATAGTTTGTGGAATTACAACAAAATTACTGATTGGCAAAAATTTACTACGAACACTGTAGACCACAACAATTGGACATTAGACAATCGCTTGATAACTGTGTAAATCCACCACTACATTGTTGCATACTGCTACTTGACGGATATTTGGTACAGTGGCTAGTCACTTGGCTTTCTGTGCTACGTGTCGCAGGTTCGATCCACGCTCGGTAAATATATTGCAAGCTGTACCCACGTATCTCGTATATTTTAAAAAATACACTTCCTTGACTATGATTTTTATAACAAAAAATATATACGAAAACAAGACATAGATAATGAACAGACCATTCAAGGCTATTCAAAAATACTCGGGTAACTTCCCGAATCTGAGTAAGGCGAATCGAGAGAAGTCTATCGAATTAGCTCACCTAACTTTTGAGATGCTTTAAGCATATTAATATGACATATCGTGACCTGGGACTGAAAACTCATATTAAAATGTATTTATATCATCATCATTTCAGTCGAATAAAGTCCACTGCTGGAGACTGGTCTCCCCCAAAGATCACTACAATGACCGGTCTGAGTGTGTAGTATGCTCATTGGGGGCTTTGCCATAATCGCCACGCTTGGCAGGCGGGTTGGCAATCGCAGTTGAGCGGTTAATGTACTCGAAGAATGCTGCTGCCCATCCTCCGGCTAAACCCATAGTTGCCTTTTACGACACCCACCGGATGAGATTATTATTATTTATTTATTCACTTTAAATAGAACGGCCAAAGCCAATTACACTACTTATAGACAATTATCAATAAATTATAAATAAAATTATCACAACTAAGTATAAGGTAAAAAGACAAAATCTAGAATTATAAATAAGACACAATTATGCTACTACTACACATTCATGCATTATTTTCACAAAACTTGAAACATTTCGACAGAATAGTCTTCCAGGCATCCTCAAACAAATCAAAGTCAGGGTTAGAATCCAAGAGAGCGTTAAGCGCAATCATTGTCCTGGGTATGGGAGATTTGGAGTGTGCTACAGTACGGCATGCAGGGACTGCTAATAACTGATGGCTCCTACTGCGACGGTAATTGTTAGGAACAAATAACTGGCACACTTTGTTGTGAAGATCAGTGGCATCGATCCTCCCTTTAAGGATTTTACAGCTTACAATCATCTGGTCACAAGTCCGTCTCACCTCCAAGGAATTAAAACCGAGGCAACCTAAAAGGAATTTCGTGGGATGTAAGTAAGGGTAGTAACCATTTATTTGTTTATATAGGTTTCTAAAGAATGTTTTCTGCATTTTTTCAAGTTCTAATATATAATTTTTTTCAAATGGATTCCATACACACGCACTTGCCTCAAGTAAGCAGTAAGCGGACGAGGGCAGTAAATACGAGCTTGATTGCATGAGTACTACGAAAGTCACGACAATTCCTAAGCATGAAGCCCAAGCGTCTAAAAGAGTCTTTAGCTATTGATGTTATATGGCTGTGAAAAGTTAGTTTATGATCAAACGCGACACCCAAGTCTTTCATAGAGTCAGTTCTAGAAACAATATGATTGTTTAGTTGATAGTTGAATTTTATAGGGTGCCGTATACGAAATGGGTTGGTGATATACGTAGCCGGGACCACACGGCACATAAAGTGAATATACTAAGTTAAGCACTTTTACGGGAATTTTGGTACGTATTTACTAAAAATGTTTGTGATCTTAGCTGTCTAACCGAGTATGGAATAACCCTCATCGGCTAGACTGTGAGTTAAAGAAAGATTGGTGGAACATAATGATAATAACATTATCAGCCTGTAACAATTCCACCGCAGGGCAAAGGCCTCTTCTCAAACAGAGAAGGAAAGAACATTGATCACCACGCTTGCTCATTGCGTGTTGAAGATTCCAGTACATTATATTTAGGTTTCCTCAAAATAATTTCCCTCCAGTGGTGTCTTAGATTAAGAAACTACATATGACATTGAAAAAGTCACATTGGTACATGCGAGGTCTTGAACCCTCGAACTTGTACTTAAGAAGCGAATCTGTAAACCTCCGGGTCACCACGAAATGATACCTATTGATGCTAAAGTTTACAACAAAAACACAAACCAACAAGATTACAATACTTTTAACTTTGACGCATTAAATAAAATCGAATTTATTTTACACAGTTCCGAAACATATTTTGATTCGTCTGTTTAAACGTCAACAACCCAAATTCAATTCTAATAAAATAGAAACAGGTTAGGTTCCCAAAGAGATTTTTTATCACATTATTCACCTGATAGTAAAAAAGTACTTCACGTAAAGCGATTCTGTATTAGGTAACGTTTTATTTTATTATATACTCGTATTTTATCTATTTATGTACGGCATGTACTTTCTCCGCCCCGGGGAAGGGCAGAGGGAAATGCTGGACTCCTACCGGCTAAAACTACCGAGTGGTCATCTTCGGCACCGAAGGGGGGCTCGAGGAACTCGAATAATCTCTATCTAGATGGCATCTTTCCATTGGTGCCACGCCTTTTGGCACAACTCGGAGGGGATGACTGTAAAGCCGTCGCGCTCTAGCGGAAGGGAGGCGCTAAAGAGGCCGCAGCGCAGCCGCAAAGTGGCCCTAGGTACATCTCAGGGGGATTATTTCTAACATCTCACTATGTTACAATAAAACCCTTTTAAACGGATTCTATCGCGTATATTTTAGATTTTGTTATTTTATTTTATCTACCGTGCAATTTTATTCAAAAAGTTAGTTTCGATGCACGCAGTAATCACTCACAGTGTCTTGATGTTTCTTAGTGCGGTATCTTGTTTAGGATTTTATTATTTTAATAACTGGATTCCAAACAGGTGGTACCTGCCAACCATCTTCTCTATTAAAATTAGGATGTTGTTTTTTATTTCAATAGCGTCACGAATGCCGTGCACAGATGCCGTGTGCTCTCTGTTACAAAGATTTGGCTACGGTAGCTAACTGACAAGGATGGTGGTGAGATTCACCGTTAAGGTACCTGTCTGTATGGTTAGGCTTTCTATACACAGTGTGACTAACAGAATGATCTGGATTATGGATGAGAAGTATGTCAAGAAAGGCCAAGGATTTGTTATCCTCCAATTCCATAATTCCATAGTAAATTGAATTTTACTATGTATTGAATTTAAGTGATTTAAGAATTCTGAGACCCTATTGTAAGGCAAGATGGTAAATGTGTCATCTGCATACCGTTTGAACATCTTCGGTTCGTCGCGTGCATCGAAACAATTTTTTTGATTAACATTGTACGGTAGATAAAATAACTTTTTAAAATCTGTAACGATGCCTGTCACCTTAGTCATCCTGCGACCACGAATGCTGCAAAGTATTCGAAACGTCAGGAAAATCTAAAATAAACGCGATAGAATCCGTTTAAAAGTGTTTTATTATAATGTGTAATAATCGCGAAAATCTAAGACATTACTATCCTACACTATGGTTTCCGCCGTATCAGTACATGTACAGTTTTAGAGTCAAATCTGATATGCATTAACACCCAGTCCCCGGAACATCTCTGTAGGCCATACAATTAATAGTTCCATGCAGATATTAAACCCGCAACCCGTAGCTCAGCAAGCCAGTCACTGAGGTGTTTAGATAGGTTATGTAATCAAATTTTTTAAATATGTTGCATACCTAACAACGTTCTTTATAGGATTCTCTGCCTACGAAAACATGGGATTTGTGGACAAGTTTGGTGATTATTGTGTCGTCATGTTTTAGGTTTTCGCGTATATTACATTGCAATAAAACACTTTTAAAAGGATTACAACGCGTACATTATAGAATTTTATTGATGACTATGGTTATGCTGTGACCAAGACTGCTGAAGTGTCGAAACAAAAATCTATAACATACGCGATGTAATCCGTTTAAAGTGTTTTATTATAATAATGATTGTGTCTTCAAAAATCTTTACACATTCAAAACCGTTGCAATTGCGGTTTGCGAATTCGTGATAGCACTGTATACGTCTCCCGAAACGGTCGGCAATGTTCTGATGATTATGAGTGGCGATGATGGTTACTTTTAGGTGACCCGCTGGCTAATTTACTCAACTCAAAAATTATTATAATTATGATTGCAGATTTTCCCCGCGAAACTCCGCGCATCACAGGGCATGAGCGTCTGTATCAATTGACAGAACCTCTCGATGTCAACTGCTCTTCAGCCAAATCGTTTCCTGCACCTGACCTGCAGTGGCTTATTGATGGGCAAAAGGTAAATTACATCGGTTCCACATAAATATTATGTTTAATACTACCAAGGCACCTGTCCCTCTCCGACCGACTATTTATATTTTTTAAAGGTTATCCCACACTAGGAATTTTCGTGTGTCGATCGTATAGTTTACAAATGTAGATCTCTTGCACAAACACCCGGACCCGGAACAACTATCTGTAGATCATACAAGTAATTTTTCCGTCTGGGTAACGAACCCGCGACAAGTAGCGCATAAAGCCAATCGCTTAGCCACTACGGTATCCAGGCCGACGAATATGATTCCGTATAAATAAAATAGATACACACAATAGTTAATCGCTGAATTTTCACATTTCCTACGAGTATTCTTCACTAGTTTCTCGCAGCAACAAGCTTAATTAAACAAAAACTTGATAAGAGACGCTCTCTCGGGCGGCGGTCAGAACACTCGATGAGAGACACTCGCTTGGTATAATACCCGTACCAGCAAGCGATTGGGCATTCATTCGTTCTTCACGACGAGCACACAACACAAACCCGGATCGGTCGTTCTTTGGGTAGGCTTATGCCCGGACGTCTTTCGGCTGAAAATGATAATGAAATGACTACTGAGCGGTGCTCGCGTTAATTTTTTTAGTAAACTAAAATGAATTTAGAATGATTGTTGTTGTATAGTTCTGTATAAATTATTAGGAGAAGGTCATTTCAATTTAATTCAATTTTTAAAATTCAGCAACAGAACTATCTTAATTACACAGCAGCAGTGTTAAAACTTTAAACATTACTGTATTCCGAATTGAAAGGCACTATAGCTAGTAAAATTACTAGGCTTATTTAAGAGACGAAATAACTAATGTGCTCACCAGAGCACAGTGTGGTGCCAAGCAGGCCTAGTCCTGGGTAGCATGATAATCTTTATAGACAGGCAATTACGCTTACCGCCAGGCAAATGATTTATGCTCGTCTCGGCAGTACGTATCTACTGAAACACAATTCTTTCTTTCTTTCTTCTTTTAAATAAACGTTGCCCCACACTAGGATTTCTCCTGTGTCGTGGGTGCGTTTACAGACATGAATTCCACATACAATACTCCCAGACCCGGAACAACTAACTGCAAATCATACAAATATTTGTTCCGTGCGGGAATCGAACCCACGACCCGGAGCGCAGCAGTCGACTGTATCAGCCACTGCACCAACCGTGCCGTCTAATTATCGAACAGGCCTTTCTTTTACTCGATAATCTGATCAATTGTCAACTACCGTAATTTAACTTTCAGATTACAGACAGATCTTGGCTGATTGCGTTCGGCGCGAAGCCTGCACCGCAAGGGTTGCTGGTATCTACCCTCGGGCTAAGAGCCCCTACAAAGCCGCGCATGAAACTCAAATGTGTTGCAACTATAGGTACACATAGACGAGAACGTACCGTCGTTATAGGTAAAAACTCTTTTTAACCACTTCTATTGCATATGGCCTTGACATATACAATATGTGCTCAATTGTTATTTTCTTTTCGAAAAACCGTTGCCTCACAATTTCTTCTGTGCCGTGGGTACATTTTACAGACAAATCTCAAATACAAATACACAAACACCTAAAGCCGAAACTAAAATCTGTAGACCGTACAAATATCTGGTCTATGTGGTAATCGAACCCTCGACACGTCGTGCAAATAGCCTAGGGATAAGCCACTGCGTCAAACGTGCCATCAATTCAGTTGTTGAAAGTCGAAAGTCTTTTAACACAAATAGAATTTTGAAAGAGTGCCACTGGCAAGTAATTGCTGACTGACTGAACTGGCTTCAGTCCGGAAACGTATATTACGAAACATGGGTGTATCAGAATATTTCAATAAACCACACTTTGCAAACGTATTTCTGACCGATATACCTATATCTGCTGGAAAGAGAATACTTTTTTTATTGGTATTGGAAATTCTTCATGGACTTTCATGGTTCGTCCCGGGAAAGAGCGAAGGGGTATGCCGGACTCCTACCGGCTAAAACCACTGAAGCGGTCATCTTCGGCACCTAAGGGAGGCTCCAGGTCCTCGTATGATCACACTAGAGCCGCCCACTGCTGCCACGCCTATAGGCACATCTCTGAGAGGGTGACTGTAAAGCGGTCACCCCCTTCGGGGGGATTGTAAAGGATCCCCCAAAGCGTCCCACGGCAGCACGTGACCACATGCGTGCTACCATCTTCTCTTGGGTCACTCGATGTGGGCACGGAGATTCCCCAATTCCCCAATTAATTTAAGATAAGTAGATCTTATGTGACAATGGCTAATAGACTGCGTTCTGGACACGTTCCATCAAGAAGATTTGAGCAGATATCTGATGCGAAGGTCGAATTCACCAAATTGTGAAATGTGTAATATTGTAGATGATGTTCAACACTTACTGACGGAATGTGTCAAGAATCAAAACAAAAGAAAGGAATTTATGGAACAGTTTAGAGTCAGAAAAAAAAAACAATTGAACCGTACGACGTTTCCGAAATATTTTTTTGATATTTTCCATTTTTGAGAAATATTTTATGAATATGTAAAGATTTATCAATCTAAATACCATACGAAGTTGCCTTTTACTTGACATTGGCGAAATTCTGGAAGATACTCTACAGAAGCCATAATCTAAGAGAAGAAGTTTAGAGTCAACCGTTTGGATGTCGGTATTATTAAAAGTATTTTGGCTTTACCAACTTCGAAACAAGCAATGAGTATATGATTTTGCATATCGTAATAATAATTGTTAAAGGGTCGTTGATGATTAAGTTGGTTGTATTTATATTAAGGTCTTATGGGACTGACATATCCTTATAGGATAAAAGTCCCTTACAAAAATAAAGAGAAAAAAAAAGTTTATTTAACAATTCTACATTTAAATAGTCATTGTTCATGAATAATAAAAAAACGTTTTTTGTGAGATAAGAACATAATTCACTTGTGTGATTTTTTCATAACATTCGCTGTAAAACAACACTTTGTAGACATATTGTTATACTACTCACCTCCCATGTACAAAAGCGTTATGATTTATATTCTAGATCCCTCCTTGGACAGTACGGGTATTTTTGCCATATTATTTTTCAACTAATAGAACATAACAACATAACATAGAAACAGACAGACAGAGATTCAAAAAATTGCAGTTTTGGCATCAGTCTCGTTTTTATACGATCTCTACTATTTTATTATAGTATAGATTTACCCATAGATGTAGCGAAAATAACGTAATACTGAAGATTTATATTGTAAGGCTCTGTGCCTTACACTTGAACACAAATGCATCATCGTTATTTCAACAATATTTGCAATTTTGAAATAATTTAAATCCAAAGAGTCACACCACGCGCCAGCTAGCCAAACATTTTACAGATATGACCAATTCTGTCCGTGACTCCCTTGATGAAAGGTAAGACAGCAAGTCTCCGATCAACCGTGGTAGGTTTTGGGCAGCTTCTGCGACTGGGATGAGGCGCTCTTAAATTGTTATTTTGAAGAACTTGCTTCACATGGTTAAGCTAGGCCAGGTGCCAGGTGGTCGGCGTCGTAGATGCCGTGTGCTCTCTGTAACAAAGATTTAGCCACGGTAGCTAACTGACAAGGGTGGTGGTGAGATTCACCGTTAAGGTCCTGTGTGGGTTGGCTTTCTATACATAGTGTCACTAACTGAATGATCAGGATTATGGATAAGAAGGATGTCAAGAAAGGCCAAGATGTTTTTATCTTCCAATTCCATAGTAAACTGAATTTTATTGTGTATTGAATTTAGATGTTTTAAAAATGTAACGACGCTTGTCACCTTCGTCATCCTGCGACCACGGACCCTGCAAAGTGTTCGAAACGTCAGGAAAAACAAAAATCAATAATACACGCGATTTAATCCGTTTAAAATTGTTTTATTATAATGTGTAGTAATCGCGAAAACCAGTCAACCCATAGCTACTGGACATTACTACTTTAAAAATCTCTAGTATTTTTCCTATTGATATAAAATACTTACCAATTTAAAAACTTTGCGGTTGGTGGAGTAAACTTGACATCACAAAGTACAATGATACTTCCTACTATAATATTAGTTGTTCTTATACCAAGTTGGTACACGTAAAACAACTTATACAGGATCCTGAAAGTTTCAAATAAGAACTTGTGTTAATTAATAGGGGTCGATTTTTAGACCTCGTCGACCCCCAAAATCAGTTTTCGTTTATGTTGACCCCTGGGAACTGATATCACCTTGTGATTCCCTGTTTTTGAGTGGAGAGTGCCGATAGAAGTGAAAACTTATTTTTATTATTTATCTAGACGCGTTCGCGGTCTCCTATATGTACATGCATACACTATAGCTGCGTCTCGTAACAGTGTCGCGAGTCCAGAGATAATCTCATCTAAAAATATGCGTACCGCGCTAAAAGAAGTTTTCACTTCAAAAAACTGAGAGTAGTTACTTATTATTTTATAATATATAGATGTTCCTTTTAAGTAAAATATGCTATCATCAATATATAAGGTACGTTCCCTCCACTAACCGCCTTTTTTCTAAACTGTATAATAATTGATGGATTATCTTTATATATATAATTCCTCTGTACGTGTGTATTTCACTGAAATCCTAAACGGCTGGACCGCTTTTGATGAAATGTTGTGTGTTTGTTTGAGTGGGTCCCTGGATGGTTTAGATTCACAATAGGACCCGGTAGGTGGCGCTGCAATTGGGTTTGCACGTACCTTCCTGTGCGAAGCTGGGACGGGCAGCTAGTTTAATATAAAACCTTGTTTTCGGTTTTTCAATTCTGATTATGCGAACCTATTTGTTCCCCCGCCGTGTGGTGTCTAAGCTAAGCTGGCTAAGAATACCACCACCCCATTTCATCCCGTGGGTGTGGTAAACGGAGACTATGTGATTAGCCGCAGGATGGGCAGCAGCGTCCTTCGAGTACATTTATAACCTATGATCACCAACCCGTCTGCCGAGCGTGTTGATTATGGCAAAACCCCCAATGAGCACACAGTACAAACCCTACCTACTGGTCATTGTGACAATTTTGGGAGAGGCACCTGTCCAGCAGTGGACGTTTTTCGGCTGAAATGATGATGATGATGATGAACCTATTTGTATAAGACCACATTGTTTATTCTTTCAGAAATAAACTCTTCAAGCTGGAACAAGCCATTCAATTTGGTAATTATGATAACGCTCAATATTGTTTTTATTAAGATATCGTGATAAAAACCTAGTTTACGTGTTAAATATATCCAATGTAAATATAAATAAAGTTCCATTTGTAACGCTTCGTTTTATTCCTTACCTAGTCTGTAAAATAAACACAATCTTTAAGAATATTTTAATATGTAATCACTTATTTTAAACAATATACAAAAGAACGAACGAACCTGACTTTTACACTAAGATCAAAATTAAATGTATTACAATAATATGCGAAATTATAATTATAATGACGTGCAAAAATATCTTTACCTTTTTTATGCATTATACTAAGATAGATGGATGGATGAATGGATCCAGCTAACAGTTTTATATACAGAATACAAAAAAAATGATTATTAGAATGCCAGACAATATCACACTTCTACTCATTTCAATCAATGTTTTTATCCTGTCGAAACAAAATCTCTGAATTGAAATGACAAGTCTGTTTCGAAACCCTGTTCACTGCTAATCTCATGTTGTAAATCATCTTCACAATGAAAACATTTAAAAGAAGTAACGCTGAAATCGCTTTAATTAACATACAGTTTATATTATAATAAAACACTTTTAAACGGATTCTATCGCGTATATTTTGATTTTTGATTTTCCTGACGTTTCGAATACTTTGCAGCATTCGTGGTCGCAGGATGACTTAGATAGATATAGATATAGATAGAATCCGTTTAAAAGTGTTTTATTATAATGTGTAATAATCGCGAAAATCTAAGACATTACTATACAGTTTATATTTTGTAAAAATAATATACTTTTACATATCATTTTGACATTATTTTGAAAGCAATTATTTCATCAAGTCAAAACACTAAACAATGGATTCAGCAACATAATATACTGAACTACAAGATTTACTTTTTAAAATCTCCAACCTATGCCTATCTGAATACAAACAATTTACCCTGAAGATTACAGCACATTTCTCATAATGACAAAATGTTAAATCCATAACATACATGCTGGATAATATTTCTGTTTCTTTCTCTTGTGGACAATAAATCTTACTAAGTATTATCAATATCATAACAACTAATTTATTGCATGAAAAATGTGATAGAACACGCTAACACTATTCAGGATTGTTAGCATAAATTCTTGAAAAGGTAACACTGCATACAATTTTAACAACATTATTGAATAGGACATTTTGCTGATCATGTGACAGAAACACCCTTCAACAATTCTGAAATATGTATTCAGTAATACACATAAGTGGTCTGATCTATATTGACAATGTTATAAAAATAAAAAGACTACATTTGCAACACATTAGGCACTGTGAATAAATTCTAGGACAATACAGCCAATAAAATGTTATATTTTCATATAAGCAAAATGCATTAAATCTATCCTTCCTGACCAAAATCTTCCATGAACTTCTTAAGCCTGACCATATCTTCATCATTAACAGTAGGTTTCGATGTTGCTAGAGATCGAAGCATGTCAGACATTGTGACTGGAGGATCATTCAGTTTTTCACCTGGGACCTCCATCCAAGTCATTTCCATAGCACCTGGGTCACCAGGAGAACATGGAGTTAAGAGATCATTGACAATAACATTGGGATCTGTAGGACTAGGCCCAGATACTCTCTTGAAGTGTGTAGCCGACTGTACTTTACGAACAGGTTGCATCAATGCGTCACGGACAACAATAGATATATCTGCACCAGAATAACCTTCAGTTTTAGTAGCAAGCACCTTTAAATCCTGCTCAGTAAGTTGATGGCGCGTGTTCCCTAAATGCAATTTGAACATATCCAATCGTGCATGTTCTTCTGGAAGAGCAATGTAGATGCGTTTCTCAAAACGTCTTCTGATAGCCGAGTCAAGCACCCATGGAATATTTGTGGCACCAAGAACTAAAATACCGTCCATATCGTTGCCAACACCTTGCATCTGTACAAGGAACTCTGTCTTAATTCGTCGTGCTGATTCAGACTCATTATCAGAACGAGATGAACACAGGGAATCAATTTCATCAATAAATATGATACTCGGTTTGTGTTGCCGAGCAAGTTCAAATAGATTCTTCACTAACTTTTCAGATTCACCAAGCCACTTAGAAACAAGATCAGAAGAAGAGACAGAGAAAAATGTTGAGTTGTTGGCTTCAGTGGCGACTGCTTTTGCCAGATAGGATTTACCAGTACCAGGTGGCCCAAAAAGTAAGATTCCCTTCCAAGGTATTCTTTTGCCTGTGAAAAGATGAGGAAATTTGATAGGCAGAATAACAGCTTCTTTCAAAGCTTCTTTAGCTGCCTCTAAACCAGCAACATCACTCCATTTGACATGCGGTTTTTCTACTACAATTGCACCTTCAAGCTTTCCTTGAAGTTTTTTCTTCTCTGGATTATCAGAATCGCTGTCACTATCACTCTTTTTATCTTCACTTTTGGAGTTGGACTCTCCATCCTTCACTGGTTTCTTCTTTGTATCCTTTTTCAGGTATTCCTTGAGTTTTTCAGCCCTATCCAGGTACTGTAGACACTTTGCTCTTATACTTTCCTTAGCTCGTTCACCTTGAGCTTCATATTTAACAGCATGAAGGAAATATTCAACACCATGTTCATAAAGGCGTAAAGCCTCTTCATAGTTTTTATTTTTGTCCTCTTCAGTAGCTTTCGTAACGAGGTCAATGGCTTTTTGTAAAGTATTGGATGACGCCATTTTTCTTCACGAATTTCTTTACCTGTAATTTAATTATAAACACATACCTATTATAATCATATTGAACCAGTTGAAAGAGAAACACATTGTGCAGTCAAATTTAATCATAGTAATTAAAAGATAAATAGGGACACTGTTAGCGTCGGAACTGGTTTTTCCCGGGAACCGAGAATTCTCTGTTCTGAGGACTGCCAAAAAATCCGGGTTTAAGAAATTAAAACCTGGCTTATTCGGTTTTGTCTATAAATTCCGCAAATCAATCCCTACGCGTCATAGATACTAAGTGTAGTAACACGAGGCGAAACTAGATATTAGAAGAGGGTGCAGGAGCATGCTGTTCCTCTATTTTTATCGCCTTGGAATTCTGGTTTTATTACAATTTTTTGTACAGTTTCCAAGAAGTCGGTTTGCCGCCTTTGATACTAGTCTCTTTCTAGTCCAGATAAGGAAGATGAACCAAAAATGGCTGAAAAAGCTACTCGTCCATGAAACAGCTATTGAGGGGGGTCTCCCTTCCCTTCCTATGTCTTAAGCAGAAACTCATTGACATGTGCATACTACCCATCCAGACTTGAGTCTTGAACTAACATCCAAAAGTCCAAATTCAAGGTCTGCAAACATCTATAACCAGCCCATTACTGTCCCACTACTGGGCATGGACCTATTCTGATGTTGAGAAGGGTTAGGCCTTGGTGCACCATGCTGGCCTAGTGCAGGTTAGCAAACATCTGCAAACATACTATGGAGCAACTATGCATGCTATGGTATTCTAGGTGTAAGTTAACAGATAGTGTTTGAAACACTACACTGAGCTTCAAAACTAAATCACTGACAGCTCATAAAGCATCCAAATTTAAGTGGTATTGTACTGGCAACATATTCCAGATGCCTGATGAGCTTTGGACCAAAGTAAACAAGTGGAGCCATGATCCAGTGACACGACAGGGCCCCACAGTTTGCTTATCATGGGGGACGCTTTTGCCCAGCAGTGGGATGAGACGAGATGAATATTACTATTTAATATAAAATAACTGATTCTTAAAATACTTATTTACATTATTACTATTAAAATTATAACTATAGTTCTAAATTCACAGTTTGATTTTTGTTCCTGTGTTATTATGTATCTGTAACAGTTTCATTCTGTGTGGTGTCAGTTAAAGAATATAGCACCAGTCCATCTGCTCCCATGGATAACGTAAAAGGCGACTAAAGGCCTTTAAACCAGAGGGATAGGTAGCAGTGTCCCTTCTGTGGAACAGTAGTCATACTACATTAACCAACTCGCCGGCTATACATGGTGAGTATAATTTGATGATGTTGCTGATGAATATAGTTTCACTGTTAGTAGTTGTTAGTATTAAGTAACAACATTTTAACAAAAAATATATAAATAGAGTAAAGGTTTATATAAAAAACAAAAAATAAACGAAGAACTGGGTACCCCATTTTGGATTATAAATGGAATTGAATAAACTGGTTCCTATAACATGTTCTCAATGCCCTAGACAGTGTTCCGGTTTACAAGTAATTAGGGAACTGAGTTAATGAGCAAAAATGCTGTTGGTAAGATAAATAAAAATTGTAAATAAATAAAGATTGTATATGCAAGTTATGACTCAAATCATAACTTTCGCATATACAATCTTTATTTCAGTCACTCTGGTAATAAACATATATTTTCAAATCACATCAGAATAATAAAAAATCAGAACAGATGTATTTTGAGGTATTTGCATGTGAACTTGATGACTGACAATCGTCAGTGATATATATAAAAAATATTTGGGAATTGCTATATAAAAACTGACACTGCTAATAATGAGACAATGAATAATATTCATCTTGTTTTGACATCTGGCAGAGAGGGTGTCACAAGGGTTTTTATTTGATATATCTTGCAGTTTGTTCTGCCCACAGCTCTACTCCTTACAATTGTGGTATCCTTCTACTTTGAATAAGATAAGTATTATACAGCTTCCACCTACCAATTCCATCAACTTCTAAGTGGATTTACTTCAGAATCAAGTGCACCTTTTTTCAAATCAATTCCAAAATTTTGTACCAAACATGACTATTAGTTCCATTAATGACTTAAAAAATAAATTATGCATATTTTATGTAAATAGAGTGAAAAGTGATCCTTAAAACCTACTTGCTAAATAAATATCATTTGCCATGATAAAATCAGTTGGTACTCTTGCAGTTCTGCTATCTCATTTAGCTGTTATCTAAGCTATTATTAAATTAATGTATAAAATTAATAAATAACATTGTAAAGAGTGTGATTTGTTTATATAGAGAAGAGCACAATACTGGAAATTACTAGTCAAAATATGAAAACTCTTTCACCATTAGAAAGCTATACAATGGCAGGTAGACATTGGTGTAGTTTATCGAGTGACTTTGAGCATGGGAGCACCACTATATATATTGTAGAGGAACTGATATGATACCTAAGTTCCGCAGTGGGCATTGATGTGGTTGATAATGTGTTCAATGGGCTAGTATACTCACAAGTGCAGACACATTTCTCTTATATGAAATTATCTCCCAAGATCAGTAGTTATAGCAATCTGTTAGACAAGCACAAATGTCCACCAGAGGATGACAATAATTGATATTGTAGTATTGTATTGAATTGATATTGAAGTATTGTATTGAATTGATATTGAAGTCCGTATTAAGTCATTATGAAAATATATGGGGGAGGTCTAGCTCTAGCAATAAACATCTTATGGCAATAATAAATGGTAAATGTCAGAAAACCATGATCAAAAAATTATGATTCTACTGTTTGAAGGACATTCTGTAGCCTTAAACACATTATCACTGAGGAAAATGTTTCAATTGAGTGTATGTAAATATGCAATTCTTAAACTGTGTACTCCTGATATAAAAAGTACCTAATTAACCAATTAGGTTACCAATAACTCTTATAGCTATATTATGTTGTTTGGCTTTGCCCAATGACGAATTGGGCAGTCAAATGAGATCACGACCCAAACGGCCGTGGAATATAAGCATTTAAAATGAAATGGTATAAATTGTAATGTTTCCTTACCATCCACAGGAGTTTATTTATACTAAATGTAAGCAATATTTAACTTTTATCCTTCTTGGCGCAAGTAAATTACGAAGAAAACATAAAATATTAATTTACTTCTTTCGTTAGTCACTATTTGACATCTTGAAATATATTGCCACCAAATAAAAATATTTTCATGATAAAATAATGAAAATATTTATATGGTAGTCGTGTTTTTTTGGATTATGAATATTTTAATAATACTGTATTTTCGTTAAAACATCACGCAATGTATATTTACAAAAATACAAAATTGTACGTTATCATAATGTATTAAGGTTTACTTTATATACCACTGCTTTATACAGAATGAGATCCACATGAGAGAGCGTCTGGCGCGTAGACAGAGTATTAACTGGACGGAGCCTTAGGCACTGCTGCCAACTCTTTTTATCAAAAACGTGGTGCCAGACATTTAAAATAGGGTTAGAAAGCACTAACTAGTAGTTGGCAAAAAATCAATTCTTCAGCGCCAAATTTTAGACTGTTATGGTTATGGAGTTGATTACTACAGATTTAATGCTGTTATGATAACATCACAGCTTTAAAACGAATAGATAAAAGACATTAAAACAAGTTATGGTCAAAACCTCCAATTAATAGCAAGAATGACCCATGGCCCCTAGTTCCCGGCCGCCCTGCTATTCCTGATCACGGCGGCGGTCATGGTAACGGCAGGGTAGGGGGTGCGAAGAATCCCCGGGTTACGGATAGCCGCCAAAAACAACTGACCTTGGCCACGACGAACAACTGACGCACGTTACGACTTGACGAGCACGTGGCACAACTCGAGGAAGAATTCGGAAGGATAAAGTAGCATATTCTTGGGCTATGTGAAGTCTGAAGAGAGGGGGAGGACACCATCACCCTGGAATCGGGCCACCTTATGTACTTTCGAGAGAGTGACCAACTATCCCAAGGTGGCGTAGGGTTCTTGGTAAACAAGGCAACTGACAACGTTGTGGAAATTTCTAGTGTGTCAAGCAGGGTAGCGTACCTAGTAATTCGGCTAACCAAGAGGTACAGCCTTAAGGTTGTGAAGGCTTACGCACCGACATCAATACACTCGGATGACGAAATGGAGGGTATGCTTGAGGTCATATCGAAAGCCTTACACTCCATCACTAAGGCCCACTACGACGTTGTCATGGGGGACTTTAACGCTAAAGCGGGAGTCCAGAATTGCAACGAATCAGTAGTAGGATCTCATGGCTTTGGCATTAGAAATCATAGGGGCAAATGCTTATTAGCTTTCTCGAGAAAGAGGGGCTTTTCTGAATGAATTCCTTCTACAAGAAACAGCCCCAAAGGAAGTGGACATGGCAAAGCCCCGAAACTATGACAAAAAATGAGATCGATTTCATCATAGCGGACAAAAAGCACATATTGAGAGACGTCTCAGTGGTCAACAGGTTTAACACTGGAAGCGATCACCGACTTGTCAGAAGCTCTCTAAATGTTGACTTTAGGCTAGAACGCGTTCGCTTGATAAAGTCTAGGCTCCGACCTAGCTTTCTCCAAACCATGGTAGGATCTGAAATATACCAATCAAATCTGGAGAACCGATTTTTTGCCGTGGAAACCATAAATGACGTTGACCAAGCCCTTGAGAGTGTGGTTAGAATCATCAGAGAGGAATGTACTAGATTCTGTGAAATGCAGCGTACAGGCAGGAAGTCCAAACTTTCTAAAGAGACTCTAAAGCTTATGAAGGAATGACGTGAAACCCCACCAATCTCTTCTTCAGAAAATCGGGCACTCAATCAAATTATTACACACGATACGACACCACCTCCACTGTTCCAACACACGCTGTATAGAAAGAGCGATTGAGCAGAATCGGGGGTCGAAAGTGTTCGTCCAGTCCCTGGGGAGAAGCCACCTGACGAAGCTGTGGAGAAGTCGTCGTTTCTAAGCCGATGATTCTTTCTGAAGTTGAAAACTTCTATGGCAAGCTGTACGCTTCACATGCATCACGACCTGAGGTATTCAGGAGTACATTTACCTCGGGCAAACTCTGCAGTTGGGTAAGAACAATTTCGAGAAAGAGGCAAACAGAAGAATTCAGCTGGGCTGGGCAGCATTTGGCAAATTGCGTCGAGTGTTTCTGTCCTCCATACTACAGAGTCTGAAAACAAACGTTTTTGACGAGACTTCTTTTCAGATTTGTATGATAAACTTGCATTAGCAAACCTGTCACAACTTTTGAAAGAACCTTTGCGTCTGAGGAATGCTGGCATTTACGAATATTAAGCTTCTAGTCCCTATACTTATCTATGGCACTCAAATATTTATCTGCTCCTCCCGCTCGAGTTCCTAGTGAACAATTATTCAGCACTGCGGGACAAATATATGCGACAGGAAATCTAACTTCATTGGTGAAAATGTAGATAAATTATTATTATTATTTTTAGCTTTAGCACATAAAACTATTTAGCGTTGATTACTAATTATTTTAATTTAATTGACAAATATCAAAACGCTGATATGAATTCAAGACTCCTTTAGCTATTATCTGCAGGTAGTTGTTCTGGGTCTGGGTGTATTGTATGTGGAATTCATGTCTGTAAACGAACCCACGGCACAGGAGAAATCCTAGTGCGGGGCAACGTTTTAAAAAAAAAAATGATTTAATGATTTTTCCAACAAAAAACATGCAGCTTTAATTAAGTTCTTGAGAAGGCTAAGTATACTTTTTTTTATTTGTATTTGAATGTAAAATTTGGGTATTTTTTAAATAAAACAATAAAGAGTCGAATCCACAGGGCATGAGAAATGTTTAGGGGTCTGAACGGATAGCAGATGACCCCCCAGTCGACCATTTCAGTTTGGCACATGATGCACCAAACATCCTGTATAGTATTATTTGGTTGTTAATACTTAACTATTTTTTAAGTTGATTCAGCTTACGGTCTCTCTTTTGGAAGGCATAAATACAATTATCTAATTAACGGCCGAATACTGAAAAACCACTTAATATTAAGTCCCGCTTAAAGTATTTGAGCCAGCCGGTTTCCTACTGAAACGGGTTTCTCGAATTGTTAAAGCGGGACTTAATATAGTGGCGTTTCAGTGTTCGGCCGTATATTACATAAAATGTGAAAATATTTCTCATACCTATAATATTAGTAGTCAAGTTTTATTTGCCATCATCATATCAGCCACAGGACGTCCACTGCTGAACAAAGGCCTCCCCCTTAGATTTCCACAACGAGCGGTCACATGCCGCTCTCATCCAATGACGATCTCTTTGGAGGTCGTCTCACGCTGCGTTTTCGTTTGCGTTTTGCGAGAACCTTTGTGCCCCAACTGCCATCAGTTCCACGAGAAATGTGCTCTGCCCATTGCCACTTCAGTTTACTAATCCTTTCAGCTATGTCGACAACTTTAGTTCTTCTATGGATCTCCTCGTTTCTGATTCGATCTCTTATTTGTCATACTTGATTTTATAAAAGGGTGTCACTAGATGAATAACTTTTTAAGCTGTGAACAGAACTAAACATTGGTTAGAACTATTTAGTAACCTTGTTATGTTTACGTTTCAAGTCGTACTTGCGCATTACACTACATAAATAAGTTTTTGTTAAGTATCTAGTTTATATATTCATTTGATAGTCACAGTTACACTTATTAAATAAGTAATTAGTTAAATATATTTTCATCCCTGTTTTTAAGCCAAATGTTTTACGCATATCTTCGTATCCCGTCGCTCTTTTACTATATAAACTTAGATCATAAGAAACTGACGCAATTTACCTTCTATCGTCCTTCGTACATACAAAATCATCGTGATTGTGTAATTTATTTAGCTAAGAATTTAGTATACTAAATAATAAGTCTAGTAATTATTATTTTAAAAAGTTTAAAATATATTTATAGCGTAACAAAAATGGCGTATGTATTTCAATTCGTACATCAACTATGATACATTGTTGATATAAAAATGTAGCAACTAAAATATATCGCTAAATAACTAAATACAAGTTAAACAAGTGTAGCGTAAACTGAAGGTTAATTTTTGACACCGAAACATAAAATAAATGTCAAATGAAAGTTCATAATATCATATTGCCTGGCAAAATCCGTGCAGAAGTCAACCAAGTGACACGTGACCGCTGACTGGCTGGTATTAAGAGTTCATAGTACGGAATTGCAAGGCAGTTCAGTTTACGGTGCAAACTGCCTGGAAATAAGAGTTCGTAATAAGGCGCTGGATTCTTTTAGCTTGATACAAATATCTGGTCTGGACACGTAGTAAATAAACCGTTACGGTTTTGTTTGTGCTCGTGTAAGTGTATTTAACTCCGTTGCAATTTAATTTAATCTGCTCTCTTCAAATGTTATCTAAATTAATACAAACTACGAACTTAAACTCTCTAAAAACGTAAAACACGGTACACTTCATCAGAGTTCGTGTTGTGGTTCGTGTCTATGACTACTAAAATTTGAATTTTGACGGCTTATACAGTGCACATACGGCTACATAACAAGCTATAGGTACCTACATGTCCAAAAAAGGCTGATCTTGCAATGATACAGTGCACAATGTTTCTGTATAATGAGAGATCGGCTTAAACTAAAAATGTATAGCTTGATATGTAGCTGTGTCCAACATTTAGTAGGTATGTGTATAAGTATTTAGCGGCTATTAACACTGTTCATGAGTGTATCTACCTACCACAGTAGTGTAAGTGTAGTCGTGGAAGGCTTTTTTAAAACGTAACAGTCATGTTATTAATAAAACAGTCAAGTATGTATCAATTTATTTATTTAATAACGTAAATTATTGTTAACTAATAAATAGTTGACATACAAGTCAAAGGTGATTATCAATTATACCAGTTAAGCAGGTAAGTACTTATTTATGCCATAATTTATAAGATAAGTACCTACTTTCTACTGTTATGTCTGTAATCCCCGAAGAGTTAAGTAAAGGTGATGAAATGACTATCGTACATCCTAGTCTTGTGGTTTATCAGTATTAAGTGTATAGTCTATGTTGTGGTTTTCGATAAAGACTACCCTAACTGTAGCTATCGTAAAGAGAAACTAAATGCTTTTATCAACAGCATAAGAATCTTTCTCGTGCGCTAACTAACTTATTCCATACTAATTCCGTTATCCGATCCGTTTGTCAAAGGAAATTGTTAAAAACGGCCTGTTGCGGACGACGAGCCCAGAACGAATATAAAGTGATTTACGGACATGTAATTAAATAAGTTTATGTACAAATGTTTAGTGTTTTTATAGGTATAGATAGTTAGTGTTTTGTGTATATACCTAGTTAGATAATGTTTTACATTTTATTGTTACAACTGTTAGGCATTAAGTTTGATTATGACCGCAGTATGGTAATAATGTAAATAAGTTCACGACTCTCAAGATATTTATGTTTTTATGGTTATGGTTTGCATTATAGTCAAGCATTGAACGTTTGTTAGATTGGTAGTACAAACGATTTAAATTATAATTCGTTTGTCAGAATAATACGAACATTGTTAGCCGGGAGCAGGTTTTAACATGTCCCTTTGTGTGCGAGGTAGATGGAAGATCGGTCAGACACGTCGAGCGTTCTGATTGATCGAAATAGGATAATTCGCTAGTACCTGGAAAGTGGAAACATGCAAAAGAAGGGGTATTACGCAGTGATGCCAACTTGGGGATTTTCCCCCTAAATATAGGGGCAATAAGTATTGAAAGGGGCGGTTTTAGGGGCAGGATTTCTTTGGGAGATTTTTTAGGGGGGAAGGATTAATAATAATATAAACTAAAAGTTCTTATATTTTTGAACGCTGCCAATTTGCACTTGTTTATATATTTTTGAACGCAGCCTAGCACGAACGAACGGTACTCCTGTCGAGTTAATTCCGTGCCGCTCATTCCAAAGAGAATAAAAACTCTACGCTGCTCATTCATTCATTATTTATTTGTAGTTTCGCTTTTTTCGTTAGCTTGAATTCAATTCAATCGTCTCATTTTTTGTTTGAGTTAATTCTATCCTTTAGTTAAAAGAAATAAGTTGGGTGTTATTTAATTTGTTAGTCTCAAGAGTTTATGAGTTAAGAATTAAGATTGTTCTTTCGGTTTTGGTTTTTACATAAACTTCAAATATTCAGAAAATATGTGAAAAGCAGAGGTCACTGCCGACAATGACGATGCCGTTTTAGATATATTAATAATTAGATTAAGAATTATGAATATGACACCACTCCATTTCCTCCCATGAAAGTCGTAAAAGCCGACTAAGGGACTCAAAGGGAAACCAGAGGGTTGGACATCATCGTCCCCTCTGTTGAACTCTAGCCATTCTGCGCTCACCAACCCGCTTGCCAAGCGTGGTGAGTACTGGCAAATTCCCCCCAAAATGACGATACGGCATGTAACCGGTCATCTTCTGCAGGAGGTTTTTGTTCAGCAGTGGACGTTTTTTAAGCTAACATGTTGATGATGAAATAATGCTGCATATAAAAATAGTTACTTATATACTTACTACCTATATCAATAAAAAGTATTTGTAAACCTAAACAAACTACACTAGATAAATGTACAAAAAAATACTTAGGGGGTATTTAGGGCGATTTTGAAATGATTTTGGGGCAAAAATTCTGTAGGGGTTGGCAACACTGGTATTACGCCGAATTAATTAGAGTCGAGGTCGAACAGTCGTGATTCGTGAACATAAGAAAAAAAATAGTGAATAGTGGAAGATTATTTATTTATTTATGAAGATTGTAATTAATGAAGATTATTGTGAATTACTGGGAAGATTAAAGAGCTACAGTATATTCAAGATCGTGAGTTTTATTGTGTGGTTCCTCAAGGTGTCGGGAATAATTCTGCAGGGCGTCTAAACACCTAGAGCGTAATTCCTAGGGCGTCTAAACGCACTATCCTGTTTCTTTCATATCATGTTTCTGGTCAAAGTAAATGAGCAGTGCTGCCTATCATTTGGTTCAACCCAGCCGGCAGATTAATATACCTATCTTGGCGTCAAGGTCAAGCCCCGAAGAAAGTGCGACTGTATACAGCCGCAGCTTCCACCGTTTATCGCAAAATACTACAGTCCACTGAGCTCTGAGCGTCGAAATCGGCAACACGCAACATAAACAATAATTTCTAGTTTTTTTAATACTTTAAATATTCATTATTACAATTGAACGGACACTACACAATCTCGTAATGATTTTAAATACAGGCATTGCCTAGTTTGGCTACAGATGCTACATTCATTTGATTAAATAAATACTGCCAATTGTTATTTGTAACATAGTACTAAGTTTTTGGAATAAATAAATTCTTATATTATTAATTACAATAATTTGTCTCGAAATACTATAATGTTCGTGGCTCCATGTTCTGATCAAACAGATGCACATAACTTATAAAAACATCTTAGCATATTGCCCTATAGTAATAGTAGTAAAATGCATACATTGTAGTAGGTAGTTACCTACTACAATGTATGCATTTTACATGCATACACTGTAGTCTTTAGGTCATATAAAAACAATATTGTCAACAACACATAAACACCAATCAGAGAAATAAATAGTTATAATTCGTGTTTGACTATTTTAACACGCTTTTTTTATTCATTGGCTTGGTATGTATCTATAGTATGTAACAGAATTTTTGAACTCGATTTTCATCCCCTTCAAAACGTCGAATTGATTTGAACCTTAGCACACTTATCAAGGTCTGATGACAATGCAATAATTTTAATAGTTTGTCCCATTATCCTTGCCGGGATCCTCCATTATCCTTGCCGGGATCCTCAGGATTAGCGACTTTTTCATTTCTGACACCGGCAAAAACAAACTTGCCAAAAAATCTCCTCCACAAGATGGTAAAAATGCGTGGGGTGCTTTGTCAGATATTTTCATGATGACGCTACTGTTACAAATATTTACGAAAATTTACATCAAGGACCTCACGCTTTTTTACAATAATTTTTTTTTTTGTTAATCATACTTTATACTTCATATTCATCTGTCGAATGAAACGATGCAATGAAGCGCTTAAAGGTAAAAGCTAATCTTAATCTAGTTTTACATTTTTGCGTTTATTAACAGTTTCTTTGTTCTCAATACTCAATACATTTATTGCACTCCACAAGTTACTTGGTGTTACAGTACAGTATAGGAATCACATGTGGGCCCTGTCGGGCACGGCAAAAAGGTAGGAGAGAGGAGAGTCACTTTTATAATTTTGATTAATGTGATATGAATGTCATACTTAATTACAGCAAGGGGTACCTTAGATATCAATTTGCTATTACACGTATGTATTATAGGAATACCTAATATTAGTAGATATTAAGTTTCATTTTAAATATTTATTTATTTCTTTAACTATTCTGATATACCTATTTAATATGGTATCGTAGTTATTAAATGTAATACTATTATTTAAATCAAACATTTACTATAGGCAAAAATTACAAATAAATTATCACTATTGTTATTGTTATTAGCATTTATTATCAGTAGTATCTATTTACCTACAACAAATAAGAAATTGTATAAAACATTAATTATTATTATTTATATTGAATATGTCTCTCTTTTCACGGGTTTATATCCCCTGTAAGGGGGAACCCGGTCTTTTGACAGGCTTACGCGGGGACATAGGTCCAACACGCAGAGGCCCTTTAGAGAATTTTAATCTAAAATGTAATGGGACACCAACCGGGGACTCTCCATAGCTGCACTATAAAATGAAGTCATGGATTGTCCCCAGTGGTGTAAGGCTATTGTATGTGATGGAAACTAAAACGATAAGGTCTATTGCAATGGGTGTTACATGGAATAAAAAGACTAATAAATACGGGAACAACGGCGTCTGCCTTTCAACTTTGATCGTGAAATTCTGTGGCAGACGGTGACTCGCTACTCACAAGATGGGCCCCCTAAATGGCCACCACTACAGGCGACAAGGAGCAACACCGGTGTGAGCGGCTAGGGGTGTAGAGAGGTGCGGCACCGGTTTCACCATCGCGCGTCTCGAAGACTCGGAGCGGGTTTCCCCGTTATTACGCCATTAGACACTTCCACCCCCGAGCATATAGCTCTGGCGGCCCCCCTCTGATCGGCCAACTAAGGCAAGCCAGAGTTGAAAATCCTGCGGGCACTCATGGGGTTCCACTCCAACCAACCAATAAAGGCAAGCGGAGACGAGGCCCTGACCGACTCTCTGGAGCATTCGGGTACGCAGTGTCGCCACTCACATTCAGCTCGCCACAAACTGCCCTGCGTTCTGTAAGCTACTTAATACACTTTTTTTTTTTTTTTTTTTCTTATGATATACTTTTTTTTAATCATAAGGTATGAAGAAATCAAGCAGCTACTTTAATCTGCCCTCCAGGATTACCTTATCCCATGGTGAGATAACGTTTGCCCAGAGGGGTGAATATATTGTTATCTTTATTATTAAGTACGTACTTAAATAGGTCAGGTTATTAATCACAATTTATATATTATATTATATATTATTTGATGTGTTGTATGATGTTATTTGATGTGTTGTATGGTGTTATTTGATGTGTGTGTAATAAATACTTAAATGCCTAATATTATAACCTACAAATTAGAAAGATTTTTGGATACTAATCAATTCTTAGAAGTGTCCGTTACTTTAATGTCCTTTACCAAGGATTATGGTAAAAGTCATAGCGTAGCGATCTCTACGATCATTTTTGCGGTAATATAGACGCCCCTGTTATGCAAAGAACGTCTATAAACTGATATTATGATAGGTACACCCACGATCAACGCTTCATCGTCGTTGACGGCATTAATGATTGATTAGTGATAGTCTCACATCCACTCACACATTGTGAGATTATCACATCAATTTAGCCAAAGGATGTCCACTGCTGAACAGAGGCCTATCCCATAGATTTCCACAACTGTGTCGTCATTTTGTAGGGAATTTGCCAGTACTCACTTCGCTTGGCAGGCGGGTTGGTGAGCTCAGTATGGTTACTGTTTCACAGAAGGGACGCTGCTGTCCTTTCTTCTGGTTTAAAGTCCCTTTCTCGCCTTGTGTGACATCCACGCCACGGGAGGAGCTGGAGTGGTGCTATATTCTTAATCCGGACAACACACGAAATATTATATATATATGTAGAGATCATCACAATTTAATATAATTTGAGAGTAATTTACAGTGTACAAATCATCTAAATAGGTATATCACCTAGAAATACATCATTTGTTCGTAATATTTTTTTATGACAAATCTGGTTTAGATGTGGTTATCATTTTTTCTCTAAAACTTCGTATGTGTAGCTGTCATGCATCAATCTGTCGACAATATCTGTCCTATGGAAAGCAGCTCCGGGCATTACAACACCCCCCCTAAAATTGAAAAAGACAGGTTAGTAGGTGAAACCCAGAAATATTATTTGGCCTATGCAAGTTAGTGTCTATACTATACTAACGCAGTATCAAGGAAAACCAGTAGAGCTGATCAGAACAATTATAACACCTAATCTGGGATTTTAAACTATGAAGTCACCCAAGATACACCTAAATAGCGATATGTACGTAGATATTTAATAAATTCATAATTCGGGTACGGTGCTGATATTGACGCCACCGTTCCAGTTGCTTGTTGTAAAACTTACTTAGGCATATTGGAACTTTCTTTCAGTATTGTAATGGCACACATGATAATTGCAATTGCTGTTGTATCGTAAGCTGGATCGCAGCCAGACACCTGTAAAAAATATTGTTACATAAAAATCGAACCCAATAATAGGTTGACGTAATGCGGTCAGTGCAGAAGCTGATCATCATCTTAAATAAATCGTTAGTACGTATGGTCGATATTATCGTAAGTAAAAAAACTGAAATTTACTTTTAGTGCTACTTTACAAGTTTTAATTGAATAATAAAGATATTCAATCAAAATAATAGATTTTATTTATTTATTTTCTAACGAAGCAAATTATTTTGTCGTTTTGCGCAAAAATGCTTTACTTGAATGATAAGAAGAATATCTAGATTTCCAAAGGATCCAATTGTGAAAGAGAATTTATTCTATCCAATTGTCTTTGGTATCTGCCACGGGAATAAAAACGTGGGTTTTGTAGGGACAAATTGAATTTGCTCTCTTTTAAAAAGAGATGCCATGGCCACTCTCATCCACGTCTTTGTTATTCTTCGTCTGATACAAATGTATATACTGAGCTCATGTGTTGACTCAGTCTAGTACTTTACGTCGATGACTTGAACAGAATTTGTCATTAACTATAGATATAATACTTCTTTGACCCATGACAATATGCTCACTCACTCGCTACTTTGCTATAACTTCGCCAGAAGGGTACGCATACTACACATTGTGTACTTTTTCAGTCATTCGTGTACTTGCGTACTCAGGGCCTCTAGGGTTGGTAGGTATTGATCAACTAAAAGTATTTTTAAAGGAAATCCTTATTGGTGGGAAAACGCGCTGTTTTTAATACGTTTTTTTGTGGTTTTTCAGATTGTGGGTACGACTTTTCTATAGACCTATTTATGACCATTCAAATGGGTGTTTACAATGGTCGGATCCATATTATGTACCTGCTATAAAAATATGATATGATGCAATACTTTTGTGTACCCTGCTACAATTTTATGTACACAATACACATCAAACTCGACACCCTATAAAACCATAACTATGGTATATGCAATGCAGAAAATGGTAGAAAAGGGACTGCATGTCGTGGCATCGGCCAATCACAACATTTATTGCTTTGCGCTTATACACACAAACGCGAACTAAACTGGACAGACGCGAACTAAACTGGATTTGTATAGCTTGATGTGTATCCGAGTAGTCCAGTGTGTGCTAGAGTGGGACGGAACGACAAAAACTACTAAACCCTCTGGCACGATTCGCAGCATTTAACTTCTAATAGTTCAAAGTCCAAACAATCTAGGTTTATGCGTAGCCGTGTGTACCTACTATTTTAAAGACTTGTATGCAGGCAACTCTTCATTGCGACGCGTGGTGTTAACCTATTGTGATAAGAATTTATTGATTTATAACAACCCCTCAGCCTCCTATATTAAAGAAAACCCGAAATAAAATTCCCGCTTTGTACTTAGTCTTAGGGTGAGATTCAGAAATTAGTCTAAGCGTGAACTTACGCTTCCATCTGTCAAAATTAGGGGCGTAAGTAGTGTATTTTGACAGATGGAAGCTTAAGTTCACGCTTAGACTCGTTTCTGAATTTCACCCTTAGAGCACGCGGCGCATTTCAAGCCCAAATACAGCATAAAAAAAGGTATTTCCCTACCTTAACTGACATAGTTTTAGTCGGCTTTGATTTCAAATCTGCGTCTAAATCCCATCCTTTGCCATTCAAAACAAAACTGTATTTTGTGTCTTTCCTCGATTTTTCAGTAGGTCCTCTTTCTGAGAAGTACCCAAGCGTACATAAACGTGGAAAATTAATTAATAATTTTCTGAATAACTTGAAGTAACTCAAGTAGTAATACAAAAACATTACAGGAATAATAATGTAATGGAAAAAAATTGGTACTGTGGTGTATGCCTTAAAATGTACAGGCTTCTTCTGAGTTTTCTCATTCAAATATCTTTGAGACATATCGACTAAATTGTTCTCGGTTCCGGGATAAGGAAACCAAAAACTGCCGTTGTGCCGATGGAAAAATGACCTGTAATCAAAAATACAAAGTAATTACTTATAGAATAATTAAACGTGCATTTTTATATACAGGGTGTCCAGTAAATAGCACGACATACTGCAGGGGGTGAGAGCTTAGGTCAATACCTACCAAAAAAACACAATTTATGTTCAGCAAAATCTTACGGATTTACAGAGACCCAAGCTCTCACCCCCTGCAGTATGTCGTGCTATTTACTGGACACTGTATATGCATGTATCACTTGCTTTGGTTAGTGTTTAACGCCTCTTGAACGAGATTTCTTCGTTATGTATAAGGCATAATCTATACAAATAAATAATAATAATCCGTGTGGTGTCCGGATTAAGAATATAGCACCACTCCATCTCTTCCCGTGGAGGTCGTAAAAAGCGACTAAGGGAATCTAAACCAGAGGGATGGGCAGCAGCTTCCTTTCTGTGGAACAGTAGCCATTCTGCGCTCACCAACCCGCCTGCCAAGCGTGGTGAGTACTGGCAAATTCCCCCCAATATGATGAAACAGTTGTGGAAATCTATGGGGGAGGCCTTTGTTCAGTAGTGGACGTTGTATGTCCGATATGATGATGATGACAAATAAATTATGCTTCTGTGAAACATGGTTGAAACCAGAGAAAATGCAATTTAATGTAAATAATTTAACCATTGCCAGTGCGTTTAATAGATCATCAGCTGAGGGGGGAGGTAGTTTAATCATGTGTGATAATAGTTCAAAATTTAGAGAAAGAAAAGATATCTGCTCTGTATCTATTGATCGCTTATGTGATGTGATGTGCAGAAATAGGAAATCACATCATAATATGTATGCATACAGACCGCCTGCATCAAACTTTTCCTGCTTTTTAACTTTAATGGAAGATATTTTAGTGAATGTTATCAAGAAAGTTAATTTTTAGATGTGGTGACTTCAACGTTGATATTCTAGTTGAATCACCCGACAAGAGTAAACTCTTAGCATTATTTAAATCTTTTAATTTGAAACATATGTTTGAAGTTTTCATTGCCAAATGTACCTCAAGTCGAATTGGAAATAATTCTTGAAGGCAACAAACTCGAGATATAACCATTGATTCGAAATTACAGTGGGGTGCTCATATAAAGGCTCTGTTTAATAGGTTTTGCATTTGCAGTCAGAAAAATTAGGTTTTTAACTGACGTAGCTACGGCCAGACTTGTATATTTTGCGTATTTCCACAGCATAATGTCATATGGCATTCTATTGTGGGGAGCGGCGGCTAATGTAGATTCAATATTTATATTACAGAAGAGTGCCATCCACGCCAGCTATGATATGGGACCCTGTGAATCACTTAAAGAGATCTTTAAAAATATTAATATACAAACAGTGCCCTCCCTTTACATTTTTTGAAAATATTATGTTTGTCCGTAAAAACTTGCTAATGTTTAATGCAAAGAGCGACATTCATTGTATAAATACAAGAAATAGACATAAAATTGTTGTTCCTAAATTTAGATTGTCAAAACCCAATAACTCATTCTTAGAAAACTGTATTCGATTTAATAACAAGATAGGTATCTTAGCAATTACTGATCTCACAGATGGGAAGCTTAAAGCATACGTTAAAACAATTCTTATAAAAAATGCCTACAATAGGGTTAGGGGCTATGTTGACGATGGGTACATATGGCGTTAGCTATTTTCTGCACATGTGGCTTCCCTGGTAACCAATTAAATGTGAGGTGCTCTTTGTACTGTATAGCTGCTATATTTATATTTCAACAATGTGTTGATAAGGTTTTAAACACATTATGTGATATCTAATAATTTGTGTAATATCAAATTCAATATTTTAAGTATTTTAATAGAGTATCCATGGAGTTTCTTGCTGGTTCTTCTCCATAGGATCAACTAATTGGAAACGTGCAACTTAAGTTCTGACGTTTCATCACAATACATCACATACATGAATAAAAAACTTTTGACTTTGACTTTGATGGCTCCGTAATGTGCCTAAAGGCGTGGTACCAATGGGCGGCTCTAATGTTATCTTACGAGGACGTGGAGCCCCCCTTCGGTGCCGAAGAGACTGCTCCATTGGTTTTAGCCGGTAGGAGGCCCGCATACCCCTTCGCCCTTCCCTGGGGCTAAGAAAGTTCCATGAAGAATTTCCACTGGACATAAATAAAAAAATAAAAAGGAGTCCGGCATGCTCCTCCGCCCATCACCCGGGCGGTGGAAGCACGTGATGTTTTCCCAACAGAGTTAAATAAAAAAGGGGCAGTTCAAACCCAAAGTTTGATTCCGTAGTATATCACCATTTTCTATTTCGAACGTCACATCTGCTATGCCTTTAGAGTGCGACAGTGATATAATAAGTTACAGCACTTAATGGGTATATCGATACCAATTAGTAACCGTAAGATAGCATTCGCTAGAAGTTAGCCTATTATCGCCAACAATTTTAATCCCGCGAGCTGGAAATCGAAGCCAACAGCATATAGCCAGTGGCAGCCGATTAGTAACCAACAGGAAGTTAAATGTAGTCTTTTTAAAGTCAGTCTACCACGACAGCGACCGGTGCCACCTGTCCGAAAGACCGGGAAATACAAGGTATCGGACCTGACAATATTGTTAAGTGATATAGCTCCAAAATCGATTAGAATATTTATATACACATACCTTTTCATTTCCTCAGGCTCTTGTTCAATTGGCTGTGGGAATATTTCTCGCCACAGTGCTAGATGTTCCTTATATTTTTCCAACACATGTACAATAGATGTCCATGTTCCATTATGTACCAGAGCTCGACCAGGTAAGTAAGCTCTCTTTGGTATGGCAAATTCAGTGTAACATTCCACAGTATGCAGTGTTCCTAAAACATTTTTATTATGTCGTTTATAAATTCCGTTCCCCATCTAATTAATTTTTAATAGTTCCTCATATGTGAATTTAAAGTTGCCCTTGTAGTAAGTGTTGTTTAGAATTTTGAGGCCAGCCAGTCTGGCCGAGCGCAGTTACCAGTTGTAATAAATTTTAATTTAATAATAGATTTACATTTCTCTAGCTTTTACTTGTCTTGCCTTTGACGACTGCCATAAATTATAACACCATTTTTTAGTATATGCAAAAGCAAAGACACCCCAAAAAGACTTTCAGTGAAAGAGTCTGTGTAACCTAAATAAACTCACAAAGCTATAGGCTTGTTATTTTCCCCGTTGTCCGCGCATAAACATGCCGCACGGGTGCAGACAGGCAGGCAGGTGCATGGGTGGACGCGCGAGGTGGAGTAACATGAAGTGCCAGATATTCGCCACCGAGTAGGAATGTTTAAACATTACTGTCTCGGTTAGACGGGCACTGTAGCTGGTGAAATTACAGGGCATAAGAGACAAACGGCAAAATACTGAGACGCCATAAAGTTTAAGACCCATTCGTTAAGCGGGTCTTAAGTATTGAATGATGGTTCAGTATTCAGCTATTAATAACGAATGTCTTGAGGTGACGTGCGCTGGGCGCTGATACGACGCAGGGCTAGTCCTGGGTACATTAGCATTCTGGCATGACGCTTACCACCAGGTGCATAACTTATCGCAAAAATATCGTATGTACTAGGAGGGATCAAAAAGTAGTGAGAACGACATACTCCTTGGTAAGAAAAAAAAATACTGGCAGGCATAGCTCAGATACATATTTGTAATATAAATAAAGAGAAAAAATTTCGATTCTTTTGTTTTTTTCTGAATGTAGTCATTTGTTTGCTTCGTGTCGGAACGTGTTCTCGAAAATGGAGAAAAACGAAGTGCGAGCCGTTATTAAATACCTCTGTTTAAAAAAGTTAACGACGCAAGAGATTCATTGTGATTTGGAGGCAACATTAGAATTGTAACGTATTCCACTGTCGCAAGGTGGACGAACATCGTTGCTGCCGTCCATCGACGTCAGTCACCCAAGAAAATGTTGCGAAAGTCGAGAAAATTGTATTGAGCGATCGAATAGTTACCATCCGATACTGAATTCAAGAAACGGGCATTTCATATGAATATGAGAAAAGTCTCCGCAAGATGGGTGCCGATAATGTTAACAGACAGTCAGAAACAAAATCGACTTCAAGAAGATTTTGAAAACTTTTTGTCTCGTTTCGTAACAATGGACGAAACATGGGTCCATCATTTTGATCCCGAGAAAAAACAGCAATATTCGCAATGGAACCGGCCATCATCACCGACCCCGATGAAGTTTCGTGTCGTGGCATCGGCTGGCAAGTTTATGGCCTCAATATTTTGGGACTCGGAAGGTTTAATTTTAAGGTTTAATTTAGGTTTAATTCCCAAGTTTGAGTTTGAAGAAGAAAGAATGCCATCAAAGAGAAAAGGAGAGGAAAACTTCGAAGGGGCGTGCTGTTTCACATCACGACAACGCACCCACCCACAGGTCGGCAGTTGCGATGGCTGCCATTCAGCAAGCTGGCTTCGAATCGGTTGACCACCCCCTTATTCACCCCCCCCCCCCCCTTATTCACCAGATTTGGCGGCTAGCGATTTTTATATTTAAAAAATACTTAAGGGGAAACAGATAAAGGATGCTGTGGAGACCTTTTTTTCAGGACCAAGACAAAACTTTTTTTGTGAAAGGGATTGAAGCCTTGGAAAGGCGCAGGACTCGGTGTGTAGAGAGACTCGGAAAGATAAATGAAAAATAAATGATTAAGTTATCAATGGTCATTATATTCTATCTCATTCTCACTACTTTTTGATCCCACCTCGTATGTATGTACCTTTGAATTGCCTCTCCAGGTATATCATCCCAGTTTCTCCTGGTATAGTATAATATCCACAAGATGGTATAACTAATACACTCGCATCTTCTGACGCCTTCTGAAAGCTCCGGTACAAGTTGAGTATATGCTAATAAAAAAAAACCATACATTACCACCACGTCGAAAGTTGAAGAAAGAACACAAGTAATTCTTAAAAGTTCTTAAATTTTTATATATGTATTTATATAAACATAGTGATCGTTTAACTTCTGAACGACTTGACCTATTGAGATCACATTCATCATCATATCAGCCACAGGATGTCCACTGCTGAACAAAGGCCACATGCCGCTCTCATCCAACGACTCCCAGCGACCTTCACCAGTTCGTCTGTCCTCGTCGTTGGAGGTCATCCCACGCTGCGTTTTCCGGTGCGGTCTCCATTCGAGAACCTTTGTGCCCCAACGGCCATCAGTTCTACGAACAATGTGCCCCGCTCATTGCCACTTCAGTTTACTTATCCTTTCAGCTATGTCGACAACTTTAGTTCTTCTGCGGATCTCCTCATTTCTGATTCGATCTCGTAGAAAAATACCAAGCATAGCTCTCTCCATAGCTCGCTGAGTGACCTTGAGCTTTCTTATGAGACCCATTGTGAGTGACAGCGTCTCTGTTCCATATGTCATCACTGGTAACACACACTGGTTAAAGATTTTCGTCTTGAGGCATTGCGGTATTGTTGACGAAAAGACGTTGCGAAGTTTCCCAAACGCTGCCCAGCCGAGTCAGATTCGACGATTGACCTCTTTCTTGAAGTTAGTAAGAAGTACCTAACTGAACAGTTTGACCCAAGTAGACATACTCGTCAACAACTTCGAGAACAGAGCTCCCATCGGATATTGGGATGGGCACGACATGGGCATTTGACATGACTTTTTTCTTGCACATGTTCATTTTAAGGCCCACCTGTTGGGAAACTCTGTTGAGATTATCGAGCATTGTGCTGAGCTCTTGCAGCGATTCTGCCATGACTACGATGTCGTCGGCAAATCGAAGGTGAGTGATATACTCGCCATTGATGTTAATGCCGAATCCTTTCCACTTCAGTAGCTTGAAAGCATCCTCCATTGCAGCGGTGAACAGTTATATTCACATAATATATATATATATATATATATATATATATATATATATTTTGTCGAGACAATGGTTCGCAGCAGCCTATGCTAGGATCCGATAGGTGCAGTCGAGTTATTAATATTTTTTTATAATCATGGCACCCTACCGGAAAGGGCAGAACGAAGTCTACCGGGCCAGCTAGCATTTATCATTAGGCAATTAATTCAGCGTAAATATAGGCGTCTCCCAAATTATATTTAATACGTTTCCAATGTCGTAATACCGATTAACGGGGAAACACGTTCCAAGTCTTCCAGATACGTGATGGCCTAACGGTGCCGCACCGCTCGGTACGCCAGCTGCTCCGGGGTTGCTCCCTGTTGCTTAAGTCTGTCTAAGAATTTTGTCGATTAATTATTGAAAGGCAGATAGCATTTCCATTTATTCCTTATAATTTTCTGTCCATATAACATTCATTACAATAGACCTTATCGTTGTAGCTTCCCTCTTATACAAATTGTTCTAAACCGCCAGGGACAAGTGGGGGCAATATTTTCATAATTAAGCCTCCAGTAAGCAACCCTCGGTTTTATCTCAATACTATTTAGATTAGTATTCTCAAAGTGTCTGCACGTATCGAATACAAATGTCCCATATTCGCAAGCCTATCAAAAAGTCGAGGGGCGCGCGCTTCGATATAATCTCTAAACCACTAAGTCTAAGGAAAAAGTCGGACAAATGTATTCTTATATAATAGAATGCCACCACCCCATCTCCTCCCATGGGTGTCGTAAAAGTCGACTAAGGGATTAGTCGGAGGATGGGCAGCAGCGTCCTCGAGTACATTAACAACTCAACTGCGATCGCCAACCCGCCTGCCAAGCGTGGCGATTATGGCAAAACCCCCCAATGAGCTCAAAACACATCCATATCGGTGGTTGTGATGATCTTTGGGGGAGGCCTGTGTCCAACAGTGGACTTCATTAGGCCGAAATGATGATGATGAATCATATTCTCCATATAGGGTTACAATGTCGTCGTATGTCGTCGTTTATCGGAAACTAGTCGGAAACACGTTCCGTTTCGACTATAGGCCGAAATTATTTATCAATTTAACCCTAAAATCGTGGATTTCGGATTGAGGATTTGTCTGTTTTTGTGTTAAGTGTGATCCCAAAACACAAGAACAGATCAACTTCAAAATCTTAAAACTAAAGATTTTGGACTACATTGATTATTAACTTCGGCCGTATGTTGAAATAGAGATTTACTTAAAATGTAAATTTTTAATACCTTCAATATATTAATTCAATAATATGATTCTTTTTTTATTATTATAATATATAACAACTTTCATAGTTCCGTCAAATAATGATCAGATCAGATCTTCGTAATTTCGTAACATGAAACGAAACATTCTGTCACTTCGGCGGGAACAAACAATAATCTTTAACCTTTTTTGCAATTTGCTCTTTAACGGCCGAAATTAATAATCGATCTAATCCAAAATCTTTGGATTTCGGGTTACGGATATGCCTGTTTTTGTGTTATTTGTGATCGTAACACAACAACGGATGAGTTTCAAAATCTTAAATCTGAAGATTTTGGATTAGATTAATTATTAATTTCGGCCGTAAGTAAATTAAAAAGCAAAAGTAGGTCCCTGTCTAGGTCCCATCGTGTTACTGGATAGCTGAGGAAGTCAACAGCATAGGTACCCGGCGCCAAGAAAACATAGGTTTGATGGCGAAAAGTAAATAATTTGCTATAATCATTAATCCACTACTTGACTCTACGTCACGTTGTACCTTTATTGCATAATTTACACTAATTTCACAGTGCTTGCAGGATACGATTAAATGTGCCGTTGGCAAGGACTAACCTTAAGTATATGCGGAAGATATATCTTTAGACATAACATGCCAAAATTCCTTGAAGCAGCTAAAAATGAATGAAAAGAGGAAATAGTACTATGAGTTTGTTATTTTGGTTTGTATTAGTTTATGTTAAATTTTACTTATATAATTGCCTTGGAAGTATTCTGCAATGATGTTATAATTGTGTGCAATAAATAAAGTGATATCAAAATATATAAACAAAAGTAGCTCAGTTATTTAATTTATGGAAGACGAGGAAATAAATAGGTTAGATTATTAGATTTAAAAAAAAACAGGAAATTATTTTGGTACATGCCACTGTTCGTATTGTTTATTTTGATTTATGTGGCTTGATATTGGTCATCAAGTTAGTGAAGCGCTCCATTCAAAAGCGGAAGTTCTTTTTGGAGGTTTTCTTGTAATGCAAAATGATCTCGCTACACAACTCGTCGCGGCGGAACCTTCAACCATTTCCGGTACAAACATCATGATTAGATCATCCGCGGACATAATTTATGCAGCTTAAATTCATTTTATGTAACAAACAAGCCCTGGGTGATATTGCAACGTTTGGCACTGACAGCCGTTTCCATTGGACTTAACATGACGATCGACGACATGTCGATCACTCGTTGCATGTCTATCGCTGGAATATCTCTAACGTAACATCATGAAACTATAAAAAAAAGTCTGAAATCGACATCCGCCATGTTTTTTTTTTTGGAAATCTCTATTTCGACGTGACCTCGCAACGTACAAGATTTATTCCCAGGTTTCAAAAATAACTTTATAATGTTGTATGAATAGAAACCTAATAATATCTTAGGTTTTCGCGAGTGTAATACTCGCGAACATTACACTACATTAAAATAAAACACTTTTAAAGGGATTCTATCGTGTATATTTTAGATTTTTGTTTTTCCTGACGTTTCGAATGCTTTGCAGGGTTCGTGGTCGCAGGATGACTAAGGTGAGAGGCGTCGTTATAGATTTTAAAAAGTTGTTTTATTTTATCTAAAACGCTTGAAATGTAAAAAGCAATAAGGGACAAAATTCGTTCAATTTTTTTAAACGATGCCCATACACTAGGATTTTTCCTGTGTCGTGGTTGCGTTTACAGACATAAATTCTACACACAATACACCCGGAACAACTATCTGCAGATCGTACAAATATTTGTTCCGTGCGGGAATCGAACCCACGACCCGGAGCGGAGCAGCCGACTGTATCAGCCACTGCACCAACCGTGCCGTCAATTTAGTTAGGCTATTGAACGAAGAAAAAATAAATCAAACGATAATTCAATTTCACAAGCATGTCGCTTCTCCGTCTTGCCTTTCAAGGGTCGATATGTTTTTTTTCTCAGTATATTAGTATAATTTATTTCTTAGCATTTATGTGAACAACAACAAAATTACACTATGTCATGAACTGAAGCATCCTCGGTGCTATTGACAACATCACCACATCAACAATACGTTTGCGAAGTGCGGGGATTATGTCGCCATATTCCCTAATATTACCATCCAATGTTCGTGTGCATGAAAGGGGCCTCCACGAGTGACGAAACCTAAGTACCTACGTTCGGCGCACCCTGCATCTTCTCCCGTAAAAGGCGACAAGGGGTCTCTAAACTAAGTGCCTCTTCTGTTTAAAATGAGCTATACTGCGCTCACCAACCCACCTGCCAGGCGTGGTAATTACTGGGAAATTACCCTACCCTACCCTAAATGATGACACAACTAACCGGTCGGTGTAAAAATCTATGGGGGAGGCCTTTGTTCAGTGGAGGTCCTTCGACTGATATTGTGATGAGCTATTCCGATATGAAACTACTTGTCTGACACTACAGAAGAAGAATGTAGCGAAGTAAAGGTTCAGCCATGAACAGTCACGAACTACCAATTATGAAATATTTATGATATACTTACAAACATTTCAACTGACATGTCAATATAATGCGTTCCAGTTTCAATACAAGCTTCCACGATAGGTGGGCTTAGTATAGAGTTAGGGCCAGTACAGTTAATGACAATTTTGGCCATTTGCAATGCTTTCTTCAACGATTCTTCATTCTTAATGTCGCTTTCTATAGTTGGCAGATTTTTTACGCCCAAACCTGTAATTGAATGTAAGTCACGTGGTCAAATTCTACGAGTATTATTAATTACACACTACAAACGACATTGAAATGTTACAGATCGCAATCAGACCGGCAACTACTATTGCCTTTTAGACCTTCAATTCCCTTCCACATAATAATTATTTTAACAGAATATATTTAGAATGAACAATTTGTTATGCAATTTCATTCCTAAAATTATAAAACATATGTATAACAAACACATTTTTTTTCGATGTAAAATCGTCATTTTAATAATTAAATTAGTGTACAATGTTTATGTATTACAAAAGGTTATCTAAGCTTAAGTTAATTTTTTTGTACCTGTTTCAGATTTGTTGTTTGGCCATGAGGCATTAAATCTGCCTTTTGTACCACCCATGAACACCGAAATACGGGTATAATAACAAAAATAAGTACACTCTCAAATTATGTGATAGAATATTGGTAATTAGAAAAGCAGAAAAATCTGTGGTTTGCATTCTCTCAAATACACATGAAAACGAACTATTTCGCCCCCTTTTCCCTTATCTACTGTTTCAATAACGCTATATTCAAACGCTACTACTTTTTTCGAATTTTCTTAGTACATTACTCTTTACACGCGTAGAGTACATCTCGCCATTGCCTGAAACGCGTGGAGGAAAAGATACTGGAAGTAGCAGCAGTATTAGTCACTGAACAATAGCAGTTAAAGGTATTGTGCACATTATGAACTGCGCGCGTTGACGGCCAAATTATACCCTATACATCTCCATGCACCCGCTACCTTCTTAGGGACTAGTTCGGTCGCGAGATAGCTGTTGTCATAATGTCACTACGCATAAATATAAATGCAGCATCCTTAGAGTAAAAACACCTTTTTTTTATTGGTGTCCAGTGGACATTCTACATGAAGTTCCTGCGCTCCGGTTAGAAGGGCACTGTAGCCAGTGAAATTACTGGGCTTATGAGACTAAATAACTTCACGTCTGAAGGTAACGAATGTGATGTCACGCAGAACTAGTCCTGGGGAGCATTACAATTGTTATGAGCAGACGTGACGCTTACCACCAGACGAATGACATGCTCGTCACGTCACCGAGTTATATAAAAAAATCTGGGGACGATGATTCCGACCGAGTTACGGAATTACTTTTAGAGACTACCGTATGGAGATGAAAACGAAAGCAAATTACAACAAAGCAAAAATATGAATTTAAAGATCCGATGAGTGATAAACACTAGTTTCCTGAGTTATTTATCGAACTTAGAATTTTCCTATACGTATACTATATGTAGATTGTTAAACTAATACTTCTAGGTTATAAGCTAATCTCCATCCGTGCTCTTTAATAACAAAAGCCAACTAGCAACAGATGTTGACAAGTTCTTGCGCATTAAGTAATAATTTATTCCTTGAACCATCTTCTACCGGTCCTGAAACCATTTTCAATAACAACATAACAAAAGGAAACAAACAAAACACATTGACCAGTTCATTTGCAGCAAGTACCTACTTTAATTGAATCCCTGAGGAATCTTTTTTTTACAACAATAACCATGTCTAAAGAAGAAGATTGAAATCTTCCTGAATCAGTCCAAAGCAGAATAGAATTAACTTAATTTAGCAATTTTTTATGATATGACATGGCAAAACATTCTACGTAATTTAAAACCGAGGGCTTTCCTAACGAAGATAATAGAGTCGACAGGGGTCAGTTATGTCTCTAGTACAAAACCCGGCGGCATAATGAAGAATTTAAAATTCGGGCCAATTTTGCTTTCTTCGCCCTTCAACGGGGCGAAGAAAATTCATGTAGAATTTTCACTGGAGACAAAAAAAAAGTATGCCTAAATTTAAAATAATGGCCGAAATAATAATTGTCAATAAGTTTAATTTATGCGACTTAAAATTAATCAGTAAAATGATTACCTAACTTATTATATTGTTTTGTTTTACATACATTAAAAAATAGATTAAAATGATGTTCTAAAACCTGTGAGTACTTATTATCTGTCTAAGTAAGTCACTATTCTATAGAATATCAACATGTTATAAAATGTTCGCAGCTTAAATTCAACTCACCCGATCGATTAAGTTCCGTTAACAAATTCTGTAATTTTTCCTTGGAGCGACCCGAAATTCCCCAAGTTATATCCCAATACTTTTCTTTAGTGAGATTCAACAGATTTTTCACTACACATTTTCCTGTAAAACTCGTAGCACCCAACACTATTATATCTAAACATTTATTTGCCATATTTTTAAACAACTAAAAAAATACTGAAACTAAGTCACTTCAAGAAAACAACATCGGAATGTAATTATATTTAAAAAAAAGTGTTGGTAGTATACAGTGTTGAATTCTATAATGTTGCACCCGTACTGATTCAAGTACGCGAACGATCAGCTTGAATGGCTTGCTTCCACAAAGTGTGGGTTCGCATAATGTGGACTTCATTGACCTTTCATTTTTAAATCAATGAACATGTTTTTGTAGCACCTACGTGTGTTTTCAAAATCATAATATTTATTTGTAAGATAAGAGTGTCAATAAATCATAAATTACATAGTAGCCACTTAAAACTTAGCGGATTACCGCCGTTGCCAGCTCCACCCACGGCTAGAGCATAGATAAAAATATGCAAATACCTTGAAGATTAGTACCTAGTTCAATGTGCTATGATATATCTGGCTAATTTGCCATACTTAAATCTATTACGTCAATTTATTCCTAGCCTTTTATGTATGTATTTTTTGTATAGTAGGTATGTAATTATGTATTATTTATATATTTAATTATTTTTTTATTAATTATTTGTAGATTGACGTAAGGATTCTTCAATGGAATAAAAACGTTTTTAATAAGCAAACATTGAAATTTATTAATTATTGATATTTTATTTTTATTAAATATCCTAATCGTCGTGTATTTTGAACTTTCATTTAACATCTTCGATCGAATAATAAATTTTTGTGGCGTGTGTTTATACAATATAAAGGCGACTAAGTGTCTCTAAACCACTAAACACTAACTTCTATGGAACAGTAGTCAAACTGCGCTTACCAACTCGCTGGTAATGGTGAGTACTGGCCCCCAAAATGGCGACACAATTGTTGAAATCTATGGGGAGGACTTTATTCAGTAATGAACGTCCTTTGGCTGATATGATCATGCGGCGCCTACTAACGTAACAAAACGTTGTGCCTAATACCCATCACAGCAGGCACTGGGGGCGGATCGCAGATTTTGCTTCAGGGTTACTTAATTCAGGGCAATTTAAGGGACTGACTCGGATTAAGCAAAAGGCTATCAGAGCAGTGTCTGGGACCGTTTATCTGGTATATTTTTAAACTTTATTTAGCATATCCGGGTAGTTTTTATGGGATTTACCTGAAATCTGTATGAATATGGACTAACTAAAAACTATTTACAACAAAACTCCTTAATAGGTGTTATGGCTTTTCAGCCGAAGAACTGTCTGACAGCCCACGAGATGTACTCGGACGAAATCCCAACTTACATCAAACTGTTTGAAGAACTTTCAAGCCTAGCGGATAGTCTAATAGAAAAATATCTCAGCAATCGACTTACCTTTTCAGACTCCAGAAATAGAAAAGATGAAACAGCGCCTATCACAAAATCTGCTAAAATGACTGCTCTAAAAGACCCTTTCTACTGAAGACCTAGATCCTAAACTTTTAGAAATTCTTGGGGTTGTTCCCCATTCGTAGACTACAGGAGATAAACAAAGAGCTAACTTCGGGAATATAGCAAGCCAACAGCGTTGATATCGGGGCACCCTTATAATAATAATAAGTAAACCCCTCTGGGCAGTCGTTATCTCACCATGGGATAAGGTATTCCTGGAGGGCAGGTTAAAGCAGCTGCTTGATTTCTTCCTACCTTTGATATAAAAAAAAGTATATCTAGAAAAAAAAGTATGTTAAGAAACTTACAGAACGTAGGGCAGTTTGTGGCGAGCTGGATGTGCGACACTGCGTACCCGAATGCTCCAGAGAGTCGGTCAGGACCTCGTGTCCGGCTTGCCTTTATTGGTTGGAGTGGTACCCCATGAGTGCCCGTAGGATTATCAACTCTGGCTTGCCTTAGTTGGCCGATCAGAGGGGGGCCGCCAGAGCTGTATGCGTATAAGTGTCTAATGGCGTAATAACAGGGAAATCCGCTTCGAGTCTTCGAGACGCGCGATGGTGAAACCAGTGTCACACCTCTCTACACCCATAGCCGCTCACACCGGTGTAGCTCCTTGTCGCCTGCAGTGGTGGCCGTTTAGAGGGTCCATCTTGTGAGTTCCACAGAATTTCACTTTAAAGGTTGAAAGGCTGACGCCATTGTTTCCATTTTTAGAAGTATATCATCCATTTAGCACCCATTACAATAGACCTTATAATTGTAGTTTCCATCTTATACAATAGTTTTACACCTCCGGGGACAATCCGAGACTGCATTTTATAGTGTTGCGGTTGGTGTCCCATTACATTATAGATTAAAATTCTCTAAAGGGCCTCTGCGTGTTGGACCCATGTCCCCCCCCCCCACGTAATAACGTAATATTTAATTAATTGAAAGAAAGAAAGATTTATTTTGATCACAACACAGAGACACGATTGTAAAAACAGGGACATAGATAACAATATAAAAATGTACAAGTCCAAATAAAACTAATGTAAACCTTCGTAGGTACCTAATAATATATGTCTCACGGTTGGACCAAATAGGTGTCCAGATCAGCTTCATGCCAGGCTTAAGCGCTGGACGCTGGTTTTCATCTGGAACCTTATGTACACCACGGATGTCAATGTCACGTATGACATAATAGAAGCTTTATTACCCAATAAAGCTTTTTGCGTGAACCGAACCGAAACTATGTATTGGTATCCGATAAAGTGTTTCAAAACTATGTATTTGCCATAACTATTTATTGGACGATATGCGTATAAAGTGTTTATGAAGTGATAAACGTTTTAAATTGCACTTAATAGTAACCGATAATAATTTAGTAGGTTTCCATAATGTTATGTAAACCGTTAATATTTTTGCATATTAAATATTATTCAAAAATATACAGTATTGGCCTCGCCGTTTTGCCAGAGTCATGGTCATGTTCTTACTTGATGCTTGGCAAGTGTATGAAGGCGCGTGTAACTTGTAGTTGGGTGGCTGGGTTCCATTTTAAGCACAACACCTAAGAGCTTCTTCGCCGCTTTAGGAGGTAAAGCGTGAGGTATATTGACTTTAATGGAAAGAAGCAAGAAAGAAAGAGAAATGATTTATTAAACACACACAGAAAGCATAATTGCCGTACAATTATACACACGAACATATTCGTAGTATCCTAGGCTTCTTCTCCTGTTTATTGTACTCGTATTATACCGCTGCAATGGGATTCATAAAATGTTTTGGTTTATTTGGTTTAAAACGGTGTGCTGCAGCTGCGTAATACGCGTACTAAATACTTATACTATGAAAACACGCACATCCGTATCGGTTTATGTTCTACCTTATATACTTACATGTTCATAATAAATACATACGTGAAATATGCAATCCAGCACCATTATGTGATGATATACATATATAAAATATAATACTATTCATAATTCGCTCATATTTATACAATAAACGCGATAAATTTCCATAAATTGATTCAATGGATGCCATTTGCTTAAACTCCAGTAGATAATAAATAAGTATGTATTTAAAATGTTTAAATTATTTTTCTTTTTTAAAGACGTTGCCCCACACTAGGATTTCTCCTGTGTATATATTTAGAATGAACAATTTGTTATGCAATTTCATTCCTAAAATTATAAAACATATGTATAACAAACACATTTTTTTTCGATGTAAAATCGTCATTTTAATAATTAAATTAGTGTACAATGTTTATGTATTACAAAAGGTTATCTAAGCTTAAGTTAATTTTTTTGTACCTGTTTCAGATTTGTTGTTTGGCCATGAGGCATTAAATCTGCCTTTTGTACCACCCATGAACACCGAAATACGGGTATAATAACAAAAATAAGTACACTCTCAAATTATGTGATAGAATATTGGTAATTAGAAAAGCAGAAAAATCTGTGGTTTGCATTCTCTCAAATACACATGAAAACGAACTATTTCGCCCCCTTTTCCCTTATCTACTGTTTCAATAACGCTATATTCAAACGCTACTACTTTTTTCGAATTTTCTTAGTACATTACTCTTTACACGCGTAGAGTACATCTCGCCATTGCCTGAAACGCGTGGAGGAAAAGATACTGGAAGTAGCAGCAGTATTAGTCACTGAACAATAGCAGTTAAAGGTATTGTGCACATTATGAACTGCGCGCGTTGACGGCCAAATTATACCCTATACATCTCCATGCACCCGCTACCTTCTTAGGGACTAGTTCGGTCGCGAGATAGCTGTTGTCATAATGTCACTACGCATAAATATAAATGCAGCATCCTTAGAGTAAAAACACCTTTTTTTTATTGGTGTCCAGTGGACATTCTACATGAAGTTCCTGCGCTCCGGTTAGAAGGGCACTGTAGCCAGTGAAATTACTGGGCTTATGAGACTAAATAACTTCACGTCTGAAGGTAACGAATGTGATGTCACGCAGAACTAGTCCTGGGGAGCATTACAATTGTTATGAGCAGACGTGACGCTTACCACCAGACGAATGACATGCTCGTCACGTCACCGAGTTATATAAAAAAATCTGGGGACGATGATTCCGACCGAGTTACGGAATTACTTTTAGAGACTACCGTATGGAGATGAAAACGAAAGCAAATTACAACAAAGCAAAAATATGAATTTAAAGATCCGATGAGTGATAAACACTAGTTTCCTGAGTTATTTATCGAACTTAGAATTTTCCTATACGTATACTATATGTAGATTGTTAAACTAATACTTCTAGGTTATAAGCTAATCTCCATCCGTGCTCTTTAATAACAAAAGCCAACTAGCAACAGATGTTGACAAGTTCTTGCGCATTAAGTAATAATTTATTCCTTGAACCATCTTCTACCGGTCCTGAAACCATTTTCAATAACAACATAACAAAAGGAAACAAACAAAACACATTGACCAGTTCATTTGCAGCAAGTACCTACTTTAATTGAATCCCTGAGGAATCTTTTTTTTACAACAATAACCATGTCTAAAGAAGAAGATTGAAATCTTCCTGAATCAGTCCAAAGCAGAATAGAATTAACTTAATTTAGCAATTTTTTATGATATGACATGGCAAAACATTCTACGTAATTTAAAACCGAGGGCTTTCCTAACGAAGATAATAGAGTCGACAGGGGTCAGTTATGTCTCTAGTACAAAACCCGGCGGCATAATGAAGAATTTAAAATTCGGGCCAATTTTGCTTTCTTCGCCCTTCAACGGGGCGAAGAAAATTCATGTAGAATTTTCACTGGAGACAAAAAAAAAGTATGCCTAAATTTAAAATAATGGCCGAAATAATAATTGTCAATAAGTTTAATTTATGCGACTTAAAATTAATCAGTAAAATGATTACCTAACTTATTATATTGTTTTGTTTTACATACATTAAAAAATAGATTAAAATGATGTTCTAAAACCTGTGAGTACTTATTATCTGTCTAAGTAAGTCACTATTCTATAGAATATCAACATGTTATAAAATGTTCGCAGCTTAAATTCAACTCACCCGATCGATTAAGTTCCGTTAACAAATTCTGTAATTTTTCCTTGGAGCGACCCGAAATTCCCCAAGTTATATCCCAATACTTTTCTTTAGTGAGATTCAACAGATTTTTCACTACACATTTTCCTGTAAAACTCGTAGCACCCAACACTATTATATCTAAACATTTATTTGCCATATTTTTAAACAACTAAAAAAATACTGAAACTAAGTCACTTCAAGAAAACAACATCGGAATGTAATTATATTTAAAAAAAAGTGTTGGTAGTATACAGTGTTGAATTCTATAATGTTGCACCCGTACTGATTCAAGTACGCGAACGATCAGCTTGAATGGCTTGCTTCCACAAAGTGTGGGTTCGCATAATGTGGACTTCATTGACCTTTCATTTTTAAATCAATGAACATGTTTTTGTAGCACCTACGTGTGTTTTCAAAATCATAATATTTATTTGTAAGATAAGAGTGTCAATAAATCATAAATTACATAGTAGCCACTTAAAACTTAGCGGATTACCGCCGTTGCCAGCTCCACCCACGGCTAGAGCATAGATAAAAATATGCAAATACCTTGAAGATTAGTACCTAGTTCAATGTGCTATGATATATCTGGCTAATTTGCCATACTTAAATCTATTACGTCAATTTATTCCTAGCCTTTTATGTATGTATTTTTTGTATAGTAGGTATGTAATTATGTATTATTTATATATTTAATTATTTTTTTATTAATTATTTGTAGATTGACGTAAGGATTCTTCAATGGAATAAAAACGTTTTTAATAAGCAAACATTGAAATTTATTAATTATTGATATTTTATTTTTATTAAATATCCTAATCGTCGTGTATTTTGAACTTTCATTTAACATCTTCGATCGAATAATAAATTTTTGTGGCGTGTGTTTATACAATATAAAGGCGACTAAGTGTCTCTAAACCACTAAACACTAACTTCTATGGAACAGTAGTCAAACTGCGCTTACCAACTCGCTGGTAATGGTGAGTACTGGCCCCCAAAATGGCGACACAATTGTTGAAATCTATGGGGAGGACTTTATTCAGTAATGAACGTCCTTTGGCTGATATGATCATGCGGCGCCTACTAACGTAACAAAACGTTGTGCCTAATACCCATCACAGCAGGCACTGGGGGCGGATCGCAGATTTTGCTTCAGGGTTACTTAATTCAGGGCAATTTAAGGGACTGACTCGGATTAAGCAAAAGGCTATCAGAGCAGTGTCTGGGACCGTTTATCTGGTATATTTTTAAACTTTATTTAGCATATCCGGGTAGTTTTTATGGGATTTACCTGAAATCTGTATGAATATGGACTAACTAAAAACTATTTACAACAAAACTCCTTAATAGGTGTTATGGCTTTTCAGCCGAAGAACTGTCTGACAGCCCACGAGATGTACTCGGACGAAATCCCAACTTACATCAAACTGTTTGAAGAACTTTCAAGCCTAGCGGATAGTCTAATAGAAAAATATCTCAGCAATCGACTTACCTTTTCAGACTCCAGAAATAGAAAAGATGAAACAGCGCCTATCACAAAATCTGCTAAAATGACTGCTCTAAAAGACCCTTTCTACTGAAGACCTAGATCCTAAACTTTTAGAAATTCTTGGGGTTGTTCCCCATTCGTAGACTACAGGAGATAAACAAAGAGCTAACTTCGGGAATATAGCAAGCCAACAGCGTTGATATCGGGGCACCCTTATAATAATAATAAGTAAACCCCTCTGGGCAGTCGTTATCTCACCATGGGATAAGGTATTCCTGGAGGGCAGATTAAAGCAGCTGCTTGATTTCTTCCTACCTTTGATATAAAAAAAAGTATATCTAGAAAAAAAAGTATGTTAAGAAACTTACAGAACGTAGGGCAGTTTGTGGCGAGCTGGATGTGCGACACTGCGTACCCGAATGCTCCAGAGAGTCGGTCAGGACCTCGTGTCCGGCTTGCCTTTATTGGTTGGAGTGGTACCCCATGAGTGCCCGTAGGATTATCAACTCTGGCTTGCCTTAGTTGGCCGATCAGAGGGGGGCCGCCAGAGCTGTATGCGTATAAGTGTCTAATGGCGTAATAACAGGGAAATCCGCTTCGAGTCTTCGAGACGCGCGATGGTGAAACCAGTGTCACACCTCTCTACACCCATAGCCGCTCACACCGGTGTAGCTCCTTGTCGCCTGCAGTGGTGGCCGTTTAGAGGGTCCATCTTGTGAGTTCCACAGAATTTCACTTTAAAGGTTGAAAGGCTGACGCCATTGTTTCCATTTTTAGAAGTATATCATCCATTTAGCACCCATTACAATAGACCTTATAATTGTAGTTTCCATCTTATACAATAGTTTTACACCTCCGGGGACAATCCGAGACTGCATTTTATAGTGTTGCGGTTGGTGTCCCATTACATTATAGATTAAAATTCTCTAAAGGGCCTCTGCGTGTTGGACCCATGTCCCCCCCCCCCACGTAATAACGTAATATTTAATTAATTGAAAGAAAGAAAGATTTATTTTGATCACAACACAGAGACACGATTGTAAAAACAGGGACATAGATAACAATATAAAAATGTACAAGTCCAAATAAAACTAATGTAAACCTTCGTAGGTACCTAATAATATATGTCTCACGGTTGGACCAAATAGGTGTCCAGATCAGCTTCATGCCAGGCTTAAGCGCTGGACGCTGGTTTTCATCTGGAACCTTATGTACACCACGGATGTCAATGTCACGTATGACATAATAGAAGCTTTATTACCCAATAAAGCTTTTTGCGTGAACCGAACCGAAACTATGTATTGGTATCCGATAAAGTGTTTCAAAACTATGTATTTGCCATAACTATTTATTGGACGATATGCGTATAAAGTGTTTATGAAGTGATAAACGTTTTAAATTGCACTTAATAGTAACCGATAATAATTTAGTAGGTTTCCATAATGTTATGTAAACCGTTAATATTTTTGCATATTAAATATTATTCAAAAATATACAGTATTGGCCTCGCCGTTTTGCCAGAGTCATGGTCATGTTCTTACTTGATGCTTGGCAAGTGTATGAAGGCGCGTGTAACTTGTAGTTGGGTGGCTGGGTTCCATTTTAAGCACAACACCTAAGAGCTTCTTCGCCGCTTTAGGAGGTAAAGCGTGAGGTATATTGACTTTAATGGAAAGAAGCAAGAAAGAAAGAGAAATGATTTATTAAACACACACAGAAAGCATAATTGCCGTACAATTATACACACGAACATATTCGTAGTATCCTAGGCTTCTTCTCCTGTTTATTGTACTCGTATTATACCGCTGCAATGGGATTCATAAAATGTTTTGGTTTATTTGGTTTAAAACGGTGTGCTGCAGCTGCGTAATACGCGTACTAAATACTTATACTATGAAAACACGCACATCCGTATCGGTTTATGTTCTACCTTATATACTTACATGTTCATAATAAATACATACGTGAAATATGCAATCCAGCACCATTATGTGAAGATATACATATATAAAATATAATACTATTCATAATTCGCTCATATTTATACAATAAACGCGATAAATTTCCATAAATTGATTCAATGGATGCCATTCGCTTAAACTCCAGTAGATAATAAATAAGTATGTATTTAAAATGTTTAAATTTTTTTTCTTTTTTAAAGACGTTGCCCCACACTAGGATTTCTCCTGTGTCGTGGGTGCGTTTACAGACACAAATCCCACACACAATACACCGAGACCCGGAACAACTACCTGCAGATCGTACAAATATTTGTTCCGTGCGGGAATCGAACCCACGACCCGGTGCGCAGCAGCCGACTGTACTGCACCAACCGTGCCGTCAAAATAAATAACTAACTAAACTAAATAACTCGTCTAGTATCGGATTTCTCTTATTGTACAGTTTGATATCAGCCAAAGGCCGTTGCGCTGTTGAACATAGGCCTCCCCCACGGATTTCCACAATTTGTTGTCAAGACCTACCCAATTAACGACGTGTTACATGCCGCGTGTAGTAATTTTTGGGGGAAAGTGCCACTTACTGACTAGGCAAACGCCTAGCAATTTTGTATTAGTGAATTGTAGTGTTATCATTAATAATTGCGTTACGGTTTTTTCTTATCTGTATAGTTAACCATACAGTTTTTGTTTTACATTTTATTAAATTTGATATTAATCGTAGTAGCATCATGTATTTTTATTGATTCCTGAAAATTAGCTGAATCAAATCCCGAACATGGTCCTATCAAACCGGATTTAGAAAATATTACGCTAGATATCAAGGATTGGGGTGCTAGGTCAGGAAACCTCCACGTGCGCTCGGTAGCTGCTCGTCCCTCTTGATACGTCCGGAGGGAAGAGCAGTCGTTGGGCCGGTGCACCCTGGGCACCGGGCAATAACTACTCCACTTTTTGGAGGACCTTGTTGCCCGGTGGCTAATATTCTGACAGGGACGGGCCCAGTTCTTGGGCTGTAGGTAGGCCGTAGTGTGTTCCTCCGTTTTCGAAGGAGCATGGGCGGGCTAGCTCGGTGTGCACTCACCCTGCCCCGAGCAGGTAGTGGGAGAACTCCCCTTCCCTGCCACCGACGATATCGTAACCTCGGTTGGAGTATCGTGGTCACGTCTCGCGGCTTCGACTGGGACCGAGGATCTTGGCTTAACCGCCCGGACCGCGAGGAAGAAGGCCTCTATAAAAAAGCCCCGTGCGGCGCGGGGTGCATGGCTGATGGGAAGTTCAGTCGCGAACACGCCATCCTCAGAACCGGCGGAACCTGAAGATGGGATACGCTTGCCGGGTACAGAGAGCACTGCCCGGGTCGACCGATCATGTCCACCATAACCGTGGGAACAACTATGGTAAAAACGAAACAAACAAACAAAACTAAAACTGACGCTGGGAAGGAGATTGCGAAGGATTTCGTAACGGAGGTGGAGAAGACGCATACGCTGTCGGAGTCCGACAGCGTCCAGATGGACGTGGGGTCAGATGTCGGCTCCGTGTCCACTTCGGGTGCCAGGACGCGTACTGGCCGTAACTTGCGCGCCAATGCGCGTGCGCCGCGTACGCAGCGCACGGTCGCGTCACTGTCGCGTCCAGGCACACCGTTGCCGTCGGGTAGGGTGAGCGACTCCGAGGAATCCTTTGGATCTCGGAGTTCGCACGCCTCACTCAACATAGTGATGGTGGGTGAGGGTCGCAAGCGGGCCCTCCCTAAGGCGACAAACAGGCCATCCCCTGACGCCAAAAGGTCGGTCCGCAAGGACGAAAACGTCGAGAGGTTGGAAAGGGAGAACGCAGCATTGCGCTCTCAGATCGCCAGCCTCTCGGCACAAATTGAGAGGTTGACGGCAAAAGTGGGTCTCCTCCGTCGGCAGGGGGACGCACCGGCGGGCCCTAACCATGGCGATGCCCCGGCGTTCATGCCGCCTGATGCGGTGGCCGAGATTCGGCGCTCAATCGCCCTCGCGGTCGGGGGCATCGTAAGCGTCAGGCTGGCCGCCTTGGATGGACGGCTCTTACCGGAGCAGCGCCTGCGCCCACCACTCGCGGCTGATTTGCGGCGGTTGCAGTCGGAGACCGCCACCCAGGTCACAACGTATGTGGCCGCCGTCAAGACGACGACGAGCGCGGCGACGGCTGCGGCCACCACCAAGGTGCATTCTCGCGCTAGCTGCGCAATCTAAGGGAAAGTTGGAGGGCCGCGGTGTAGCGAAGGGAGCTGGACAGGCTGACCGGCAAGTGACAACCGCCGGAGCTGCATCGTCCGCCGCGTCAATGGCAACCGAGGAGAATCAGGCTTCGCAGTCCGCCATGGAGACCACAGAGGGGTGGTCCATTGCGGGTAAGAAGAAGCGGGAGCCGCTGCGCAAAACACACAGTCCTCTCCCAAAAAGGGGAAGTGACGTGGAGGGAATGAAAAGAAGGGAAAGGGGGAGGTTAACCTCCCAAAAGTACCCGCATCGGCCGCTGTTACGGTGACGGTGCCCGAGGGCTCACCCGACACTAAATTGGGTGACATCATGGCTGAGGCACGGCAAAGCATCAGGCTCGCCGACCTCGGCATCGGTCCGGACACCGTGACCATCAGGAGATCAGCCGGCGGCGGAATGGTGCTTTCCGTCGCTGGCGAGGACGGTGGTGCTAAGGCGGATAGCCTTTTTTTATTTTTTTTTATTGGTGCCCAGTGGAAATTTTTCTTGAACTTCCTTCGCCCCGGGGAAGGGCGAAGGGGTATGCCGGTCTCCTTTTTTTTTTTTTTTATTGATGTCCAGTGGAAATTCTACATGGAACTTCCTTCACCCCGGGGAAGGGCGAAGGGGTATGCCGGACTCCTACCGGCTAAAACCACTGGAGCGGCCATCTTCGGCACCTAAGGGAGGCTCCAGGTCCTCGTAAGATCACACTAGAGCCGCCCATTGGTGCCACGCCTTTAGGCACATCACGGAGGGGATGACTGTAAAGCGGTCACCCCCTCTAGCGGAGAGAAGGCGACTGTAAAAAGGTCGCCCCTCAGGCACTTCTCTGGGAGGATTGTAAAGGATCCCCCCAAGCCTCGCTTTGCGCTGTGCTGCGCACACGGCGGCACGTGACCACGTGCGCGCCACCGTCTTCCCGGGGGTCGCTCGGTGTGAGCACGCAGACTCCCCAATCTGCGCACCCGCGACCCCCGAGGCCCCCCACCAATTGACGGCAGGGGGCTCAGGCGTGTTGGACTTGGGAGCCGGGACGGTTGTTGCCCCGGCGCCGTCTCGTCCTTCTCCGTGCGGGATCAGCCCTCTCCCGATCCCGCTCTGCAGTCTCCTTCTGCAGCATGACGCTCTCGCAGAAGGAGACCACTGCACTCCAATTTTCACGCTCTGCCAACATAGCCGACACTACTGCCGGCAGAGAGAGATCTTGCCCGATCTGGTCGACCAGGATCCGCCGCTCGGCCGCCCACGCAGGGCACTCCTCGAGCGTGTGCTGTGCGGTATCCTGGTCGCTTCCACAATGGTGGCACTGTGCCGTAACCTCGCGTCCTATTCTGTGCAGGTATGCACCGAAACAACCGTGACCGGTGAACACCTGCGTCAGACGGTAGGTAACGCGCTCGCTCCTTTTGAGCCAGGCTCCGAAGAGCGGCAGGATGGCCTCGACGACGCGCTTGGTCGCGAACTGCGACCGTAGGCGATGTCGCCACATCTCGAGTGCGCGTTGTCGAGCCAGCCGCCTCAGTCTGTCGAACGCCCCTGAAGGCACGCCTTCCCCACTTTGGCGGAGAGAGCGTGTCTGGTCGTAGACCCACGCATCCATCTCCGCCTGGATGTCGAAAGGCGGAAAGCGTGCCAGGAGAGTTGCCGCCTCGTAGGATACTGTCCTGTATCCCCGCGCGATCCGTATAGCCACTCTGCGCTGCAGACTGTGAAGTTTGTTTCTGCAGCGCTGGACGCCTGACAGCCGGGATGACCATACAGGCGCCCCGTAGAGGGCCACAGACCGCACGACGCCCCCGTAGAGACGGCGAACTTCCTCGCTCGGTCCCCCGAGATTGGGCAGCACCCGGTGTAATGCACCCACTACCCTCTCGACTCGGGGACGAGGCGCGCGAAGTGCTCTTCGAAGCCCCAACGACTGTCCAGGGTGAGCCCCAGGTACTTCATGTACTGGCCCACCCTGATTTGCGCATCACCAACGCGTATCCACGAACTGGGTGGTTCTCTACTCCGCGGCAGTTTGTGGAACCATAGCGCCTCGGTTTTGTGAGGCGCTATCTGCAGACCCAGAGCGTGGATTTTGGCCACGACAATTGCCACCGCTTGCTCGGCAAGCCGGATGGTTCCCTCGAAGGACTCCCCGCTGGCCAACACAAGAGTGTCGTCAGCGTAACAGACTAAGCTGACGCCAGCGGGTACCGGCTAAAACCACTGGAGCGGTCATATTCGGCACGAAAGGGAGGCTCCAGGTCCTCGTATGATCACACTAGAGCCGCCCACTGATGCCACGCCTATTAGCACATCTCGGAGAGGGTGACTGTAAAGCGGTCACCCCCCCATGGGGATTGTAAAGGATCCCCCAAAGCAGCGGCAGCGCGTGACATGCGTGCTACCGTCTTCTCTTGGGTCGCTTGGTGTGGGCACGCAGATTCCCCAATCTACGCACCTGCGAACCCAGAGGTATAGTAGGTATAGTAGTAAGGTGGGGGCACCTTATAGCAACGGTAGGGGTTTTCAGGCGTATCGGAATTAGGCGCCAGGGTGGTTTGTTACCCCGGCGCCGTCTCCTTCTTCTTCGAGCGGGATCGGCCCTCTCCCGATCCCGCTCTGCAGTCTCCTTCTGGAGCATGACGCTCTGACAGAAGGAGACCACTGCATTCCAGTTTTCGTGCTCTGCCAACATAGCCGACTGCTGGCAGAGAGAGATCTTGCCCGATCCGATCGACCAGGATCCGCCGCTCGGCGGCCCATGCAGGGCACGCCTCGAGCGTGTGCTGTGCGGTGTCCTGGTCGCTATCACAATGGTGGCATTGTGCCGTGGCCTCGCGTCCTATCCTGTGCAGGTACGCACCGAAACAACCATGCCCGGTGAGCACCTGCGTCAGGCGATAGGTGACGCGCTCGCTCCTTCTGAGCCAGGCTCCGAAGAGCGGCAGGACAGAAATTGCATCCGCAGGCGGTGACGCCACTTTACAAGTGCGCGTCGCCGAGCCAGCCGCCGCAGCCTGTCCAACGCCCCTGGAGGCGCGTTTTCGCCGCTCTGACGGAGGGAGCGTGTCTGATCGTAGACCCACGCATCCATCTCCGCCAGGATGTCGAAAGGCGGAAAACGCGCCAGGAGAGTTGCCACCTCGTAGGACACCGTTCAGTATCCTCGTGCGATCCGGATAGCCACTCTGCGCTGCAGACCGTGAACTTTGGTTCTGCAGCGCTGGGCACCTGACAGTCGAGCTGACCATACAGGAGCCCCGTAGAGGGCCACTGACCGCACAACCCCTCCGTAGAGACGGCGAACTTCCTCACATGGTCCCCCGAGATAGGGCAGCAGCCGGTGTAGTGCACCCACTACCCTCTCGACTGCGCCCTGGGTCTGCGGATAGCGCCTCAAAAAACCGAGGCGCTATGGTTCCACAAACTGCCGAGGAGCAGAGAACCACCCAGTTCGTGGATACGCGTTGGTGACGGGCGAATCGGGGTGGGCCGGTACATGAAATACTCTTTGGAGCCTGGCTCAAAAGGAGCGAGCGCGTTACCTACCGCCTGACGCAGGTGCTCACCGGGCACGGTTGTTTCGGTGTGACCTGCACAGGATAGGACGTGAGGCCACGGCACAATGATTATGTCTAAACTTTTATTTGCCATACTTTTAAACAACTCAAAAACACTAAAACGAGGTTAGGTAGGTACTTAATGCTTGTAATAATTATATAAAAGATAGCTTATATAAAAAAATCACTTCTATAATGTTGAACCAGTACCGGTGCACGTAAACGTAAGCGAACGATCAGCTTGAATGGCTTGCATTAACAATGTGCGAGTTCGCATTATTTGTACTTCACTGGCCCTTCGTTTTAACCCTCGGTCGATTCCGCAAATTCTCGAAACATTGTCGGTCGCGTTGGGTCTTTGCAATCCGTTTCGATTTTCGTTTATTTTGTAAACTTATTATATGTTATTGGTTATTGTTTTTCATTTTGGTGGTTTAGATAGTATATTTTAGTAAAAAGTCACAGTTATATATTCAATCAAATTTACTTGGCATCAGTCTTTATCGCAATGAAAAATCTGAAATTTGGCTCATTTGTGGTAACTTTAACTTAAAAGTATTAACAAAACTAAACTCTTCTTGGTAATTAAACTAACACTAACAAAACAAATGCCTCTTTTTGCTATAAAACATAAAAAGATAATAAAAATACTAGTTGAATCTTTACTCTTGATTTTGATCCTCCGAACAGTTTACACAATCAGTCATATGCATGTGCATATGTTTTGCCAATATGAAAAGCGAATATTTCCTGTCGACATTTCTTGGGCAATATACGCTCCTCTTTCTGGACATATTTGCTTCATTTTGGCGTTGTTCTTGCAAAACATTGTGGATCTTTTGAGCTGACCCAGAGTTAACGGTACCATCCTGGTGTATAGTAGACAACAGAAGAACGAATTTTTTGGACAGTATTCAGATCTTTCATCATCATTTTGGCCGAATAAAGTCCACTGCTGGACACAAGCCTCCCCCAAAGATCACTACAACAACCGATATGGGTGTGTTATGTGCTCATTGGGGGGTTTTTCCATAATCGCCACGCTTGGCGGGCGGGTTGGCGATCGCAGTTGAGTTGTTAATGTACTCGAAGGCTGCTGGCCATCCTCCGGCTATACCCATAGTTGCCTTTTACAACACCCAAGGGATGAGATGGGTTGGTGCTATTCGTAGCCGGCACCACACAGCACGCGCAAAAAGTGACGAAGCACGAGACGAGCACAATTACTACTATAGGTACTACTAGTTTCGGTATTCGGCTCGTTGGGAATTTCAGGGTTATTTTGCCTCATGATGTCAATCATAGTTAGCTTATGATCTTTGAATAATTTCTTAGCCAAAGGGACACCAGTAAACCAGCTACACATAGTTATATTTTGGTTCGTTCTTGAAATTAGCCTCTTTACAAGAGCGATCGTTGAGATGATTCCAACATAAATGATGATTCCCATATTGGGTGTGTAAAAATTTCGAACATCTACAAGAGCAAATATATTGATGCCGTATTTGTCGGGTTTGGTTGGCAAATACTGCCTAAACGAACATTTTACTCGGAAATACTCCAGCATTTCATCAATTGTTCCTTATTCACCAACGCTTAAAACATTCTTAGCATTTCTAAGCAAATTTACAGTTTACACTACTATAAGGGATTTACAAAACTATGACCGTTTTCCTAGTCTGGGCTTTTAAAGACCCGTGCGACCGATCGCGGGTTATTAATGAATAACCAGCTTTAGTGTGACAGTCACTTGCATACACTGTATTTTTTTATCAACATGCGTGCTTCGAATTAATTGTGTTATTGCCTTATTGGTGATCGTAGTAGGTATATTACATATTATGTACTGTATCATAGTACCTGTCAGTAATTGCCGTACAAGGTACAGTAAAAAATACGCAAGTCCTACTACCTATCTATACAAATAAATAAAATTGAAGTGTCTGTTTCTAATCAAAATAACAGCTTTTAACTAAATGCATATGAAAGAATATACGATACCTATTACAAAATAACCATTTTTTCTATATACAAATAAATAAAATTGAAGTGTCTATTTGTAATGTCAAAATAACAGCTTTTTACTAAATAACAAACTTAACTGCCTTAAGCACATCTCGGAGGGGTAGAATGTAAAGCGGTCACCCCCTCTAGCGGAGGGCAGGCGACTGTAAAAAGGTCGCCCCCCAGGCACTTCTCAGGGAGGATTGTAAAGGATCCCCCTAAGAATACTATCCACCTTAGTGTGAATTGCAAACAGCTCATACGCATGAGTCGTTCCAAATGAATCAAGCAAACAAGAGCAAGTGTCAATTTTATTTCAAAAGAAGATATGTGTTTCTGTTTCTACTGTCTAAAAGAATGCTAATTTTTGTTTTAAATTATGGAGCTTTTGTTTCTTTTTGATAATTGTTCATATTTTTTTTTTCTTTAGTTCTGTACAGTTGTTAAGGAAATCTGTATTGATAATTCAAAGTCAAATTAAAAGTCTTTTTCTTTTCAAAGAAACCCAATATTGGCACTTATAAAAAGTCAGAATCTTGCAGTTGCACAGATAAAAAACAATGGAGGATTAAGACTGCCTATAAAATTAGTTATAGTATATAATATAAATAAACATAAAACACTGTTACTACATAAAAACATAAGTTTTATTGTTTCCTAATCGCAGGGGTCCAGTGGAACAACCTCATTAGTTACGTCTCTTTTTCTCACCTCTTTAGTTAAGGGTAGGAGATAAATCTTTAATACTACTTTAGCACTAAAGCTACTTATAAATCAATGGACAACTGGAGGCATTTACAAAAATCGAGTAATACTACGAATTTTTTCCGTGTCGTGTCCGTGTGGTGTCCGGATTAAGAATATAGCACCACTCCATCTCCTCCCGTGGATGTCGTAAAAGGCGACTAAGGGAATCTAAACCAGAGGGATGGGCAGCAGCGTCCCTTCTGTGAAACGGTAGCCATACTGCGCTCACCAACCCGCCTGCCAAGCGTGGTGAGTATTGGCAAATACCCCCCAAAATGATGACACAATTGTGAAAATCTATGGGGGAGGCCTTTGTTCAGCAGTGGACTATAAATGGCCGATATGATGACTACGAATTTTATCGTGACAAAATATTTATTTAAGGTTTGATTCTCATTTTCTAGACTATGTCATGAAGTACTTCAAAATATTTAAAAATGTGTTTTTATGGCTAAAACAAAATGTATTAAGTAGGTACAGTAACAAAAAAAAAAAAAGCTAAGTGGAAATCTACCATTCATGAAACCGGTAAGACGGTTCGACGCTAGGACCAGTTAGAGCTTATTGATACCAGCAAGTACTAGAGATTCCGGCGTCAAATAAACCTTTAACTCGGACGCGCTCATTAAACTCAACTTCGACTAATGCTGAAAATCTATTGTGTAATAATAAGTAGTGTGTCCTATTCAATTTGAGCACATAACCCCGCATGATATTGTTAACACCGTTATGTAGCTTAACCCACGAAACACTGGTGACTATCGGGGCATTGCTATGAAACTTTTAAGTAGTACAATAGACATAGTTGCTTCCCACTCTTGCATTACTTTTAATAAGTGCGTTGATATAAGTGTCTTTCCAGACCTTATGAAGTAAAAGTAAAGTCATATCTGTATTTACTGCTATCGTTTATCTTTTGTTATCACAGTCATAATTCAATTTTGCTTAAACCTCTATATTGGTAGGCACATAAAGATAATTAAATAATACTAAATAATAATACGGCTCAGATTGCCACCACCTCATTTCCTCCCATGGGTGTCGTAAAAGTCGACTAAGGCATTAGCTGGAGGATGGGCAGCAGCGTCCTTCGAGTACATTAACAACTCAACTGCGATCGCCAACCCGCCTGCCAAGCGTGGCGATTATGGCAAAACCCCCCAATGTGCTCACAACACATCCATATCGGTGGTTGTGGTGATCTTTGGGGGAGGCCTGTGTCCAGCAGTGGACTTCATTCGGCCGAAATGATGACTACGACTGCTTGTAGACAATATGCATGCAATGAATTAGTTTTTATTTTTATTTTTAACTTATGATAATTATAAATTAAAAATAAAATAATAAAAGATTTTTGAATCTTAAAATTATGTAATTAGTCAAAATTAAATATAAATATAGGTAATAACACATATTTTATGTTTTATTTCTGTTTCCTATTGGAATACCATAACATATACTTACTCAAACTACCTTTCCTTCTTAATAAATGTAGACTCTCGTTTTTGAATTTCTATTCTATTTAATTAATTTTGGATAATTTAATATGGATATTGTTTTACCAAACATCAACAAGACTAAATATTGACTAAACTTACTACCAACTTATGTAGTCCGTTATCTCTTAACTACTACTAGCTGTGCTCGGGTTTCACCCGCCATTTAATTTGTAAGAAATCGGATTATTTATAAATAATTATTATATAATTAGTAGATAGATATATACGAGGGCGGTTTGATAAGTCCATGACTTTGGAAAAAAGAAACATTCTTTTTACATATACATTTTTTTATTTTTCTACATAATGTCCTTTCAACTCTACGCACGATCCAGCGATATTCCAACCTCTTCAACCCATCAAAAAAATGTTTTTTGTCAAACCCTGAAAAATAGGCCTCTGTTTCGGCTACCACCTCTTCGTTTGACGAAAATCTTTGCCCGCCAAGCCATTTCTTCATGTTCGGGAAGAGGAAATAGTCACAGGGGGCTAAATCTGGCGAATACGGAGGGTGTGGCAATAATTCGTATCTTAACTCGACAATTTTTGATGTCCCGATTGCAGACGAGTGGGCCGGTGCATTATCCTGATGAAATAGAATTTTTTTCTTTGCTAGATGCGGTCGTTTCTTGATCAACTTTTTATTGAATCTATCTAACAATGCAGCATAGTAAGCTCCGGTTATTGTCTTGCCTTTATCCAAAAAATCGATGTAAATAACCCCTTGGCTGTCCCAAAAGACTGTGGCCATCACTTTATCGGCCGAGCAAACAGTTTTTGCCTTCTTTCGGGCACGTTCCCCGGTAGAAATCCATTGCTTCGACTGTTGCTTAGTCTCTGGTGTATGATGGACCCAGGTTTCGTCAACTGTTATGTACCGACGCATAAACTCACTCGGATTGCGATTATACATGGCTAGGCATTCCTCAGAAGCTGTTACAGGATTTCGTTTCTGGTCGACTGTTAGTAACCCCGGCACCCATCTTGCAGAAAGCTTTTTCATGCCCAGAATATCATGCAAAATATAAAAAACTCGTTCAGTCGAGATGTGCACAGCATCACTTATTTCGCGTATCTTCACTCGACGGTCTGCCAAAACAACATCATGTATTTTATTAACCATGCCCTCCGTAGTGATCTCAATCGGCCTTCCTGGGCGCTCCGCGTCATTAGTGGTAGTACGTCCACAACGAAATTCAGTGAACAACTTATGTACCATAAGAAGGCGAAGAATCACCATAATACTTTTTCAATTTGTCTTCGGTCTGCTTAATAGTTTTACCACGTAAAAAATAGTGTTTAATTAGCACTCGAAACTCGCTTTTCTCCATTTTCAAAGAATACTTAGAAGTTTATTAGTAACTTTCTTGTTTCTAAAAAGCTTGTTTTCGCGCCATGTTTGAAAAAAGAACGGCATGCACTTATATATATATCGTAGAGTTTCCAAATATGAGACAAAAAATATGTTAAAAAAGTTTTTATTCAACCTTAAAGTCATTGAGTTGCCAAACTGCCCTAGTATATTAGATATCATGGGATTACATTCTTTTATCGCGAAATCCTAATAAAAATAAAATTAGCCTAAGTTACTCCTTACAACATCAGCTATCTACCAGTGAAAGTCGTTCGTGTCGTCAAAATCGCTTCAGCCGTTTCGGAGATTAGCCGGAACAAACAGACAGACTGACATAAAATAAACAATAGGTATTGTTATTTCGTTATAAGTACCGTATCCGCTTCGTAGTGAGTTTCCAAATATGAGACAAAAAAATATGTTAAAAAAGTTTTTATTCAATCTTAAAGTCATTGAGTTGCCAAACTGCCCTCGTATATTAGATATCATGGGATTACATTCTTTTATCGCGGAATCCTAATAAAAATAAAATTAGCCTAAGTTACTCCTTACAACATCAGCTATCTACCAGTGAAAGTTGTTCGTGTCGTCAAAATCGCTTCAGCCGTTTCGGAGATTAGCCGGAACAAACAGACAGACAGACATAAAATAAACAATAAGTATTGTTATTTCGTTATAAGTACCGTATATACTTTCATACTCATTCAGTAAAAACCTGTTATTTTCTCTGGCCGGGGGCCTCTTTTGGTAAGGCTTAAGGTAAAGGTTTCATTTCCCAGAAACGAAAGCGAGAAGCCCAACAAAAAAAAACCACTATAAATTTACTGGTAGTCTCGAATAATTTATGACGTTTTTCAGTGTCATTCGAGTCCCCTTCGGTGCCGAAGATGTTCGCACCGGGCTCTAACTGGTAGTAGATTGGCATGCCCCTTTACCATTTCCCGGGCGGAGGAAGTATATATATAATGGATTTTCTGGCCTTGACCGTGAATCCCTGATGTTAATAAACTAAGTATGAAATCTTCAATAATTATTATTATGTTTTGTGTTAATGACAACTCCTCACAAATAAATTACCTATCTGAAAAGAGGATAGGAGTATGTTTATATTGGTTAGATATGTACGCAACAAATTAACTGAGTTAAGTCAAAGTCATAAGTTTATTGCACCACGTTTGCTCGGGTGCAATGCACTTATGACTTTGATTAACCACGAAAGACCCACGGACATTGCCTGGTTGCATATCATTAATTCTAAGTGTACAAAATTTACTCTGTGTTATTACTTAATGATGTTAGGTAGCTACCTGTCATGTGAATAGTGGAGCATTGACATGTGTTTCCGATTCTCCCTATCAGAAACTTAAATGATGGGAATGTATGTACCTGCCTACCTACAACGCGTTCTTTTAGTTCTGAATTATATGTCTTTCGGCAATTAAAATCAGGTCAGAATCTGGTTGTAGGTATTTTCTGTCACACTGAAACCTTGTTGTTGTATTGATCCGGAGGCTCCAGGAACTCGAATAATCTTCATCTAGAGCCACCCATTGGTGCCACACCTTTAGGCACTTCTCGGGGGGAATGTAAAGGATTCCACCGAAGTCACACTGAAACCAGCACTAATTAATATTAAAATCTGTATACCTATAGCTTTAGAAGTAACCTTTTGTTAATTGTTTTTTAAAGTATTTTCCGTCTCAATGCCAATAGTTGTTTTTTTCCTCTTTTAAGCACTTTTGGTCAATTCCGTTTATTTTTTATTACGTACCGAATTTTTATTAAATACCCGATATGGTGCGATTCTGTATCACTCGAAATCTCAAAATGGCTGGGTGCCAACCACAGTTTCAAGTGACTTACCTTCATACCTACACTTTCCGAACATCAAGTAAGATCATGACCATGAAGCCCGCAAAATACTGTATAGTAGAACAATGTATATTTGTATAAGTATTATTACTAAGCTAAAACATTAACCCTCTTATTCATAACTAGCTGGGACCCGCGGTTTCACCCGCGTTTAATTAAAAAAGGAATTTAGAGTACTTCGACATACACACTTGACATAGAATATATATATTGGATTTCAAGGGTTTTTTTTGCGCGGAACCCTAGTGATTTTTCTAAAATTAAAGTAAGCTAAGTTATTCCTTATAACATCAGCTATTTGCCAGTGAATGTCCCGACAAAATCGGTCCAGCCGTTTCGGAGATTACCCGGAACAAACAGACAGACAGACAAAAAAATTAAAAATTGTTTTTTGTTGTATGTCCCGTATATACTTTCATATGCAGTTAGTAAAAAGCTGTTATTTTGACATTACAGACAGACACTTCAATTTTATTTATTTGTATAGAAAAGATAAATATTGTTTAAACTCAACTTTATTAAAATATGTCTAGTCCTTAACTTTGAAAACAAAACGTCGCATAATGGGTTACGAACTTACTAGAAAGGTTTTATCTTATGACACGAACCCAAAAATTACACAAATCACTTACAAGTTGAAGAAAAAATCTACTAGTTACACGTAAGAATGGACAAATAGAAACACCTAAATAATAATGTTTAAGTTGTCAAGGCGAACCAAAGTCATTATTAATTTAAACTGCATTTAAATTATCGCTTGGCATTCTGGACACGTGCTTAGTTCTCTCCCAAGGAACAAAATATGCCCGTGTCCTACCTAAGATGTTTGATAAATATCATTGTCCGTGTATATCTTTGGTAAGTATATATGCGTTCGTGCACCGCATGTAAAATACATGCGGTGCACGGTGCATCTATTTTATATAATTTTATGTAATTCATGTTGTAGAGAATTCAGGCGCAGGGTTGTATGGAACTTTGAATTGAAACACAAAGCGGCTGGCAAAACACAATCACTATATTTTCTCTCTTACAGGATAGCTGCGATGCAACACATAAACACAATATAAAACAATAAAACTGGATGACTGAATTTAACTTTAACACAACACAAACTGAATACTAAAAGATGCTTCTTGACAGGGCGAAGGCTTATCTGGTTCCGTACGGGTATTTCACTATATCTTGCTCACGTAGGACTAATTTAGTACTGCCGACCATTTGGCCGGGCGGTCATATTTATACTCAAAATTAGGTCGTACAAGTAGTGGGTACTATCATGTGCCATATATTTCGTTATTATCCAATGACAATGTAGGTTTATTTTGTCTAATATTACTCGGTAGCCACTACTTGTGGGTTATAACTGATTTCAACATTTAATAATTATAACTTATATACATTATATAGATTGCTGTGCCTGCTACCTAGGCTAAAAGGCTGTGATTCCGTAACATTTCCACCCCCCGTAAGAGGTTTCAGCCGATTACAGAGCCATCGGTAGGAAGCACAACAACCTTCACCGTGGGCCGACGCAGGACCCCATTATTCGTTTGTACATCGACTACACGGACTATATAATCATTTCCGTGGTACACCGCTTTGATCACACCTTTAATCCACTTATTACGTTCTTTATTATTGTCAACTATCACTACTATATCAGCCTCCGTGAGAAGGGTGTAAAGGACCTTCTCACGAGGCGCGCACTGTTTCAGTAGTCTATCATCGAACAACATGGGCTCGAGGGGGCGTGCCTTAGCTGACGCTGGTGAACTTTTCCGCATGGCTGCCACATCTTCGGCGAAGCTTTCTGTCTGTATCGCAGATCATCGGCGCAGAACTCCGTGGTCAGCCGGCGTTTGCGACACTGGTTTATGAAGGCGGCGAGCACATGCGCCATGGTGCGCAGTGCCCGCGTAGAGAAGCGAGAGCCGTCGACTAGTCGCGGTGTAGATACTGCCGTCACGCTGACTCGACGAACTCGCTCGAGATTCTCAGGCTCCGTCGCTCTCATCTCTTTGTAGGTTGGCCATTGTTCCTGCGGATCAAGAAGAAAAGGGGGACCAGATAACCATTTTCTACAACCACTCGGCCAGTTCAATCTGGTCGCTTTGTCAGCGGGGTTGTCCACCGAGGGGACCCAGTGCCAGTCACTTCGCTTTGATTCGCTATCTATCTCAGCTAACCTATGCGATACAAATTTCTGAAACTCTTGCGCTTCTGAGTTTATCCACTTTAGGACCGTTTTACTATCGGTCCACAGAAATCTACTTGTGATGTCAAGTCCTAATTCTATCTCAACAGTACGGGCTAATCTCGTGGCTAACACTGCCGCCTGTAACTCTAATCTGGGTATAGATACTACTTTCTGGGGAGCTACTCTTGCCTTACCCATTACTATGGCTGTTTCCCTTTCACCGTTAGCGTTTATTCCTACTAAATAAGCTACCGCGGCGTAAGCTAATTCACTCGCATCCCCGAATACATGCAATTCTAACCCTTCAGGTCGTAGTCCGTACCATCTTGGGATCTCAATTTCGTGTAAGGCTTGTAGGCTTTTAAGCCATTTAAACCACATATCGGCCTCCGAAATTGTCAGTTGTTCGTCCCACTGTATTCCTGATTTCCAGACTCTTTGCATGAGTATTCGCGATTCTATTATACATGGATAAAGGAATCCCAGTGGGTCGAATATCGACATTATAAAGCTCAAAAATTCTCGCTTAGTCGGGATAATATTACCGGTTACTATCTCGCCTGGTAAACGCTTGAAGGACAGATCGAAAGCCAACTTGTCAGTGCGCGGCGACCATATCATGCCTAGGGTTCTAGCTGTGGGGGACTCACCTTTTTCAAGCGCCACGTGCTCTGGTATCTCGGCTCGCAGCTTGTCGCGTAGCTCTGGTGAGTTAGTCACCCACCCCCGTATGTTGAAGCCGCCGGAACTATGTACCTGGGTTACCTCATCGATGAGTTTGTTGGCCTGCTCCGCTGTCCATGCGCTATCCAAATAATCATCCATGTAATGTTTGACTTTCACTGCTTCGACCGCATCTGGATATTTGTCTATGAACTCATCAGCATTTTTGTTTAATATATATATCGCTGTAGTGGGTGACGATACGGCACCAAAGATCATAGAGTTCATAGCGTACGTGTCAGGTTCCCTGTCGCGGTCTTTGCCTCTCCATAGGAAAAGTTGTGCCCCTTGATCTTCCTTTCTAATTTTAATTCTCAAGAACATATCTGCGATATCACCCGAAAAAGCAACTGGTCCTATGCGGAACTTGAACAATACTCCGAGTAGGGAGTTCAAAAGGTCAGGTCCTGCTAACAAATTATCATTTAAAGACGTACCTTTATGATTTGCGGCGGCGTCGAATACCAGCCTCAGCTTCTCTGGTTTGTTAGGATTCCTTACACCGAAATGAGGTAAGTACCATACCTGCTTTGCTGTAATACCGGCGTTCACCTTTCGAGCGTATCCTTCGCTTACTAGCTTGTCTATCTGCTCAGTGTATGCTTTCGCGTAAGCGGGATCTCGGTCGATCCTTCTTTCAATGCCTACCAGGCGTTGTCGCGCCTGCTTATAATTACATGGCAGTTCTACGTTGTCATGTTTCCATAGTAAGCCTACCTCCCATTGTATTCCGTCAGGGGTGCGCTTACTAGTTTTGTCTAGAGTGGACATGGCTCGTTCGACATCACCGTGCTTGCGAGTCTGCTCTGTGATGCCTATTGCCTCTAACTCGAACTGAGCCTTAACAGTTTCGTGTAGATCAGGAAGGGAGATTGCAACACAATTTACAGAACTATTGCTACTATTTCCTACGGGTCCGTGGATTACCCAACCTAATCTAGTTAAGGAAGCAACTGGCTTACCGGATTTCCCTCGACGGATGTCCTGGCCGACAAGCAGGTCCCAGTTGTCCTGTCCGAGCAGGAGCAGCGGCTTGGCTCCCCTCATCTCCTCACATCCCAAATCTCGGAGGTGAGCGTTATCGCCTAATACGTTGGCAGATACCGTCTGCGTGGGTAAGTCCATGTTCACTAATGTGCGGCACTTCACTATATGGCCTTGTCCGTTCGGGCCTCGCACATTCACTGTCACTCTTTTCGACGTATAGTCCGTCACTTTATGTCCGCGTGCACTTCTTATTGTTAACGGCACTACCGGCCCCTCGAGGTCATTCGCGAGAGCACTATCTAATAGTGACACTGTAGCACCATCGTCTAGAAGCGCGTAACAGTTGTGACTTCTACCGGAATCACTACTCACTGTGACAGGCATTATTTTCAGTAGAGCCCTTGACTGGCTCTCACCAACATTTGTAACACTCTCCGTGGTATTGTTCACTGTCTGCGTCCTTATCTGGTGTAATGACACATGGTGTGAGAAATTACACTTCTCACAACGCTTAGCACGGCAGAGGTTCCTCGAATGTCTTCTTCCAAGGCATTTAAAGCATAGCTTGTTTTCTTTCGCTATTTCCCAGCGCTGATCTACAGTAGAGTCTATGTATCTCTTGCACTTCACTAACACGTGTTCACCTTTACATAACGCGCATTCTAACTGTCTGTTAGTTGTCTCTTGCGTCGTTTGTACCGTTTCGCATGTATCACATTGTACATTAACACGTTGCGTCTGACGTGTGTTTTGGAATGGCCGTGTAGTTGGCTGTGCGTTCTTATTAAATCTGGCTGCGGTAGAGGTTAGTCCGGAAACACTCGTGTTCATATGCACATAGTAAGAGGAGGCTCGAGATAGATGAGATAGGAAGTTCGCCAATATCTCTAAGTTTGGGGACACACGTAGATCGACTCCTTGCGTGTTATTCAGTCCCATGGCGAAATCTCCATACTGTGCGCGCTGTATTGGTGTTAACTTAGTTAACAGCTCTCCGACTAACTGAGGATTGTTAAGGTATCCCTCAGCGTGGATATTCTTTAACAGGGACACGCAATTCCTTACTGTCGTAGAAAACTTCCTTATCTCTCGGCCATTTTCACTTATTTTAGGCAAACTTCTTACCTTTTGTAATGCACATTCCAATATCAGGTTTGGGTGTCCGAACTCCTCTTCTAACACCTTCATGATGTCCGTAGGATTCGTGGACGTTCTGAGAAGATCTTCTACCGCACTTTTGGCTTCTCCTTGTAGTGATGTCTTCAATCGCGCTAAATTTTCATACGGTTTGAACTCATACGTGGTTGTCGTATCCCAGTACATGTTCTTATACGATATCCAGTCCGACGGGTTGCCATTAAAATAAGGCAGTTCATAAGCTTGTCGGGGGATTGGTCTTGGTCGCGCTAAGTTTGCGATTGCTTCCGCTAGCTGATCCACTTTCTTATCTTTCCGCTCACACGAAGTATCTCTGTGCCCGCCTTCAAATCTCCGGTGCTCTGGCTCTCCAGCATACGCCGATCGCTGCGGGTTATCCCATTCGACGGTGTCACATGTCGGGTTCGCGTACACTGACACTCGAGGGACACTAGCTAACACGGCCGGTGTATTTAGCACTGCGGGTTGTTCGCGTTCGCGGTGTGGTATCGCGGCTACCATAGGCGCGCCAAGGGGCGTTTTCGACGCCATTATTATACGGGGTACGGCCGCGGCGGGCGGCACGCGGTACGCGGGTGACTCGCGATGCGCTTGGGCGGCGCTTGTCGGGTTCGCGGCACTCGCGGACTGTTCCATTTGCGATGGATATGGCACTTTGCTGGCTGCTTCCTCCTGTATTACTACTTGCTGAGGTGTAGTGTCAATCCATTGCTCTACTCGTCGCGTTGTATCTTCGGTGACACTATCTTCTTCGGCCGCATCTATCTCGGCTAAGTCAACTTCCAGTTTTTTCTTCACAAGACTCTCGCGTAAACGCACTATTTCTCGCTCTGCCTCATATTCCTTGCGTTTCCTCATATAGTCGGTGCTTCTACGACTAGCTCTCGAGGACGCGTGGCTCGAGCGTGAGTCTATCGTGGCGACTCGTTCCTTTCTAGGATTCACTGGCGGGTCCATTATTCTGTGGTCAATAACGCGACCACCCGTCAGCGGAATCCTTGTTGTAGGCGCCAATCTCAATACGGGTGCGGTTGACGGAGATCCTGGGGCTGTTTCTGATGGTAAACCCGAATCGGTTCTTGCTTCTAACTGACGTGCACTTTCTTCGGCAGCTATCTTGCGGGCTCGTCCTCTTGTAGTCACTGTACTTCGCTCGCTCATGTTTGCGGCTATTCGTAGATCCGGCTCGAAGGACCAATAAATGTAGAGAATTCAGGCGCAGGGTTGTATGGAACTTTGAATTGAAACACAAAGCGGCTGGCAAAACACAATCACTATATTTTCTCTCTTACAGGATAGCTGCGATGCAACACATAAACACAATATAAAACAATAAAACTGGATGACTGAATTTAACTTTAACACAACACAAACTGAATACTAAAAGATGCTTCTTGACAGGGCGAAGGCTTATCTGGTTCCGTACGGGTATTTCACTATATCTTGCTCACGTAGGACTAATTTAGTACTGCCGACCATTTGGCCGGGCGGTCATATTTATACTCAAAATTAGGTCGTACAAGTAGTGGGTACTATCATGTGCCATATATTTCGTTATTATCCAATGACAATGTAGGTTTATTTTGTCTAATATTACTCGGTAGCCACTACTTGTGGGTTATAACTGATTTCAACATTTAATAATTATAACTTATATACATTATATAGATTGCTGTGCCTGCTACCTAGGCTAAAAGGCTGTGATTCCGTAACACATGTCAATGTCGTGGATTGTTCCAGGCGTACTGCCAAGGTCCGCTTTTCTATAGAACCTATTATAACGAAATTATATGCGTCTACGCATGACGCTGTGGGCGCTGTGGAGCAAGCTTTTTCCTTGTATGGTTGACACCCCTACTGTTTCAAAATTGTACTTTATCTTCTTTTACTGTTGAACAAAAATAAAATAACTATGGCAACATACTGACATACTGTTTCTTAACGATACCAATACTTCACAAGGTCTACTTGGGAACACTCGTAAACAGCTCGGTATTGCACAAAATAATATAGAACTGATTAAGAAAAAATGTAAATAAACCAACAAGAACTTAATACGTTACCTACTATTCTCGTTACAAAATTTTTTCCCGGTGGTAGCCCAGTCTGCCTATCTGTGATTAAGGTACTTCCAACAGTAAATTAATTTAATCACCACGCTTGGTGAAAGTATTTGAGCTGGCCCATATTGTTAGTAGTAAAGAATCAAGTTGCCCCTTGTGCCCGTGTTCCGGTTTGAAGGGCACTGTAGCTAGTGAAATTACTGGGCCTAAATTACTAATGTCTCGAGGCAACTGACACTGTATGGTGCCAGGCGGAACTAGTCCTAGTTAGCATTACAATTCTTATGGGTAGGCGTCACACTTACCACGAAACAAATGACTTCCTCGGCTCGTCACTAGATTCTAGATTGTATAAAAATCTGTTTTAATTACATATAAAAAAATCGTAAAGAGACAAAAACTGTACATTGAATTTCTTTTTTAACACGCTTTTATTGGCTTGGTTTATATCTATGGATCTACCTAACGGATTTTTTAAACTAGATTTTCATCCCCTTCAAAACGTTGGATTGATTTGAAAGTTCGCACACTTAACAAGGACCGATGACAATGCAACTTCGTTCCAAAAAAACACGATTTTGTAATTAGCAGCACTACAAAATAGAAAATAAATATTAGTTTTAAAAAAAACACTCCTTTGTAGTCTACAAAGGCGTGTTTTTACTCTATTCTTATTTTAAACTTATTGAAAATTATTTTCTCCTTTTTAGATCGGTTATCTACAAAAGGGTGTTATTAATCGTTTTTGGGGTTCCGAACGTCCTGTTCTTTGTTTATTTATTTATTTATATACTCTTTATTGTACACCACATAATACATAGAGATAAATATTTAAAAAGATACATGTACAATGGGCGGTCTTATCGCACAGGGCGATCTCTTCCAGACAACCTTTGGATAGACAGGAAGAAAGGAGAGAGATATTGGGCTGTCAAGTGTACATATTGTATCATACACAATATTACTTAGACATAAAAATATAAAATACATAACAATATATACAATAAATATTATATATATAAAACGATGATAAAATATACTAATAAACATCAAATATAACTGGGAAAGGAGAAGAAAAATTAGAGAGAAAGGTAATGCTCCTTCACCATTTTCTTAAAAATAGGTAGTGATTGAGCAAGTCTTACTTCAATAGGTAATGCATTCCACAAGCGAGCCGCTTGAATAGTAAATGAATTATCGAAGAAGGAAGTGGAATGCATACGTATACTTAATTTTAGATTTTCTGATGATCTTAAGAAACTAGAATGTGTCTCACAAATGAACTGAAAGCGTTCTTTAAGATAAAAAGGGGTAGAAGGTTTAAAGAGCACATTATAAAGCAAAGAAAGAATATGAGCGTTCCGGCGAAAGCGGATGGGAAGCCATTTGAGCTTAGTTCGAAATTCAGAAACGTGATCATATTTGCGTAGGCCAAATATAAATCTGATACAAAGATTTTGAAGTCGCTCAAGCTTGTCAAATTGGTCTTGCGTGAGATCGAGATAGCTGGCATCAGCATAGTCAAGGATCGAGAGTAGAAGAGATTGTGCTAACGCAATTTTGGTATTAATGGGAAGAAAATTACGAAGACGTCTCAAGGAGCCTGCTGCAGCAAATAATTTACGACTGACTTCCTGAAGTTGTTTAGTCCTGTTTCTCGGGAACGAGCGGGAGAAGTTTTAAAAAAGACTTTTTAAAATACACAGATTTATTAGTAAAAATAACAATGAAATAGAAAGGAACTGGTACACATGAGAAATCAAATAGAATGAGTGCTCGCGACGGATGATGGAAGGAGACTCATAGATAACACACTATATAACCAGAGAGGAGACTGGTGAGCGTGAATGCGGGGCGTGTGAGGTGGATGAAAGTGCTGACGAAGGACTTTTAGGAAATGGAGGCGGTCTAATGACTAAGTGGGATTTTAGGCTGGTTAGGCGTTTTAGGGAATAAAGGGAGATCGTAACAGCCCCCCAATGTAGAAGTTGTAAAGGGAGCATCATGACATCGGCCAGTCATGCTTTGCGCTTACGCAAACAGACACACCTTTTAAGAAAAAAAATCACTCGTCGTTCGGATCTCAACGTGAACGTTCGAATATGAAAACAGATGATGTTCATATTCATATAAACGCTTGCTTTGCTTATCATAATGCGATTTGTTAATCTCGCCCGAAGTCATTTTATTGATCTAATTGCTAAATAATTTTTATTTTATTTATATTTTCAATTTTTATATCTGTTACTATTGTTGAACGCCAAGGTAACACACATATTATGGTTATGTTCATTTTATAGTCTGTTATAGTATATATAAGCAGCCCATTACTGTTCCACCATTGGGAACGGACTTTTTCTCACCGTGAGAAAGGTTAGGCTTGGCCTTGGCCTCAGGTGTGCAGGTTTCCTCACGATGCTTTCCTTCGCCATTAACGCAAATGATAATCAATCTGATCTGCTCATCAATCCGAAAAGTCAGAGGTGCGGCCGGGAATCGAACTCAGACTCTCCAGTATGAAACTTTTAACCACTATGCCATCACTGTTCTTGTTATATAGTATTATTTGGTTGTTCATACTTAACTATTTTATGGCAATTATGGCAAAATCCGCCAATGAGCACACAACATCCAGACCGATCGTTGTAGCGATCTTTGGGGGAGGCTTGTGTCCAGCAGTGGACTTAATTCGACTAAAAAGACGATTTCAAATTCATATTGTAAACTGTATGTTTCCCTCAAAAATAATTAAATAAATAAATTCAGTGCTGCATATAAACTTTTTAAATGAAATAAATTATTTGTATAATATAATATTTCATAATACAGGCTGTTTGGTGCATCGTGTGCCAAATTGAAATGGTCGACTGGGGGAGTCATCTGCTATCCTTTCAGACCCCTAAACATTTCTCATGCCCTGTGGATTTTTTTTCATCGACTTTTTATTGTTTTAATAAAAAATACCCAAATTTTACATTCAAATACAAAAAAAAGGATAAGTCGTAGTCTGAATTTTAATTTTATTTAGATGTGTATTGTATTACAGTACTTTTAAATTTAAAATTAGTGACATTAGCCATCTAGTTCTTTTTTTAATTTACTCGCAAAGTTTCGGACTTAAATTAAAGCTGTCCATGTTACAGCTATTTACATGGCTATAAAAAAAAAACCAAAAGCGACCGGGATCTTCCAACTCTCTCAAAAATTCTCTAGTCTATCCTCTTACTAGTGAGGTGTGAAATGCCATAAAAAGCTTTTTACAACTTTGTGAATTAGCTAGAATTGTAATTCGAGCCACAAAATACTAAATTCCAAATTCTAAAGAAAAAAGTCTTTTTGCGTAATAGTTACTTGAGAAACAGGTAAAATTTGTTTTCTCAGTCTCGCGAAGTAAAATCTATCTTCTATATCTTTCTTGCATCGCGTAAACTAGTGTGAACAAACGACGAACTGCCGCCGACGACGCGGTCAATCCGTCATTATTTTAGTCGAGACATCACTGCCTCTGCTACCTGACGTGTGTGCTAGTTCATCGTACTCCGCGATTTTTTTGGGCCATATTGTGCGACATAATGTGGCATAAAAGTGGACGAGAGAATACTGGCACTTTTTGAGGAAGACCCTACAAGAAGCATTAGAAATGTGGCAGCACATCTTGATATTTCAATATGAAAAGTGTGGAAAGTTCTTCAGCAAAACGAAAAGCATCCATTCCACTACACCCCGGTGCAGGTACGTAATTTTAAGCAACTTTAAACCCGTACACGCTTTGTTTGACGATGCCTTTGTTTAGCAGGTAATGGGTATGGTATGACGTCACTTCCAGGTAGTGAATCAGTTAGCCCATACAGGCGGTCCATAAAAATCTTATTGTGCATTTATTTACTGCTCAACAGGAATTTAAAAGAGTTCTTTGCTTGTAGGTCTTGAGGGTGGCGACTTTGACAGACGAGTGGAATTCTGTCGGTTTATGTTACACACGAATGTGGATGATCCTAATTTTTTTAAAAGAATACTGTGGACGGATGAATCCAAATTTACCAAAGGGATACTCAATCTTCACAATCTGCACCACTGGACAAACAAAATGGAAAACCCACGTGTTAAAAGACAGAAATCTTTTCAAAGGAGGTTTAGTGTAAACGTTTGGGCAGGAGTGATTGGGAATCAGGTAGTTGGACCGCATTACCTGCCCGATAACCTCAATGGCGACAACTATTTGGAGTTCCTTCAAAATGACCTGCCCGAATTAGTGGGCGAGGTACCTGTATTTAATGAAAATGTACCCAAGGTATTCCAGCATGACGGCTGTCCCGCGCATTGGCGTTTGAATGTGAGGGAATATCTCGACGATGTGTTACCCAATGCGTGGATTGGTCGCGATGGCCCTATTGCATGGCCGGCACGTTCCCCAGACCTAACTCCGCTAGACTTTTATATCTGGGGACGTGCCAAAGTGCTCATATACGCCACGGAGGTTTCGACTAGGGAGGTATTACTACAACGCATTGAAACGGCGTTCAATACAATGAAGGAGGAAATGCGACTTCGTACTACAACAGTGGAAATACGAAATAGATGTCGGGCCTGCATTCGCAATAGAGGCCAACAATTTGAGCACAATATGTAAATATTTTTTAAATAAATGTTAAAAATAATAATGTCTTAGTTTTTCGCGAGTATTACACATTCTAATAAAACACTTTTAAACGGATTCTATCGCGTATTTTTTAGATTTTTGTTTTTCCTAACGTTTCGAATGCTTTGCAGCATTCGTGGTCGCAGGATGACTAAGGTGACAGGCGTCGTCACAGATTTTTAAAAAGTTATTTTATTTGATCTACCGTACAATTTTATTCAAAAAATTAGTTTCGATGCACGCCATAGACTATACACTAATACTGAAATAGATGCGCAACTCTAAGATCACAATAATCAAATATGCGACCTTCACTACCAGATGGCGCTACGTTTGCATTTAGTACCGAAACAATCCTGCAGGTGGCGTGCCTATCCAAAAGTATTTTTAATAAAATGTGTTCATTGTATGAAAAAATAACTAGATCGATTAAATTGCGCCGCAGACCATATATAATATATTGAAAAAAGGTTTGCAATTTAAACTGACCTAATAATTTCTCGTAACAAGAATAGTTCTACAAAAATAAACAAGGGAAACAGTTTAATGTTTTTCTATTTCCCTTTTCATATAATAATCATATGCTGTCATTCACCAGCTTGTTGTCTGATAAGTGCTGGAAACTCGGAATTCGTAAAATGAGCGCAGTCTTATAATAATTCAACCCAATACCAAAACACGTGAACATGAAATAAAGTTTTCAAACTTGTAAAAAGTAGGTAGGTAGTTATTAAAAACTTTTCTATTTGACAATATGTGAAGTGTTGCAATTTTAATAATAAAAGTGTTATGGTTTGTAAATCGACATAAAATAAAATATAGCGTTTTATTAATTTACACATAAAAAAGAGATTGTAATTAACAATGTATTCACATTAATTATTATCATAAATAATTTTATTTTGCCAACTGTTGATTAATGTACTAGATACTACTGCCATCTAGTTATATAATGAATGAAACTAATATGAAATATGCCGACCGTCGGCAGAAGATGGCTCTAGTTTCTATGCAACTTTTCGTAGCCATCATTTGTATGAGACTTTCACCCCCCTGATGCACGCAGTAATCACTCGCAGTGTCTTGATGTTTTTTAGTGCGGTATGTTGTTTGGGACTTTATTATTTTAATAACTGGATTCCAAACAGGTGGTACCTGCCAACCATCTTCTCTATTAAAATTAGGATGTTTTTTTAATTTCAAGAGCCTCACTGAACATTCTTGGTACATATCGGTTCTCTTTCGCGAGGACTTGAGGTTGATCAAAACGAAGATAGTGGTTGGGTTTGCCTAAGGCATGTTCATACACTGCAGTTAAAATGTTAAAAATGCATTTTCTTGTTATTTCTAGTAAAAGTAAAATTTGGGTTAATAAAACAATAAAATGCTGTGTGGTGCCGGCTCAGAATGCCACCACCCCATCTCCTCCCATGGGTGTCGTAAAAGTCGACTAAGGGATTAGCCGGAGGATGGGGAGCAGCGTCCTTCGAGTACATTAACAACTCAACTGCGATCGCCAACCCGTCTGCCAAGCGTGGCGATTATGGCAAAACCCCCCAATGAGCCCACAACACATCCATATCGGTCATTGTGGACATCTTTGGGGGAGGCCTGTGTCCAGCAGTGGACTTCATTCGGCCGAAATGATGATGAATAAAAAGTCGATGAAAAAAATCCACAGGGCATGAGAAATGTTTAGGGGTCTGAAAGGATAGCAGATGACCCCCCCAGTCGACCATTTCAGTTTGGCACACGATGCACCAAACACCCTGTATAATACATTAATGTTTTATTGAATGTATTAAAAACTGCTAGCGGATTTTGTTTAGATTGTATCAAGACCCCATTAAATGAATCATTGTTTTTAATTTGAGTAAATTGAACCTTATTCCATTAGTAAAAAGTCCAAGCAAATCAGGTATCTAACGAATATTTATTTACATAGGTGGTGATTATTTACATTTATGCATTATATCAAACATTCAATTGAAGTTTTAATAGTTTAAATTTTCCTACAAACTTTTTAACTTCATCTTTTGGATAAGGCTTCATAGCTAAACAAGTAGGAATATTTTCCGGCTGTTCTATCCATAATTTATATGCTACTGAATTTTCTTTCAATTTTTCTGCTACTTTCTTCAGCAACTCTTCATTGGGCACCTGGAAGTAATAAAATGAAATCAATTATGCAAGTACAAAGCACAATAAGCATCTGTTATATTAAAAATAATATTTCATATCAAATGTATGCAATGCACATGTGTAACATGCAAAATGTGATGGCTGTACAAAGTCAAAACTGCCCAGGCTGGGTCAACTTAGTCAAAGACCAATCTAACAAGGCCAGTCTTCAGACAAAGCCAATATTGGATGACAAGTGTAGTAAGCAGGAGCATGTTAGATTTTTGAGACCAATTGGCCAGAACCAGTTAATATTATTATTTTTGACTAGTACAGAGAGCTAGCAAATGCAACAATGCCTAGCTCGAGTTGGGCAAAGTTTATAATTAAATGACACATTTTTACATACACTTCAACATACCTCGAGTACAATTTTATGCATATTATCCATATCTTTTAAGTACTGTATAGTGTACTCATCATCTTTATATATCTCAAGTACTGATGTGGATGCATGACAAGCCTGAGCCACCACAGCTCCTATAGACCATCCTAGCTCCTTGAGTAAATCAGTCCGTAACAAAATATATTGAACAACCGTGTTAGACATTTTTTTTACATCAAGGAGACGTTTTGGCTACTAAGTAAATAAATAACGTGGCTAGAAAACTGCGACAGCCTTGGTTTCAGAATTTGTAAGTGAAAGTCTTACTGGTGATTTTTAAAAGCTGTATACTGAAAATTGTGATGATAACATGTTTTCAACTCGTAACAAAAAGTATCAGCCATGAGCTAGGCCAAAAATTAATGAAAAAGATTATAGAATCATGTTTAGTACCATGGTGTGGCCAATGAATGAGCAAAGAATATTATGGCGATACGATAACACATTGACACTTACTTACAGAAAGTAGTAACTTGTTTTTTTTGCTATTGAGTTTGGCCTGGATTCCAAGTCATTTGGCCAGAACAGTATTGACACAGAACAAGTGTTACCAAATAGCCCCACAAAATACCAACGGGGCGACGCGGCCCACCAACGCGACGGGCCAACAAGATTCTCAAAAAAAGCTCGAAAAGCTCAAATAGAAAATGAACGCTGTTTTTACGATAACATATTAATACGTCGGTTTCCATATGTCCGTGTGGTGTCGGGATTAAGAATATCGCACCACTCCATCTCCTCTCGTGGATTTCATAAAAGACGACTAAAAGACTCTAAACCAAAGGGATGAGCAGCAGCTGCTGCGCTCACCAACCCGCCTGCCAAATCAAATGCAATTCCCTCCCCCCAAAATAAAGATATAAATGTGAAATTCTATGCCTTTGTTCAGCAGTGGACGACCTATGTCTGTTAGTATGACGTCATCAACGTCGGTTTCTGGTGCATAACATTCTTTTAGGGAAAACTATGTACGAAAGGTTGCTGCACCATGAAATAAACGCGATATATTTATGTAAGCTATTTCGATACCATATGTTTTTCTCGTACGTATAAAAAGGGCCTCAGTGAGATCGTTCTCCTAATGGTTTTGACGAATATACAAAAAACGGTTAGTTACACAACCATACACAATCCACGACTAAATGCTCTAATGATCAACTAAACTCAAAAAAAACAAAACTTCAACACCCCATTTAACCTCTTTAGGGGATGATTATTATGCCTATCTCTTTCCCCAGGGTTCAAATTACCCCCTCCCCTACACCCTCTTGCACGATTCGCAGTTTTCAACTTCTAATAGTTCAAAGTCCAAACAGTCTAGGTTGATACGGAGCCGTATGTTCTAGGTAATAAAGTCTAAGGGTGAGATTCAGAAACGAGTCTAAGCGTGAACTTACGCTTCCATCTGTCAAAATGCACTACTTACGCCCCGTTTCGCCCCTAATTTTGACAGATGGAAGCGTAAGTTCACGCTTAGACTCATTTCTGATTCTCACCCTTAGAAGTACGCGTACGTACAAATACTTGTTCCAAAAACTAGGTCCACGAGTATTAGGCGTCTCTACTACATTGACGTTTCTTTATCTAGGGCGTCTTCGTACGTTCGAGTATTTAGGCATCTTTTTTTTTTTTTTTTGCATATGTGATACATTTTGCCAGTGTCAAGTTAAGGGCGTCTTTAGTATATTGACGTTTCGTTATCTAGCCCGTCTTACGGCTGAATACTCAAACGCCATTTAACGTTAAGTCCCCGCTTAAACAATTTGAGCCGGTTTTGTACCAAAAACAGGTTTCTCAAACAGTTAAAGTGGGGACTTATCGTTAAATGGCGTTTAAGTATTCGGCCGTTAGACTCTTAGTGCGTTCAAGTAAGTAAGTAAGTAAGTTAAGTATGTAATTACCTGTTTACATATATTATTACACTTATTGTCTTTTGTTATTATTTTTAACTATTGTGTTTGTTTATTGAGTTTTTGAGTAACACAGTCAATATTCGTACGCACGGCTACATGTCAAGCTATAATTTCCAGTAAAAACTGATCCCTTATGTATAGGTTTTCCGTAAAATCCGAGATCAGCCAATACTTGAAATGTATTGCTTGATATGTAGCCGTGTGTACTTGTGCTTGTCAAACGTAAACATAAACACGTAACATTATTTATCGTCATTTATAATATCACATATCATTAGATAAAGTTATTCCATTAGTATGGATAGTAGGTTTAGAATCGCAAAAAGAAAACTCTTCGAAACTAGAAAAGCAAGTACAGTTATTTAAAAAAACGTTTTAATTGTTGAGCAACACGCTAAATTGTCGTTTGGCATCGGCGTCCAACTCACTCACTCACTCACACATGCACCCATCGAGCGCGTCTGAGATCACGCCTCGCTAAGGCACTCACTCAAACATGCGTCCATCGAGCGCGTGTGGGATCAAGTCTCGCTAAGTCACTAACTCACACATGCGCCCATCGAGCGCGTCTGGGATCGCGTCGCGTAAGTGTACGAGTCTTGCGAGTTTAGTGAATTTGTACGCTTGTGTGCGTTTTGAGTAGGAGTGTTCGATATATTAGGTAGCTGAATAAATAATCTATTATTTTAAAATAATCATATCACCTATTATTTATTTAACTAGGTAGCGGTTATTTATGTTGCCCTATTATTTTTATTACTAAACGACTACAGCTTCCCCGACGTCACATATTACATAAGGTGCCACATGCAAAATTGTGCTTTCAACACATATTTATAAGAGCTAGATTCCTATCAGTATTTAGTTGAAACGAATTTATCTTACGACGTTATTTTATGCCACATGCAAAATTATGCTTTCACAGCACAGTTATTAGAGCTAGATTCTTATCAATATTTAAATCGAAACTAATAAATAATAGAAGGACCTAATATAATTGTTTCTATTCGACAGTCGTTTTGATCTACGATTATATTTGAACAAAATCAGTGCGGATGACTCGCTTGACGTCATAAGTTGTATTTTACGGGAGATTACGAGCGATTGCGTGATAGTTTTAAAATGTTGATATTATTTCATTATGAACTTTGAAGTTATTAAGTTTGTACTGTGAAACTTCAAAAATAAGTATTTTAGTTTAGTGTTAATAAAATTTTACATGTTTATAATAATAATAATAATAAACCCCTCTGGGCATACGTTATCTCACCATGGGATAAGGTAATCCTGGAGGGCAGATTAAAGTAGCTGCTTGATTTCTTCCTACCTTATGATTAAAAATAAGTACACCATAAGAAAAAAAAAAGTATATTAAGTAGCTTACAGAACACAGGGCAGTTTGTGGCGAGCTGAATGTGAGTGGCGACACTGCGTACCCGAATGCTCCAGAGAGTCGGTCAGGGCCTGGTCTCCGGCTTGCCTTTATTGGTTGGTTGGAGTGGTACCCCATGAGTGCCTGTAGTATTTTCAACTCTGGCTTGCCTTAGTTGGCCGATCAGAGGGGGGCCGCCAGAGCTATATGCTCGGGGGTGGAAGTGTCTAATGGCGTAATAACGGGGAACCCGCTCCGAGTCTTCGAGACGCGCGATGGTGAAACCGGTGCCGCACCTCTCTACACCCCTAGCCGCTCACACCGGTGTTGCTCCTTGTCACCTGTAGTGGTGGCCATTTATGGGGCCCATCTTGTGAGTGGCAAGTCACCGTCTGCCACAGAATTTCACTTTAAATGTTGAAAGGCAGACGCCGTTATTTCCGTTTTTCTTTTTCTTAGTATTAAATCCATTTAGCACCCATTGCAATAGACCTTATACTTGTAGTTTCCATTTCATACAATAGTTTTATACCTCCGTCGACAATCCGAGACTGCATTTTATAGTGCAGCCATGGAGAGCCCCGGTTAGTGTCCCATTACATTTTAGATTAAAATTCTCTAAAGGGCCTCTGCGTGTTGGACCCATGTCCCCGCGTAAGCCTATCAAAAGACCGGGTTCCCCCTTACAGGGGATATAAACCCGTGTAAAACAGAAACATGTAGATAATAATAATAAATAATTTATTTCGATCAACAAAGGATCATACATGGAAAAATCAATCAAAAGACAATAAAATTAAAATGCAATTTAACCTACCTACAGTTTTTTATTACTCAGTGCATGAATCATATAGCAATGGTTCAAGTACTGGAAGTCAAACCTCTCAGCGAATAACCTAAGGATGCTGTTGATGCTGGCCCGAACCCTGCACACCAGGGCTTCACATCGTTTCCGCACAGTAGTATAAAAACAATCTACTCGTGATTCAGCGAACATACCAGATGCGCTGCAAAATCGGGGGAACCCCATCAGCACCCTGAACGCATTATTATATTGCACACGCAGGGCGTTGTATTGTTTGCGCGAGTACGAGACCCACAAGCTGCTCGTGTAAAAGGATGTACAATAAGCTCTGAACAATGTCATTTTAACTTCTGTGGTGCAACGAGCGAACCAACCAACCAACGAGGTTGTTATTTACGTAAATAAGAGTTCTATTGAATCAAAATATCCCGATGAGGACAAATGTGGAACTATTTCTCCATATTTCTCTGTTGTGGACCGCAACGGTAACAAAACCCCGGCGCTCGACGAAGTAATAAATATCAAACTAATATAACGTAAAAAGTAATAGGTGATTTTTAATCACGCATCGTTATAACGCGTTATCAATATATAGCCGATATGAACACGCCTAGTTTTGAGTCTATGATATGACTTGTGAATTTTTCTAAATACTTGATACGCGTTTGTACGCAGATGAGAGACTAGGTTTTAAGACGGGAAAAACCTAGTCTTGAAACCTGTTTCTGTATACACGTCTCGCTTCTAGTCTAGTCAGTGTGGTAAATGTATTCTATGAGTCAGTGACAGTCGGTCGTTAATGGATATAAAAATGTTTTGTTTGTCAGTACCTACTCTACTTTAAATCTAAATAGCGTTGTAGACACATCATTTATACCCAAATTACATCAGGCTACATTTTTACCACAGTTAAAATCACGAAGCAATGGCTTCAGGGTTAGAAAATTACGTGAATCAAACAGTTTCAGTGATAACTTCAGACGGTCGAAACTTCATTGGAACTTTAAAAGGTTTTGATCAAACAATAAACATAATATTAGATGAGTCGCATGAGCGAGTGTTCTCTTCATCGACTGGTGTGGCGCAGGTGGTTCTTGGACTGCATATAATACGAGGTGACAATGTTGCAATCGTCGGCCAAATAGACGAGTCTATTGATAGCAGATTAGACCTTGGAAATATAAAAGCAGAGCCTTTGGGATCCATTGTACATTAATTATTTATAAGGATATGTAATAAATAAGTGTTTTATACAAGTTTTTCTGTTATATTTTGTGGTACTATATTTATTATTTAGTGCATATTTATGTGTACAGTGCTGTACAATTTTAGCCATGAACCTTTTTCCATCATAGCATAACCTGTCTATTTTAAAGATGTATATCACTGTTCACAAACTATGGACTTTTAAACTGTCCGACAAACTACATCATATCAGCTAAAGGATGTCCACTGCTGAACAAAGGCCTCCCCCTTAGATTTTCACTAGGAGCGGTTACATGCCGCCCTCATCCAACAACTCTCAGTGACCCTCACCAGGTCGTCTGTCCTCCTTGTTGGAGGCTGTCCCATGCTGTGTTTTCTGGTGCACAGTCTCCACTCGAGAACCTTTTTGCCCCAACAACTATCAGTTCTACGAGCAATGTGCCCCGCCCATTGCCACTACAGTTTACTAATACTTTCAGCTCTCCATAGCTCGCTGAGTGACCTTGAGCTTTCTTATGAGGCCCATTGTGAGTGACCACGTCTCAATTCCATACGTCATCACTGGTAACACACAAGACTTTCATCTTGAGGCATTGCAGTATTGTTGCCTAACTACACTGCAAATAGATATGGTTACAGTATGTAGGTATTAGCAGCAAAGGACTCTTAACCTCTTACAACACATGAAAGAGAGAAATGGATCTATTTTTAGTGAGGTATTATATGAGTATTCAGCCATGAATGAAAAGTGGCACTGCTGTTTAAGATCTGAGACAGGTTTATAATGATTGTGCACCACTTAGAATAAAACCGGCACTATTGAATGAAACCGGCACTTGACATTTGTGAAAGATCTTTACATCAACTAGATAGATCACTAAACAAAGTTATTGATGTTTATGAAATTATAAAGATGCCATGTTGTCATAAAATTGTTTCAATTCTTTAGAGGTTCACTCTGAGGTCTGTAAAAACTACTATCAACAGAGGGCCAATTTTCGTAATAAAAGTTGCTCAAAATATAGTTCCGAAATAGTCTCAATATCACAAATGGTCTTCTAAATTATCAAACAACGTCAAACGTGAACTTGCACTGTGATGAAATCGAAAATGGATTGAAAGTTGATTGAAGTCAAAACAGTATTCTGCTAAAATATCGAGGATCGACTGGATGCAGCTTCCCCAGGTTTTCTTTGACGGTAATCAGATTCCTGTAAGTGACAAAGTGAAAAACTTGGGTATTTACATTGATAAAAACCTCTCTTGGGTTCCGCAAATACAAGAAACCAGTCGCAGGTTGTTTGCATCGGCGGGATCCTTGAGAAGATTGCGTAATTTTCTCCCTATTGCCACTAAAACTGCGCTTGCACAATCTCTTCTTGTTCCTATCCTTGACTATGCCGATGCCAGCTATCTCGATCTCAACGAGGATCAATTTAATAAACTTGAGCGACTTCAAAACTTTTGTATAAGATTCATATTTGGATTACGCAAATATGATCATGTATCAGAATTTCGTACTAAACTCAAGTGGCTTCCAATACGCCTTCGTCAGAATGCTCATATTCTTTCACTCCTTTACAGTATTCTGTTCAATCCAGCTTCCCCCTCTTATCTTAAAGAACGTTTTGAGTTCACCCGTGATACTCACTTACTATCCTTAAGATCATCAGAAACTTTAAAACTGAAAATGCCTATGCACAAAACAAGATTCTTTGATCATTCCTTTACTGTTCAGGCTACACGTTTGTGGAATGCACTCCCAGTGTCTATTAGACGTGCTAAATCGATGGTGACTTTCAAAGGAATGGTAAAGGAATATTACTTGTCTTTGTAATTGTTACTATTCTACTTATTTTTATTTTTTAATATATGTATATATGTCTTTGTGAAGGAGTATGTATTTATATTTTGTCATATTTGTCTGTTGAATGTATGTTTGATATCCCTAATGCGTTTTCGTTTTGTATTGTATTCAAATGTTTGTTACTACAGTAGTACACCATCAACTACCCTTTATCACTCTTATTTTATGATTTTTGTCCATCCAATGGTTGTCTGGAAGAAATCGCTTTTAGCGATAAGACCGCCAATTGTACTGTTATGTTGTTTTATAACTTTGTATTTATTTTGGTGTACAATAAAGTATACTCTACTCTACTCTAAAATTTAGAGCTGTTACAGGTACTAAAATTGTCATTAAATAAACAATAAAATTGAAGACTGAAATGAGACTAGATTGAGATCACACTGAAATGTGACTGAACTTTCAGGGTAGTAGAATACAATTTTTTGTCAATCCATAATTTAGTCTCAGTATGGTCAGCTTTCAGTCATTTGAGTAAATTAATTACGAGAATGGGCCCTCTGATGTGGTGACACTTTGGGCCTATGATAATGAGCCCAGAGCCAGGGTATATTGGGCAGGACCAAGAAAATTCAAAAGCTAGTTTGCCTTCGTGTTAATTTATAATTATCCTCCTAGATAAAGTTGATAAATACAATTGATGTTTTTACTGTATGTACATACATTCAGTCAAAAAAGTATCGGGAATGGATGCTTTCATCATCATTTCGGCCGAATGAAGTCCACTGCTGGACACAGGCCTCCCCCAAAGATCACCACAACCACCGATATGGATGTGTTGTGGGCTCATTGGGGGGTTTTGCCATAATCGCCACGCTTGGCAGGCGGGTTGGCGATCGCAGTTGAGTTGTTAATGTACTCGAAGGACGCTGCTGCCCATCCTCCGGCTAATCCCTTAGTCGACTTTTACGACACCCATGGGAAGAGATGGGGTGGTGGCATTCTGAGCCGGCACCACACGGCATGCTTTGGTTGGTTCTAAATTCAAATTTTTGTTTTTATTGTTTTTGTTAGATTGGCACAACTGTTTTCTATTTTGGCGCGGAGTTTGAGTTGCATCTGTTATTTATATTAAATACAGTGCTTGCTGTTTTTAGTTATATCATATCTAGTGTGTAAAGCGAATTTCACTATGGACAAAAACACCGAACAAAGAGTTTGTCTTAAATTTTGCATCGCCAATGGAGTTTCGTGTTCGGAGTCACTGAAAATGTTACAGAAGGCTTACGGTGAATTGGCTTTATCAAAAACACGTGCTTATGAGTGGTACAAAGCGTTCAAAAGCGGTCGAGATGTGATGGAAGATTTTCCTCGCTCTGGTAGACCATCAACGTCTGCAACTGAAGTTAACATCGCAAAAGTGAAGGAAATAGTGACTGAAAATCCTCATTAAACTTTGAGAGAAATAGCCGCCGAACTTTCTGTATCTCACGAGTCGATCCGTACCATTTTAACTAAAGTCCCAAAAGACCTGAATTTTCTTCAAAAACTCAATCGCATGAGTCGCTGAGGACATGCTAGAACGAGTCAATTCCGACCCGACATTCATGAAACGCATTGTTACTGGTGACGAGACGTGGGTTTACGAGTTTGACATGCAAACTAGTCAACAAGCTTCGAGTGGCGTGGCGCCTTCCAACTGAACCGAAACCGAAAAAACCACGCCAAAGTCGATCAAAAGTCAAAGTCATGTTGACTGTTTTCTTTGACTATCGCGGTGTTGTGCACTCGGAATTCTTGCCGGAAGGTCAAACGGTAAATAAAGAATATTATTTGAGCGTTATGCGGCATTTAAGAGAGCAAATTCGAAGAAAAAGGCCAGATTTGTGGAAAGAAAATTCTTGGATTTTGCACCACGATAATGCGCGTTCACACACGGCCATCATTGTGAACGAATTTTTGACCAAACACTCAACAAATACCATCGAGCAACCACCATATTCACCAGATATGGCTCCAACCGACTTCTTTCTTTTTCCTAAATTCAAATTACCACTTCGTGGCACCCGTTTTCAATCGGTAGAAGATATAAAGGAGAATTCGCGGCGAGAACTGAACTCAATTCCGGAATCAGTAGAAGGATCTAACGAGAAAGAAAGTTCTCAGTTGATACAATTCTTCAAAATAAATAAAAATGTAAAAAAAAACTCAATAGGACCATCACAGATCTGGACATTTAGATACAATGTTTATTAGAATGCGATAATTCTAATAATAAATCTAAATCAGTAATGATTTCCATGAACTTTTACGAGTATCCAAATACAATGCGAACGAAGCATATGTACAGCTACTCAATAATAATAATTAAAGAAAAAGCAATAATATAACATACAACTTTTATCTATTTACAAATTCATCGTGACATATTTACAAACAGTAATTTCTTCGTCCTATTTACACAATTTCCAATTCTACAATAACTAAGTTATAAAGTAAAAAGAAAAATACATTAAAATTATAGGAAATAATGGATTAGAATTTTAAAGTTTGTCATTATTGTTTTATACACTAATCAGATATGTAAATTCACTACATTAAAAAGAGGTATGGTCGTTATGTCGGTTTACCAAAACCAATACTGCATCATGGACGAGACCCAGGTATTATGGCGCAAAGAGAGGCCAGTGTCACACGTATATAGTGACTTAATTAGCATTAAGCAATATCGTAAGAATCTGCTTAGTTTTGGTTACCATTAAACACTACGATTAAAACATTCAACAATAACGATTTTGCACATTAGATACCTCCTGTGTCAAAGTATGAGATTTTTTTATTAGTACATATTTGGTAACTATAAGGAATATGAACAGCCATAAAATAGTTTAAATGTACAATAGTTTTATCACATTTATGCTGTTTTCAGGAACAACTTTAGAACCATATCACAACCACAAAATAGTGGGCGGTCAGTGGTATGCATGTGTGCGATTTAGTTACTACAACAACTTGATCTAGAGGAAGGGTCGGAACTACCATATACCGTGTCGTCAAAGGTAATTGTGTTGTGGTCAATATATAACCACCGTCGTCTACGCCGACAGCTGTTGGGCTGGAGTACATATTGTGACATTTTTCGCTGTGTCGTTCATAGTGTAACGTCTGAACAGACCCTTATCATATTATTTTATAACTATGAATCCCCAATAGATATTATTACGAGTAATCTTTATTGCTTGATGGTTGTCCCATTAACACAATTTCTTGATGCCTGAAATAAAAACCATGAGCGTGTTTAAAGGCAATACAAAAATAAACCATAGTAATTATAAGAATAATTGTATAAAGCTAATGCACACAAGAAGAATGTGGTGCCGGCTCAGAATACCACCACCCCATTTCCTCCCGTGGGTGTCGTAAAAGTCGACTAAGGGATTAGCCGGAGGATGGGCAGCAGCGTCCTTCGAGTACATTAACAACTCAACTGCGATCGCCAACCCGTCTGCCAAGCGTGGCGATTATGGCAAAACCCCCCAATGAGCCCACAACACATCCATATCGGTCATTGTGATCTTTGGGGGAGGCCTGTGTCCAGCAGTGGACTAAATTCGGCCGAAATGATGATGATGATGACACAAGAATTACAAACAAATTTTAATAAAATACTGCCAACTTAATTATTTCTTTTTAAAAACTAATGTTTTAAAAATGTACTTTTCATTGCATACTACAAATTATTTTCTACAGTATGTAGATCAATTGAAAATGTTTAAATAACCCTAAAGCCAGATTCTCCTTAAATACCTTAAAAATTCAATTCCATCTAATCAGCGTCTTTAGATTTAATTATTTCGATTTCAATTCCTTCTCTGAAATTAATAGGATTATATTTAGAAATCCAAGTGTGGGGCAACGTTTAAAAAAAAGTTCTGCCTCTATGTGTAATGTGATTAATAATAACGGGCATATATATGTCTTGTGAGTCCCGGTCCTTGAATGAGAAGCTCTAGATTTATTTATTTAATTTGATAATGATTCTGTGCTATATCTCTGTTAAGGGAAAAACGAGATTATCCTTGTCGCACCTTTTCTTCATGAACTTCCTTCGCCCCGGGGACGGGCGAAGGGGTATGCCGGACTCCTACCGGCTAAAACCACTGGGGCGGTCATCTTCGGCACCTAAGGGAGGCTCCGGGTCCTCGTATGATCACACTAGAGCCGCCCACTGTTGCCACGCCTATAGCACATCTCGGAGAGGGTGACTGTAAAGCGGTCACCGCCCCGGCGTGATTGTAAAGGATTCTCCAAAGCGTCTCACGGCAGCGCGTGACCACATGCGTGCTACCATCCAACCACCAGTTTTTTTTTCCTTATAATTAGCAATGCATTGCAATGCAACAATTAGCATGGAAGTAGCAATATCGTGGCCGCAACAACAGCATCCTGCACTTCTTATTATATTGAACTTGCGGGACGTCTAGAGCTTTACATTAGCAGTAAGCCCGAAACGATGAGACTTTAATCTCCCCACTACAACGGGTGAACCTGTGTGCCAATATGTTGCATCTAGCTCCTACCACCCTGCCTTATATATCCACGTCTACCAGATATTAAGGTCCTCAGTGACATAGTACCCCAGGTATTTAAACTGCGTTAAGTCAGGACAGACTCATAAGATATGGTTTTCTGGGGACCTAAAAGATTAGGTATTCTCTCATTTACACATTATACATTAGGCTATGGCTGGACGCATACTCTTTGTAGGCCCTACCGTTTATATTTTTAATCCGACAGGATCTACTAAGAAAGGCTCAGACCAACCATCACCTCACTTACGTACAGGTTGAAAAGTTTAGGTGAGGTAAACGCGCCTCGTATCAGAGAGAGCATCACGCCACCGAACATTGTTAGCTGGTTGACGGACCAGCCCGACGTAACACCCCGCCCAAATCTTTAGAGAGGTCAAGAACGCAAGCGTACACCGAAGTACGTCTATCCGTATATTATTAGACCGTCTGGTTTAAATTGAATATCTCGCTGCCTGTTGAGGGTTCGGTCCTAAACCTAAATTGCATGTCGTGCTATTTAAGAACGTGTTCAAATTCTTTGTCAAGCAGACCACCAATACCTTGAATATGACAGTAGCTACGGGCCTGTAGTTTACCTTATCCGGGATGTCACCAGTTTGGTTTTTTAGTATCGGTACTGTTGTTTTTAACATGTCGAAGGTAAGGTATAAGTGGCTAACACAGCGAGAAAAACAACGCTGGCGTTAACTCTAACTCTCGGTAGATGTACACTGCGTACCTAATGTGTTCGATGCCGAGACCGCTGGGACCTGGAGACTTTCCTTTGCATTTTATCGAAAATTTTGGTTACTTTTTTGGCCGAGAATCGGGTGGGTTTCGGCACGACAGTTCTCATCATTGATCCCGTTTTATGTCGGCCTTAACGGTGAAGATATCTTTAAGCTGTTTTTAAACAGATTGGCATCTCCCCAGGCGAATTACATTCACCGACGCTCAGTGGCAGAATCGGCCTAACGTTCAACTTGTTGGTAGACTTGAACGGACTAAAATGTTTGGAATACCTTTGGTGTGCTGGAACTATAAAAGGAATGTGCGAAAAGTAATGAGAATGTCCTAGACAGAAATGGGTTATCAAAACAATAATTTTATTTTTCAACATAGTCACCATACAGGTTCATACACTCGATCTATAATTATTTACAGCCGTTATTCCGTTCTTAAAAAATCTGCACTTTTATCTGCTAGAACGTCCTTTACTGCGCCTAAAACCTATTCAATAGTCATCCGCAAATCTTTTACCCGTGAAGTGTTCTTTCAATTAGAGAAAATGGTTGAACTCACTGGGACTGAAGTCCGGTGAATATGGTGCAATGATATTATACCATAGATATGTTACGTTCATATTAAATGGCGCACAAAACTCAGTCTCGCTGTATGTAGGTACGAGAGAAGATACAAAAACTACGAGAGTAAAAGAGATAGCTATCTAAAATGACAACACGTATACTTGACGTCATTGTCGCACCTGTGATAGATTAAAAAAAAAAAAAAAAGTGTTGTCTTTTTTCTTTGTTTGGCCTGTGTTTTGTTCGAGAATATTATTCTATGGATAATTTGAATAGTATTTTATTCAAATATTTTATATAGTTTGTTATTCACGTGTGGTTTGACATCCCTTGTTCTTTATTTTTTTTGCTTGATAGTTTTAGCATTACAGAATGTGACAGTGTGTGCTCGTTGTTCTGTCTTGGGCGAACTGATTGCGAGGTGCTACAATTGGGGGAGTTTTGGTTCTTACTTTTGGCGCGCATGTAACATATCTACTTCTTTTAATGTATAATATCATTGATATGGTGGATGTTCAAGAACTTCGAGCCGATTTATTGACGTAAAAGAGAACGAGTTGTGTCAATTTTCCTCGTGGTTTAGATAAACACGACGAAGTAAACTAAACGATATCGGTTACATTTCAAGTTTTTGAATAATTTCGTCAGTAAATGACGTCGAAGGGCGGCCAGACCGAGGATCATCTTTGACTACCGCAACTGAATTCAGTACACCACCGTGCGACTGAAAAATAAGGAGGAGCAATATGAACGAATGCTATCGATAATTTTGGAAAACATTTTCGAAGAGAGGTATTTTACCCTCTCCCACTGGTGGTATTCTCTTATTATAATTCGGGTTACGGGCAGGCATGACGCTTACCACTACAATTACTTACTCGCCTAGTCACCAGGTTGGATAATAAAACAATACGAATTGCTATTTTATCCATTTTCAATAACATTTGACGACACTTGGTTCAGACGGTAATTAAAATATTAAATACAAAGATAGATTTATAAGTTTTTGTAGGTACAAACTACCTATCCTACTAGATATGTCATTCTCATTACTTTCTGAACATTACTCGAATCGCTGACACCGTGTATCCCGCTTCCATATACGTAGGTTCGATGATGTCGCGTGTTTGTCGGCTACCGAATCGAATACAGTGTGCAATCAATTCATACGCCTTCACCGCGATACGAGCGGGCAGGTAAGGAATCTAGCTGCCAAGGTCACCCAAAGTGACTAGCATTGGATGTTGAGTAGATAATAACATTCTACCTCTATCTACAGTTTATTGACATATTAAATAATCAATGACAAATAATGATTTAGGTGTGGCTTATAAATCATCATTGTAGGCTTTTACACCTGAACCCCTAGTACGAGCTTCTTATAACTATCGAAACGTCATAGTAAACTACATGTTTTTAGCGATCCGCGCTGCGATTGGCCCGCTACAAACAGTGGTGCAATTCCTTATGGTCAAACATCCATACATCCTTAAATACAGGGATGCAATTCTCTAAGCTCAAACATCCATCCATCCTTGAATACAGAATTGAAATAATGGTGATAACCAAATTTGGTATTCGCTAAGGCTGGTCCTCATGGCTCACCGTCGGCAACGTGTCCTTGAATAACTTCAATCATGTCTTAGCGAATACCAAGTTGGTTTTGCACCGTTATTTCGATTCTATATTCAAGGATGTATGGATTTTTGAGCTTAAGGAATTACACTCCAGAATCGAAATAACGGTGTAAAACCAATTTGGTGTTCGCTAAGTCATGATGGAAGCTATTCAAGTATAGGTCACAGACATTGAGCCATGAGGACCAGTCTAAGCGAATACCAAGTTGGGTTATCACCGTTTTTTCAATTCTGCATTTAAGGATGTATAAATGTTTGAGCTTAGAGAATTACACCCCTGTTCAGCGAACGCCGTAAACTTGTAGTTTACTATTACGTTTCGATAGTTAAAAGAAACTCGTACTAGAGGTACTGATTTATGTAGTAAACCAGTCATAAAACACAGCACCACACATGTCTCCACTGCCGTGCATGTCTGCACTAGATTTTGACATTGGTCGGTAACCCATTCTGGCGAGATTATTATTTGTTTCAGGTCACCTCTACTTATGTTCATCATGCTCGTGCACGAATGCTGCTTCTGGTAACCGGTCGTCTATTTGACTGGGATTGACTTATTATCATAGATTGATAAAAGTTCGATCCTCGGACGTTAAGTACCATTTGATAGCTATAGTTTTGGCGAATTGACTTCCCCATACAGGAGGGTCAGAGTTCGTTCCCGGCCCGCACCTATGACTTTTCGGATTGATGTGCGGATCAGAATTTGATTATAACTTGCGTCAACGGTGAAGGAAAACATCGTAAGGAAACCTGCACACCTAAGAGGGCTCCAAAATGTTCTCAATGGTGTATATAGTCCACCAACCCGCACTAGGCCAGAGTGGTGGACTAAGGCCTAACTTTCCTCATTGTAAGAAAAGGCCCGTGCCCAGCAGTGGGACAGTAATGGGCGGATTATGTATGGTATACATAAATAAAGGCGATATTTATCCTTCATACAAAACAAATGTACAACGACAAATGATGTAACCTCCAGTAAAAATAATATTGTAGATTGAAGATCCTTGGGATAGCTTTAGGCGTTAACATTTGGGCGAACAAAACGAACCAAATGTTATTCAACCCTTTTAATTCATCTTCTATTTTAGCTGAATTATCTGAAATAATACAGTAGTAGAAGCAACTCTTGAAAAGCATTATATACATTATATATATTACCTTTGCATTTTTTCCTTATATTTCTGTGTATTGTACGTCTGGAAAAATTGTTTTCCATATTCGAATGTCGCAATCATAATGGCGCAGGCTGGTGCTACTTTGAATATTCGAGGCAATAGACCTGTGAATAAGCCCTTGAATCCATGATTGCGGTATATTGTCTGTGCTATATTTTTCATGTTTGAGGCTCTCTGTTGGACTTTACCATCTGAAACAGTAACCACATCAACAAAAATAAAAATATACAAAATGTTAATGTTTATTGCTGAAAATTGTACTTCTGATCGACATCTAAAATAAGCAGTCGTGAGGAAATATTGATACACCATGCTTGGAAAACAATTGGTGACCGCACGTGAAGATCAGTGTTAAACCCGCGACCCAAAGCACGGACGGTCAAGTGCTTTTCCCACTGTGCTGGAGGATGCTGTTGCCTTATGCGATCCGACTACATGTACTTATTTCATTTTTTACATTTTGTACCAATTATTGTAAGTTTGGTGTGCAATAAATAATCATTATTTGTATTATTTACGGTAGTTTTGGACTCTAGTCGTATCCTAGAGGAAAGGGGGACGGGATATATCATATTGTTATAATAACACCTAGAAGGATAGTCCATGAACACGCGCATGTGTAACCACAGTATGGCCGCTGTATGACGAATTGTGCGATTAATTTGTGTTCCAATACATCGAAAATAACAAAGGTGATAGATAGTCTTACAACACCCTTGCGATTAGTGGTGTTCATAAAAGCTATATGGCAATAGCACACTACACCTAAATACTATAAAAAATAGCGCGCCATTTTACACACTATATTTATAACGAACTGGGTGGACCAGAATGACGCGATAAAAGCGCGGTGGATATTCTTGCATCACGCTAGATCGTTAGACAGATAGCACGCTGTCTAAACACACAGCGTTTTAGTTATATTCTTGAATACGTTATAGCATCTTCGACAGGTAAGTTAAATAATATCTATTAAAATTAAATGGAACCGTAAAGGGAACTGAATGATCTAGCTTGGTTCCTGTATCGATTAAAAGTTCCAATGGCAGCAACATTCAATTGAAAAAAGAATTCTCTCTCTTCTTTTCTCTAAGAGTAATCAAACTACGCAGTTTGTATACGTATACCATTATACATCGAAATAATTGGCAACTAATAATTCCTATCTATTCGTGAATAATAAATAAAAAAATTATAAAGGTACTTACAATCTATTAGGTCTTTACCTATGAAATTGCCGTTTTGTACGAAATAAAGTATAGTAATTTTCTGACTATCCTTCTAATTTTTTAAATCAAAGTGCTCACCCATGCGATCGATGCATCTTTGCCAACGCAGTGGCAGTTTATCGATGCCCTTCTTGAAGAAACTAGATGGACGGGAGGCGACGAACTCTTCAAAGTCATTTTGCACTGCTTCTCTGTATTTAATTTTATTCCCGCCAAATATTTATTCAAATTCTGGTATAGTAGAAGTCTGTAGGTGCAAAGTCTGATGAGTACGGCGAATGACGGACAGCTTCTAACCCCAGCTTTTGTAGTTTGGAGGCCGTCTGTTGTGCAGTATGGGGTCGCGCGCTGTCATGCAGGAGCAGCAGGGACGAGCGATTGATCGAAGCTGGTTGCAGATGTGCGAGCTTCTTCATCATAGTGTTCAATTCTTCACAGTTCACATCTGCGGTAATGCTCATCCCGTTTGGTAAGAAGCTGTGATTAATCACACCAGCACTACAGTAACCATCACTTTTCTAGGGGTCATTTTTCGTTTAGGGCATTGATTAGGTGCTCAACCAGGATCTAACCAACTTACTGAGTGCTCGGGATTGACAAACAGAATCCATTTTTCGTAGCAGGTAACAATGTGGTTCAATTTTCCTTCGTGTCTGTGCCTGTTCAGAAGCGCAAGGCAGGCCTCGACGCGCACGTTGCGCTGATGATCGTTAAGTTCGTGGGACACCCATTTCAGTCCAGTCAAGCTTTTTTACTTTGCCAATTTCGACGCAAATAAATGGACCAATATTGTTTTCATGCTAACGTCGAAAGCTGCTGCTAATTCAGACGTAGATTGAGTATCATCAACTTCCACAATCGCCTTTAATTCGTCATTATCGACGAGTTTTCGGATGACCAAGGGGTTCATTTTTCGATTGGATAATCCTGAACGGAAGCGGGCAAACCAATTAAGGGGTGTTGCGTTCGTTTGTAGTGTTCGCTGAAATATCGTTGATGTTGCACGCTGCTTGTGCCGCGATGCTGCCACGACGGTACCCATATTCCATAATTACTCGATTTTTTAAGGTATCCATGACGACTAAAATGATTCAACCATGGTGAAAATCAATACAATTAAGACTTTGATTTTGAATAATGAAAACCATGTTTACAAAATAAATAGATTTCAGTTCATTGATTGTTCATTGTCATGTTCATTGGTTTCATTTTGCAGAACGGCAATTTCATAGGTAAATACCTATTATCACGTTCACTATTGTATCATCAGTGAACTCAGAACTTACTATAGAATACTAAAACAGGATATAAACTACCAGCAATTTAGTAATAGGTTTATGCGATTATATTTATTACTCATTATAATGAAGCACTTTTAAACGAGTGACTTTTAAGATACCGGTTATTTTATTATAATGACCTAAAATTTTTCTATTGTCTGGAAAACTGGCTAACTATTGCAATATTATCTAATCGCTTGAGCGGTAGCAATAGTAATATACATAAACAGTGTTTAGGTTAAGCGTTTGTGACAGCGGATCTCCATAGGAGACTACCGTTTTAGACGTTATTATTATTCTAAATATATCAATCGTATAAAATGCTTCCAACCTATGTATATTTCTCTTTCGCCTAATTCTATTTGTTGATGTGTTTTTACCACGTCAAATGGAAGTGTTACAAACGCGGCAATCTGAAACAAAAGATTAATGTTTTAATATAAGTTCATTTCTGTCACCATGGCGATGTCGCTAGCAAAGTCATTGTGGCAACCAATGCTCGCAAAAAATAAAATTGGCCAATGCGCTCGCCGGCCGATTGGCATTTCCAGTATTGTTTTGGGACCCCACGTAAATGTATGTGGAAGAGATTGCGCTAGTTATTTTTATTGCCAAATGAAAGGGCAAAATGAAAGAAATGGTTATAATTTACGAATATGCGAATTTGTCCCTTTACAGCAGAGCGAACAATAAGTGGTAGTTAGTTAAGTGGTATGGAGATTTAAAATGAATGAAGCTTTAGTATATTTTAGCTTTCTATAGTGAATCTTCCGGTATTGAAAGCGGTTACTTTCAATAACGTCCGATCAGCGAAGTAACTGGCGACAGAATCATAAGTGCGGTTAACGCCAATGTATTTTCTTTTTGGAAGCATCGCAAGCGCAACGCGGTCGTATTTTAAAAGATTAGGATATCAGCATTTGCAACAGTAACCATTACTCAAATATCAGTTTATTTTTTACTACTAACGCCTTGTAATCGGCTTTCTTTTGACTAAACATGTTAGGTTGTATATTTATACATTCTTTAAAGAAATTATTATGGCCCAACACGAACGTGAAGCGGAGAGGTAGGCGCTACTACGAGGGCGGCACTGAAAATTTCGGGAATCAAGGAAGTGACACAACATTACTATTTAAAAATGTATTTATTGCTTTTCGAAGTATTCTCCGCGAAATTTGACACATTTTTCCATACGATGGAACCAATCATTGAAGCAACCATTCCATTCGGAAGTTGGGGTCTCCAAAATGGCCGTTTTGTTGGCGTCCACAGCTTCTTTAGGTGATGAAAATCTCTGTCCACGCAATTTATTCTTTATTTTAGGGAAAGTATAGAAATCATTAGGGCTTAGGTCGGGGCTGTACGGCGGATGGTCTAATAATTCTATGTTTTCTTGCTCTAAAAACTCTTTTGTTCTGTGCGCGGTGCGAGAACTCGCATTGTCGTGATGGAGGATGATGCGGCGGTTGCAGTTCTCTCTACGGAGTTCAGAAACGACCTGTGGCAAACAAATGCTAGCATACCATTCTGCATTAACCGTTCTTTGTCCCTCAAGAGGAATAGTCGTAATATGGCCGGTTTTGGAGACAAACGTGGCCACCATTTTTTTTGCAACACTCCGTGAACGAACAATTTTTGTTGGCTTTAACTCATTTTCGAACACCCAAACTCGTGACTGGTTTTTTGTTTCGGGTTCGTACGCATATATCCAGGATTCGTCACCTGATACGATGTTGTATACAGCATTTGAGGATCCTGCGTGGAATCTTTCGAGAGCTCTGACGCACCAAGTAACGCTAGCCGCTTTTTGCTCTTCACATATCAAATGCGGTATCCATCGGGAAAACAACTTTTTTACACCTAATTGTTAATGCAAGATTATTTGTATTTGACTCATGCCAATGTCTAAAGTTGCCTGAATTTCGCGGTATGTCACATGTCGATCTTCCTCAATCAGCTTACGCACAGCATCAACGTTTTCTTGGGTGACTGCAGTTTTTGGTCGACCTTGACGAGGATCATCACTGAGCTTGACACGTCCACGTTGAAATTCAGCAAACCAGCGATAAATTGTGGTTTTGGATGGGGCTTCATCACCAAATGCAGAAATCATCCGGTCAACACACTGTTTTTGTGTTAAACCACTTCGAAAGTCATAATAAATCATCGCTCTTGAATTTTCTCGAGTCAATTCCATTTTCTCAACGACTAAACAAGTTTGACAAAACCTTGTGACAAGACCGTGAATCTTTTTTTAAATAAATAAATGGTATTCGATTTGTAAAACCACGGAGTTTTCAATTAAAAAGATTTTAATATGACAGGAACAGTGGAAATATTCCATTCCCGATACTTTTAGTGCAGCCTATGTACCGTCAACAACGCATATCGCGATATACTCAGCTTAAATTATTTATACCAGCTTCATAAAGCGTGGCGATTATAGCAAAAACCCCAATGAGCACACAACGCCCATATCGGTCATTTGGGTGATCTATCACAACACAGCAGGGTTCGTGGTCGCAGGAGTCATCCAGCGACCACGAACCCTGCAAAGTGTTCGAAACGTCAGGAAAAACAAAAATCTAAAATATACGCGAATGAATCCGTTTATGTTTTTATTATAATGTGTAAGACTCGCGAAACCCTAAGACATCATTATGAAATTAAGATGTTATTTTTTTTACCGATGCGAGTTATATCACCATAACACAGTTATTGCATGAATAAGAAATAAAAGTAAATTAGTCTTAATCAGCTCGTCAAGCTGTGAACATCTAAAATTGTCTTTTTAAAAACCCTCTTGCCTTCGCCCACAACCTAACTTGCGTCGCAGTGGATTTTTCTTCTGTGTCGTGCGTACAGTTTAGACATAAATCTCACATGCACAAACACCCAGACCCGAAACAACTATCTGTCGATCATACATCATGGTTTCGATCACCGCACGTAACATATTTGATAGAAACCACGACACGTAGCGCAGTAAGCTAATCGCTTAGCCACTCCGCCTTACCGTGCCGTTTATGTACTTCTATGTGTGTCATCGTCATCATCATATCAGCCATTTGTACGTCCTTTCGCCTTCCTTTCCTTTCCTTGCGTCCTTTTGTTCAGAACAAAGGCCTCCCCCATAGATTTCTACAATTGTGTCATCAATTGGCAGGCAGTTTGGTGAGCGCAGTATGGCTACCGTTTACAGAAGGGACGCTGCTGCCCATCCCTCTGGTTTATATTCCCTTAGTCGCCTTTCACGACATCCACGGGAGGAGACGGAGTGGTACTATATTCTAATCCGGACACCACACGGAAAAATGTATGTATGAACATTTTATATGAACTCGTTTACATTTCAGTGCTTACGACTGCACCATATTTTTACATTTCAATTATAATCAAAAATATCTAATCTTCTATCTACCATTTTCCATCCTAAACTTGCTTGGAAGAGATAGCGATAAGGCGATAAGCGATATTGTAATTTTACGTAATTCATAACTTATGTGACTATTTTTCGCGGTACAATAAAGAGTATATAAATAAATAAACATGTTGGTTAATTAATATGTCTATAAACTAAAACAATCTAACCTAATAAAAAACATAGTCATAACTAAATTGATTGACTGCCAGCGTTTCAGGCGAGCTTTAAGCATTGGCAGCAAGACGGCAATTATTAATCATTTTAATTACTTGTTCACTATTTATATGAAGTGTGTGAGAAATGTACGCACAAACACTATTTTTCAATGGGGCGATAGTGTACGTGAATCAGAAATGTGAATCTGTGCTTGTTTATATTAAATATGTAGAAATACTGTGTATCAATTTAATATCTTATCAGCACATATCACCCCACGCAAGCAAACATTTGATAACTACTAGTCATTCTAAATTTATATAATGGACAAGTTTTTCATGATATTAATCAGGAAAATTCGATTGAATTTCGATCATACTTTATTTTTATTTTTAATAGAACACATTACTATACTACCATGCGGGTCACCTAAGCAATCACCGCCGCCCATAATCATCCGCAATAACGATGTGTTGGAGACCTTTAGGGCACACATACAAACGTATTTTTATTTTTCCTTGAAGTCCCTATGTCGTATGTCTGCCATATATTCTGGGGTAGGGATACCGGTATACGTCACCCACCGTACGAAACGCAGCAATGTTGCTACTTCATTCAGTGACGGCGTAGTACGACCCTGGTCGAACCAGCCCATTTATTTTATCAGCCCATGTGTTTTATGTCAAAGTCAAAGTCAAAATTTTTTATTTCAAATAAACCAAATATTGGCACTTATGAAACGTCAGAATCTAAGTTGCACGGTTCCAAATAGTTGATCTCATGGAGAAGAGCCGGCAAGAAACTCCATGGATACTCTTTTAAAATAATTGAGATTACAATGTTGATTGATACACATTATTGTAATACATATACCGAGAAAAATGTAGGACAATGTGTAAAGATGGAACATACCACAATGAAATTATAATAATAAATTATTTGCCGTGGCAGTTAACGGCTGACCAGTCCCAACAAACGGCACTCGTTCACGAGCATGACGCATGCATCAGCATCGCTTAGCTCAACCATATTGTAGGGAACCGAACGACCCGATACACAACACCACCGCCAGCAAGACATTTTAGTGAGTATGACAGACCAAAACAGCCAGGCAAAAGACAATCAATATAAGTACTAAAAATAACATCAATGGCTACATGATTCTCACACATTTACAGTTTCGTATGAATATTATAATATAATGTTACAAGAACAATATTAACAATAACTAATAGTCAATGTCATAATATTAAATATAAGAAACTAACATTAATAGAAATGAAATTTTAAATGAATTTGTTCAAGACAATGTGAAGCCATTGAATATAAGTAAATAACATAAAAATTATGTAATTTCAACTGAGTCAAGTCAAATGTCAAGGTATATAATGTCAAGGTGTAAATATTTAAGTAAATAACTTAAAAAATACAATTTTAAATGGGTCATGTCAATTTATTTTACATTAATAATATAATCAATTCCAATGTTTAAATATTAAACCCTTGATTGCAAGTTAAAACACTTGCAATCATATCCAATATAAGATATGTTAAAATAAATTATACAGCGCCAGAGGGTCGCAGTGTGCAGAAGGGAATCGTATGCCAGACATCTTTATCATCGATGTAATGATTTATGCTATAGTAGGCCTTCGACATTAAAACACGTTTAATCAAAGATTTGAACTGTAGTTCTGGCAAATCGGTAATCCTAGAAGGAATTTTGTTGAAGAACCTAACACTGTTTCCGATAAACGACTTGCTGGTTTTACTAAGTCTAAAGCCAGGCAAGACAAGCTTGTTCTTATTGCGAGTATTTAAATTGTGCACGTCACTTTTTTTATTGAAACTAATAATGTTCTTGCGTATATACATGATATTTTGGTATATATATAAGGATGGTAAAGTAAGTATGTTTATCTCCTTAAATAGATCCCGAAGTGACTCACGAGAACCCAGATTATAAATGGATCGGACTGCTCTTTTCTGTAATATAAAAATTGATTCAACATCAGCAGCCGATCCCCACAATAAAATACCGTAGGACATAATACTGTGGAAGTAAGCAAAATATACCATTCTAGCTGTAGCCACATCTGTCACCTGTCTAATTTTCCTAACAGCATATGCAGCAGAGCTAAGTTTTCCAGACAGTGCTTTTATATGGGGCCCCCATTGCAATTTGGAGTCTACTGTAACGCCCAAAAATACGGTTGATGGGACCAGATCTAATGCTCTACCGTCAAGTTTTACTTGTGTTCCTATATAGGCCACATTTGTCGTTGAAAACTTTATACATTTGGTTTTTTCTGCGTTTAGGAGAAGATTATTGGCTGAAAACCAATCAGATACCTTATGAAGTATATCATTGGGTTCTATAAGATACCTATCATTCCTATTTACTTTAAATATAAGTGACGTGTCATCAGCAAACAAGACTATGTTTGACATTGTATCGTTTATCATATATGGCAGGTCATTAATATAGACCAGAAACAGGAATGGCCCCAAAATGGATCCTTGAGGTACTCCCATTTTAACTAGTGAGCCCGTGGATGTGACGTTATCAATCACCACTCTTTGATCCCGATTTATCAAATAGGAGGTTACAAGATCTATAGACCTACCTTGGATTCCATAGTATTTAAGTTTCAGAATGAGTGTGCGGTGGTCCACGCAGTCGAATGCTTTGGACAAATCGCAAAATACGCCCAAAGCATCATGCGCATCCTCCCAGGCCCCTAATACTGTTTTAATGAGAGTAGATCCAGCATCCTCTGTAGATCTCCCCCTTGTGAATCCGAACTGCTTGTCATGTAATATTTTATTCTTGTTAAAATGTTCCAACAATTGATTTAATATAATTTTCTCGAAGATTTTGCTTAAGGCTGGTAGCACGGATATTGGCCTATAGTTTGATGCATTATTTAGGCATCCGGCTTTAAACATGGGTACAATTTTACTAGATTTCATCAAATCGGGAAATATACCGTCCGCGATGCAAGCGTTAAATATTACAGCCAAAATTGGCGCGATGTTAGATATTATAGATTCGACGGCTTTCGTCGACAATCCCCATAAGTCCTCTGTTTTTTTAACTGCTATAGTTTTAAAAGTTTTTATTATATCAGTATGTGTAACAAAACTGAATTCAAAAAAAGGTACGCGTAAATCGACATTTTTCTTTAAAAATGCTTCAGCTGCTACCGGAGACGATATAAGATGCTTAGTAGTCTCAATTGGAATATTCGTGAAAAAGTTTTCTAGGAAATTTGAGACTACAGTCTTATCTGAAACTAGTTTGTCATCTATATTTAAATTTATTCCACTGTCACTAAACCTACTATCACTAGTTTCAGCATTTATTATTTTCCATGTGGTTTTTATCTTATTATTCGACTCTTTTATTTGGTTACTAATATAAGCAACTTTTGCTTGCACACAAACCTTTTTAAATATTTTAGAATATTGTCTCACGTAGTTATGAAAAGCAATATTAGGTGTGTAGGACTTTTTGTCGTAAAGTTCATATAAGATATCTCTACTGCATCTTATTCCCTTAGTTGCCCATGCACTAAACGTTAACTTAGGTTTTAAATTTATTTTATTAACTTTGCAAGCTTTTTGAAACTCGTTACAAATGGCATTAAATAAGGTTCGGTACTGTTCATTGGGATTAACATAATCCGTCTTTAGATTTTGGAGTTTAGAATCTAGATTTTTACAAAAACAATCTAGGCTTTTTTTTGATAAATTTCTACAGTGTATTATTTTGTGCCCCTTAACTGATTTATACTGTAACTTAACAATTTGGCACTTATGATCCGAACGAATTCCACTAATTAGACTACTATTGCTTATTTTAAAATTGGTTATAATATTATCTATACACGTGGCCGAGGTGGGTGTCACTCTAGTCGGCTCAAAAAACAAAAAGCTTAAGTTGAATGACTTAAACAAGGATATAAAGTTACGTTTATCTGTGGTATCTATCACTATCTACCGTGTGGTGCCGGCTCAGAATGCCACCACCCCATCTACCATGGGTGTCGTAAAAGGCGACAAAGGGATTAGCCGGAGGATGGGCAGCAGCGTCCTTCGAGTACATTAACAACTCAACTGCGATCGCCAACCCGCCTGCCAAGCGTGGCGATTATGGCAAAACCCCCCAATGAGCTCAAAACACATCCATATCGGTGGTTGTGATGATCTTTGGGGGAGGCCTGTGTCCAACAGTGGACTTCATTAGGCCGAAATGATGATCTATCAGAATGTCTATATTAAAATCACCACAAACTAATATCTTTTTATTCATTTTTACTTTCCTAAGAGCATCCTCCATTATTAAAAGAAATTGAGATATATTAGAAGAAGGAGGCCTATATACACATAAAATGACAAACTCCTCCATTTCTGCACACGCGAGCTCACATACTCGTTCAACAGAGAGGTCGCAAATATCAAATCGCTCTTTACACTTTAGGTGTTGTTTTATCATGATTAACGAGCCCCCACCTTCTGCTGACACTCTATGGAACGAACTGGCTACTTTAAAATTATTGACACTAAATATCATTTTATCTGCCTTCAGCCAGGTTTCTGTTAAGCACAGAATATCAACATTATATTTCTCTGTGAATAATTCAACATCTAAGATTTTGCCAGAGAAGTGATTAATATTTTGATGTGTAAGTATTAAATAATTACTACCCTTCTCTGTTGTCAGACACTTAAGTTTAAATAAATGTTTTGGTTCGCCACCTTATTATTAGTACTATTACTAACTATGGTGGAGGTAATCGAAGACTTCGTCATACTGCTTATGATGTTTATATTTCAAAGGCAGATACACAGTATCGCCAGTCAATTTTAACCTACCAACAAAATTATTGGTGTCAAAAAATATAAATTTGTCACTATACTGACTTACTAATAAGTGCATATGCATATTTAGCATGTGAATAAAATTGTTTTGTTTTTCTGATAAGTGTTCAAGATAGGGGAATGCACACAATATTATCTTACCACAGTTTAGTTTGCGCATCAAGGCAACACTGTCTGAGATGTCTGCTTTCTTAACATTTAGACTATTACCTACAAGTAATGTTATATTGGTAAATGGATTAAACTGTTTTTTCACAAGTGATGCTACTATTTGTTTATAAGTTGAGCCTGACATACAATTATTATATGCGGAATGACCCAGGCTGTTGCTTAATAAACCCCCAAGACCTTTGCCTGTGCTATCTGAATACATGATAGTCTGATAACAGTTTGTTTTATTTGTATTTGTACTGATATCCATGTCTATTAAATCACTTATATAATGAGAGGGACTCCCTGTCAACATTGTAGAACTATCACCCAGATAACTAGCCTGAGGCTGTACCTCTGGCATCCCTGGGGGAGATATTTTACTCTCGGACCCACACAAGGGGTTGCTGGTCAAGGAGTCCACTCTGTCTGCATTATTATTACACATAATAACAAGCTGATTTGCAGCAAGAATATGCTCCTCTATTTGTTTTTGTGATGTTACATACTTACAATATAGGGAGCTGAGTGACTTTTCTAAGATCTTAATTTCAGACTGTAAGCGCTGAGTGTCAATTTCATATATGTTTTTACTATCCTCTAATTTAATTTGATAGTTATTCAGTTTATTAATAAGAGCAACACGTTCCTTTCTTAACAAAGTATTTTTCCAGAGGTGTTGTTGTTTTTTCTTTAGTCTATTACATTTCTTTAAGATTTTGTTGAGTTTTATATATTTTTTAATTTTATTGTGACTTATGTTTTTAGTATGAGTATAGTCCACAATAGAAGCCTGCTTGGTTAGGTCAATAATAACTAAGGATTGTCTAGACTTAGGGTCTGAACTAGAATTAATTAATTCTTCATACAAATGTTGGGCTGCAGCAGCCTGAGTACACCTGTACACCTGTACCTTTGTTCAGTAATCATCATGCTTTGAACCTGGCTGAGACCAAAATTGCTTGATGTAAAAGATCGCTTGAAACTCACTGAGCTCATGTCGAGCTTAAAGCAGTCCTAAATTAAAGAAAATTATGTGCACTCATTACCAACTCCTTAAAATGATAGGGTAAATGATGACTATAAAATGTTATTAACACTTACGCTGCCAGCGACGATTCCACAGAAGAAATTAAATAAAAATGTATTCTTTTCAGAATCCGGTTTGTTGAATGCATTCTTTGTAGACTCAAATGTGGTCCAATATATACCTGAAAGTATAAAAATCATACACATAATCCTAAAATAACTATTCACATCTATACAAATAAATAAAATTGAAGTGTCTGTTTGTAATGTCAAAATAACAGCTTTTTACTAAATGCATATGAAAGTATATACGGTACCTATAACAAAAAAACACTGGACCGATTTTGACGGGACTTTCACTGGCAGATAGCTGACGTTATAAGGAATAACTTAGGCTACTTTGATTTTAGAAAAATAATTAGGGTTCCGCGCGAAAACCATAAAACCCCTGAAATCCAACATATATATTCTATGTCAAGTGTTGTATACGATGTAGAGGATTTCACCAGGAATATTTAGGTATAAAATAAAAACTTCAAAGACCAACTGTACCCAATGACTTGTAATAAGAAAGTAAAGTGAATAATAATTGCTATACGAGTGTAGCAATAAAAATACATAAAAGCAGTAGTTGCTATTAACCTTTTTGCAGGCACATAAGTACTATACTATATGATAACCTATATTAACTAAAAACTATGAAGGAGATGCTTCAACATGCCCCCAGCCGTTGAAAGTTCACCTTTCAACCAGAGTCTTCAAGTAACGGGCATATTTTTGAAAATGCTCTTTTCACAGTGCCGGTTGCAGTTCGAATATCCGCGACCCTGCATATTCCATCGCTGCCGGGATGAAGAGCTACGACGCGACCCATCTTCCATTTCAACGGTGGCAAGTTATCATCCTTGATAACGACGAGGGAGTTAAGTTTCAAGGAGTCTTTACAGGCTTGCCATTTAACTCGAAGCTGAAGCTCGGAAACATATTCTTTGCTCCACCTCGCCCAGAAATGTTGCCTAAGTTGTTCAATCCTTTGATGCCGTGTCAGGTGATGGTTGTTGTAGTCACGAAGATCTTTGACTGGCAGAGAAGTGAGTGGTCTTCCTATCAAAAAATGACCTGGAGTGAGAGGTAATAAATCTTCCGGGTTCGACGATAGAGGAGTGAGTGGCCGAGAATTTAAAATCGCCTCAATTTGGATTAATATGGAGTTAAGCTCCTCGTACGTCATATTACAAGTGCCCAACACTCGAACTAAATGATATTTGGTCGATTTGACACCCGCCTCCCAAAGACCACCAAAATGCGGAGCATAGGCAGGAATAAAGTGGAACTTGATCCCGTCTTGAGCCGCACCTTCAGTTAAAGAGTCACAACTGCGCTTTAGAAAATTTGAAATATCATTATAAGCACCTACAAATGACGTCCCATTATCGGAATAAATATTTAAAGGTTTACCTCTTCGAGATATAAACCTACGCAAAGCCTGTAAATAGTTACTACTTGTCAAATCGCCCACTAATTCTAAATGAATAGCTTTAGTCGTAAAGCAAACAAAAATTACGATGTACACTTTCACCAGTTTACATCCACGACCTTGACGACTAACTGACGAAATAGGGCCTGCGTAATCAACGCCTACATTTTGGAATGGATAGTCTGCTGGCGAGAGTCTGCTCGATGGCAAATTACCCATTTGTGGGACAACTGTCTGTCCTTTTAAACGCTGGCATCGAACGCTCTGACGATAACATTTTCTCGCTAAGTTGCGACCACCTAGTGGCCAATATGTCTCCCTAACTGTAGCTAACAATAATTGGGGTCCTGCATGCATTAGCCTTGAATGCTCAAATTTAAATAAAAGTTTTACGAAATGATGAGTGGACTGTAATAGAATTGGATGTTTTTTCTTAATTGGTAATCTACCACCTACACGCATGATCTTATTTTCATCAAGAAAAATACTTAGTTTTAAGAGTTGATTTTTATGTGGTAATTTAATCTTTTTTAGTAATAAATTATATTCCGGAAAGGACTCCTTCTGTGACTGTATAATGATAAAGTTTAAAGAATGTTGTAATTCATCGTTAGTAAACTTAATAGTGTTCACAGAGCGCCCTTTGTATGAATTAATAAAACGAAAAACATAACAAATAGAACGTTGAAGCCTCGTGAGATTTGAAAAACGCTCAAATTCAATCAGTCTATTACCCGAGGATCTATCATGAAGATAAGCATGAAGATAAATATTTGATTTTATTTCGGGTAATATACCTAAATCTCCAGAAGTGCAAGGCCATGCAGTGCTGTCTTGTTGTAAAAAAGATGGACCAAACCACCACAGATCGAGCGATTGCATAATGGTAGCCTCTACTCCTCGTGATATTAAATCTGCGGGATTATCGTGTGTTGGTACATGTTTCCAACTGCATAAACTGGTTATATCCAAAACTTCTGCAACACGATTGCGTACAAAAGTGTTTAATTTTATCGGCAGCATTTTTAACCAGCCCAGTACAACCATGGAGTCAGTCCAAAAAACAACACTTGAGGCTTGACTTCGAAGTGAATTAGAAACCTTTTGATATAAACGTGCTCCAAGCACAGCAGCGCAGAGTTCAAGCCTCGGAATAGTCAAAGGCTTAATAGGAGTGACGCGACTTTTGGCCATTAATAAACGTACGGTGACGTCACCTTGCTTATTAACACTGCGAACATACAGACAGGCACCATAAGCTCGTTCCGAAGCGTCAGCGAAGATGTGAAATTCGAACTGTATGTACGAGTCACAGACTACACGACGAGGGATGCGTACATCATTTAGCGACGGCAAGGCTTTAATTATGTTAGCCCAAGCTGTGCTAACTTCAGATGATAATTGTTCATCCCAAGACAGTTTGTCGAGCCAAAGCCTTTGCAGTAAAATCTTCATGCGAATTACACACGGCGCCAACAAACCCAAGGGATCGAAGATCCGCGCAATAATAGCTAGCATATTGTGCTTTGTGTTTTCAATCTTTTCAGGAACATTGATCGGAAAACATAATTCATCTGTTAGCGTTTGCCAACTTAACCCTAATGTATTGTTCCATACATCACCATCCATGTTTAAGTCGAAGGAACTCTGAACGAGGTTTTCTGAAATTAAGGTGGGCTCGTTAGACTTCCACTTCCTTAAAGACATACAAGCAGAAGCGAGAGCATTAGTTACTTTATGACGTAACGTGTAGGCCTCGTCAAGTTGATCTGCACCTGTCAATAGGTTTTTGACATAAAAATCATGAATAATCACTTTGGCAACCTTTTGATCTTTGCATTCCAGACCAATCTGTTTAAGGCATCTAGTTACTAGAAATGGAGCACTAGCAGTACCATAAGTAACTGTATTTAATTGGTACACCTTAATAGGACTATAGACATTATCACGCCAGATGACTTTTAGTAAATGTCTGTCTGATGGATGTAAACTCACCATGCGGTATATCTTCTCAATGCCTGCGGAGACTATATATTTATACATTCTGTATCTTAGTAATATAGACGTCAAATCGTCTTGCACGGTAGGTCCTACCATCTGTATATTATTTAAACTAACTCCAGAGGTGGTAGGCGCGCTAGCGTTAAAAACTACGCGTAATTTCGTAGTTAAACTACTTTCTCGTAATACCCCGTGGTGAGGGATGAAGTATGACCTACTTTCAGAATCAGTGTGACACTCAGACATATGCCCTAAAGAAATATACTCAGACATAAAGTCCTTGTACATTTTGTCGAGTGAGGGTTGATTCAGATTTCTACGCTCAAGCGATAGAAAGCATCGTTTTGCACGATGAAATGAATCACCCAACTTATCTGAGGATTCCTTTAGTGGTATCTTTACGCTGAACCGGCCATCTTCCAAGCGTAACGTGTTTTTAATAAAATGTTCTTCACACAGCTTTTCTTCAGCTGAGTAAGTAGATGACTCCTGACACACTTCTTCAAGCTGCCAGAAACGGGATAATTGGTTATGAATCTCATCTAACTCATGTAAACGTGAAGAACTCTCAAAACTGTCGTTACTAAAATTACATTTAATTGGCAAACATTGATTACCCATATAGCCGCCGTTAATTGGGCCACAAACTAGCCAGCCAAGTCTAGTTTGATAAAGGGTTGGACTCCTATCACCTAATAATATTTTTTCAGAACCTAATAAATTCCAAAATACGTCAGCTCCTATAATTATATCAATTGAAGCTGGCGTATGGAAGTACGGATCAGCTAAATTTAGATGCGACGGTACATTCAAGTTGATTTGTCGCGCGGGCACGTTATCTGTTATAGTTGGTAAAACAAAACATATCAAATCGTCCGAATAAGATTCACATAACGATTTAATGTAGACGCGACACATTTTTTCTACATGTGAAAATGAATTGTTAATTCCCTGTATGGACTTATTTGTACTCAAATAAGGTAATCTCAATTTGTTGAATAGTTTTTCTGTCATTAAACAAGATGAACTTCCTGAATCGAGTAAAGCGCGAGCAATGTGTTCTTTATTATTTGCATCATAGCACTTTATCAACGCAGTCGACAGCAAGACGCCGCTGGAGCTACTTGTATGCGAATGCGCAGTGATATTAGCCGAGAGTGCTACGTGAGCGTTATTAGTTACGGCGGAGGAAGATATCTCAACCTTGTTATTGCTGGTCATGCAGTCGGCTGATTTATACATAACAGGTTTATTCTTATAATCTGTATTATGAATAAGCGTGTGGTGTTTACGCTTGCAGATTTTACAGCCTGATTTTTTACACTGATTTGGATAATGACCGCGACGGAAACAATTAAAACATACTTTATAACCAGGGAGTGAAGATATTCTTTCATTGACACTTAATGCTAAAAATTGTGAACATGTGTTTAGGTTATGCTCACCGTTACATTTTGGACAAGCGTATAAAGATGAATTAGTGCTAGTGTTATCTAATGAAAGCATTGTTTTAAGTTTGTTGTTATTTTTTGTTGATACGTTTGAGTGATTAATTGTGTTAGAATGGCGGGATAATTCCAATGTTTCTATCAAATCACCACGGTTCCGCATAAACTCTGTGAATTGCTCAAAAGATATTGGTTTCGTTTTGTCTAAACGTCCTTTATACTCCTCCCATTCTCGGAATGTTTTTGAGTCCAATTTGTGGCTAACAATATGTATCAACAATGTGTCCCAACTATGAACAGGTTCGCCTAATGAACTTAACGCTCGAATATTTTTATTAATTTGGTCTGTAATTCGCTTTAATGAAACTGAGGATTCTTTTGTGATTGGTTCGAGATTGAACAATGCTGTAACGTGGTTCTGGATCAGTAAACGTTTATTATCGAATCTCCCACATAGAAGGTCCCATGCAACTTTGTAGTTTTGGGTGGAAAATTCAATAGACTGTATAACAATAGCAGCCGATCCGTCCAACGTTGTCCTTAAATAGTGGAACTTATTAATTGCATCTATGTCGTCATTGTCATGAATGAGACTAGAAAAAGTATCACGAAACTCGAGCCAGTTTTCGTACGATCCTGAGAATTTTGGCAAATTTATAGTGGGCAATTTGACTAACTGACGCTTAGAACCGCTGTGATTTGATGTAGCATCATTTTGTTCTGATTTAGAGAAAATACTAATCATATTTTTTGCCTGAGCTAATAATCCATAATACTGAGATTCGATATTAGTTCTTTCCAGTATTTCAATATCAAGGTTTTCAGACAAACATTCTAATTGTAATTGAACGTCATTAAAATCATCATAAAGGCTCTCCAACTTATCGATGCGCAATTGTAACTCCATTACCTGACAGGGGGTCAATTCAGGCACCTTTAGGAGTGCTAAACAGTTACCAAACACTGTTAGTCTGCCCTTATAACTGCCTCGCTTCTTTTTTAGTTCTTTTATGTCAGTCATTATAAAAGGCGAGTGCCGTAGACCTGAAAATTTACAATATACTATGTAGCTTATTTAACACAATATTTGTATTGTATGTAGCTTAATAACAGTTTTTGTATCTAAAAATACAGATCCTTTGTATAATTGGAATATAATTAGTAATGTAGGTACTGTTGTAAAAGATGATCTCAAAACAATATGTAAATAGGCAAGTAATGAAAGTTATGATTTACAATGCGAATAATTGAAATGGTTTGTAATAAATTTGCAATGAAATATTAAATATATATAGCTAACTAATGTAACTAATGTTACTGTACTGTATTACTAAGCACGGATCAACTATAGATAATTGCCAAATGTAATTCAAACCTTTGCAATGTAATTATTACCTATTAAACATATAATTATATAATAATAAAGTATTTTATTTTATGAATGTACTAACCTTATACAATCGTTTTACCTAATTGTGAACAATTTAATTACATATTACCTGATGTACATTTATCTATAATATCTATGGAGTGTTGGGAGGATATTAATAAATTAAAATGCTAAAACACTTTGCATTTAGATTATTTGGATCACTCTAAAATCCAAGCCACTTTTCCATCCATAAACCGGCGCGTTGAGTTTAACCTCTTCAAACCGTAGCTCACTGCACTTTTAATTAAATCAATCCTTTGATATTATATCAATTTGCGCTTGCAATCCTTAGAAATCAGGCTCGTTATGGACCATGTATACGATGTAGAGGATTTCACCAGGAATATTTAGGTATAAAATAAAAACTTCAAAGACCAACTGTACCCAATGACTTGTAATAAGAAAGTAAAGTGAATAATAATTGCTATACGAGTGTAGCAATAAAAATACATAAAAGCAGTAGTTGCTATTAACCTTTTTGCAGGCACATAAGTACTATACTATATGATAACCTATATTAACTAAAAACTATGAAGGAGATGCTTCAACAAGTGTCTATGTCGAAGTACTCTAAATTTCTTTTATATTAAACGCGGGTGAAACCGCGGGTCCCAGCTAGTATTGAATAAAGATAAAATTTCACCCGCAAAATAGAAAAAAACTAATTATAATGGAAGTGAACAGGTACATCAAACGAATTGAATAACATTATAATAAAACACTTTTAAACGGATTCTATCGCGTATATTTTGATTTTTGATTTTCCTGACGTTTCGAATACTTTGCAGCATTCGTGGTCGCAGGATGACTAAGGTGACAGGCGTCGTTACAGATTTTAAAAAGTTATTTTATTTTATCTACCGTACAATTTTAATCAAAAAATTAGTTTCGATGCACGCAGTAATCACTCACAGTGTCTTGATGTTTCTTAGTGCGGTATCTTGTTTGGGACTTTATTATTTTAATGACTGGATTCCAAACAGGTGGTACCTGCCAACCATCTTCTCTATTAAAGAAGACAATGAAGAAAGAAATTAATGAAGACCCAGACCTGACTATCCTCCGTGCCGATAAGGGTAATGCTACGGTTATAATGAACACGTCCGATTACAAACATAAAATTCAAGAACTTCCGAACAAGAAACGCCAGGTTGTGCTGAACTGAGTGCCCGAAAGAGCAAGTCTGGAACTGCACGCATGCGTAGTTCGCGCACTAGCTCTGTCTCTCTTACTCGCATGCAAAGGATGCGGAAAGAAATTAATTAATCCTGGCGAATCTAATTAGGATAATCGGATATTTTGATCGGATTATTGCATTGTCATCGACCTTTGACAGGTGTGCAAAGTTTGAATCAAATCTGATCGTTCAAAGTAGGCCAAATCGAGCTCAAAGGAGTCGGTTACAAACAAACAAACATACATACATACATACAGGTGAAGCTAATAAAAGCGTGTTAAAAACATCCTAATTTTAATAGAGAAGATGGTTGGCAGGTACCACCTGTTTGGAATCCAGTCATTAAAATAATAATGTCACAAACAAGATAGATAGAAGAAGATAGAAGTGATTACTGCGTGCATCGAAACAAATTTTTTGATTAAAATTGTACGGTAGATAAAATAAAATAACTTTTTAAAATCTGTATCGACGCCTGTCACCTTAGTCATCCTGCGACCACGAATACTGCAAAGTATTCGAAACGTCAGGAAAATCAAAAATCAAAATATACGCGATAGAATCCGTTTAAAAGTGTTTTATTATAATGTGTAATAATCGCGAAAATCTAAGACATTAGAATTTAATAACTTCAAAAGGCAAATTAAGAGTTTTATAACATTGGGAACAGCCATTAAGACACTTCCAGCAACAAAATTAGCATGGGTTTGCAACCAGGTATATAAAATATTTATTAGGAACAGGGGCTTTAGTCGTTGTGCGACTATGTCAGCGCCTTTGTGCTACAAATGACGCACATTACATATCGTAGCAGCTTAAATAATTTTAAAATAATATAATATAATTTATTTTCTAATTCAGATGTAGTGTTACACAACAGACTATAAAAGGCTCTAATATCCCTAAACCGAACGTTGGCCTCCAATTCTATAGTTCTAAAGCGTGGTAAGTATCCTCCCTCACATGACAGATGATGCAATTTGGAGAGTACGTAGTGAGTAAGTGGAGAAGGCACATATATCCAAACGGATCTAGTGGGATGTGTCCGGAACGTAGCGGCATACTCATGATTAACAGCTGTCGGCTCATTCTAGATTCCGCAAACCATGGAATCTTCAGAGGTTCCCGTTGAATTGTTTTGCACCATATACTCCACTTATCTTTTATCAAAGTATTCCTTACCATAACTTAAAGTACTCAATTTTAATATATCTTAACAAATTGGTGAAGAACGGTAAATGGTTTACAATTATTCCTTCGTCTATGCCCGCTTTAGCTAGTTTATCAGCCTGTTAATTTCCTACCAGATCTGTGTGTGATGGAGTCCATTGGAATTTGATAATCTTGCAAGTCTTTTTCAACTGCAAAAATTTAGCTAAAATGCTATAAGCTACGGGGAGACCTCGTTTAAATGAGGTGCACCGAGCTAGATGCTGTATGGCACTCTTAGAATCGCAAAATACCACAAAATTTACCTCGTGACAAGTTGTTATGTACGACAGACATTCAGAGATTGCGTATAATTCGGATTCCATAATCGATATCTTATTGTTTAATTTAAAACCGGCTGTTACATTGGATTGAGGATCATAAAACGCTGGTCCTCCTCCGAAGTCAACTTTAGATCCATCGGTATACATCTGGTAGAAACTATTATATATAATTTTGTTCTATAGCTTGTATAGATTTTCTTAAAAGATATAAAGAACTATATGATTTTTTAGCTCCTACTATATCATTACAGTTAGATTTATATTCGACTTAATATCTATATTCGAGGACTATAAACTGCTTGTGAAGATGAACTCGTTATGTACTCGAGCTAGTAATGGTCTCTATTTTGGTATGCTTAACAATAGTAAATTGGAAAGCCCTTTTAAAGATCGCGTGGTAATTTGAAGTTCCAGTGCGTGAATGCATCGTGCACGTGCGAAAGGGAAGGGGTAACTGAACCGGGGGACTAGAGTAGCAGAGTAGGCAATCAAGTAGAGGGCAGGGAATTTATAGACGGATGCACGGTATGGAATTTAGCCTTAATTGCGATAATTATTATTATCAATTCATCCCTGTGAACGTGTATGTGCCCCGTTATTCCTAGTTATGGTAGCGGCCATGGTAACGGCGGGGCAGTGGGTGCTAAGAATCTCCAGACGGGATCCACCTACCACCACAAACGAAAACTGGCCCTGGTAACTGGCGCACTGAGGGCAGACGAAAAGATCGTTGAGCTGGAAGAAGAAATAGATAAGTTGCAATGGGATGTCATGGGTTTATCAGAAGTCCGAAGAGAGCGTGAGGACACGATAACCTTTAAATTCGGCAACTTATTCTACTACCGGGAAGGCGACCATCTGTCTCAAGGTGGTGTCGGTTTCCTCGTCCACAGGTCCCTCATTAACAACATAGTTACCATCGAAAGTGTGTCGAGCAGAGTAGCGTACCTTATACTCATAATATCCAAGAGGTATTCTTTGAAAGTCATACAAGTCTACGCACCGACCTCGACACGCCCAGATGATGAAGTAGAGAGTATGTATGAGGATGTAAATAGGGCCATACATACCTCCAAGACACACTTCACTGTTGTGATGGGGGACTTAAACGCAAAGCTTGGCACACAATGTGATGGTGAGCTCAGAGTGGGGAAATTTGGGTATGGGCAACGAAACCCCAGGGGACAGAGGCTGGTCGACTTTTGTGGGAACGTGATGATCTCCTTTTTCTAAAAGCCGCCTCACAAGGAATGGACCTGGAATGAGACCTGATGAATGAGAATGACCTGATGGTTCCACAAATAGTGAGATTGACTCCATCATGACCGATAGGAGACAAATATTCAATGATGTCTCTATATGATCCATAGGGTGAAAACCGGTAGTGATCGCCGAATGGTAAGAGGCACATTGAATATTAATCTCAAAGTTAAAATGTCTCGTCTGATGAAGTCTATGATCCGCCCCTCTAGCGCTTATATCCAAAACCCCGAGAGGTTCCAACTCGAACATTGCGTATTTGTGGACGATTTAAATGGTAGGTTTGTAGAAACTGTCCAAACAGTTGGGTCTAAGTTATTTAAAACCCACCGTAAAGGTAAACCAAAAAAGTTCTCCGATCACACTCTCGAACCGAGCATACCGACTGCTATTGAGCAGTCGCGGATATGGAAGTCCTTGCGTCACGATATACGCACCTTTTACACGACGACTGAGCGAAATCAAGGCTCCCAAAGTATTCGCAAGATACACGTCTATTGGGCAAAGTCGTATTATGAAGCTGAAGACCGAGCACGGCAGGGTAGCGTCGACTAAGCCAGAGGTATTGAGAAAGATTGAGAACTTCTACCGGCAGGTGTATACTTCGGTAACTAATTAACTATACCTACCATTGGCTCTGACAACGACCCGCGAGCCAAACTAACCCGACACTATACCGAGGATATCCCAGACATCAGCCTGTACGATATTATGATAACCTTGAAACAGCTTAAAAATAACAAGGCGGTGACGGTGGCGACAGGTCCCCACCTGTCACGTAATTACGACAGAGCTTCTGAAAGCGGGTGGCACACCGGTACTTAAAGTCCTTCTGAAGCTATTCAATCCCGTGTTACTTGAGGGCGGGCACAACGCCTGACAGGGGTAACACAACGTTGACAAAAGGTGACAACACCCTGTTGAAGAATTATAGACCCATCTCGGTTCTGAGCCAAGTTTATAAGCTGTTTTCAAGAGTCATCACGAATAGGCTCGAGCGCAGGTTTGATGACTTCTCGCCTCCCGAACAAGTCGATTTCCGAAAAGGTTTTAGTAACATAGACCACATACATACGGTGCGGCAGGTTATACAGAAGACCGAGGAGTATAATCTGCCACTATGCTTAGCGTTTGTGGACTATGAGAAAGCCTTTCATTCGGTCGAAACCTGGGCATTGCTACAGTCTTTGCAGCGGTGCCTCATTGACTATCGTACCGATCTAAGTGTTGAAGGGCTTATACAGAAACGCCACCATGTCGGTCCGAGTACACAAACAGAGCACGGGGGCAATTCCATTACTGTTCACCGCTGCAATGGAGGATGCTTTCAAGCTACTGGAGTGGAAAGGATTCGGCATTAATATCAATGGCGAGTATATCACTCACCTTCGGTTTGCCGACGACATCGCAGTCATGGCAGAATCGCTGCAAGAGCTCAGCACAATGTTCGATGATCTCAACAGAGATTCCCAACAGGTACGCCATAAAATGAACATGGACAAGACGAAAGTCATGTCGAATGCCCATGTCATGCCTATCCCAATGATAGCTGGGAGCTCTGTTCTCGAAGTTATTCACGAGTATGTCTACCTGGGCATAACTGTCGAACTCTTTAACTTCGAGAAAGAGGTCAATCCTCGAATCCGACTTGGCTGGACAGCGTTCGGGAAAATTCCACAATGTCTTTTCGTCAACAATACCGCAATGCCTCAAGACGAAAGTATTTAACCAGTGTGTTACCAGTGATGATATATGAAACAGAGACTTTGCCACTCACTGTGGGCCTCATAAGAAAGCTCAAGGTCACTCAGCGAGCTATGGAGAGAGCTATGCTTGGTATTTCTCTACGAGACGAATCAGAAATGAGGAGATCCGTAGAAGAACTAAAGTTGCCGACATAGCTAAAAGGATTAGTAAACTGAAGTGGCAATGGGCGGGGCACATAGCTCGTAGAACTGATGGCCGCTGGGGCAAAATGGTTCTCGAGTGGAGACCGCGTACCGGAAAACGCAGCGTGGGACGACCTCTAACGAGGTGGACAGACTACCTGATGAAGTTCGCTGGGAGTCGTTAGATGAGGGCGGCGTCATGTAACCGCTCGTTGTGGAAATCTAAGGGATTGTACTTTGTTCAGCAGTGGACGTCCTGTGGCTGATATGATGATGATGAGATCAATTTTAAATATACTAGGTGTGAAAATTGAGAGTCCCTAACTATTTATATTATCATCATTACATATCATTTCATATTAGTTTCTAGTGCAAGCGAGAAAATAATTATATTGTATACTAAAGTAAAAAGTATTAATATTAAATTGGCCACATAGTATTAGGTAGCATTTTTATAATATAATACAGATTTATTATATTGTGGCTTATATCCACCTAAAAAAATAAAGCTTTCTAACAGTGAAAATAAAAACAGAATTGGTCCAGTAGTTGTAGGGACTACTTCCCATTAATACACATACAAACTGAGTCTCTTTAAAATATTAGTACAGATATTTACCTGAAAATGGTACATCTCTCAATAAAGTAGAGCCCAAACCACGGAAGAGTCCGATAAAGCCTTCATGCTTTATGACCTGACGCAAAGCAGTGGTGATTTCTGGAAACGAACATATTTGGAACAATAGTATATTATTTATTCCGAAAATAGTAGAGATATTGCTGCTTAGCGCAATAAAATCGCATTGGTGTCCTAATCCTGGTCTGATATCTCATTTCTTACAGACTTTATATATAATAAGGGTAGTAAAGTAGACAGCAATCATATAGACCAATTTTTTTTTTTTTTGTCATCTTTAAAATGACGAAATCTGTATCAAGATCATCAAACCAGAGGCAATGAAAATTAGTGACGTTAAATACAGTATTTAACATCACATGGCAAGTTCGTTGCTCCTCAAATTGTGCGGCCGTACACCTAGACCCGGACCATGTGGGCCTAAACCTAAATCTGTCCCTGATTATTAATGAAAATGGAAGAACAAGCATTACTAGTTTTGTTTTATTTGCATAAATACCAATTTTTTTCAACAGGAAGGAGTTTTAGCTTATTATTTCAACAGTTCTAAAAGAAACCATTTACATTCAGGTGTCACTGACAGTGAGATTTCCCTGTATAAACTTGCCAAAGTCGCCTGTACAGCCTGCACTTGATTGTGATCCTTGAAGAGACTGCCTAATCCATTTTTAGATTAATGGTGCATAAAGTGAAGGAAAAACCTTTTTATTCAGTATCCTTTGAGCTTGTTTAATCCTTTACATCATAACACTATGTAACCTGTTTCGTGCCATTAAATAGTAATGTAGAAGAACGAATAAATTCGTTTATTTTTACCTAAAGATGAGCAAACTAATATTTACCTGAATAAGTCAACTTTTTGGATTGCATTTTGGTTCTAATAAGTTCCAAAGGGCTTACTATAGTTACTGCTGTGATTCTTGCTGTAGCTCCTGCTGTCATTGGTATCCATAATGGCTGACCCACTAAAAATGTTTATAGTTATTTATTTTTAACATGTTACTTCAAAAAAGTGTGGAAACCATCAACTAAAAGATTAATAAATGTTATAAAAAAATCTGTGAAAGTTGTTTTAATTAAATTGATAATATTATTCCTATTTATTTAACTACTAATAAAGAGAAGAAATGCCACCTACTAGCGTATTTTATTGGAGGAATACAACATACATTACTCATTATAATAAAACACATATAAAAGGATTGCAAGCCTGCCATCACAAATTCTGTAAGTGTTCTAAATAATAGAAAAACCAAAACTGAGATATCCTTTAAACCTCTTATTCATCAAAAGATATAACAATGAAAGAGATAGACGAAACAAATTTTAACAAATATTATTTTTTGCTGCCCTATTTATTTTATCATTAATGAGACTATAAATATATAATATCTTAATATATAAAAATTACGTGGCACGTTGTTTGTCCGCTATGGACTCCTAAACTACTGAACCGATTTTAGTAAAATTTTGCACACTGTATGCAGTTTTAACCAACTTAATAGATAGGATAGTTTATATCCCAATTTATAATCGCAATATTATTTTATTGCGAATTATTTGGTTATCTGACAAAGAGTCATAACTATCTGTTAGTTCGATAAGATTCTAACAGATGGCGGTATAAAGTAATTAGTTGACTGGATCGAGTAAGTATCCAATAGATGGCGCTAATTATCAAAAATATTTCCTAGAAATAATGTATATGGTTCAATGTTGCACTGTAATCAATGTTTGCCGGGTCAGCTAATTATTCTATATTTAGAAGTATTATATTTTTCCCGCTAGTAGTTTAAATAAGATTAATATTAATTGACATTTTGGAAAATAAATATTCACTAGTTATTAAAAAAAACTATACTATACTAAACAAAATAAAATTACATAGAAAACTTGAATAGTGATAGTTGCCATTGCGTACTTAGCTGCAACCTCTTCGCAGCCGGGTGTAAGCAGGTAATATTTTGTTACATTTATACATTCATCATTTATATATCAAATTAAAGCAATATTTTTTCTGTACATAGAATAGAATAGAATAGAATAGAATACATGATAAACTCCTTCCCATATCTATAAAAGTGGCCACAAATAGGGGTTCATCATCATCATCATATCGGCCATTTAAACATCCACTGGTGAACAAAGGCCTCCCCCATAGATTTTCACAACTGTGTCATCATTTTGGGGGGTATTTGCCAATACTCACCACGCTTGGCAGGCGGGCTGGTGAGCGCAGTATGGCTACCGTTTCACAGAAGGGACGCTGCTGCACATACCCCTGGTTTAGATTCACTTAGTCGCCTTCTACGACATCCACGGGAGGAGATGGAGTGGTGCTATATTCTTAATCCGGACACCACACGGAAAATAGGGGTTGCTGGCTGTTAAAGATTGTTTAGAGTGAAATAAGAGTTAGCGCTGTGAATGTACTCAAGGGACGCTGCTGCCCATCCTCTGATTAATCCCTTAGTCGCCTTCTACAACACCCTTGGGATGAAATGGGTTGGTGCTATTCTTAGCTGGCACCACACTGTCTACATTACAATTACTTAGGGCCCGATCATTCAATAATTGTTTGCTATCCGGGTTATTTGATTCAGTTGTTTGCGAATGACACATCGCTAATAGGTGTGTAGTACTTACTGTCAAGAGTCCAATTATTGTAAAATGTTTTTAGCTTATATCTCAGTTGTTCATATGATACAAAATAAATAACTGTACATGGAACAGCTAGGACTAGAGTAGGACTTAATCCTGACCACAATGCTGGAACACCTTCTAATTTTGCTATTTTATAAAATGCATCCTGTAACCATAAAATTATTTCTCAAGAAATCCTTATTACATGAAAATATCATGTATATTCCCTGAATGGGCATTAAAGGCTGCACAGTTCGCCAACAATGTAATTTTTTTATCCAAAAGTAATTTATGTCACCAGACCAGAAACCTCTACCAGAAATCACTTACATTTTTTCTAAACAAACTTATTTACTTCTATAAATAGATTACCATTGTGCCATGAAAATGTACTCTTCTAGGTATCCATGCAGGTTCTCCACAAGGACATAGATGTTCCATAAGGCCATTGCAATACAGGTAACATTTATTCGAGAGCAGTGCCTTCTGCTGTGCCTGTAATCTTATTTTAACCACATCAAGCGGAGTCACTGTAAAAAGTTCATAATATAATAACTTCCTAAAAGTGACATAAAAAACCAAATGTTGGTTGTACACACAAGTCCAGACACCTCGAGGCAGGCTGAGAGTGTGTGTATAGATGTATGTGTGTACATAGTGCTATCAATCTCGCATTACTTGCACTACTGTAGCCACATCTCACATCTCCACCTCCCCTTTGCATGTCAGTTTTAGAGCATGATTCATAGGGCTTCGAGTACTCTCTCGAAGAAGACGAGAATAAGTACCAACATGTACACGCTCGCTCTTTATATATATATGAATTGTTTAGAAGTAAGGACTTTTTTTAAACACAGCTAATGCAATTAATGTATTTGTTTTTTACCGACATCTTCATTTGCGCCATATTTGGTTATGACAGGGCTATTTTACGCATAATAAATAATATGTACTAAAATGGCAGGAGGCTCATCGTGCACAGACAAATTGCAGCAGCAGCCAAGGTACCATCTTGGAAAATGTCTTCAATTAAATTATTTCACGAGTGTGTACAAGGCCAAGCCCGAGCCCTCAGCGAGAGACTCTCATCGAGTGTATACAGCCGGTACAAGACTTACTAAACAGCGAGGTTATAAGGGCACCAGAACATGCCGATGCCATTTGCTGGAATGGAGTAATCCGGAACTGAGGGTCATCGTCTCGAATCATGGCACCGGTTTCTTCTCAGCCAAATATTTTTCTTCAAAAACAACTCCCGGTAGAAACTGAGTATTTACACTAAACTTCAAGTCGAATGTTTTTGATTCTGTCAAAATATCGCATCCATAAACCCCATTCTTCTTCTACTTCTTTTTTGAATATGGCAATCGGGATCAAAATCGAGCCATTTCTGCCAATGTCAAATACGTTTGGATCTTGCAAGTTCAATTTTTTTTATATTTTCATGGCGATATAGTTTGGGAGCTTGGATATGGATTTATACGGAGTAAGGCAACGAATATTTAAATAAAATAAGGTAAGATGTAATGGTACATTTTAACCGATATACGTGTTGTTTATTAATTTCGACTAAAGGGAACTACAGTATTTTTGGTCTATGGTAAAACACAAGCCATGATCATCTAACCATGTGACTAGTTCAAAAGATCTAGCATGACTATTTTGATAAATTAAGTTTTGAATAAGTTGAACACCGAACAACGTTGCCTTATTACATGACATTGGCGAAATTGTGGAAGATAATCTACAGAAGCCATAATTTAAGAGAAGAAGAAGAAGACTATTTTGATGTAAAGTGACGTAAACGTATCACTAATGTGAGCGAATTTTGAATTGAAAATACAACTATCCTACAGCATTTTCTTTTAAATTTATACGACAAACACAATTCGTATCATAAATAGGTATGAATAAAATATACAACTTAAATAAAAAATATGTGTGTCAAGTATCTTCAATTCAAAATTCACTCACATTTATGTTACTGTGCGTGTTAGAACCACTCAAAGAATTTTCAATATTAGCAGCCACGGATTCTATTGAATTATGAGATAAGTAGATTACAATATCGTCAGCATATTGCAGATAAAATCATGGAGTAATGCCTGATTCTAAATGACTTGTATAAATGTTATATAACAAGGGTCTGAGGACAGACCCTCGTGGAACGCCTTTCCACACTGTTCGACCTGGACAATTGAAGCCCGCCACTCAAGCTTCCCGGAAAAAGGTGATACAAAAGATTTGAAAAGCGTAAAGAGACATTTATTTATTTATTTATTATACTCTTTATTGTACACCAATCGTTAAAGGTAATAAAAACAGTAGTGCTTATAAGTATATTTTAGAGTACAATGGGCGGCCTTATTGCGATCGGCGATTTCTTCCAGGCAACCTTAGGATGGAGAAATACTTAACTGGATAATATATGCGGCAGTTGATGGTGCACACAGATACATAATAAAATAACTAAATTACGTATACTATACTAAATATATAAATAATGGAAGACTATACCCATATAACATTTATATATACACATATACAAATACTTTTTAATTTATTCGACAAAATATCGAAAAGCAATTACTTCAGATGTAATACTTAGTAAATTCTAAGCAAAAATAATCACAGTGACAAGTAATGTTCCCTCACTAGTCTTTTGAACACTGATATTGACTGAGCTCGTCTTATTAAAACTGGTAATGCATTCCACAAACGAGCGGCCTGAACCGTAAAGGAGTTATCAATAAATTTTGTGGAATGCATTGGCATTTTAAGTTTTAGGTCTTCTGATGATCTTAGAAATTTTGTATGAGTGTCACCGATGAACTCGAAACGTTTTTTAAGGTAAGAGGGAGTGGAAGGAATGACTAATACACTGTAAAGTAACGAAAGAGTATGAGTATTCCGACGAAGGCGAATTGGTAACCACTTGAGCTTAGTGCGGAATTCTGAGACATGATCATATTTTCTTAAACCAAATATAAATCGTATATAAACATTTTGAATTCGCTCAAGTCTTTCAAGTTGTTCCTCTGTAAGGTCAAGATAGCTGGCATCAGCATAATCGAGGATAGGAAGGAGAAGGGATTGTGCAAGCGCAATTTTAGTGGTAGTAGGAAGAAAGTTGCGTAATCTTCTCAAGCTGCTTACTGAAGCAAATATCTTACAACTTACTTCTTGTAGATGAGCAGTCCAGGATAAATTCCTATCAATGACCAACCCCAAGTTCCTAACTTTATCGCTAAAAGGAAATGAAGTGCCGTCAAATGAAATCTGAGGAAGTGTGGTCCAGTTTATTCTAGATATCATCCTGGAACTGCCCACAACAATGATCTGTGTCTTCATAGGATTAACCTTTAGTCCATATCTGTTACTCCAGTCACATATTCGGGCTAGATCTATGTTAATTGTGGCAACAGCATCTGATAGCTTTACAAGAGGAGCTTGATAATAATTCTGAAGATCATCTGCATAAAGGTGATAGGAAGAAAGTAATTGATTAGAGATAGAATTTATGAAAATTGCGAACATTAGAGGAGATATAACGCCGCCCTGCGGTACGCCGACAGTCATATTCGACCATGAAGACAATACAATACAAATACGTTGTCGACGACCAGACAATTGCTGGTGGAGATATGTTGAGAGAGCATAGTATGCCAACAAAAAAATCAAAATCAACGGTATTAAAAGTATTGCTAAAATCTAGCAATGCTAAGACAGTCAGATTACCGATTTCCATGCCTGATCTGATATCTTCCGTAATATTGACCAGGGCTGTAGTAGTACTGTGTCCGGTACGAAAACCAGATTGGAAGGGATTAAGTAAATTATTCTTGGAGAGGAAATTGCTAAGTTGATTGTAGATAAGACGTTCGAGTACTTTAGAGAAGAAAGGTAAAATGGATATAGGACGATATTCAGAAAATTTAAAGCATTAAATTTTGATTTTAAAATGACGAGGTCTACTACTATAGATTCATTTTGACTAAATGATAAAAAATGTCAGTAGAAAAAATATTAAGGTTGTCAGCAACCCCTCTTCGCTTTCTAAATCCAAATTGTGACTGTGGGAGCAAATCGTTGTGTATCTGAAGATACCACTCTAGTCTCATGTTGATTTAAATGTTCCGCTAGTTTAGCAAAAACAGAAGATAATGATACAGGTCTATATGATGATGGATGTGTAGGATCTTTGTTGGGTTCTTCCCAGAAGGAGAAATCAATCCAGATTATTTAACTGTTTTAATTATGTCGAAAATAAATGGTGCCGTTAACCCATTTGAATAAACAATAAAAAAATATGGTATCCCATCTTCACCCGGAGCAAAATCAACTACTCAGTTTAATGTGTAATTTCAGTAATTTAATGAAATTGCATACAGTTAATGCAGTTTGTCACAGAATTTAGAATTTATACCATGCGACTGTTAATAATCATATCAGCCACAGGACGTCCACTGCTGAACAAAGGCCTCCCTCTTAGATTTCCACAACGAGCAGTCACATGCCGCTCTCATCCAACGACTCCCAGCGACCTTCACCAGGTCGTCTGTCCACCTCGTTGGAGGTCATCCCACGCTGCGTTTTCCAGTGCGCGGTCTCCATTCGAGAACCTTTGTGCTCCAACGGCCATCAGTTCTTCGAGCAATGTGCCCTGCCCATTGCCACTTCAGTTTACTAATCCTTTCAGCTATGTCGACAATATTGATTCGATCTCGTAGAGAAATACCAAGCATAGCTCTCTCCATAGCTCGCTGAGTGACCTTGAGCTTTCTTATGAGGCCCATTGTGAGTGACCACGTCTTTGTTCCATATGTAATCACTGATAATACACACTGGTTAAAGACTTGCGTCTTGAGGCATTGCGGTATTGTTGACGAAAAGACGTTGCGAAGTTTCCCGAACGCTGCCCAGCCGAGCCGGATTCGACGATTGACCTCTTTCTCGAAGTTGGACCTACCTAACTGGACAGTTTGTCCTAGGTAGACATACTCGTCAACAACTTCGAGAACAGAGCTCCCAACGGGTATTGGGATGGGCATGACATGGGTATTTGACATGACTGTTGTGTTGCCCATGTTCATTTTAAGGCCCACCTATTGGGAAACTCTGTTGAGATCACCGAGCATTGTGCTGAGCTCTTGCAGCGATTCTTGATGATGATTTGTAAAAGGAATTTGATTCAAAGTTAGGACTGTATCAGGCGCTTTAGAGAAAAACAGAGTAACCCAGTTTAAAGAAAACGAGGTTAATGGGGAACTAGCCCTCGAGCTTGGATGAAATTGGGGAGTCGGGAGAGAGAGGAACAAAAGTTTTTAGTCGCCGCCGTATTTCTACATTGTAAAAAAATTTGAGTATTTATTAATTATTTGGATCTCCAACAGAGGATACACATTTACAAACCATTTAAATAACGCAGAGGACAGTAGTATGCTCCTCCAATTACAGAAAAAAATATTCAAATTATCATTACAACACGTCTCAGGGTGACATTCAGAAACGAGTCTAAGCATGAACTTACGCTTCCATATGTCAAAATGCACTACATTTACGCCCCTTATTTTGACAGATGGAAGCGTGAACTTAGCTTAGACTCGTTTCTGAATCTCACCCTCTGACTCATTCCTTTATATAACAGCTTTAGTGCAGTCTGTGTAAGTAATTTTATCACTAGCAACATTTTTAATAAGGAAAAATTTGTTCGCTGTTTACAACATAGATTCACAGAATACATTTATACACAGATTATATGAATTTACAACATTATCACGGTTTACGCAGATTTTTAAAATTATAATTATCCTCTAAGGCACTTTACTCATGACGCGACGCCAAACACAATCGCATCGATTGCTGATATCGGTCAGATATCGCATAAACGGGTCGCCAAAGAAAATGTATGGACAATCGCAGCTGTTTTCTATAGAAATCGTACGGCTTCACGATTTCGCTCACAGATCTGCTCGATATCGAATTGTGTGTACACGCGGCTACACGTCAAGCTCGACATCCTATATAACCATAACTATGCTATATGCAATGCAGAAAATTGTAAGAAACGGACTGCGTATCGTAGCATCGGCCAATCACAGCATTTGTTGCTTTGCGCTTATGCACATTTTTGGAAGAAAAAGTCGTTCCCCGTTTGAATCCCAACGTGAACATTCGAATATGAACATTATTTATATGCGCTTAGTGTTCATATTCATATAAACGCTTGTTTTACTTAGCATAGTAGGTAGTCAAGCCCGAAGTCATAATTTTATTGTTCTAATTGCTAGCCAACTTTTATTTAATTAATATTTTCCATTTTTATATCTGTTACTATTGTTGAATCCCAAGGTAACACACATAGCTTTTCTATTTAATTATTTATTTTGCTTTCATGCACACACATTGACAATACAGTTATACAGGGTGTTTGGTGCATCGTGTGCCAAACTGAAATGGTTGACTGGGGGGTCATCTGCTATCAAAGTCAAAGTCAAGTTCAGACCCCTAAACATTTCTCTTGCCCTGTGGATTGTTTTTCATCGACTTTTTATTGTTTTATTAAAAAAATACCCAAATTTTACATACAAATACTAATTTAAAAAAAAGTATAAGTCTTAGACTCTGAATTTTAATTGGAATCCAGTGATTCGATTGTGTAAAAACCGAAAAAGTGCCGTAAAAAGTTCGCGAGCGGACACAGTGAGTTTCGTGTGTCGGGAACAAAGTCGAGTTGTGAGTGACTTAAGTGATATTAGTAGCGGCACCTAGATCACAAAACGTTTAAGGAAGGGGTAGATCTTTTTGTCTGCTCTTAAACATCCACCCGCAAAAACTTTTGTTTATCCGTGAACATGGCGGTTGCAACAGCGCCGAAATATCAAAAGAAATAAAAAACTTGGTAAATATCCCGTTTTCAATTCCAATTTTGTTCTTTTTTTTGGACGGCACGGTTGGTGCAGTGGCTGATACAGTCAGCTGCTGCGCTTCGGGTCGTGGGTTCGATTTGTTCCGGGTCTGGGTGTATTGTATGTGGAATTAATGTCTGTAAACGCTGGGTTGTGGACCCAGGAGAAATCCTAATGTGCAAAAAGAAAAAAAAAACTATATTTACGTGGTAACGTGGTTCACGCGTGGCTTTGTGAATTAAACTATTTTGGATAGTTAATACAATTTAGACTTTCTTTGACTGATTCCGTTTCCTGTCAGGTAATTTCGTAATTTTAACATTGATAAATGCGATGAGTGACTAGCTTGGACAACATGCATAAAGAACTATTCAGATATAAGCGATCTTCGACGATATCGCTGTGGATAGCTAAAAATTCCGAGCGGTACCTAAGTATTGCGCCGGGTAGGTATTTGTATGAACTTCCACGTCTAGCGCGAAACCAGAATATAAATACATACCCAGCGGAATACCGCTCGGTATTTTCGCCACTCACAGTGTTAGCGAATAAAGCTATTATCTGAGTAGGCCTTATTAGCTTTGGGTCCAATGTATCTCTAATCAGTTCTGTAGTTTTGCTGTATAAATGTATCAAACAGATATATTTAACAGATAGACAAATGTTTTCATATTATTAAGGTATTTCCATTGGGATGATTATTATGCCTATGTCCTTCCCCAGGGTTCAAGCTATCTCACACAAAATGCATCAAAATCGGTTCAGTGGTTTAGCCGCGACAAGATAAGAAACAGACAGACAGAAACACTTTCGCATTAATAATATTTAATATATTTCGCAGTGATAGCATAGTAGTTGAATGCTTGCCTTCCACAGAGGAGGGTCTGTGTTCGATCCCGCGTGCACCTCTGACTTTTCGGATTCATGTGCGGCACAGAATTTGATTATCCTGCACACCTGAGAGGGCTCCAATAATGTTCTCAATTGTGTATGTAGTCTGTCAACCCGTACTAGGCTGCGTGGTGGACTAAGGCGTTACCTTTCTCATCCTTAGAAAAGGCCCGTGCCCAGCAGTGAGGCAGAAATAGGCTGTTTTTATTATTATTAAAATCTGAATCCTTTACATATATACTTCTACTCCTATACAGACTTTATATACAGACTTTAGCGACATTCCCTCATCGTTTTTACTAATACTATACATTTATAGTAATTCATAATAAATAATGATAAATGTATAGGCACTCAGACGCAGTGCAAATCAAAAATATTGTATTCTGAGACGAGTTAAACCTGCTTACAAAATATATACGTAAATTTTACGTATCTATATGTATATTAAGGATAGAGCACCACATGGTGGAGTGTGTGCCCCGCGCTCAAATTAAACAGCATTTGTATAGCTTGATGTGTAGCCGAGTATTCACCGTGTGTACGAGAGTGGGATGGAATGACAAAAAGTACTAAATCCTCTCGCACGATTCGCAGCGTTCAACGTCTAATAGTTCAAAGTCCAAACAGTCTAGGCTGATGCGTAGCCATGTGTACATCCTAATGACCTACGATATAATTTCTAATGTACGATGACGCGGGAGCGCTCGATCGCGTTTCGACCTGCGCGCGATTCACTGTTTGGTATATAGAAGAGAAAGAAAGAATGGCGGCGACGGCACCAAGGGAAGTCAAAATAGGTATTGCGCCGCGGACTCGTGGCATGAACATGGTTGGCTGTCTCATAATATTAGATTGGATAGAGAAGAGATGGAAAGTACACGGCTCCAGTGGGTAGGTCGCCGAGCAAGCGGTGGCAGTTTTCGTGGCCAAAATCCGCGATCTGGGTCTGCAGATAGCGCCTCACAAAACCGAGGCACTATGGTTCCGCAAACTGCTAGGAGCAGGAAACCACCCAGTTCGTTGATACGCGTGGGTGATACACGAATCGGGGTAGGCCGGTACATGAAGTCCTTTGGGCACAGTCACCCTGGGCAGTCGTTAGGGCTTCGAAGAGCTCTTTTTGCGCCTCATCCCCAAGTCGAAAGGGTGGTTGGTGCATTACCGGTTACTACCCGATCGAACGAGCGAGGTAGTTCACCAGGGTCGTGCAGTCCGTCGCCCTCTCTGCGGCGCCTGTATGGTCAGCAGAGCCAAATGGTCTGCAGGACAGAGTGGCTATATGCCGTGGGATCGCACGGGAATACTGGACAGTGTCCTACTAGGCAGCTACTGTCCTGATGCGCTTTCCGCGTTTTGAAATTTTGGAGGAGACGGATGCATGGGCGCTGGACAGGCTGGGGCAGCTGGCTCGGCTGCGCGCACTGGAGATATGGTATGATATGGACCGTACCTCAGTTTGCAGTTCGCAACCAACCGCGTCGTCGAGGCTGTCCTGCCAGTCTTTGGAGCCTGGCTAAAGAGGAGCGAGCGTGTCACCTATCAACTGACGCAGGTATTCGCCAGTCACGCCAGCACAGGATAGGACGCGAGGTCACAGCACAGTGCCACCACCGTTGAAGTGACCAGGATACCACACAGCACACGCTCGAGGAGTGGGGAGCCTCGGGGGTCGCGGGCGTGCACGTGATAACGTGCCACAGTGTGCGCAGCACAGTGCACAGCGAGGCTTCGGGGGATCGTTTACAGACCCTCCGACAGTGCCTGGGGTGCTGCCTTTTTACAATCATCTCCCCTTCACTCGAGGGGATGACCGCCTTATAGTCATCCTCTTCGTGATGCGCCTATAGGAGTGGCACCAATGGGCAGCTCTAGTGTGATAGTATGAGGATCTGGAACTCCACTTCGGTTCCGAAGATGACCACACTAGTGGTTTTAGCCCGTAGGAGATCGGCATACATCTCCGCTCTTCCCCGAAGTGGAGAAAGTACATGACGTTTTTCCACCAGGACATTAATAAAAAGAAGTACCTGCATAATACGTGGCCTCTCAGCTGGTCACCAAACGTACACATTGGTTTGGTACCTATATATTTTGGGTCATATAAAAAAAATTGTTCAGTCAGTAGAAAGAGAAATAGAAAGAAAAAGTTTTTATTTCTACGCGCATTTGACATACAAGATTAAAACAAGACTTTCTTCAGCCAAAATAATAATAACATCATAAAAACAGAAGTATAAAAAATTGTAGCACAGATTTTAAATAAAACTTATCAGTCCGTAAGAAACTAATCTCTGATGATCCAGTTTATAAAGTCCAATTGATTTGTATTATGTGGTTGTGATTGCTCGATCTAATAAAAAAAGTAGTATGTCTAAGTGGTCACAAATTAACCACTCCGTTTTACTTTTAAGAGGCCGTGCACAAAATTTACTCCTTTGAGTTTAGGTAAATTCACCGCATTTTATGCTTGTGTGCGCCGTTTCCGCGCTTGAGCACGCACGGCTACAAGTCGGGCGTAATGATCGCGTAAATTATTTTGATCCTTTGGACGAAAATACGCAGTCTACAATTATTTTATCCATGGAGTTAATTTTCCGAAATCAATGATAATATTGATCAGCTCTCGGTTTCCTCTGCACTCACCTGTGAACCTGATAGATGCTCTTCTCACATCATTAACCCCACTAAACAGTTAAAGATAATTACCCAAAACATCCGATCTATAAACTCAAATTTTGATTCTTTTTTGACCCTGCTGTATCGAGTTAATTTAGACTGTGATATTGTTGTGTTAACCGAGTGTTGGCTAAAATGTAATATCATTATACCAGTTATCGACAGTTACTCCCAGTATCATACTACTCAACTCGTAAATCAGAATGATGGTGTTGTGCTTATACGTTAAGAATATTGAAAACTACTCTGTTGTGGAACCTCAATTCATGGACGCAAGTTGCCTTGTGCTAAAGGTCGGCACTGATAAAGCCTTTATATGCATTTATTGGTCACCCTCTTTTTTGGACATCAGTAACTTCTTACAATCCCTAAATTCACTTGTGGTTAATCTTGCGTCGTATAAAAATATAGCTATCATAGGAGATATAAACCTGGACATCAGCAGTACATCGTGCCCCAACCACACCTCTGACTACCTTAATCTCATGGCCTTTCATTAGACATGACATTAGACCATGTAATGCTTAAATCAAACCTACTAGCATTAACAGTAGTGATAAACTCTACTGTGACAGATCACTGCTCCGTTTTGCTTTGTCTTAAACAAAAAGGAAAGTATGACCCACACGTGACCACTCTTACAAAAATAAATTATGATTCCCTCGATATTAAAATAAATGACTTAAATTTTCTACCGGTTTATGAAAGCACTGATGCAAATGAGGCAACAAACTATTTAGTCAATAGTCTCATTAGTATCATACAAAGCCATACAAAAATAATCAAGCTCCCAAATCACAAGCGACTACTTAAGCCTTGGATGACCATGGGCAAGCTCAGATGTATGAGAAATAGAGATGCAATGCACAAAAAGCTCAAATGAACTCCATGCAACTCTAAATTAATCACAACTTATAAAAGATATAGAAACTTCTGCACAAAAATTCTAAAAAAACTAAAAAGAGAGCATGAGAGGGCCGAGCTGAGAGAGGCGGGCAATGATAGCAAAAAGATCTGGCAGATCATTAAGCGAGCCACACACACTGGGAATCTAAAAACATCCACTTCAGACTTGCTCAAATCTTCTCACTCCCCCCAGCAGTCGGTAAACCAGGTGAATGACTATTTTGCCAAGACCGGCAAGGCTCTCGCAGAAAAATTGGTACAAAATCACATGTTTCATTATCTTTCACGAGATAATGGTGGCGCCTCCTCGTCATCTCAATCATTTGCCATGTTAGACACCGATGAGTGTGAAGTCGAGTCCTTGATCATATCTCTTAAAATGAATTCTGCTGCTTGATGGGACAATATACCTACCAACTTTCTCAAACGCTATAAACGCGTGCTGGTCCCTCCTCTTACATATCTATTCAATCTTTGCATCAGCACTGGAACGTTTCCTCTGTTCTTAAAAAAGGCCGTCATCCACCCTATCCACAAGGGAGGGGATAGAGATTGTGTCAACAACTACCGTCCTATTGCGATACTACCTTCAATTTCCAAAATATTGGAAAAAATAATTAATAAGCGACTCACTAAATACCTCGATGACAAGATGCTCCTCTCTCCAAACCAATTCGGCTTTAGACGTCATAAATCAACCGATAATGCTGTATTGGAATTAATCAGCCATGTAGTAGGGAATTTAGACAACAAGAAAAAAGTAATTTCCGTATTCCTGGACTTAAAAAAAGCGTTTGACACAGTCTCTATTCCCATCCTTGTATTGAAGCTCGAGGAATTGGGAATTCGTGGCCTCCCACTCAGTATTTTTATAGACTACCTTAACAACAGGACACAGTGCGTAAAATTACAAAATTACCTGAGTGAGGAACTTCCTGTCACTTTTGGTGTGCCCCAGGGAAGTGTGACCGGTCCTACTCTCTTCCTGATATACGTCAATCAGCTGTGTAATCTCAAGCTTGATAATGGAAAAATTACTGCTTTTGCAGACGATACAGTCCTTACATTCTCGGGTGATACCTGGCATGACGCTTTTGTTGCGGCTCAGAAGGGAGTGGATATAGTTGTAAATTGGCTAAATAAACACCTACTTACCCTTAACATCGATAAAACTAAAATACTCACCTTCTGCTTACGCAAAGCTACACAGCCACCGGATTCCTATTCCATAATTGCACACTCGTGTCATTCTCCTGGTATTGTAACTTGTTCGTGGGAAAACTTGAACGCGCAAACACAATTAAATATCTCGGAATTACGCTCGATGAAAATCTGAGCTTCACGGCGCACATTGATTTACTAACCTCGAGGGTCAGGAAGCTGATCTTCGTCTTTAAGACACTTCGTCATATTGCCGAGGTAAAGATTGTTAGGAGAGTCTACTTTGCTCTTTGTCAATCGATCTTGACATATTGTATTTCCGCGTGGGGTGGGGCACCAAAATCTACACTTCTGAAACTTGAAAGGGCACAAAGAGCCGTTTTGAAGGTTTCCACCTTCCGTCCGCTACTCTTTCCAACTGCAGATCTGTACATTTGCTGCAAAGTCCTAACTGTCAGACAACATTTTGTGCTTAACTCTGTTCTCTTACAACACCTAGACACACCATATCAAACAGTCACTAAAAGACGAAAAGACAAAATTTGCCGGCTGATCAAATGTAACTTCTCTTTCACCAAGAAATTTCTTTGCTTCCAAGGACCACACCTCTACAATAAATTGAATAAAGAATTGCACATATACTCAATGGCTAAGAACACCCTTAGAGAAACTGTGATAACTTGGCTGCTAAATTTAAACTACCAAGAAACGGAGCAACTTCTTCATTCGCAATAATCGCTACGGATCTCAACTACACACACACACTACACATACACACCCCCCACTCATGCACTCACACGCACGCACATACACACATTATCATTTTATTAATTACTTTGTTTCTTGTTGTTAACCTGACATACATCTGTGTCAGTCTACGTTATGATGTTAATCAACTAAATACAATAGTTCAACGCTTATTACAGTGTACTGTTAAAATGACCAGTTCGTTGTCTATTAGGAGTTGGGGCTAGTATCTTTAATACAAGTTATTTTTTATAACTTAGCAAGGATGCTAGTAACGACACACTCAAATATGTTATCACACAATATATAAGTCAAAAAGACAAGATGTAATGTGTTATAAATATGTGTTAACATTGTTGTATGCAAATAAACATTATTATTATATTATTATCTACATGTCTCTCTTTTCACGGGTTTATATCCCCTGTAAGGGGGAACCCGGTCTTTTGACAGGCTTACGCGGGGACATAGGTCCAACACGCAGAGGCCCTTTAGAGATTTTTAATCTAAAATGTAATGGGACACCAACCGGGGACTCTCCATAGCTGCACTATAAAATGAAGTCATGGATTGTCCCCGGTGGTGTAAGGCTATTGTATGAGATGGAAACTATAACGATTAGGTCTATTGCAATGGGTGTTACGAGGAATAAAAAGACTAATAAATACGGGAACAACGGCGTCTGCCTTTCACAACGGCGTCTGCCTTTCATATTATTATTTCCTTTATTAACATTTATTAACACATATCTTTCACATTTTTAAATATACATACCAAAATAAAAAAATACATACATTTAAAAATATAAAAAATAGGGACCGACCGGCAGCGGGTACAGGGTCCAAGCTACCGGTGGTTAGGGCTCCAGAGAAAGGAACCTCCTCACTATGCGTGCCGTGTCAAGGAGAACTGCTTTCTGTAGCAAGCCCTTGATCCAACCACCCAACGAGAGCCTCTTTAGATGTTGGTCGAGGCTCTTGGCAATGAGGCCATTGGCTGTCACAACTATCGGCACAATGATTGCAGAGTCTACATCCCACATGTCGACAATCTCGTGTGCCAAGTCAAGATACTTAATTTGTTTATCTTTCTCGGCTTTCACGAGATTCTCGTCATGGGGAATAGTTACATCAACAATCATTGCGCGGCGCCCTAATCGATCTATCACCACTATGTCAGGCTTATTGGCGACAATAGTCCTATCAGTGATGATAGATCGATCCCAGTACAACGTGACATGACCATTTTCAAGAACTGGGTCGGGCACATACCTGTAATACGGTACCTCAGATTCCACAAGGTTGTACTTTAGAGCAAGTTGCTGGTGGATGATCCTGGCTACTTGGTTATGCCTGTGCAAATATTCGCCGTTAGCAAGCCGAGAACAACCAGAAATTATATGTCTAAGTGATTCGCCAGCACAGTGACATGCCCGACAGATGTCTACAGTGCCATCCTTAACAATATATTTCCGGTAGTTGTTCGTCATGATAACTTCGTCCATAATTGCACAAACAAAACCTTCGGTTTCTCCGAATAAGTCACCGAAGCGTAGCCAGGACACGGACGCTAACAAGTCCACATCGGGACCATGAAGAACCCGATAATAGCGTCCATGTAGCTCCTTGCTCTGCCATACCTCCCTGCGGTCGTTGGTACTAAGTACGGCAGGTTTGCGCCAGTTCTCCTTAGCCAAACCGAGCGGGGTTAGTCCTTTATCTACTGCGACTACATCTCGGTGCATTCCCCCTTCGGCATGGAGGAAATAATCCCTGAGGCGGCACACCTCGCGGTTGTGGAGAGTCTTAGCATTTAAAAAGCCTCGACCTCCACACTTCCGCGGGATGTACAGCCTCATTACCGAAGACCGAGGGTGATGCATCCGACTTGCAGTCAACAGTGTACGGACCTTCCTATCCAGGGCATCAAGTTCCGTCTGAGTCCACTTGAGTATGCCAAAGGAATACATCAAAACTGACATGACCCAATCGTTGAAAGCGCGGACCTTATTGCCACCTGACAAAAGACTTTTAAGTACTTTCCTCAGGCGACCAAAGAACCGCTCCGTCAACGATTGCTTCACGTCAGCCTCTTTGATGCTTCCGACATACCCAAGTATTTATATGATTCCGTTGCGGAGAGTGATCTAAGGTAAATAGAATCCGAGAGTTGAACTCCCTCGGATTCCATGATCTCGCCTCGTTTTACATGCATGACCGCACATTTATCCATACCAAATTCCATCCTAATAGAATTACTGAAAGTTTCAGTTACTTTCAGTAACTTTATTAGTTGCAATTTGCTAGGGGCAAACAGTTTCAGGTCATCCATGTAAAACAGGTGGGATATTACCTTACTTCCTCTCCGCAGCGGGAAGCCTAGCCTTGATCCCTCTAGCAATGTGCTGAGAGGGTTCTATTATTATCCTTTATTTTCTTAGTAAACATATTATTACATTTTTAAATATATATATATAAAACAAAAATAAAAACATATATTTAAAAATATAAAAATAGTGACCAACCGGCATCGGGAACAGGGTCCAAGCTGCCGGTGGCTAGGGCTCCAGAGAGAGGAACCTCCTGACAATACGTGCCGTGTCAAGGAGAACCACTTTCTGTATCAGGCCCTTGATCCAGCCGCCTAACAAGAGCCTCTTAAGATGTTGGTCGAGGCTCTTGGCGATCAAGCCGTTGACCGTAACGACTATCGGCACAATGATTGCTGAGTCAACATCCCACATGTCGACAATCTCGTGTGCCAAGTCAAGATACTTTATTTGTTTCTCTTTCTCGGCTTTCACGAGATTCTCATCATGCGGGATGGTAACATCAATAATCATTGCGCGTCGCTCTACTCGGTCTATCATCACTATATCAGGCTTATTAGCAACAATAGTCCTATCAGTGATGATAGACCGGTCCCAGTACAATGTGATATGACTATTTTCGAGAACTGGGTCGGGCATATACTTGTAGTATGGTACCTCAAAGGCCACAAGTTTATATTTCAGCGCAAGTTGCTGGTGTATAACCCTGGCTACTTGGTTGTGCCTGTGCAAGTACTCGCCGTTAGCAAGACGAGAACAACCAGAAATAATATGTCTGATGGATTCACCCGGACGGTGGCATGCCCGACAGATGTCAACCGTACCATCCTTAACAATATATTTCCGGTAATTGTTCGTCATGATAACTTCGTCCATAATCGCACAGACAAAACCTTCGGTTTCCCCAAAGAGGTCACCAAAACGTAACCAGGATACTGATGCTGGAAAATCTACATCGGGACCATGGAGGGCCCGATAAAAACGTCCATGCAGCTCCTTGCTCTGCCATACTTCCTTGCGGTCATTGGTACTGATTACTACAGGTTTGCGCCAGTTCTCTTTTGCCAGACCAAGCGGGGTGAGCCCGTTGTCCACTGCCACTACATCTCGATGCATCCCCACGTGAGTATGGAAAAAATACTCCCTAAGACTGCACACCTCGCGGTTATGGAGGGTTTTTGTATTTAAAAAGCCGCGACCCCCACATCTCCGCGGGATGTACAGTCTCATTACCGAGGATCGTGGGTGATGCATCCGATTTGCAGTCAGCAATGTGCGGGCTCTCCTATCCAGGGCATCCAGTTCTGTTTGAGTCCATTTGAGTATGCCGAAGGAGTACATGAGAACTGGCATGACCCAGCCATTAAAGGCGCGCACCTTGTTACCGCCTGATAAAAGACTTTTTAGCACTTTTTTCAGGCGGCCGAAGAAGCGCTCCTTCAACGTCTGTCTCATGTCAGCCTCATTGATGCCCAACGCCTCCGACATACCCAAATATTTATAGGTCTCGATTGAGGAGAGAGATCGAAGGCTCACAGAATCCGAGAGTTCAATTCCCTCGGATTCTATAATTTCCCCTTGGTTCACATGCATGACTGCACATTTTTCCACACCAAATTCCATCCTGATAGAGTTACTAAATGTTTCGGTCACTTTCAGTAACTCCATCAGTTGCAACTTGGTGCGAGAAAATAATTTTAAGTCATCCATGTAAAGCAAGTGGGAAATAACCTGACCGTCTCTCCGCAATCGATAGCCTAGCCCTGACCCCTCTAGTAGATTACTAAGAGGGTTCAAAGCTAAACAAAACCACAATGGACTGAGGCTGTCACCCTGAAATATACCACGCTTGATAAAAATTGCCTCACCGTCTCCCAGAATCTGGCGACATCCCGGATAGTGAAGAACTGTCTTCCATTGCCCCATACATGACATCAAGAAGGTGCATAGGGTTGTATTTATTTTGTACAACTTCAGCACCCTCATGAGCCATGTATGTGGCACGGAGTCGTAGGCCTTCTTATAATCTATCCAACATGTCGACAGATTCTTTCGGTTACGGCGGACTTGTTGGCAGATAGTCATATCAATGAGGAGCAGCTCCTTAGTACCGCGGGACCCATTCCTACATCCATTTTGAGAAGTAGACATGATAGCGTTATTATCAATGTGTTGATTAATTTTTATTCTCAAAATGGATGTAAGAAGTTTATAGACTGTCGGTAGACAGGTGATAGGCCTATAATTCTTGGGTTCCGCGGTGCTACCTGATTTATGGAGCAGGTGGGTAACACCAGTCGTTAGGAACTGTGGTAGCGACCCACGTTCTACGGACTGTTGGAATTGAGACGCCAAGCAAGCGTGCGAGCTTCGGAGCCATTTTAACCAGAAATTGTGCAGTCCGTCCGGCCCCGGAGATTTCCAGTTTGGCATTGGACGGACTGCATTGGCCACATCTTGAGCGTCTATAGTTATGGCCCCCATGTCCTGTATTGGCTCGCACACTCGCTCAACCTCCCGCATCCAATCGCCCTCAGTGTGATTGACGGGCACCGACCAAATGTTGCGCCAGAATTTAATCGTGGCGTCATCATCTGGTGGTGGCCCGTCATTCACACTTTGAACGGGTCGCTCCCAGGCTCTAAATACCCACCTTTGGTCACTTTGGAACATGCGATTCTGGGTATATCGCTCCACGCGTTTCTTATACCGTCGGATACGGTTTGCCCATGCATAAACTTTCTGCTTCAGGAAGTCAATGCGCTCTGTGACTCGTGATGCATATTCTTGAGGACTTATACCCGTCCCCAAGAATGCTCGCTTCACAAAGCGCATTACCCTTGGGCGATTATTGCCCCCCCTGAAGCAGATGAGCTTGCCAATGAGTGCCCTGGCCTCGTCAATACGACGTTCGATTCTGTATTGCCATGCCGGTACAGATAATTTAGGTCGTGCAGCTCCGTCAGGTATATCAAATTTAACGTGAGCTACACGACATGCCGCTACGGCAGCGCAATACAAAATCGAATGTGTATCGTACAAGTCTTCGCTGTTATCTAAATACCTAGGTAACAGCGTATCCAGGGCACACACTAGCGCTCTATTTCGTTTGTGCATAGGCAAACGCGGTAAACGCGGTCTTTGCTCTGGCGTCATGGATCGATACTTCCCAATCGCATCCTCCAACGCGTTCCTCAATTGTTCATTGCACTGGGTACTTACATTTGTAGCCCTATCATCATCTTCCTCATCGGTCCTATTGTGCTGCAGAGGGTTCACTATAAGGACTTCCGAATGAACTGCAGTCTCCGACGAGGTTGGGATAATACGGCTACATTGTATTTCTGAACGAAGCCTGTCAAGCACGATGTCATCCAACCTATGGTTTCGTTGAATGACTCGTACTTGATCCGACAGTCGTTGGGCCGAAACGTTGATTGCTGGCTCAAGCACCTGAAACAGAGAGAGCATCCTATCTCGGTACGCTGTGAGGTTAGTTCCCCCCTCTGTTGCCCCATAGTACGCGCGCATCACATTTTCGTTAATGGACTGTGTCCATCTCATGCGCGGCACATTTCCATCGGCAGCGGGGACCCTATTCGGGGCCGGTTGGCCTCGAGGTCCCAAGCTGGCCGGCGGTCGGCCTCTTCCTCGCCGACGCGTAGGTGTTGGTGACGTCGGCGGCGAAAAGTACTCGTCGCTCGAGCTCGACGCAACTGCAGCGGCCAATACCACAGCACTCACTGTTGAGGCGGGTTCCGGTGGCTGCGAGGCGGAGCTGAGCGACGAGGCCGAGGGTGGTGGGCGTGCATTTTGTAATTCTCTGGCTTTTTTGCGAGTCAGCATTTCCAATCTAATTCCGTTATTATCATTTTTATAAAATTTTCATCTCGAATATGTCTTCTGTCATTATGTATTTCGCTGTCATTTCTAATTAATTTATTTTGTTCCAGATTTCGGTTACCTTATTTCTTTTATATCGTTCATATCGGTTTTTATTTCATTTATCTATTGTTATAATGTATATGTAAGTAGTTTTTATAAATTTTGTAAATAAAATATATATTGATAGGAAAAAATTTGACTGCTCGATAAGTGTGTTGCCAGTTATTATTCCTATTATTATTATTATTATTTGTTTATCAGTTTAGTAGTATATTAAGTACAAGTAACATAAAAAATTAAATTAAAAAAATGGTAATTTATGAAATAATATACCGACAGAAATAGACTTCCACACTATTGCACTTTTTGGGTGGTTAATTTAGTAATCAATCTATGGATTGTCAACGAGCTATTTTAATAATTGGTGAATATTGACCAATTAATCTTATGTCAAAGTAAATATTACTCATTAAAAGGCTATTGACATGAATAAAAGGTTAATAAATGTCGGAGAAAACTTGAGGTAAGCTTAAATAATTATAAAGTACGTTAGTAAAATACCAGCATGAATATATAATAATATTGATTAATGAACTTTGATATTTATTTATTATTTATTGGTAGGTACTTTCCGTGTGGTGCCGGCTCAGAATACCACCACCCCATCTCCTCCCGTGGGTGTCATAAAAGTCGTCTAAGGGATTAGCCGGAGGATCGGCAGCAGCGACCTTCGAGTACATTAACAACTTAACTGCGATCGCCAACCCGTCTGCCAAGCGTGGCGATTATGGCAAAACCCCCCAATGAGCCCACAACACATCCATACAAAAGTATTTAAATCGCATTTGCGTTGAGAAATGAGACAGTTGCGTTGTATTGTCTTTATTAAATTTATAGATGAGAAGATCCTCTCTAGGGTGCGGCAGTACTTGAATGAGGTATACTGAAGATTGCAGAAATAAATTAGGACAGCATAGGATATAATTGATATACAGCTCAGTTCAGGATCACGGGTTGTAATGACTTCGTACCAGTAGGTTTCAAGGTCTTCTGAATCGTAAGGCCAAATATCTTCATAATTACGCTAAAACTGCTGCTCTTTATCTAAATTTTGCAGTTCACTAACTGAAATCATATTTGGAAACTTTACTGCCAAGGTGACAACATTAATCCTGCAGCCTTTGCTCCTAAATATTATTTATTGAATTGTAAGTCGTGGATTGTCAACCAAAACAAATCCCACTTTTATACGTTTTAAGGAAGTTTATGGTAATTTAAACAATAGAATCTGAAAATCCTGTATAATAATCTGTATCCAGTGCTGATCTGTATCCCGCACCGAAAATCTGTATAATGAGAAATCTGTGTATATGGCAACGCTGCTCTGTCACCTCGTAGGGATGTTCGATATTAGAAAAACATCGATGTTAACTACGGTTCAAAGTACAATTAATATCGAACGGAAAACATCGATGTCTGAGAACATTGATGTTTTGGGTGCCAAAATAAACAATCTTATCAGCAAATTGGACGAAATCGAACATTTCCAGTATTACGCTACAAAAACTACTTTGGCATAAGTTTTCCTTTTAATCTGTTTCTTTGTAGATATAGCTTTTGAAAAAGCCTTCCGAAGCTGTCGAAGTCGCTATGCAGCACAAATCTCTGATAGTGACTTTCTTCCAAAATTGTATTTGTTTCATTAAATTAGATAATGTATAATTCCAATTAGTACCCGCTTTAGTCGATGAAGGAGCGGACATTTTCTGGTTACGGAATAAACGATCCTTCTCCTTTGAATAGTAAACTATAACGCATGCGCTACAGTTACATACACATAATGCATGTGTACACACGTATACAAATTGGTAGCATTGGGTAGGAGACGATTGAGCTTTTAGTGGGACTGAACATTGAGTGGAAGCAGGTACTTATTAGAATTCGACTGTAGTTGAATATGGAAATATCGCTGTTCCTACATTATCCGCATAGCAACGAAGTGTCGACGTTTTAGAGGAATTAACATCGATGTAAAAACATTGATGTTTGCTCGCTAAACATTGATGTTCATCTAACATCGATGTATATCAACGATCCCTATTATTTTATTTGTTGAATGTGTTTATTATCTCAGTAACGGGCACAATACCAGACAAAATTAAAAATCTATTGTTTCACAGCCCACGGATTTAGCCATTTAAGGAGATGCAACAAATTAGATAAAAAACCTAACATTTCCGACATTTTTGGACACACTGCAAACATATATACTTTGACAGTAGTTCTCCTTTTACTCTGTTTCTTTGTTGATACAGATATTGGCCAGCGTTAGGAAAAGCTTTTCCGAAGCTGTCGAAGTCGTTGTACACAAATGTTTTGTAGTTATTTTCATCCAAAATTAAATTAGCTACAGTCGAATTACAATTATCCGCCATTTACCCGCTTTAGTGGATGGAGGAGCGGAAATTTCTTGACAATGGGTACTTACAAAACGACCCCTCTCCTTTGAATAGTAAACTATAATGAGTTCGCTTTTATATACACTTGTTTAATGTATGTGTACATACGTATGAAAATACAAATGTGTCGCATTAGGTGGGAGACAGCGTAGCTCATAGTGGAGGTGAAAATTGAGGGGAAACGGATACTTATTGGGTGGGTGCTTATTGGATTTCGACTGTAGTGGAATATGGAAATATCGATATTCTGATATTATCCTCAAACCATCAATGTATCGATGTTTTAGAGCACTTAACGTTGATGTTTATCGAACATCGATGAATGTCAATCATCCCTTAGGCCTTGTCTTACTGGCGTCTGGCAGGGCCACCCAGCGTTGCCAGAAGGGTACGAATAATACGAATTGTGTACTATTTCACTCATGTGTGTACTTGTGTTCTGTGGGCCTTGTTTGTGTACTCAAAGAAATTTTTAAGATTTCAGTTTCTTTGGTTATTTAGAAACGCCGCCCCAGCCAACATAGACAACTGCCACAAAATGCAGTGTATAGTGTATATGAACAGTATAGCTTAATACGGTGTAAGTAATGCATACATAGCATACCGGCACACTGCTAACAATATTAGTCGAAATCCTTATTCTTGGGAAAGACGTATTTTGACTTTTGTCGCGAGTTTCTCGGATTTCTGATGCTCACTTTGCTAAAGATCTATTTACGTATGTAGTATGTGTTATATATACTTTTTTTTAAATAAATACTCTTGTGTACCCAGCTAGAGTTCTGAGTACTATTTCGGAGACTCGTACTTACCATAGACGTAGTATCATCTGGCAACACTGGGGCCGCCAGTCACCATCTTAACATAGTGTTGAGTAGGACACGATTTAAAAATGAGTTTGTAAGAGTAGCCTCTTTTTTGTACCAAGCCAGTACAATGTCCCACTTCAATAGAAGCGAGGCGTCATGAAGCTTGGCGGTACATTTGAAAGAACGAGTATTTCATGTAATGTTGCTGTATTTGTACTGCCCTGTCTTACAAAGTGTGATTGAGGTAATACTTAAAGCAAAGTAATAAAAAGCGATTGATTTTAGACGAATGACGATTGTATCGACGTTTCTACTTATTAGCCACTGTAATATTATTGTGCAGGCGACTTATTTGTAAAACATGATTTTGATTTAAAATATACCTAATACACAGAGCTAAACAGCAAAACAAGCAAAAAAAAATTGGTATATAACAGACATTCATGAAATCTTATTTTTCTAAAACTGTCGCGTCTCGTACTTTGTACTAGTACATTTGTAGTCACGATAATGTCCGTTGAATAAAACGACGTGCTTTTGAAGCATGGGCCACATTCTCTCTCTCTCTCACCCTAAAGTTCACATGCGAAGAGAAGAGTAACGCGACATAAAATTTGAAGTGGTACATGTTAAAATGTTGAGCCGCTCTTACAATATTGTGTCATGTGCGGGACAAATGTACTGCCTCTTGTATGTCCTACTCAACACTAGCTCGGAGAGATAAGAGAAACGCACGTACTGAGTGGAATATGATTGATTACCTACTACCTCAATATATATATATAATGTATCAATACGATGAGTACACATGCACTTGCACTAAAATATAGACACGCCCGTCGCCCATGGCACATGGCGTCGCACTGCAATCTAGTCTAGCTCTAGTGATGCAGACGTCGGATTGGTAATAATACTCATCTACTGTTACTTAAAATCGATATAGCTAGAGATATCTTCAGAATCGAATGACTTCATTAATAAAGATAACTCATAATCGCAAGCTACTATTAGCTTTTCAAAATTCAAAGCTATGTTCGAAAAATACTTGTCAATGTCATTGAAAAGTAGGGGCCTCCCATTGTCTTGGTCTTAGGCGAGAGGCATCGGTCGTGCCGTGCCGTCGATGTCGTTACTCGTTTGTAGATCCCAAAAGAAATGGGACTGTTGCACGCAACGAGCCGCAATTTTGAGCCTGCAAGGCCTTATGATGATGATAAAACTATTTAGTCATGATTTAATATTTAACATCTCTCGTTCGTGATAAGTTGATTGAGTTGAGTTGGTTTTAGTAATAATAACTGCACAAGTGCACAACTCTAGTTAGATCAGTCAAATCACTGCCACATGGATGGGAGGGCGTTACTGAAATTATTTTGTGAAATTGTATTTATTCAATAATTAGACTTACACGAAAGCGGTGCGGTTTCCTGAGGGTTTCAGTTGTGTACATGATACATATTTATTGAAATGTTTTCTACAGCTTCCAAATCGTTATTGTAAGTACTTTTTCATTTATTTTTGGAGTTTACATAACGTGACAGCTGTTTTTTATATTGAATCTATAAACAAATTGTGAGCTTAGTCCACATAAAAATTAAATGGTCACGATTGTATGTCAATTCGTAATAATCTAAAATATATATCATGTTAAAAGGCATCGAGACGAATAATAAATGTCTGATGAATTTGTATTCGATTGATTTTGCGGTTTACGTAGTCCGTTTTCCAGTGTAGCTAAATTCAAGTTCAGCACTCCAGGAAGTAGGTGTCTATTCGCTGTGATTATTTCAAGGTCTCATTACTATTGAACAAAACCTGCCTTCCAATAAAAATAATGTTTTTGTGCATGGCCATTAAATTTGCAAAACAATTTATTTAACTTACGAAATTATGATAGTAAGAAGTAATTGAATTAATTCGTATTTTTCGGTGATGTGTTGTTTAAAATGTTATTTCGTATATTAAAAATAGGTGTTGTTTAATTGAGGGTATTAGGTCCTAGATGAATTAATGTAAATATATTATTATTATTAGTGTATTTGTTGGTCACAGTGCAATATTGACCATAACATTGATTTTAGGAATTAATATTACAAATGTAATCAAAAGATCTTCTCTAGTGTGATAGTTAGAAGCAGCAACGGGAGAATGCAAAATAAAATTCTCAAAATCTACTTTCTTTAGTTGAATGTTGGAGGCTTAAAGCTGTGAATGATGATGTTGATATATCATAAGCATTTGATTATGCATTGAATTATTTGAGCTAAAGCCCAATTTGCATGTGTATATAATACTTAACTAGATGGTTATTAGTTTATTGATTTAAATGCATATTTCTAATGTAATTCTGCAGACATTCAGTTGTGAAATGAGTGATTAAGAATGAGGGGGATGGAAAACAATATTTTCTATAGTTACATACATTTATTTGATAATAATCAAAGTTATGAAATAGCTGATGGTTTGCTATATTCAGATTAATCTGTATAAGCTACTTAAATGCATCATGGTTATTTTTACATGCTTTTATTAGCTGCACTTGTAGTGGTAGTAGAGTGGTAGTCAATTTAAATATACTTCAAATTGAAGTATTGATTTAAAAATTTGCAAGTATATGTTATCCAGATGACAATACAGTAATCTAGTACTATTGAACTGATCTAATGATGGAGCCAGGAGGGGGATAGTGGCACTCTTCGAAGGCTATTAGTAGCCCTCGAGATTCAGCTCATTTGATTTGTTTTAATGAGTCCCATACATTACACTTCATATTGAGGGTCTGATGATGGAGCCAGGAATGTTTTAGCTTTTTAAACTATAATGTTTTTGGTGCATGTGGCCAAACCAAGTAAAATCCTTCAACAAAAAGCAATCTAAAGTGAATTATTCCAAATATTACTGGTAAATTTAGAGTTTGATATTATACAGTTTCCATTCAACACAATCTAATGAATTGTTATTTATTGAGGTAGTGCAGTTTTACTTTTATCATTTTTATCATTTATCATTATTTGGTGGTGATGAATAAATTGAATCATGAATATATTATTATTATAGGTTTTTACCCGATACTACAATATAATAGAATTAAGTAATTTCAGCTAAAATGACAAAGTACAACCTCCTACATAATATGTTAAAAAAATATTATGTAATATCTGCTTATCATATTATGATAAAGTTTTACTCTGGTGAAGATATAAGAATTGATAAAATTATTTTAGGAAAATTGATTTTTTGCATCAGATTGCTGCATTATTATCATTGATAATGAATAAAATACCAGTGACACTAATTATTTAAAGCTTTTATGCCCCTTGGTATCTAATGGTTACATAAAAACATTGATTAACACTCTTATAAGTCGCTATCAGGTTATTATATGACTCTTATCAAGTTGTAAATAAAAATAAAAATCAAATGTACTGTCTTTCCATTTATTCTTATATGTATGTCCTTAAGTAGGTCATTAATTATTATTGTTGAAATATTTCCAATGAGGTCCTTTTGAGATTTCACAAGTATTTCTTTCCCCTTATGTATTTATTGACTTAATAAAAATTGCAAATACTGAGTTCACTGTTTGTCATGGATTTCCTCTGCCCTGGGCAAGATATAGGATTTGCCGGATTCTTAAGGGCTACAACCCACGTTATGCTTTCGATCTACCTATCGACGAGGATTGGATTCGCTCGCACATTCACTGCACCTCCAGTGGATCAATGGCCTCCACATGGCGTGGCGGGCCCCGTACTACCGCGCAATTCTATAGTGTACGCGCAGAACATGTCTCACCTCCACTGTTACGGGCATTATTCTGATCGAGCGGCTAACTGGCCCTACTCCGCCGCCTGCAGGTATTTATAGAGGTTGGAGATCGGTAAGCGCACTCCGGCGCTCAGTGCATCTTCTGTGGGAGAGGACAGGCGCCGCCTCTCTCAACCTTTCCTGCAGTTCCTCTGCGTACTAATCTCTCACGCGCTCTTATTCCTTACCATGGACAGAATCACGACTCGAAGCAAAATGTCACTCACCAAAGTGTGCTGCGGCATCCAGTCATCTTCTCCCGGCCAGTGCGACAAAGATGCTTCTCAAAAGAACGATGCCCCGAGAGTAACTGCGTTAGCCGGACGGTGAAGGCACCATGCCGCCTCTAGCCATTCCTCCATGGCTTTTCCCACTATCGCGGCGGGCCCTAATGATGAGTGGGCCTCTTACATGAATTTAGGAAAATTATCTATTTATTAATGTGATGCGATATTTATTACTTATTTATGACAGCTGTTATAAATAGCCCGCTTGTTTTTCTTAAAATGCTACAAGTCGTCCCCACACCTACTTATTCTAAATATTGTTCTGGCTATGGCCCTGTTTTGTTCAGTACATTTTTATTCAGAATTCTTCAATAACAAAAATTACGAGTGCTTACTATTTTTAGTCTGTCCCATTAAAATGTGAGTTGGCACAGTTGCAATGTGCCTTAAAATACTGCTAGGTGATGGCCAGAATAACAACATATTTTACTCTACAACACTGTTGTTATTTACCAACAAAAATTCTTTATCAGTGATTACTTGATTGATTAAAGAAAAAGTCTTATCCATAGTTTAACAATTAGTAACAAATTTGTAAATATAATTTGATTGAAAGTAATTTTGATCTGGGGGACTAATGCATGCTCACTACACCTTACGGCCTTTGTAATGAAACGGGGCTTCTTGCAGACAGCTCATGGGAGGTATAACTCCTTCGGCTGGCACCTGACTGGTACTTATAGCTCATATTAAGGCCCGTGAATTAGTGTGGCAGAAATCATAGTTTTTTAACCCTTGAGCGGCAAGAAAATTCTCACGCTTAGTGTCTTTGGGGCGACGAAAAAGCATTTAAATATTCACAGAATTTTGATAGTCCGGTGTTTTCGAGGCCGTTGCATAAAAATCTGCCCTCAAAAAGCCAAAAATATAAATGCGTAAAAGCACTCCAAAGCTATAAATGGCGTAAAAGCACTCCAAAGCTAGCTGACTAACTTTGTTGACTAGCCCAACCGTCAGTCTCCACGTCTTAATACCGTACATTATGAAAGGCACTACATAGGTACTAGTTATATATAAGCTATCGTTCTTTGGTATATGCGTCGAGAAGACTCGAGTAAATGCTGTCCAACACAAATGATTCTTCTGTCCTATCAAATATGCTCCAGGATGTGTATAATAATTGATTCCAGACAGACCAGTCCAAAATGTGAAAATGCATCAGTGCGACCTATGAAATAAAAGATGCATGTATCAGGATTTAAGTTTTTATCTAGCCAATTAAGTTTTTGGCTCGTTATTTATATGGCTTTGTTTTGTGTAAGCTAAAGGAAATATGCTTGTCTCAAGTGGTTTAGCGTATGTATTGAAATATGTTCATATAAGCCGAGGAGCCGGCTTTGATAAATTATTATATTCGGTAAGGTTTATCGGTAAATGTATAGTAAGTAAAAAGTAAAAATATTATTGATTAAAGAAGTAAGTAGTTAATATTTCCGAGGCAGGGCTACTTGCACTAAAATTGCTGCGGTATGTTTAAATATAGTGTCTGCCAAAGATATTTCCTATTTCTGTGGTGTCTGCACGTATGTTATTTGCACTTGTGCATATTTATAGTATACTGTGCAAACGATCGTACATCGTGTTTTTTTTTTTGCAAGTCCATTGTAGGAGGTTAGTAGGTGCTAGGCCAGACTCCTTAAAATTATATTTTAAATTCATAAGATATTGCGATAATCACCACGCTTGGCAGCCGGATAGATGATCGCAGTATCATATCAGCCAAAGGATGTCCACTGCTGAACAAAGGCCTCCCCCATAGATTTCCACAATTGTGTCGTAATTTTGTGGGAAATTAACCAGTACTCATCACGCTTGCCAGGTGGGTTGGTGGGCGCAGTATGTCTACTGTCACATATAAAAGACGCTGTTGCCCATTCCTTTCGGTTTAGTCCCTTAGTCGCTTTTTTCAACATCAAGATTACGAGAGAAGAGTGGTGCTGTATTCTTAATCCGTACACCACACGGTATAGTATACTCGCTAGATCGCAGTAACTATGTTGTTATTACCACACAGGAGGATGCTGCTGCCCGTCCTCTTGATATCAACCCTTAGTAGCCTTTTACGACACCCACGAACGAGGAACGGCAAATTTAGGTGTTACATTGTTTGTACATGGTCAATTCGTTTAAAGTTATTTTGAATATACGACTCTTGTAGTGTTGTTCTTTTTGTGGCGTCGAACTCGGCTTGAGTTCAGCTCGGCCCCCTATTTACGTCAATATCTCGTAGGATATTAAGTTTTAGTGTTTATTGTGTTCATGGAGTACTTACATTGTTTCTCGGTACAGTCAATATCTAAAGTAAACGATGAACAATCAGATATCAAACCCGGTAAATCAAATGTCATATGAACTTATATGAAATATCCGCAAAATTTCCAGTATGAGTTTACTGGCGTTTCTATCCTCGGTCCACAGTACTGCAAAATTAACCAGGAATATCCTAGAATCATCACTGGTTGATTTTGAGGTACCGTGGTCGACTGATGGTATGGGCGCCTAGAAAATGGCTTGCCCAAATACAGTTTTTCCCGTCAATCCAGTGCGGCAGTGGGATGAGCCGCTCTGCAGTTTGATACGGAATGGGCTTTTAAATACGTCAATCAATATTGTTGAGCGTGCTCGCCTACTTGCTGTATGCCTATGCCGCTATTGCCATGGAAGTTGGGAAGGCCTTTGGTGTGGAATGCAACTTGTGTCGACACCCTTGATCCATCCCATCTTTCATGTTCAGTGGGCTAAGCTGGTGCTGCCGCCGCCGCTGCAGCGAGTCTCAAACGGCGCAAACATAATAACCTCGTTGGAAGTTATGTGTTTGTGCCGTTTGGGGTCGAAATGCTCGGGGTCATGGGATCCGAGTGCACATCTTCTGTTTAAAGAGAGACGTTTGGTCGACTCTTCGCGTGACCAGATATTTTTTGGACAAAGTAGTTGTTACATTGTAGTAGTAGTAGTAAACGACCTCTCCAGGAACAACGTTAGAGACCCATCAGAACCGTGTAAACTCCTGGTGCCAAACGGAACTGTGACTAATCAGACTGACATTTGTGAGTGCTTCAATGACTTCTTCTCGGACATTGGGTCAGTTCTGGCTAGACAAATTCCTGAACTAACCATAATAATCTAACCACTCTGTGTTAATGTATTTTTTTAAGGTCTATTTCCCTTAGTTGATTCATTCATATCAGCCACAGGATGTCCACTGCTGATTAAAGGCCTCTCCCTTAGATTTCCATAACGAGCGGTCATATGCCGCTCTCATCCAACGACTCCCAGCGACCCTCACCAGGTCGTCTATCCACCTCGTTGGAGGTAGTCCCACGCTGCGTTTTCCGGTGCGCGGTGGCCATTCGAGAACCTTTGTGCCCAAACGGCCATCGGTTCTACGAGCAATGTGCCCTGCCCATTGCCACTTCAGTTTACTAATCCTTTCAGCTATGTCGACAACTTTAGTTCTTCTATGGATCTCCTCATTTCTGATTCGATCTCGTAGAAATACCAAGCATAGCTCTCTCCACAGCTCGCTGAGTGACCTTGAGCTTTCTTATGAGGCACACTGGTTAAAGACTTTCGTCTTGAGGCATTGCGGTATTGCTGACGAAAAGACGTTGCGAAGTTTCCCAAACGCTGCCCAGCCGAGTCGGATTCGACGATTGACCTCTTTCTCGAAGTTGGACCTACCTAACTGGACAGTTTGTCCCAGGTAGACATACTCGTCAACAACTTCGAGAACAGAGCTCCCAACGGACATTGGGATGGGCACTTAACATGACTTGTTTTGCCCATGATCATTTTAAGGCCCACCTGTTGGGAAACTCTGTTGAGATTATCGAGCATTGTGCTGAGCTCTTGCAGCGATTCTGCCATGACTACGATGTCATCGGCAAATCGAAGGTGAGTGATATACTCGCCATTGATTTTAATGCCGAATCCTTTCCACTCCAGTAGCTTGAAGGCATCCTCCATTGCAGCGGTGAACAGTGTCAGGGAAATTACGTCCCCCTGTGTCACACCTCTCTGCAATGGAATTGCCCACGTGCTCTGTTCATGTACTCGGTTAGTTGATTTATTTGTCCAAAATCTAATTTAATTTCCTAAAAATGTGAAAATGTTCGCTTCAACCGTTCACACCGGTCGAACGAATTTCATTGGATTCAAGTGTGTAGGAAATAACTGTACCTACAAGGCCCGTTCAATGAAATATTAAACTTGAACGCTGACATTGAATAATGTGCCTTCCTCGAGTATCGATTCCATTGTTGTATGTTGATATTGTATTACGATTACGACGTATTATCAAAGTAATGTAGTTTTTTTTCAAACTATGTGACTATTCATGTATTTAACTAGCTAAAGCACAGACTTTGCCTTAGATTTTTCTCACATAATAATGTAGCTAAGGTAAATATGTCTGGACTTTAAAACAGAAACCATTGAGTTTGAGCCAGAGGGACACTGAGCAGGAAATGCTTCCTTCAACTAAATTTATTGACGAGTAAGTTGAAGAAGTGTTTTAGTGTGATACTGATATTACATAAAAATAAATCTAGTTATTGATTTCATACTTTTCTTCGTATGTAAGTAATAAACTGGAGGATGGGCAGCAGCATTCTTCGAAGGACGCTGCTGCCCATCGTCCGGCTAATCCCTTAGTCACCTTTTACGACACCCACAGGATACCTCATCCTGTAGGTGTCATTCGGGTTGGTGCTATTTGTAGCCGGCACTTTATTCTGAAAATCTTTATGCTGAAATAATATAATCTCTTGACAAGATATAATGTGATGCGAAGCCCTAGTGGTCCAGCTTTACGTTTTATTCTAACACTCGGTTATAAGACGTATTTTATATTTAAGCGTAATGCTTACTTTATAATTATTATTGTACATACTGCGGCCTCCTTTAATTGAGGGCGTATACGACGTGTCTAAAACTTGTAGTCGTGATGAAATTTCTTATGTATATCCTTTATTGGAGGTCCAATAAATAAATGAGTAAAGCGTTTAAGACGGGAAGTTGTATTTGATATGGATTCCGTGCACTTTTTAGAAAGAAGAAAAAAAAGGTTAATTTTATTCTGATGCAATTTCCTGGTGCAGGAACTTTCTAGCTGTTAAGACGGAATGTTACTGCTTTAATAAATGAAAACTACTATACCTGGGCAAGTGAAAAAAACCTTTTTATAAGATATCTATTCAATGATCGATATGTCTTAAACGTTATACTAAAAAAAAAATTAACGGATTACATCGCCTACCTATACTATAGATTTTTGTTTTTCCAGACATTTCGATCACTGCAGGGTTCTTATCATCGTAAAATCTATAATATACGCGATGTAATCCGTTTAAGTGTTTTATTATAATGTGTAATTATCGCGAAAACCTGAAACATTAGTATGTCTTAAAGGATTTAAACATCGCCCATTAAAAAAAAACCTGCATGGCTTGTACTTTGTATTGTCATAGTATTTTTTTTGTACGTAATCAAATGCTTCTGTATAAAAACAATTTTGACTGGTACCTAATATTTGCTGTTGCCAAAACGTTTGAATATTAATCTGATCACATATTATGTGAGATCGTCTAGCAAATTTTCGTGATGCCCAATGCTTTCCCGAAATAGTTATAGTCATCTACATACATCTACAGACTAGCTTGAGATTATGAAACATCCGATTTATTGGCGTATTCGAGTTTTTTGTTGGCACGTAATTTCTGCGAAACACCTGGTTCCAAAAATGTTGCTCTACGCAATTAAAAGTCCAATGTTTTGAAATAATTAATCAAACACCAGACAAAATTAAAGTCTGTTGCTACTGCCATCGGGCAAGAAGCTTTTTAATTTTTCTGGATATCGATATGATAACGAAACGCTGTTTCTGACGTACTTAATTAGTTTCGAAACAGATGCACCTAAGTGGGATGTCTCGAATTTCATCTATATCTTTGTAATTCGATTATGATTTTTGCAGGTAGACATCGATAAATAAATAACAAATGTATCGCCATATCGATCAAATCTCGTAATTAATTTACACTATTGACTGCAAGTTGATCGAAGTGATATAGTTCACGTTTGACGTTGATTGTTAGTTTAGTAGAATACAATTTGTAACATTTACGAGATTGAGACTAGATTGGAATTATATTTTTAAATTACGAGGATGGTTCCTCTGTCCACCACCATGTCACAAGACACCAATTTTACGATAAGTCTGGCAACACGATAGGATCGATATGAAACTTGGCACAGAAGCAACTTAGGAGATAAAGATGAGCTCAATCGGATCAATATGTATAAAAAATGAGTATTTTTACCGACTTCAAAAAGAAAGAGGTTCTCAATTCGATGCGTATTTTTTTTTTTTTTTTTATAAAAACCCTACATACTACACCGATTACTCCGAGATTTGTAGACCGATTAGAACAATTCTTTTTTTAACTGGTGCAAAATGCTTTCGTATTGGTCCCATGCAAATTCCATTACATTTGATTAAATAGTTTTTTAACCAGCTTCAATAAACAGGTTAATTGACTGCGCTTATCTAGATGATGTCTTAATAGTTTCGATTCCTCTCAGATCTGAGAACCGATTTGAGTCATTCTTATTTTTAGTGTTAAATACTGATACCAATTTGGAATAAGTTCTTACATTTATTTACACTAAAAACTACCAACAAACTTTAAAAAAAAATACCGACTTCAAAAACCCTGCACGATATAAAATATTAATATTTTTATATCGTGTAGGGTTTTTGAAGCCGGTATTTATTTGTTAAAAAGTTTTTTTATTATACAATATCGTCATGGTGTCCTTATAACGCTATTACTTATACTTACATTCAAAGCCGAATTAAGGCATGGTGAACCGGGGTTATAGCCCCTGGGCCTCCAGAAGAGACTCTTCAAGAATCAGCACCATAATAATTCGTAGCAGATTAATTTAGTATTATGTAATTGTAATTTGGTTAATTTCTTCTTTTTAATATTTCTACGTGTGTTTAATGCGTGCATATAATAAAAGAAACAATTGAAAAAATAATTATTTAACCCATTTAAAAATAATAAGGGGCCTCCATTCCTTCGCATTGCCTCAGGGCCTGCTTTAAAAAGGGCTCTGTTTACATTATAAGTTATTTCTAGATTTAGGGTAATACAAAAAATCTATATGATTATGATATCCACTAGATTATGATTGAGGCACTAACGAGAGTATCCATATAATTTTTAAATCGTTGCTTGCTTAACCTCGACTTCCATGTCCTGAATGTCTGTCGTATATCTGACTCTTAGTTATTGAGTGACAGTCATCTCCTCCGCAACCCATCTATGGCGATTAGAGCCCACTAGAGGGATCCCTATCCTATCCGGAGATCCCTCTAGTGGGCACCCTCTAGTGGATCTCGACTTGTTGCTCTGAGGGACCACACGAGGGAGATGGATAGAAAAAAAAATGTACCGGCTCAGCATGAGACTGTTCGACCAAGGGTAGTGATGGAACGGGTCGTCGCGACGGGCCTCGCCGGTGAGGACGGTATGAGGGTCTGTTTGGATAAGAGCGAGATCGCGACTTAAAAGTTTTACGTCTATGAAGATGCTTCGACAGTGACGAACGATGATGTAAGCTTGTGTCAGGCTGCCGCTACACTACTGGATTCGGATGGACGCTAGTTTCATTCGGCAGGTTTGGTCAATTTGGAGTTGCTAACTGCGGAGGCGGATAAGCATAAATCGATTGGTTATTTGGATGACTGATTGCTAAACCTTCTAGTGAAGGCACTGAGAGTTCTTGATGTGTAAAGAATGCTACAATCGCTTCAAGTCTTAAATTCGCAGATCAATCGAGGCGCGGTAGTAATACTTATTGCTTGCAAAATAATCAAATTCAAAATCAAATTGATCCTTTGTATTAATGATTAAGATCATCAGGGTTTTTATTATTTTTGTGTTAGCGTCTGCCGAGGCGCAAACTGCGAAGTCGGTCGACTGTTAAATTACTATCTGGCACACTGTTGTGCATAGATCTTGAAATTTTAATGTCTTTTGTTTAAAAACAAGTCGTGAACGCATCGTATGACTATTTACACCGTGAAGGAGGCAAGTATACACTTTCCTCCTTCACGGTGTAAATAGTACTTCACGGTACCAACATAACAATTACTTCACTTCCATCGTATTTATCAGTCGCGCTTAGGTATCATGATATTCGTGGATTCAGATGTTATGCGGACCGCCTTCTGTTTGCGAGTAACCAGGTTTTTGTAGGTCATGTTGTTTATTGAGCAGATTTTTGATGCTGATAAGGCTAAAACTGCTATCCGTTTAACGGTTCAAAAGGAAAATCTTTTGCAGACACCTGCAAGATATTGGGAACCTCTTTTAAGCTGGAGAAAGTTTATGTATTGTTATATAATATGACTATTAGTCCCTAATATTCTCTTCCTTATTTTTGTCTATGAAGTAGCCACGAAAGAGTGCAGTTTTAAAACATTCAATACAAAATATATATTAAAAAAAAGTTGACGTTGAAGTTCTTCTGTTGAACAGTTTTCACGTGGTCTACGTAGTCTTTTTTATATGATAGGAACCGAGCAACGCCCTAGGATACTTAGTACCAACCGAACCTATGGCCACAAGCAACTAAGTTATTACTTATCGATTTCGATGAGTTTGAACTTGAATGCTTTTTATTCCATTAATTTCACTGGATGCTAATAAAACGGAGCAAACAAAATATGCTATGGAGAGAGCTATGCTTGGTATTTCTCTACGAGATCAGAAATGAGGAGATCCGTAGAATAACTAAAGTTGCCGACATATCTGAAAGGATTAGTAAACTGAAGTGGCAAGGGCACATTGCTCGTAGAACTGATGGCCGTTGGGGCACAAAGGTTTTCGAATGGAGACCGCGCATCGGAAAACGCAGCGTGGAACGACCTCCAACGAGGTGGGTGTCGTTGGATGCGGGCGGCATGTAACTTTTCGTTGTGGAAATCTATGGGGGAAGCCTTTGTTCAGGCAGGCAGGTTCAACTGTTGGCCGTCTTTTGGCTGATGTGATGATGATGATTTATTGATTGATCCATTCTGTTTGTCAAGTCTGTAGTAATGGAAATGCGTCTTATTGTAAATCCATGGATTAAATTGCTATAAAGTGTCTTGTAGCTGCGGTACGGTGTCCGTGCTCAATTAACTAAATTGGCAAATATTGGTTTAGTGCTGTTTTTTATGTTTACCACATGGTCAATCAATAGGTATTAGATGTAATTACAAGCAGTTTACTTACAAGTTTGTAATTATAGCGTCTGCAAAAGAATTCATTTCGGCCGAATAAAGTCCACTGCTGGACAGAGGCCTCCTTCAAAGATCACCATAACGACCGATATCGGTGTGTTGTGTGCTCATTGGGGGGTTTTGCCATAATCGCCACGCTTTGCAGGCGGGTTGGCGATCGCAGTTGAGTTGGTAATGTGTTCGAAGGATGCTGCTGCCCATCCTCCGTCTAATCCTTTAGTCGGCTTTTACGACGCCCACGTGATGAGATGGGTTGGTGCTATTCGTAGCCGGCACCACACGGCAAAAGAATACATACCATATTACAGAAACATATTATAAAAACGTAGTTGAACCAATGAAGCGATGGGAGAATAATTAGTAGCGTGATCCTTAATATATATTATAATCTAGCTGTGACCCCAAATTCACCTGCGTCAAAAAATCTTAGTTGATCATGATGAAAACTAGCTTATATGTGCTAAACTAATATACATTATATCTGTATTTTTACTTATTTATTTACTTAACTTCTTTTGAAGACTTACAGCTTAACAAAACAAATTAGTGATAGTACGTTAAACTGACAGCCAATTAAAGGTCTTCACGTATAAAAATTGAGTAATCTATAAAGGAAATGTGAACAACAAAGTACTACAAACAAGAATAGGTATGAAAAAACAAATTACTACCCATTGCACAT